>CM037885.1:36488915-37688915 GCA_021292165.1 Shinisaurus crocodilurus
CTCAAAATACTACAAGTGAGAAGGATCTGGAATTGTGGTATATCACAACTGAATATGTGCCAGCAATGCGATGTGGCTGCAAAGAAGGCAATGCTATTTTGGGCACCATTAATAGAAGTATAGCTTCCAAATCACGGGAAGTGATAATTCCCTTTACTCAGCACTGGTTAGGCCTCATCTTGAGTACTGCATCCAGATCTGGGCACCACACTTTAAGAAGGAGTAGACAACAAATGGAGAGGGTTCAGAGGAGGGCAACAAGGATGATAAAGGGACTGGAAACAAGGCCCTATGAGGAGAGACTGAAAAAACTGGGCATGTTTAGCCTTCAGAAGAGGAGACTGAGGGGAGATATGATCGCACTCTTCCAGTACTTGAAGGGTTGTCACACAGAGGAGGGCCAGGATCTCCTCTTGATCATCCCAGTTTGCAGGACATGGAATAATGGGCTCAAGTTACAGGAACCCAGATTCCACCTAAACATCAGGAAAAATTTCCTGACTGTCAGAGCAATAATACAATGGAACCAAATACCTAGGGAGGTGGTGGGCTCTCCCACTCTGGAGGCATTCAGGTGCAGCTGACAGCCATCCATCAGGAATGCTTTGACCTGGATTCCTGCATTGAGCAGGGGGTTGGACTCGATGGCCTTGTAGGCCCCTTCCAACTCTTACTTTTCTATGATTTCTATGATAATAGCCTCCTCCCAAAAAGAACCAGCTACTGGACACTGCTGAAACATATGTTTAAAAGAGCAATTAGCTATATTGCACTGCCAGCAATTAGCCGAATTAGACAATCCTTTATTAAAGAGACATTGGGTGTCCAATAGACACAGAACAGAAGTTTTTGCTGAGTGAGACACAGCCTAAGATCCATAGACGCTGCAGGTAGATGCCAAAGTGGTGATCCATTGAGTAGGCATTTTGTGGTGGTGCCCACAGCAGTTTCTCAAATTCCCAAATGTGCCTACAGGGCCATAAGGTTCATAGGATCATAGAGTAGGAAGGGGCCTACAAGGCCCTCGACTCCAACCCGCTGCTCAATGCGGACAACTAGAGGGAGGGGGTCTCCCATCCAAGTAATAACCAGACCTGGCCCCTGCTTAGCTTTCCCACACTCAGACAAAGCTGAGCCAGCCGTGAGCCACAGGCCTAGCTTAGATAGCCAGGTCCTAAGCCTAGCTGCCGTATTTTACACCAATTGTAGCTTCCGGATGCTCTTCGGGGGTAGCCCCACATATAGTGCACTGCATAGTCTAAACAGTCCTTGCAGGTCCCAATTGTTCTCTCTAATAGCAACTCACAGTCAAGTGATGGACTCAACTTGGAAGCCAGATGAGGCCACCAAAAGTGAGACAGTGATTTCGTCATACTTCGAGACTCCCTAGGTAAGAAGAAGTTACGTACATAAGTTAAAAGAAAAGAAAATACATTAAAAGAAACTAAGAAAACCCAAAACAGCCAGAGAGCTTCCAGATCTGCAGAATACGGGTGGCATTTCAGTCGACACAGAGAGAGGGAGAAATAGCCATCTAAAGGTCAGGCAATAGTCTATCAATTAATCTAGGTTGAGAGAGTGGTCCTGGCACAGTAATGTTGGGGGTGTCAACTGAGAAAGAATAAATGGAAAGAGGGAGTAGGCGAATTGCTTTGCTCAGCTTCCTGGCAGCTTAATAATAAGTATTGTGGATAGGGAGAGGAGAAGGGGGGGGGAGAGTGGTATGCTGTAAGGCCAGGGCTCGCCAAGCCTTGGGCCCCCAGATGTTGCTGGACTACAGCTCCCCAGAATCCCTTGCCATTAGCCATGCGGGCTGGGTATGCTGGGAGCTGCAGGCCAGCAACATCTGGGGGACCCAGAGACAGGAGAGCCACGCTGTAAGATAAGGTTAAAAAAAAACTCCTGAACATTAGCTATGGGTAACTCCCACCCCCTACATAGCAACATAAAGATAACGCTAGGTTTTGGGGCCTGTATAGCACAGCATGGGAAAGCCTGCGTGCATTTGTGGGATAAAATATGGGGGCTTTGAGCCCTCAAGACCTGCTCTGGCTGCCGAGCAGCACCACAATGCTTCTATTCCAGGCTGACTGGAGCCCTGCCTTTTAGGAACTGGGAACACGCTGCAACATTGTGTTGCAGCGCCCCTTGTCTACCTTTTATTTGTAGGACAACCCCCCCCCCGGGGGGGAGGTCACGAGGCAGGGTGGTAGCATCTGGAAGCCTCACCTAGAAGCCCCTGTATCCTGCTCTGATGAGCTCGTTGTGGGGCGGGCAGCAGGATACAAACATTGAGAACAATAAAACTGGCTCTTAGGAATTTGATAAATAAATATAATGGTCCCCATCCTCATTCTATAGAGCAGTGTTCTCCAACCTTGGGTCCCCATATGTTTTTGGCCTGCAACTCCCAGCTATGCTGGCTGGGGCATGCTGGGAGTTGGAGGCCAAAAACATCTGGGGACCCAAGGTTGGAGAACACTGCTTTAGAGCAAACACAATACCTGGGGGATGCCACATGTTTGTTTTCCGCATCTCACCGGCACATCCTTCTTTGGAACAGGCATCTCAGTCTTTGAGCCTCTTCTTTTGCTTTGACCTTGACCTTCCCTGAGCTTAAAGCAGAGCTAGCCGTGTGCTGTGTGCTGCGTGTGTGTGTGTGGTGTGTGTGTGTACGCTCGCACGTGCGCCTGATGCCATTGTCCATTATTAAATGAATCCCTCCCCAGCCGCTCAACTGAAACTGCCTAAGTCTAGATTTAGCGAGAGTACAGCTTCCATTTCAGATGAGAACACGGACATCACAAAGGGCTTTGTATTCCAGGAAACCTCGTTAGAGATTTAAATTATACGGAATGGGCTTCTGAGCAGAGATCCTCATTATCTGGGCATTTGCAATTAATCCCTTGCTTTCCCATCTCCCCCCGGTGCACTGGAATCTCCATTCCACAGCGCCCAAGTCCCCTTTACCTTGACCATGTTTCTGCCTTCAGTGGGGCCGTGCGCAGCGCAATAAACTGAAGGCAGATGTGCCTTGCGGGGTCTGCTGGAAAGCATCACAGCCAGACCCTGCTGGAGATGGAGCCCATGGCCATGGTGGGGGGGATGAGAGTGACCCAGCAAGCCAGCTCCGCAGAGACCGGCACAGAGAACCACGGCAGAGATTCCCCCCGGAAGGGAAAAGGACTGGTTTTCCTCCCCTTGTTTTGGGGGAGTGGGGAGTGGAAGGGGGCCTCCCCTTCTCAGCACTCTCTTCCCAAAAGGAGTGCTGGGCCTTTAAGGCAGCCTTGCAAAGAAGTTATCTGGAAGTTCTCCATAATCAGCCTGTGTCCGTAACATCTACAGTACATGAAACTGCAGAGTGAGTTCATCTGCGGTTTGAAGGCCAGGCATCACGAGCAGTATGCTGACGGCCTCCAGCTCTTTCATTCCAGTGCTGGGAATGAATTGGTGCTTGGGATCAGCAGTGGACTGGATGAGGCCAGCAAACTGAAACTCAATGCTGACGAAATGGAGGTGCTGCTGGTGCATGGATAGTGTTCGTCTGGCCCGGGCAGTGGTGTTCGGCCTGTTCTGGATGGGTTTGCGCTACCTTGATGGGCCACTTGATGCCCGCCACTCGGGAGCGCGCACTGATCCAGCCTTCTCGCTTAGATGTCATAGATTTCATAGATCACAGAGTTGGAAGGAGCCTACAAGGCTATCGAGTCCAACCCCCTGCTCAATGCAGGAAACTAGAGGAGGGGGTCTCCCATCGAAGTAATAGAATCATAGAATCATAGAATCATAAAAAAAGTAGAGTTGGAAGGGGCCTACAAGGCCATCGAGTCCAACCCCCTGCTCAATGCAGGAATCCAGGTCAAAGCATCCCGGACAGATGGCCGTCCAGCTGCACCTTGAATGCCTCCAGAGTGGGAGAGCCCACCACCTCCCTAGGTAGTAGGTTCCATATTGCTCTGACAGTCAGGAAATTTTTCCTGATATTTAGGTGGAATCTGGGTTCCTGTAATTTGAGCCCATTATTCCGTGTCCTGCAAACTGGGATGATCGAGAAGAGATCCTGGCCCTCCTCTGTGTGACAACCCTTCAAGTACTGGAAGAGTGTTTACATATCTCCCCTCAGTCTCCTCTGCTGTAGGCTAAACATGCCCAGTTCTTTCAGTCTCTCCTCATAGGGCCTTGTTTCCAGTCCTTTATCACCTTGTTGCCCCCTCTGAACCCTCTCCAGTTTGGTCCTACGTCCTTCTTAAGTGAGGTGCCCAGAACTGGACGCAGTACTCAAGATGAGGCTTAACCATGTCCGAGTAAAGGGGAATTATCACTTCACGTGATTTGGAAGCAATACTTCTATTAATGCCGCCCAAAATAGCATTTGCCTCTTTGCCGCCACATCCCATTGCTGGCTCATATTTCAGCTGTGATCTACAACAACCTTGACCCCTGCTTAGCTTCACCGCTCAGACAAGCTGAGCCAGCGTAAGCCACAGGCCTGCTTGAGGCCCAAGCGTCCACAGTGCCACGAAGTGTGTTCCACGAGAAGAGACTGGATGTCAACTGTGGACCCTCTGAACTGAGACAGAATGGCCACTGTTATCCTGCTTGGTAATCTCAAGATAGACTACTGCAACACAGTGTATGTTGGGCTTGCCTTGAAGACTACCCAGAAACTGCAGTTTAGTACAGAATACAGCTGGTGGAATACTAACTGGAACCAGTTCTGGGAACAAATCTGACCCTGCTGAAAGAACTCAATGGCCCCCAAACATTTCGGAGCCCAATTTAAGTGCTGGGGCTTACCTTTAAACCCCCTACACAGCTTGTGACTGGGGCGCCTGAAGGAATGTCCACTTCCATGCCAATATGCCTGTACTCTGTGATCATCTTTGGTGGGTCTCCTCCAGGATCCCCACCATCTGAGGTGAGGTGGGTGGCAACTGGTAAGAAGGCCTGTGGCTCACGCTGGCTCAGCTTGTCCGAGCGTGGAAAGCTAAGCAGGGTCAGGCCTGGTTATTACTTGGATGGGAGACCCCTCCTCTAGTTTCCTGCACTGAGCAGGGGGTTGGACTCGGTGGCCTTTTGGTAGCCCTTCCAACTCTATGATCTATGAATCTATAACTTTGGCTTGTGGAACTCTCCCCAAGAATGAAGCTCACCCGGCTGGCATGGCACAGATGTATTTTAGAAACCAGGCAAAGGCCCTTTTGCTTTCCTGGGCTTTTACGATCTGTGGGAGCTTTATTCTCGGATTTTATTGCTGCTTTTATTCTGTTGATTTAAATTGTTGGGGAGGGTTATTTATTTATTTATTTATAGTTTATTGCACTTTATGATTTTATGTAAATTGCCCGGGCAATCACGATATTGAAAAATAGTAGAAGAACTCCTAATGTACTGGCAAGTTGTGACTCTTGAGGCGCCTGCTTTCATCACTTTCCGGGGGGTGGGGATGTCTCAGGTGCAGCTGGTCTTACCCCTGCATGAGAAAGCTGCGCTTGCCAAACTCCCACTTCTGCGCAACTATTAAAAGCTGCAGGAGACCGCTCTCCTCTGCATCTGAGCAACTAAACAGTGTCTAGAGAGTTGTGACATTTGTAAACAAATCTGCCATCGTTAACAAACGTGTGGGCTGAACAAGGGTTCTGGGGTTAAAACAGGCACATAATAAACACAATCAGCAGTCACAGCCCTCCACACCTCCCAGCATCTAACCATTCTATTAGGACGGGGGGGGGGAGCCCAAACTGGTCTTCCCAATAGAGTTCCCAAGTTCTGTAGCTGTGCCACTAGTAGTGGTATGAAAGGCATAGCCTAGTCGCAGGTTGAGCATGCTTATCTCCGTGCTGTGAGAACTTTCGCCAGCTTATTTTTGCACATTAAACTGCTGCAAAACGCACAAAAATCAGCCGAGCCATTTTCTTCTGGCCCGTTGGCCACCCTTGCGTACCGTCCTCCTTCGTGGCCAGCTGACTCGATAAGACAGCAGGAGATCCATGATTAGATTGGCCACCTTTTAAAGAGGTGGATAACAGCGGTTCTGTGTGTGTGTGTCCCCCTCCAAGTAGGGCTGGCGCTGGGCGGCTGGGCTTCCTCTTTCTCACATGCCATTTTCCTGATTAAAATCACACACCAACCCACTTTGCAAAGCTGCTGTTTGCCCCACAGGGAGCCGACTGTGATTTGGGAAGTGGCGGGGGTGGAAAGATTGAACTGCACCTCCCGCCATGCCGTGGCCTGACCCGATTGGCTTCAAAAAAGAAAACAAAAGCAAACAGCAGATCTGGTCAAAGATCTCTCACCCTTAGGTCTGGTAAAGTTTGGCCATCAGAGGTCCTCTATAGGCTATTTCCCTTCTGTGTGGTACACCCCTGCTGCAAACTTGCCAGTACTGTGTTACTTTTGTAAGCATTTATTAGATTTAAAGATATTTTCATATCGGCAAAGCCTCAACTTAGCTGGTGTAGGCGATCAGAGTAGGACGCGGGAGACCCAGAGTCACAGCCCCAGAGTCACAGCCCTAAAACTCACTGGGGACCTCGCTCCACTCACCCACGCATAACCCCTAGAACAGCCCGTGGCTTATGCGAGGGTTGATTAACCTTCGCATAAGCCACACCCACTGAGTTGTGAATAAACTTTATTGTATATAGCCATAGGCCTTTACAAATCATTAAAATGTAAAATTTATAAAATTTATAAAACAGTATAATTTAAAACATTATAAAACTCAGTAAATCTACATAAAACAAACCATTTCACATTCCTCTAAAAGTTTAAACCCTGGAATCTAAAATATTAACATTCAAGATACATTATTGTTTTTAATAAAATAAGAACGTAGATTCCTAGCTGCCAATGCAAATTTGGCTACCGAATATGTAATGAATAGGTAATTGTCAGCTAAAAGTCCAATTACTATTTCTTGAGGAGTCTGCTTTGAGAACAGCTGGTTTATAAATGACAAAAAAATTTCTCTTGGCTCCTGATACAGGGGACAATACAGTAAATAGTGTATTATATCTTCAATCTGAGCACACCCAAAGATACATTTCCGGTCTACAACT
Organism: Shinisaurus crocodilurus; assembly: GCA_021292165.1. Lineage (NCBI taxonomy): Eukaryota > Metazoa > Chordata > Lepidosauria > Squamata > Shinisauridae > Shinisaurus > Shinisaurus crocodilurus. The sequence goes on from CM037885.1 coordinate 36,495,977, forward strand.
GGAATTCTAAGGTATCTCCCATCAAGATATGCCGAGGGCATAAGCTGGAGCCTAAGTTCTGTAAATGCCCTACGAAGCTGGGGAAAGGTCAATACCTCAAAATGCATGGGATCTTGCATGGTTGACCTTAATTTGTGGATACCAAATAGAAAATTGTGCCCCGACAATGGTTGCCCTGTCTTGATTTGAATCATGATCAAAAATCCAATTTTTAAGGGCCAGTGAATTGAGACATAAAAATTTGTCTATAGGAAGGTTATAAACATTAAGTTTGTCATGGCACTGCTTTGCCCACCCTCCAAGCCTTAATTGTTCTAGCCAGCAGAGCTTGGTAAGGGAGGAATCCTCCAATCCATTCAATCTTTGCCAATCCAAACACCCACTGAGTTTGGATGACACGGCAACCCTCAGCGCGAGGTGGGTTATGTGAAATGGCACCCGTGGGTGGCTGCACGTGCCACAGCCCACCGTGGCTTGTGCAGACCTGATCACCGTCTCTCAGCTTTACTTAGCTCACCGGGTTGTTGTGAGGGTAAAATTGGGGCGGGCGGAACACCATGTATAGAAATGCAATAAATAAATAAATAAATGAAAGCAGGCATGAGAACACCTTCATAAACAAAAGCTACCACACCTTCAAAGGAAGTCCATCTTTAACTATATATTTCCCCCCTCTCTTCCCCCCATCACAGTAAAACTGTGGAGAAAAAGCGTCAGCGTTTCCTGCACCACACACACAGACACACGCACCTCCACACGTGTAAACAAGTGTAATCCCAGCTGGGGGCTGGGAAATGCAAAATGTACATGGCTTCCTCTGATGGCGCCTCAGAGGCAGGGATGTTGAAGAGTCCTTGGTCTCGAGTCACGAGTCGAGTCACGAGTCTTTGGACCTGAGTGTCGAGTCCGACTCCTAGGTCCAAAATGGTGACTCACGAGTCACGAGTCCCTCCCAAAGCTGACTCCACGAGTCCCTATTAAAATCAATGGGGTTTTCCCCCAACAAAATAAGGCTACTTCAGATGTGTGGCTTAAATAAATTCTAGGCACAAGTGTGCCTTTTTATTTCAAAACTCTGCCACTGATTTTGGCAAGAACAGACCAGGCAGACAAACCCAAAATAGCCAGACAGGCGGAGGAGGCAGGGAACCCCAAAGCAGGCAGGCAGAGGCCTTTGTCTTGGACAATTCAACTGTTGAACTGGTCAAGAAGAGACCAGGCAGGCAGAGGAGGCTGGGAACCCCAAACAGGCAGGCAGAGGCAGCCAAACCCAAAATGTCTGAAAGGTTGCATTTTAGGAAAATGATTTTAAAAAATAAACTTGCTGTACTTCCTAAAACCTATCCATGTTGCATTTGAGGAACACGATTTTGGAACACGAGTCTCGAGTCGAGTCCTTGGTCTCAAGTCCCGAGTCGAGTCTCGAGTCCCATTTAAAATATTGGGACTCGAGTCTGACTCGAGTCAGAGGGGGGACTCAGTCCGACTCACGAGTCGAGTCCGAGTCCCCATCCCTGCTCAGAGGCTCCCATATCTTGATGTCTCGGTGCCACAGCCATTCGCATGCAAATGTGGCCCAAGCCCTCTAGTCACGAGCCACCCCTCCCCTGCCTAGGCCAGATGAAGTTCATCCTGATTGGCCCAAAGACAGCTGGGCTACTGAAAGGAGGGGTGGGTGGGAAGAATCTATACTGCGGCTGGGGCTTTTCGTTGTGGTCTGGACATGAAGCAGCACGGAGTAGGGCTTTGGCTGAGGCCAGCCCTAAGAAGAACAACCCCCAGGTAAAGGAGTAAGGCCTGGGTAGCTATATAGTAAAGGAACTACAGTAGCTTTGTTATTTTGTAGCTCTACTTGTGTATACCAAAGTGTCTCCCCACCTTTTCCCCCTTCCCTCATTCCCCACCTTTTGTTATAATCTGTTTACCTTAAATACACTTTCCTGGTTCTACCCCACATGGTGTGTGTGGTTCCTCTGTGGTTCAGTGCTCAATCCAGTGTATAGACCAAGGGCAAGGCCCTGAGAGAATCAGGTCAAGATGGCGGAGCTAAGGCTGGCAGTTTTGCACCTTTGATCTCTGGTCCTGAGTAAAGGACCGGTTGGCAGTCCTTTCACAAAAACCATTTCACCAAAGTAGCCTCTGAAAAGCAAAGAAGGGTCCCTGAACTCTCAGTGCCAGCAATTTGCAATGGACCCCACGGATGAATCAATTACAGCTTCAGCTGATTCATCTACCGATGAAAGCAGTGGACGACCGTTTTCAGGCAGCCCAGGCCTTGGCCACTCCAGGTGTTGTCATGGCTGACTAGCAGCCTCTTCCTTCGTTTCTTTGGTCGGCTGGGGATCCGTCCTTCATAGTCAGCTGATGTCACGTCATGGAAGTTAACTGTCAGGAGGTGGTTTCTTGATCCAGAGGTCTCTCCTGGGCCTATGAGCCTACCTTTGTAAATAACCCCAGTGCAAGGTCTCCTCCAGGAGGAAGCTAGAACGCTCAGGGCATGCTAGACGCTGCCGTCAAGAGAGGAGTTTTCCAGCGGCTGGAGCACAACTCTCTTGTAAGTTCTCCCTGCCTTGCAAAATCCCCAAATCTCTGACAAGGTCGGTGCTTTGACTCGGAGAAATTCTTCTGCAGCTGCCATGGCAACTTGAGGGAATACCTGCAGATTTCCCCAGGGAGAGAGAGAGAGAGAGGAAGAGGCTGCAGCAGCAGCAGCATCTGCGGATGGAAGGCAGGCGCTCCGCTGTCCCTGGTAGTCTTTGAGCCCAAAACACAGATGGAAATTATCCCCCCCCCCCCGCCCCAGGCAGACAAGAAGACAACTGTCCCAGCAGCCATAGTGGGGACGGGGTGGTGGTGGTTGTGTCCAGTAGCTTCACAGTGTTTAGGAGGAGATCTTGGTCTCCCCAGAAAGAGGGGAGCTGAGTTGAACCATTTCTTCCTTTCCTGACCATTTAGGCCAGTGTTCTGCAACCTTGGGTCCCCAGATGTTTTTGGCCTACAACTCCCTGGGAGTTAACAACAATTAAATCACAGCTCCCCCCCAGGACTATACAGCAATGAATTCCCTGCTCCCCCCTCCAGGACTGTACAATGAAATCCCTGCTTTCGTCCCCCCCGGGACTACACAATCAAATCTCTGTCCGCCCCGCAGGACTGCACAATGAAATCCCTGCTCCCCACCCCCGGGACTACACAATGAAATCCTAGCTCTCCCCCCCGGGACTACGCAACAATGAATCCCCTGTTCCCCCCCCCCGGGACTATGCAACAATAAAATCCCTGCTTCCCCCCCCCCCAGGACTTCACAATGAAATCCCTGCTCCCCCCCGGGGCTACACAACAATGAAATCCCTGCTCCCCCAGGACCACACAATGAAATCCCTGCTCCCCCCCCCGGGACCACACAATTAAATCCCTGCTCTCCCCCACCCCCCCGGGACTACACAGCAATGAAATCCCTGTTCCCCTTCCCCCGCGGGACTACCCAACAATGAAATTCCAGCTCCCCCCCACCCTCGTGTAGGCCCCAGCTGCAGTGCATATGAACATTCTGTTTTGACGTAGGAGAGATTTGCATATCCACTCCTGATTGGGCTCCTGTGGCGGCAGTTCATACCAACATTCTAGATGCCATTGGGGCTATTTGCATAACCGCTCCTGAATGGCCCCTGCGCTCTCATCTATTTTGAGCCATACAGGCGCAGCGAGGGGTTTTTCAGAGATTTGAACCCGCCAGTCTTTTTCCTTGGGTGATGGAGAGTATATGCGTGCCACGTTTGGGGCGGATCCATCCAACCGTGTAGGAGCCTATGTGATGCATGCAAACGCCCGTACACACAGACACATGGACACACATCCACGGACACACAGACACACAGACAAACTTTCACATTTATATAGTAGATAGACAGGAGGCTGATAATCTTAGATAAGTTGTTGATCTGATAGCTTTAAACACTGATAGAAGAGATCAGGCTGCCACTGTTTCTTTGGATGCTGAAAAAGCCTTTGATAACATTCACTGGAAATTTATTTTCGCTACGTTGAGAAAATTCAGCTTTCCTGTAGAATTTTTGAAATGGCTCAAAATTTTATATTCATCTCTAAGAGCTAGAGTTATGACCAACAGTCTTTTCTCAGATTTCTTTTTTACTTGGGAGGAGGTACCAGACAGGGATGTCCACTGATATTTGGTTTATGTTTGGAACCCCTGGCATGTGCTATTAGACAGAATAGTAATATTCATGGCTTTGTTCATGATTGTTTAGAATGTAAAATTATTCTTTATGCTGGTGATCTCTTATTGTTTATCTTGAAACACCAGTCATCTGTTCCAGCTTTGATGCAGTTGATTAATACTTTTCGTGATTTGTCCAACTATTCAATTAACTGGTCAAAGTCTGAAATGATGCTGATTGGAGATACTACATCTCATATTATATTAGCTAACTGGCAATTTTGATGGTGCCCAGATTTTATTACTTATTGGGGAATACTTATTCCCAGAGACATATCCCAAATGATCAAGCTAAACTTTAATAAGCTGATGGATGATGTGAAGGACTGCTGCTTGCCAGCCCTGCTAGGTAGGCCACAGTACCAATTTACTCAGGAACTACCGCCCACCTTCCCGGTTCCCTTACACCAACTTGGTGTAGCAGCCCAGCCTTACAGACCAAGAAAGAACACACATAGTTATTAAGATGGAGACTTTATTAAAACAAAAATTAAAGGTTAAGCAGTGTAAGGTCTCCAATGGTCCAATACATATAAAAAATAATCCCTTATAAGAAAGGGCTAAAAGAGGGTAGAGAAAAAGGGGGTGAGGTAGGTTGTTGTGAGGGAAGGGGAAGGGGAATAAAAAGGGTCTCTAAAAGATTATCTAAAACAAACCCCAAAAGTCTGCAAAGAACTGCTTGAGCCAAACCAGCCTAGCTCTCCTGGCTATCCTGAGATCTCGGCATACTTGCCCATGATGGAACTCCCACAGCGTCCAGGCCCGAGGAAGAACCCAGAGCCTTCCTAACCCAACTCCTTTATCTAAAACTAGGCCTCTTTTCCCGCCCAATCTCCACCAATCCCATCATCCTACTAAGCAGAACTTTCTCTCCTGATCTCTGAAGGAGGGTCAGCCAGGGTGCCGCTGCCCCCTCCCAGCTGCGGGCACTTTCGCATGACTTCATCCCAATTAACTCTGGCCTTGATGTTACAGCTCTGCAGATAACTTGTTGTCTCCCAGGTGCCGCTAAACTATCCCACACACCCCAAGGACGCTGGCACATTCCAAGAAAGAGTAAGAGAACAAGGGTAAAAGAAAATCAGAATCAACACAAAGGAAGGGGGGGGGGGACTTAGCTCAATCTCCGCCATGTCCCATCTTCACAGATGAGATCTCAGGGGATATAGATAGAAGAGCATCTTTAAAGCTGTGTTTGTGGGGTAAGATTAATACACTTAAGATGAATATTATACCTTGGATTGTTTATGTTATATTCCTTTATCTAGACCTGGCAACTTCATGCTCTGTTTTGTAAATTTTGCAAGGGGGGTGTTCTGCCAGCCACAAATATCCTTGAAAAGGATGCAACTTCCAATTTAAGAAGGTGCTTTGGCTTTCTGGATCATGCTTTATATCATTGGGCCTATTTGTTGACCAGTGCTAAATGTTGGTCTTTTCTGCTTAGATTTTCCACCGTGGTCAGTTTTGGAATTGTCCTGTCTGGAGCCTCTCTCCAAATGGATGACATTAGGTTCTTGGCACACTAAAATGGATAGGATTCCTCCCACAATTACAGCTGTTAGAGTGTTAGAGATGTGTGGTGTATAATGTCACACCAAATACATTTTGATCCATTTCCCCATGCTAAATTGACTCTATGGGAAAATCCAAATTTAAAAATTGGTAAGAAAATGTTTTTGTGGTTGACGGATAAGTTGATTTTTACCTTTGATCAATTAGTGGGTGCTGATGATGAGTTTTTGTCATTTTCAGTTTTGCGTGCCAAATATGATTTGCCTGCTATGACTGAATGGCAATATTTGCAATTGCAACATTTGTTAGAATCTATCTAGGTTTGGTCCTGCCGCTTTTACAGCTTCAGAGGCTCCTTTGCTATTGGAAGTACTTATAAAGGCTGATCAGATATATCAACCCACAATCCATGTTTATACTTATTGATGAATAAATATGATACACAGGGTCTTAAGCAGAAATGGAATAGGGAACTGGACTGTCCTATTTTGCCTAATCAATGGATTGCCACTTTAGCGTCTGTATCTGAAGTGTGGAGGACCAGCACCCGGGTCCTCTGCGTGAGTTCGGCGCTTAATGGGTTAACCGGCACTGAGCTACAGCCCGTACAAGCAATTGAAATTGACTAGGAGGTTTGCGCAATAAAAGGAAACTCCAGAACCTTTGTATGACCATATAAGGCGTTTATTTACTACAAGTTAAATGGAGCGGAACTAATAGCTTTCTAGGTATACTACAACGTCAACATGACCTGACGTGGTCTCCGTCCGAGTTTTATCAATGAATGGGTTCCCAGGCTAGCGTATTGAGGAAAGTCAGTTACCTTAGACCCTAGACTCTACGCTGGTCAGTTTCATGCCTGGCTCCGGATCCGCCTAGATCCGGGGAAGAGAACAGCTTATCCCAGCCACCACTGGGGAATGGACTTGCCGAAGTGACCCGTGTTCCCAACAACCCCCTAAGGGTGGGGAGAGGGGTTTTCTACCCCCAGTTTCCCGCTCTCCCGCCCTTGCGTGGTCAGGTGGGGCTTATGCCTGCCCCTTTGGGTCAGGTGGGCTTATCCTGGCCTGCCCCTTCATGTCAGGTGGGCTTATTCTGCCCGGGAAAAGGTGATGTATTGGGTACTTCACAGCTCTTTGAGACTGCTCTGCCATTTTGATGGTCCTTTCCTGGGTTTTGTGGATTCCGACCGAGGTGCCCCATTGTTGGTATGCAGATCTGCCTGGCTACCTCCCTGTATCTCCGGTGCCTCTCTCTCTCCCCCTCGGGAAGAGATGGTAGGTGTATGTGTGTGTGAGTGTATGCATGTCAGGCTTTCTCCACATGAAGCATCAGTGGATCTTTGGTTACGTCTTGTTCCGTGTCTATTGGATGCTGCAACATCTCTTTAATAAAGGTTTGTCTAAGTCGGCTAACTGCTGAAGGTGTACCACAGCTATTGCTTCTTTTAATCATATGTTTTGGCAATGTCCAGTAGTTAAGAGGTTATAATACAGATAAACTTTGTACTGGAACACTCTTTAATATTTACTGATGTACATGTCTTCTTAAATTATCTACCTGCTTCCTGGAAGTTAACGCATGGTCAACCTAAATGGATTTCAGCGCCCTTTTCACAGCAGAAAGACTGATATTACAGCATTGGAAGGATAAATGCTCACCTCCTATAATGCAATGGATTGAGGAGCTAACAACGCTTTCAGCATTTGACCTGGTGGTATATAGACGCCACTCACAAATGGATACATATATGGATATTTGGTCTGCCTTTGCTGAAGTTTATGTATACGGTATATATTTTTAGAAAGCTGTATTTTCATATATCACATGTATTAATTGAAATTGATACAGTATATCCAAATTCATGTAGTTACATTTGTTCTTTTTTTCCTTTTAAAAAAATGGTTTGTTGAAATTTACAATGAAAAGTACCGTAATTTTTAAAATCTGATCAGGAAAGAAAATGTCTCACTAATCCTGCCGATCAAGCTGCTTGAAGTCTCAGCTACGGAGGCCAGTTGAGTAACCCTCAACAGAGCTTGGCTTGGTGTGACTGGCTGCAAAGGGTGATGCTGGTGCTCCAGTGTTTTACTAGTTCTGTAGAAGAGGGGTTTGTTTTTGTAGGTACGCCTTTTTGTGTAGGGTGATAGCAACTGATAGATTTATTATCCTTGAATCCATCTAATACTTTTTTTTTTAAGCTACTACATATATGTTAGTACTCACTGTAACATCCTGTAGAAAGGAATTCCATATGTTACATTGCACATTGCATGAAGAAGTACTTCCTTTTGTGTGTCCTGACCTTGGCAATCAATTAGATTGGATATTCCAGTGTTCTGCAGTTTTGAGAGAGAACAATTAATTTCTGTTGCTGTTGAAGGACCAAAATAAACGAGACATTGGAGATCTGATTACAGTAGATCTCCAACATCTGGTCAAGTTTGGCCCTAAATTTCACTGCATCCTTGACCGTGACTTTTTTTATTAAAAAAAACCATCATGTACACTCCACCTTCACCTAGGCTAAAAGGCAGCTACTTTAGTTTTCTTCCTAAGGAAGGTGCTACTTGCAAATGCACAGATACACTTTTTGCTGTCCTAGGTCAGAACTGAGTCCATCTTGCTCAGCATCCTTTTCCCAGTAGCAACCAGATGAGATGCCAGAGGTATGGAAGCTCATGAGCAGGGGCATGAAGTCCATACTTTCTCTAAGGCTGCCATTTGGCACACACTGGAGTAACTCCTATTGAACTCAGTAGGATTTGCCTCTGAGTAGACATGCATAAGAGCTGGCTATACCTCTACTGCAGTGTTCCTCAACCTTGGGTCCCCAGATGTTTTTGGCCTACAACTCCCAGCATGCCCCAGCCAGCTATGCTGGCTGGGGCATGCTGGGAGTTGTAGGCCAAAAACATCTGGGGACCCAAGGTTGAGGAACACTGCTCTACTGTAAGATGAGGGGGCCAACAGTAGTTTCCTGGTGATCCTTCTTCCCTTTTCATACTGTATTCTCTATGAGTCTTCTTTTGTCCTACTTTACAGAGGACGGCCACAGGAACATAGGAAGTTGCCTTGTACTGAGCCAGGCCCTTGTTCCATCTAGCCCAATATGGTTGACACTGACTGGCAGCAGCAGGTCTCTTGAAGTTGCCCCTCAAGTCTGGACAGCAGACTGAGCGGGCAGACGGATCACCTGGTCACAGTCGTCCCCACTATGGTGAGAGATGTATTGTATTCCTATTTAAATTAGTATTACTTCCAAATTTGCATCTATGCATTTAAGCTCATGCATGCAAATTTTATGTCAGTCTGTGTCCTGCTGTGACCTCTTTTTGTTTGTTTTCTGTGATGCATTTCCTCTTTTTTTGACTATGCCCACCCTGTAGGTCATGCTATATCTCCATGGCCTGGACTGCTCTCCGAAAACCACATGAGTGAGCCCACCTAAGCTGCTAATTGTTCTCCTGAGATAATCAAGTCTGGTGCCTTGCTCTCTCCTCCAGGGCTTTGTGGTCTGAACCATGTGCCCTGTTTTTCAAACTGCTGGCAGCAAGCTCTATCTCTCTCCTGAAATCCATTCCAACCCAACGGATTAGCATGGTTTAGGGAATGGTTTTTCAAATCGGAAATGGGATGTTTTCAAATGGTTCTGTGTCAATCATTTTGATGTCACTCGTGCAGCAAAGGATTAAAATAGTTATGAAACTGATTATTGAGGGGGGGTTGTTGTCACCTGCTTGGGAGGAAGGGGGGTTGAGTTCCCCCCACACACACACACACACACAATCCAAGAATCATCATCATCAGGCTAAATGGACCTGTACCTTCAAGGTCTAAGCTGAGCAAATTTGCTCTATTTCTCCTGTTCAGTTAATTTAAGGAAAATACAATATACTGTGATCTCTTTTCCTGTCAATTTTTATATCCCTAACAGTTCACACCAACAGTTGTTTTGAACCTTTTCTGCAAAGGATTTGTCCTTTTTGCAATGCACATAATTTGGTACAGTAATGCCTTGGATTGCAAGTAACTTGGTTTGAGAGTGTTTTGCAAGACAAGCAAATTTTTAAATATTTATTTATTTATTTTTGACTTTATATGCAAGTGACGTCTTGCAATACAAGTACTGTAGTACGGCTTAAATTAAAAATCTCTACACATTTTGGGGGGGGATTTCGTTTTGATATAAGAGTGTTTTGGATTACAAGCATGTTTCCGGAACGAATTATGCTCTCAATCCAAGGCATGACTGTATTTTTATTTGCAGTCTTTGTGTCAATTTGTATTTGTAAAGTTTTAATGGGTTTGAATTTGGACATACTTTTTTTTTAAATGCACGAAGGCTCTGCAAGTTGGACAGGCCTGTGGGAAAAGATAAGCACTGCTGTTAGAACTGCTGCTTGATCTGTTGAATACTGTTTTCTATTACGACACAAACCCAGAGGAACAACGCACAGTTACTTTAGGATGCAATGACCAAACAGTCTTGTGTGTGTTACGGTAACTGCTGGAGCACAAGGGGCCTTGTGAAAACAGTTTAAGGTTGATTAAGCAGGCTGTGGTCACCAAGCTACTCTGAACCTCTAATTCTGCCTAGCAATGTAGAATACAAGGAGTTTTAATAGAAGCCAGGGTTGGAGGCTTGAAGGAAGCAACTTGGTGGGGTGCTCTGGTCTGGAGCCTCTTGAGTTCTGGGTCCATGACACTAATTTTTACCTTGGGACTGGTGTTTTCAGGGCCGGCCCTATGATTAGACACAGTGAGGCGGCTACCTCAGGCGGCAGATGCTGAGGGGCAACAGTGGCAGTCTCTTGGCTGCTCTCATGAACTTTCTGGCTGTTCCCCTCTGTTGGAGGACAGCAGGGAACCTGTACATGAGACAACCTGTCCGTGACACCCCCCCTAAACTAGCCTGCTGCCTCAGGTGTGGTGGTGGAGGATGTTATTCCACTGCCAGTGTTGAAAAAAGATCCAAGTCAATTTCTATATGTGGGATGCAGGGACGGAGGGCACCAGCCTCTTGTTCGTCACCTCAGGCAGCAAAATGTCTTGGGCAGGCCCCGGCTCGGCTGCTTCCCCTGCTGCTAAAGCTCAGGGCCGGCCCAAGGCCTCCTGCCACCCTGCCCTCCCTCCCCAGGGCTGCTGCGCTGCATTATCTAAGAAGCGTTTGCCAGCATCCCTCTCGGAGTTGCATAAGACATGCAGCAGCACGCACGCACGCAGAGCGCCGTGTCCCAGGAGCCTCTGCCATATCGCAAAGTGACCCTGGGCTGCACCTTGTGATCTTGTGATGTGATAGCGGCTTCTCTCAAGCTATTTCCCCCTCTCCTGCAAGGTTTCCTTTTCAGCTTGTACATTTCAAGCACTCCAAGGCTCAAGTGCTCTTACCTGTAATGGCTAAGAGATGGAGGGCCAAACCAAATGTGACCCTGAATCTGAATGCATCTTTTCACTTGACATGCAGGTGTTTAAAAATGCAAATAACATCAGCTGGGAGTGGGGGGGGTCATAATTATTGGGATCACGGCAGGCAGGTGGGGAGAATTGAGCCTTTCCTCCCCTCCTGTGGCTCTGAGGAAAATCTCTCCTCTGAAGGTGCTATTTGCATTGGGGTGGTGTCTGCCAATGAGGAGCTACCTCTCAGTGCAAATAGGTGAGAGCCAGTGTGGCATAGTGGTGAGAGTGTTGGACAGGGACTAGGGAGATCCGGGTTCTAATCCCCGCTCGGCCATGAAACCCACTGGGTGACTTGCTTTGGGCCAGTCACTGACTCTCAGCCTAACCTCCCTCACAGGGTTGTTGTGAGGATAAAATGGAGAGGAGGAGGATTGTGTAAGCCGCCTTGGGTTCCTTGCAGGAAAAAAGGTGGGGTATAAATATAATAAACAAACAAACATCCGGCGGGTGAACGTGGTTGTTTAAGAAAGCATTTGACTGGATGTTCTCCTGGCTTGTTGCCTTCATAGATTTCAATTTCATAGATCATAGAGTTCGAAGGAAGGCTATCGAGTCCAACCCCCTGCTCAACGCAGGAAACTAGAGGAGGGGTCTCCCATCCAAGTAATAACCAGGCTTGACCCTGCTTAGCTTTCCATGCTCAGACAAGCTGAGCCAGCGTAAGCCACAGGCCTGTATTAATACTGTTCCCTTTATGATTATGTTTTGTGATATGTTGTTTGTAATTTGATTATTTTTATGTTATTATGTGGCTGTGTTTTGTAAGCTGGCTTGGGTTCACCTTGTGAAAAAGAATTAAAAGTTTAAAAAATAAACAAAAAATATGGGGATAATAGTATTGACCTACCTTACAGGGCTGTTGTAAGGACTGCTGAGAGACAATTTATGCAGAGTACTTTGAGCACTCTATCCAGGCTAAACAGTCGCATTACTTTCATGCAAATTCCAGAAGGGCAGCCCCCCCCTGGGGGGGGGAGTCCGTTGCAGCAGAAACAGCAGTCTTGAATGGGCAAAAGCTTTCCTGGTCTGCAGCCCACTTCATCAAATGCAGATGCAGCCCTGAACATCCCACAGCTCTCAGCCGGGGTGTCGGCCCAGCAAAATGCACAAAAGAGCTCAGTTTTAATACAACGAAGGCCGTGTCATTTTTGGTTCTCTGATTATTTTGTTCCAGAGACACTGAAGCCTCCCCAGTCCTGCCCTGAAGCATCCTAGTCCCAAAGGTTTATGGTTTCACCCGAACTGGAAATGGGGATGTAATTTTAATCACTCTGTCAATGTTTATTTGTGCAATTTAGAGCAAGGATGCTGCGTCCAGGCCATCTGTCCAGGCCATCTGCTCCTTTCAGCACTCAGGCAGCCCTGGCCTTTGACTGAGACACAGTGCAGGAGTTGAGGGAAATGTGTCCAGGGCATCCCTGATTTGGAAAGTGTTTGGTCATCCAGGCGTCTCTGCCCTCCCCCTCCCTAGGCATGGCGCACGGAGGTTCAAAATGAGCAGCGAGAGCACTGAATGTGCCCGGACTTCTAATACGGTGGCCACGTGTCCTATTTAACAGAGGACGGTCCTCTGTTCAGAGGGCTGTCTAGTCCAAGCCCAATTTAAAGATAAAGAGCCAGAATAAGGAGGGCGAGCTGGGCAGGGGACTGGAAGCTGCCTGTCACCAGTCTGCACCTGGGCAAGGGGACTGGGCAGGCATACGGGTCACCTGGGCACCGTCTTCCCCAATATGGTGAGGCGCATTGTGTTTCCATTGACGTTATACTCATCATTTCTAAATTTGCATCTGTACTTATAAAATAAGCCTGTGCACATTTTATGCAAACCTGTGTCCTCTTCCATCCTCTTCTTTGGCGACATGTTAAGTGGCCAGCCTCACCGTCAAATGCTGCATTCCGAGCATGGGCCAAATTGGGCTACTGCAGTGATAGGCCAGCTTGCCAATAAGTCCACAAATGCTAAAGGCCCACACTTGCCTTCCAGTATTAAACATTTGTGGCATATTTGTGAAAACTTAGAAGCCCCCCCAAATTCAGAGGCGTCCGATCATCCAGTGCAGGGCGGGAGAAGCGGCAGAGGCAATCTTCACCTCCTAGCAAGGGCACTTCGGACTCGGAGGGAAGGAGGCTGGAAGAGGCACAAAAACTCGTATTCTGGCCTCTCCGGTCTCCTCCCCTCCCTGCCCATCCAAATGCCACTTTTCCTCCTTGTCCTCGTCCTCGTCCTCGGTTGATTTTCCAACCTCAGAGGGCAGCCGGTAGGGTTCTTTCTGCACCAGCTGTGAGGGGAGAGCATTGTCTCTGACCTCAGAAGGGGGACTCTGACCAATGCTATGGTCCCTTGAGGCACTCACCACAGACGATCAAGAGAAGTTGGTTGACTGTTTACAAAGCCTGCTGCAAAGCATCGCCCATGGTACCAAACTGCCATTAAGAGCCACATTTGGGGTCAAAATATAGGGTGTGAGAGAAAAAGAATCCGTGAAATCACATACTAATTGTCCAATGATATAATATCCCACTTTCTGTGTTTTCATGATCACAAAATGTACAATTCCCATAATGCACAGCTCTGCATTGTTCTCCCACGGCTGGTCTTGTATTGTCTTCCTCATCAGATTGCATGATGGGATCCCGGGCTCTTCAAATGTTCTGGCTCTACTAAACATACTTTTCTTGCAGGATGTATCTGGTGGTGCAACAGTTATGCCTTCTCCCCAGGGAATCCTGAGGACTGTAATTCTGGGAGTGGAGCGAGGAATCCCTAGGAGGATTCTCTCAATCAACACCATCACCCAACCAAGCTGGCCCAGGATTCTTTGGAAGAAGCCATCACAGTCCTAATGGTATAAAACTGACATGATATGTGTGCAGCGCAAAAATACCCTAAATATTGTGTAATGTGTGGGATCTTTGGGGTTTTTAAAATCAGAATCCCAAGACCCTCCAACCAGAGCCTGGTGCAAAAGACATATGCCTAGAATTAAGAATTGGTTCCAGGTACTAGAATGGAACTGAGTTCATCGTCCTTCCATACAAAAATCCACCCATTCTCTCTCTCTCTCTCTCTCTCTCTCTCTCTCTCTCTCACACACACACACACACACACACACACACACATGGGATGGAGAGAGAGAGGTGGGGAGAGAGAGCTTTCTTTATTTCAGCAGTATAACTTAGGATGGGGAGTAATTTTGTTGTTGCCATTTTTGTTAAACAAGAAGTTTAAAAACTCCTTGCTGATTTACTGCAAATCATCCAGAGATCTACCAGTAGATCCCAACCTACTTCCTGCCCACCCTGGCAGTAGAGAATAGATGCTGGATCCCCGGTCCCTTCTCCTTCCATAACTGCTGTCGCTTGTACAGAGGATGCCTCCAGCCACATTCAGCACTCTTTGCCTTGGTGGATATGATGTCATAACACAAGACTACACAGCCTGCTTTGACAGCCCAGAATGGCATCCCCATACTTTGTGGAGGTGGGAGAGAAGCAATAAACTTTTCTAAACATGGGAGCAAGAGACTGAAAAGGCCCAAGCTGAGCCAAAATGATGAAAGCAGTTGTAGTAGTCCTTAGAATTAACAAATCCACAAACTGGACTACTAGACCACTTCTTTAGGAATGAATGCATGCAAGTTTCTGAATTACACAAAAGTCTTCTTCATCAGGCACTAGTAGTTCATTCTGTTAGTTACATGAAGGAGCACAGTTGGTTACAGATGAAGATATCTGAGGTTTTGGCTAATTGCGAAATCTTTTATTTCCCCCCTGCCTCATTAAAAAAAAATTTTTTAGGTGGCTTACAACTATAAAAATAAGTTTAAAACGTTGACAAAAATTTAAAAAAACCCACAGACAAAACCAAAACTAAAGCAATGATGCAGCGGGCAAGACAACCCACGTAAAATCCAAAAGCAACAGCAATAAAACAATCATACTGTGAATTAAAATGCCAGGGCAAATAAACCCATTTTAGATTCATAGGAAGGGACCTACAAGGCCCTCGAGTCCAAACCCCTGCTCAGTGCAGGAACCCCCTGCTTAGCTTTCCACACTCAGACAAGCAGAGCCAGCGTGAGCCACAGGCCTTGGAAGCTCAAACTGGTAGGCGTCGTCAGGTACACAGACCTACGGAAGGCACTGCAGAGATGGGAAGCTGCCACAACAGACAAGGCCAGTTTCCTGGTCACTACCAGCCTAATCTTCTTTGGGATTAGTGTGGGTGTGAGCCCCCCTGCCCCACAGCTGTATTTGTCGTTACCAGTCCCCTAGTGGAAGCTGTTCTGAACCTTTTATTCTGCCTGGCAATCTTAAAACACAAGAGCCTCACCAGATGACCTTGGAGCCCTGGCAGGTCTCACTGCTGCCTCTGGTGAACCAAGAATGCGCCCAAAACACTCTTTGTGAGAAGAGCGCGAGGCACACGCACTCCCAAAACAGTGTGCCTCTCACACGGGAACAAGAGCCCGCCACCTTCCAGGAAAGGAAGGCTGCCATTATACCAGCCTTCTAATGAGGAAGGCCTGATCAACTTCGAAGGAACCCTGGGGTATTAAGGAATACCACCGGTTTAGGGGGGCAGTGAGTGTGTCAGTCCAAATGGAGCCCCTTGGGGCCCCCCAGAAGAGATCCACATGATCTAGTACTTCCCTTTGTGAAGACTCGACTTGCTCGCCGCCCACTTCTTGGCGGCAGCCTTCAAGAGATGCGGAGAGGGCTCTGCATATGCTGTGCTCCTTCCCGCTCCCTCTTTTCTTAGTGCAACAATAGGGCAAAACCTGCGTCTGTAGGTTACAACCGGCCAGCTGCAGAAGACCCAATTCTGCCAGGATCAAAAGGGAGGTAACCGAATGCACCTGAGTGGTGACTCCCGAAGGGCCTCCCCAGTGGGGCACAGTCCAGTCTGGGGAGGCATCCTCCGAAGTTGCCATTTTGAGGCCTCCCGAGCAGGGCCGGTGCTACCATTAGGCCAACTAGGCGGCTGCCTAGGGCGCCGGGCTAAAGGGGGTGCCAGGAGTATAGGGCTGGAGGGAGAGAGGGAGGGCTCAAGTGGGAAGGGGGGGCGCTAAATATCTGATCTTGCCTAGGGCACCAAACTGCCTTGCACCGGTCCTGCTCCCGAGCCTCGCTTCTGCCGCTAATTCCAGAGGATCTCCCTGGGATTTGGCTCCTTGTGAGCGATACTGTGTGTGTGTGTTAATAGCGATATTAGATCACCCCGGCCGGGCTGCCTCCAGCTGTATGTGCGGAAGAAAGCTTTTCACAGAGAGAGCAGTGCTGGCTCCAGAAACGGGGTCCCTGGAAACTGCAGAGGCCATACACCGGGGGGTCGGGAACCAGTCTCCCAACTAGGCCAGGGGGGCCTCCCTCCTCCCCCCCCCCAGCAGTTAGACTTGAAAAAACCTCTGTGGGGGAAGCATCCCTGTATTGTGTGTGAGAAACGTTTGTATGAATGTGTATCTGAATGGGGGGCTGTGTATGTGGCTTTGCCTCCACCCACCATTGGCACGTGGCCCCAAGAAGGTGTCCCATCCCCCCCGGAATGTGGCCCTGTTGGGATGAAAAGCGTCCCCACCCCTGCTGTAGTGACCTGAAACCTTCCCCACGCCGCCTTGCCCTCCCCGGGTGCTCCTCTGTGCAAAGTGCCCGCGGCCTGCGCTCTTGGCAAGGGGGCCCTTTGCTGGTCGCAGGGCCCCAGCAATTGCCCCACCTTCCTACCCTCTGGAGCCTGTATAGGCCAGAGGGAGGGAGGGGCACGTAGGTTTCATTTTCCCTCCGAGCTTCGGCTGTGGCAGTTGGCGGAGCCCCGAGCGAGTCGATGGCCCCAGGGTTGGTTCTTTCCCCCCAGGTGGGCAGGACGGTGCACGCTGGGAGAGGGGTTTTTAAAAAGTGTTTCTAGGTACGTTTGCAGGTATGATGGATGGATGGATGGATGGATAGAGAGCAGCAGCCAGCACAGGCACGCTGAGCCCCCCAAGCAATCCCGGGCAGGCCCCCGGCGCCAGGGCGCTCCAGAACCGGGTGGGCGCTTCTCGCCCGTTTGGAAGCTGCCAGCATCCAGCCCAGCCTGGCGGCCCGCGGTCCCCTCGCGCGGCCTCCTCCTCCTCCTCCTCCTCTCCTCCTCCTCCTCTTTTCAAGGAAGGGGCAGGACTTCCCCGCGGGACGCGCCCCCTGTTCTCAGCACCCGAGGAGAGGAGAGGGTTTGGTGCCTTTTGGATTTTCTGTTTGGGCTCCAAAATGTCTTGCAGGGAGGGCAGTCCTATACAGCTCAATGGGACTTCCTTCCAAGTAAGCGTGCCTCGGATTGCGGCCCGGTGTGATTCTTCGCCGCCAGGAATTTTGCAGGGGCTCAAAGCCTAATGCACTTTCTCTTCCCTTTGAGGAGGGTTTTTTTTAATTTATTAATAGGAGTCTTAATTGTAGACTTTCGACGAATCCATGAATGCGTCGCTCCTATTCGATCTCCTCCTCCTCCTCTCCCACATTTTGGAGGAGGTGAACGAGGAAACCAAAATGTGCAACGTTTGCAAAGCGACGCTGTCGGGGGGGGGGGGCGCCCCCCAGGGCTGCGGGGAAGAATCCCCCTGTCAATCAAAGCTCCCCTCCTTTCCCTCAGGGGAAAAAAAAAACAAAACACACAATTCCTCTTCAAGTGCTGGAGCTTGAGCGCCGCTGGCTCCCAGCCGGACTGTACCACCCTGGCCCTGAGAAACGGGGGTGTGCCGGGGTGGGCGCAGGGGGCCCTGCGGCCTTCCCAGCCCGCGTGGGGGCCCCGAGAGGCGCCAAGCAGGGCGGGGCTGTCGGGGGGGCGGGCATCCCCGCCGGGTGGAGCCTGAGCGGCTTCCCCTTCCCTCCCCCCCTGCATTTGCGAGCGCCCCGAGCAGCCCCCCCCCCGCCGCCTCGTCCCCCGCTAAGCCCTCGCAGCCAGGCAGCGCCGAGCCGAGCCGCCCCGGACCGAGCCGCGGCGAGGGATGCGGCGGCGGCGTCAGGCGCAGCGCGAGCCAGAGCGAGAGCAGCAGCGGCGGCGGCGGCGGCAGCGGCGGGCGCTCGCTTAGCGGCAGCAGCGGCAGCCTCAGCCCGAGCCACGGAGCCTCCCGCGCCGGCTCGCTCAGGTAGGTCGCGGCGGCGGCGGCGCTCCCGGCTCGCCCGCCAAGTGGGTGCCAAGGGCGCCGCGCGAGGAAGGTGCGCGGGGTGGGTGCGCTCCGTTCCCCCCTGCGCGCGGGGTGCGTGTGGAAGAAGCCGCGTGCGGCGGGGCCCCGGTCGAGGCAGACTTTCTCCGGCTCGCCGCTGGAAGCTGCAAGGGACAGGGGAAAGCCTTTTGCAAGGCGGGGAGCTCCCCCCATCTAGGATCGCAACACCCCGGGGGAGGAAGAGAAGTGGGGGGGGGGGGAAGGTCTCATCGGACACCCCTTTCTTCTTCCTAACCTGTATTATTTGGTTTCTTATCAGTTGCAACTGCATTTGATTGGGGCGTGGGGTTCTTTCCCGCCACATGGGAACTGCAGTGGAAGGGGGGGCGGTCCTCCATCCCATGGACGGTGCGAGGACCCCTCCCTGGGAATTGAAGGGCTGTGGGAGATCTTTCCCCCCCCCTCCACGATTGTTGCGGTCATCGGTGCTTATCGATTGCGATTGATGGGAAGTTGGGGAGGGGGTTGCAATGGAGGGGGGAGCGGGCGTCTCCATCCCATCCTCCCCCCGCGCAGTTTAATGTGGGGGTGTGGAAGGAAGAGCATCTGGGCATCGCACTGGGGGGGGAATGGGGCGGGGGCTCGCCTTAAGGGTGCACTGCAACCCCGAGGGATCCAGAACTGGGGTGGGGGTGGGGAGAGAGATCCCTCCCCCCACTGGCAATTCTGTGCACAACTGTGTTGCTTGAGGCAAACCTGGGAAGTGGATAGGATGAGGGATGGAGAAGAGGCAGGAGGCGACCCACCCCGGTCCTCCAACCTGCAGATGCTTGGGGGGGGGGGGAGAGAAGCTAGGGGGAGGGAGTAAGATTCTCTACACACAAGCAGACCACATTTCTGTACATACCAATGGAGCTAGGACTGCTGGATCTCTCACACACACACACACACACACACCAGCTTAGCTGCGTACCACTGTGGAGACTCCGAGGGTGGCAGATCCAGGCGGGCACCCGCCCTTGGGGCACGGCTCCTCCAGGTTCTCCAACCACTACAGAATTAGGAGGGAAAGAGGGGAGGGAGCACCAAACTGAGCCCTCTTTCCGGAACCTGGGCATCTTGCTAGATCTCTGTGCAGCCTTCTTCTTGAACACCTCCCCCCGCCCCCTGCCCTAAAACTGGAAGGCGATTCCAAATGTTTCTAACCCAAGTCCATTCGGTTTCTAACCTAATGGAATTTCATCTAAGTTTCCTGGGGCCTTGACTGCAATTTTTATTACATCATATGTGTTGCCATAAAGGTACAAGGTGCTTTGCAGCACAAGCAGAAAACAAAACAAAAGCCCGGGTCTTTGCCCCAAGGTGCTTACAGTCTTTGACATGTTCTCCTTTGGTGGCGCGCCTTACCAAATGTTTACAGCACATAATTAACTATTGGGGTTCATTACCACAAGATGTAGTGAAGGCTTCTAGCTTCGATGGGGAGTCGATGAATTATTATTTATCTCACCTTTCTCCCACTGTGGAACAGAAGCTGCTATACATGTGGTTCCAGTGTGGTCTCCTATCCAGGATCTGACCAGACTCTGATCTGTTTAGCTTCATCAGGTTGCTGTCTCTCATGGCCTCAGCCCGGACACTCTGTCACTGACAATTTGCCATAATAATTTAATGGAGCCTACATATATAAAGGCAGTATATCTCTGAGGACCGGATGTTGGAAGCGACAGGAGAAGGCTATCGCTTTTATGCTAAATAAAGTCTTGGGCCCCAGCATGCATCAGCTGTGAAAAAGGCAAATTCCATCTTGGAGCTCAATAGGAAAGGGATTGAAAATAAAACTGCCAAGATCAAACTGCCCTTATACAAATCTATGGTGTGACCACACTTTGAATACTGTGTACAGTTCTGGTCACTGCACCTCAAAAAGGATATTGTAGCGCAGGAAAAGGTGCTGATAAGGGCAACCCAAAAGGATCAAGGAACGGGAGCAACTCCCCTAGGAGGAAAGGTCACATGGTTTGGGGGGTTTTGGCTTAGGAAAAAGGTTGACTGAGGGGTGGGACACATGATAGAGGTGTGCAAAATGATGCATGGCACTGAGGAGGGCGCGGCGGAGAGGCATTTTCTTCCCTCTCTCATAATATGAGAACCCACCAAGGTCATCCAGTAAGATTGGCTGGCAGACAGAATTCGGAACAGACAAGAGGAAGGACCCCTTCGCTGATTTATGGAACTGACTGCTACAAGATATGTGGTGGTTTAGGTGGCTTTAAAAGGAGATTAGACACATCTGTGGAGGCGAATAAATGTATTCGCGGCTAGTGGTCACGATGGTGATGGCTACCTGCAGCTTCAGAGGCGGTCTGACTTGCTGAACCAGTTGCTGTGGTGCAACGGTCCCTTTGCGCCCTGCTCGAGGGCTTCCTGGAGGCATGGGCTTGGCAGTGGCTCCTGTGGGAAGCATGGCCTGCGATTAGGTGGACCTTCGGGCTGCTCCAGCAGGGCACTTCTTGCGATCTGGGGGCCCTGCTTGGGCCCAAGACCCTGGCGGCATTTGGGTGCCCGCTGCCTTTGGTCTGATCTGGAAAGGCAGCAGTTATGTGCCTATGTGTGGCACACTGGTGGTGTGCATTCAGCCTAAAATGAATGTCACAGGGAACAGTAGTGCTCTCCTCAAAAGTGCTTGGGTGCAGGAGGGTGAAAGAGGGACCAGCGGCCAGAGATCTCTGAGAGATGGGGAAAGAAGGGTGGTCGGCTGCCGAAGGGAACACTCCCGTGGCCGCCTGCGGCAGCCCCCTCCAGTGCCTTCTCTCATCTCTGGGCAGATTATTTCCAGGGCAGCCAAAGTTGTGTGCGCGCGCCGTTTCTGTTGATTTCGTGTTTTAGAGGAGATGTACAGCCCAAACCTGTGCATGTTTGCTCAGAAGTCAGTCCCGCCGCTTTCGGTACTGACTTCAACAGTTAAGGTGCATGATCAAAGAGGAATCCAGGATCCTGATCATTTCTGGGGGAGACTGTGGGAATCGCCGCCCTCGTCAACATCTCCCGGTGCCAATGCGTTCCCTTCCGGTGCCTGCCCTGTTGTGGGGATAAAGAGGTAAGGATGCAAAGGATGGATACTTTTATCCTGACTTTTTGGTAAACTACAAATTGTCTCAAGAAGAGCACTTTCGGGGGGAAATTCCGTAGCTCCGTGTCCCAGTTTCAGTGCAAAGAAAACTGTAGGTTCCTTGGGGCGGGGGCCTGTTTTAGTTGTTTGGTTGCTTTAAAGTGTCATGTGTATTGATGGCAATGTAGAATTGTAAATCTTGTTAGAAAAAGGAGAAAACAAGGTGCCTGCAATGTTTTTTTAAATCCCTGGATGAGGGCTGGAAGAATCCCAGATGTGTGATCAGCCTGGCCCCTGAAAATTTGGTGCTGGCACCTAGAATTTGGAAGCAGGAGGAGATCCCCCCCCCCCCGCCCCCGTCCTGCCTGGGAGGATTTGAGCAACTCAGAAACCATTGAAAATCCTTGCCCCGTTGTGGTAACGAAGAGCTGATTGGCACATTCTGCAGGATGGAGCAGGTGGCTTGTGCGGGAAAAGTCAGGAACGTGCCATGAAACTGCTGGTGGGTGGGAGGACCCTTTTTTAAAATGTTCCCCCATGTAAAAAAGCAGCAGCGCAGCTCCCTGCACATGGAGTGAAGTGGCGCATCCAAGAGTGGGCTCTGCTGGCCCTGTTAAAGAGGAGGGTTTTTGCTTTTGTCACGAGAGGGTATTCAAAAATGTGATTCCCCGCTTATCCCAAAAATTCAGGCGTGGTGCCAAAATTCTGCCACCTCGTTCGCTTCTGTGTAATGCGTGGAACGGCTCGGGAATGTTCCCGGGTAGCCGGTGCTGACATAACCTTTGGTGGGATGACTTGGTGGGATGACTTGGCAACACGTCCCCGCAGGGCAGGGCAGGCACCGGAAGGGAACGCATTGGCACCGGGAGATGTTGACGAGGGCGGCGATTCCCACAGTCTCCCCCAGAAATGATCAGGATCCTGGATTCCTCTTTGATCATGCACCTTAACTGTTGAAAAGTTAATAAGAGGGCATGAATAAGCCATTTGGGTGACATTTTCCTGCTCAAAGGATTGCATCAGGAAGTCCTGCTGGGAGCACAAATGTTGCCTCAACAACTACAGCCTTTGGCTTGGAGGAAAATCTGGCGCCTCCAGGCTTTTGGACTACAACTCCCATCATCCCTGACTATTGGTAATCAGAGCCGGTGTGGCGTAGTGGTGAGAGTGTTGGACTGGGACTCGGGAGATCCGGGTTCTAGTCCCCGCTCGGCCATGAAAACTCACTGGGTGACTTTGGGCCAGTCACGGACTCTCAGCCACACCGACCTCACAGGGTTGTTGTGGGGATAAAATGGAGAGGAGGAGGAGGAGGAGGAGGATTATGTAAGCCGCCTTGGGTTCCTTGCAAGAGGAAAAAAAGGTGGGATATAAGTGTAATAATTAAATAAATAAACAAACAAATGCTGGCAGGGACTGATGGGAGTTGTAGTGTAAAACATCTGGAGGGCACCAGGCTGCTCTAGATCCCGCAGGAGAGGGCTGCTGTCTTTTCGCCCGGCTCTCACGCTCCCTCCGGCTGGCCGCTGTTGCAAATGGGAAGCTGGACTGGGTAGACCTTTGGACCGCTCCGGCCAGGGGCCCCATTTTGAGCAGAGGGGGTGGGCATGGCAGCCCAGAGCTGGCCCCCGCTGCTCCCCTCTCTCACGCACAGCCACTCCTTTCTCCTGTCCTCCCCGCACGCCCAGCCCTTCCCTAGGACGGGGGGGGGAGGGGGAGAGGTGCTGGCAGTTGGGGTGGCTACCTGGCCCCAGATCTGATCCCGGGGCTGCCCGCTCCTAGCCCCTCCTGGAGAGCAGTCCTCACGCTCTTGGCCCTAAGAAGGAATATCTCCATAGGGCAGAGTCTTGGACGTGCAGACACTTCCTTTTCTCCGCCTGGTCTTCTCTGGGGCATATTCTCATGACAAATGGAGGGTGTTGAGTCGAGGAGGAGACAGGGGATGAGAAGAAGCTCAGGATCTGGGCTCTGTGTAACGAGTGGGCAGTTTGCCGCCAGTGGCCGTTAAGCTCTCTTGCTGAAATTCTCTCTTTTCAGTTCCGGAACCTCCTTCCTGTGTCTCCTCTTCTGTGGGTGAGTATTGGGATGATGTAGCAGAAATATGGTCTATCTTGTACCGCTAAGGGGGGAGTCCCAGGTGCTTGATCAGCCAGGCCCCTAACAATTGGGGGCTGACACCTAGACATGGGAAGTGGTAGGTGACACACACACACACACACACACACACACAGTCCTGCCTTGGACGGTTTGAGCAAAGCAGAAGCAGATGAACATTCTTGCCTCTTCGTGATAACGGAGAGCTGCTTTACTCATTAGGCAGAAAGAAGTGGTTGACGTTGGTGGCAGAATTAATTCTGGAATGTGCCACCAGACTGCCGGGGGAGGGGGTCTTTTTTTAATGTTCCCCCGTGTAAAACAGCAACAACATCCCTCTGTGGAGCGACATCGCTGAAAAACTTTAAAAAGGTTCAGTAATACCTTGGATTACAGGTAACTTGGTTTGAGAGCGTTTTGCAAGGCAAGGAAATTTTTAAATATTTATTTAATATATTTTTTTGACTTGATATACAAGCGACGTCTTGCAATACAAGTACTGTAGTACGGCTTAAATTAAAAATCTCTGTACAAATTTTTTTGGGGGGATTCCATTTTGATATAAGAGTGTTTTGGATTACAAGCATGTTTCCGGAACGAATTATGCTCTCAATCCAAGGCATGAGTGTATTTGCAAGAACATTGCTGAAGAAATTCTGTGTTGCTAGGGTCCCTAGAAATGTGATGCCAGCCTCTAGAGACCAGAAATATTCAGCTTTTAAAATAAATAAATAATGGCATATTTCAATGTTAGCTTTGTAACCATGAGATCTAGAAACATTTTTAAAAAGTAAAATGAAAGCTAGGATTCTCATGATTCTTTGGGCTTTTCTACATTAGGCGTTTATTGTGCGCTTGTGGTCCCCCACTCACATAAATTTGCAGGACCTTTTCACGATGTCCTCATCCTCCCAGGGCCTCTCCCGTGCTTTCCAGCCATTTTTGCTGCTTCTTTTAGAGTGAGGAAAGTCAACTATTAAATTTTAGAACCAGAACAAAAGCCTTGTGTACAGCCAAAAATCTGGTATACTGCAGCTATACCACAGCGCCACCTTGGTGAATAGAATATATAGAAAGGTAGAGAAAGGAAAAAACCCCAGAAAAAAGCCACATGTAACTGAGGCAGTCTTACTCTCACAAAGAAAATGGAAGAAGAAGCCTCGGAAAAGCAGCAGGGTAACCGCTTCATGTAGAGAAGCCCTTGGTGTCACATTGCAAATATGGGAACACAAGGGATACAGGCTGGGGAAGTTGTGAAAAGGACACACACACACACACACACACACACAGAAATAATTTTATTTATTTAATACCCTTGTTATCTAGCTTTTCAGTAAAAAGGCTCCCAAAGTGGCTTACATAAAGAAGACAGGAATCACATTTACACAATAACACTTAAAAAACAAACAAACCAAATATGCAGATAAAATTCCAGCATTGAAGCAGGTAAAAACTGATCCCCCTATAAAAACCCTGGGTGGATAAAAAGGACTTCACCTTCCAATGAAAAGTGATCTGTGTGAGATCACTGTGTTAGAGCCAGTGTGGCGTAGTGGTGAGAGTGTTGGACTGGGACTCGGGAGATCTGGGTTCTAGCCTCCGCTCGGCCATGAAACTCACTGGGTGACTTTGGGCCAGTCACTGACTCTCAGCCTCACCTACCTCACAGGGTTGTTGTGAGGATAAAATGGAGAGGAGGAGGATTATGTAAGCCGCCTTGGGTTCCTTGCAGGAAAAAAGGTGGGATATAAATTAAATTAAATAAATAAATAAATAAATTTGACTTAGTGCCAGGCAAGCCTCCCGGAGGAGAGCTCTCCAATATCAGGATGCCACCAGGAAAAAGGTCCTATCTCCCATAACCACCTCTGATGGCAGGTGGACCTGGAACAGGGCCTCCAAGGTTGTTCTTAATGTTTCAGTGGGTTCACTTGGAAAAGGTGGCCCTTAAGGTATCTGGATTCCAAGCTGTTTAAAGGTTAAAACCAGCACGTTGAATTGTGCTTGGAAACAGGCCAGGAGCCAGTGTGGGTGATTAGAAATGAGTGAGATAAGTTTCCTTCATCCAGTTCCAGTTAGCAGTCTGGCCACAGTATTTGGAACCAACACTGGATTCTGAACAGTCTTCAAAGGCAGCCCCATGTATAACGTGCTGCAGTAATCTAAACAAGATGTGACCAAGAATGGCTGTTCGTGGCCAGGGCCTCTGGAAGGGATTGACCCTTCCCAAAGCAGCGCAGGTGTAGTAGCGTGCTGAGTTGTCTGTCCACTAGGTGGTGCTGTTCAGCCAGCATTGGGTTCTAGAGCAAAACCCGCCGAAGTGGCTTGAGGTGAGCGCTCTCCTCGGCTCCCCTTGCAGAGAGACGGGGCGGGTGCGGGGGGGGGAGCCACTAAGTTTGACATTTAATGCCGGGCCCGTTCAGGATCACAGAATACTTTCTCGGGTTTTTAAAAAGTCCTGATAATTAGGACTGTAATTCCAGGCATACACACTGCTGGAAAGGGGTAGTGAAATATTAATCACGCTGGCATGTCTCTCTCGCTCTCGCTCCTGTGTCTCCGCAATCTTGTCCTTCACTTTGCTGAAAATAAACCGCTTCTCAAAAGGGACCTGACCCACTTCTGCCGAAGCTTCTGACATGAGCGCGCCGTTCTCCCGAGTGTTCCTCCAGGGCGGGGCCGGAGGTCTGTGGGAGCCTCCCCTGGAGACGGTGGACCGAGGGAGACCCTCAGGGTGGCCGGGCGCAGAGGAAGAGCCGCGCGCTCTGGCGCCGTTCACGGTCACGCCGTGGGGGGGGGGTGGCTCAGCGAGTCCTGCCCCCCTCACCCTCGCATCTCGAGCTCCGCCTGCCAAAATTCCCTGTTCCCAGGTGCTGCCGTTCAAAGTTCAGGAGCCGCAGGGTCCTCCGTTGCACCGCAAGGCTGGGGACTCTTGGACTGCAAGTCCCATCAGCCCTAGCCAGCATAGCCAGTGGTGAGGGAGGATGGGAGTTGCAGTCCCAACCCCATCTGGATCGCCACAGGTTGTTCGCCCCTGCCGCCCACAAGGTCTCTGGCTGTCAGTCAGGTGCCTGCTTTGCCCAAATCCTCAGCATTTCCAGGGCCGTATTTCTTCTTTGAAATAGCTTTCGAGCGTGGGGGTGGCAGGGGGAGAGGTAGGTAGCTTTTCCCGGCAGATACGGCATGGGAACATTTAAAGACCACTGTGTGGATATTGCTTAGCATTTCCCAGTGTTAAAAGTGCCTCATAGCTTTGGGGTACAGTCCACCAGGAGCCAGAAACAAGCACTCGCTCTGATGTTTCCAGGCCCCGGCTCTGTGCAGGGCCAGAAGAATACATGTCGGCTCGTGGGGCTCTATAAGAACATCAGAAAGGCCCTGAAGCTGGATCTGCCCAAAGGCCCATCTAGCCCAGCACCCTGTCTCCAATAGTGGACAGCCAGAGATGCCACCGAGAACCCAGAAGCGGAGTGGAGCAGCGACGGCTCCCCGCTCCTTGTTGATGCCAGCATCCGGCATCCCGAATTATCCCACCTCTGGACATGGAAGTTCCATCTAGCTGTCATGGCTAATTGCTCTAGAGCAGTGTTCTCCAACCTTGGTTCCCCAGATGTTTTTGGCCTACAACTCCCAGCATGCCCCAGCCAGCTATGCTGGCTGGGGCATGCTGGGAGTTGTAGGCCAAAAACATCTGGGGAACCAAGGTTGGAGAACACTGCTCTAGAGCAGTGCTCTAGTCTCCAGCCTTTTGGGAGCTGATGCTGTAGCTTGGGGTGGGGGGGAAGCCCCTGCTGTGGAGGATCCTAGATTCAATCCCTGGCAGCTGAAAAGGGGTCAGGGAGCAAGTGTGCGATTCGGAGACATAGGCCTGTGGCTCACGCTGGCTCAGCTGGTCTGAGCATGGAAAGCTAAGCAGGGTCAGGCCTGGTTATGACGATGGGAGACCCCTCCTCTAGTTTCCTGCACTGAGCAGGGGGTTGGACTCGATAGCCTTGTAGGCCCCTTCCAACTCTATGATCTATGAAATCTATGAAACATGCTACGGCCTTTGGCCATGGCAGCTGGGAACAACGGGGGGGTTGCAGTCCAAGACATTTGGAGTGCACGAGGTTGGGGGAAGGCGGCCATGTCTTGTAGCGGCGAATTCCATCAGTCGGTTCTGTGCTGTCTGAAGAAGGACGTGATGCCCGTTGCCCTGAAATGGATTCACAGCTTTGTGGCTTAGGTTGTGGTCGTTCACAGTGGCAAGAGTGGCCTCATCCGGCGCGCCTTGAAAATGCTCTACTAGCTCTAGTTCTCTAGGTGATCAATCGCTGACCAGCAGTTTGGGATGTCATGAGTCCGAGCCCCAGGCTGTTTTTCTTTCTTAATGATTATGATTAGTTTGGTGCTTTGATTATTCCAGTTTTGTTCCCTGGCAATCTCCTTAAAAGGATCTCAGGGACTGGGGGCTGGGAAAGTCGTCCCCCCCCCTTTTGAGACTTTAGAGATCTAGATAATGTTATCTGTATTGATTTGTTTAAAGTATTTTTAGTTGTTCTTTAGGGCTCTGCCCTCAAAAAGCAACATGCAAACAAGAGTAAGGAAAGAATCTAGGATGTAAAAGCCTCAACAGCAAGCATACAGACTACTCTGAGAAGTTGCTTTGTGTAACACACACGGGAATTACGATCTCGGTTAAAGGCAGCCTTGAAGAGCTCACCTAAACATCTGCACAGATGGGGCAAGTGGCAATTCAGTAGGAAAGGGGTTCCGCAGTTATGGGGCCACTGCCGAGAAGACCCTGTCTCTTGTGAACTCCAACCTAACCGATCTCGATGGCGGGCACTTGAGAAGGACCCCTGAAGCAGATTTTAGCATACGGGCAAGATGGCATGGGAGAAGGGGGTTAGATGGGTCACTGCTGAGTTGGATGGGTCCCTTATGGTTCCCACTGACAGCAAAATGCAGTTCCATTTATACCCTCTATACAGAAGCGCTGATAAGGCCTTAGTTGGACATTTTTGGGGGCCAGGCCTTGGTGGGTAGAAGGGTGGAGGTTCCATCCTCCTCTCTTGCAAGGACACAACTCATTTAGTGTCACATCAAGTTTGGCCCTAACTCTAACGTGATGCACCCTCGGGCAAAAAGATCCTAACTTCATATAGATGCTGATGCGGGCTGATCCAGGAGTGACTGACCGAGAAAGAGATCTTGGCCGATGGTTCAGGGAGAGCGTTGACCCAGAAAGCGTTGACCTGAAAAAGAGCAACTCCGCTATGAGGAAAAGTTACACTTTTGTGGTCGTTTTAGCTTAGAAAAAAAGGCAAATAAGGGGAGAGGGACATGTCATAGAGGTGTATAAAACAATGCACGGTGTGGAGAAAGCGGAGTGGGCGACATTTCACTCAGCCTCTCATCTTGCTAGAACCCGGTGGGGCCGTCCCATGAGGCGGAGTGGTCGTATTTCTTCACACGGAACAGAGTTAAACTAAACTGCTGCCGCAGGACAGGACGCGGTGGTGGCAGCCACCAGCTTAGATGGGTTCGGAAAGGAGATTAGAGCCATTCCTGGGGGGAGGAGCAGGTCTCCGTGGCTGCTAGTCACGATGGCGCCGTGCATCAGAGGCAGCCGGCCTCGCGATACCAGTCGCTGGGGAGCATGAGCGGCTGGAGGGCTCTCTCTTGCCTTCGGGCCGCGGTCGAGGCCTAGTACCAGAAGCATCCGGCTGGGCGGGTTCGCACATCACGCCAGCCCGCCCTGGCAGTGAGCCACGGTGGGTGGGTTGCCGCGAGAACAACCCACGGCGCACCTGACAGACGACCGGGCGCACCGTGGGTTGTCAACCCCCTCCTTCCCCCTCAGTTCACCAGCCGGCATTCCAGGGGACTTTGTGGCTTGAGCTGCTCTCCTTGCCACGATCGGGAGCCATTTTGGCTCACCACGGCTTCCCCCCCCCTCTTTTTATCTCCCCCCACCCGAGATTGCTTTTCGTGATCTCCGTTTTGACCGCCACTGACAGCCCCTCTGAAATTTCCAAGCTGCATGTTGGAGGGGCTGTCAGTGGTTTGCCACCCCTCTTTTTTTTTTGCACCTCAAATGTGCGAATAGTTTCCTTTCCTTTTATTGTATTTATACCCCGCCTTTTTTCCTGCAAGGAACCCAAGGCGGCTTACATAATCCTCCTCCTCCTCTCCATTTTATCCTCACAACAACCCTGTGAGGTCTGTTAGGCTGAGAGTCAGTGACTGACCCAAAGTCACCCAGTGAGTTTCATGGCCGAGCGGGGACTAGAACCCAGATCTCCCGAGTCCCAGTCCAACACTCTCACCACCACGCCACACTGGGTCATTAATTTATTTTTCTTTTTTAGCCAGAATTGCACAATTCTGGGGGTGCAGTTGTGCACATTTCCACCGGTGCAAAAATGGGAAGCCTTGCCTGGGTAATGTCAAAATGCAGCAGGTACTGACCATGGACATTGACCTAAAGAAGGTCCCAATAGGGGTTGTGCTTGTTTTGCACTTTGCTTTGTTCTCACAACTGTCAAAAGGTGAGCTGTCCATTCAAAGCAAAGACAGGACTCAGGAGTGAATTTTGCTTGCGAAAAGGGGGTGGAGGGATCCCCCCCTTGGCACTGGGATCCTCAGGGTTTTTTGGGTTCCCCTGATAGGTCCCAGTGCCCCCAACTTTTCCACCCATTCCCGAGACTCTAGGTGCTTGGGAAGGCGGGAAAGTGTAGCCCACCTTTTTACTGGAGCGCGGAGGTTTGATAGCTAGCTGTCAACACTCTGGTTCCTTTAGAAGGGGCGTGTGTGTGTTTTTGACAGGGCTCCCCGTGGTTTCTTCACAGGGACATGTGCATTCATGCTATGGGATGCTGGATGAGATGAGCCTTTGGTCTGATCCAGCAGGGCTCTTTTTCTGTGAAACTATCCATTTAAAATTCAGCATGGGCGTCAACGGAGGAAAGCAAGAGAGACTGAGGCAGGGAGAAATACGCCTTTATTCCAGTTATATGCACTGAGTTAGAGTGGGGGGGGGGGCGCCGTACCTCAGTGGCAGAGCCCCATTCCTTTGCATGCAGGAGGTCCCCGGGTCCCCGCCATGGGGCTAGGAAGGAATCCTGCCTGAGACCCTGGAGAGATGCAGCCAGTCAGTGCCAACAATACTGGGCTAGGGATGGATGCGTGGTCTGACTCTGTTCCTATCATTTTTTAAAATCCCGCCCTTCATCCAAGGTTGCTCAGGGCAGCGTACCTCGCCACGTTCTCTTTCCCCTCCTTTATTCTCCTGCAGGATACGGTAGTTCAGGCTGAGAGGAAATGACTGGCCTGAGTTCATCCAGCAAGTTGCACCACGGCTGAGCGGGGATTTGCACTTGGGTCTTCCCAGCGCAGCGCTCCAACCACTCCGCTGGCAGCAGGGCTTTGAAAACGAAGGGATGGCAACCCCCTTCTTCCTTCTTTTTTGGTGCAAGGAAAAGGGGTTGCAGAAAGGAAGACTGATGAGGAAGGGACACAAGCCAGCTAGGCCTCTCTCACGCACGCATTTCCCCCTCCGCAGGCAGCAAAAGAGGCCGGGCACCTTCCTAGCAAAGCCCACCCCGTCTGTGTTGACAGTGGAGGATTGGGCTATGGGTGCCGGTGGGTTCTTCTAGTTGAGTAAACTGGATTTGAGAGAGGCTCCTGCCTAATTGCTCCACCCCCCCCATCAACAGAGCAGGGCCTGAAGTTAAACCTTTCCGTTTGAAGGGGAAGCATCAGTGCTGCGAAGAGCAGTTTAAAAATACGTCATCGAGGCAGCCACGGCAATATGGCAAGGAAAATAAAAGCCACAAGGAAATGTCTGTCCACCGACGCAGGCAGCCAGTGTGGGTCAAGCTGTTATTTTTATCCTGCCTGTGGGAACAAGTGGAGGAAAGAGGAGAAATTCAAAATGGTTGTGGGCTGAAAAAACGGAGAAACTGTCATCCCTGCATCAGATCCCAGTGGGGTGCCTCCCCCCCATACCCCCCCCCATTGATTCTGCCTGACCCACCCATGACAACAGAATCGGAGTGTTTCTGAGCCCTTCCCATGCTTCATATGTACATTTTTTGAATGTTGGAAATTTGAAACTATCAGGTTTTAAAAAGTGGGGTGGGGGGGGGACACACACACCCAGAAGCTGGAAAATGGGTTTTATTTGAGATTGTGGAAGGATTTCCCATAAAGTGCCCGCATGCTTTCCAGGTGATTCTGTTTGCCCTTGTCACACAGAAAGCAAGGCAGCCGTGCTGACCCTCAGTAAAATGTTGAGATCCCTATTGGAACGATACCTTTCACAAGGCAACCGGAAGGACACCAAAAAAGAGTGCGCAAGCTTTCGAGATCTCCAGATCTCTTCATCGGGCAAGATGTTCGCGGGGGGTGGCTGCACGATCACAGACCTGGGGTGGGTGGAATGGGGCAGAAGGCTCGCTCGCGGGTGACCTTGAGCTGCTGCCCCCTGGACGTCCCTCCCTGTGATTGCCTTGTTCTCCCCACCACAAATGCAAACAAGAGGCAAATGGTTGGGGTCCCTGGTTTGCAGAATGTCTGCGGGAAAGAAGAAGAGTCCTTAAAAGCCCAAATGGAGGGAGGAGGCGTTCGCCATGAATGTGGTGCTGGTCGGGGAGGGGGCCGCAGGCAGCGCGAGGGCCCGTGCAGAACAGCCAGAACCAAAATACGGGTTCTGCGTCTCCATTTAACTTTATAAGAATATTAATAGAAATGCCCGGTGCTTTACAGTCCATGGCCAGACTGTGGGAGAAGAAGGGCAGACATCTTGCCGAGCCATTAGAGTACCGTATGGCCTCCACTGTTTTCCTCATCTCCACACAAGTGAAAGGGCCAGAGACTCCCTTTAAAAGGGGGGGGGGGCAGCGGCATCGGTTTCTCCCTCCTCCTCCCGCCCCTCCTGGGGCTACAGCAGCACTGGCTCCTGGTGCGATGGAGATGCCTTCTGCTGGCCTGGTGGTGACACAGGTGCCATCTAGATCTCCCACGGAGCCCCAGAGCAGCGTCCTAGAAGGACATGGGCGGAAATTAAGACGGGGGCCAGGCTCGGCGGCCAGGCTCGGCTGCCCGGCACTGCTTGGCGCTCCGGGCTGGAGAGAGGCATGTTTCAGGGGGGGGGCCGGGGGCGCCAGTGGTGGGCGCTGCCAGGTTGTTGGGGCCTTGGCAGCTGCCTGTGGCGCCAGTTCGGGCCTGCAGCCCTGAGAAGGAGGTCAGCGTTCAAGCAGCCACGGCCAGCCCAGCTGCACCGGCAACCCAAGTGGTTGCTTAGGACAACAAAAATGTTGAAGGGTGCCACTGAAGGAGAGCCAGGTTCAAACCCCCACTTGGCCGTGAAGCTCGTTGGGCCAGTCTAGCCTACCTTGCAGGGCTGTCGTGAGGATAAAATGCGCCGGGGGAGAATCGCATGCACCATCCTGAGCTCCTTGGAGAAAGGGCAAGGCTAAAAATGCAACTAACTAACAAATGGAAGAATCCCCGTTTTCTGTGATGACCCCCCCACCCACAGCTGTTCAAAACATCCTGGGCCAGAAGGGTGCCCTCCGTTAGCAAAACGGGCCTCTTTTCTGTCCTGGAGCTTTTCTTACTTTGGAAACTGTTTCTGTTCTGGAGGCATTCCATCTCCCCGCCTGCCCCCCATCATCAAAGACGTTGCTGTTTAAAAGGAAGCCTTTGGGCCATGTGCCGGGGGGCCCGCCACCCGAGCGGCGCCTTTCGCTCCTGGGCCGGAACACGGAGCAGGCCTAATTGCATCTGTGCTGCCATTCTCCTTGTGCAGCCGGGCTTGGATGAAAAATGGTGCAGCTGCTGTTGTAAGGGATAGATGGGGAGGAAATGAATTTGCTCGGGAGAGCGCTCTTCCCCCCCTTTGCCCCAAAGGCAGGCTCATCTGATAGCTTCATGTCAGAGATGCGATCTGAGCGGGGAGGGAAATAAAAGTCGCTCCTGTGTAGGTCTTTCTTCGTTGCTCATTGTCCTCTGTTGATAAGCTGGCAGCTGAGAGAACAAGCCAGATTCTGAAGGGAGAATGTTGCCGCTTATTCATAACCAGCCGCAGCCTCTTTTGTTCCAAGCACTGGACGAATGTAATGAAAGCAGCAGTTAATTTCTGGAAAGAAAAAGGCAGGGCTCGACTCCGCAGGGAAGGTTCATTCTCTGGCAAGAATGTCCCCAAGTAGGTTGCAGCTTTTGGCTTAATCCATGGCATGCACCATGCCCCTGGATCAGGCAGAGGAAGAAGGCGGTCTTTATTATTTCTATTATACATATATTCTGGAGTCGGGCTTGGGCTGAAAATAAGCCCGGTGATGGAGACCGGCCAGCTTTTCTGTGGAGAGGCAACATTTAAGGCAAGGTCAGAGCAGAGACGGGAGGCCAGGAGGAGAGAGAGCACTGAAATGGCTGGTCCAGCATCCTAGGTCAGGGTTGCGAGGACTCCTTTGATCCAGGACTTCTGCCCAGGGGATCTCTTCCCTGGGGATTGTGGCTCTCTCTTTGCATCCCTACTGGCTGAGTTCACATAAGACGGTAAGCCATGGTGGTTTGTG
Organism: Shinisaurus crocodilurus; assembly: GCA_021292165.1. Taxonomy (NCBI): domain Eukaryota; kingdom Metazoa; phylum Chordata; class Lepidosauria; order Squamata; family Shinisauridae; genus Shinisaurus; species Shinisaurus crocodilurus. Next base: position 36,530,093 of record CM037885.1, read on the forward strand.
AGCCAGGTTTGTTTCAGGGTGGCTTGTCGTGTTGTCTGAACCCGGCCAGAGTGGCTTGTGCGTGGTTAACAAACCATGTTGCTGGGTTCAGACAGCACAGCAAGCCGCTCTGAGACAAACGTGGCTCACAAACCACCATGGTGTACCAATGCTGTGCGAACCCGGTCGTGGTCTCTTAAGGAGGCCTGATCTGTTCACAAGCCTTCCTGAGGAGTGACGAAGGGCACAGTCGCCCCTTTCCTGGCAACACACGCTCCCCAGACCCCCTCCTCATAGTGACACAAGTGGGCCAATGAGGCAAGGTGTGATCCCGCAGCCGTATTGTCGCCGTTGCGAGATCCTTTTCCGGGGCCTATGGGGACGGCATCCTTGCGCGCACAGAGTAAACGGGCGGGGATAGCCTGCTTGTGGCAGGGGTGCATCTGATGGTGGAGGGAGGGGTGGAGGGGTCGCGGTTAGCACCACTCCATTAAAAGGACAAGGCGGATAGATGTGCACGCGGCGGCTTCCAGATAAATATCTTGCAAAATAAAACATCAGGTTTGCAAAATGATGAGGCTCTGGCTGGGGTCCCTGGGAGAGGATGGGATTGCTGCTCCTTGTCACTTAAACTGATTTTTTGTTTGTTTTAAATTCTGATACTGCAAGCTTGTTGAGCATATACTGTGGAAAGGTAGGGTAAAAAAATATTACACCTTTCAGGGTCTTTGGAGGAACGGTGCTCTAGGTTATTTATTTCAGGGGATGCAGAAAGGCCCCCCTGACTTCCAAAGGATCCTACGGGGAGAAATTTGGCTCAGAGGACATGTACCGCGGGCTGCCCACCAGAAATTATTTCTGCTGTGAAGGAATAGCTTCCCCCACCTTGGAAAGAATCCTCCCTTCAAAGAGTTTGGGGTGGGGGCATGCCCACTTGCTGGCCTCCAGCCTCTTGAACTCATGGCAAGCTGAGGACTCATGCCTATGCTCTGCTCTCTGCTTCCTGGCAGCCTTTTGAGATTTGGGAGAGGCAAGAGGTTTTGGTGCGTGCACGCGTGCGTGCACACACAGGCTATTTTTCTGAAAGGCTGTCTACCAACCGTAAACGCTTTCTGCCCTGCCCCCACCCCGGTCACACGAGCATACCACTTTGCTAATATATGGAATGATACATTCTTCTACCACTTTGCTAATGGCACAGCCACAATGGACATGCCTTAGAGCTGAATGAAGAACACTAAAGTGCCTTGAAGTGCATTCTCTCATTTCTTTCACTGACAGCAGATGGAGCTGTTCCTTGCCTAAGTCTGACTTAAGGAACATTCTGGTTGAAAGAATACGGTTCAAGGAATAAGCTGAATATGAGCCAGCAATGTGATGTGACTGCAAAAAAGGCAAATGCTATTTGGGGCTGCATTAATAGAAGTATAGCTTCCAAATCGCGGGAAGTGATAATTCCCCTTTACTCAGCACTGATTAGGCCTCATCTTGAGTACTGCGTCCAGTTCTGGGCACCACACTTTAAGAAGGACGTAGACAAACTGGAGAGGGTTCAGAGGAGGGCAACAAGGATGATAAAGGGACTGGAAACAAGGCCCTATGAGGAAAGACTAAAAGAACTGGGCATGTTTAGCCTTCAGAAGAGGAGACTGAGGGGAGATAGGATCGCACTCTTCCAGTACTTGAAGGATGTCACATAGAGGAGGGCCAGGATCTCTTCTCGATCATCCCAGTTTGCAGGACACGGAATAATGGGCTCAAGTTACAGGAACCTAGATTCCACCTAAACATCAGGAAAAAATTCCTGTCAGAGCAATAATACAGTGGAACCAACTACCTAGGGAGGTGGTGGGCTCTCCCCATCTAAAGGCATTCAAGGTGCAGCTGGACAACCATCTGTCATGGATGTTTTGACCTGGATTCCTGCATTGAGCAGGGGGTTGGACTCGATGGCCTTGTAGGCCCCTTTCAACTCTACTATTCTATGATTCTATGAATGTCAGTCATGTTTGGGTCAATAGTTTTTTCTTAAGAACCCACTGACAAGCTATTAAGAGGCAGGGATGCTAGTGGGGGGGGGGGTTGTTTTAAGGTTCATAACCATTTTGTAGCACTAGCGATTCTTCCAAACATATTTAATAATATACTCATTTACATTTGTTTCTACCAGTGTTGACACGCTATGTTATTTTCAAAGCTGTCTGTTTCTGCGTAAACTGGTTGTCATAAAATCTGACATGAGTGTAGATTTTGAATTCCCCAAAAAACGATCTTGTGTTTTAAAAAATTGAAGCAGGTTTCTAGCACTCATGGTTGTGTACAGAAGCCCATTACTATAACTAAAACTATTGTGTGCTTTTGAGGGGAAGTGGCAACTACCCAACCTATTTAGAGCCCTGCTCAACAGGGGTTCTTCATAGAGCAAGCGCACTAGTGCTTGCTGAATAGCCAAGTGCCAGTTGGTACCCTACCCTGATGACTGTTCCATGCCAAGCTCCTTCTTGCTTCCTGCATTTCAGTTTAAGGCCCGGTCCAGCCATGGGGAAGCAGAACAGCAAGCTGCGTCCAGAGATGCTCCAAGATCTCCGGGAGAACACAGAGTTCTCAGAACTGGAGCTCCAGGAGTGGTACAAAGGCTTCCTCAAGGACTGCCCCACTGGCATCCTCAACGTGGAAGAGTTCAAGAAGATCTACGCCAACTTCTTCCCGTACGGCGACGCCTCCAAGTTTGCCGAGCACGTCTTCCGCACCTTCGACACCAATGGCGACGGCACCATCGACTTCCGAGAGTTCATCATCGCCCTGAGCGTCACTTCGCGTGGGAAGCTGGAGCAGAAGCTGATGTGGGCGTTCAGCATGTATGACTTGGACGGGAACGGCTACATCAGCAGGGAGGAGATGCTGGAAATTGTGCAGGTAACCTAGCTGGGGCTGGCAGAGGTGGGGTGTGGGCAGGGCCCTGGAGCCCCGACTCTTTCATTGGGAGCCCTGAGTCTCTGGGAGGCCGTCTGCCCCACCGCCCACCCTATCAGAGGCAGCATGCCTGTGTACACCAGTTGCCGGGGAACATGGGCGGGAGGGTGCTGCGGCACTCGTGTCCTGCTTGTGGGTTTCTCATGTGGGCAGCTGGTTGGCCACTGTGTGAACAGAATGCTGGACGAGATGGACCTTGGTCTGATCCAGCAGGGCCCTTCTTATGTCCTTACCCCGCTGTCCATCAGCATTTGCTGAAATAAAGGTCCGGGGGCCCTGATGATCTCGGTTGCATCTGATCCCCCTGGATTAGCTGGCGTTCGGCACACTTGCGCTTCACCTCCTCCTGCTGCCCCCCTGAATCCCTGCCTGAGGTTTTTTCTGAAATCAAATGCCCTCCTCTCCCCTGTCCATACATCCCTTCTTACAAATTGGGGTATCCTGAGGAGACAGGGTCCTCTACAGACACACACACACCTGCAAATTTGTGCTTTTTTTTTTTTTTTTTTGGCCCTATGGGCCTGAGCCCTGGATCTTTTCGGTACCAAGCACCACCCTTGGGGGCCGCTCTGACCCTTCCACACTCCACACACACACACACACACACACATACACACACACACACTGCCGCCTTGGCCATGTTGCGGTTTCCCGGGGTTCCCTGGGGAGCCTTCTCCAGACGCCTGATGGCAGAGGCCCGCCTGCTTCCCAGGCTGACCCTCAGAGGCGTGCTTCACTCTTGCATCCCGGGAGGTTTACTTTTACCACATGCAGGAGTGAGTAGCAAAGTAGTGTGGTGCAATGGTTAGAATGCCTGACTAGGATGGGAGACCTGGGTTCGAATCCCCGCTCAGCCGTGAAGGTTTTAGTGGGTGGCAGTGGACCAGCCACTCACTCGCAGCCAAACCCGCCTCACGGGGCCGTTGCGAGGATCAAACGGGGGAGGAGAAGCGTGCCGTGCCGCCCTGGGCTCCTTGGTGGAAGGCCGGGTGAGAAGCCCCCCGAGGCCCGTGCCGGCCGAGGAGCCCACCCCTGTGTTTGTAGGCACGGCTCCTGACTGGAAGGAAGTGATTCCTGAGCGGGGCCTTGCGGTGGGGCTGTGGTGGCTCAGAAACCGGGCGTGCGCCTTGCACGCGAAGGGTCCTCGCTCCAGCCCCTCGAGCGCCAGCTAACGGGCTTGGCGGGTTCATGAGTTCAGGCAGCAGGGCTGCGGAAGGTCCTTGCCTGAGGCCCGGAAGCGCTGCTGCCAGTCAGTCGACAACACCGGGCCAGGCGGACCGCACAGAGATCCCGCAGGCATCCTCCCGGAAGGCAGGTAATTCTGGTGTCTCTGCCCCGGGAGTGACTGGATCACCCAGATGCACCCGATACAGAGGCGGGGGCAGAATGGCCTCAGCTCCGCTCAGGCTGCTTTGGGGGAGGGAAGGCCAGAGCCGCCGGCCACGCAGAGATGCCGCAGGGCGCTTTCGCTTGCACAAGTTTCAAGGGGCAGAGGCCCGCCAGGCAGGGGCACGAAGGCCAACCAGATGCCCCGCTGGGACACCCCGCAGCAGGACAGGAGTGCAGCAGCACCCTCCCGCCCGTGTTCCCCAGCACACTGCCTCGGATGCGGGAGGTAGCCTAAAGCCGTCAGGACGGGTAGCCGTTGACAGCCGCCGCCTCCATGAATTTGTCCAGTCCCCTTTTGAAGCCCTCCGAACTGGTGTGGTGGCCGTCAGGGCGCCTTGTGGCAGTGAATTCTGTTATCCAACTCTGTGCTGTGTGAAGAAGCCCTTCCTTTTATCTGGCCTGAATCTCCCACCATCCAGCTGCATGGGATGACCCCACTGGGTTCTAGTATTATGAGAGAGGGAGAAAACCACCTCCTTGTCCCCTTTCTATACACCAGGCATCGTTTTATACACCTCTGTCGCCCGCCCCCCCCAACTCACCGTTGTTCTTAGCCAAAGAGCCCCGAACATTGTAGCCTTCCCTCATCGGGGAGTCGCTCCCGCCCTTGGATCATTTTGGTTGCCCTTTGTGCCTGTTCCCAGATCTTCAGAGCAGCCATGTGGGGCTGGGGATTAGTAATTACAACAAACAAAACAGAAACTGAAGGAGACCTGTGAACAAGCCCCTGCCCCCCCCAATCTCTGTTCTAGTTTGGCCCTTATTGAGGTTGTCTTTTTCCTTTTTTGTAAAGCCCCAGCAGAGAGAGGCCCTTTGCTCCGTAAAGCATGCTTAGGGAACAGATGCTGAGCTCCGTAAGCTTTTTATATCTTCCCGAGAGACAATTTTCACTGCGCAAAGACCTCATGCCAGGAGCGCAAGGCTACTGAGAGCTCAGCTTCACATACTGATTTTGAAGCAGCCAGCTGAGTTTTTGATGACAAGGTCTTTCCCCGTTGCCGGGGACAGATTCAGGCACAAAACGCACCTGTTGGCAGATGGCCTCTACCCAAATCACTTGTAAAATGGCTGTGATGGTGAACGTGGGTGGTTCCAGGCCACATGGTTTGGAAGTGACACAGGCAAAAAAAGAAGGTCGTGGTTTCTGCGTACCCAGTTTCTGCGTACTGTCAGTGTGCAGAAGTATATCTGTTTGAAAAGGTAAAGGAAAAGAAATTTGGAAATATCCCCCAAATGGGCCAGCAAGGACCCATGAGCTTCCAGAACCACCAGTGGCAATGAAGTGTTCAGGTTTAAGGCCGGCGACCCAGTCCACACACACACACACACACACACACACACACACACACACACCTCCCCTCTGAGTGAGCAGGTACAGAGTTTCTGTTCCAGGCTGGCTGAAGACCTGAACACAGTGGGTGGGTTTGCACGTCGTGAGGTTGAGAGCCAGTGTGGCGTAGTGGTGAGAGTGTTGGACTGGGACTCGGGAGTCCCGGGTTCTAGTCTCCACTTGGCGATGATGCTCACTGGGTGACTTTGGGCCAGTCGTGGACTCTCAGCCTAACCTGCCTCACAGGGTTGTTTTGAGGATAAGATGGAGAGGAGGATTATGAAAGCCGCCTTGGGTTCCTTGCAGGAAAAAAGGCGGGGTATAAATATAATAAATAGATGACAACCCACCCTGTGAATAAGCTGTGCAGGGTGGGTGGTTCATGAAACAACCCACGGTGCCCCCAGCAAACTATTGGGCTCACTGTGGGTTCTCCGTCCCCTCTCTTTCCCCCTCGGTCCTCCTGCGAGTATCCCAGGGAACTCCGTGGCAGGACTGACTTGTCTGCTCTCCCACCGCTGTCAGCGCGAGCCCTTTTAGGCTCACCGTGGCTTCTCCCCCCCCCACTTTTACCCTCCCCCCCCCAAGATCGCTTTTTGTGATCTCCAATTTCATAGATCATAGAGTTGGAAGGGGCCTACTACAAGGCTATCGAGTCCAACCCCCTGCTCAGTGCAGGAAACTAGAGGAGGGGTCTCCCATCCAAGTAATGACCAGGCCTGACCCTGCTTAGCTTTCCACGCTCAGTCAAGCTGAGCCAGCGTGAGCCACAGGCCTCGAGTAACAGCCCCTTCAAAGTGCCCAAGCGGCACATTGGAGGGGGGCTGTCACGTGTCACGGGTTTGTCACCCCTTTCTTAATTATTTTTTTAGTGCAAGAAATTTGTGCCAATGTTCTCAAACATTTTTTTAATTACATTTTTAGTCGGACTTGCACAAGTGCTCACTTGCGTGGGTCCGAAATGGGCAGCCTCGCCCGGGCAATGTCCTGGGTGGTGCCTGCTGTCAAAGTGCAGCCGGGACCCACCGTGGGTGTTGACCTGGGGAGGCTGCAAAGACCTTTATTTTCCATTTTGTTTTCTCTTGATAGCTGTCAAAAAGCCAAGAGAAGCCAGAGCCGCAAGTGATCTTTGCTCGCGAAAGGGGTTGGCTAATAGATCACCCACGCCCTTCATGGTGAGATCCTTAGGGGGTTTTGGGGGGCTTGGCTCTTGTCAGGTTCCTTGCACTTTTCCACCCTTTCCCGAGATTCTTGGTGCTTGGGAAAGAAGTGGGGAAATGTGACCCATCCCTTTTATTGTTGTGAACCGCCCAGAGAGCTTTGGCTGATATAAATAAAATCAATAAGAATAATAATTAATAATTACAGGAACACAGAGCTTGGAAGCTAGCTGTCAAAATTCTGGTTCCTTTTAAAAGGGTTTGCTTTTTTTTTTTTACAGGGCTACCCGTGGTTTTTTGACAGGGAAATATACTGGCATGAATGCATATGTCCCTGTCAAAAAAAACACGGCTAGCCCTGTTTAAAAAAAAACACTTTAAAAAGGAACTGGAATTTTGACAGCTAGCTGTCAAAGCTCTGTGCTCCCAAGGGGCGGCTCACACTTTTTCACTTTTCCTGAGCACATAGAAACACCCCCGGGAATTGGTCCAAGTTCCCATGACACGACAACCCACTGTGGCTTGTCACCCATGATGGGTTGTCGTCGTGTCATGTGAACCCAGTCAATCACTCACAAGAGGCACTGGGCATTTGACCCGGGTCACCTGTCGCGGCAGCAGTTCCCGAGTGATTTAATCCGGGAATTGCAGGGATGAGCGGAGCACGCGCTTATCGTTCTGCTTTTGATTAACCCCACAATTGCCCATGGTTTGTTCCCGGCTTGTTAATTAAAAGTGGAAATGGTTTGCATGCCCCACTCGTTCCTTGGTTAAACGAATTGCTGCCGTGACGTGTTGCAACTCCCCCCACGCATCTTTTATAAACGAAATATGACCCACTGCTTAACTGCTATAAGAAATGGCCAATTTAATATTTTCCTTCTCAGCCCCTAGGCAATTAATAAATGAGAAACGAAATAGTCTAAAAAAATAATAAATAAGTGGGCCTTGAAACTAGCAATACTTTGCTATTAATATCCCCCCCCCGTGCACACATGCACACACACACAATTAAAATTGGTCTCCACTGATTAATCAAGTAAAGCCATAGTTGGTTAATATGCTGATTAAACCGATTAAAGCTTGCAGCCCTAATTACAGATGGGCAAATCCACCCTTTAACGGGTATCCAATCTCGTGTGTGTGCCATCAGTAGCAACAATTTAATCTACCGATTAAATTGATTAAAGCCTGCTGCTTTAGGATATATATATATAAGCTGTGCTGATCTACAATGTTTGTGGTCAGGAGCATAATTCTTTTGGGGTGTGGGGCTGTGTGATCTGTAGATGGGAGAGTGGAGAGACCTTCCACTGGTTTTCTCCTGGGTTGTAGGGGGGCAGTCGTGCCTTTCGTGTCTGGCTTCTTCGGGGGGTGGGGGGCGGCTTGTGCAGCAACCCCATCTTTCCCTCCTTAACAGATCTTTGGTGGTAAGAAAAAGGATGAAAGGGACAGTGGGAGAACCTGGGAGGGTTACCAGTGGAAGGCAGCACTGCCTGCCCCGACCCCCAGTAAAACTCCCATGTTTCAGGCAGGGCAGTGCCAGAACAAAAGCCTCATCTGGAAGCACCCTCTCTCTCTCTCTGTCTGTCTCTCTGTCTGTCTCTCTCTCTCTCCTTCTTGGCTCAGTGTGTGTGTGTGTGTGTGTGTGTGCAGGTCTCCCCCCCCCCCCTTCTTACTCTGTCACTTTCTAAGCAGTGATGCTGCAGATTTAAGGGAGGGGACGCCCAAAGGGACAGATTGGAGAACTGTTTTTAAAGGGGATTTAATCGGCAAATGGAGCAGATTAGCAGTGGCACAGGGTGTGAGGTGCCTGCCCCTCTCCTGCTGCGGCAGACCGACCGAAGGCCTCCTCCTCCTTGGCTCACGCACCCGAGGGGGGAAGGAGGGGCCGAAACAGCTGCTGGGCAGCTGTCCCGTTTCTTCTCCACAATGAGAGAAAAATGAGACACGGACCCTTAATCCCAGCCGGTGCCTGCAAGTCGATGAAGCCCTGATAGATGATTTCCATGAGAAGTTGGGCCCATCAGAAATAGCGAACAAATGATTTCTGTCGCACTGTCCATATTCTCAAAGGGCTTTGTGGATTTTATACTGCTGGTCCTCACAACACCTCTCCAAGATACGTTGTTGTTGTTCTTCTTCCCGTTTTGAAGGTTGGGAAACTGAGCCTGAGAAAAATAGGGACATGCCAGTGGGCACGCACTCTGGGGCCGGCGGAAGGCTTGAACCACGTCCCTTTCTTTAACCTTGGTTGCTTTGTGTTTATTTTGGTTCTGCCTCATCGCTTCCCAGGCCAGTACTTGACATTACTCTACAAATATGACACGCATGTGGGAGTGGGGAGGAGAGGCATTTGCAGGGGAGAGCCTGGCCAGGCGGGGTGGGGGGTTCTTAGCCCTTCTTCTGCCCACCCGCTTGTCCTTCACAAAACCTTTCCCTCGTACCATTCCTTCCCCAGCTGAGCTCTGATGCTGGAAAGAAGCCCGGCTGAAGTAAAAGTAGTGAGCTGAGGAAGAGTTAAGCATCCCACCCGCTGCTGCTTCTCACCTGTAGAGGGTCCCCCCCTTTATGTGAGTAGCAAAGATGGGTCTGGCCCTCCTACATTTGCAAGGTCAAGTCTGGCTCCAGCATCACTCAGCCCTCTTGGTTCCTGCCCATTTGTACACATGCAGATATCACTGCCAGGATACTTAGGGACAGGTGCAAGTGATGCAAGTGGCAAACTTGAATGACACTGGGCGTCTGCCCTCTCTGGCCTTCGCCACCTGAATCTACTTGCAGGTCGGTCCTCTGGCCCACCTTTTTCAGTAAGTAGCAGGCCGGAGCGCTTCTCTGCAAGTAGACCTGCACATGGGTGAAGCACTGAAGCAGCAGAGAGGAGCATCTACTCGGAAGTGCAGTGCCCTCCACAGTATCGGTCAAGGCAACATTTAATCGGCAAATGGAGCAGATTAGCAGTGGTACAAGGTGTGAGGTGCCTGCCCCTCTCCTGCTGCGGCAGACCGACCGAAGGCCTCCTCCTCCTCCTCCTCGGCTCACGCACGCGAGGTGGTAACCTCCCGGGCAGCCCAAGCGGTCTGCGAACCAGGGCGGGCTGAATCCTCCTGCAGGGGGCAGAAGAGCAGAAAAAAAACACATTTTATCATTCCTTGGTTAAATTTTGTAGGGCCCTGCCCTGGAGGCCATATATAGGTGGCCTTGGCTATCTTTGGGATATCCAGAACTAAAGTCAACAGGCCAGATCTTTACTGGGAAGGAGGCTGGACTTCACATCATGTTCACCAAGACTGCGGCAGCGAGGCCTCTGTCGTGCCTGGGCAGCCGCAGTCTGCAGCAGCAAACACGCACTGAATCTCCACAGTGGTGGTGGAATGGGAAACATCATGTCGGGGGCAGTTTGGAGCAGGGAAAGTACGGGACAGGAAGGATAGTGTTATGTGCTCCGCCCCCGCCCCCCCACACACACACCATTTCTCCACTCTCAGTTTTCGCCTCCCAAAGTTTCTTCTCTAAAAGTAAAAGCCACATCTGGGATCGCATTTGCGCATAATGTGTAACTAGCTGCATAGGGGTCAAAGCCTAGATTTTTCGCTACAGGGTCGCACTGGCTCTCTGTTGCTTCTAGGGCTGATTCCTAGTAACTGGGCCAGTGGAGTCTTGACTCAGGGAAGAAGGACTTACACCCAAAAGAAAACCAGTCTCGATTTCAGACTGCAGCAACATAGGTGTGTGTGTGTGTGTGTGTGTGTGTGTGTGTGTGTAAGCACTGTTCCCCTGTGTGTTGAAGTGCTGGCGAATGTTCCCCTCTCTGCTGGGAAGGGGGCACTTTGGAAATGAATTTGTCTTTGGGGAATCCCTTTTTCTTCCACACTGAGATGCATTTTGCTCAGCTTTGGTCTCATCCGGCTTAAGGCACACGCTTATTGTGTGAGAACAGGTGGTTCCCTGTGGAATGCAAAAAGTAGTCCAGATTGCGAAGAGGTGGTGTTGAATCATTTTGGAGGGGTGTGGGGAGAGAAAGGCATCTCCTAACTGGGTCTTGGGTATTTATAAATTGAAGCTCCAAAGTGCCCTTGGCAGGGAGAGACGGGAACCTCTGGGGTGGTGGCTGCTTCTTCTTCTTCTTCTTTTAGACAGGCGGGCTTATGCTGGGGTCGTCCCAAGATCAGTTGGGGAGGGGAGGTGGGTCCCTCTGAGAAAGATCAGCCAGAGCAGAAGAAGCCACAGGATCCTCCTCGGGTTGAGCTCTCAGATCTGTGAAGGATCCAGCAGTCGGAGACTTGCACAGGCCTGGTGGAAGAGGGGGTTGAAAAAAACCACCAGGAATTCAGAAACCTCACCCAGCCATCGAGCCCATGAAGGTCAAACACCTGAGAGATTTGTACCTGGAGACTTGCCGCTGAAAACTCACTGGAAGTCCTTGGGCAAGCCACACACTCATCCTTCTGTTCCCCATCTATAAAATGGGAATAACAAGAGGGTTGCATGGAAAACTACCGTGTAGGTAATTCATAATAAATCACTGATTTATTTGGATTTAGATTTTTATATCTCTGTATCTACATTCAAGAGCTGAAGCTCTCTGGGTGGTTTACATGAGAGCCGTATCATGGTTGGTCCAGGTTGTAGATCCATCTGCCCAAATGTGCTTTGGCAAAAATCACTAGGTGATCGCACAGCACTGCAAGGGGCGGGTAAGAGGGGCTGTGCAGCTTGACCCGTCCTTCTGCTTTTCCACGGCTGCTTAGAGGTCTAGAAATGAAGGGGGTCCAGGCAAAAAGGGGTGTGGCAGGAGGCCTCTCCCAGGAAGCTGATTATGAGGTCAGCAGGGGAGGCTGGGGACGCCGCTGTCAGTGGGGCTCCTTATCCATTGCAGCTTTTATTCTGAGCTTTATAGGAGCAATCCACAGTGGTAAATCTATTTTGGGGGTGGAATTCAGCACCATGGATAGCTCCTGTAAAGCTCAGAATAAAAGCTGCGATGGATGAGGAGCCCCACTGACACAGGGGTCCCCAGCCCCCCCCTGGAGGTCAGCAGCCAGATAGCAGGGGGTCGGTGGTAACGCATCACAGACAAGTCGCCTTTATGCCTCGGCGGTAGCCGTGATCCCTGAGCGAGCCTCCTGGGGACAATGCAGACCGTTTCATTTACAGTGGACTCGGCAGGAACGTAGCTAAGGCTTATGCAAGGAGAAGCAGTGCGGAGAGCTGTGGGGGAACTTCCTGTCTCTCCCTGTCTCATAATACTAGAATTTGGGGCCATTCAAAGACCCAGATTCCACCTAAACATCAGGAAAAATTCCCTGACTGTCAGAGCAATAAGACAGTGGAACCAACTACCTAGGGAGGTGGTGGGCTCTCCCACTCTGGAGGCATTCAAGGTGCAGCTGGACAGCCATCTGTCCGGGATGCTTTGACCTGGATTCCTGCATTGAGCAGGGGGTTGGACTCGATGGCCTGGTAGGCCCCTTCCAACTCTACTTTTCTATGATTCTACCCTAAATGACACCAAAGAAAGTCGCTCAACACATAATAACTTTACACGACACATAATCGGCGTACGAGATTCATTGCCACAAGATGAGGAGGTAGCTGCTGACTTAGATGGCCTTTTAAAGGGGTTAGACAAACTCTTGGAGGGCAGTTCTTCCTCGTGGAGGGCAGCGATTGGCCAGGATAAATAAACAGAGCCTCCATGTTCAGAGGCAGTGTACCTGAAGCTGTGATAGACAGCAGGGGAAGGCCAACACCTTCACAGTCCGATGGGGAGCTTCCCGAGGCTACCCACGGCTGGAAACATAATGCTGGGCTTTCAAGAGAAGCCCTATGTTCCTTAACTGTATTTCTTGTCGAGCTCTGCAGTGCCCTCTGCTGGCAGCAGGATAGAATGGTATGTCTGCAGTGCATAACAACACCCCTTTTTTTGTTTCTCTCTGCATTGTGCATTGTACCTCTGCATTATTATTTTTTTCATTTGCGCCAAGGTTTTGCTGCTGTTCCTGCTCTTGTTGTTGGTCTACCCCCCCCCCCCGGACTTAATCCCCCTAAAACAGTGTTGGTGTTCTTTTTGAGGTGTTCACTTCAAAAGGCTATTTCCCATCTGCTGCTACAATTTGTTTTCCTCCCCCCACAGGATCCTTGCCCTCAACGATTTGAATGTTAATTACCAATTCCTTCAAGCAGGCGATGCACGCCGCCTCCTGGGAAAGAGCAGGCGGAGTATTCTAAAAATGCTGCTTTTGTTTAATCAAGTCTGTTCGGTTCTCCTTGCTTATTTTCGTTTTCTGAGTGCTCGGAGATGTGGACAGATGCAGTGCCATCTCCGTAGTAAACCCCTGGGCCTTAAAATGAGAGGCGGAAGCCCTCTGGACGGGGGACCGTGATAAGGGACTGAGCTATACAGGGCGGGACTCTACTACTCCCTATACGCTGCAGTGAAAAGCTCTGGGGCAGAACCAGAACACAAAAGAGCTGAGCAGATGGTGCGAGCGGCTCCGGAGTTACCCACACGGCCCGTGCCGTGCCAGCAGTGAGAGGCGCCGACATTTGTGAGGCTGTTGGGACCCCTCCCACACCAATCCGTGCCATCTTCATTGCAAGCCATACAAATGGGGGTATGAGCCCCCCCCCCTCCTGGCTCTGCTGCCTTTCACACATTCCCCCTTGGCTAGTAACAGGGATTTTTGGTACCATCTGGCAACCGGAGGCCAGCCAGCCTGCATTTTGCTTGCTGTGTTGCAGCACTGGGTTTAGGGTTGCCGGGAGCCCTTAAATATCTGAAATGGAAGTTGCTGGAGGTCACTGCTGCCCGGAAGGGATGTCCTTCTGGCCCAGAAGCCCCTTTCTCCCCATCTCAGATATTTGGGGGCTGGCTGTGGCTACGCCCGTGCAAGAGCATAGCCACTTTCTCCCACTTGAAGGACATTCTTGCCTTCATTTATCTGTTTGAGAGGCAGAGAGGGGCCCACCGATGATAGCTTCTCGCCCAAGAGCCCAGAACAAGCTGGCTGTCCCCGAAGGGCCGTTGTTGGGGATCCGTGTCTCAACTTGCTCCCTGTTCCTTCCCTTCAGGCCATCTACAAAATGGTCTCGTCGGTGATGAAGATGCCGGAGGATGAGTCAACTCCCGAGAAACGGACGGAAAAAATCTTCCGACAGATGGATACCAATAATGACGGTAAATGAGGAGAGAGAAAGGGATTAAGGCGCAACCTCATCACGAAGGCCAGCGCTCTTAGGCAGAAAGGCAGGCGTGCCGATTAAATACATCAGCGGGGGTGGTGGTGGGGTGGTGTTGTGTCAGAAGAGTGATGGGGGGTGACCTGCACAGTGATTCTGCAAGGGCTCGTTCATGGCGAGGGAGGTCCTCATGCCACGGGATATTATGACTTGTACCATTTTGCCTTGTACTAGACCAGCCAGTATGTCGTTTTTTTACTTGTATCGGCATGGCAAGAGCGGGCACGAGTGCCAGATCGATGGCGCAGTTGGTGACAAGGTAGATGTGGGTGGATGCCACTCTCAAGGATGACCTTGAAGGTCGTGATCAAGCTCACAGTGTCACTGCATGTTGGCGTAGGGTAGGCTGCTTTGGCGAAGGCTTTCAAAGTAATGACACGATTTGGACATGCTACACACTGAAATGAAGGTCGGGCACTGCGCCGCCAAACATATAATAACTGTGGAAGTCTGTCTTTGATGGGTGAAATGCTACAAAGGCTCAAGTGCTAAAAACACTGGGCATTATGGCTAGAACATGGCTTCGGACTGCTGTACCTTTCTAACCAACTAAAACCACGTTATACCCTCTGGCATTTGGGCCAGAACATGGAAAGTACTGGCTTGGGTGACCTGCGGACAGAACCAGGTGGCGCATGCATCTAACAGAATACACACTATGAGGAGGGACAAAGCATACAACTGTGCCGTGCACGTTTAGTGACTTGTGAAACACTGTGGCATCTACAGTGGCCCATATTGCAGTCCTGGGTGGTGACCACACGTCATGAGCTCTAGACGGAAGTGAAAAGAAAAGAAAGACCGCCTCACAAAGTGCAGTGGGTGCTTTCCAGACAGTGTAGAGGTCAAGCCAACAGGGATGATTTCTGCAGTGTGGAAAGTCTAGGACAGGTTTTAGGTGAAAATAAGTTCAAAGATACCACACAGAAACAGGACCGGTGCAAGGCAGTTTGGTGCCCTAGGCAAGATCAGATATTTAGCGTGCCCCCTTCCCATTTGAGAGCGCTGTATTTTTTTTTCAAGGTGTTTCTGGCGCCCCCTTTTAGCCCTGCGCTCTAGGCAGCTGCCTAGCTGGCCTAATGGTAGCACCGGCCCTGCACAGAAAACAGACTCAACATAGTGACAACCTAAACTTTGTGATTTGGGCAACATACATGGGAATGGTGGAGAGTTTGATGGATTCCAGAAGGGCTGCAAGAGATGGTAAGTTGGCATTGCTCCTGAAAGCATTCACCGCTCTGCTCCGACGGCTCCTCACCTTCTATCATACAACAGTGCCAAGTTGAGGCCTCGTTGTCTACCTAGCTGATAGGACTTGAGAGGGCAGTGCCAGAGGTCCACTGAGGTCACTGCTGGAAATTTTGTGGTGAAACCAAGTTAAAAAACAACAACAAACCAACTTTATGCAGATCACACAACAGAATGGACAAACAAAATCTGCAAGGTGTACAATGGAATCTTTGGAATCACACAGAATGACCAAGCTGGGAATAAATTCTGTGTGATGTGGTTTGAGTGTTTGCACAGGATACGACACGCCTGTTTAACCTAGCAGGTGATGGTGACGAAGCTGCATTCAGATGTTCTAAAGGTCTCCCTGCAGGATGGACACACGAAGCAGGTGATGTTAAAAAAGAAATTGCCAGGATGATGTCAAAAATAACTACTGAGCAACTGAGGAGATTCTGAACTGTGTTCAGAACAGTACCTACGGTTGTTACAGAACCTGATAATGGCAACATTCCTCCAGTCTCCCTGAAAACAAAAGATATGGCAGCAAACAATGTACCCAATGATTGGCTAATGAGCAAGGAATACAAATCACAGTCCATAATATGAAGGAACAGTTAATCAGAGCAACTCTCCTGTTTCATAATCCATGGAGAAAAACATCATTCACGCTCTTGCTTCCTTGTACAAATCAAATAGTATCACAGAGCAGAATGTGAAGAAAATTATCCAGACTGATAAGCTCACGCAGAGGCAACTTAACACTGTAGGTGTTGGCCAAACAATATATTTGGCCAATGTCCTAAGCCCTGTCACTTGCAAAGGGAGGACAGATGAACAGCATGCCAGAGGCAGACATGTCCTGTCCACATTCCTATTCCTATAGTGCAGTGTTCTCCAATCTTGGGTCCCCAGATGTTTTTGGCCTACAACTCCCAGCATGCCCCAGCCAGCCCGATGAAGGGCCATAAGAAGGCGTGACTGTCCCAATCTTCAGGGAAGCCACGAGGAAACTGGCACAAGATCAGGGCCGTGCTGGTAAATTTTCACGTGCAGGCGCTCACCAGGACAGTCCCCGTAGCCACCATCCCCAGGAGAGTCCAAGAAAAGCTGGAAGCTGTGTTGATCTCTGTGTGTGTGTGTGTGTAGAGACAGACAGAGACACACACACACATATCAAGGAACAGCAGTACAAAGCATAACACCCAATTTATTAGGAGTCATAAAAGAATGGTGAGCTGGCAAAGGCGGCGTAGTGGTGAGCATGTTGGACTTTGGCTGGAGAGAACTGAGATTGTTTGAGAAAGAGGAGGACACAGCAACCAGGTTCGCACGGCCACAGGGAAGCTAATAAGTCACAGCGGCTTGTGAACCACCTGCGCAATGCGCATGCCACTCGATTTACATAATTGCCCTCGCTGGGCGCACCTTCTCATGATGTCTGAACTGGGTTCGTGGCTGGTTGGGGTGGTGAACAAACCAACCAGACCCTACAGGCTGTTGTCGGGTTCTGGGTTGGTTGGTTGGTCGACCAGCCCACCCTCGCTTAACATGTCCCTAAACAGCATAAGACCACAGCTCACGATTTTCCAGGAGTTTCTTTTCCAGAGGGAAACATTTCATATCGAACTTAACAAACCAGTTTTAGCAGTTTTTGTCTCCACTAGGAGTGGGTCTTTCATAAAGCTAATGGGTGATTGGCTTACCGCTGTGTAAACTTGACATGTACTGCTGCCTGCATCTGTGATACCTTCAACTATTCTAATCCTGTTGCTTAACAATTTTCTAACACTCTTTTATGCAAGTGACAATAAAAGCAGTAAAAATAATCACAACAAAAGAACCACTTTTTTTTTTTTTTTTTTTAAAGCAGAGGTGATAAAACTTGCTGACTTCGTTCTTTGGATGAGGCTTGTTTACTTGTTTTAGACCGGGGTGGGCAACTGTGGAGGTTGGGGGCCCACATTGTACCCCCCCCCCGGAAGCCTCGAGGGGCCACATCCCTCCCCCGCAGTTCTGGAGGAGGCACTTAGGGGAGCACCCGCCTTGTTTCCCAGCAGAATCGCTTGAAATCCTGCAGGGCAGCAACAGCAGGGGCCACCCCGTGGGCCGCAAAACTCCCCTGGCACGTTGCCCACCCCAGTTTTAGACTGGGTTGAATCCAGACCGAGTCATACTTAGCGTATACCCAATTAATGGGATTTAAGTTAATCATGACTCACCTAAGTCCCATTGTTTTCAGTGGATCTACTCGAAGTATGACCATGGATCCCTGGATCCAACCCTTTGCTTTTAATTTTATTATATAAAATTAAATAAATAAAACATGAGCATCATAGCAGAGTTAAAACCATAGCACCAGATTAAAACCTACTGTACCTAACAACCTAAAAGGCCTGAGAAGAGAAAAAAGAAATGCCCTTTGAGCCCCAGACCAGCCTCCCTGGGGGAGCGCCACAGCCGAGGCATCCCTCCCTCCCACCCGGCCGGTGCCACACCCCTGGCTTCCTTCCGGAAGGCCTCCGAGCATGGCCTTGCGGGCGCTGTGCAGAGCAGCTGCGGTTTGGGAGTGCGCTTCGCCTCAGAGCGGGCCTTCTTGTTCCCCTTTAATAGGGAGCAGGGCAGGAGGAGAGAATCATGCCAGGTGAAGACCTTTTTATTTACCCAGTATTTTAATAGATGATTTTATTCCTTTCGTTATTGCCACTGTACCTTGAATTGAATTGGCTGCTTGTTTTTACCTTGGTGTTATTTTAATATGTTTATGTTTTTGTTGTTTTTATTGGTTTTTTTGGTATTGTTTTTGTAGACCGCTTTTGGCTGATGGGCGGTAAATAAATGTTATAAATAAATAAGGCTAAGGACTCAAAATAGCAGATAGAAGCTTCATATTTTTTTAAAAAAAAAAAAAACACCATCATAAATCTGTTTCTCAGTTTTTTAAAAAAAAATCAAAGCAGAGAACAGTAAAAAAATAGAACAACACAATAAACACTAGTGAATCATTGGCCCTGGCTTTGCTGAAGGCTCACCTTGCAGCAGCCTTGCTAAAGCTAAGCAGCTCTGGGGCTGGTCAGTGCCTGGATGGGTGGCCACTGGGGAAGCGCTCCCCCCCCCCCCAGGTATGCCATGGTGAGCTCCATAATGGGAATAAAGTAGGAGATAAACAATAAGGCCATAATAATTCGGCTGGAGGGATTACCACGGGAGGCATCCTGGCATGCTGAAAGATTAAGAACCAGCCTGCAGGCTTCAACTGCGTGCCAGAAGGACGAGTCTTCGCTGCCAGGGAGTTCCATCACGTGGGCCCTACTGTGAAAATCAGGCCATGTGGATTTTTAATCAGCCATACACCCAGTTTTTCCACGACAGAGGTGGGCCTTGAACCCAGATCTCCCCCATCCAACCCGGAGTGCGAAACATCCGACGCACGCTCACTGCCGCACGGGGAGCTCATGGCGCTTTTCCCTCCCTCTCTTTTCCAGGCAAACTGTCTCTGGAGGAGTTCATCAAGGGGGCGAAGAGCGACCCCTCCATCGTGCGGCTGCTGCAGTGCGACCCCAGCAGCGCCTCGCAGTTCTGAGCACCTCCCTCCTTCACCGTGCAGCGGACAGCGGGACAGGGCAGCCTCCCAGCACGGCGCCACCGCCACCACCTTACGGGGCTCACGGTCTCTCCGCCCCTGCCTCTGCGGGAAAACGGACCCGTTCCCAGCGAAGCCACGAGCACTGCCAGCGTATTCATTTCTCCCGACTCACAGGTCTCCCCTGTTCCCCTCCCCGAACGCCGTCGTTTTGTGTGGATGTTACACCGTTTGTGGGGCTCCCGGGTGGCGGTGGCGGTGGCGGCAGCAGCAAGGCGGAGCAGGCGGCCCGGTCTGCTCTTGGTTGGGCCGCCGGCATTCGGTTTTGCAAAATGTGCTTCCCACCCGACAGCCCCTCCCGGCACGGTGCACGCTGCTCGTTTGTAGCACACTCCGATCGCGGCTGCATGTCTTGTGTGCGCAGAATGCAACGATGCCTGAGATCCAGCCCAATATCCTGAGAATCCGAGCCAGTGAAAGCCTTCTAGGCTGAGGGGCCACCAAGAGACGCACCTGGAGAAGTGTGGATGAGGTTGCAGGAGCCCGGGGGGGGGGGGAGGGAATCACAGACGAGGATGCACCACCACCCCATCATGCTCAGCGCTCTTGTGTAGCTGCTGGCCCCGCCCCTCGCCTGGCAGGGTGCGCAATAAGCACAGATGTACAAATCTGCGTCACTTGGGATGATTTCTTTGAAGCGCAGAAGTAGTATTTTTCGGGCCAGGAGTCATGCGGCCCCGATTGCCGTCTCGCTGGCATGGGGCGGTCGACTCTCCAGGGCAGTGGAGCGCAAGCAATCCTGCCTCCTTCAAAGGGGCCGTCAGGTGCCCAAAGATAGTGCAAAGTCCCTGAAAAGGACTCGCAGCACACGGGGCGAGGCTCCCTGGCCTTTCGTTCCTGGGGCAGAGCTCAGTCCAGGGAGGGGGGCCGTTTCCAGCCCAAGCCCCCCGGAAATGAAGAGCACAAACACCACACCACCCTTCCTGAGGGGCGTGGACGCTGGGGAGCGGGTAGGCCTCGGGCTCGCGGGATCTGCTCGCTTGGTGACTAGAACCCCAAGAGCTCCTGCTGGGACGCGCGCTTGGGGCCAGAGAAGCCCGAGCCCGGGAGTCCGAGCACCAGGACTCGACAGAGCTCACAGTCCTCCATCCCACTCCTGGTGTCCCCAAATTTTCTTCATTTCAGCAGTATATGTTGCAGCAGCTGGGGAAGGGGGAGCCATTTTGCAGCGGAAATCCTGGCTGATCTACTGCAGATGACCCAGGGATCTACAAGTAGACCCAGATGTACCTGCTTGTTCACCTGTGTGCATGAGGACACAGGCAAGACTCCACGTTCCCTCCCAATTAACGGGGGGGGGGCTTGCCCACCACCTCTCCCAAGGTCCTCACCTGGTTCTTAACACTGCCAGAGGGTCGAGTGACTACAAAAACACAGCCTGACCAGCCAGGGGTTAGGCGTACACATTTATGCAGCACTTTGGCACGGCCGCAACACTCGGCCGATATTTATCTCTCGGTTATCCTTCACCACCACCCTGTAAGGCAGGCCAGTATTCTAATCGCCAGAGTACAGAGGTAACACTTCGAGGGAAGAAAGGCTTGGTCAAGAACACTGAAAAGTTGCCCAGTGTAGAGGAGGCTGGAACTGGGGCATCCTCTCATTCACGGACGCTCACCTGAGCCCTCGTGCCTCAGTAGATAAGCAGATACAGCCACTGTGCATGGCTGCTTTTGTGCGGTGGGGGGGGGGGGTACCAGGCCCCACGGAGACCAGTGAAGGCCGTGTAAGTGAGAGACCCAAAGCCGCCAAGGGGGCTACTTGTGCAAGCTTGGCCTGGCCTGGCCCCTTCCCTGCCAAGAACGGTTGCAGGAGTCAGCTGTGTTGCGCCCCCCCCCCCTCGGTGGCAGAGCGGATCCAGGAGGCTGGGCATGTGCAGCGCACATAAACAAATAAATGCAAAATCTGGAACCAGGCAATCAACGTGTGGTCATACTTAATTTGCATGCACGTGCTTACTTACGCATAATCACGGCTCTGCTTTTATGAACTGGGGCTTTGGACAGATTTGGGGCTTTTGTTTTTGCCCTGGGAGAGGGAGGGAGGGACGGGGAGAGAGAGAGAGAGAACCATTCCAAAGCTCTGGCTACTACAAGAACAAATGGAAAGGCATTCTGGGATTCTCAGGATGTTGAGGCCACGGATGGGCAAGCCGGAGGCCGAGGCCAGGTGAACCCCTCCCCGCTTGAAAGTTATTCCGCAGGGGAGACACCAGCGACCGACTGACCTGTTACACTAATGGTCTTTCAGCTGTTGAGCATCTCATGTTCTGGGATGGATAAAGGCCAGCTCGAGACCCTCCCCACCTCCAGAAGTCAAGGGCTGTGGCTCACGCCGGCTCAGCTTGTCTGAGCGTGGAAAGCTAAGCAGGGTCAGGCCTGGTTGTTACTTGGATGGGGGACCCCTCCTCTAGTTCCCTGCATTGAGCAGGGGGTTGGACTCGATGGCCTGGTAGGCGCCTTCCAACTCAATGATCCTATGAAATCTATAAGTGTCGGCACCGAGCATGCCCAAAGGACACCTTTAGACTCCCTTCCCCCCACAAGAGATCCAAGTCCATCTTCTCTCCTGCTGTTTCAGGGAGCGTTTGGGTGCTTGCAAAGTTCTTTTGCAGTTGTGGAGGGGGGTGTGTGCTCCTTTGGGCACAGCTCGGAGCGGCAATCAGAATATCAACCATGCGTGGGGAGGCAGTGTCCATGCGTGACAAACTGGACTGATTGGGGGGCGGGGCGGTTTGGGGAGGATGTGCAGACACTGCCCCAAATACAGCACAATAAAGGGGATCCTTCATGCCGCTGTTTCCGAGATGGGAGGGGTGCACGCTGGCTTCCTAGCTCTACTCAAGATGCAATTCTTTCTGCACGTTCCCTGTGAATGAGCATCGGGACCCTAAAACGGGGGGGGGGGCACGCAGGGAGCCTCCAGACCTAATACGGTGCCCTGAGCGACTGGTGCCTGGCTGCTGCCCCCCCCCACGCCACCCCAAGCCTGGTGCCAAAGTGGTGGGAAGCGGGAGTGCCCAGCAAACTAGGAAGTCGGGGGTGGAGTCCCTAGGGCTAGAGTTCACAACTGTAAACAACGTTTTTTAGTTCATTAATCGGTTCCCTTTTAACCCATTAACTGTGTAATGTAAATAGGTTGGCACAGTTACCACACTTCGGCACACATGCCCTTTTGCCATGCTGAAGGCCGGGCAAGTTCCATTTACAGCTTCATAAACAAACGCGGCCATGCCTTATGAGGAGGAAAGGCAGCCTTTCCAACCTTTCCCCCCCCCCCTTGAGTGACGGTACCAGAACCAAAATCTCCTCCAAGAATTGCAGCCCCTCCAGTCAAAATCTCCCCCCCCCACTTATTAGTCAAGGAAAACGTCAGTTGATTAATCTACTGCAGTGTTCTCCAAGCTTGGGTCCCCCGATGTTTTTGGCCTACAACTCCCAGCAGGCCCCAGCCAGCATAGCTGGCTGGGGCCTGATGGGAGTTGTAGGCCAAAAACATCGGGGGACCCAAGCTTGGAGAACACTGCTCTAGCTACTGCCTGCCGGCCGCCCCCTCGCCCCACCTTCCTCCTCACGGTGGCCTGCAGAAGGCTTGCTTGCTAAACCAGGGAGCTTTAGTCACCTTGTGGTGACTTCTCTACCTCATGGCCGAGAGGATCATTGCCCTTGCGCTCTAGAGGAGAACAGCACGGCTCCACCCAATCGTACAAGTCCGTCCGTTTTGGCAGTCCGTCCATCACAGGAGTGCATGCTGGAGCTGGGAGCGCAGAGGGCATCGTGAGGTTGGCTCCTTCTTAATACCTTCAAAATAAAAGGCTTTCTTGGGGTCTCGGTGCAGCAGCCCACAGAGTCATTTCAGGCGCTCACAGGAGCCAGAGTGTCGGCACTTAAGGCTCGCCCGTTCCTTTTGTTCCGAAGACGAGGAGAGATCGGGATGGAGTTTTCAGACCAAAGCACTGGAGGGCTAATTATAGCAGTAAAAGGTTTGAGCCTCTGGGGAGGGACGGAACCGGCGCTCCCTCTTCTGCAGCCCGACTCGGAGAGCAAGTATGAGGCCTCCGCACTGTCTCGACTAGAACGAGGCGAGGCTCTGGAGCCGGGGGGGTGGGGTGGCGGCTGTAGAAGAGTCCGCAGCACTTTCGCAAGTGCTGTCACGGCCCGGGCGGCGGCGCTGGTCTCCTAGAGCCACACGGTCTCTGGGCGGTGGTCCACCCTCAGGAGGTCGTGGCCCTCGCAGGCCTCTGTGCTCTCAGCCGTGATGAACTGCAGCGAGACCTTTAAATCAAACGGGTACCATCAACAGGTGAAGGCAAAGATGGCTTTCCTGGTGCGGCAAAGTTACTTCAAGGACGTTGGGGTTTTTTTTTTTGCCTCGTCCCGTTCTCGGGGGTGAATGTTTTTACCAAGCGAGGGAGTCTCATGGGAAACGATAGTGCTCACCATGACAGGGTGAATACACGTGGAAGCCGTGCACCTTGTGATTAATTTGCCACACCTCCTTCTGCGTGAACAAGAGAACTGATACACGGGGACTCGCCAGCAGGAAGGGCGGGCGCGGGGCGGGCTTGCCACAACACTTCTCGACTGATCAGTTTTTCCAGTTGACAAATATCCTGGCACAGACAGAGTGTCTGATCACATCCCTTTGAGTAAATCTTAAATTGGACTGGAACAGGAACACCCCCTCCCTCCTATTTACGGGGTCAGCTTGAGCTCCATTAGCTTTCACCTCTCCTAAAATAAATGCACAAGGGGCAGGAAGCTCATGTGTCATCGTGGGGCTTTGCGCATGGAGATGGAGATGCACACACAGACTGAAAGGTTCTGTTGTCAGCAGGCATTTTGCAAATTAGGTTACGGCCGGAATTAATGCGATGCAAATTGCCAGCGAGTCACACATTGCTAATTCTTTGAATCTGGCCAAATTATTCGGACATGGTTCAAAGGCCTCGGAGGGCTTGAATCAAAACTTGAATATTTGACAAAAGGTTATGAAAATCATAATAGGATTCTGCAGTTTCAGGGACGCAGCTGCATTCAAGGATGAGGCCAGGATTAGAACCTGCTCTCCTTCTGTGGGATTGCTTGGAGTTTTAGCACTTAGCAGCGCGTCACCCCAAATGTGAAGAATGGAGGAAGGAAAGTGCACAACAGGGGTGGAGACATCGGCCCTCCACATGTTACTGGACTGCAGGACCCATCAGCCCTAGTCAGCAGAGCCAATCGTGAGGGATCATGGGAGTTGGAGCCCAACAAGAACACTGCAGGCCCACGGGTCCCCGCCTTGCACTGTGCAGGGACATCTCCGAGGCATTTGGGGCGGGGGGGGGGGTCACAGCAAGTCCTCCTCTGAAGAACAGGCTGCAAGGAGACAAGATCACGAGGGTGTTTATTAGGCGGACCGGGGTGGGGAAAGGTCTCACCTTTTTCTTCCGCGTCCCCCTGCGACAGAGCCTCAAGTTCAGGAGCGCAAGGGTGATCAGGAAGCATCGGATGCTGAAGATGATCTCCACAGCGTCCAGGAGAAAAGAGAGGCTCCAGAGGGCCAGCGCAGAGCTCTGGAAGGGAGCAGAAGAGGACAAGGGCAAAAGGCCTCCTGAGCAAGCCCTCAGCTTTTCTGGATCCCAAACCCAACGTGTCACAGACTGGAAGAGGTGGGAAGGAGCGTCTAGTCTTCTTAACGTCCATCCCACAAACCATGGAAGGGTCACCTTTATAACCACCATCTTTATAACCACCTTCCATATAACCATCCATATAACCACCTTTATAACCACCATCCCTGCCAAGATTAACCTGTGCAACCCAGGCCAGAGTGTATCACAATCCCATCATATGAGGCAATGGGTGAAGCCCAACCGCTGCCATGGCTGGAGCGCCGCATTGGCTGAGAATGCGCCCTACTGGGCGCCCATGTGACCTTTGCAACCTGCAGAGGATCTTTGGTAGGAAGCTTGGAGATGGCGGAACTCGGCCAACCCCCTGGACGATGACAATCTGTCCTATCCCAAAACCCCTATTAAGCCTTTCCAGGGGAAACCTCTCGGGAAGATGATTCCCCCAACCTCTAGAACAGTGTTCTCCAACCTTGGGTCCCCAGATGTTTTTGGCCCAGCATAGCTGGCTGGGGCATGCTGGGAGTTGTAGCCAAAAACATCTGGAGACCCAAGGTTGGAGAACACTGCTCTGGGGTCAGTTTCTCCTCGCGGTGCTCAGCGCTCACCTCCCTCAGAGGCCCCTTCATAGCAGAGATCCCGCACACACTTTGCAGACTTACATAGACCCGGGTGGGGTCGAAGGGGCACTCGTGGGCGATCTGGATGAAGTCCATATTGGCAAAGGTGCACAACGCCAGGAGGGCGCGCCCCTTGTTGGCAAAAGTGACGGCAATGGCGACCACCAGCCCCACGGAGCAGAACAGCGAGAGGAGGGCACTGCCGACGCTGAGGGACAACACGGCCCACCTCTGCAACGGAGAGAACGTGTTTATTCATTTGTCACATTTACACACACGCCCTTTCCTCCAAGGGGCCCAACGTGGCATGCAAGGCCCTCCTCTCCACTTTATCCTCACAACAACCCTGTGAAGTAGGTTAGGCTGAGTGTGGCCCAAAGTCACCCAGTGAGCTTCATGGCCGAGTGGGGACTAGAACCCAGATCTCCCGAGTCCCAGCGCAGCACTCTGACCACCTGGTGGCTCAGCTATTCAGAGACAAAGAGCACGGCTTTCTCGAGCCAGAGGGGCGCTCTCTCTCTCTCTCTCTGTGAGGGGCTTGCTTATGAGACACAGGAAGCGGCCTTCTGCTGACTGAATCAGAGCACTGGTCCATCTAGCCCAGAACTGCTTTCTCTAGCCCTGCAACCCGAGACCTGGAAATGCCAGGGATTTAAAACGGCATGCTTCAAAGCCCGCACGCCGGCTTCTACCCCCACCCCTCCCTCCCATAGAGTAAACCAAGTCGCCAGAGGCAAAGTGGCACGGGTGCAATCCCAGAAAGCAGCTCCAAGAGGAGTGTTTGTTTCCACTGGAGCAGCCGCAGGAAGGCGCCCGCTAGATGGCAAGCTAACCACACGGGAACCACCCATTCTTGTGTGAGGCTCTTCGCTCTCCAGAATCATGTTTTGGGCTGCAGCCGCTGGGGATGCTCGACAACCTCTGGAGCGATCAAACTCTCCACACCGTTATCCTGGGCGGGGCAGGCTGCCTGACACTCAAGATAGGCAAGTTCAGGACGGGGCGGGGGGTGAAGGAGAAGAAAAGTGGGGTCTCCATCCTGTCTCAAGTTCAGAAATGATCTGCCCTTTACAAAGAGCGGAAGAGGGCAGACAGCTGAGCAGAACTAAGAACTTGGAAGGGCTCTTCCACTCAGAAACATGGCCGGTCTCTTAACTGAGATGTTTCTGCTCCAAGATGTCACAAGAGACACA
Source organism: Shinisaurus crocodilurus (assembly GCA_021292165.1). Taxonomy (NCBI): domain Eukaryota; kingdom Metazoa; phylum Chordata; class Lepidosauria; order Squamata; family Shinisauridae; genus Shinisaurus; species Shinisaurus crocodilurus. The sequence continues at coordinate 36,556,466 of CM037885.1, forward strand.
CGTCTTACCAGCGATTTCTGGGATACGTATCTGGAGAGCACAATTGCTGCTATTCCACAGGAGATTGTCTGCAAAGGGAACACAGATGTCAGGAAATAACGCCCTGTGAACTGCACCCCAAGGTTACAAGGGGGCCCGTGCCGCACCTGGCGAGCGAAAACCGACAATCCAAATTCTGTATTCAAGTTATCATTTAGGCAAATTGAAGGCATGTGATGAGTTTCCACAAGGTGTTTTTTTTATTCCATGATCCAAGATGGTTGTTGCTTTTTAAAAAAAATTATCAGTCTTGGGCAAGAACTTACACTTTTGCACCATGCTCATGTTTTGGACCCCAGTAACCACCCGAGTGTAGCCACAATAAACTGAAATTCCTGTATAGGGAAGAGGGAGGGAGGCTGTGCTGCAGAGAAATGGAGGTGCACATGTGCGTACAGTACGTCTCTGGCGCATCCTTCCCATGGGTGTCTGCAGGAGTGGTGGGTGAGTTTTGTCCTCCACTTCACTCTAAAATGTAGCACTTTATGGTCACCATTTACTTGTATGGAAGACAGTAAAAGGGTTAACTTGGAGACACATTTGGGTTTGGGCTAAACCTGCCCCGAGTGCCCACACCGTCTGGGGTGAATGGGGAGCTTTGCCCTGTGCATCAAGGTCGCCACATGCCCTCTGGCCAGGTTTGCTTCGTGACGTGGCACTGCAAGGTGACGGGGCCAGGGGAGCTGGTACATCTACACATTGGCCCTTCCCGCCGCCCGTGCCCCCTTCCTCCAGCAAAGCACAGGCAAAGAAACGCCTACCAAGATGGCAGAGATCACGGTAATGACGTTGGAGATGGCATACTTCAGCGAAATGGTTTCCTGAGGGTTGGCGATGTGGCGCAGCACCGTCCCATGAACCAGAGCACCGGTGATGAAGTTCAGGTGGCCGATGACTATCAAGATGAGTCCAGTTTTCATCAAGAGTTTCTGGGTGCTGCTGGAGTCAAGGTTAACTGGAAAAGGGAAAGGAACATCCAGTACCGAGTTCAGTGTAAAAGCCACCATTTTGCCAATTTCCATTTCCAGAGCAAGAGCCAGCCACTTTTTAAAAAAACGTAAGAGGATACTGGAAAATAAAACATAACCATAAGAAAAGCACATCATATTCCATATAAAATGCATATGAATTCCTCTCTTTACACAAGAGCAGCCCTGCTGGATCAAGGAAGTCCATCTAATCCAGCAACCTGCTGCTCATAGAGGCCAACCAGAGGCCAACCAGGTGCTTCCCAGAAAGGCACGTGGCCCCCCACAGGTGTTCTGCACCAGCTGGTATTCAGAGACGTGCGGCCTCCGATGCACCTAGAGCAGTGTTCTACATCAGTGCTCTCCAACCTTGGGTCCCCAGCCCAAGGTTGGAGAACACTGACCTAGAGGTAGCATACAGGCATCACGGCAAGGCCTTTCCTCCTTGGGGAGTTGCTTCAGCTGCTCAGCCCTTTCAGTTGCCCTTTTCGGCATCTTTCCCAGCTTTACAATATTCTTTTTGGGATGCAGCGACCCGAATGGTACACACGTGGTTCCAGATGTGACCACACACTGCAAGTGCATTCTGACACTGGCAATTTTTATCTGTGATGCTTCTCCTAATATTCCCTAGAATTGGCCTTTTTCACAGTTGCCGCACACGGAGTCAGTATTTTCACTGAGTTTCTCTCCACCAGGAGCCCGGGATCTCGTTCCTGGTTCGTCACAGCCACTTGGGATCCCATCAGTATATATGGCAATGGTGGGCCAGCAGAATCCGGACTGGGGTGGCCACTTATGAATCGCCTAAAAAGAGGAAGTGCATCACCCAAGAACAGGGCAAGTTGCATAAAACTTGCATATGCTAATGTATATGGGTAGATGCTAATTTAGGAATAATAATAATTATTATTATTTAAATAGACAGTCCTTCTCGCCATAGGGCAGAAGACCGACCAGGTGAGCCGTGTGCCTGCCTGTTCCGTCCCCGGCCCAGGTGCTCACTGGTGATGGGCAGCAGGTCTGACGGTCCTTTATCGTTCACCCAGAATTGGACAGCACGGCCCTCCAAACAGAGGACGCCTTCGAATAGAAGACGGTGCCCTGTTTGAGGACCATCTGAGCCACGGGACTCAGAGATGGCACAAGCAGAGAGTGGAAATCAGAAGTGTACATAAGCCACAAATGGGGGCATGGTGGCCCACGGACCAAATTCAGCGCCCCAGGCCTTCCCACCCAGCCCATGAAGGTCTCCAACTGGGCCCCACCCACTCCGTGAAGGGAGCAGTGTGGGGGAGCACGGCCTCAGGGAGTGCCCCTTGAGCCAGCCGGCCGGCCGGCTTCGCTGCCCCCACCCTGCCTTTCCTGATCAGGAAAGGCGAGGCGGGAGCAAAGCCAACGCCCAGCTGAGCAGAGCTGAGCTGCTGGCTCCAGGGGCGCTCAGTCCCCGGGAGCTGGATAAAGATAGGGCCCACTCCGCTCCGGGCCGGCCAGCTGAGGAGCGGAGAGGGCCCCATCTTTATCCCCAGGTTTAAAGAGCCCTGGCCAGCACCCCAGGACAGCGATGAGGACCGGGCGCTGATCTTCGCGGGGTGGGAGTGGGTGGAGGGAGTGGGTGGAGGGAGTGGGGGAGTGGGTGAGTGGGTGGAGGGAGGGAGGGAGGGAGGGAGGGGGAGGCCCGCTTTGGGCATGCTCTTGGCATGTGGCCTGGCCAGCATCCCAGGTATCAATCCGGCCCTCAGGCTGAAAAAGATTCCCCACCCCTGAGGCAAGCAGGTGGTTCCAGGTGACAAGAACACGGAGGCAAGCTGCAACTACACCGCAATTGAAATAATGCATGCACAAGTACATGCCATGCGTGCGGCAGCAGGGGTGGGCAGAAGGTAAGTCTCCAGATGCCTTGGACTTCAACTCCCAGAAGCCCCTGCCAGCATGGCCAATGGTCAGGAATGCTGGGAGTTCAAAGTCCCAAACACCAGGAGATCTACTTTCTTCCCACTCCTGCTGCAGAGCATATTTATATCAGAAATAATAACGTGTGCCTCTGAGCATAAGCAGATTGCCTTTCCCACACTACTGCCCATTGTAGCTGCCTCCGTTCCCACACACTTCAAGTCAAGAAGCACAGATTAAAACCCCAGGAGCTCTCTTTGGAAATTAAGCCCTCACCCCTGCTGCAAACTACTCCTGCAACCAGAGAACGCCCAGCCAACAGCAAAGCGCTTGGCGGGCATTTAACACTAAGGCTTTTAGAAGGGAAGTTCGGGTTGAGGGCTTGTGTGTGTGAGAGAGAAATAGCAAATGAATGTAAAATAATATATTTTGCCAGTTTCTTGGCTGGCCTCAGATCACAGAACTACAAGTTATGTAACAATTAGTTTGCATCACCAAAACTGCCTGGATTCCCAAAATACAGACTACAGGCTTCTCTACACGGGGCGCTTACCCCGCCGCTTTTCCGAGGCAGCTGCGTCCATTTTCTTGGTGGAAGTAAGACCGCCTCAATTGCACATGGCTTTTTCCCAGGGGTTTTCTTTCTCTGCCCTTCTATACATTCTGTTAACCAGGCACAAGGTGGCGCTGTGGTACAGCTGTAGTATAGCGGATTTTTGACTTTACAGGAGGTTTTTGTTCCGGTCTGAAATTTAATAGCTGACTTTCCTCACTCTAAGAAGCCCCACAAAAATGGCTGGAAAACACGGGAGAGGCCCTGGAGGATGACATCATGAAAAGGCCCCACAAACCTCTGTGAGTGAGGGACCTCTACAAATGCCTCGTGTAGAGAAGTCCTGTATAACTATATATCTGGGCTGCCCTTCCTTTGCGATGCCTATGCCAGGCTTCAGCCGCAGCTCCCATAGGCGTGCATCCCCCTTCCTGAAAATCAGGAAGTCAAAGAAGAGAGCTGGGATGGGGAAGCATCCTCAGGTAAGGATTCCAGGTAGCAGGTAGCCAGCCAGGTAAGGATTCCAGGTAGCCAGCCACTTCTCCAACCTGGCACCCTCCAGATACGTCGGACTACAACTCCCACCATCTCCCAGCCAGGGTGCTAGAAGTTGTAATCCAACACAGCCGGGGCCGGCCCTATCACTAGGCAGAGTGAGGCAGTTGCCTCAGGCGGCAGATGCTGAGAGGCGGCAGCAAGCTGTTGGAGAGAGCTGTGTGCCTCGCAGCCTGCTGGACACCTCCTAAGCTAAGCTAAGCCTCCTAACCTGCTGTTTTCAGGTGTGGCCGCGGAGGCTGTCCCATCAGCAGTGTTGAAGAAAGCTTTAAGATAACTGCCAGACTAGTCAGCTTTTGAACATGGGATGGGAGGGGGTGCCATCTTGTCCTTCACCTCGGGCAGCAAAATATCTTGGGCCGGCCTTGAACAGCAACTGAAGGGCGCCAGGTTGGAGAAGGGAATGGCAAAAACCACGGGGTTGGGCTTTTTAAAACAACCACAGAAACTTCTGGAAATGTATGGAGCAGCACTAAATATAATTCTAGTGCACTTGCTTGCTTTGTGATGCTTAAATCTGTATTGTGATTTTTGTCGTTTATAACATGCTTGGCTTCATTGTCTTTGGAGAAAGACAGGATCAAAATAGGGAAATAAAGAAGTTATACAGCGCATTACCAAACTGTACTATAAAATCCTGATGTGCATGCCCATTAATAACCACTGATTGTCGATGCAAAGCCCAAGATATGGAACGGAACGTTTGCTAGACGTCCGTGCACCAGAAGCAGGGCATTCCTACTTGAGCTGGCTCTTCCCCCGGAAGGGAGCAATGGAAGAGGCGAATGGCGACAGGAGTCAAGGGTCATGAGACGCGTCCGAAGCCCCTGCCTCAGATACAGGGAAAGCTTGGAACCGTTCTCAGCATTTCCCCACAACACTTGAAGGGCTTCTCTGCACCCATGCATACCGCACTGTGTGCATATTTTTGCCTCTTTGGAGGGTAGGAAAGCTGCTGGGGGTCCCTCTCAGGCAGACGTGTGGGCCAGGCTGCGTCAGGAGCTGGCGAGGTGACCCTTTGCAACTGGGAGCCCCCCGCCACAACCTGATGGAAAGGTGCAAATTCCAGGCCAGTGTGAGCCCAGGAACCTCTAGTGTGCCATTCCCCGGCATTTCTCTTGTTGGGAAGTAACCTGAGATACCGGCTGTCCGTGGGGGAAGCTCCACAGCGGTGCTGGATTACGAGGGCTACAGATCCAAGCAGAGGCAGATCTTCACATCACCAGATGGGTTGACAGGGAACGCAGGCAGGCGGGTCCATGAGGAAGCGCCAAGTAATGTGGCCCTTCCTTTTTAAACAACCGTGTCTTTAAAGATTAACCACTCATTAAACAGCAAATGGCAGGTGAGGCCGTCTTCCTGCTAGAGCAGTGTTCTCCAAGCTTGGGTCCCCAGATGTTGCTGGCCTACAGCTCCCGGCATACCCAGCCAGCATGGCTAATGGCAAGGGATTCTGGGAGCTGCAGTCCAGCAACATCTGGGGGCCCAAGGTTGGAGAGCCCTGTGCTAGAGTATCCCAAAATCTACAAGACATCAGTGGCGTGTGTCGGAGGGGGTGAGGAGGGTCACTGAGGACATGCAACTTGCTAGCAGTTTAGACCATTTCTCAGCACTGTCAGTTGGGGAGGAACTTCTCAAATCTGCTCTTGGCATCAGAGGGTACATCACTGTGGACAAGAGATTTCCCAGGCAATGCTGTCTCATCCTGCCCCGCTCTTGTTTTCTTCACTTGTCAGCATCTCCTTGGGAGTCCAGGACTGGTCTTTTTCTGGGTGAGGGGCTCATAAAAATCTGTAAAGTGGCATGTGCATTGATGGCACCAAACAAACCCAAGACCAAGACACATCCACTCATTTTTGTGTCTGCTGATTAACAAAGCTGAAGAAAGTAGGAATTTATATTATTAAAATGTTTCAAATAAATAAATCACTTTATCCAACACTGTGTCTTCAGTTAATGCAACACAAAATTATTTTCCATATTCTTCTCAACACCTACTTTTGCCCCCCTGCTTCCCCCCAATTCCTGAGAACCCCAAAGCAGGCTAAGTGACCTGAGCAAGCACTCATCCAAGCCCCAAATCACCTTTTCCAGTTTATGAGTAAAAGTACCCCTGTATGTGCAGGTAGTATAGAAGACATACGAAAACATCTCTATTTCAGGAGATGTTGAGGAAGAAAAAAAGGGGGTGTCATCACAGCAGAGAATCCAGGCCCTTTTCTAATCTCCAAACCATGTTGCCATGCTGAATTGCTAACCTGAGAAGGAGCAGAAGCTCAAGCCTGTTTGAAATTCCCACCTTTTGACCTGTAAGTCTTTCCCAGGAATCCTAGAAATGTGGTGACCCTGCACTGCAAGAAAGACATTCTGCATATGCCGAAAGGTACTTAAAACTGTACATTCCTTGGGGCAGAGACTTATCCTCTTCTCCTTTGGAAAGTGCTGTGCATCTTGAAAGCACTGTATAAATAACAGAGTAATCACTTTGCCTTCAGTGCTGCTGCACAAGCACTCTGTTTAGGCCCAAGGAGGAATAATAATAATATAATAGTAAATTTTATTTCTTACCCGCCTCTCCCTCTAGATCGAGGTGGGGAACAGCAAAAATATAAAATACATAAACTAAACTAAACACAATACATACTATTAAAACATCATTAAAACATCATTAAAACATCTTAAAAACATCTTAAAGGCAACCTAAAATTCCGCCGGATAGGCCTGTGCAACAGGAGAAATGCGCTCCAGGTGCCACCAAAAAAAAAGCCTGGGGCACACACCTTTCTGTGCACAGTTTGCACCCCAGCATCCTCTGCGAGGGATCCCCTGGGGGCCGCCTTGTGTCGCAGACTGCACCTTTCCGAGGAAGGAAGGTATGGGGGCCCGCCCCACCTGCTGACCTTGGAGAGGGGCCAACTCACCCAGGCGACACATGTTGGCGGCTCGTGATCAGGCCAAAGCTTCGGAACACGTCCGAGGTAAGTCTCTCTTCGGCCCGCGCCTGGGAGTCGAGCTGGTGGCTGCAGCAGCCGCCTTCCTCGCGCTCCTCTGGGCACTGCCTGCCTGCTTCTCGGCATCAGCTTTCCTCGTCCTCCAGACCTACAACTGCAGCTGAAAAATCAGCTCTTCCTGCCTGACCAGTCTCCAGGCTCTCTAGAACAAAGGGCCAAACTCCTCCTTCCCGCAGGAAATGCCATGCGATTCCCTTCCCAAACCCCACCCACTCCGGTGCTCTTTGCTCCAGTCCTCTCCTGACTTGCCACCCAGGTATGTCAACTTGACTTAACATGTCCCAGGATCCCAGCTCTCCTGGTCTACTCTAAACTGACTCCCCAGCCCGTCAATGTGTTCTTTTCATTGCAAGAGTGTCAATGTTTCCTCCCCCTCCCCTGAAACAATCGGGACAGAAATCACCGACTATAAACTATAAAGTTAATGTGTCCCCCAAAGTAATTGAAACAAACAGGAGTATCCTTTGATGCGCAGATCCTGCTTGTTAAGGAGCCCACAAGGTGCAGACACCCTGACAACAACCGCCACTCAGCTTCCCCGCCCTCCTAGTCCCTCCGCCCCCTGCCCAACTGCTTCTTGTAGCATCTTGACTGATGAAGAGACCTGGAAGTTCTCCAAAGCTTGCACATTTTTTGACATCTTTTGAGTTGGCCTAATATACTGTATATGGATTGTGTCACTTGTGATGCATCGAAAATTCGAAGCAAGGGGAGTCAGATGCAAAGCCATCTTTCTGTGTGTGGGTTGATAGGGCCGCCAACTTCTTGTATTCCCTTTGCTACAGCATAACCACCACTTGCAGACACACACCATCGCTTTCATAGTAGAGCAATACGCCGGTCCCACATCTCGCACATTTCGGAAGTCTTGGTTTCTGTCAAGAGTGGGGAGGGGCGCACACAGGCCCTGCTAGTCCAAAGCAACATTTCCCCCTTGCTGCTTCCCAAGGCTCCCTTTGCCCGACCAGCACAAGCAGCCAGACCACCTGGAGGTAGAGGAGGGGGATTTCTTGCTGCCACCCAAGGAGCTCACTGGGACCACCCAGCGTGCTGCTATGGCCCCCTGGGAGCACAGCAGAACTGGCACTGGCACTGAGGGCTGGATTCACTTGTTTCTTTTAACCTGTCAATTTTTATTTGTACTTTTGCTATGTGTTAGGTCTAGATTATTTCATTGTAATATTGAATTTACAATATGATGCCAGTGTGGCGTAGTGGTGAGAGTGCTGGACTGGGACTCGGGAGATCTGGGTTCTAGTCCCCGCTCGGCCATGGAACTCACTGGATGACTTTGGGCCAATCACTGCCTCTCAGCCTAACCTACCTCACAGGGTTGTTGCGAGGATAACATGGAGAGGAGGGTGAGGATTATGTAAGCCGCCTTGAGTTCCTTGCAGGAAAAAAGGCGGGGTATAAATGTAATAAATAAAAAATAAAATAAAATTGTCTTATTTGAATTTGTTTTGTAACTAGACACTAAACGAAACCAAAACAAGTATAAGAACTTGAATTTATTTATATCTAACCTGATTAAAAACTGATACATACATAAATTAAATTCACCCCTCCTTTGCCACACTTTTAGCTTTCCTACCTCACTCCCAATAGGAGGGTGCTTTGCACTCATGCTCTGCTTGTGGGTTTCCTACAGGCTGCTTGTTGGCCACTGTGTGAACTGGAATTGAGAGCCAGTGTGGTGTAGTGGTGAGAGTGTTGGACTGGGACTCGGGAGATCTGGGTTCTAGTCCCCGCTCAGCCATGAAACTCACTGGATGACTTTGGGCCAGTCACTGACATCTCAGCCTAACCTACCTCACAGGGTTGTTGTGAGGATAAAATGGAGAGGATTATGTAAGCCGCCTTGGGTTCCTTGCAGGAAAAAAGGCGGGGTATAAATATAATAAATAAAAATAAAAATTGCTGGCCTAGATAGACCCTTGGTCAGATCCAGCATGGGTCCTCTTATGTGGATGTAACTGGTGCTCCTAGGATCACCAATGCCTCCTCAGCTGGGTACCTTCAACTGCCAAGCTAGTACAAAAACCTGAAGAGTTTGCTGTCTTTTCACACTGCACAACAGAAAGCACAGATCTAAGAGAACCAGAACTGGATAGGGCCATAAATCCTAGTCTAACCCTCTGACCAAAGCATCATCCCTCCCACAAGCCCCCCCATCTCCCTATGTGACCCACATCACAAGCTATCAGAAGCAAAGAGAAGATGCACTGCAGGAAATGCCTGTAGAGGCCCCAGCTCCAGCAGACCCAAGCCAGGCAGTCAAGCCACAGTCCGGGGTGGGTGGGAACAAACACTACACACACAAACCCACCCCAGGATCATGGCCAATCTGGGATCATGGCCAAGTCTATTCCTTCTTAATCCCACTGCATTCCAATTTCATAAATATATATTTTCAGAACAGCAGAGTTTTAACTCCCCAGTACTTCCGTTCTCAGTGTATACAACACAATGACCTGGTTTGCATGATACAACAACCCAGAGTGGGTAACCAGCCACACTGGGTTGTCCATTGCCCACAGGGTGGCTTTCCCACCCTGAACAAGCCGCTCTGAGAACCCATGGGCTGTTCTAGGAGTTGTTTTACTCAGGATGGGTTGTCATATTGTCCGAACCTGGGCGACCGATCCCACCGTGAGTAAAGGGAAGCGGCAAGCAAGGCACTTGGCAAGAGTGGCAAAAAACTCCTTGGCACTCTTGGTGAGCTCTCCTGTGCCGCCACCAGTGACAGCCCTTCCAACGTGCCCAAGCAGCATGTTGGAGGGGCTGTCGTGGTTGATCACTTTTTTAAAAAAATTGCGCTCCAAAGGTGCGCAATTTTTTTGTCATTTATTTTTCTAGTTGCAGGTGCGCACTTCCACAGGTCCAAAATGGGAAGCAGGTACCCCCTATGGCATTGCCCAGGCGAGGCTTTCCATTTCGGACCCGCAAAAGTCCACATGCCCAAACTTGCGCAAGTCCGGCTAGAAAAATAAAATTTAAAAATTATGAAAAAAAATAGCACACATTCGGAGCACAATTATTATTTTATTTTTTTAAAGAAGGGGTGGCCAACCAGTGACAGCCTCTCCAATGTGCCCCTTGGGCACTTCGGAGGGGCTGTCACGGGCTGTCAATTCAGAGACCGCTGTTCGCAATCTCCCAAAAAATAAAGAAGGAGAAAGGGGAAAAAAGCCGCTGAGAGACAAAAATAGCTTGTGATTGTGGCAGGGAGAGGAGACAAGGTTTCAGATGTCGAGTCCCCTGGGATACCGTCTAGAGCAGGGCTCTCCAACCTTGGGTCCCCAGATGTTTTTGGCCTACAACTCCCAGCATGCCCCAGCCAGCATACGCTGGCTGGGGCATGCTGGGAGTTGTAGGCCAAAAACATCTGGGGACCCAAGGTTGGAGAGCCCTGGGCTAGAGGACTGAGTGGGAAGGAGGGGGTGAACAACCCACAATGAGACCGATCATCTGTCAGGGGCACTGTGGGTTGTTTTGCCAAACAAACAACCCACCGTGGCTTATTGTCAGGGTGGGTTAGCATGACGTGTGAACTCGCCCGATGTTAGGCCTGGTGTAATTTGTTGCCCAGTTCAAGAAAAGATTCAGAAAGTCCATGGAGACTGCAGTGGACTGAGTTGATCTGGAAAAACAAGTCCACACTCAGTGGAAGCTGGAAATGAGGTACAGCAGAATCACCTTCATTCCCCATTGACATTTGCTTCAAAACATCCAGTACCGGTCACTATCAAAGGGAAGCCAGTAAGCTAAGAGGAGCATTAGTCTGGTCTTGCTTGTCTGACAGCTCTGAAGAGCACATCCAGATAACATATCCCTGCATCTGCTTTTGTGCTGCAGCTCTAAACTAAGAGTGGGTCAGGAAAGGAACATAAACTGAATAAAAAGTTACCAGCTAGTACAGGTTGGAGGGAGCATTAATGCTGGGAGGTGACAATAGGGAGAGGAGGATCAGTGCAGGTGAGGGAAGCTGGGTGGTGGGGTCCCCTACCCATGTTACATGCAAAGCAAGCTTAGAGCAAGTTTCTAGCCCTCTTGATTGAAATAAGAGTGTGCTTTCATTTCATCACTGAATAAACCTACACATCTGGGTTTAGGGAGAATGCCTTCCAGGTCAGAAAGTATGATCTGAACAGGCTGCAGTCCGCCTGCCCCAATCTCATTTTAGTTTCAGCCAGACCTGAAAGTGAAAACTGGCCGCACAACGTCCTCATTTTAGACAACACTGAGAATCTCAAAACTTCCCTTTGGAACAAGCAACCTAGTCTGCAAGCTGGGTGTCATGTTACCAACATCTTTGAGAAAAGGATGCTGCTAGGGAGGCAGCAGTTAGCTTCCGAACTAAGCCAAGATGGACATTCACCGCCTCCCCTATAAACATAGTGCTGTCCCACGGGCTCAGGCCTAGTTAATGAAAGGTACAGGCAGGTGCTCCAAGTGTGTGCGTGCGTGCGTGCGTGCGTGCACACGCACACATGCTGCTTTGAACACTTCTGGTGACCAGTCTTTATGTGTGGTGCCTCAGCGAGCCTAACCAAAGTTTTCCTGCCTCAGCTAAGTTGCATGATCCAAGAGATGTGCCCAAGCATCAGACAGTGGGCCAAAGACAGCATCCATTGCTACTGACAATATGGTTGTGTGTACTCCAGGGGCACGTAATGGATTACACTTACATTGCTAGCAATAACTACTACTCCCTTCCCCAGATACCTGCACACCTGTGACTTTTAAATACGTAGTGCCTCCCTCTACACAGACACAAATTTAGAGGCTGAGTGCTCATCTAGGATTAGATGGAGCCTTTGGGCTAATCTAGCACTGCAGTTCTTGGGCCTTGGCCCAGCTCCTAGCAGTGCATCTGAAGTTCTTTAATTACAATGCTTGCATTATTTTCTACACACCTTCATCACTGTATGTTAGAGACAAACAGCCAACTATTCACATTACTGCAGAACTTACCAGCCAACAGAACCTCAAACTGGAAGTCATTCTCCGACAGGCCCAGTCACATAACGCCCCACCCAATTCTGTACAGGGTTACCGAGCTGAACCAGCCTGCCCAAACCTGGTGCCCTCCAGATGCTTTGGACTTCAACTCCCTCTCAGCCCCAGTTAGCATGGCCAATGGTCAGGAATGCTGGGAGTTGTAGTCCCAAACATCTGGAAGGCACCAGGTTGAGGAAGGTTGCTCTGTGCTGTTCCGCCTCTCTCCAATTTTAGAATGGAACAGTAATGACAGCTATTTCCTCTTCTTGATTGCAGTTGTTTTCACTGCTCTGCTCCAGAGCTCATTATGAAGGAAAATGCTGAAATATTTAGAAATTCAGACAGCATCTGAATTCAGTTGGGCATCTTGTGCAAGGCTACAAGAATAGAAGCGTAGGAAGAGTTTACTGCAAAGCACTTTGATCATGAATTTTGTATTGTGGAGGCAGCCTCCACATGACTAGCCCTTGAACTGCAGTGCGAGGAGGATGCAGTCTTTCGAGCGGATGCAGGTGTGCTTCTAGAGTTGTCCAATGCAGCACAAATTGTACATCAGATGCCAGAGATTGCCTAGACATTAGAAGTGGATGGGAAATTTGTTATGTTACTGGAGCAGCAACTTAGAGCAAGTTCATGGTACAGTACGAAGACCACTTCAGAAAGCAAGAGGTACAGTCACATTTTGAAAGGCCCAAACATCAAATACTGTACATGGAATGCTATTGGAATGGAGAAAGATTCTAGGGTTCCTGATTTCTAAATCGAAGAGCTTTTCAACACCCAAAACATGCAACACAAATACACACCTCTCATTCTGAAGCGGTAGGCCTGATAGGACTGTCCCACAGGACTGTATCCTGAATGTTTGAATCTGTACTTCGGCCTCTGAGAGGGGCATTTTCTCTAAACAGCCCCAAAGTACTTAACAGCAGATTTGCATAAAGGGGGGTGTACAAGAGCAGAGCAGAACACTGTCTACACAAAGATTAAGAGAAGGTGGAAGAGTCAGATACCTCAAACCGCATTTTCTGGAGAGTTACACCATACTCCCTTTTTACACTCATCCATGTTATACAATTTGGCAGTGCCCAATGGGGTCCCTACAATATGACGAACACTTGTTCCACCTCATCCCTCCTGTCATCTACCACACTCCCATTACAGGTCACATCATGCTTTCTTCAAGACTAATTTCCACCAGGCTATGCCTCCCTAATAAAGGGGTCAGTTTACTTGGGAAGAGTGAAATCAGCAACACAGAATTATAATGGCCTTTCATTCTGGGGAAAGAATGCCAAAGTAGCAAGTGCTTGCAGACCCCTAGCTTAGTATTCAGCACAGAATCCTGACCTTGGATTCCATTTGCTCCTGCCACACATACTGCGGCAGTAGCAGAGATAATGGTTTTCCACATAGCAGCAGAATTGAAATGGATGATTTGCTAAGATGTGCTGTGATCAGACGCAGCAAAAAAAGTAAGATGGGGAAATGGAAGCTCAGAGGGTCAGCTGCACAAATGACACTAATTACAAGACAGTTTCACAGCATGAACCATTTACCTCTGGCACCTCATGTGAAGCTCAAATGTATTCTTCACTTCTGCAAGTGAAAATCAGAAATGACTAGATACCAAATGTTCTAATCACTTCATAAACCTTGGAACAGTCTGCACCATACAGCAGGGGAAGGCAACACAAGTGCCCTCGAAGTTGTAGTCCAAAATACCAGGTTGCCTACCCTTGATGTACAGTATCATTGATCCAAAGCAAACTTGCAGCTGCAGGGATCAAAAAGGCCTCTTGAGGGCAGCAAATGCATATACCGTACTTTCATCCAACTCCTGCTGAAACCAAGTCTCCCTGCCACACCCAGATTTCAAAGCAGTACACTAGTGAAATAGAAAATTCGGAAGAATTTACTGGTTCTAAGAAAAGGGAGAACAAGATGTACTTTTAATAGTAACAGAAATCTTTTATTAAAGGCGTTCTTTAGGCGTATGTTTGGCAGACATACGATGTACACACACACGTTTATGTACACTCTTACACAACTCACAGAGCATCACCAAGCGCTTGAACCAATAAATTAAAAAAAAAAAAAGGTCAAGGGTTTATCATCATCATGTAAGAAATGCCATTTCCCCAGAGGCAGGTTAGGGCAGCAGTCTGGGGAATGAGAAACAAAAGCCAACAAGGACATAATTGCCCTCACCATAGTAGAGGCAGTAACAATCAGTGCGCTTCTTCTCAGGAGGGAGCAGCCTCATACTCGGGCCTCAATGCACTCCAGCATAGAGACGATCTCCTCTGGCCTGTGCCCCTCTGCTTGGGCACACTGGCCAATATGGGCACTTGGGCTCTCAGCACCTCTGGCATTTGGGGGATGCAAGCACGAAGCAGTCTGGGGATAGGGGGAATCACATTCATCCGAGGTAATGTCGGGCACGTCGTCCGACTGACTGTCTGAGCTCTCCAAGTCACTACGGATGCTTTCAGGCTGTGCTAGAGTGATGTCCCAGGTTTTGCTGGCAACACAGTCTTTCTGCTCACAGCTTTGGTGGTTGCACATCTGTCCCTGCTCCTCCTCTGCTTCTTCCTCCTCCTCATTCTCTGCCATCTGGGTGTGAACATGGAGAGAATCCTCTGTGCTGCTTCCACTAACAAGCTGGTAATGGGTTGGCTTGGTCTCTATATCCACCTGGATCTCCATATTGTTACACTCTCTGTGGAGAAAGGACACAATGTTAGTTCTAGATTATAACATTTGTTTTCAGAAGTAGCTGCCCTTTCCTAAGGTAACAATACTAACACTATTGGGCTTAAAAAGCCCAATATATATATATAATACATTATGTCATTTCCCATTACACAGATTATAGACTGAGGGCAGATTCAAACAGGCAGGAGTAACAGATGGGAGTGATTCTTGAGCTGTATCACAGGGCACTGAACATTTACATATTCCTCTCTATATAAGCCTGCTGGCATGTGGAAAGCTGGTATGCCAGGAAGATCAGTTGTAGTTTTGCCTTCTACCACAGCAGAGGAAAATTTGTGCTTTGCTTTTACACATGGGGGAACAAACATGTGATCCTCAACCTGCACATGAAAGAAAAGAAAGGTATTTCGCTCCAAAGACAAAGATGCCATTTGCTAGGAAACATGAGCAGGAGGGGGCTCTTGCACTCATGTCCTGCTTGTGGACCCCCCATGGGCTGGCCACTGTGGGAACAGAATGCTGCACTAGAGGGGTCCTTGGTCTGATCCAGCACAGCTCCTCTTATGCTTACATTACTGTGGAGTAGCTCCTGCCTACCACCATTCTGCTACATGCAGGACACCCTGATGTTACAAGACTCATAAAAACAAAGAGGTTCTCCAGGATAAACTTCTACGACCAATACAAAAATGGAATGATTTACTCCTGCAAGTATTGAACTGTCACTTAATTTCAGGTACCTTCCCTAGTTTAAGGTAAGGGTTGGGCAGAATGTAGATCTCCAGATGTTTTGAGCCAACTCCCAGAAGCCCCTGCCAGCATGGCCAATGGTCAGGAATGCTGGGAGTTGAAGTCCAAAAAATCTGGAGATCTACTTTCTGCCCACCTGTTTTAGGTCACTAGAGGAGAAGGACCGGTTGCTTACCTGTAACTGTGGTTCTTCGAGTGGTCATCTGAGCATTCACACATATGGGCTCTGCGCCTACGCAGAGGTCCTTCGGGAAACTTCTATAGCCAAGGCGTTTTGGCGGGAACCCCTCCCCCAACGACCGACTGAGCATGCCTGGAGGGGTTCCCGCCTATTCCCTCAGTTCCTCTTCGACCACCAATTGTGGCCCCAGGACCGAGAGAATCGAACAGCAGAAGTATATCATGTCGACAGTGGTATCGATGTAGAGAGTCAGAGTAACGGGCAAAAAGATGTTACAGATTGAGCAATGGTTTACATCCCCATTTCAAGGAACACCGTAGCGGGGACGGCGGGAAGATTGTGTGAATGCACAGATGACCACTCGAAGAACCACAGTTACAGGTAAGCAGCCTGTCCTCCTTCGTGGTCTCTGTACTTCACACATATGGGCGATGTACCAAGCTGACTTACCGGAGGAGGGTAGGTGTCTGTTATCCCTAAAGAGATGACAGGACAGCCCTGCCAAATGGGCAGTACGACCTCGCCCGGGTGTCCAGCTGATAGTGGTGGACAAAGGTCGACGGCGACGACCAAGTGGCAACACGACAAAGATCAGTCAGAGAAACTCCTCTGCCAAATGCTGTGGAAGTCGCTATTCCCCTGGTGGAATGAGCCCGAATCGAGTCTTGAAGGGGAATTTTTGCTATCTCGTAAGCCAGGCGAATGGTGGCACGATCCAATTCGCAAAGTGTTGAGAGGACACAGGAGAGCCCAAGCATCTCGCGCCGTAACGTAAGAAAAGGCGCTGAGACTTTCGAAAAGACTCAGTCCGTATTCTGTAAAAAGCAAGTGCTCAACGTACATCGAGGCTGTGTAGATAACACCCCAACGGTGTCAACGGAGACGGAAAGAAGGCTGGCAAAGAAATTGGTTGAGATAAATGAAAGTCAGTGACCACCTTTGGCAAAAATGTCAGGTCCAGGTACAGAACCACTTTGTCCCGGTGAAAAGTCAGATATGGTGCGTCAATCCTAAGAGCACATAGCTCGCCAGAGCGACGTGCTGAGGTGATGGCAACCAGAAATGCGACTTTCCAGGTGAGTAGACAGAGGTCAACCGTGGCAAGCGGCTCAAATGGAGGCGACGTGAGTGCTGAAAGTACAACTGAGAGGCTCCATGATGGAAGGAGAGTCCTAGTTGGTGGAAACATATTACATAGTCCTTTCAGGAATTGTTTGGTGAGAGGGTGAGAGAATACAGTCCTGCCCTCAACCATATGATGGTAAGTCGAAATTGCCGCCAGGTAAACCTTCAAAGATGAAAGTTTGAGCCCTTTCTGTGAAAGTGAATGCAAAAACTTCAGAACAGACGAGAGAGAGCAGGTCGAGGGATCGACATCGAGTGTCATGCAAAACGTGTAGAAAGGATGAGGAAGGCATCTCCGATCGACGTCAGGTCCATACCTGCTCGGCTGCAGAAGATTGCGCATGCCTTGTTCTTCGAGGTCGCGAAGACATCTACTACTGGAGTCCCCCAAGTCTGGAAGATGGCGTCTCGAATCGATGGGTCCAGTTGCCACTCGTGGGATGTTTGTGTCATCCTGCTAAGGGCATCTGCTAGAATATTGTCCTTCCCCGCGATGTGGATTGCGGTGAAGGACATACCCTTCGGGATCGCCCAATTGAAGATCTGTTGTGTGAGCGAGTTCAGAGTGGTGGACCTCGTGCCGCCCTGCTTGTTGATGTAGGCGACGACCGTTGTGTTGCCCGTCACTACTTGTACATGGTGACCCAGGAGGTCGAACACCAGAGCCTGAAGGGCTCTCCACAGTGCCAGAAGTTCCAAATAGTTGATGTGTCGCTGGCGCTCGCAGCCAATCCATCAACCCCGAACCGTACGACTCTCGGAGTGGGCTCCCCAGCCCATGAGGGAGGCATTGGTTGTCAATGTCCTGGTCGGATGAGGCTTTTGGAAGGGAAGCCCTTGAGACAGGTGAGTATTGTCCATCCACCAGTGAAGGGAGGAACAGATGTGGTGTGGAAGGTGCAAGTAAGTGTGGTGTGCGTCTGAAGTCGGGTCAAAGGCACGGAAGAACCATGTCTGCAGTGGACGCATCCAGAGCCTTGCGAAGGCAACCACTGCGACTGTCGACGCCATAAAACCCAGGAGACGCTGAACGGCAAATGCAGATAGTTGGCAAGCACGGAACAGCTTTGTTGCCAGTCTCGGTATTTTCTTGACGCGATCCCGCAGGAGAAATGCCCTGGCTTGGACAGAGTCCAGGAACGCTCCGATGTAGTGTATCGATGTTTATGGGCGTAGGACAGACTTCTTCCAATTCACGTAGAACCCCAACATTTGTAGAAGGTTGAGAGTGAAGTCGATCGCCTGAGATAGTGCCTGTTTCGTCAAATCAACTAGGAGCCAGTTGTCCAGATATGGGTAGACCTGTATCCCGTGCGAGCGAAGATGGGCGCAGACGACTGCCGCACACTTGGTGAATACTCTTGGGGCAGTTGAAAGGCCAAATGGAAGTACCGTGAATTGGAAGGTGTCTTGTCTATGCAGAATCGGAGGAATCAACGGCTGTTTGGGTGGATTGCAATGTGAAAATAGGCATCGCGTAGGTCGATGGAGGCAAACCAGTCCCCCTGATGCAGAAGGGGTAGGATTGATTGTAGGGTTGCCATCCGGAATTTCTTTGGGGTGATGAACAGGTTCACACCCTGAAGATCTAAGATCAGTCGGAGCCCTCCGCCCTTCTTCGTAACGGTGAAATAATGGGAGTATAGCCCTTCCCGAAGAGACGCCGGGATAGCTCCCTCGATGTCGACGGGAGTCTCCCTGCAGCCATGCCGAATGGTCTTGGTCATACGCGGTCGTTAGTCGACATAGAGGAGATCGATATCGACGCCTGTCATCATACTGATACCGGTAGGTGTAGGCCTATTCCTCCCAGTATGTTTGCCTGGGTCTTCCAGACCAGCCTGAGCCCCGATCCCAGTCAAAGAGCGGGGAGCGTGATCAATATCGGCAGAATGACCGTTGTCGGGACACCGAGCGTTCTCATAGGCGAGGGCTCGATACACGCTGTAGTGGAAGAGGCAAAAGCTGCCTTTGTTGTTGCAGAGCAGATTGGTCTTGTGGAGGAGGATCTAGGGCAGGAGAGCCTTCTCTGATCTCCCCCTCCGAAATCAACGTCGTGGTAGCCATCGGTATCGATGGCATCGATGTCGACGGATTCAGTGGAGAAAGAGACGGTTTCGACATCGAGTCAGCCGACTTCGATGGAGGTGAAGACGAAGGAGGTGTGGCTCTCGACTTCGTGCATTTAGAGTGCACCATTTTGTGGTGCTTCTTCTTCTGCTCTTTCCCTTTCGTGAGGCTGGTCTTCGACTTCTTGGCCAATTTCTTGGCTTTAGTTACAGCCAGGCTGCGCCCCGAAGTAGGGGGTGCGTCCACCGCACTAGAAGTGTGTGGCGGGTTTGGGGGCCCACTTGCACTTGGCCCAGCAGCCGGCATAGGGTCTGAGGCCCTTGTCCACATTTCAGCTTTAAGGCGGACAGCTCTCTGGCACCACGTCTGTCTCGTGAAGGCTTGGCAGCGGGGGCATGCGTCCACTTTATGCCCTTCGCCGAGGCAAAAAACACTGAGTGTCCATCTGTTGAGGGGAGTTTCGCCCCACAACGGACACACTTATGGAAGGCCCCTTTTAGAGACATTGTTGAGGAAACCTCCGCTGTTCAAGAAGTAGCAAAGAAATCAGAGTTAAAGAACAAGTTGAAGAAATTTTTTTGAAGAAACGCCTTGTTTGAAAGTATTTTCCAATGAGAAGTTCCGAAGTGACTTGCCACAATGGCGGTCGAAGAGGAACTGAGGGAATAGGCGGGAACCCCTCCAGGCATGCTCAGTTGGTCGTTGGGGGAGGGGTTCCCGCCAAAACGCCTTAGCTATAGAAGTTTCCAGAAGGACCTTGCGCAGGTGCAGAGCCCATATGTGTGAAGCACAGAGACCACGAAGAAGAACCAGAGGATCTTGAAAACATTCCACATAACTTTATGCAAAAGATATGGTAACTCGCCACCTACCCCAAACCCAGCAAGTGACAACTGAAGTAGACTGACACACAAATATAATGTGAACAGAAACAACTTGGCAAATGAGATCTCTGAAAAGTAACTGTCTAATGAAATTAGGATCAAAATAATGCAGTATTCATCATGTGTATTTTAAGTGATTTTTGTTTTAGCTTCCAGTTAATTTTGTAGTCAGTCCCTGTAGTTACAGAGATATATATGCAATTATATTTGCAGGATATCCTAACAGCCCACAACATGCCAACAATTAGAACAACCCACAGTTTCTGACTGGTCAGCAGAGGAACCTTCTTGAATGCAGCTGTTCTACAGAGTATGCAAATTGCGTTCTGTTTCCATATAAATGCGTCAAAGGGAAGGCTCCTCTCGCAAAATTAAGTTAAACATAGAAAACACAATATTGGGACTCTGCTAAATGTGCTAACAGGATTAGAACATTTTCTTCAGAAACTATCGACTTTACCCCATTGCCTTACCAGTTGGAACTGACATACCTGTCCTGGGGATTGTAAGAACTAATAATGGAGCCTGCCATAGCTCGTGTGCTGGCATTGTCACTGATGGCTCCAAGGCTGACTGAGTCCTTTGGGAAGATCTCTTTCTGCACATCAGCCTGCACTTCCAGCCTAGGCAAGAGACAGAAATCAAAGGCTCATTATGTCAATGCTATTTTTTTAATCCCACGTAAGCTGAGGCAGAAAACATACATCAAGAAGCTATGTTTTGTCTACATCAAGAAGTTATTTAAGACATCATGAGAATTCAGCATCAAGTGATTTGGTTTTAAGCAACAACTTTTCATTCCATTCTTGTCTTCATCTGGCCGAGCTTTAGCTTTACTTGTTTTTTCCCCTTGAACAGCATTAGGGTCATGTCTGTGTCCATGACTCATACAGTTCCTGTGTAGCACAGGTTTCTGTACACTCTACAGTCAGATTCTGGGCTGCAGTGTGGGAGGGGTGTCTGATTACACAGCCACCTGACTTGGAAGCTGGTTCAGAGGAAAAGAACTGCCATGTAACCTCATGATTCAGATGGCAAGCTCTCTTGTCATTGTGCCAATAGGGTGTTAAAAGGCACTGTATGAAGGAGGAGGAAGAAAGCCTTTTAACTCTGTTAAGTATCCAATTAATTTTGATTTCTGCAAGCTAACCATGGAGCCAGAACAGAAAGCATTGTCGCATGGCAATAACCACTTCCGAGTGTGCAACAGAAGCAATCTTGTGCTCTAACTTATGACTAGGTCCCAAACCCCGCAATACTACACACGCACACATATGCCATAGCTGGAATGAATTTACCTGCTGTACTTTCCTTTCCCACCCAAAAGCGCTCCACCACTCAGAGTGCCTCCTGAGAGTGCAGCAAAGCTGGCTGTCTCACTGTAGTTGCCCTGCATGACACTGAGTCCATCGGTGGGGCTCCCACTGGTGCTCAGCACACTAGTAAGACCTTCAATGCTGCTCTCCCCAATGCTGGGGTTCTTTAGAGCTCTCCAAGCATCTGCCACTAGAACAGAAAAATATATATGAAGGAACATGAGGCAAAGGTGATTTGACAGTAACATTCCTATTCTACTATACTACGCAGTTAAGAGCTACACACATAGAAGCAACACAGTGACACTGAAATAGCTGAGTGATTTTAAAATATTTTCATCTTTATCAGATCGATGCAGGAGATGGAGAAATATGCATGCAAAAAATGTTACTTGCACTGTGAGCGCAGGCTGACTGACTCTCAAACTGGACTTATAAATTCACCCCACCAGAATTATTTAATCCATCCAAACTTGCCTGTTGAGCTCAGCCTTGCTTGTTTTCCATCCCAAGATTAAGACCACAGCGGGTTACTGCTTTACCTGTAATTGGCCCATCATCTTCATCAAACTCAATTTTAACTCCTTTTCCATTGGCTGTGCTAACTCCACAACCACCACCTCGGCACAAAGAAATTGGCACAACTCCATAGACATAGGCCAACATAATAGGGACTCCAATTCCTGGAGAAAAAGAATGAATGTTATTAGGAAACAAGAATCCCGCAAGGTCAGAAAGTTTCTTCAAAACAGAGCATTGCACCTCAGTATAAGGAGCTTCTACCGAAGTACTGTTACCAGTCCCTTACAGAAAATAATCAGTCCCTTATACCAAGACCAACAGAACATTAATGGAGCATGTGCTGCATTCATACATACAGGAGAGACTGACTGTTTATCTGTAAATGCTCTTCTTTCAAGTGGCCAGTTGTGCTGCCCCAGTTAAGTCTTGCTCCTGCACAGAGCATCTGCAAAACTTTCTAGAGCTTTAGGCAAGGAGTGGTACTCCATGTGTCCTACCTGTGCATGCCTAAAGGCTAGTATGAGAGCCATCCCACTCAGCTGTCTTCTGACCACCATGGAAGTGCTCAGAAATAGACTAAGGATGTCAGCAGCTAGGAAGGAGGACGGATTATGCTAACTGCACAGACTACCACTTGAAGAACAGAAGTTACATGTAAGGGACCTGACTCTGTGTTGCCCCCACAGCTGAGTGATGGATAAGCTAACATACCTGGACATGGATATTCTTACATCACTGAAAGCCTCATGAGAACAACTCTTCCAAATGCAGCATCAATAATAAACAGGGATATGATGGACTAAGTGATGGCTTTGCAGAAGTCAAATAGAAACACCATGAAAATATGCTGAGGAAGTAGCAATTTCTCAAGTGGAGAGGTCCCTCAATATTTGTGGATACAGGCTGTTTGGCCAAATGGTTAAAAAAAAAGAAAAAGGGAAAAAAAAGAATGGTAGAAGGAACAAGCAAACAAGAGAGCTTTGCAACTAGTTTGCCTTTGCACCTAAGAGTCACAGCAAAGAAGATTGTTCTTGCAAAAACCCTTGGTTTTATGCAGACAGAAGGCAAGGACTCAACTGACATCTGTCTGATTCTGGTTGTGTGCAAAACACACTTACAGTTATCATTAGGTTGGGGAGAGGGAGATCAATGAATTTATATTCTGGCCAAAGGACTACTTTGTCTTTATGAAAAGCAAGTCAAAATGCAAAGTTGAGAGTTCACTAGCACTGTAGAGAGATACAATCGTGATGAGAAAAAGTCATTTTGAATTCAATGTCTCAAGTCATGGGTGGTTCAGAGGATATGAAAAGGAAATTATTTTTGTTGCACCCAAGAGTGCCACTGAAGGATTCATTTCAAAATGTGTTGGGCTCAAGAAAACATACTTCTCTGCACCTGGAAGATTCCTCCTTTCCCTCAAAAGGTTTCAACTATGAGGTGTGTAATGACCACAGGGAAGGCTCCACACTGGTGCAGGAGCCTTATCAGATCACAGTTTAGCGAAGTTCTTCTAGGAAACTGTTCATGGGTGTAAAAATATGCAACACCCATCGATAGCAGGCCTGATTGGAAGAAACTGCATCCAGGGGGTAAAGACTGAAAGTACTCCCAAAAGCAGATGCTAAAATATCAAATGCTGGACATAAGGTCTAAACTATGAGAAATATTAAATATTCACATGTGGGTCCATGTCCCACCATATGAGCTCCCATAGTGAACAGAAGGTTTCTGTTCATTCAGAAAGATCTATTTTAGTTCCTTGGAGGTTCTCAGTTGTGATGTATCTACCAAGCTACAGGACCAAAGGACATGAAAGTGTGGTGGAAAATGCTAATATTCTCCTCATCCCATGCCTGCTGAGGAATGAAAACATCTGCACTATCACTATTCAGGGCATAGTGAAAATTTCTGTGTTGGGTATCTCTTATGTTAGGAAGATGGCAACCATTGCTGTCACTGCTTAAAGCATCTGCCAAGAGTCCTGGTCCTGACATTTCTGTGATCAGGAATATACAGTGACACATATACCGTAGTAGTCCCAGAGATGCATTGCTACTGTGCACAGAGTCCAGGAAGCTGTACCTCCCTGCTTTCTGGTACAATGTTTGGTGCTGATGTTGTCTATCACCACCTGCACTCTCTGAAGACAGAAGCACTGCTAGTTCCAAATAATTGATATAGACAGAATGCTCTAAGTGCTGCTCATCTGTTGATGGTATGGTCTGCAGTGGGGTCTCCTACCCCATAATGATGCACATCTATTGAAAGAAGTCATATAAGGGATGGAAGCAAGCAAGACTCTCTGCAGGAGACTAGATTTGAGCATCCAGCTGTACAGAGAATGAAGCACATCAGAAGGCACAGGAAGTTCTGTTCATCTTGATGTGGTCAAAACAGGGAGAACTTATTTGTTACAGTCACATGCAAAGATGAGAACATGGGTGATGACAACGCTATGAGACCTAAGGGATGCCAGATTGGATACAGAAGAAAAATCTGGTATTACTTAAATAATGTTGCATGCAGAAAGAATCTTATAAAATCTGGAACAGCCCCAATGAATCTGATGGGTTGTATCAGTTCCAATGTATTTGTTGACCAACATAGGTAGAGTTGAATACCATTCATTAATCAGGTTCAAAACTCTGCTTCCAACAGCCACTTCCCTACATACAGGAAATCTAAGTCTCCTTTGTGACAAAAGAGCATGGTCAACAAAGTTATGCATTTTGTAAAGACTTCCAGTACTGTGGAGATTCTGAAGGATAGGACATAATACCAGTAAGCAGGTATCACCAATCAAAGAGAAGGATCTACAATGTTGCAGTGGGAGGATTATGCAAAACTAAGCATCCTTTAGACTTATGCATGCAAACCATGTAGAATTATCAAGGATATCAACAAGATGGTTAAAGGGAGAAGTTATTTCATAAGTATTCTCTGCTGGTAACGAATCTTGGCATGGACATCTAAAAAGAAAGGCACAGACCTGCTGGTCTTGAGCCCTATACAGTCATGCCTTGGATTGAGAGCATAATTCGTTCCGGAAACGTGCTTGTAATCCAAAACACTTATATATCAAAATGAAATTCCCCCAAAAAAATTTGTACAGAGATTTTTAATTTAAGCCATACTACAGTACTTGTATTGCAAGATGTCGCTTGTATATCAAGTAAAAAATAATAATAATAAATATTTTAAAATGTGCTTGTCTTGCAAAACGCTCTCAGACCAAGTTACTTGCAATCCAAGGTATTACTGTATATGTTTTCAAGGGTGTAGAAATCAGTGAGGGTAGGAAATAGTCCTTTGCAAGAATGTTTAGTAACTTGCAATAGTGCAGACAACATAGGGAAAGATGCTGGAGTAGCTGTCTGAGAAGAAACAAACTGAAAGACCAGATCATAGACTGGCAGTCGGGCTTTTTAGATCTTGAGCCTGAGGGATCTCACAACACAAAGACAGAGGTCCTCAGTTCGGTAAACTCAGCTGGGAATTGGAGAGGGAAGGGCACCCCTGTTGGTTCTGCTGGGCCTCTCAGTGGCTTTTGATACCATCAACAATGGTATGCTTCAGGGCCAGCCTGCCAGGATGGGACCTGGGAGCACGGTGTTACAGTGGTTCCAGTCCTTCCCGGGGGACTGGCTCCAGAAGGTGGTGGGAGACTACTGTTGATGCCTTCACATATGGTGTCCTTCAGGGTTCTCTCCTGTCTCCCATACTATTTCATATCTACATGAAACTGCTGGGGGAGGTCATCCAGGGTTTGAGTATTCAGTGTTACCAATATACAGATGATACCCAACTATCTCTCCTTTCATCTAATTCCAGGAAGGCTGTTGAGGATTTGAACTCCTGGTGATGACACTTAAAGCCCTGAATGGCTTTGGACTAGGATTTCTGAAAGATTGCCTTCTCCTGCATGAACCTGTCTGCCTATCAAGATCATCTTCTGAAGCCTTTTTGCATGTCCCAATATCTTTAGAAAGATACTTGATTAGGACCAGGGTGAGGGCCTTTTCAGGGCCTGTGCCTAGGCTTTGGAGCTCGCTTCTGAAGGAAGCCTGTCTCTCTTCCTCATTAATGACCTTTCACAAGTTAGCAACACTTCCTTTGTAGAAATGCACTTTGTTTGTAATCATTTGTCTAACTGTCTGTTTTTAAATAATTGTTTACTGCTTCTGTATCTGCTCTTACTGTTCAGCGTTACATTACAATAGAAG
Source organism: Shinisaurus crocodilurus (assembly GCA_021292165.1). NCBI lineage: Eukaryota > Metazoa > Chordata > Lepidosauria > Squamata > Shinisauridae > Shinisaurus > Shinisaurus crocodilurus. The sequence continues at coordinate 36,582,281 of CM037885.1, forward strand.
TTTTAATGGGTAATTTATGGCTTCTATCTTTTATCTTGTTGTTAGCCACCTTGAGCTCTCTGGAGGAAAGGCAGAATATAAATGTTTTAAACAAACAAGCAAACAAATTACCTTAGGGTGCAATCGAATGAGATTGCCTGGATTATGGGCATCCTATGCAGGGCAGGAGGAGTGCGGAGGCGAAGGTGGCCTCCATGCTTCCTCCTGCCATGCAAAGCAGCTAGATGGCCAATTTCGGCTTATAACTGCCATATTTTGGAGGGGGAGGGAAGGAAGCTGAAGTGCTGCCAGGATACCCCGTATCTTGATGGTGCAGGTCTCCTCCGCTCCCACCCCCAGAACCTCGGGGAAGCAGCCGACAAGGGGATCCAAGCATGGATTCCCAGCTCGAAGCGATTTTTCAACCTCAGAGCTGGGAATCCTAATAATCCTATGGCCCTTTAGACACTGTCTAGAGGGCCATAGGATCGTTCTGCCCATGTCTTTCATGATGTGGTTCGGAAAGGGTTCAGAGGTGTGAACTCTCATCTGAGGACCACCCAGAATCCTATTCAGTCAAAATAGGAGCATTCTTCCTAATGAGGAGATGCCAAAGGTGGTTCGATAGGTAAGTATGAGGTCAGAATCAAAACTGAAGTCAAGGACACAGTAGGACATGTAGAGAATAAGGAGATGATGCAACACAGAAATTGACACAGAACTTGGGAAAGAGGAACCTAGAAATAGGCACCAACATAACCATCTGAGTAGCAAAAGCTACAGACAGTTCATGCAGCAAAAAGAATCACTATTGTGAGGCAGGTAGGGCCAAGGTAGACAGAACTGAGATTCTCTGCTTTTGGATATAATGAAATACAGTAATACAGAGGATAAAGGTACAGCTTGATTAGACTAACCAACACCACAGCTAAAGGTAAGTAAATGCTGTTCAGTGTAAGCAACTGTAAAGTGATGCACATTGGGGCAAAAAAATCCCAACTTCAGTATAAGCTAATGAGATCTGAGTTAGCGGCGACTGACCAAGAAAGAAATCTTGAGGTTGTGGTGGACAGCTCGATGAAAATGTCAACCCAGTAAAAAAAAAAAATGTCAACCCAGCGTGCAGCTGCTGTGAAAAAGGCAAACTCCATGTTAGGCATAATTAGGAAAGGAATTGAAAATAAAACTGCCAGTAGGGTGCTACCACATTTAGAATAGTGTGTACAGTTCTGGTCACTGCACCTAAAAAAGGATATTGTAGAGTTGGAAAAACTGCAGAAAGGAGCAACTAAAATAGTCAAGGGGCTGGAGCAACTCCCCTATGAGGAAAGGTTACAGCAGCTGGGATTGTTAGCTTAGAAAAAAAACACGTAAAGGGAGACATGACAGAGGTGTACAAAATTATGCATAGTGTGGAGAAAGTGGGTAGGGAGACATTTTTCTCCCTCTCATATAATACTAGAACTCAGGGGCATGTCATGAAGCTGATTGGTGGAAGGTTCAGGACAGATAAAGGGAAGTACTTCTTCACATAATGTATAGTTAAACTATGGAATTCGCTTCCACAAAATGTAGTGATGGCCTCCAATTTGGATGGCTTTAAAAGGGGATTGGACAAATTCATGGAGAAGGCTATCAATGGCTACTAGTCCTGATGGCTATATGCTACCTCCTATATCAGAGGCAGTATGCCTATGTACTCCAGTTGGTGGAGGGTACTGTTGCACTCATGTCCTGCTTGTGGGATCCCATGGGCAGCTAGTTGGCCACTGTGTGAACAGAATGCTAGACTAGATGGACCTTGGTCTGATCCAGCATGGCTGTTCTTACGTAACAATGAAGTTATCAGGTGGAGGGCTGATATAAAGAAGGACTGAAGTATCAAGTAATGAAGATAATTTTCCCTTCCAGAACTGAACCCCAAACATTGGCCATCTGAAGCAGCACTGAAGGCAGGAGATGTTCTATACAGGCAAAGAGGATGAATGAAGCACTGTAGCATGGGTTTCAATGGAGTCAGATGGTAGTGCAGCCAGAGTGGAAGCCAAAGTATGGGCCTCAGCTGAAGCCAGCACACAGTTGTCTACTGAAATCACATCAGATGAGGTAGCAGTCAAGGCTCATTTCCAGAGCAAGGCACATATGGTAATCTAGGCAAATTTGCAAGCTTATTTGCACATTTCTGGCAGCAGGGACAATCTTCTATGTTGGATCCTTCCGCGAAGCAAGTAAGGCAGCATCCATGTCCATCCAATGTAGACTTTAGATTTTACCCCAACTGCCACTACATTTTTAAGGTAAACAGCTGCAGCATAGTCATATATGCTGCAGCTGAGTAGCAAGAATTGTAGTCTCTACAAACTAATTCCATAGAACAATAATTGTAGTGGTATGGCCAGATTAATTGAACTGACAGAAAAACACCATAACTATAGTAATTATATAGTTATTTATTAATAATCGGCCATCTGGCCGATTATTAATCGGCCAGATGGGCGATTAATAAATATAAGAAATAAATAAATATATAGTGGCAGAGAAAAGACTAATAGGTTTGTTTCACTGACACACTCAAAGGAAGACCTCAGTGATTCCGCTTTTGCAACCGTTACAAAAGAAATGAGTGGGCAGGCATTTCTCCTACTCCTCAAAGCATGCAGAGATAGGGCAACTCTCTCTGCTTGAGGGGAAGGGCAGGAATACCAACCCCCTGATAAGCTCTAGGAAATTCTTGCACGCTGATTCTAAATATATTTCCATGTAATTAAGTTCCAACCTATCTAAATTGGCTTGGGGGGGGGGGGGGTTGGGCATTTTTAAAACTACCGTCAGGTTATAATGGTAGTCAAAACACAATGTCATGCACTTTATAAACACAAACCTCATCTGCTTACCTACACTGACCGCAGCAATAACAGGTGATGCTATCACAGATAAGGTTACGCCACCAGTGATGGCCAGGTTCCTCTTGTGTTTGGAAGTTTTCTTTCCCTCATATCTGCTGTGAATCTGGCATATGAAGAATCAAGGAAACAGGCAATTCAACAAGGAAAAGCATGTCACTTATGCAGCTCTGAACAGTTTACAGCATAGGAAAGGAAAACAAAAAGGGTAATGGGCTCTGAAGGGATGGGAGTCTCACTATGCTGAAAATTGGCTCAGGTTGGCAGAAATCAGAGCAGAGACAAATAAGGGTCAATGTCCAAAGAAGTCCAGAGGCGGTTACCTTTCTAATCATGAGATCCTACCCATGCAAGCTATAAGCAACATGCAGTTAGTGGCCACCACAGATCTGTTCTGGGGAAAGAATATCAGCCCCAGGTCTCCTAATGCAACACTTTTCATTATCACTAAGCGATCTTCACTTCGAGGGCAGTAGCTGACCATAAAACTCCCTCTAATCTATCAGGGGCAGTTTACAGCACCCGCCCGCCACAAAGCGTCAGGCTTGTAGTTTGTTACCTTCAATATATGCATCTTTTTTGCTTACCTTTCTCCCAACATAAACAGGGATGCCAATGACCATGGCTGGAATAGCAATGCCAGCAATGAGGGAAATACCCACTGGGGCACCAATCAATGTTCCCAGCTGCCAGAGAATCTTCTTTTTACGACTCCATGGCTTCTTGCCCCAGAATGTGCAACCAGAAGGACTGCAAGAGATTTTATAGTTGGCCCTTAGGAGGACAGAATTCAAAATGGCGGGAAGGTGGATGTGTGCCTACACAGGTCCTACCAACCCACTTTTTCCAAGTAGCTAACAGTGACTACAGAAACCAAGTGGCTACTCAGCAAGAGACATTCCCCCTCCCTCCCCAATCTTGTTCTCCACTCAAGACTCAATTTCTCAGTACAAGAACACAAATCACTATATCGGTTCTGTTGTACTCAAAGCATAATGCATGCCATGTACTTTGGCTGGTGTGCGCTTGAGGTCACAAGCCTGCATCAACAAATACAGCCTAGTAAGGCAGAGCAGAATGAGAGCATTTTGCTCTCCAACTTACCTGAGGTAATGCAAATCAGAGATTTCCTTCATACACAGCCAGCAGAACTCACAGCCACACACAGCACAGGTCATGTGATTACAGCTGCCATCATTCATTTTGATGATGTAAGCACTGCAGCGCGGACATGGCTTGATGTCATCTGCTGTGGAAGGGAAGAAGGGAAACTAGTCAAGTTCCACACAACTAAAATGTATTCCTAGAAGCAACTGAAATTCACCAAGATCTTTCACAGTAAGAAAGAAGGTGAAAGATGAACTTATATGGTCTTACTCTTCTAGCCCATACTTGTTTGAATGGGAAAACAGAGTTTAAATCATCTGGCAGCCCAAGCCTTGGAAATCCCATTAGTTTCAATACAATTGACTGTTTAGGATCATAGCCTTAGTAATTAAAGGTGCAATCCTATGCATGCTTAGACAGAAAAAAAGGCCTACAACTCCCAGCATGCCCCAGGCAAGGCAACTATGCTGGCTGGGGCATGCTGGGAGTTGTAGGCCTTTTTTCTGCCTAAACATGCATAGGATTGCACCCTACAGGATGTGTCTGACAAATAATTAATCCCTGATAGTTTATACCTATTTTAGACAGAATAAACAAAACTGCACAGGACCATAGCTCAGTGGCAGTACACATGCTTTGCATACAAAAGGTCCCAGGTACAATTTCTGGCATCTGATTAAAAAGGATCAGGTAGCAGATGATTGGGGGGGAAATTGCTTGAGACCTAGGAGAGACACTGCAAGTTGGAGCAGGCAATATTGGACTAGATTGACAAATAGTCTGACCCAGTATAAGGCAGCTTCTTATGTCCTAAGCTCTACCAAAATGCACAGCTGCTGGCATGCAAATCTAAGAATGAAGTTTGATTTTGATTGGCATGCAAATCTAAGAATGAAGCACTTTTTGTTATGTCTGAGGTTCAAGTATGTTTCAGAATTCCCTTGAAATAATTTGGTATTTTAAAGACTTTCTTAATTTTTATGCTTTTTAACAGGATAGTTGTATAAATGCAATTACGGTAATTTACCAAAAAATGGTATATTAACTTGTGTTATGGTGGGAATCTCCATCTGGCCATACAAGTTTACTGGAATAATTACTAAAGCACTGGGAGCTTTCAAATGTCTTCCCTGCCCAAACTTAATTTGCTTCTCAAAAGTAATGTGGTAACAATACCAAACCCATCAGAAATTTGGTTTTCGTCTTCACTGGAGGCCCAAGTGACGTCAGCAGCCTGGAATGCCCATTACCAGCTTCGGTTGGTATGCTAACTACGCCCATTCCTGGGTAGGGATAATCTAGCCATGGTGATCCATGCACTGGTAACCTCAAGGTTAGACTACTGCAATGCGCTCTATGTGGGGCTGCCCTTGGGCCTGGTTCGGAAGCTGCAGTTAGTTCAGAATGCAGCAGCTAGGGTGCTCACTGGGACACCCAGCTATGCTCACATAACACCTGTGCTAAAAGAACTGCACTGGAAGCCTATTAGCTACCGAGCCATGTTCAAGGTTATGATATTGTCATACAAAGCCCTAAACAACTTAAGACCAGGATACCTAGCAGACCGCTTTCCTTATATTTGCCCAACTGACCATTAAGATAATCAGAGGAGGCCTTGCTGATCATTCCAAAATTATCAGAATGTCACTGTGCAATACCTCGATGGTGGGCCCTCTCAGTAGCGGCACCCACCCTGTGGAAAAGTTTGGGAGGCAGAAAATCTGGCATGTTTTAAATGCCTCCTGAAAATGCACCTGTTCACCCAGGCTTTCCCTGGCCTGTAATTAAATTAACTATGCTGGCCCAGTTTTACTGCTCATGTACTGCTGTGTATTATTTATTATTATCACTGTAACTCTATTGTTTTTAAAATTGTATTTTAAATGTGATTTTGTGATTTTAATGTTTATATGGAAACCGCTTAGAGATATTTTTTAAATATCTAGCGGTATATAAATAGTACAAATAAAATAATAATAAATAAATTTGATGTCTACTAGGAGGCTGATTTGAACCCTTGTAAGTAGGTAGGTCTTTAGTTCAGCAGCAGCCAGACCAAAAAGCACAATGAATAGGTAATATGACTAGTTTATAGCTTAACCACCACCCCCACAAACTACATATTTCAGAAAAGAGGCTTTTATTTATTACACTGATATCCTGCCTTTCTTCAAAGCAGTATATCTAGGGTTTTTAATCTAGAAAAATGACATATGTCAACAACATATGTACCCTTCTTTCTCAGCAGCCAACAATTACACACAGCAGTTCCTGAAAATAGTCTGATGTGGTGAGAACCAAGGCAAAGTATATGTATGTGCAAGACAGAAAGACTGGAAGCCATGTGCTGATTGTTCAGCCACTACAATCATTCATCATTTTGCTGCCATGATATTGGTGAAAATCACTGCTGTAAAGCTGCATCTATATGCCCTCCTGAAGAAGGCTCCTCCCCCATCTACTGTCACCACCACCAGCCATTCCAGCAGGCTGAGAGGAGGGAGAAGAGAGGGAGTATAGGGCCATTCCACCAGCCCTGCCAGAAGGATGAATTAATATTCACCCTCCTTCCCTCCCCATTCCTTTTTCCTTGTGTGTCATGTCTTTTTAGATTGTAAGCCTGCGGGCAGGGACTGTCTTGTTAATTGCTGTAAACCGCCCAGAGAGCTTCGGCTATTGGGCGGTATAAAAATGAAATAAAAAAATAAATAAACAGTCACAAATTTCCTTTTTATTGTTTTTTATATCCTAAATGGATATAGCCCTTTAGAAATAAACTTAAAATATTACATAAATATAGTGGCAGCTGGGCCACACTGCTAAATATACTGACTGGCATACAACTGTGCTTAGGTCCAACCTCTCCAATGAATGAGGGTAAAATCACAAGACTCAACAGAACCGCCCCTACCCCACCAAAAACAAGCAGCCTCCACAGCATGTCAGGAAAAAATAAGGGGAAAGCAATAGAAATAAAAGATGAAAGGCTGTTTATGAGAACTTGGGGGTAAAAAAGCTGGTAATAACTTTTGTAACCAATAGTAATAGCTGATCCGATAGGCTAAACGTGTTAGGGAGATAAGTACACTTTGCACAGAACCCATGAAGATATAGTGTTACTTGAGACACTTGACTGCACCAAGTCACCAGATTCCATGTCAGGTGTTAAGGCTGCACACTTTGATCCCAGAAAATACACCATCAACAGGGAGGTCTCTTCCCCAGACCTTCAAACAGAACTATAGTACCAAATAGCAAGAAACCTGTTAATGCATACCTGGGCCAGACTCTTGTCCATAACTGAGGCCTGAGGTGTGCTTTGTCCGTACCCGCAGAGTTTGTGCTCTTTGTTGGCGGGCCATGTCGCAAGTTTGGTTTGGGTGCCATATCTGTTTGCAGTGATAGCAAAACTCAGTCTGACAGCCTTCTCTCTCACATGTCAGTTTGGGGCAGCTGGCACATCCATAGGCAATAACAGCATAACTATGGAAAAAAGCAAATGGCAAGACAGTTAACCAAGCAAAAACAAATGGCAGCAGTCTTCTTTGGAACTCATACTGACAATACTGAATGAAGTATACCTACACAGCCCATCCTCTCTGCAGAGATCTATTCAATTCAGCTGTGATATACTCAAGCCTAGCTCTCCTGCAAATTTACATTGTAACCTATGTCTGGGCATAAATGTGTACTGCATCAAAGGAGTTAGCTACATCAACAAACTGACCTCATTAATAATTAATCCTTGGCCAAAGCAAGACCCATTTGTAAAACACCCTAAGGACTCTGAACATGGGAGGCCTGTTATCAAGTTAGGTTTCCCAGCTCCATTAATGGCTTGGAATTTGTACTTGGGAGACTCTGAATACACCTGACAAACTAAACCATTTCTACTAGAGTACAGGAGAAAGGTGAAGAGTAGAAGTAAACAACTAAATCCCTAGTCATGGAAGTCCTCCCCCCACCCCACAAAGAAGAATCTGCAATGCAATAAGCAAAAAAAACACAAGCCTTTTTTCCCTTTTATAAAAGCCTACAATTTAACAGTAACTGGGCCCAGTTAAGATAGTTGCCTAGTCTTACTTGTGGGGTTGCAAGCTAGACTACCAACTTTAAAATACTGCCCTTTAAACAACTTTATACTGTTCTAATCTAGGGAAAGAGGCAGGAGCCCTTTCTTAAGATTCTGAAAATGGAAGATATGACACATCACTGCTCACCTAACTGATTTAAGGCTGGGCTCTTTGCTACTTCCCTACATGCAAGGTCTGTGGTTGAGTTTGCCTGTTTGTAAGCCCCAGAAGAGTTCCCTTGAGTGACAAGCATGCACTCAGCATGGAGGATGGTGAAGTATCTTATAAGCACATTTTAAAAGTTACCAAATATAGAACAGTTCAGTGCCTCGAGTCTCAATTCTTTCTTTCCCTCAGCTGATTACCGGTACTTTATTCCCTTAAACTGAAGATCTGTAGATAATGTATAAGCTTATTCAGAGAAAGACTAACTTTTCATGCATTTCCTAGAACTCATATGAAAAAAGCCTTTCTCTCCCCAATAACCAAGAACACTTCAGATGTATGTTTTTAATTTATTTAAATATTTATAAGCCACCTTTCTGGACCAAGTCCACCCAAAGTGGCAAACAAAATACAAGTATAAAATAAAAATATAATAAACATTTAAAATTTGACAGATACAAAGGTCAACATTTCATTAAAATAACAGTCAGCATAAAAACATTTCCAGAGCCACAGCAATAAAACATCAGTAAAACAGCACCATGACCAATTCCATAAATTAATTAAAAGCCATTTGAAACAGGTAGGTTTTCAAAGCCTTTCTATAGACTGGATTATAGACTGCTGGTTTATATTTGACAATCATATTTTATGCTAGGCTGAAGAAAGTTTTAAACAGGATGCTGTTGGTTTTTCGATCTTTTGTTGTAGGTTTTAGTTTTCATATATATTATAGTTGTGTTATTTTATTGTTAATGTAATTTATATTATATTTGTAAGCTGCCTTAAGGGGACACTGTCCTATAAGGTGGCCTAGAAAAATCGTAAATGAATATTATTACACGACTTCATGGATGGACTGGCACCAAAGAACAGTGGCACAAGGGGAACCATCTTGTATAACATGAATTCTAAGTTTCTGTTAGGGTCACAGAAAGGAAATATCACCTTCTTTATCCTTCTGATCATTAATACTCATGTAATTCAGGTTGCATTACTGTTTCTCAGACATAGCAACATAAGAATATGTTCACATATAGTTCACATGATTCACATCCTGTGAAAGCTTAAGCAACTTCACCCTACCCAAGTACAACACAATTATTAAGAGCAAACATCATGTACATGCCTGCCAAGATGCAGGGCCAAAAGACACAAATGGAGGTACACGGATATTCATAAGACTGCTCTGTATTTCTAGTATGCGAGAATACCCAGCACGAGCAGAGAAACATGATGCAGATAGGAAACATAATCTATTAACTAATGTCACCTTTGATCAATGGGATAACTTTCAATTCATGGCAGGATACTGCAGCTAAAAGTCCTGCCACTCAACAACACTTATGCTTAAATTACAAGATAAAGAAATATGCAGGGCCATAACACTGCAAGTCACAAGATCTATAATTTTCTCCACCGATTGCTATGAATGCTATGAATCTGCTACCTTCCAGCTATGGTTATGGAGAAAGAACTTTAAAAGAGAGCACTAGAAAAGCCTCAGAAAACAACTGCATGCCCAGAAGTGACTTCCAATGTAAGGGGGCACAACTTCCTGTCCTTCCCTGTGATTCCTGCTCCTTGCCACTTGTATCAAAACCCAGAGAATTTCTACTCCTCCAGCCCAGTCAGATTCTGCAGAAAGGAAAAACCCTGAAAATGCAACCGGAAAAAAGTATATTTAGTTTATTGGCAGTGTACTAACTTGCATAGCTTATTCAAACTGCAGGATTTAGATTTTTTTTATAGTGCACATGACTGCAGATAGCCTGCTCATCCATGAAAGAACGGTGCCTTTTTCTGAGGGAAGAACCTGCACTGTGCCATCTGTAAACAGCTGCTGGAGAATCCATGCTAGCTACTGCCTTTTTGTAAGCCTGATAATCTCTTAACAGGTGGGGAAAGAGGCTTTGACTATCCAGCACATAGATTCTCCAACTCTTATCATCAGAGTCCCTACTAGGGAATTAAGCCCCCTCTAGCCATCTCAGCCCATCAATAACTGAAAGACAACTGCTGTGCCACAAGTATTCTATTTCACAAGCAGAGTTAAAAGGACAGCTGATTGCAGTAAACTCACTGACATAGTATTAATGACATACCTTTTAGTCTTTAATAAAAATCAAGAATGAATTCTCAAGTTTGCTTTACTCTTCTCATGTTTTGCATCTGAATAACCTACCAATACTACAGGGTTTCAACAGCTAACACCTACATTAACTAAACTACATCTACTCAGATTTGACCTACCCACTCGAGTTTCAAGTCAGCCACTTTTTGGTAAGGTAAGGCCTCAACTGCAACAGTAGCTGCTTGCCTTTTTTTGTGCACACTCCAGATCTGAGAATAGAATGTACAAGTGGGGCCTGCAACAAAATGATGCAGGGTGGAATGCCATTGTTCTGAGTTACAGCCAGTCAGCAATGCCCTTTTCCAGAATACTCCATTCCCCATGGTTTTCTGTTTTCCCCCATCCAGCAGTTGGCGTCGAGAGTACATAATGCAGGCCACATGCTGAAGCTAAGCAGGTATGAGCCGGGTCAGTGCTTGGATGGGTGACTGCCTGGGCTGCCCACATCTGTTCTCCTGTATTGAGCAGGAGGTTGGACTCAAAGGCCTTATAGGCCCCTTCCAACTCTACTATTCTATGATTCTATGTCAGCATTCCATGCCCACTGAGCATACTCAGTCATTATTTGGCTGTTTTGAGTCCTGTCCCACCCCCTGACGTGTTTTCTAAAGACTTTGGGGGGGGGGTGCACTTCTGCAAACCTTGAAGTTCCTCCCCGCTGCCCCCAGCCTGCTGATACCCCTCTCTTGTGTGTAGATAGTGTCGGTTTGACTGTGTAAGTATCCACACTTGGAGAGTTTGCTAATGGGATATTGCTCCTACCCTGGTTTCAGCTACCAAGATGCCTGCCACTTTTCATTTCTGCTAGCTGTTTGAACTAAATACATGCACCATTGCCCCACGTTATTCATGCTTTACTTTCCTCATTCAACTGTGCCAACACAATGCATTTATTTAAATGATCTGAAATTGTCCCCAAGTTTCTGGGGAAAATACAAAGCAACAAATAAATGCCAGACAGCAGTATGACCTGACTACTATGGAAAAAGATACTTCTAGATTTGTACGCAGATCTAACTGTGCACCAGAAGACCAGCATTACCATGGAAACACACTCGTGTGTTATGCCTGCAGTTTGCTTCCCTAGGCAGAATAGATAAGCTTGTCAATTTATGAAGATGCTTAGAAGCCATCACTAAGTTGCATGCTATGTTTCTTGGAACATGATTTCGCTGTAATCTCAGAGAAACTGATATATGAAACCAATGGAACAAAGATTTTGTATAAGACATGTAAGCAGCAAATTAAGAAACCAAATTTTATCTTTCTGAACAACAAAAACCACTGACTGCCATTAGGTACCACTCTAGACAACACACCTGCTATCTTGGCACTGTGTACAGTTGTCCTACATATAGATGTAGTAGCTAATCACCAAAACACATACCCTATCTCAGTTGGTTCCAAAAGTATTCTACACCCCACCACCTAATAAATGGCATCTGTTTATGCAAATGATATGCAAAACTACAGCTGGATTTTGTGCCACTAATTGTACGATATTATTATTCTGAAACTATTATTTGCAACTGTAAAAAATTGTATTGAAACTTTTTGTTAGAATGAATCTGGCCTTTACCTCCTTTATCTTCCTGTTTTCAATCATTTGGTGTGTGTGCCACTTCATTTTTAAGTTAATCTCTGCAACTATGTTTAGTATTTGCCATTTTAAATTGGGTTTTTAAATTTGGTTTTAAACTTTGTAATGAAATTGTATGGTTTTTATTGTTCTCTGTATTATGTGTATTATTGTTTTTTATGAATTGCTATAAACCGCCCAGAGAGCTTCAGCTATGGGGTGGTATAGAAATAAAATAAATAAATAAAATGAGGTAAAAATGAATTTTAACAAAATTAAATCTAGATTCTAACAGTGAGCAGCATGAAACTCACCATTGCCATGAAGTATTCATTTGATAAAGCTTCTCAAATCTGCTACGGAGGGTACAGCACTATAAGCTTCTTTTGGAACGTCTCTGATTTCATAAAGTTGGAAGGGGCCTACAAGGCCATCGAGTCCAACCCCCTGCTCAATGCAGGAAACTAGAGGCGGGGTCTCCCATCCAAGTAATAACCAGGCCTGACCCTGCTTAGCTTTCCACACTCAGACAAGTTGAGCCAGCATGATCCACAGGCCTGTATGTACAAACCAGGTACAATTTTAGAGGCAAATTGCATGTTTTATAGGCAAATTTGTTTAGCTTTCCACACTCAGACAAGCTGAGCCAGCATGAGCCACAGGCCTGTATGTACAAACCAGGTACAATTTTACAGGCAAATTGCATGTTTTATAGGCAAAATTGTTTTCAGGATCACCAGGTACAAACCGGTGGCTCAGAAAACAAGGGAACCAAAATGGGATACCTTATTTTACGAACAGCTAAAACATACACTAACCTTCAGAAGCTTACCACAGGAGTAGCATTATCATAAACAAGGCAAACTGGAGGCATCTACTGAAGGCCAGGATGTTCCACACTGGGTTGTTTTTTGTTTTACAACCAAGCTGAAAAATGTTGCAACAGCTCAATAAAGGGAGGACAGTTAAGTGGTAACCATATTCTAGCTGATTTAGTAACACAGAATAACTGCATTATAGCGTTAAGTGGAGCTAGTGAGTGGGTGGTGCACTTGCCTACCTTCAAGTTCTGATCTCCAATACCTTGGGGCAATTTACATACCAGAATCAAATGCATAATTTTTCATGAGGCAGTATAACTTTGGACTGCCAAGTAAGGATGCTTCCTAAACTTCAGTAATGTTTGACAGAAAACTACAGAATATGAGGCAGTCTCAATGATTTAACTATAACCACAAGAATATTTAACTTCCACCACTATTTTAAGTTGCATGTTTTATAGGCAAATGCTGAAGAACCCTCTAGAATAACTTAAACTTTAAGGTTTAAAGTTCCTCTCTTGTATTCTGTATGGTGCACCAGAGAAACTTTGAGGAGGCTGATTTACAAGAAAACAGAAGTGAAAGTAAAAAAGACTCCTTGTTAATCTGCCAAGGCCCTGGCCATTTCCCACTTCGCTAACTAGACGTTGAATCACAGTGATTCAACATTTTCCTCCTATCTCTGTACACATTTTGGTCTGCCAGCAGTTTCATGTAGCTTGCTTTCTTACTGAGAAGACACATTTCCCATTTCTCCTACAGATGTGAAAGAGGATGGCACAATGAAGACTGGGAAAGACCCACAGATCGTTAGCATTTTAGAAAGACTCACTTCTCAAAAAACAATATACAACCACAGCCTGAAACTCAAGGAACACTTGGTACCTTTAAAGAGTTGCTGAAGCAGTTTTACATCTAACTTCTCTAGCCCCAACTTCCAAGGATCACCTCCACCCCAGTTTGCAATATCTCAGGAAAGGATTCTCAGGAAAATATTTTTTACTGACAAAACAGATTTAGGGTATAGCCCACCTGTAACTAAATGAACAGGAATGATTACATGTCTATTCTACACAAAGTAGCATTCACACCTCACTGCAGGGCCTAGCCAATAGATTAACCTTGGCGCGTCAGTCCTTCCTGTCAAGGACTAAAGTTACGGAATAATCTTTAGATTACGTACCATCAAGTGGGGCTTGCCACAACCACCTACATGATCTTCTCTCTTGATGGGTCATCCCACACTTCTTGAGGCTCCATTTGGTAATGGTTCCATATTCCATTACCAAATGGTCCATATTCCTTTATCAACCCACAATGAGATATCTGTTGAAGGTTCTAGCGGCATCTTAGAGGGAACTGATTCATATAAGTCTTTCCTTGAATTCAGATTCCCACAGAAGCACCCAGGAATTGCTGGGGACAAGCGAAGCGTGCAAGTCATTTCCATTTTTAATCAACAACCCAGGAAAGCCCTGGTCTTGGGTTGTTTGGTGACATGTGATCCTGGAATCTCTGGATTGGCTCCTGGGTTAATTAAAAGCAGAAATGACTCACGCATGACTCTCTCGAACTCCACTTTTCTCCACAATTCCCAGGTTAAACAGCTCAGGAATTGCTGCTGTGACATGCAAAGCGGGTCAATGGAAAGGCTGATCTTCCTGTAATAGAAAGGCTGATCTTACGCACACCCTGTTTCCCACAAAAGGGTGTCTTTCACCATTCCCCCAAGCCCTGTAAAGTGAGGGATCACTCACAGATGCACCTCCCCATCCACTATAAAAGTTTAGACTGTAAACCTGTAGGCAAGGTGCATGCTGATTTTAAAATCTGTAACATAGTCTCTCGTAGATCTTGGGCAGTTCAAAAATATCTGATTAAACTTTCACTCAATCTTTCAAAACAATAACCATTAAGCTGCCAAAGTAGCTGTCTTCAGGAGGCTAAGAAATCTCTTTCCTCAGACTCTGAAGGGAGGGAGGAGAGAGTTGAGCATATTCATACGGGCACTTCATTTCTGGACACTGCCCTGCTGGTACACAGTATGCACTTAATTAGCAGTTCTGTCTTAAAATTACTGTTGAAAGATCCAACAGCAGTTCTCATAGGATTTCATAGATTTCATAGATCATAGAGTTGGAAGGAGCCTACAAGGCTATCAAGTCCAACCCCCTGCTCAATGCAGGAAACTAGAGGAGGGGTCTCCCATCCAAGTAATAACCAGGTTTGACCCTGCTTAGCTTTCCACGCTCAGACAAGCTGAGCCAGCGTAACCCATTTCAAAGTAGCATCCCCCATATTACCTTTAATTAATACAGGAGAACAGAGTAGCCACCTTTATTTTTTTAGCATGGTAATAAAGCAGAGAGCAACAGTAAAAATAAATACTGATTAGCATTTACATAGTGCTTTTGAGCACTAAGTGTTTCCCATACATTCTCTTATTGTAAACCTTAGAACAACTCTGTAATATTATTCCAATATTGTAGAAAGGCAAAGTGCCTTGAACAAGGCTACCTAGTGAATTCATGGCAGAGGTGACATTTGAACTATGGACTTCCTGGTTCATAGCTTGGGCTCAGATACTACACTACACAACTTCCTGAGTGAAGAAGCATGTGAACTAAACAAAATATCAACTCTCTCTGCAAAACTCACCTCTCCCACAAAACCTTTGGGCTTAATTCCTCAAATCCCTATCCCCACAGAAAAAAAACCCCAAAGATCTTTAACCATCTACATTACTTCACATCCATCCCTTCTGATTTTTCAATCACTTCACCCGATTTTCTCCATACTGTCATCTTAGATGGTTACGTTTACAGCCTAAAATGACAGTAGGGAGAAATTAGTGTGTGAATTCTTTAGGGCAGAGATCTGTTTTATTCACTTGTTTTATTTTAACACACCACATATACAGCTGGTATAGAAGAGGGGCATAGCTTCAAAGACATCCAGAAAGAGAAAACTAATCTCAAGATACTGAGAAACTAGTTTTATTCTTTAGGAAGCCCAATGCATTTTGGTGCAATATATTAGTGACGGCCATCAGGGGAATTCTTTAAAAAGCCGCCTTCTGAGAATTCTGTCAGGACTGTCTCATACATTTGAAGATAGGCGGGTCACCCTTAAGAATTCCCCTGAGGAAGGACATTGCTAATATCCTGAGCCAAAAAGCACTGGGCTTCCTAAAGAATAAAACTAGTTTTTTCCAGCATCTTGAGACTAGTTCTTTCATTTTGAAAGTATTGTGAATGCTTTCCAGTTCTCTCATACTTTATAGCTAGAAAGACAGATGTGAAGGCACCTCTAACATACCTTGAAGTCTTAAACTGTACAGGGCTCAGCACTGTAGCCCTTAAAAAAAGTTTTCTCCCCCTTCAACTGTGAGTGAGACCAAGAAATTACTTGAATCCTGAAAGCTTGCACAATTCCACGTTGCCAATCACCGGTGGCTCTAAAATTAGGATTGCTTTTGCCCCCACGGTACAGAACTAATACAGCTAGAACGCCCCTGGTGTGAATCTCCCCGCTAGCCAGAACGAACGAAAACGAACACACACATACACGGTCTCTTTCCTCCCTCTCTCTCTCTCTCTCTGCCCCAGCCGCCCTTCATCTCCAATGTGGGAGTGCAATCAACACTGGCCTACCTCCAGGGCTGTTGTGAAAATAACAAGATAATGACGGCAAACCGCAACTGGGCCCTCCTAGCCTTTTACCTAAGTTATTATCACCACCACCCTTCTTCTTCAGCGTGCCCGCCCGCCCCTCCCTCCACCGCACCCCGCGCTCCTCACCCGCAGTCCGGGGCCGGGCACCACCTGCAGTCCGGGTCTGCGGCCAGGCAGCGCCGGAGCATGAACTCCTCGTACTTGGCGACGAGGTGGGGCGAGTCGCGCAGCAGCAGGCGGATGTCGGCCGGGTTCAGGCGCTCGCTGCACTCGGGGCAGCTGATGTTGACGCGCGACTCGGTGATCTCGATGCGTAGGTACTGCCGGAGGCACGAGCGGCACGAGCGGTGCGGGCACGAGAGGAGGCGCGGCGCGTTGCCCGCCGGCTGCCGCACCAGGCACAGCGGGCACTCCAGCTCCGACGGCGCCGGCTCCTCGCCCTCCTCCGCCGCCGCCTCGGCCGACGAGCCGGCGGCGGCGGCGTCGCCCTCCCCGGGAGCGGCGGCGGCGGCCAGCGGCGGCGGCGACGGAGGCGCGCTTTCCCTCGTTGCCGCCGCCGCCGCCGCCGCCGCCGGGCCGGTCTCCTCCTCCTCCTCTACCACCGGGGCGGGCTTGGCTTGAGGCGGCTCCGGCTTGGCCTTGGCCCGGCGGCGGCGGACCGCGGCTCCAGAGGCCGACGACGACGCGGCAGAGGCGGCGGCCGAGAAGACGCTTTGGAAGCTGAGGAGGCGGCGGCGGCCCCGGCTGGCGGTGCTGCCGCCGCCGCCGCTACTGCCGCCGCCGCCGCCGCCTTGCACCGAGCCGCTCTTCGGGCATTTCGCCGGCGGGGCGGCCGCGTGGATGGAGGTAGAGCGCGGCGACTCCGAGTCCTTCTCCGAACCCATCGCGAGGAAGAAGGACGGGCGGCGGCGGCGGCGGCGCCCTCTCCGTTCTGCGCCGCCTCTGAGGTAAAACGAGAGAGAGAGAGAGAGAGAGCGGAGAGTGAGGCGACGGAAATCGCGGGCATGCGCAGACGGGAGAGCAAGCGACCCACTGACTGACTGCTGAGGTAACCCAACGGCCGCCCAGTCCCTCGAGTGCGCCTGCGCAGGCGCAACTGCGTCCGTACACGCCCTCGCTAAATTCCTCCCCTCCAACCCGTTCACTTTTCGCAATGCGCATGCGTCTCAGGGGGCGGGGAAGGTGTGTGCTGGGGAGGAAACGCACGCATTTTTAGCACGCCTGTTTTACACGCGAACGCATTCATGCATGCCTCTTGCACGTGTATGTAGAAGCCAGGAAGTTAATGCACAAAATGAAGAAGATTCTCAAGCACCGGAGGACTTAACCACATACTGTTGTCAGAAGATGGTTGGGCAGAGTCCCGAATCTCGCAAAGAGCGTTTCTGAGCATGTGCAGAGCTGAACTGAACGTGTTTTATTGTTGTGCAATGCTTTTGTATGTTTTAAATACAACCGCTGTATATCAGCCTTACTAAAAACGGGGTTTTTAGTTACAGGAACCCAGATTCCACCTAAACATCAGGAAAAATTTCCTGACTGTCAGAGCAATAAGACAATGGAACCAACTACCTAGGGAGGTGGTGGGCTTCCCCACGCTGGAGGCCTTCAAGGTGCGGCTGGACAGCCATCTGTCGGGGATGCTTTGACCTGGATTCCTGCACTGAGCAGGGGGTTGGACTCGATGGCCTTGTGGGCCCCTTCCAACTCTACTTTTCTATTATTCTACCCTTAAAGGAGGCCTAAAAATCAATTTCAATAAATACATACTCGGAAGTAAATGCGAGGCTTGGCAAGTCAATGGAACCTGCAACAAATCTTTGCAGTGTGGAGGGCTCAGTTTGGGTCCGCCAGCCAAGCGCCACCAAGCTCCCCTTCTTCCCCTCTCCACAACAGACATGTAGCATTCTGCGGCCACTGAGCATGCTCTTTCGGTTGTTTGGGGGCTATTTTCCTGTGTAGGGTTTTTCCTAAATATTTTTTCTACTACTTCAAACCTCAGTGGTCTGCCAAGCTTGCAGAGGTACCTCTTCATTCTGTGTGGATGGAGCCTTTTTGTCTACATAAGCCTTGGCACTCGTGCCTGAACATCCGAAATAGAGGGAATGATAGAACTGTACCCTTAAAGGTGCAATCCTATGCATGTTTCGGCAGAAAAAAAGCCCTACAATTCATAGCATTCCCTAGCCAGCCATGCTGGCTGGGGGATCTTGGGAGCTGTAGGACTTTTTTTCCTCTTTAAACATGATAGGATTGTGCCCTAAGATGCTCATGATCGAAGCAACTTCAGGAATAACATCCAACAACGCCCTTGGTCATTTTATTATTTTTATTTTTAAACTATATGATCCCTTTCTGCAACAAGATAGTGCTTATTCCCAAGTAAATTTGTTTAGTGTCTCGGCAGCAGAAGCAAACCCCTGTGGTCATGGTAAACTGCACGTGCTTAGAGTAATTCCTTTTTTAATCAGGGCTGGCAAGCAGGTTGGGGGGGGGGGGTTGCTCTAACATATGAGCTATGTAAAGTATGGGATGGTGGTGTGGGGGGAGAAATCTTAGCTGGCGTGCTTCACAACCAAAGTAACACACATAGCAGTGTAAAGCCCTGCAAAGCCAGGGCCTAAATGACCAGTGCCCATTAAGGAACCTCATCCTGTGTTTTCCCAACAGCTTGTGGCATGTTGAAGGTCCCAGGTTCAAGCTCTGACATCTCCAGGACAACTAGATGTCATGGGGGCAAGCCATGGTCGTTTGTTCGTAAGTTTGTCCTTGGGGAGTAAAGGGGGGTGGTCTGCTTTTAACACAGGGGAGCTGACCCTCCTCCTCCTCCTCCTCCTCTCTCTGTCACTTCAGGCCTTTCTTCCTGGCTCACTCTCAGTATTGGACCTGACAAAGGAGAAGAAGTGACAGAGCATTTACAGAGGGGAGGGTTCCGTTTCCATCACCTGTGTGGCCCCTTTGATATAAAAATCGGACACACACCCTTCCCCTGCTTCATATCTGAATGGGGCAGACACATGAACAACACACATGGATGGCTCCATCCAGTGGCCCAAAGCATACCTTCTCTGGGCCTACTGCAAATTCTGAATACAGTTCCCCTTCCCCCCTCGCAAACCTGCCCTCTGTGATTTGAAAGAAGTGGAAGGGTGGTTAGAGTCCTTTAGTTTCGTTAGACCCCTTTTTAAAGGCCCTTTCTCTTTCTGGCTGCCTGGCTTATACTTACAGCCAGCCATGGAAGGATGGCTGCCTTCCCCAGCCTGGCACCCTCCCGATGTGTTGAACTACCACTCCCATCATCCCCAGTCTATGAGGATGCTGGGAATTGTAGTCCAACACATCTGGAGGGTGCCAGGTTGGGGAAGGCTGAAGTATGTGAGATATACAGATATATAAATTCCACACACAGAACGACTTTCCTTGAGTTGCTGTTTCCTGTCCCCGGGATCTAGTGTGCGTTGTTCAACGCAGGCTGGAGACCAGAGGCCTAACTCATTTGCTTCCATCTGTTCTGGGGCATGTGAATCCTATCAAAACCACAGGCCTCCTCCTGCTGTACCTGCAAGGGCCGGTGCAAGGCAGTTTGGTGCCCTAGCAATCAGATATAGCCCCCCTCATGGAGCCTCCTCCCTCCTCAGCCTCTGCCCATTATGAACATATCAATTGCAAACTAAAAAAATTTATCATAATAATATTATCCTCCTCAGCAATTTGATCACTGGATTCTCTGGTTGTCTCCTCTCTTCTTCCCCCCCCTTTCTTTCTCCCCTTTCTCTCTTTCGTTTCTCTCTTCTTCTTGTTCCCCTCCCCCTTACCTCTTTTTGTGGTATGTGCAAATACTTCACCCCCCCCACACCCTTCCTCTCCTGCAAGCTCCTCTTCCCCCCACCCTCTCCAATTTCTACTTTCACGTGCATGCAAAATTCTGGTTTATTTTTTGCTTCTGATATTTATTATTAAATAAAAAATTATTATTAATTTTTTTTGCTCCCCAAGCCCCCCTTCCTCCTCCTCCCCCATCCCCACTCCTTTTATCATTCTCCCTGGCTAGGGGTGGGGGCTCCTCAGCTTGGGGAGAGTTCACTCTGGTTACACTCCTCTCTCTTTCTGCCTCCCTCCCCCCCCACCTCCTCCAGCGCTGCCGCCGCCGCCACCTCCCTCCCTAACCGCCCCCCTCTTCTCCTCCCCTTATCGCCCCATGTGCTGTACGAGAAAGCAGCTTTGCTAAAGAGACCACTTGCGAAAGAAACGGGAGCAGCATAAGGCTTGGGCAAGCGGCAGCGGCAGCAGGAGGACGGCGAAAAAAAGGAGAGAGCCGAAGTAGCCACAGTGGAGAAAGAAAAGGAGGAAGGGGAGAGAGGGGGGGAAGAAAGAAAGAAAGACAGAAAGAGAAAGCAAGCCTGGGGACAACAAAAACAGAAGAAGAGACCGGCACACGGAGAGAGAAAGAAGCGAAGCGAAGGGGGGGAAACCAGGGAGGCTTCTGATTTGGTGTGGTTTCTGCGCCCCATTTAGCCATGCGCCCTAGGCAGCCGCCTAGTGGGCCTAATGGTAGCACCGGCCCTGGTACCTGCCATCCCAATGTGCCTGATTATTTCCTGTTGGCTCCTCCTGTTATGCATAGGAAATACCAGCAGGAATCAAAGCACTCTGGGAATTGTAGTTCCTGAGAGAGTATGTCACACAGGGAAGCACATTTCTGTCTGGCACCCAAGCTATAAGTCATGGTGTTTCCTGTACTCTCTCTGTACTCTGGAGGAGGGTGTAGGGCCAGCAGCGCCCTGTTCAGAAATTAACGTGGCTAGTTTTCTTCAAACACTGCTACTGATTTGGCTCCAGCAAATCTCATAAGACCTGGACGCTTCATGTACAAAGAGGGAAACACATTGGCATAAACATCCTCAAGCATCTGCCGCTTACCCTCGTTTCCCCCTCATGGTCACGGGCCTGGCTCGCCTGGAACTCCACTGGATAAAGTGTGTCCCCACCCGCACCCCTGTTGGGTCTTGTCATATCTCGATTGGGCCTCACAAAGGGTCTCAGATGGCAGGGCAGGAAATAGTGTGACTGTCTCAATTCATGAACAGCAAACGAAAGCATAAAATACGGGATCTGTTAACATTATTTTTCTTTGTTCCAACGGACTTGGTGCAACCTGGAACCTAATGTAACAGAGGCCAATCCCATTAATTCTACAAGTCTCTAGGACTGACAGGGTGGCCCATCTGTCCTACTGTACAGAGGACAATCTTCTATTGCATTGTTCTCCAACCTTGGGTCCCCAGATGTTTTCAGCCTACAACTCCTAGCATGCCCCAGCCAGCATAGCTGGCTGGGGGCATGCTGGGAGTTGTAGGCCAAAAACATCTGGGGACCCAAGGTTGGAGAACACTGTTCTGTTGGAAGGACTGTCACAGGACTTGCACGTCACCAAAACAGAGGAAATAAATCACCAAAAAAAAGGACACAGATTTGCATAGGCCTGCTGATATAGATGCAAATTTAGAAATCGAGAACGCCTTCAAACCGAGAATTGCTCCCTGACAGCCCTCCAAATAAAGGACTATCCTCTGCAAAGTAGGACACATGCCCACCCTAGGACAGTCTTCTGTTTGAAGGACTGTCCAGTCCGAGTTAGAGATAGAGAACCCTAAGATGGGAGAGCAGGGGCTTTGACCCTGCCCATAAACAGCACCTGGACAGCCGACCAATGATCACAGAGTTCTCCTCACTATGAGGAGAGGTATTCAAATGATAGTCATAATTTCTAACAGGGTTGCAATGATTTAAATCAGAATGATTTTAATCAATGATTAAATCATTGATTAAATCATCAATACAAATCAATTTTTTTTATTTTTGGAAAAAGTCATGATTTTTTCTTTTTGCAAAAAAAATCATGATTTTTTGCAACCCTGTCGTGAAGGTATTCTAGTTCTGATTAATGTTTTCTGTATAATTTGGTGTTCTTAATTATTAAGTGTAGGCTATTTGTACATGTGGTTGCCTGAAACTTTGAAATTAATTTTACTAAAAAAAATTTGGGGGGATATTGATTAAATAAAAAAAATCATTGATTTAAAATTTTAAAAATCAGATTTTTTTCAACCCTGATTTCTAAATTTGCATCTATATGCAGCTAAATAGCACGTGTACGTAAATGTTACGCACATCTGTGTCATCTTTTCTCCTCTTTTTGGGTGATGCAGTTCTTTTTTTGGCAATGCATAATTGTCCATTATAACTGCAGAGTTTGCAGCTTTAACATCGTGCCAGCCCTCTCTCCACACACACACAATTTTGCTTAACATCTAGCCTGATGAAGAGTTCTGAAGAACCCAAAAACTTGCACACTATTTTGTGACATTTTGATTGGTCTTAATAAAAGGTGTTGCTCAACTGTGGATTTTCAGTTAACAAAGCCAATCCAGTCCAGAAATCATTTATCTTTTGAACTATGGCAGGTTTGGGAACCAAAATGGATCTATTATCTTTACACTACATATGGGTCTGCCAAGGGGAGACAAGATGAGAGAACTTTGGGGAGGCCTTCCTTTTCTGGGTGTTCAAACTCTGGGGTGTGTTCCCATTTTCCCCTGCCAGTGAGCTCCACAGAGTTCATTGTGAATGGTGTGACCGAATGCCCACATTGTGTGATTTTTTCCCCCCTCTCACTGGAAGCTGTAAGATTACGTGGTGGCCACTGGCTCTTGCATGGAGGAGACACAGCTTCCCTACTCAGTTCGTCTAGACCAGTGTTCTCCAACCTTGGGTCCCCAGATGTTTTTGGCCTAGCTAGCTGGGGCATGCTGGGAGTTGTAGGCCAAAAACATCTGGGGACCCAAGGTTGGAGAACACTGGTCTAGACCGTTTGGCATGGGGCAGTTGCCATTAATGCTCCCGCGTCACAGAGTGAGATGCAGGAGAAAACCAAAGCCACCCCCCACCCCCCGATTTGGGCTGAGGTGGGTCAGAACAGCACTCTGTGGTCCTGCCTTGCCCAAACTGGCACGCTGCCATCCTTTACCCAGCCGCCAGGTTCGGGAAGGCTACAGCCTATGATGCTGGTATTTAAAAGGGATTTATATATTATGCTCATGATATGTATGTTCAATCTAACTCTTGCCTCACCTAAACAGGTTTGGCAGGTTGTTGAATTGTTTAAAATCCTACAAGCCTGCTTGACCAGAGCTGACATTGGGATGAAAATAGCCTTGTTTTTAACAACTTGCCTGGTTGTCGTAGGCAACTACTAGGGACTCCTTGCAGTAAGGTTGGAAGAGGAGGAATGGGTTGGGTCAATCCGTCCCTCCTCCACCACCCCACTTGGTTTACATACTGGCTTCCCCTTCCTGCACAGCCAGCATGGAAACGCAGCAGGTGAGCGGAGGAGGGACAGTGTGATCCGGTGATCCCTCCTGTACTAGCCCAGGTCCTTAAGTCAAGAACCAACCCATAGTCCAGCCTTCCCTAACCTGGCACCCTCTAGTTGTGTTGGACTACAACTTCCATCACTCCCAGACAGCATGGCCATTAGCTATGGTGTAGTGAAGCCTTTGACTGCAAATGGGGGACTTTGGGGGACTGAGAGGCAGGCAGGCAGGATGAATGAATAATTCAATGTGTTATGTGCCAATGCTTAGTGCCCGGGCTCACCCCAGAAGCAAGAGGGCAATAACAGTATTTTCCCTGAGTGTGGGCAGAACACCTTCCCCACCCCACTGAGTCTGGGATTAGAGAAATGGTTTGGGTTAAATGATGTGTATCTTCACCACTTCTCGTTTTAGAAATCAAGCGCTCCTCAAGCAAGCTGTCCAATTCAACTTCAACTAGATTCCGAGATATTTCTTGTTGAAATGTCAAAATATGTATGTACAAGTGTTGCCCAAGTATGCAAGAGGGTCAACACACCCACCATCCATGTGGCATCTGCAGCTAAAAAGTGGGGGAATTGAGGTCTTTAAGCCGAGGCTGGACAGCCGTCTGTTGGGGATGCTGCAGCTCTGAATCACCTGAATGAAGGAGGGAGTTGGACTACCTGGCCTATAAGGCACCCTCAAAGTCACTAATTCTAAGGCTGCATTCCTATATGCACATACCCGGGAGTAAGTCCCATCGAACTCCATGACTTCCCAGTTGTGCACAGGATGGCACTGTAAGAGTTTTGTACAACCTTGGAAGCTGGCAACTCTCCTCCGCCAAGCGCCAACACAGGTGGTCCAAGTAAAACACAAGAACATCTCCTTCCCTGGGATCCAATTCAAGACCACACCTCAAAGTTCCAGCTCCAAAATTCTGATGAGGCAGGCTCGATTCACCCCAAAACCAGTCAGGCCCATGGCAGCTTGCAGGTGTAAGATTTCATAGATCATAGAGTTGGAAGGAGCCTACAAGGCTATCAAGTCCAACCCCCTGCTCAATGCAGGAAACTAGAGGAGGGGTCTCCCATCCAAGTAACAACCAGGCTTGACCCTGCTTAGCTTTCCACACCATATCCAGCATGCCCAAAGTGGATTCATACAGGCAGTTTCAGACAAAGAAACCCTGGAAAGGGGCTTTTGTTCTAACGAGGAGTGGTGGCCATTTTATTTGTTAAGCTGGAAGCTTTTCCACAGTAAGGAAAAATCCCTTTCCTTCCTTCTGGATCCTCAAAATGACATTTCCACTATTTTATAACATGTATATTTATTCCAATGCAATTAATGTACATTGAGTATCATGTTGATTAACCAGTAACTGGCTAATGGCCAGACAGACAGGTTAAATTGATAAAGTGTCTCAAGTGGGTTGATGCTGGAAGGGTTTCTTCCTCCTCTGAAAAGGGGTGCGTGTGAAGATGGGTACCGGGTGCCCGTATCAGTCGGAGGCAAGCAGAGAGATTCAACTGTGGTACCCTCCAGCTCAAGAGAAGGAAGTCCCCTTGACCCCAGCAGTGGCAGAAGGAGACCGTGGCCTGGTTTCCTGAGCAGGAGTCCAGTCAGCAGCGTGTCAGACAGGAAGCAGGGAAAAGACCAGGCGGTGGGTGGCGGGGCGCACCATGCCTCAGCATCCCCCCCATCCCCCCCCCGGCCACGAGGCTGAGGAAGGCTCCAGATTCAGAAGGCTGCCCTGGAGACTGAGGGTGCTCTGTACCCAGCACAGCCGCAGCATTGTTTGGGCTGCTTTTGCAAGCAGCAGCGGAACACACAGAACTGAAAGAGCTTGACAGCCCAGCTTTGGGGGCAGCAGAACCAGAAGTTGCTGAGCAAAGTCCAGGGCATAGGACCAGATATCTTGTAAACGAGCTCACAGCAGCCCTGCTGCCCCCTGCGTTAGATCAGCAGGAATGGCTAGCTCTGTCACCAGCCCCAGCACCACCCCTGGATCAGTGCTCACACAGGTTAGGATCCCCACTTCACCCAGTCGCAGGCACTAAAGTGTGTGTGCGCGCACGTGGGGGAGAGAGACATAATTCCTTTTATTGTTCTTTACTCGGATTTTGGGTCTCACAGGGAGATTTAAGGGGCTGACAAATCTACATAAATGGATCTGGAATCCGGAGATTAAGAAGACTGGAAGAGGCCAGACGACCACCAGCTTGAAGTCCTCCATCGCTGCCACAGAGAAGCCATTCACACACTCACAGAGCAGGCACACCACAGGCAAGCTCCTGCAGAGCACTCCGAAGTGCAGAACATGGCTCATGGAAGTGAGCCAAGTCACACGCAGCCGGGAAAGGCGGGTTTGTTTGTTAGTTTTTAGATAAAGTATTCCCCGAGCACATTTGCCTGTCTGGTTTATTGGGATATTGTGAAGAAAAGAGCCTTTGGGGGTTCCTACATGCACACGCACATGCACGCACACGCGCACACACACACCCTCATGTGTGAACCGGCTAAAGGCTGGGGGGGGGGTGTATATGGTTTCTCTTGATAGCCCCTGCCAGCGTCCCAAAGTCTACAGTGACCCGGCTTTCATATGCAAATGTAGTTCAGGCCCAGTAAGTCATGAGTCCCCTTCCCCTGCCTGGCCAGGTGAAGTTCATCCTGATTGCTAAGAAGCAGCGGAGCTACAGAAAGGAGGAGGGGAGGGGGGAAAAGGTATATTTCCCAAAGTGTGGGTTTTGTTCTTTGTCTTTGTTCGTCGCGTGGTTGCTGGCTGTGGAGCAATGGCAGCAAGCCACGCAGAGGTCCAAGCCTTCGGGCGGCCTCAGGATCCGATCCCAGGTAGCTCCTGGTGAAATTAGCTGAATGAGGGCTTTGGCAAGGCAAGCCTTGTGGAGGGCTACCCATCTCGGACCTTCGGGTAGGTGTGTAGTCTTCCCGGGCAGCAAGGCTGTGCTGGATCCAACCCTGGAAGAGAACTGACCCCCAGGTAACTAGCTGTGTGCCTGGGAGATATAAGGAATCAGGTTTTGTTATTTTTGCAGCTCTATTGTTTGTACCAAAGTGCCTCTCTATTTTGTGCTTCTCTCATTTCCCTAATTCTTGTTGTAAAATGCTACCTGAATAAACCTTTCTTGGTTTTACCCCACATGGGTTTTGTAGTTGCTCTGCTTGGTTCAGCATCTAAATCCAGGTTACAGACAAAGGGCAAGTCCCTGCACAGAGATTCAAGTAGGATTGCAGACAGCAGAGGCTGGCAGTCTGGTACCTTGAGATCTCTGGGGGTCTTGGGTCCTTTGGGTAGGAAAGGGTGGGTTGTGGCGGTCAGCCAGCCCCCCCTTCCTCCACAGATATATTTCCTTCCCAACCCCAGCTAGACCCTGAACAAGAGGAACAGCTGTAGTGATACCTGTGGTAATCCGCCTGTGCGAACACTCAGGTGAGCCAGTAGATCAGCCTTCCCCAACCTGGTGCCCGCCACTTGCAGTCCAGCACCTCTGGAGGGCACCAGGTTGGGGGAAGGCTGCAAGAGATGAAGCAGGCTAGACGGGGTGCGTCTGGTGCTTTTCCCCTCCCGTGGCTGCCTTCCACGGATGCAAGAACTGGAGAGTTAAGCCCACGGCAGCCCTCCTCTGCAACGGCGCCAGGCACCGGCTGTCTCTGCCCGCTTACGGAGGCGTAGCCTGCCTTGCCCTTTAGCGGACTGCAGTGGTCTTCCGGATGGCCACGGCTAATGAGAGGAGGGCCCCAGGGATGACAGACAAAGGATCTAGGCCCCTGTCAAGGTTCCGCTACTGCAGGGACCCCTTGACCTGCCTTTGGAAGATCTCTGCCTCTTCTCAAAGCCCCTCCCGTTCCAGGAGATCAAATCCTTTGCCTGTTTCCAGTAGCATGGGTGTAGGCTTTAGACGTGGTGAAGAAGTCACTCCAACAACTCAGGGTACACAACAACACTTTACTTATTACTTTAGGGTATTTACTTAATAGAGCAGTTATATTCAAAAGCAAGGATGATAAAATCAAACAAACAAATAATACAAGGTTCTCTAGCTTAACTTCAGACTACCTCTCTCTTCTGCAGTCAGTCTCTCTCTCTCTCTGCCTCTAGCTGACCACACCCCACACATATATAGCCTTCCCAGGATTGGAAGGTTATAACCATGTGACCTTGATCAGGAAAAATAATTCTTAACTTCTATTGGGTGAACTAAAACTCACAAACTCCCCCTCCCATCCTGAAATGTTTGGGCCTTCAGGCTTCAACTAATTTAGGGAAGTGTTTGGGCCTTCAGGCTTCAACAAACTTAAGCCTGTGTAGGCCTCAATCCTTCACAGCCCCTTCCACCCCAAGGGGGGGGACACCCCTAAAAAGCCAATGACACACTGTAACTTCTTTCTGGCTGCAAAATGAGTGTTCTCTTCAGAGGTTATGCCTGCACAGAGCAGCAGCAGCTGCCAGACTGGCTGCTACAGAGAACAGGGCTTCACAAAAAGAAATGTGGAGAAGGACGCGCGTGTGTAACGCCCAGCACCTCTCCTACCAACTGGCCTCAGGCTTTTACTCGCAGCCAGCTTACAGCAGGGCCCCGGAACATGTCTCCAACACAAGGCTCCCCTGCCTTGGGGCATGCGCAGTAGATGCCCGGCCACCTCTCACTCGTGGATACATGCGTTGGGGGGGGGGGGCTAAGCTTCCTGCTCTGGTGGTACCTCTCATTTTAGAAATTAACTCGCAAGCTCTGCCTGTTCCCTCAGCGCAGACACCAAGGCAATTTCCTGCTTGATCAAGAATGATTTGCACTTAGCAGCCTTGCTGTTTTGTGGGAAGGAGGGCACCGGCGCTAGGCCCTTTGTGTTGCCATGGGCAACAGTAGAGAATCTTCACTTGAAAGCCAGCAGAGAGAGAAAGTCGGTGTTGGGGGGGGGGCTGGGGGGCGTGCTCGTGCGTGCACGCGCAAGGGGACAGGCTAGGGCAGTGATGGTGAACCTATGGCACGCGTGCCACAGCTGGCACGCAGGGACCTCTCTGTGGGCACTTGAGCCATTGGTTGCCAGATCGCGAAAAGACCCCGTCCCCTTCTGCATTCAGCGTCGGGTTTCCATAGTAACTCCTCTCCACTCATTCCTCGCTGGCCTCCACAGGCAGGCACACTCCAAAAATCTCCACCCCCAGAAGCGGACTGCGCAGGCACCCAGCCCTCCTTCTAACTGAACAGACAGCTCAGAAGCACAGCGCGTGCGCACCCGAATCTTTGCAGCGCCCGGTGAAGAGCCATGCCCTGAGACAGAGCGGGGCGCGATTAGCTAGTGCCCCCTCCTCCTTCCTGCCAAATTTAAGGCACTTTGAAATAAAAAAGTTGGTTTTGTGTTGCAGTTTGGGCACTCGGGCTCAGAAAGGTTCGCCATCACTGGGCTAGGGTGCCACCGTCACTCGGAAGGCTGCAGGTCAGGTTGTGTGACATCTTTTGTTTTAGACAGATATGGCACAGAAGTACCCTTTTAGTTAAGGCAGTGTTCTCCAACCTTGGGTCCCCAGATGTTTTTGGCCTACAACTCCCAGCATGCCCCAGCCAGCTATGCTGGCTGGGGCATGCTGGGAGTTGTAGGCCAAAAACATCTGGGGACCCAAGGTTGGAGAACACTGAATTAAGGTGAGTCACACACAAAAGGTCCCACCGTTATACACCTCAAAATTCTGTTTACAAAAATGACAGCTGTTTAGCTAACAATGTGAAACTTGGCATCCATGATCTACCCGATGTAGTTAATACAGTTGTGCAAAATGTCAAAGCCTTCCAATAAAAATGGCCACATGCACTGAAAATGGGCACATTTGCACTTATTACTCCAAGCTCGGCCTATCATATATCCTTTCAAATTCTGGTGAAAACTACTGATGTGCTTTTATTTGGGTTTGTCAGGGAGATGTGCCTTTCATTGGTTTGATGAAGTTCTGAGCAGCGGTTCAAAAGTTATTAAGGTTTTCCTGTCCCATGAAAGCCTGTGGTAGCAACTGCTGGCAGAGTTATGTCAGGCATGCTCAGTTTCACTCTGAAGGCAGAATGCTGCCAGTACTCCAGTGTTTTGAGGGGAATTCCAGTCTTCCTGTCAGCATTCTGACAGTGAGAGAGAGGTAGCAGGAAACTGTCTGCTGAGATAAGAATGAGTTAATTTTGAAGGCTGGGTGACTCACTCTCACCAATTGATAGATCACTGATGAAGAAGTGAAAGGGTATGTTGGAATCCTGTGTAGGCTTACTCAGAAGTAAGCCTTTCTGAACATACAGGGACATATCTACTCATTTGTACACATCTACTTAATGACTTGTTAGTGTTTCGTTCTTTATGGGAGGTTTTCAGAACAGGATAATACTAAATTTCCTTTTTAAAAACCAGGGAAGGAAATTCAATTATCAAAACACCTGCAGGTTTAAGACCAGCGTTAATGCTACCTCATGTTGGCTCAAGCTCCACAAAGCTAGGAAATTGGAAGCTAATGCTGATGCCTTAACAGATGTGCCCAGTGATCAGTGATGATGTTGTGCAATGTCACAAATTGTGCTTGTTTACAAGCAACAAACTGGCTTGGGTCAACTCACAGGAAGATTCCTCTAGCAATACAGTAAGGCTCATATGTTTCATAAGGCAATACAGGACCAAGACAATGTGGGACAGCTTTGCTGGTGCCAAGCACTCCATCCTTCCCATCTGGATTTAGGCCTGAGACCCAGGAAAAGTGTGGGTGCATGGTGGATAAGTTGTAAACAAGCACAATTTGTGACATTGCACGAAGTCATTACAGATCACAGGGCATGTCTGTTAAGGCATCAGCTTTAGCTTCCAGTTTCCTGGCTTTGTGGAGCTTGACATGAGATAGCCTTAACTCTGGTCTTAAATTGGCAGTTTAAAAAAACAAAACAAAACATTGAATATGTGTGTGCGTGCATGCGTGCACACACACACATGTGTATATGCAAGTTTGACAGACAGACACACAGAGACGTTTTGCTATTTTAGCTGCTTCCCTAAAATCCCATAAGCTGGAACTGGCTCGAAGAATCTTCTGTCCTAAAGAGCAGGGTTTCTAGTCCATATGGATTATCTGAGAAAAAGTTTGAAAAGACAGGAAAACTGATGTGTTTCCTAAACTCCAGAAAACAGGTGCATGAAAAAATAAATGTAATATTAGCAAAATAACCTTTTTATGCACTGAAAGGTGTGAGATTTACAAGTTAATATATAAAGCTATCATTCATCTGCCCCTCTCCACCCGCAAAGAAAGGGGGTTCTCAAGCTTCCTCACAGGAAACCTAGATTTAGATTACTATGTTATTTTGCACAATAATTGTGATTATCATATCTAACCTCTTCCTCCAACCTAACTTTATGGGGGGGGGGGGATTAGGCCACAATTTTGTTCACAGTAACCTGAGACTGAGTGGGGCTTACTTCTGTGTAGACATGTATCACATTGCACAGTTAGGGCACAGTCCTATGCATGTTTAGGGAGAAAAAA
Organism: Shinisaurus crocodilurus; assembly: GCA_021292165.1. Classification (NCBI taxonomy): domain Eukaryota; kingdom Metazoa; phylum Chordata; class Lepidosauria; order Squamata; family Shinisauridae; genus Shinisaurus; species Shinisaurus crocodilurus. Next base: position 36,613,596 of record CM037885.1, read on the forward strand.
GTCATACACCTCCCAGCATTCCCCAGCCAGCCATGCTGGCTGGGGAATGCTGGGAGTTGTAGGACTTACTTCTGTCTAAAAATGTATAGGATTGTGCCCTTTGTGTTTTAAAATCAGCTGCTACTGAACAGGAAGACTCTCTCATGTGCTGAGATTAATATCAGGGCTGTTAACAGTTCCCTTTATAGACAATTTGGCAGCAGTCTTAAAGAAAATGTGGCTAGACATAAAATAAAATAAATTTTATATTTTGCCCATCAGCTTTTTTGTGTATGAGTATGTGGCATGTCAAAGCAAAGCTAGCAAACTCACTGAAGCTGTATATGGGGAGACCTGGGTTCAAATCCCAGGAACCCTCTGGCAAATATTCAGCTTCTGTGTTCCACCCATAAAATGGAAATATCGACCAGCCTCCCACTGTTGTGAGACTGAAGAGGTGATTTCTGTGAAAAGGAACCACCGCATACTACAAATGGACTATGGAAATTGTCCACCTTGAAGCCTTAATGTGGGTTAATCTGGTCAAGAAAGGGAGGCCCAGATATTTATCAATCTGGTCTCATGGCACCATGAGGTCAGTCAGTCCTATAGCCCAAACCCATGCCTGTTTACTCAAAAGTAAGGCTCACCGAGCTCTGTGGAACTTACTTCCCAGCAAGTGTGCATGGGACCACAGCATAAGACTGTGACTGATCCAAAGCCACCATGAACCAATGACTCTCTCTCTTCTAGGTCAGATCCTTAGGCCTCAGTCATCCTCACTCAAGTGACTATTAAGAAAGGGAAACAAGAGAATGTGAGAAGAAAATGTCCCTGGAGGTGGAGACACATTTGGATCCACCGCAGCAGCGATGGCCTTGCGCAGCATGTGCTTTCTGAGAAAGAGAAAGTGTATGTTGGACACGGTGTCTGCTGGAGAATGTTGCCCCTTTCATAACCAGCCGCAGCTGCGGGAAAGGGGGGACTGTGTTTTCTGAAGACAGACCTCCTCACTTAAAACAAAAAACAAAAAAAACCCCAGCAGGATGGGGCTTGCAAGGGACTCACCTTGGCCTCTAAACCGAGGAAAAGGCAAGCCCTCCCCCTTTTGGCATCTGAGCCAAGGAAAAGGCACACTGTCTTTCCAGCTAGAAAAGCTGCTCTGCCCCAGGTGGAAACAAATAAGAATTGTGTTTTGAAACTCAGGATTGGCTTTGGCAAGAAAGGACTCCATTGCTGCTCAGTTCAAGTGGCTACTTCAGTGGGGCGGAAGCTGCTGGCGCCCTCCCGCTCCTGCTGACTCAAAAAGTCATGTCTCTCCCATGTTGCCTCCCGTTTCTGAGGCAGGGAGGAAATAGCCAAGGCTGTGCCACCCAGGGCAGAAGTAACGTCTTGCGGCTGCAGTACCACCAACACTGTCCCTCAAGAAGCGAGAAAGAGATGGTGGATAGTGTGGAGAGGCCGGAAAATCGGAGGCCATGAACTAGTTTAATTACTACGGAGGTATGGAAAGTACATGAGCGCTATGTCCCGGCCACCTGAATAGATGCCCATCAGAGAAGCACCCCTCTGACTGCTGAGACGATACTGCCCGTGTATTTTTAGGCTTCTCCCTGCCTCCATGAGGACCAGAAACATGCTTTCAAATAATTAAAAGTGGGACTTTCAGAGCTCCACATTGCACACTAGAGGCCAGATTCTAGGACTGTGTAGTCAAACAGATTGCTTTTGTAAACTTACATGCACACACCTCGTCTTCCTTGCTAGGTAAAAAACAAGAGCATATAAGAATGGTTCATTTGGGTCAACAATAAGGTGGTGGAAGAATGAGTGCGCAAGAGGAAACAGCTGTAGGAAATCCCACAGGGGGAAGGGATCATGAAAGAGGCTGGTTCGCAGCCCCTGCCCTGAGCACACCTTCCCCTCTACTTGCAAAGTGCCCCCCCCACAGCCAGACCCGGCCTCCTGTCCTGTCCTTTGGAGAAGGCTGCAGATAGTACACCTTGTGCAGTACACTTTGTACCCCACCCTCAGGCACAATGTCAGACTCCCCTAGTATTCTAGGAAGTCAAAGGCTCATGCCTTGAAGGTTGTTCCCACGTCACTTTGGGGGGGGGGGGGAGAAATATTCCCTTGTTTTGAACATCCAAGCCAACGAGGTTCCAGAGAAGCTGGGCAGTCCTTCCTCTGAAAGCAGTGTTCTCCAACCTTGGGTCCCCAGATGTTTTTGGCCTACAACTCCCAGCATGCTGGGGCATGCTGGGAGTTGTAGGCCAAAAACATCTGGGGACCCAAGGTTGGAGAACACTGCTCTAGAAGATCGGGAATCACATATTCTACGAAACAGTCATAGTACCTGCCATCAGACCTTCCAAGTGCACGCACATACACACACGAACACACACAGAGGCTTTTGCTATTACACGCTACTTTTCACGTTCTCTGCCCACTCATGCACCCTTGACAAGCCAACCAAAGGTCCCTGCCCTAAACTATTGCATGGTCCCATAGTGAGTGCATGGGGTGAATCTGAATCACCAGATTCAGAAGATGCGCCACTGACACAGAGGGCGCCCCCCCCCGCGAACTCCAGGGTCCTGCACCTCTTGGATGTGCTGACAGATACACTGGGGAGGGAAGGTCGCCTTCTTTCCAGACCCTCCAGCAACACTAGTACATCCCATCAGGCTCATGAAGTCTCTGTGCACTGATGCCGTTCTTTCCCACCGAAAGCACCTGCAACAGGAAGGTTGCATCCTCGACAAGACTGAGGCATCGCTCAGATTGGATGGGGACATTCCAAACAGGCCGTTTGAACAGGAGGGCACATCGTGTCAGGTGCACCTTCTGCGGTAGAAGAAGCTGCACCAGGCAAAATTCTCCCTTTGCTCCAACTATTAAAGCCACAAGTCTTCCTCTCTCACACAAACAGTGGGGTACCTGCAGTGCCGTAATCGGGAGTGGGACAACAGGGAGACGATCTAGCGGGTGTGTGAACAGGCAATTCCAATAAAAACTAGAGGATGGTGCCTCTTGATTGCCACGACCACTGTAACTTGCATGTTGCAAGCGAGCTGGAGTGCAAGTGAAGGATTTCCCTACCTGCTCAGACTCCCACCTCTTGCCCTGTTCTCCGCTTCACTCAGAAGCAAGGCACACCACAGCAAAAAAAACCCTCATCAGTTCCTCCACCCCTTTCCATGCCATCCCCTGCTGTTCACTCCTCTCAGCCAATGGCACCCTCTCCATCACGGTGCTCTTCTGGGTATGCTGCGTGTTTGCTGTTTCCCATGGAAACAGTCGCTGTAGTAACGGAGGGGAGGGGAATTCCATCTTCTGGTCCTCACATCTCAGCCACCACCCATGACTGCAACTTCTTGTTAGAGCTTGTTGCCGCCTGCACAGCAGGATCCACACCATGGGGTTGTGCCAAAAAAAAAAAAAAGAGCTAGCAGCCTGGAAATGGGAGATGGCAACCAGCAACCAGAGCCATGTTAACAAACCCTTAGCGGGCATTCTTATGGGTCATATGTAATTTTAGTTTGTATTCAATGTATTTTGTTTCTTTTATCTGTTTTTGTCTTTTTATTGTTCACCACTCTGGAATCTGTGAATCTGCTTAATGTGGAGCGATATACAAATATTGTAAATAATAATAATAATAATAATAATAATAATAATAATAGGGATTGGTGTGGGCCTGCATTTTTGCCATGCCAATGGCAAAAATGGCAAATCCATATCTGGATTTTTAAAACAGGTTTCTAGATCCTATACTATTGGAGAAATCATAGAATGATAGAAAAGTAGAGTTGGAAGGGGCCTACCAGGCCATCGAGTCCAACCCCCTGCTCAATGCAGGCATCTAGGTCAAAGCATCCCTGACAGATGGCTGTCCAGCTGCACCTTGAATGCCCCCAGAGTGGGAGAGTCCACCACCTCCCTAGGTAGTTGGTTCCATTGTCTTATTGCTCTGACAGTCAGGAAATTTTTCCTGATGTTTAGGTGGAATCTGGGTTCCTGTAACTTGAGCCCATTATTCCGTGTCCTGCAAACTAGGATGATCGAGAAGAGATCCTGGCCCTCCTCTTTGTGACAACCCTTTAAGTACGGGAAGAATGCGATCATATTCCAACTCTACTTTTCTATGATTCCAACCCTTCCAACTTACTTTTCTATGATTCTATGATTCATATCTCCCCTCAGTCTCCTCTTCTGAAGGCTAAACATGCCCAGTTCTTTCAGTCTCTCCTCATATGGCCTTGTTTCCAGTCCCTTTATCATCCTTGTTGCCCTCCTCTGAACCCTCTCCGGTTTGTCTACGTCCTTCTTAAAGTGTGGTGCCCAGAACTGGACGCAGTACTCAAGATGGGGCCTAACCAGTGCCGAGTAAAGGGGAATTATAACTTCACACAATTTGGAAGCTATACTTCTATTAATGCAGCCCAAAATAGCATTTGCCTTCTTTGCAGCCACATCGCATTGCTGGCTCATATTCAGTTTGTGATCTACCACAATTCCAAGATCCTTCTCACTTGTGGTATTGTTGAGCCAAGTGTCCCCCATTCTGTAACTCTGAATTTGGTTTCCTTTCCCTAGGTGCAGCACTTGGCATTTATCCCTATTAAATTTCATTCTGTTGTTTTCGGCGCAGTGCTCCAGCCTATCGAGATTGCTTTGAATTTTGTTTCTGTTTTCCAGAGTATTAGCTGTTCCACCCAACTTTGTGTCATCTGCAAATTTGATAAGCATTCCCTGTACCTCCTCATCCAAGTCATTAATAAAAATGTTGAAGAGCACCGGGCCCAGGACCGAGCCCTGTGGTACCCCGTTCGTTACCCCTCCCCACTTTGAGAAGGTACCATTGATAAGCACTCTTTGAGTCAGATTCTGTAGCCAACTGTGGGTCCACCTGATAGTTGTTCCATCTAGCCCACTTTTAGCTAGCTTGCTAATCAGGATATCATGAGACACTTTGTCGAAAGCTTTACTGAAGTCCAGATATATTATGTCCACAGCATTCCCACAGTCCACAAGGGAGGTTACCCGATCATGATACTAGAATTTGGGGCCATTCAAAGACCCAGATTCTACCTAAACATCAGGAAAAAACTCCTGACTGTCAGAGCAATAAGACAATGGAACCAACTACCTAGGGAGGTGGTGGGCTCTCTCACTCTGGAGGCATTCAAGGTGCAGCTGGACAGCCATCTGTCAGGGATGCTTTGACCTGGATTCCTGCATTGAGCAGGGGGTTGGACTCGATGGCCTGGTAGGTCCCTTCCAACTCTACTTTTCTATGATTCTATGATCAGAAAATGAGATCAGATTAGTCTGGCAGGATTTGTTCTTGACAAATCCATGCTGGCTTCTAGTAATCACTGTAATAGACAGTGGTTCTGAGAGTTCTTCTGCCAGTTCCTTTATTACTCTAGGATGCAGCTCGTCAGGCGCTGGAGATTTAAACTCATTACTGCACTTCAGGTTTGCCAGGGGGGACATAAACTCTCTTTTGGGAGAAGACCAAGCTGAAGTAGGAATTGAACACTTCCTCCTTTTCTTTGTCTTCTGTTATCAATTTGCCATCCTCATTGCATAGTTGAACCACCATTTCTTTCCTCTGTCTTTTACTATGCATGTATCTGAAGAAAGCTTTCTTGTTTTTAGTATTCCATATCTGGATTTGGTCAATTTCCCTGACCACCATTCAAAAATCACTCCAAGTTGAAAGAATTCATAGGTTACATTGCATGAAATAACAGTTTTATTAAATGGTTGAAAACTACACAAGTATTGAAAGGCATTTTGGGGTGTGTGTGTCAAGATAGGAGCTTCAATATGAGCTTCTTTAAACATTGAAACTGGGTTCGCAGGACACAACAACCCACTGGTGGCTTGTCGTGCCGTGTGAACCCAGGACAGGTTTGTCAGGGTGGCTTATTTTGGGGTTCTAAGTCACCCCGATAAGCCATGGCTTGTAATAGTGTCTGTTTGACCCACGATGGGTCCGAACCTGGACGAAACAACCCATTGTGGGTCAACCCCGACTACAAGCGAGCTGCTTGGCTAGAGCAGCAAAAACCCTTTCTACTCCTGCCAAGTGGCTACCAGGCGACCACCATTGCCTGGCCTGAGTGGCACTTTGGGGCAGCTGGCAAAGGCTTCCCCCACTCCCCACCGTGACCCATTTCAGGATCACGGCAGCTTGACCATTCATTTTTTTAAACATTTGGGGGGCGGGATCACAAAAGCCAGCAGTCAGGCAGATTTCGTGATCCCCATGGGGGTATCCACAAAGTGCCCATCTAAGGACCCCCCCTGGTGGTACCTTGGAAGGACTGCCTGTGGTCGCCCCCCTTTAATTTTTTTTTTTTCCCTGGTACCAAATATGTGTGCAAATAATTGCGATTTTTTTTTTTTTAACCCAACCTGCCTGATTTGCACATATCAGGCAGGGCAGGTTAGCGCGAGGTGGTCCCCTAACTAGGCGCTGGCCAGGGTGGGTGCCGGCTGGCCAAATCCAGCAGTGGCCAGTGCCTACCCCAGGCTGCAAGGAAGTATCCCCGCCCCCTTTGCAAGGAGCTAACAGGTTGGACAGGTCCAGACTTGTCAGCTCCTTGCAAAGCCCAGGAAGATCTCGGTTTGCAGAAAGGGACTCTTTCCCCCTTTTGCAGCACGATCCCCTGGCTTTGGGAGGGGGATCAGGTGTCCCCGTCCCCGCCCCAACATTGGGGAAACCTTCAAAACTAGAGGGGATTCCCACTGATAGGAGGGAGGGCATGATTTGACATGTGTCAAAATAACATCAAACTCGCGCACCCCTGGCATTGAGAATCCTCCCAAGTTTTGCTCCTCCCCGAAGTGCTAGCAACTTGGGGTCAATGGCAAAACCAAGGGGACACTTGGGACTTGTGGTCACCCAAACCCCCCAGATCCTGCCAGAAAGGGGAGGCAATTGAAGGGGTAGCCTCCAAAACACACTTTGCTGCATGATACCTGGGTTTTCTGGGGGGACCTCATGTGCCCCTGGGTTATCCACACTCGGAAAAGTGAGGGCAGCCCATGGGCACATGAGCACCCCCCAAAAAATTCTGCTGCTAAGGGTCCTTCCTAAAACCCCACCCCTTTTTTCCCCAGTGCTTGCAAAGTGGTTTTTGCGAACTGCTACAATGTTCATTTTTGGCAGGTACAATAAAATGGGGTTGTAAAATATGTAAGATAACAAAGTAGAGTAAAACAGCAAAACAAACTGTGGCAGGACTGGACTTTACAGCTGGATAGAAGAAATAATGGCTGGCTACTAAGTCCAGGTAGCTACAATTTGCTGACCCGTCAAAATATTCTCATCTTCAAATCAACTGAAAACTGATTCCAGTTTGTTTGAACGCACAAATTACCCAGTTGCAAGTAGCCTAGCTAGTCTGTATAATAAAATAATGCTATCATAGAAAAGTAGAGTTGGAGGGGGCTTACCAGGCCATCGAGTCCAACCCCCTGCTCAATGCAGGAATCCAGGTCAAAGCATCCCTGACAGATGATTGTCCAGTTGCACCTTGAATGCCTCCAGAGTGGGAGAGCCCACCCCCTCCCTAGGTAGTTGGTTCCATGTCACCTGCAGGTTCATTTTATTCTGTTTCACTGTTAACTAATAAACATTTTCAAAAACATATAATCATCGTATGAAACATGTCTATCATTACATTTGTATTCTGTGGCTTCTCTACTCAAACTGCCTCAAGTGCAGACTGTCCTCTTGCAGCGGCATCTCAAAAAATCCATTACACAAGTACACCTTGATCACAATTTCCCCAACTTTCCCTACAATTTCCATTTCCCTGACTTTCCAGAAAGTGACAACCCTGCAAGAGTTGTTTCCAGTAAATGAAAGTTATTTCCACTCTGGTGGCCGACAGAAGTGGTGAAAGGGGTGGGGTGGGGGATGAGAAGCAGCCCAGCCAACCCAGTCGGGTCGGCTCTCAAGGGGCAGAGGCAACGGGCGTTTTATGTTCACCCACCATTCCCCTCCCCCCACACACGGTTATTCTGGGACCACAGGGAAAAATAATCCACAAGGGCAGAGATCAAGGAACAGAAACCTGCAGTCAAGGCAACCCATGTTTCTCGAAGCACCAACAATGCATGGTTGTGTGGATGTTTTTTTGCTGGGTCACCAACATGAAGGCAGCTTCTGCCTGCTAAACCAAGGGAATAGGCTGCATTTGGAAAACGGGGGACTGGAGGTGCCCAGAAAAGAGAATGATCTGAAGCAGTTATTTTAGGAACTGTGAAACAGAAAACAATCTTTACACAGAATCCAGTGCAGAAGTGTGTGGGTGTAGATGCTCTGACCTTGTAAGTCAGAGAAGTCTAAAGGGAGAGGTTTCTTCCCAGATCTTGATCATGGAGTCATAGAACAGTAGAGTTGGAAGGGGCCTATAAGGCTATCGAGTCCAGCCCCCTGCTCAATGCAGGAACCCAAGTCAAAGCATCCCTGACAGATGGCTGCCCAGCTGCATTTCAGTGCATGGATACTTTTCCAACACATTTTCTTCTGTCTTTCCACGTTACACGCACGCACGCATGCACGCACGCACAATTTATGCACTGACTGGAGAGCCAGTGTGGCATAGTGGTGAGAGTGTTGGACTGGGACTCAGGAGATCCAGGTTCTAGTCCCCGCTTGGCCATGAAGCTCACTGGGTGACTTTGGGCCAGTCCCTGGCTCTCAGCCTAACCCTCCTCAAAAGGCTATTGTGAGGATAAAATGGAGAGGAGGATCACGTATGGCTCCTTGGAGGAAAGGTGGGATATAAATGTAACAAATAAATGTATTTTGCAGGCTAGAGTTCATGGGAATTGAAGTCCACCACATCTGGAGGGCACCAGGCCGGGGAAGATTGCTCTAGAGCAGTAGTGGGCAGAAGGAAGATCTCTAGGCATTTGGGACTTCAGCTCCCAGAAGCCCCTGCCAGCATGGCCAATGGCCACAAATGCTGGGAGTTGGAAGTCCAAAACATCTGGCGATCCCCCTTCTGCCCAGCCCTGCTCCAGAGTGTGCCTCTCTGGAACTGAGCTCAACCTTAAGCCCACACACATTAATTTCTACTGTCGCCTAAATTGTCTGTGTAGCACAGAGAACCGATACGTGGCCCAGCTGGGTCGGAGTGAAGGATACACAACAGCAAGCATTGGACCAGGAAGAAACCCTGTGACATAAGCATCAGCTGGTGGGAGAATAGTGGCAGTGGATGGGAGCACAGCAATGCATAATATTACGAGGGAACAGAAGGAGTCGGCCATGGATGATCCCAGCCCATGCTGGGCTTTGGCGGAGTATGGTGGAAATAAAAGGTAACGGGTACTGTAGACCTACTCCCCCTTCTAGGTTTCCCTTTCATTTACTTTTTATATTGCTTAACAACTTTATAGCCTGTCTTTTGACCATCATGGCAGCATGCACTGGGACTCCCAGTGGCCTCCCATCCAGGCCAGACCCAAACCTACTTACAGAAGCTTCAGCAGGTGACACTTCATGTGCCTTCAGACTGCTTTTTCTCAATCCTTCTCCCTGCCCCATGATTGGTGGGGATAAAGGAGGCAAAATATTTCTCTGCTCACCCTACTTCTCTGAGCAGTAAGAAGTTCCACAGGTGCGGTGCTTACTCAGGTTTGGTTCCCTTTGGAAGGAAGTCACTGAAGGCTTATTGGTATTTTGCAACACTTGCCTCTGTTTTCAAATATACAGATCGAGCCTAGGTGGAGGCACACAGCTTAAACCAGCCTCACCCCAACCTGGTGTTGGACTGCAATTCCACCATGCTCAGACAGCACAGCCATTGGCCATGCTGGCTGGGAATCATGGGAGTTGTACTCCAACACATCTGGAGAGCACTGGGTTGGGGAAGGCTGGCCCAAACACTCCAATGGACAGCCAAACTCTACTGCTCCCAAATTACCGTAGTTCTCCAGGGAGAGACAGCAAGCACCCCGAAATGTTAGCTTAGAGAGCCCAAACTCAGCAACTCCCATCTTTCTGTGCCTTTCCCCAAAAACCTGTCTATTGTTCTTTTCTCACACACACCGGGCTAAAGGTGGGGGGTAGAAATTCAGCTGGGGGGGGATCCGCATGAGTAATCTCTTCTGACCATCACCTAACCTTCTTGGGCCATCTTGGTTATGATGGAGACACACTGATTGGGTTCAGACAACATGTTAACCCACATTTCAACGACAACCCACACTCAACCCTCGAATGTGGGTTATCATGTTGTCTGAATCCAGTGTGTCAGCCATACGGCTATCAACTGTCTTTGGTCAAATCTAAGAGGCTGACCACGTACTGGCTCAGGGCAACCCACATGGAGAGAAAACCCATTCACAGAAACCTGACAGAAAACACGTAACAAAGTACGAGTGGCAATGAAAGAGGCAAGTTGTTGGAAAGAGGGAAGGAGCATGTGCTATTCCAGTGTAGAAAGGATGATAGTAGTAGTAGTAGCAGCAGCAGGCGATCATTCGTGACCGAGTAAGATTGTCTTCCAGGATAAAATTACAAAAAGAAAATTATAAAAGAAGGAAATTCTAAAAAAATGTGTAGACTCTAGCGATGGGTCCGTGACTATGGAGGCCAATTCTAGATCCACACAGCTTCCCACAGTGAGGACACAGGTTACCAGATGGAAGATGGTCCTGTAAAGGATTCGTTTGACATGCTTTTCACTTAGCACGTTTCTCCCTTTCACCTTGCACTCGGGCTTCTTCAAAGTCCATGGAACCTTTGTGAAAGGTTCCATTTAGATCGTTCATGGGCCAGAGCTTCCCAGTTTTCGATGTTTATATTGCATTTTTTAAGATTAGTCTTAAGAACATCTTTAAACCTCTTATACTGACCACCGATATTCCGCTTTCCATCCTTGAGTTGGGAATAAAGTAACTGCTTTGGGAGACGGCAGTCAGACATTCGAACATGACTGGTCCATTGAAGTTGGCGTTTGCGTTGACGCCGACAAAGGATATCTTCTAGGTAGCTAGGTGGATGAGTTTCTGCCTGTCATATACCTCTGAGATCTAGGAAATGATGCTCTTTCTCGTGCCCACCTGATCTACTATGCCAGGGCAGGGCAACTTGTGGCGCTCCAGATGTTTTGGCCTACAACTCCCATCAGCCCATGCCAGTTTAGCCAATGGTGAGGGATTATGTGATTTGTAGGCCAAAATATCTTCAAAGTGTTTATTGGGTCCATAGACCTTTCCACAAATTAATATGTAAAACAATTATTTAAACAATTATTGCTAAAACAATAAAATGGGGTTGTAAAATATGTAAGATAACAAAGTAGAGTAAAACAGCAAAACAGAGTACACACTAAAAGGAACAACAAAATGTTATGATCCATGCAAACAGGTGTCTGATCTCTGTGCAGACATGCCAAGAATTGCTGGCACTCTTCAGCAGAACCTCAGAACCATTGCACACACACAAATTGTGATACTGTCGTCAACAACTGATATGGTATACAAATAGGGATGTTTAAAAAGTGGTTTTAAGATAAAATGATCTTACAAGTCAGTGGCCCATAAGGAATCGCAGGGGGGAGATCAACCACTGAAAAATCCCCTCTTGGCTTAGCTCAAGGCTGCCGGGGCTCCATGAGCTCTTCTAGCCCCAACCCAAGCAGGAACAGTGTGCGGGTGTTTTTCTGTTGTTTTTCAAGTTGTGGGCGGGGAATTTGGGTCAGAGGATGCCAGTGTACATCCCCAGCAAGTGTTTCAGCCTTTCTTCCGGGATTCTTTTTTAGGGGCACTGACCCATTTGCAGCTGAGTCACTGCAAAGGTGATGATGAATTAGGCCAAGAAACATTCCCCCCCCCCATACTAATTAATACACCCACCCAGACACATTTACCTTAAAACTTCTAGCATCCTGAACCCATTGGAGGGGGAGGAAGGAGGGTCAGAGGATATGTACCTCATGCCATCAGACCCTATTCTAGGCGCCCTCGAGGATCTCAGTCTCATATATATAGTTCTTGTTTTCTCCCAACTGACACACTCAAGGCCGTGTGACTTCTGAAGGACAATGAGCATGTGCAGTTCTCATCAGACCATTTGTAGGTTTATTTAAAGGAAAAAAAAATCACAAACCAATCTTTGTCTGCACATCTGGGGAATCCCCCCCGAGCATGCAAAAACTCCTACCTCGTCTCTGGGTGGCCTCATTTCACTGCCCAGCTGATAGGCATGAGACCACCCAGTTTGTATTAGAAGGAATAAAACGTTGCAGTCTCAAGCACTCATAGCACTGTGCATCAGCATTCAGAACACTTTGTACATTCTTCTTCTCAGTCATCTTTGCAAGGGGCCCTCACAGACAAGTCTCCTGTCATCCCCACATTGCTGGCACTGAAAAGGGCTTGCCTACGGCCACCTAGCAAAATTATGGCAGAGACAAAATTTGAAGTCAGGGGTTCCTGGTTTATAGTTCACTCTGGACCCGTGTGCTACACAGAAGAATAGTGAGGAAACATACCAGCCTCAAGATCTGCTTGTGCTAAAACGAGGTCAAGTGTGCCCTGAAGCAGCAGCAAGCAACTTGCACGCCCTCCCTCCTAATCCCACGTGTGTGAGGGCTACCTGAACGTGGCGACTAAGAAAGTGCTCTGCATCTGCTCAAAGGCACACCAACACATGAAACACGTTTGAACCCGATACTCAGAAACAGCTTCTAGTTTTAAAGTGTGGACGCAAGCAGGCAAAGAGCTGTGGCAGATTTGCCGAGGGCGTGAGACTACTGGTGAGCCAAGAGATCATCACCTGGGAACCGAATGAGCCCCGCCGTCCTGCCCACAGCCTGGCTATTAGGTTTCTCAACCACAAAGTTAGGACTTCCTCCTTAAAAGAGCATCTCTTCTTCCCCCAATGCCCCACTTAGAATATGAAGTGATTCTTGTTAAGTCTTTCTAGTTTCTCTCTTTACAGGGCACATCACTAGCAGGGTTTTAATCTTTTAGGCTGAAACCTAGGAACTGGAGACTTTGCAAGAGAAAAGCCTCACAAAGCCCTTTAGCATATTGCTCCCTCTTCCTTCGCATCAGCCCCTCCTCCTCGACACACACAAGACACCCAAAATCAAGGTACAAATTGCTCAGGTACAAAATTGACAGCCATTTTATTTAAGCAGCAGGTGGTCTCTCAAGGATGGCAAGTGAAAGAATTGCAAAAGCTCGCTCTGAGGAGGTGGTGAGAAGAGGGATTCTTGGGCTTTGTCCCTTCAGCGTCCCCACATCCAGAAGGGGAGAGGGCTTCAGATACAGATTCCCAAAAGCCTTCTGAAAGGAAAAAGCCAAGGGAGCTCCCTACTGCACCACTGTCTTACTAGCCAAGGCACATTTTTACCCAAATTAAAATTAAGAGGCACACTTCGGTCATAGCTCCCCCCAGCCGCAAACATGCAAGAGCTAGAATTACCTGCCCTCAGAGGAACCCAACCCTGCCTTTCTGGGCACGCCTACCCCGAGGGCAAGTGATGAATTCTGCAGCATCTCTGCACCAGTAGTGATGGAAAGAGCTACTACCAGCATCTGATGCAGACATGCAGAATGATCCAGCCCAAGTGGAGGCTGCGTGGAAAGGAGGCAAGGCCAGAGCTGTGAATCACGCATGGGTGGAGGCTCTGGGTTGACAGGAGCCTTTCAGGAATGCGTTTCTAGCAGTGCACTGTTGGGGAACGTACACACGACGCCAGTCTTGTCCAACCTGGTGCCTGCGCGGGGCACCGGACTGCAACTTCCAGGGGTGTTGGACTCCACTGGCCATGCTGGGTGGGAATTATGGGACTTGCAGTCTAATATACCTGGAAGGCACCCGCTTGGGCAAGGCAAGGCTTGGCCTTCATGGAAAGCTTTCTAAGTCTTTGGAAATATCAAAGGAAAAAACAAGGTTTGAGATGGATATTTTTTTTAAAACCCTCCCCTTCTGACGACACATTACAATTGATTGCACAATGCAACGGGATGGCACTCAGACTTCAAAGTGATGATGTCCATCCCTCAAACCCATTTTAACATGATTTGCTTATTTTCTTCCCCGAATACTGTTTTGCCCTTTTAAAAACAGGTTTTCTCTTGAGAGCGATTCTGATGAGAAACCCCCAACTTCCCGATGCCTTCCCTTCGCTCCCTTTAGTCATATCGAGCCTCCCTCCCATGTACCCGGCCTTTGTCTGAAGGGCAAAAGGATGGGGTTGGGGGGGGGGGAGTGATGAACATGCAGCGCTCGATGGTGTCCTGTCCTGTCCTGTCTGCCTCCTGGTTTCATGCGGCTGAAATGAATGAAATAAAAGAGAGAAAAAAATGGTCCTTTAAAACTACAAAATGGATCATTCAGACAGGCAGGGATATACAAGTGATGAGAAATAAAAGGAGGGGCTTGAACTATGCCTTTATTTAAGGCGTTTCTCTACCACCCTTCATAACAGTTTCCCCAGAGCAGTTTTATAATGCAAACTGAGACAAAACACAGTAAGGGGGCTGTGGGGGGGGTGTCAGAGGGTGAATTGGACTGGGTGCTACTGGGCTAAACGGACCTTGGCCTGACCTAGCAGGGCAGCTACCTCCTTAGTTTAATAAATGTTTCTCCATCGCCTGATAGGAAGCGGCCAGCTTCTCCCCTCTCTATTAGATTATGAGATGGCCCTTCTGTAGCAGACCTCAAAGGATTCCCGGAGCAGAGACCAAAGCTGCCGACGCTCAAGGGATTGTTCATAATCCTAGCTAACAAGACATCACCCTGTGTCTCAGAGACAGCAACAAATGGAAGGTCTTTCTTACCAAATAGCCCGCAAGCCTGAAAATTTTACTTGTGTCTGTCTCCAGACGCGCAATCTGTGCCCCCAGAAACCTAGGGGACAGCGTGGAGCTATTCTGTCCTTCCTTCCTTAACTGATTATTTTCTAGTAGGAAAAGAGACAGAAGAATCGCTGGGGAAAGAACACAGGGGGGCTACAAATGGAAGTGGTTGTTGCCTGGACCGCCACAAAACTTCCGGGTTTGAGGCAGGGTGATTTCACAATAAAAACCTCATCTGGAAGCAGACCTAAGCCCAGCAGAGTTCTCTGCTGGGGTAAACTTAGGAGAGATTCAGGCAAGAACCAGAGCAGGTCAGTCGCAAAGGAGAAAAGGTTGCTAACCACCCCCGGTGCATGGATCTCCCATCACTGTGAAATGGTCCTCCTCTTGGGGAAAAATATCCCCTTTCCAACAAAACCGACACGCTGTTTTAAATGACACAGCCTCACAGACTGTCACTCCAGGAGGTACCTGAATCCCACCGCTTTTGGACCCGGAGGAAAAAAGTGCTACCAGGCAGCTGCTTAGAGGAGTGAGGCTGGTAGGTTGTCTTAAGATAATACCATGAGAAAAGGCAGTTTTAATTCTGGGACGGTCATCAGGCTATTGAAGTGATGGACTGGGACTCGGGAGATCCAGGTTCTAGTCCCCGCTCGACCATGAAACTCACTGGGTGACTTTGGGCCAGTCACTGACTCTCAGTCTAACCTACCTCACAGGGTTGTTGTGAGGATAAAATGGAGAGGAGGATGAGGATTATCTAAGCTGCCTTGGGTTCCTTGCAGGAAAAAAGGCAGGGTATAAATATAATAAATAAATCAAAGCAACAAGCATTTTCTACTAATACACATAATTTCACCCACAAAACATGTGTTTTCCTCCTTTTTAAAAAATTGCAAAATGCTCCATAATCTACTACACTGCTCAAAGGGTTAAGCATTCACTATGCTGTGTTTCTTGTGCAGCGAGAGACTCTTTCAGCCTATTTAGAACTCTTCAAAAGAGGGGTGTGGTTCTTTCAGAAGAATTGTCGGGATGTATTTAATAAAAACATAAGAATAAATCAAGAGGCGGAAAAAAGAAGAGACAAATGAGAAGAGACTAGGACACAGCTGAGTGGACAGAAGAAACGCTCTCTCCCACCAAAAGCACGCTCTGCTTTACGGCCCAGAGCTATCAAGCCAGCTAAACATCCGGAAGTGGAAGCCTGAATGGGGCCAACCGGCACTTGTGCATGTGACCTTGGAGGTAGGCCAGGATATCCACACAGGCCAGAATTCATCATGTCGTAACAAAACAGAGATTTAATACTCATGGAAAGTCAAGAAATTCGCTGCACACCAGCATCACAAGTGCCACACACAGAACCCTATTCCAAAATTAAAGTTCCCCCAGTCCTGCTTGGCTTGTGACAACTGAGGTGCATCCCAAGGATATCACAAAGGCAGGTCAGAATTGCACGGAAACAGACAACTCAAGGCTGCTTCAAGTTCCAGTTGGATCCTTTTCATGGGGATTTGAAAGCAGGGCCATTCCCAATTACCTGCCTTCCCCCTCCAACAGAGGTACGAGGCCAACTCTCATGAGCAAATCAATGTGTAAGGAATATTGAGCATCTGGGATCAGCCATAGCCTTGCAGAGAAAAATGGCCTTGCAATTTCTCCACCATGAATACAAGCTTTGTGGTATCACCACAAAGCTGCCAGAGGCCAAGCCGTGGAAAGCGTGGATTCTTTGGCCCACGGTGGTGCAATCACACAGTGACAACATAGCCTAGGAATGCTCTGTCTGCACTCTCACCATGCCAAAGTGGTCCCTCATTTTGCCATCTTGGGCAAGTTATGGCATTTGCATTAAAACGCGAAACAAGCAAACAAATAGAAGTTCTGCACGGAGGAAAGTTGAATTCTCCAAGCTGAATAAGCTACACAGAGTAGGCAGTTTTACATCTATTTCCCCATTTTACTTAATTTGCTTGACTTCTATTAGCCATGAAGAGCATGCAAAAAGCCCACTCCCTGACCAGTGACAAGTTCTGTTTTTAAAACGTCTAAACAGTCATAAGGACCAGAAGCTTAAAAAAAATAAGGGAAGCAAAACAGGAGATTCCGAATTCTGTACAGGACACCAATGCTCATGTTTCCACCATGATATTGTGCAAGTATGAAACATACACAGCTCTGGAGACATCCTGTGCTGTTGTGGTTACACACATTCACTTGGCACAGGCAAAAATGACGGGATGTACACACAGCATATACCTGTCCTTCGACGCACACTCTCTCAACCTGACACAACATTTTATTTCCTGCAGTCATAGAGCCAAGGACTCAGGACCAGGCCAGGCAGCCAGCCGCTTCCCTTCCTACTGCCGCTCATTTGTGACCTTCAGCGCTTGTATGCCAGGCCACACGGCATGTAGGCGGAAGAGCAGAAACGGCAGCAATTTTCCAATTTAACCACGTCTCCCAGATAAGCACCAAAACATTTCCCTTTTGACTGAGCAGATGTCATCCTGGCTCCGGGCTGGGGAGTGCTGGTCCACTGCACCCCCTGCAGGCCATCTGCACACATAGGCCACAAAGTTTCTATACTTCAAAAAATGCATACATACAAATCAGAGAGACGCAGGTGCTTGTTTAATGGGCAGTCTGAACAGCCTTCCTCCCCGGCTGCTTTGCACCCCCGCCTGCAGCTCTTGCTCACTCGCTGACCCCAGGAGACAGGAAAGGAAAAGGAAGTGCCAGACAGGAGAGCCCTAAACAAACATAACCAGGTCTTTACATGTTGCTTTTGAGAAAGCCGCCAGGATGCTGGCAAAAACCACATCAGGGGACTGGGAAGCATCGATGGCCGTATGGATCCCACGCTTGGAATAGTAGTCAACCAGCGGCACTGTCTGGGTGTGATAGGCGCTCAGGCGAGTTTTCAGTGCCGCTTCGTTGTCATCCGACCGGCGTATCAAGGGCTCCCCGGTGACCTGGCAAGAGAAAGGCATAAATGAAGACGCGGTCCAGGAATGGGAGTGGTGGGGCCATCGTCCTATAGGGCTAGGATGGCCTGAGCCTCAAGGTGATGCGAGATGCTGAAGCCGGGGAAATCCCGGCTCCTGAAAGCAGAGGCTGCAGCCAACCTCAGATGTGCAGGGTGGACTCCCCCCCCCTGCCCCGGGGCTCTGAAATGCTATGCCAGTCCTGATCAGAGCCATCCCACGCACTTGCACCACACAACCCAAGAGGTGTCCCAGGATCCCTTGCCCTGCTGCTGAGGATGCTGGGACGCAAAGTGACACAAACGTTGGCTTAGCTCATTAGTCAGCCATGATTTGTGGTTGCCACGAATCCCCTCCCCGGCCTCCTCTAGCATCCACAGAGGGCGTGGGAGGGAGTCCCGCTGTTTCTTTCCTGCCGGGAAGCTGCGGTGGAAAGAGGCTGCTGCGGGAGAGATCTGTGTGGTGCCAGGCACCCTGCTCGCTAGAGGCCGGGGGGCACTTGCCCCTAGCAAGGGGATCTGTGGATGTCTGTGGATGACAACCATTGACTAGGGCTGTTGACAACAGAAACGTAGTTCAAAATAAACACGTGCCAAGAAAGGCAGAGTCCTGCTACCAGTATAAAACCATGCAAATTGTATAAGTGTGCAATTGTATAAATGTGGAAGCGGAGGAAGAAAATATTTTGCATGTTTATTCTTTTGTCGCTCACCGGCGAGAGGGCTGAGATACTGCCAACACACTTCCAAGCATTTCTTCAGAGCCAGAAGGGTGGGGGTCTCCAATCTTGCTCGCCCCCTCTCCGAGGCAAGAGCTCCGCTAGGCTGCTCAGGCAAGCGAGATGACCCTGCTCGCACGGGCTCTGCCTCTTCCCCGGCCCCACAACTGGGTAGAAGCCTGGCATCTGTTCTGGCTCTGTGCTTGCTCATTGGCAAAACTTTGCAAGGCTGCCAGTGGATTCCAGTCTCCAATGACAGTACTCAAAATCCATCAAGTCAGTGGGAACCACATTTTGACTTTGAATGACCCAGCTAAACCCAACCAAGACTGAGAAGTGCAAACTGAAGTCCTAAGCAAGGCAATTAAAACAGAACACATAATTAAATTCTAAAAGTCACTGCCGCGAACACATCACAAAGCTTTGGAGCAGGGCTGGGACACACTGCCACTGCCATCACCACATTTCCCACAGAAATTCGGTGGCGTGGCAGCCCAACAGTTATTTTTCCCTTGCCTTAACACAAACAAGCCACGGTTTACTGATGAAATTTGTAAGCGTGGCGGGAACGAACAGCCCCTTTTGCTGCCACACTGCCAAATTTCGGTGGCACCCTCGGAAGTTGCCCATCTCCGCTTTAGAGCAATCCGAGGCAATCTGAACAGAGCCCCAAGGAGGAAGAGCTAAACGGGAAGGCAACTTACATCGTCCTTCATGTGGACCTTAGGAGGGTTGAATTCGTCATGGTATGAACGGCCACTGCTTGGGTGGATCAGCCTGAAAGAGACCACAGGAGTCAGTAAAGCGCATGTCAGACGTCGCCAAGGGACAGGATTATGGAGAAACATTTACTCAGAATTAGGATCACCGAAGAATATAGCATTAGGCATGAGCAAAAGCAACTCTCCTTTAGAGACCTTCCCAGAAGGGAAGGGACTCCCAGAAGGTGGCGGAAGTGACACAAGGCAGGCATTCCGTGAGTTATGAAGGAGATCGCCACACCGATGAAATTGAACGTGGGGCGGGGGGGTTAGCATATGTTCTCGAGGCCTCTGATGCTGCAGCACTGGTGAGTCTACGCAGATGGGGACCTGGTTAGTCCCCTGGATAGGAGACTACCGGGAGCCCCAGGTAAGAGGCATTTACTGCTTAGGATCTTTATCTCCCACCATTCTGCCAAGGCTGCATACACCGGGGTTCACAGGTGTCTCCCATCCAGTGACGGGCCATATCCACACCTGCTTAGCTTCGGCTTACAACTAGGAGCCAAGTGTGAAATAACAGGGCAAATACACTAGAGCAGCCTTCCCCAACCTGGTGCCCTCCAGATGTGCCAGACTACAACTCCCACCAGAACATGACTCTTCTGGGGTGGCTCAGAACTCTGCAGAAGATCTACCGAGTTTCCCCAAAGGAAGTGGCTGTTACCGTCCAGTGATTCTCCGGATGAGTAAGGAGTCAGCGACGCTGAATTCGATGACAGAATCCAGCTTCTCTTTTCTTTTTTCCATGAGCTCCTCCAGCTGCAGCATGTTAGGAGGGTGGAAAGAGGAAAAAGAAGCATCTACTTTTAAAATGCACAGAGGGAGTGAGTTCTGATCTAAGCAAAGCAAGTCTCCTCTGGACTGGGAGAGACAAGAGAAGTGAGTGGCCCTGGAGCCCAGCAATGGAGCCCAAACTCAAGCCCATCCCATCGCTCTTCATCATGTGGGATCTCAGTATCCGGTGGAATGCCTCCGCCTAGACGTGCCTGTCCATGCCCTCAGGTCATCTGCAGAGGCCTTCCTTCAAGTGCCCCCTCATTCTGAAGCTCAGAGGGTGGCTACTAGGGAGAAGGCCTCCTCGATGGTGGCCCCTGGTTGCGGAACCCTCTTCCCAGGGAAATTCACCTGGTGCCAACACTGTTGCATTGCTCAGACTCAGTATATGGCAGCTATTAATCCCCAATTCCAAGGTGGAGAACAAATGGCATATCAGGAATCGCATACCATCTCTGCTTGCCGCACAGTGCGAGGGAACCCATCCAAAAGGAAGCCGTTTCTGCAGGGGGGAGTCTCCAGGTTTTTCTCAATCAGCTCCACCACCATTTCGTCACTCACCTTACCGTGGAGGGAGGGGGGAACAAGAAAAGGAAGTCTTGATACAGTGCCCCACACTGGCAAATGCCAACCAAAATTTCTGGACCATCATAAGGAAAACATGTTTTCTACCACCACCAAATTCGAAATTCTATTTTATTGGTTTCCAATAAGTCCTTACAGCTATGAAATAAGTTTGATGATAGGAGGGCAAACACACTAGAGGATCAGAAAACAAGATTGCAGAAAGACCAATTTTAAGACATTTTCTCGTACTCAGGATGTGTCAATCCCTCCAGATTACTTAAGTCCGAATGCACTTTGTCACATTTGATTTCAAAAGAATAGAATAACTGCAACATGCTCATGATCTCAGACACATGGCTTTGCCTGCTTGTGCGCTTCACCTTAAGCTCTTCGCTCTGCAAATACTCTCTGTTCAAGATGCACTGCAGTGCAGTGGAGGGGCTGTCAGATCAGTAGTCCGGCCGCCCAGCCAGACACTGGACTTGATGGCCTTATGATCCCTTCCACCTACGACTTCTGTAAAAGCTTCAGATTTTGAGCCTCAATTCATTCATAAATCACATTAATTTACATGCTCAAGGAATATGCGTATGCCTTTCTGCTGCACTCCTGCTGAATAAGCTACTGTTATCTCCCAGCCCAAGACCTGGGTGCAGAGCACAGCCACGGCAGATTACCACTTCTCTGCATTATCTAGCATATACAGCCACGTCCACCTGGCTCCTGCATTTCCTAGCCCACTGATATCTCCATGAAGGTTTGGAGGGAAGGCTGCAGATAAGCATTATCCATCACAGTCCTGCTCTAAAACCATAAAATTGAATGAAGTCTTCTTTGGAGGCTGCCAGGCAAAAGCAACAAAATGCAGGAGAACAGAAAGAAGCCTTTTAGACTCCAGGTCTGGATCCAAAGTGGTCTTTAAAGCAAGAGAGGGTTGGCAAATGGGATTTTTTATCAGGCCAATTCCTTTTGGCATAAGACTAGAGAATGCACACCTTGGATTTAGAATACTCTTAAAGGCCAAACCAGGGGAGGGCTTGGGGGACAGAGCGCTAATGAAAGGGCTAGACTATCCTTAACACAAATACTTCTAGCTCGTTCATGAAATCATAGAATAGTAGAGTCGGAAGGGGTCTACGCCATCAAGTCCAACCCCCTGCTCAATGCAGGAACCCAAGTCAAAGCATCCCTGACAGATGGCTGTCTAGCCATACCCTGAATGCCTCCAGTGTGGGAGAGCCCACCACCTCCCTAGGTAGTTGGTTCCATTGGCGTACTGCTCCAACAGTCAGGAAGTTTTTCCTGATGTCCAGGCAGAATCTGGCTTCCTGTAGCTTGAGCCCATAATTCCGTGTCCTGCAATCTGGGATGATTGAGAAGAGACCCTGGCCCTCCTCTGTGTGACATCCCTTCAAGTACTGGAAGAGTGCGATCATATCTCCCTCAGTCTCCCCTTCTGAAGGCTAAACATGCCCAGTTCTTTCAGCCTCTCCTCATAGGGCTTTATTTCCAGTCCCTGATCGTCTTTGTTGCCCTCCTCTGAACCCTCTCCAGTTTGTCTACATCCTGCTTAAAGTGTGGTGCCCAGAACTGGACACAGTACTCAAGATGAGGCCCAACCAGTGCTGAGTAGAGGGGAACTAGTACTTCTCACGATTTGGAAGCTATACTTCCATTAATGCAGCCCCAAGGAGCATTTGCCTTTTTTGCAGCCACATCACATTGATGGCTCATATTCAGTTTGTGATCTACAACAATTCCAAGATCCTTCTCACTTGTAGTATTGTTGAGCCAAGTGCCCCCCATTTTGTAACTGTGCATTTGGTTTCCTTTCCCTTGGCATTTATCCCTATTAAATTTCATTCTGTTGTTTTCAGCCCAGCGCTCTAGCCTATCGAGATCGCTTTGAATTTTGTTTCTGTCTTCCAGAGTATTAGCTATTCCACCCAATTTTGTGTCATCCACAAATCTGATAAGCATTCCCTGCACCTCCTTCAACTAATGGCATTTCATAAACCCTTGAGATAAGAAATATTTTGTACATTGACCAGGAAGGGCTGAATGAGAGGGAGCAAAGATCTCTTTTGCACCACTTCTCCCTGCACATTCATCAAATCTAAGCAGGGCTGCCTTTAATCGCAGCTGTCAGGAAACCCAAGTTCCACAACCCAAAGTATAGAGAGGGAAGGTGAGAAGAGACATTCCATCTCCACAGCCAGGAAGGCAGGGAAAATCACCTTTCCTAAAAACTGAGATGCAATATAATTAGGACACCATGCAACCCTTTCATAAATCAAAATTTATCAACAGAGTAGTGCACTGAACACGCCCACAGAGGCTCGGCGCTTGATTCAAAACCTCTGTGGACATATCCAAGACAGGTCAGGCGTTTCCAATTTTCAGGCACAGAATTCAAAAGGCCAAAGAACATCACCACAGCGTAAGCCAACAGCTGGCAGCCACCTCCGCAATTTACAGAATCATGGCTATTTGAGAGATGCAGCCAAATGGTACAGCAACAGCCACTGTTCTCTACCTACCAGCTTTCCAGCATCCATCGTCGCCTTCAACTTTTCCCCCAGCTCCGAGCCAGAAGCCACCATAGCCCTCAACATGTCCCCTGTCGCCAAGTGACACACGCAATAGGTTTCGGCAAGCCGAGGAGCCTATACAGGAGAAAGCAGAACGGAACGGTGAAGCCCCCGGACTTTAAAGACAAGTTCACAGCAGCAGCTACTGAACGAAATGGCTCTGCTATGGGTGCATTTGCACATTACTGGAAGAAGGGTTCTAGGGGGAGTTTTATTGTGCAAGGTGTGCACTTTTTGCACTAAACCCTACAGGGAAAAGTGGCAGTGTCAACTGGGTGGAGGTAGGGTTCAGCAACTACCTCTCTCCCACCATGGAGAAAAGACCCTAGATAAGCATAAGAATTAACTTTGTGAACCCATTTCCAGTGGGTAGCTATGTCAGTCTATTATAGCAAAAACAACGAAGAGTTTTGTGGCAACTCAAAGAAGGAATTTATTCTGGCATAAGATTTTGTGGACTTCATCAGATACATGGTAATCAGTCCATCTAGCCCAGGAGGACCCTGTTTCCAAGTGCAGTAAGCCAGAAAGCTCCCAGGCAGGGCATGAAGGCAAGAAGGACGAGCCAGTCAACTGTTCAATGCACCTGGGTGATCTAGCATCCAGCTGCAAGATTACAGGTAGGTAATCACACATAACGCTTGGAGGAGGAAAAATTCAACAAAACAGTAAGGCAAGATCTTTCATTAGATTAGACTCACATGTAAGCTTTTGAATTACACAGAAGTCTTCAATAAAAAGTGGATGAGTTTTTCAACTCAGAAGCTTACATACCCCCCCCCATATCTGTAAGTATTAGACTGATAAGAAAAAGAGCCTTTCCTGTTTTTCATATTAGTGCACCTGAACTGTCTACAGCAGGGCTGGGAAACCTGTGGCCCTCCAGATGTCCCTCATTATTGTCCAGGCTGGCTGGGGCTGATGGGAATTGGACTCCCAACACCATCTGCAGGGCCACAGGTTCCCCAGCTCTGGTCTGCAGATCACCAAATAAATGCCTACACCTATCAGAATGCAGACGGGCATTCTGAGCATACCACACTGGTTTTGTGCCTGTTTCGCTGGTTACCAGGTCCTTTCAAAGTGCTGGTTACTGCCTTTAAAGATTTAAATGGTCTGGGACCAGGTTACCTAAAGGGAACGATCCTGCCCATTTGCTTAGGTCATTATCAGGGGCTCTGCTCACGTACCCACCAGTAAGAACAGCTAGATTGGTGAATACGAGGGGCAGTTTTCTCAGTGATGGCCCTTCAGTTGTGAAAAATTCACTTCCTGCTGTTTTGCACCTACACCTTCTGTGCAGGCCTTTAAGAAATTTTTAAAACTGATCGAACTGGCTTTTCCTGAGTACCGTAGGTAAATAGTGTGTTCCACTTTCAGCCGCCTCGAACTTCTCTTAACTTCCTCAACTTTGATAGTGCTATCTTTGTATATTGATGTGTTTGTGCCCAACCCTTTTATTGTTTGTATTCTGCTTTGTGAGGGTCTCCCTCTGAAGAGTGGGATATAAATGTACTGAATAAATAAAATATGTCGTGCCAATCTGCTACAATTTGAACAGACACAGAAGGGAAAACTGCCGTCTTCCCTGGCTGGAGAGCCTACAGTCTGCAGCAGACAGGCTCCACGGGGAGAAAGGGTCAGGGAAAGACAAGAGAAATCTGCAGGCAGCCAAGAAGCAAGTACTCTGGAGTGGCTGTGAAGAGGTTGTGGATCTTAAGATTCCTCCAAATATCAACTTCCTCTGCCCTTCAGACACATCTCGGAGGAAAGTCAGTCTTCCACACGATTAGAGATTAGCACCATGTTCCTGGAACTTTCAGTAGCATGAGGCACCCTCTCCACCCCCTTTTTTTTATTTTTAGGACTGACTGGAAGGAGGCAACCCCTGAACATCAAAACCCACAGAGAGACATAAGGGACAATCACCTGGGGGTGGGGGGGCAATCAAGTGACCCAGTGGCACCCGATGCTGAGATGAGGCAGAACCATCTGCCTGCTCAAGGGGAGCCTGACAGCAAAGCCACAGAGGGCAGCCTCCCCTAAGAGGGTTTACAAGAGCCTTCGTTGATTTCCTTATTGCAGACCAGCCATTCTCTCATGGCACGCTGCCACGCCCCAGACCATAGTTTTGGAATTACTGTAACAGTAGAACCCTAGAAGGTATTGCACATGGACAGGAAGAGAGAAGCCAGTTTTGCAAGTAATAGCAGTTTAAAAAAACTTGACAGATAATTTCAGACACGCAAAGGTGCTCTACCCAACAAGGTACAAAGGTTAAGAAGCTTGCCTTGGAACAGAGCCAGTAGCAGCTTAGTTGGGGCAAAGCAAAAGAGAGAAAGGGAGGGGTCTATTCACGCAGGGAATAAAGGCCAACCTGAATGCACTTTTTGTTTTTGAAGGCCTGACTTTGATGGGAACTGCTTACAGATGTTGCAACATTTGAGGCTGTCGCATCTTTCCCAGGAACCCCCGCACCCCCCCGAAATGGGGCAAGAAAACATCCCTCATGAAGACATGGTGCTCTTACAAAAACTTTCCATTTCTTTCATGGGTCTGGGCAAGACGTTTCCCCTTTCCCCTGGCTACAGTAGTTTTATTCGGCACCTGCCTCAAGGTTTCCGCACACATCATGCATTTCCTACACAGGCTGTCACTTCCATGTCGAAAAATGCACGTGGGACACATGTACACACACAATGTACATCAGCCTTGTGGGATCTACTTTCTTCTTGACTAGAACCCCGAGATCCTTCAACTGGAGCCTGGTGCAAAAGATGTACACTTAGAACCGAAAGACTTCTGAGCCAGGAATTGGTTTTGAGTACTAAACTAAAGGGTGCTCAGAGCCCTCCTTCCACACAGAGAAATTCCTCTCCTGGTTACACGTCCCAGGCTTCTCCATTTCAGCAGTATACGTAATTTAGCAGGCTGGGAATCACATTGCTGCTGCCACTATTAACTACTTGGGTGTCAGAAACCCCTGCTGATCTCCTGCAAATCACCAGTCCTCCCAAAGACCCACTGTATACCAAGCGAGGCCATTGGTTCATCCAGGCCAGAGGTTTTTCCCACCCCAGTTGCTTAACTCTTTTAATGTTACACGCCCTGGGTGGAACCCGGGACCTTCTCCATGCAAACACAGAGGCCCTCCCGCTGAGCTACCAGCATCTCACGCGCAGCTCAGACCACCTGGGAGCAATGCATGTGCATGCGGGTGTGTGTGTACCCCAGAAACCCCTCATGCCTCTGCAGGGCGCCTGGGCCCTTCAAAGAGGAAAGAGAAGCAGCAATGGAGCAAGGCAAGGAGCACCCCAGTGCCGGACGCCTGTGTTTTAGAGCAGTGTTCTCCAACCTAGGGTCCCCCGATGTTTTTGGCCTACAACTCCCAGCATGCCCCAGCCAGCGTAGCTGGCTGGGGCATGCTGGGAGTTGTAGGCCAAAAACATCGGGGGACCCAAGGTTGGAGAACACTGCTTTAGAGGCCAGAGGGGATGGGCAGAGGAGAAACCCAGGAGGACAGCACTGCTCATAATTCCGGCCTCTTAGGGCGCCGTGCGATGCATGCTTAGGCAGAAAAAAGTCCTGCCACTCCCAGCATGGCCCAGTCAGCAACGCTGGGAGTTGACAACTCCCGAGTTGCAAAACTTCCTCTCTCTCTCTCTCTTTCTCTCTAAACATGCACCGGATCGCGCCCCTAAGAGCTCAGCACTCTCCCAGTTCTTTCCAGAGGGGAAAGGGACGGCCAGGGCCACCCAGGGTACCTGCTTGCGGAGGGGGGGGCACCCAGTCCAGGACTCCTGGGTCCCCTATGCCCCCTGGTAATCCCGGACTCCTGGGTTCCTCAGAGAAGCGAGGGGGGGGGGGAGAGAGAAAAGGTCAGCCCGGGTTCAGGCAGGACGCCCGGGTTCCTCAGAGCGGAGCGAGGGAAGGCAAAGTTAGAGCGGGGGGAGGGGCGCCCCGCCTCGGACGCCTGGGTCCTCCGGAGCTAATAGGGTGGAGGTGGGAAGGAAGCCCCGGCCGGACCGGGCCCGCTCACCTGGGTCCCCTTTCCCGCCCCGGGCGGTCCCCAGCAGCACGGCCCGGACGCCCTTGCGGACTCCGCGGCCGAGGCCTGCTTCCCCGCCTTCCGCGCCAGGAGCCATCGCCGCGATCGGCCCGCGCCCGCCCGCGGAGAAGGCACGCGGAGAGAGGCCCGTCCCCCGCGCCTCCCTATTGGCCCGCGCTCCTGGCTCCGACTGGCGCGCCTCTCGGCCAATAGCCTCGGAACAGGGGCCGCGGGGACCGGATCTCAACGTGAGGGCGGGGCTAAGGAAGCTGCGCCTGCGCGTTCCCCTGCGCAAGAGCGGCTGCCTCCCTGGCCCGGACGTGCACATTTATGTATCGGCCTGGAAAATGAAGTCGTCGTTGTTGTCATTATGGTTATCATTGCGCCCCCTCGTGTGCTTTATTTTTATTTTTCATTTATCTTTATTAATGAATAGAGTAGAATAGGACAAGTCCCTGCCCCTGGGAGCTTACAGTCCCAGGCTGCGGCTGCGGCTGCGGCTGCGGCTGCAGACGCATCTCCTCGGGTTTACTTGCCGTCGGGGGGGTGGGGTGGGGTTGTGGCGAAGGCTTCCAATCCCGGGACAGGGCCGGGGACACTCGAGCGCAGAGCACGTGCCTGGCATGTGGAAGGTTTCCAGTTCAGTTCCAGCCTCTCTAGGCAGGGGTGGGAGGGAAAGGCCCCTGGAGAGCCACTGCCCCAGGAGACGGGTGAGCTGGGTGGACTCATGCGATAGGGCAGGTTCCTATGTTCCTATTCAACGCTTTGTCCAGAACCATGAGGACTGGAACCTTCCTTTGTCTTTAAGGAAAGGACTGTAGAATCCATTGGCTGCCTGGAGGTTTTCCTTATGGTTCTTCACAGGACCTCTGAGAGGCATTTTATCGGGGTATACAAAGTTTCTTTTGGGCCCCTTCCCTTCTCCATTAGTGATTCTGTTTTTATCCACTACAGTTTTGTGCCATGAGCTGTAGCCTGTAAGGTCAAACAGGGCTATGGAAGACGAGAGAGGGGTGGAGTGAAGTGCTCTGTTAATTTTCTGTATTTAAGGCCTTATGCTCTTATACTCCCTCCACCATAAATATAAATAAGAGAAAACTGGAATGGAGATATAAGTTGGGGGGGATGTGGGGTCTTTGCTCCCCTCCCCTAGTTTGCTAATTGTGGCTCTTAATTCCTGGGAAGTGAACAGCTCTGAATAGTCTCAGTTTATTTGAGCTGGGAAACTAAGCAGGGTCAGGCCTGACTATTACTTGGATGGGTGACCCCTCCTCTAGTTTGCTAATTTTGGCTCTAAAATTTTGGCTTGAAATTTTATGCTGTTTTTATAGTATTTGTATTTTAATTGTACTGCATAAATTGTTAACTGCCCAGAAAGCTTCAGCTGTTGGGCGGTATAGAAATGAAATATAATAATAAAGTGGAAGACCAACAACCTGGTCTTCTGCGCGGGTTCAATGCTAAGGGGGTAGCGAGTCCTGGGGCGGGCCTTCTCCGAGGTCCCCAGCGACTATCATCCTTAGCCCAGAACAAAGGGATAACTTACAGCCACAAAAGTATCTTTTATAAAACAAGTTTATTTACAAAATTACCTTCCCAAACCCAGACACACGCCAGCAATACAGCTTATCAGTACGGTACAAAGTAGCAAGCAAGAAGTCTCAAGGACACCGTGATTTCAGGGCTCTCAGCTAGTTAGTTCAGCTCGGGCTCTAGCAGAGGCCCGGTCAACTGCACGCTGCTAGCTGGGTTCCCGGCGGAGGTCCGGTCTACCCAAGCAGCTAGCTGGGTTCCCGGCGGAGGTCCGGTCTACCCAAGCGGCTTGTGAGTGATTTCAGCTTGGTTTCCCGGGGGTCCAGTCAACCCAAGCGGCCAGTGATTTCAGCTTCAGTCATCAGAAGAAATAACAGAGCGCTCCACTCCACCCCTCTCTCGTCTTCCATACCCTTTTTGACCTTATAGGCTACAGCTCATGGCATAAAACCATAGTGGATAAAAACAATCATTAATGGAGAAGGGAAGGGGCCCCCAAACTTTGTACCCCCTGATAAAATGCCTCTCAGAGGCCCTGGGGGCAGGTGCCTGGTGCGAGCAGCCTGGGGTGGAAGGGAAGAGGTGACTGAGGGGTAGACAGGGCATAGCCACCACGTGTGCTGGTGCTGTGCAGGTAGGCAAGGGGGAGAGTGCGGCTTATTTCACGTGCCCGAGGCTCACATCCGAAGGGGGCCAAGGAACTGCAGCTGCTGCGCTCAGGCCCCCAATTGCACAGGCCCGCATCATTGGCTGAACTTGCCAGCCAATCGCCGCTGGCTGCAAACTTTATTTGGCCCTCGAGGGGTGTAATCCCCCCCCCGCTCTCTCCACTCCTTCCTCCATGAAACTTTTAAAAATTTGATGAACTTGCCTGATTGAACTGTCTTAAGGGCTCTCTTATTTCCCCTTTTAATTAAACATCATCATTATTATTATTATTATTATAGTGGAAGTTGGTGAGTGTGTGTGTGTCAGGCAGGGGGCTTAGGTTGGCTTTCTCCACAATTATTAATTATTATTATTTTAAATTTCTCTCCTATTCTTTCTCTTTTTACTTGTTGCCTCAAACACACACGTAGTCAGCCGAAAAGTTCGGGGGTGGGTGCCAAAAAAGTAGGGGGGGGTTCATCTGGTTTGCAGACTGTTTAAAGAAAAAAGTGTAAACTGTTTTTATGTGTTTGTAAAACAAAAAAACGGGGGAGCAGGGTGTGCCACCTCCATTTCACACACACTCCGTCTTCCCTGTTCGATCATGTGAACTGGGATGTACCAAATTGTTTCCCATTACAGCTTTCAGGCTGAAATTTGCCAAAGGATCAAATATCCTTTGAGTGTGAAAAGATTCACCTTATTTCAATCCTACCACAAAT
This sequence comes from Shinisaurus crocodilurus, assembly GCA_021292165.1. NCBI lineage: Eukaryota > Metazoa > Chordata > Lepidosauria > Squamata > Shinisauridae > Shinisaurus > Shinisaurus crocodilurus. The sequence continues at coordinate 36,643,780 of CM037885.1, forward strand.
GCTGCTGAAAAGCAGTAAGTAGTTTCAGCTTAGCCCGACTGATCACTATATATATATATATATATATATATATATTTAAAACTACGCAAAAGTCAAGTTGACAATACAGTGCACTCCTAAACTTTGCGCTGACCGAGGCATTTCAGTCTCTCCGTGCAACAGTCTCTCCAGTGACCCCGAGTCCAAGAGACTAACAGGCTTGACCCCTTCCGTGTGCCTGCCCTCAAGGCCGTGGGAGGACTGCGAGCCGCTCTATGGGACTCCATCTCTTCCTTTATTTCTATGTTCTGCACTGACCATGCCCCTCCCACTCCTATGCAGAGACAAGCTAGACAACATTTCCAGCGAGGGCAGAGTGGAACCTCCGTTGTCCGTCCATCCAATGTCTTTGTGGAACTGCAGCAGGCTGACCTCCCCCTCACTTTCCCTTTCTGGCACCCTAGCAGCGTGCTTACTTTGGAAGGGCCAAGCCCCTCACTCTCTTCACAGATGCACACACAGCCAGCTCAAAAAGCGGAGAGGCCTAGTGTGGAGAAAGCCTGACACGAGTCTGCATACACACACACACACACACACACACACACAGTCTCCGCCCAAGGGAAGGGGGCGAGGAGGGGGGATGGAGTTACAGGGGAAGCAGCCAGACAGACCGGCATCCCCACCAATGGAGAGTCTTGGTGGAATTCCACAAAACCCAAGGAAGGACCATCAAGACCATCAAACTATCAGGGCAGTCTCAAAGAGCTGTAAAGTACCCAGTACGTCACCTTCTTCCCGGGCAGGAATAAGCCCACCTGATACGAAGGGGCAGGCATAAGCCCCCACCTGACCTGGAGGGTGGGGAGAGCGGGAACTCAGGGGTAGAAAACCCCTCTCCCTTCCGGTAAGGGTTGTTGGGAACACAGGGCGTTTCGGAACAAGATTCATCCTCCAAGCGGTGGCTGGAGTAAGCTGTTCCCATCCCCGGATCGGCCGACCCAGAGCCAGGCTGAAATTGACTAGCATAAAGTCTTTAGTCTAAGGTAACTGACTAATCCCAAGGCGCTAGCCTGGGAGCCTGTTTCATTGACAAACGCAGAGGTCACCTCAGGTTGTGTTGACATTATAGTATTCCTAGAAAGCTGTTAGTTCCGCTCCGTATCTTGCGTAAATTAATAAATAAAGCCTTATTTGGTCATTTAAAGGGCTCTAGTTTCCTCTTGTGTGTGCGAACCTCCTAGGCGGTTTCCCGTGCTTGTACGGGCTGTAACTCAGTGCTGGTTAACCCGTTAAGCGCCGAACTCACGCAAAGGATCCAGGTGCTTATCCTTCACACCTAGAAATACCAGGAATCCAGAGACTGTCCTCAGAAACTCGCATCATGCATGCAAGACACTCGGGGACTTTTTCCAGCTGTTAGTTTGTTGCAGCAAGAACAACAGAGTCTTGTGTCACCTTAAAGACTGACGCATTTATTATGGCATAAGCTTTAGAGGACCATAACTCACTTCATCAGGTACATGAAGTGATAACCTGCGTTACAAGTGTATATGCACACATACGGGGGTGGGTGGGTTTGTAAACAGTGAGGTTGGGGGAAATGAAATTCAGAAAGCAGGGTCCTGTTCCTCAGCTGATCTCCCACAGGTCACCCAGTCTCCCATCCAGCTGTTCCAACCAGACCGCTGAGTTTTGTGCTTGCCCCTCTGTGTGACAAACCCCACTTCTGATACAGATCCACAGTGCACCCTAGAGCATTGGGCCAGTTGGAACCCTGCTGGGCAACCTGAATAGTTTTATCCAACCTTATTTCACTTCTTTGTCCTCCAAAATGTGAACAAAACCTTAATCCTTTTCTGGAATAGGCTGACTGCTTCCAGTCACCTTGGGCTTTTGACTTGTAAGTTACAGTCATTAACAAGGTGGGTCCAGCCACTAGATGATCTCCTGATTTGCTGACTAGAACACTGATATGAGCAATGGAGGCTATCTTGGCATTGGACTGACCAACCATCAGGCTGTATTCACCACTACATAAATTTTGTCAGTTCTGGTTCGGTCCATAGTGCCAACACACCTCGGGGACAGCACCAATGTATCTTCTGTCAATTTCTTCCTGAGACTGTGTCATTTTCTACAATGCACTGCATAAATTATTTGTGGGCATTTGGAGTCAAGTACAGAAAGCCCGTCTCAGTCCTTTTCACCAATTCTGCACTGTTATAAGGAAAAACAGATGTTAACTGTGGAGAAAGCCAACCTAAGCCCCCTGCCTGACACACACACACTCACCAAGGAGGGGGGAAGGAGACCCGGGGGGGGGGGGGAGACAGCCAGTCTCCACAGATGCCAAAGGGGACAAACAACATCTGCATAGAATCACCCCAGGGGGGAAGGCAGGAAGCATCACCAGGTTTGTCAATGCTCTCGCATATCAGCCCCATCTACATAAGACTTGAATACCTCTCCAGAGCAGACAGGTTTGTCAATGCTCTCGCATATCAGCCCTATCTACATAAGACTTGAATACCTCTCCAGAGCAGACACTTCGGCACCCCTAGGAAATGGCCACTCAACACCATAGGATGGGACCATTAAACAAGTGGCTTCAAAGGGACCCCGTCCCACGGGGGGAGGGCGTCAACCCACCTGATCACAGAGGGAGGGGCTACCTGAAACACCAAGGTATAAAACACCCTGCGCAAGGGAACTGGTTGTTGTTCAGCAATCTTGCCCATGCCTGGGGTAAGGGAACGAAGGATCGGCAACCCCGGGTAGCAGCACCCGGCGCTCCAGCTAGCTGAAATCACTGGCCGCTTGGGTTGACCGGACCCCCAGGAAACCAAGCTGAAATCACTGGCCGCTTGGGTTGACCGGACCCCCGGGAAACCAAGCTGAAATCACTGGCCGCTTGGGTTGACCGGACCCCCGGGAAACCAAGCTGAAATCACTGGCCGCTTGGGTTGACCGGACCCCCGGGAAACCAAGCTGAAATCACTCACAAGCCGCTTGGGTAGACCGGACCCCGCCGGGAACCCAGTTAGCCACTTGGGTAGACCGGGCCTCCGCCGGGAACCCAGCTAGCCGCTTGGGTAGACTGGACCTCCGCCGGGAACCCAGCTAGCCGCTTGGGTAGACTGGACCTCCGCCGGGAACCCAGCTAGCCTCTTGGGTAGACCGGGCCTCCGCCGGGAACCCAGCTAGCTGCTTGGGTAGACTGGGCCTCCACCGGGAACCCAGCTAGCCGCATGCGGTTGACCGGGCTTCTGCCGGGGCCCGAGCTGAACTAACTAGCTGAGAGCCCTGAACTCACGGTGTCCTTGGGACTTCTTGCTTGTTACTTTGTACCGTACTGATAAGCTGTATTGCTGGCGTGGGTCTGGGTTTGGAAAGGTAATTTTGTAAATAAACCTGTTTTCTAAAAGATACTTTTGTGGCTATAAGTTATCCCTTCGTTCTGGGCTAAGGGTGAGGCCTCGGAGAAGGCCCGCCCCAGGACTCACTACCCCCTTAGCATTGAACCCGCGCAGAAGACCAGGTTGTCGGTCTTCCACTTTAACTTACTCAGAACAACTCTTGCAGGAAATGAGTATGCATTCAGTCAGAGTCAGTTTCTTATCATCCTTATCATCATCAATCATCATCAATCACCATCATCTATTCCATTTCTGTACCACCCAATAGCCAAAGCTCTCTGGGTGGTTTACAACTACATATAATCAGTTAACAAGACAGTCCCTGCCTGCAGGCTTACAATCTAAAAAGACACAACACACAAGGAAAGAGGAATGGGGAGGGAAGAAGGGGGGAAATTAACTAATACTCCTGGCAGGGCTGGTGGAATGGCCCTGCGCTCCCTCTCTTCTCCCTCCGCACGGCCTCCTGGAATGGCTGCTGGTGGTGACAGTTGAGGGAGGAGGGGCCTTCCTGAGGGTGAGGGAGGCCTTTCAGCAGGGCCGGTGGAATTGCCCTGTGCTGGTTGCAAACAAAAATGTTTGGCAACCGCTGACAGCCCCGGACAGTGAGCGTGTCGTGCAAAACTGCCTGCCTGGTGTCACACTTAGGGAACCTTTGGGGTCTTGTTCCTATTCATCAGTGCTTCTCCCTCCCAAAGGACTACCCAATCCTGACCGAACACGCCTGTCACATGACTGGAGTTCCAGAAAGTTCCGTTCAGCACAAGAGCGGCCCCCGCCCTGAGACAAGGCCGCAGCCCAGCCCAGTCTAGACCACTGCCAGGCCTCACCGGCTGAGCTTGGCCACGGAGCCCGAGACGTAACTAAGGCCAGCTTGGTGTGTGTGTGTGTGTGTGTGTGCGTGTGCGTGTGCGTGTGCGTGTAGACCGCCGCCGGCCCTTTTGCGTGAGTTCGGGAGTTAACAGGTTAGCCGGCACTTTAAAAACTCCCTTATGCAGCCGCGTTGGATTGCACTGAACCAGAGACAGCTTCCACCGTTGCAGAGTTTGTTTATAACACCTTTAACTGAGCGAAGCGGGCCAGATAGAAGAGGAATTCCACAGTAAACAGAACTGTCTAAAAAGCGCAGTGAAGGGTGAAGCTCCAATACACAGAACAGACTGAAAGAGGCTTGCGGAGTTACAGACGGTATTCTGCATTGCGCCAGAGAACCCGACTGCTGAAGCTAATCCTGACTATTCCCAGCACACCATACAGACTTACAGCAGGCCTGGCGAAGCCGGAGGTCCGTTCCATGCAGCCCTGCACCCGGCTCCCAACAACCCCCTGGGGCTTAGTTGCTCCCTCCCCCCCCTTCCTCGCCCCTCCTCTCGCCCCCACCTTCTCTTCCGATGACAGGCTGAATTGGTTCTGCTCTGCGGGAGTCGTCATGGCGCCCCTTGGGTGCTTGTGGGTACTTGGCAGCTCTTTGAGACTGCTGGAGGGCAACCACTGGAGTAAATGTAGTAGATGTGTCCTATTGAGGTGAACGCAGGTGTAAATGTTTGCTCGGAACTTAGTCTCCCCACCCTGGGCAGAGATTATGCAGGTGAGGGGGGGTGTAGGTATGTGTCCTCTCAGGCTTTCTCTCCAATATATATATATATATATATATCGGTATATATATATATATATATATATATAGGATGGGAGTATGTTTGTGCATCATTTCCAGAGAGCTTTGCCAGTGCTCGTGCATGGGGTGGGGTGGGGGGCTGCCCTGGCTTCTTGATGGAGTTGCAGGAGGGCCTGGGATCCGTGCCTATAGCCAACCCATCTGAGGCCTGGTTTATTACAATTTTGTGCATCCTTTCCTTACTGAGGAAGATTCTGAAGCAGAATTGACAGCCGGCACTCTGTCTATATTTCTCATGTGTATGCACAATTTTGCTCAGTTTGTATGTACAGTACAGGTCCGTTTTTGTAGAACAGTTTTGCACATCTTGTTGCATCTATACTTTTCAAGATAGACTTTGGTGTGTCTTGCCCTGACTGTTGGAGTTGGGGAGTGCATTTTTCGCTTAGCTCTAAAGGGCACGAACGTGCGCACGCACACAACGGAGCAGTGGGGTGGCTGTGCGGGTGAGGAAGAGTCTCCCGCCACCTCTGCAGCCGAAAGGACAGAGAGAATCCTCCCCAGTTTATTCTGGGTCACGGGGGCTTGGCGGGTCGCATGAGGCCGCGGATGGACGGATGGTCTGTTCTGGGATAAGAACGTTTCCTTGACTTCCCCTTAAGCTTCAGAGTGGGGGGAAAGAAGTGAGATTTTCTGTGTGTGTGTGTGTGTGTCCCACAAACTGTTGACTCCAGAAGAGTGTCCCAGTTCTAAAAACTTGATAGGATGTTGACAAGATAGATGTTTTTCTGAAATGTTTTCCCCTTGATTTTGCCCACCACAGCATGGTGTTTCAATTCAGATCATCCTCTCCTTCTTCCGGAAGAAGCAAGAAAAGGGCTAGAGCAAAATCAGCCCAGGTAAGAGACTGATTCTCCCTGGAAGGTCCCTGTGGATTTTGATCAGGAAGGGAAAGAGCGGGGCATTTCCCAGTAAGGGTTCTCCGTAAAAAAGGAGAAAAGCCTCAAGTAGTCCTGGTGCAAGAATTGCACCAAAAGAAAGGTAGTGACACTGTGGAGAAATGAGCCTTTGGGGGTACACACACACACCTCATGTGTGAACCAGGTGGGGGCTGGGAGGAGGCGAGGGCCTCGGATGGAATGGGTGGCGCCTAGATGCCTAGAGAAGCTGGCCTAGGCTTTTCATATGTAGATGGTTCAAGCCATGACTCACGGGTTCCCTCCCCCCTGCCTAGCCAGTTCCCTCCCCCCTGCATGGCCAGGTGAAATTCAAATTGATTGGCTGAAGCAAGAAGGCTACAGAAAAGGGGAGGGGGAAGAGCTATTTCCCCACGTGTAGCCTTTGTTCTTGGTCTTAGTCTTTTTTTGGTAGCGTGCCTGGTTGGAGCCATGGCAGCGCGCCAGCGAGGGGCCCGAGCCTTTAGGGGGGGGCCCTCAGGAACCGACCCCAGGCAGCTCCTGGTAAAATTAGCTGGATTGAGGGCTCTGGTGAAAGGCAAGTCTTGTGGAGGGCTATTTATCTCGGACCTGCGGGTAGATAAAATAGTTCCCCCCAGGCGGCAAGGCTGTGCTGGATCTAACCCTTGAAGAAGACACCCTCAGGTAACAGGTGTGTGCCTGAGAGATCGTAAGGAATCAGGTTTTCTTGTGTTTTAGCTTTACTGTGTACTAAAGTGTCTCTCTCTTTATTTTGTGTGCTTCTCTCATTTCCCTAATCTTGTTGTAAGATGCTACCAGAATAAACCTGTTTGGTTTTACCCCACATGGGTTTTGTAGTGCTCTGTGAGTTCAGTATCTAAATCCAGGTTACAGAAATGGAAGGCGAGTCCCTAAACAGAGATCCAAGTAGGATTGCAGACAGCTGAGGCTGGCAGTCTGGTATCTTGAGATCTCAGAGGGTCTTGGTTCCTTTGAGGTAGTAAAGGGTGGGGTGGTGGTGGGCCAGCTAGCCCCCCCCCTTCCTCCACAGACACTTTTTTGAGATCCTCATCAGTAGAAAAAAGCTGTATAGGATCTCAAAGCCTATAGGATCTTGCTGGCTTAAATTTTTGATACGATAGTACCAGATGTACTAAGGAATCCCAGTGGATGGTGTGTAAAAAGAAAAGAAAAGAAAGGTTTCTAAAGTCTAGATGAATTTAAGCAAGGGGACATTATTCTGTTGGTGGGGCAGGTGATTTGAAGTATATAGTTCACTATAGTTTGGACAGGAAGGGGGCAAAATTAACCAGATCAAACAGTGAAGATAATGAAATTGCCCCACTACTAGAGGAAAACAGTATAACAGACTTGGGAAGAATTTTGCACCCTGGAGAAAGGGATTTCACCTGATACTCTCATCAACACAAGACGTGTACAAGAATAGATTACCGTATGTTCCGCTTTCAAGAGCTTTCAAGATACTATGCATATTTACACAGAAAAAACTCCTACAACTCCCAGCATCCCCAGCCAGCCATTCCCCAGCTGGGAATGCTGGGAATTGTAGGACTTTTTTCTGTCTAAACATGCACAGGATTGCATCCTAAATTGCTCTTTATTGTTGAATCATATTTTTAAAATTCAGTATTTTACCACACTTGGAGATTCAGGTTTAATGATATTTTAAGAGGAGGGAATATCCCCACCCACTCCTCTCAGGAATCAAAAAATTCAGTGATAGTAAAACCAGAAAAAGACAAGACATGTGTTGATTCTGACAGACCCATCACACTAACTAACTAACTAACCAAGACTACAAGATGTTTATGTCTCTTATGGCTGAAAGATGAAGCAATATTACCCCACTATATACACCCAAATCAAAGTGGATGTATTAAGGGAAGAAATAGAGCAGATCCCCTCAGAAAGCTACTTAATATAATATTTATTTATTTTATTATATTTATACCCCTCTTTTTTCCTGCAAGGAACCCAAGGTGGCTGACATAATCCTCCTCCTCTCCATTTTATCCTCACAACAACCCAGTGAGGTAGGTTAGGCTGAGAGTCAGTGACTGGTCCAAAGTCACCCAGTGGGTTTCATGGCTGACTGGGAACTAGAACCCAGATCTCCTGAGTCCCAGTCCAACACACTCACCACTACGCCACACTGTCCCAGTAAAAGAAATGCTATTAGGGCACTCATAATTTCCCTTGATGTGACCAAGGCTTTTGATATGGTGGATTGGGCATTTTTATTTATATATTTGTCAAGCTAAATTTTGGGCACATCTCTGTTGACTCGCCTATATGCAAAGAGCAAAGCATTTATAAGAATAACTTCAGCCGAGAGACATTTGACATTAATAGTGGGACTGAGAGGGCTGAGTGGAGCTGTACAGGCTACGGGATTTTTTTACAGGCCTACATCCAGACACAGGGCCACCGACCCTGTAGTTGGTCCCAGTCGCACCAAATGTTGCATGTTGTGATGATAACGTGGCCGGTTATTTAATTTTATTTCTCTCACTACCACCTGGCTGTTAGTTCACTTTCTTTACCAAACCAGTGGCTGAGATACGGTAGCTCCAGGGTATTAGTTCACCCTATTTTAAACTATCCCTGTTCCCACTCTGTCACAAGTCTTCACTCACTCCCAGGCAAACCCAAGCGGACAATCTGTCTGTGGGAGATAAACTCTACTAAAACACCATGGCTGGTTATTGTGGTGTTTGTGCTGGGTAGATATTGATTATCTTGCTCTTAGCAGCTGTACCAAGTGACTAGGGGAGCGAGCTTCAGCATGGAAACCGTTACCAGACAGTCTCTTCAGTAACCCAACAAATAGTTCTTTATTTTCTGAAGTAAAACATTTCTTTAAACAGGAACGACCTCTTTTCTCTGACACTCTAACTCACTAACTCTGACTCTGACTCTCTAAACTCTAGACTAAACTCTCACACACACAGGCACATATATACAGAGCTCCCCCTCCCATGCCTGGCAATGCTAAATGTTAACCCTTTCATCACACATGTCACTACTAATCCCAGTGTAACAGCCCAAGCGACCATTAACAGGATTTGAGCAATTAACGATTGTGGCAGAAACATGCATCTGAGGGCTGACCTCATTAATATGCAAGCTATTGATATCTGTGGTAAATAAGAAATGGACAGCAAGCTCAATTTGGAATAAAGAAAAACGCTGAAATTTGTCTCACCAAAATTAGGGGAAAGCCTGATAAAAATAATGGACAGATGGCCCTTAATATCTCTACGCCGAGCAGGATATCTCATTCTCTTAGGGCACAATCCTAAGACAGAAGAAAGGCCTAAAAGGCCCAGCATGCCCCAGCCAGGGACTTGTAGGCCTTTTTTCCCATCTAAACTTGCATGGGATTGTGCCTTTAGCCTAATATGTCGGAGCCTCGGATCATATGACCACAAGTAGCGGGAGTGCAGCGCAGTCCAATCCTTTTGGTTGCTCATATTTAAAGAATGGAAATAAGAGAAGTGGAAAAAGAGATGCCAAGAAGAAGCCAAGTGAACAAGGCCAGGAGAAGCCTCAGGTAAAGCGATGTGTAATAATTGGACTGAGAGCAGTCCTACGCATGTCTACTCAAGAGTAAGTCCCCTCTTTAAGAAGCGACGCACCATCTGTAGCAGCTCACTTGCCTGCCCTGTTCTGCTGTGTGAATGAACTGTCGAGAGGGTTTCTGTGAAGGATCACCACCTGGATCCTTTGCGTGAGTTCGGCGCTTAACGGGTTAACCGGCACTGGGTTACAGCCCGTACGAGCGCAGGAAGCCGCCTGAGAGGCTCGCGCACACAAGAGGAAACCAGAGCCGTTTATATGACCAAATAAGGCTTTTATTTGTTTATACAAGACACGGAGCGGAACTAACAGCTTTCTAGGAATACTACGATGTCAACACAACCTCAGTTGACCTTTACATTTATCAATGAAACAGGCTCTCAGGCTAGCGCATTGGGATTAGTCAATTACCTCAGACCAGAGACGTTACGCTAGTAGTCAATGTCAGCCTGGCTCCGGGTCAGCCGATCCGGGGATGGGAATAGCTTACTCCAGCTGTCGCGTGGAGACCGATTCTGGTTCCAAAGTACCCTGGGTTCCCAACAACCCTTTACCGGAAGGGAGAGGGGTTTTCTACCCCTGAGTTCCCGCTCCCCCCACCCTCCAGGTCAGGTGGGGGCTTATGCCTGCCCCTTCGTAGCAGGTGGGCTTATTCCTGCCCGGGAAGAAGGTGACGTGCTGGGTACTTTACAGCTCTTTGAGACTGCCCTGATAGTTTGATGGTTCTTGATGGTCCTTCCTTGGGTTTTGTGGAATTCCACCGAGACGCTCCATTGTTGGGGATGCCGGTCTGTCTGGCTGCTTCCCCTGTGACCTCATCCCCCCTCCTCGCCCCCTTCCCTTGGGCGGAGACTGGGTGTGTGTGTGTGTGTGTGTGTGTGTGTAGACTCGTGTCAGGCTTTCTCCACAGTTTCCATCCAGGGCAGCGGAGACTGAGTGAGGGTCCCTTGTGTTCTTACAGGGGCCGGTGACCTTCGAGGAGGTAGCCATGTGTTTCACCGTGGAGGAATGGGCCCTGCTGGATGCGGACCAACGAGCCTTGTACAAGGAGCAGATGCTGGAGAATTACAGGAAAGTGGCCTCGTTGTTGGGTAAGGAGCCTCCTCCTCCTTCATTGGGACCACTGAGCCGGTCTGGAGAAGGTTAAGGCCCCGGGTCACCCAGGAGCGGTGGTCTCATGCCTCGCTCCGAGGAAGCCTCGCGTGCAGCATCAGGCGGGAAGGCTCATTTAGAGAGTACCGCCAGCTGCTCCGAGGGTGTCCTTCCCTGGAGCAAGGCATTGTGGGTGAGGTGGCCCTGCAGACTGCCTGTGCCGGCGAGGCAGCTGGGATGGGGAGGGGGCAACATGTGTCCTCCCGCCCAGACCAGCAGGACACCTTGTGCTGCCCCCATCCCTCTGGCACGGGGTCAAGGGGGCGGAGGACCTGCCAAGTGAGGGCCGTTTTCCCTCTCCCCCTCCCTCTGTTCACACAGCCTGAGGAACATTAGCTCTAGATCTTCCTTCTCCAAAAAGGTCTCAGGGGGCTGTAAATCAGTGTTTGTCAGGGATGGTTTGGGCCCACAGACTGACCTCTCCGTGTTCTCTCTTCTTTCCCACGTGGGACCACCAGTGCCCAAGCCTGACCTCATCTCCCAGCTGGAGCAAGAGGAAGAGCTGTGTCTGCCCAGTCTCCAGGGCTCAGAGGAAACAGAGGTCGCTCAGTCGGACAGCAGCTCAGGTAAAGAGCCGGTGGTCTCTTGCCCAAGGCTGGAGCCGACACTGCCTATGTTAGTATCATTCAGTGTACTTTCTCAGGTTCCTCCTCTGCCAGATTCAGGAGCAAATCTTGTCGTCATCCCCCTTTCCCCCCTCCCAGCAGGTAACGTCTGGAAAACACACTTCTGCCCCGTCTGCAGCCGATGATTTGCCCTCAGATTGTCTCTTGCCTTGCACCAGAGAATCCACACAGGAGAGAAGCCCCAGGAAAGAAGTTCAGAACATGGGATCAGTCAGCAGACACGTAGGGGACGAAGGCGCCATCAATGCTCAGAGTGTGGGAAATTGTTTGCTCATCAATCTGTCCTTTTGATCCACCAGAAGATGCACAAGATAAATCTTACACGTGCTTGGAGTGTGGGAAATGCTTTTCCCGGAAAGGCAACCTTGTCTCACACCAGAGAATCCACACAGGAGAGAAGCCCCATAAATGTGTGCAGTGTGGGAAGTGTTTTGCTCACCCATCCCATCTGCGTCTACACCAGCGTATCCACACAGGAGAGAAGCCCCATGAATGTGTGGAGTGTGGGAAGTATTTTGCTGAACCATCCAATCTGCGTCTGTCAAGGTTCCACTACTGCAGGGACCCCTTGATCTGCCTTTGGGAGATATCTGCCTCTCCCCAAAGACCCAGTCCTTTGCCTGCTTCCCCCAGTAACGTGGGTGTAGGCTGTAGGCGTGTGAATAAGTCACTCCAAACTCCAGGGTACACAACAAACTTTACTTATAGTAGTAGGGAAATTACTTAATAGAGTGGTTTTAAATCAAAAGCAGGTATGATAAAATAAAACAAACAAACAAACAGTCCAATGATCTCTAGTTTAACTTCAGTCTACCTAATTCCTATGCAGTCAGCTAGCCAAGTTCTCGTTCTCTTTCTCTCTCTCTCTGCTTCTCTCTCTGCTGTTTCTCTCTGCTGCTCAGCACACACTCTCCAACTGCTAGCTGACCACACCCCACATATATAGTCTTCCCAGGAATGGAAGGTTATAACCATGTGACCTTGCACTGGAGAACTGATTCTAAACTTCTATTGGGTAACTTAAAACTCTCAAACTCGCCCTCCCATCGTGGAGTGTTTGGGCCTTCAGGCTTCAACAAACTGAAGCCTGTGTAGGCCTCAACAAACCCAATCCTGTGTAGGCCTCAAACCCTCACAGCGTCTACACCAGCGTATCCACACAGGAGAGAAGCCCCATGAATGTGTGGAGTGTGGGAAGTGTTTTGCTAACCCATTCAATCTGCGTTTACACCAACGTATCCACACAGGAGAGAAGCCCCATAAATGTGTGCAGTGTGGGAAGTGTTTTCCCCGGAAAGACCACCTTGTCTCGCACCAGAGAATCCACACAGGAGAGAAACCCCATAAATGCCTGGAGTGTAGCAAATGTTTTAAGGGGAAACCGGGGCTTCTTAGACACCAAAGTATCCACACGGGAGAGAAGCAACACACATGCTCGGAGTGCGGCAAATTCTTTCCACAGAAGAAAACTCTTACAATCCATCAGAGGGTCCACACAGGAGAGAGACCCTAAAACAGGGCTTGGCAGCAGTTGCTGGATTCTCTTCAGGTTATCACCACCCCCATTTGCTCTATTATTTCTTTTTCTGCTGTCCTCATATTGAGTATCGTGCCCAATAAACCTTTTAATTTGTTGCAGTTACAGTATTGACTTTGAGGTCCTTCCTACTAGAGCCAGTGGTATAGTGGTTAGAGTGAATTGGGAGGGGGCTGCAAGCTGGGTGGGAGGGGGGAATGCAATGGAGTATCCTCGAAGAGGGCGTGGCTGGCTGTCCGGCTGGCACCCTGGCCAGGAGCATTCCGCACTCTTAAGACTTCGTTGCAGGTCTCATTTGTTTATACTAAAAGTGTTCTCAATTCTCCAAGTCCCGGTTCTTCTGTAGCCAAATATCACCATCCATTTCCAAGAGGGAGGTATCAGCGGGCTGAGGGGAGCCCCAGGTATTGCAAAAACAAAAAAACAACCCCCCCAAACCTTTTGCAACCCACCCACCCCCGAGACAGTCGCTGCCCCCGCCTGAAGAAAGAACAGAATAAGGACGGAGCGTGCTCAGGGGGGCGGGTGCAAAACGCTGGCTGATCGATGGGGCGGGCGCGGGTGGACCAGGAAAGGGTGGGAACGGAGAAGAGTGGCTGCAAAGCATAAGAGCAGGACTGCACGTGGCTACATTTGCTTGCAGGCCCCACTCAGGAACGGTGCAGGGCTGTTTGGCGCCCTAGGCCAAATATATTTAGCGCCTCCCCTCGTGCCGTGGGGGGGGCTCCGGAGCAAAGCAGCCCTGCTCTGCAACCCCCCCCCCCCGCGCCGCCGCCGCCACCACCACCACCACCACCACCACCACCACCTACCTTCCCCCCGCCCCCGCTGCTGGCTGCTGGCTGCTGGCTGCTGCTGCTGCCGCCGCCGCCTCCTCCTCCAACGCGATGGGACCCCCGCGCTTTACGACGGGAAGGTAGGTAGGTGGTTGGCGTGCGTGCGGGCACGCGGGGGGGGGGAGGTGCAGCGGCAGCGGCAGCGGCCGGCAAGCGGGCGGGGAGGCGCGGCGGAGGCAGCAGGCAGGGCAGGAGCGTGCTGGAGGAGAGGAAGGGGCGCAGAAACTCTGCGCCCTCTTCCGCCACGTGCCCTAGGCAGCCGCCTGGGTCTGCCTAGCGGTAGCGCCGGCCCTGGCCCCACTTTGTTATCTTGAAAGCCCAGGATGGCTCGGTTTCAAGATACCGAAAGGATCGTCCCCTCTTGGGTTCACCTGCCGGCTGTATTGGGGAGGCTCCTGTGTGTGTCCCCATGGTGGCCGAGGCACGACTGGTCAGGGTGCAGGACGGCAGGGCCTTCCCTGTGGCCACGCCAAGATTTTGGAGCGCCCTGCCTGGGCCAGGAAATCTGTTTGGCTTCCTTTGTCTGGGCCTTCTGCCATGTTTCAATTCTGACAGGTAATTGACCAGCTGGTGTGGTAAGGAAGTTAAGCCACTTCCTTGGTTCATTTTCCAGCTGACTTATGGCCCAATAAATCAACCAGAGCGGGTAAAAAGAATTCCTTTATTCAAATACAGCGCTGTATGGTTCCACTCCAAAGCAGAGTGAGACCCCGACCATTAGAAATACAAGCATTTTTATACTTTCTACAAGCATCTTACTTTCGCGCATGCGTGTTAACAAATTCTATAATGTGAGCTAATTGTTTCTTTCTACTGTGACGGATTTGTGCTTTTACAATATCTGGTTTCTCTTTCAAGCAGTAAATAACAATTAATTGACATGTGTGTACTGAGGAGTTTTTAGGGAGTGAAAGGCATAGACTGAGAGGAAAGATGGTTCACACTTTCTGTTAATTAACATTTATTTGAAGTAACTTCTCCTTATCTCAATACCAATTAACTGTTAGACACAGGTTTACTTCAACAGGTCATAAGAATTCAAGAGGCCCCTTAGAGGCCCTTTGTATTAGCATCATAGTGTTACATTGTGTTACATTTCATTATGTGAGATAGAACTTTCTACATACAGAGTAGCATAGGATTACATACAAGTAAAAACATAGGAAATATTTGTTGCAAGTTATGTGATTATATAAAAATCATATACAGTCATGCCTTGGATTGAGAGCATAATTCGTTCCGGAAACATGCTTGTAATCCAAAACACTCTTATATCAAAACGAAATCCCCCCAAAAAAAAATTTGTACAGAGATTTTTAATTTAAGCCGTACTACAGTACTTGTATTGCAAGACGTTGCTTGTATATCAAGTCAAAAAAAAATTAAATAAATATTTAAAAATTTGCTTGTCTTGCAAAACGCTCTCAAACCAAGTTACTTGCAATCCAAGGTATTACTGTACTGAATTATATTTTACCACACTGGGATGGTGATTTTTAGTGGCCTGGCCGCTTCTTTTAAGCTACGTGTAGCTGCTGCGCCTGTTTCTTGTTCATTGTAGTGGCACGTTCCATAAAAGATGAGCGTGTCCTCGCCAAAATGGCACTGAATTTGCCAGCCCTATGCTTTGTTTGATGGTCACCAATTTGGAGGGCTTGAAAAGGGGATTGGACAAATTCATGGAGGAGGCGGCCATTGGTGGCTACTAGTCCTGATTGGCTATGTGCTTCCCCCAGTATCAGAGGCAATATGCCCAACCAAGTACTCCATTTGCTGGGGATTCATGGGTGCGAGGGTGCTGCTGCACTCCTGTCCTGCTTGTGGGCTTCACCGTGGGCAGCCGGTTGGCCACTGTGTGAACAGAATGCTGGACTAGATGGACCCTGGGTCTGATCCAGCAGGGCACAAGGTGGCTTCCTTAAAATAGTCATTAAATGTGTATGTTTAAGAAGCGCTGCCTGAAATATACACCCCGCTTTGATGATTCTGTCATGATACCTTTCTTTCGGCTCACGGCTCTTCACCCCGCCTTTATTTTTCTGTGGTGCTCCTCCTCCTGACACGAATAAATAAATACCCCCTTTATTTTTAATCTTGCCAGTTTATAAATGAATAAATGACCACGGGGCGCGTTTTGCTGACGGGCATCTACCGGGGGAGGGGTTAATTAACATAACTGATATCGGGGGAGAGGAGGGCGGCGGCGGCGGCGGCCCCTCGGCTTGAAGGGGCAGTTCGCTCTTCCGGCCGGCGGGCGCCGCTGCAGCGGGCGTGCGGGCTTCCTGCATGCCTTCCTGCCTTCCTGCCTTCCTTCCTTCGTGGGCTGGCAGCGGCGCCCTCGGCCGGCGGCCCTCCCGGCGCGGCCTATAAAGGGGCCTGGGCGGCCGGCGCGGCCCCCTCTGCTCGCGGCCTCGGAGGAGGAAGGAAAGAAGGAAGGGGGAACGGGGGGAAATACTAAAAGAAAAAAAGCCTTAAAAACAGCAAAAGAGAAAAAAAAATAAAAGGAAAAAATCCATGATAATAACCAGGAATAAGGAGGAGGGTAATTAATAATAATAATACAAATAATAGTAATTGCAGCGCGGGAGGAATCGGGGCTGCCTCCCTGCCTGCCTCTGCCCGGCCAGCGTGTCGCGCCGCCAGTTCCCGCGTGTGTCCCCCCTCCCCCGCTGCTCTGCTGTGTGTTTTTGTCCCTTGAAAATCAGTGACCCCCTCGCCGCCGGCCTTTTTATTTAATCCCCCCCTTTGCTCCCCGCCACACAAGCTCCCCGCGACTTTTTTGCTGCCCCGCCCCGCTTTATTTATTTCTCACCTCCCCCCCCCCCCCGAGTCTGAGGGAGTAAAAATCCGTCTCTCTTTCCCTTTGCCCGGCCCACTCCCCTTTCTCAAAAGTCGGAGTCCGGCTTTCTCTGACCCCCTCCCCAATTTACTCCCCCCCCCGTCTTGCCTGCAATTTTCTCCCGTTCTCTATGTTCTTCTAACCGCTTGCATCGTTTTTCTCTGCCGCCCCTCCTTTAGCCTCGTCTTGGTCCGTTTGCCGTATTTGCTGTCTTCCTCTCTTATTAAGATTTTAACAATAGCAACAACAACAAAAAGGTTGGGGGGTGCAAAAGAAAATCTTACCTGTCAGAACTTTCTGGATAAATATTTGTTTTATCTGTTATAACCAACAAATGAATGCGGGGCTATTTTATCTGTGTTTCATAAATAACCTCATGGAATCAAGAAACCATAAATTTATGATTAAAATGATATAGGGCTGTTGAGGTTTTTTCCAATAGTAATATTTTTAAATCTGGGAGACAGAAAAAAGAAGAAATTAATCTTGAATCATTAAATTACTAATTAAAACTAAGATCTCAGATTGTACATTTTTCAAGAGGAGAGTGTGGAAGAAACTTAAGAAATTGTTTTTTTAAAGGTGGAATTGGACAATTTATTTTTTAAATTATTTAAGCTGCTTTCTGAAGTAGATTGATTTCAATACAATTTTTGTCTGGCTCTGAAATTGTTTTCTGCACAGCTCTTCTGTGCAGTTCTGCCTCTGTCCTCAGATATTAGTTACCTTTGTGAAATTTGCCCTGCTTTTTTCTGTGTTAGGTGCTTTCTACAATACAGAGGGCTTTCTTCAGCAATTTCAGCCTTTTCTCTTAGCGCTGATCCGGCCATAAACTTCCTCTAAAAACTAGTGGATCAGAAGAATACATATATTTTGAAAGGAATAGCTAAACAGAGCACCTGGGTGTGTGTGTAGGGACTGGAAGATGAACACAGCTGCTAGTAGCTACCCAATGGCTTCTCTGTATGTGGGTGACTTGCACCCAGATGTCACGGAGGCCATGCTGTATGAGAAGTTCAGCCCTGCTGGCCCTGTGCTTTCCATCCGTGTCTGCAGAGATATGATCACCCGTCGCTCCCTGGGATATGCCTACGTCAACTTTCAGCAGCCGGCTGATGGTGAGTGTGAGGGCATGTACAGATGCTGTCCTATTTTATGCGGAAGGGTGGGCAACTCCCAGCATTCATGCTATATCCCACCATGTTAAGCACAAGTATTATTCCTATTTGAGACTTTCCCACATAGTTATTAAAGCTTGGGGTGAGTTCAAATATATTCTTTCTTTTATTGTATACTCCCAATGATCTTTTGAAGATTGTTTAGGGCTGAGTAAGATTTGCCCCATTACGGTTGGACCAGGGATTTCAACATGAGTCTTCAAGCAACTGTCTGCTGCATTGCATTGACTTTGAGCACCAGGAGTTTAGAAGTTTATTAGAAGATCCAGTTGCCGATTAGTTTGAAGTTAAGTTTGAGTCTGTTTAAATTATTTCAGTCATGCTTCCTTTATCTAAAGCAGCCTTCCCCAACCTGGTGCCTTTCAGATGTGTTGGATGACAACTCCCATCATCCCAGCCATTTGTGGTTGAGGAAGCTGGAACCAGGCTGAGGAAGGCAGATCTAAGGAAATTGACCTAATTTCAAGAAATGGAGCATTGGCAAAGTGACATACTTTGGGTGGGCTATGGCATGTTCTCAATCTGGGCATCTTTAAATATGTGTGCATTTGAAACCTTCAAGGAAGCTGAAGTTCCCTTTCATTGACATTATAGGAGTTAACCGCCAATTGATTCTGATGCCTTGTAATGTAGCAATGAATTCAGCGCAATAAATGTTCCATGTGATGAAATGCAGCGGGTGATTCAAAGGAGACCATGTGACAATGATGGGCTGTGTTACTGTGTCAGTTCAAACTCTTGTAGAGGATATTTGGTATTGAACATTAAGCTCCCAACCATAAGAGGAAATAGGTTGCCCATAGTGGGGAAAAAGGCAGGTTTCTGGAGAAGTTGTTAGTTTTTTTACTTGGTCTCTACCCCAAACATTGTTCACTTTTATGACATGGTGTTGATCTCTCTTGGAGATCATTCTGAAGTCTGAAAGGTTTTGAAATCCAAATTAGATTCAATTGGATTTAAAAAATTAAAGGAGCAAGATTAAACAAGTACCAAAGGACAGAGGTCCTCAATTTTAGTTGGCCTTAGCAACCAGCCAGAATTTGTGCTCACCACTAGGAGAAGGGCAGAGTCTTGCCTTTGATATCACACTGAACCAAGGAAGCACTTGGAGCACCCCCAAAGCCCAGTATGACTGTTAGGATGAGGCCTGCTCTCCTGTCCAGCTTGAAGCTGGGAAGGGGGCTTGGCCTAGTCACACATGGCTTCACTCTTGCCACATTTCTGTGGCAAGTTAATTTATGTGCACGTGGAGCCCTGCCAAAGTACACTGAGCTACTGCAGGATTGTCCAGAGAACACCTGCCCCCCTTCTGTTTGGGTGCTATAACATGTAACTGGAAATGCGAGACGTGTTTTGTGGAAATCACAGGAGTTTCCTCTGGACACTCCTGTGCCCGGCTATGCAGTCCGCACAAGCCACTGGTCTCTTACCAGCCCCTGCCAGCCATCTGGTCAACCAGCGATAACAATGGGCTGAAACACTGTTTCCTGTTGCAGCAAATTAGAGTTGTCTGGGCATGTGCTAAATCAGTGTTCTCCAACCTTGGGTCCCCAGATGTTTTTGGCCTACAACTCCCAGCATGCCCCAGCCAGCGTAGCTGGGGCAGCGTAGTGTAGCTGGCTGGGGCATGCTGGGAGTTGTAGGCCAAAAACATCTGGGGACCCAAGGTTGGAGAACACTGCGCTAAGTGATACACTGCAGTCATAAAGGCAAGGGAATAAAGGGTACACAGTGGGGCAATGAGCCATCCAGTTGCCAACAGCTGGGGTAGTGAGATAGAATAAAAAGCAATGGGAAGCACTGTAACAACCTAATGAGAACTAAGGCTTTGGGTAGAGGATATGCTACCCTGGAGCAATATTGTGTGTCAGGGGTGTATGGAGGCAGCCCTGATGTAATTATATTTTATGTATGCCACCCCTGGGATCTTTCTGGATCAAAAGGCGGGATAGAAATCAAATACACAAAACAGAATTCCAGGTGGTGTCCATGGAAGCTGAGCTCTAATATGCAAGTCTTGTGGAGAAAAGGAGAATCATTTTAAGATGTGTTTAGAAATGCAGCCTGTCCATCTGCTGCAGTATCTGTCCAAATGTGCCTGTTCTTAAAGCAATGTTTTTTTCAGCACCTTCTAATAGCGTGTGACCATGGTTTTTGAGGAGACTTTTGTGGGACCAGGGTCCTGCATATCCACGTGCAGTAAGTGCTGTGGCGGAATCTCCAAATTTTGTTTTATTTCATGCCTCTGTTTCAAAACTGCTCATCCCCTTTCAGCTGCAAATTCTAGGGGCTCCCGTCCTTGCCAGCATATGCCTCTGGAGCACCTCTTCCTGCTATAAATAAACGCTGCCAAATTTAACTAGCTGGGCCGAGGTGCCACTTGAAATAGAACTCCTTTGGTTAAAGATTCTTCCTCAACTACAATCCCGATGCCTCTCTGCTTTCAGCAAGTGATCAACAACAAAGGAATGGTATGAGGATATGAATCCTTGAAAATACATGGAGCAGCTTGAAAAATAAGGCACTGGGCACAGGTTTGGGAGGAAGCAGCAACGTCGGCAGGTGGCCAAGAGCCAAGATTTAATTTTAAGTGTGTGTATACTGAGTTGTATGCAATGGTGTCATACCGTTAGTTAGTACAAAGCTTAGAAGCTTGCAGAAACCCCGTTTTCATCCTTGTGAAAGTGTCAAATCCAGTATTTTGAGTCCACTTGCACAAGTTGCTGCACAACTCATTACAACTTCATCATGGCTTGCGCTAGTTATACTAGTTCCACTAGCACATGTGCAACCACTAGCACATGTGCAACCACTAGCACATGTGCAACCACTAGCAGGACACCACCTCTTGTATTTTTCTGCTACATTGGATACAACACAATGACTTGGGCATATTTGTAGGGAACCTTATTTTGGATAAAGGGGCAGGGATTTGAACCTTTTATATTAGGAAGGTCGAGAAATGAATAGATAGGAAAAATGGTCAGCATTTCCATTTCCTTCTTGAGCAGCTGAACATCAGTAAAGACTTGTATTTTGAGCGATAGTCAAGATGATGACTACTACTGTATTTTAACTTGTCTAAGCAGTTTTTCACTTGGGTTGGAAGCATGGTCTCTCCATATTTCAAATATCCACCAGGGGGGAAAGCCTCGGGTTCAGTTCAGTTTGGCCAGGCAGCTCTCTGATTCTGAGGGCGAGGTCTTCGTTAAGATGCCATATGAATGGCCCTGCAAAGAATTTTTATATGGGTACCTGTGGGATCGCAAGTCTACAAGCCTGTATTCTCCCCTCCCCTGCTTCCTACTGGCCATGCTCTCCTCACTTGTGTGGCACTGTCCCCGCTGGCCTTTTTTTGAGTGGGGACACAGCCAGCAAAGCCTTGTGTGTGTGTGTTTTCCAGGTGGGATAATTTTTACCTGTCATGTGTGACTGAGTGAGCTGCAGGTGGGTAGCACATCAGGGAGTACATTCTCATTTTAGCCCCATGTTTTCCCTCATGTTATAAATTAATTTCTCTTATTCCTACTCATTTAGAATACTCTTTCCCAAGCTTCTGAATTTTATGAACAGGATCTTGGTGTGCACATGTCATAGTGCTTTTAATATGCTACTCAGTACAAAAATAGAATCCTGAAGGGAGGTCAGCATGAGTGAAGAGAGTCTACATTGCAGAAATTTTAGAATGTGATGGGTACGGTTTCCTACTTAGTACAAGTAGCAGTTCCCCGTGGTTCTTCTTTAGTGTCATCATCATCAGGCGATCACTCGTGACCGAGTAAGATTGTCTTCCGGGATAAAAGGAGGAAATTCTAAAGAAGATTGTGTAGACTCTAGCGATGAGTCCGTAAGTGACTGTGGAGGCCAATTCTAGATCCACACAGCTTCCCACAGTGAGGACACAGGTTACCAGATAGAAGATGGTCCTGTAAAGGATTCATTTGACGTGCTTTTCGCTTAGCACGTTTCTCCCTTTCACCTTGCACTCGGGCTTCTTCAAAGTCCATGGAACCTTTGGCCAACCTCCATTTAGATCGTTCATGGGCCAGAGCTTCCCAGTTTTCGATGTTTATATTGCATTTTTTTAGATTAGCCTTATGAACATCTTTAAACCTCTTATATTGACCACCGATATTCCGCTTTCCATCCTTGAGTTGGGAGTAAAGTAACTGCTTTGGGAGACGGCAGTCAGGCATTCGAACAACATGACTGGAACATATGACCATTAAGATATACATAATGCTAATTGTGGAGAAGGTGGTGATGCTAAGCACACAAATTTTGCTGCAAGTCTTTCATTGCTGTTCAGTAATCGGGCTTGATAGGGTTTAGGTATCTAACAAGTGTTTTCCTCTGCTGCCTGCCTGTATCCTCTGAGGATAGACTTCCCTCAGTGTGGATTGTTTTTTTCATCAGTATGCTTGCTACAACATATAATAAATGTAACATGACAAGTTGTATGGTGTCCCTAGACCCATTAATGCTGGTGTGCTGAATTACTTGCAGCGAGTCATAAAGATTTCCCCTTGGTCATATTTGCACTTAGAGACACCCCCGCTCAGGAGTGTTTTCTTCTTTTTTCTTAAGGTAAATTCCCCTTCTTATCTTTAACCCTACAGCTGAGCGAGCCTTGGACACCATGAACTTTGATGTGATCAAAGGCAAGCCTATCCGCATCATGTGGTCTCAGCGGGACCCTTCCCTGAGGAAATCCGGGGTAGGGAACGTCTTCATTAAGAACCTGGACAAATCCATAGACAACAAGGCACTTTATGACACGTTCTCAGCTTTTGGGAATATCCTTTCTTGCAAGGTGAGACTTGGCATCTTTCCTGAACTCCAAGAAGATCTGCTTTGATGTGCCCGAATATCTTGTGTGGGTGGATCTTAACTTGAATGTGTGTAAAGTTGGATAGGATTGGTGGCACTGAGTGTGAAACGGTGTGGGGGCTATATGTAAAATTACAGTGTGCAAAGGTAGGAAAAAGAAATCAGTCATTTAACTGATGTGGAGATGAGAAGTTGGTTTTTGCTGAGTGTCTTAACTGTGTCTCTAGTAGTGCTTGTCTTACAGGCAGTCCCCGAGTTACGTACGAGATCCGTTCTTAGGTCTGTCTTTAAGTCGAATTTGTATGTAATTCGGAACATATGGTTCTTATTGAACGTCATTTAGTCAAATGTTTGTCTTAGTATAGTATTTATTTTACCTTGCTGTGCATATAAAACACTTAAACACTTCTAAATACAATAAAACATTTTAAACATAACATACAGTACAGTACATAATAATACTGTAATAGTGTAATAACAATATCAATATTATATTGTATAATAATATTACATTATTATTATTATCATCATCATCATCGTATTACATACAGTACTGTAAATTTTTTTAAAAAAACAGTTCTTAAAACAGTTTAGATAGGAAAAAAAAGAAAAAGGAGAGAGTCAGGGTTTGATGCTGCTGCTGAAGAATGGGGTTTTTGTTTTGTTTGTTTTCAGATCAGGTTAGGCTAAACTCCCTGAGATCACTTTTGTTTCTGGGGGCGGGGGGTGGTTTATTTCTGAGTGGACGGGTTAAGTGTTGCTTGTAATAATTTTGTTTTTTACAAAACAAAACACACACACCACTGTGTGACTTAAAGGCCAGATCTCACTGCAAGCCAACAACAGGGAAGATCAGAACCACAGAAATCCTCGGGGAAGTTAATCCTTTCCGATGGAAGGGGCTTGGGGGGCCGTCGTCTCTGCTGGTTCTCTTGAATCGCTCTCTCACTCGCCCTTTCCACCTTCCAAGCTTCACTGTCTCCTGCTGCAAAAGGTTGGCGGTGGCTTTAATTTCCCCACCCCTGGAGGAAAAGGCCATGAATCCCATCCAAGGGGGAAAGAAAGAGCCTCCACACGGGTAGTGGAGCCAACTGCTCCTTTCAGCAGGAGTTCTGCTGCTTCCTCCTCCTCCTCTCCCCTTCCCCGGTTCCAGGGAAGGCGTTGCCAAAGGAGGTGAGGAGAAGGTGGTGGTGGTGGCGGCGGCACAAGCCTCCCAGTGCCGCACGAGAGAGAGCGAAGGAGGGAGAGGCATGTTTTGCTCGTGGCTTTCCACCTCACCTGCTCTTCCCCCCCGCGCTTAAAGTTTGCCATGCTCTGCCAAGCGCGCGCCTGCCTAGGGCTGCAGAGGGAGCTTCCTCTCCAAGCGCGAATACTATATGGCAGTCCGTTCGTAAGTATGTGTCATCTGTAAGTTGGACGTTCGTAACTCGGGGACTGCCTGTACTTTCTTGGTCTCAGGAGGAGTCTGGGGGAATGAGTGTTCTCTTGCAATTCTATTTTCACATAGTCATGTGGTGTAGGTAGCAGGTTTCCAAGAGAAGGAAGGTTTGTTGATGGCGGGTTCCTTAAAAAAACCAAAAAATACCCAATGTCTCAACCCGTACTTGAGACATTGAGCAGCAGCACTTGTGAATACATTCATAATACTGGAGCAAAAAGCGTTGCTGAACCCTTCTCCTCACTGCTTCCACGTTCAAGTAAAACACTCAGATTTTTGGAGCTGACGGGGCTCGGGTCCTGGTGCATGTTACTCAGCCCTACCCGATTGCCTTGCAGGTGGTGTGTGACGAGAGTGGCTCTAAGGGCTATGCATTTGTGCACTTTGAGACACAGGACGCTGCGGACCGGGCCATCGAGAAGATGAACGGCATGCTGCTGAACGACCGCAAAGTGTGAGTGTCCCAGCCAGAAGCAGTGGCAGCCGCCGCATGAGCCGCGATGCATCTCAGTATTAACCCACAAGGCTGCTGGTCCTCCTGGCCCAAGCTTTGGCCTGCTACCTCTACTCCAGGGCTGGTGAGTTTCCCTGCCCGAACCACAGCCAACTCCCCCTGGTGCATGGGCCTACCTTCACTTGATGCCTCCCTGCTGCTGGACACTGGGTTGACTCCCTTATGCTTTGCCCTGCTCAGCTGAGCCGGACTGGGTGTTCTTGTCTTGCTGCCTTTCCATTTCAGGACAGGGGATGCTTCTGGTTGGTCTTTTGCCCTTATGTCTGCCCTTCTCATCTCCTGCTGCTGCTTGTTTTTGCCTTTATCCCCTGAAATCGTGCTTTGGCTCTCTGCTGTTCGCAGGAGAGGGGCTTTCATCATAGCTTTTGCTCTTCTCCCATCCAGATTTGTTGGCAGATTTAAATCCCGTAAAGAACGTGAGGCAGAATTGGGAGCCAAAGCAAAGGAGTTCACCAATGTCTACATTAAAAATTTTGGGGACGACATGGACGATGAGAGGCTGAAGGAACTCTTCAGCAAATACGGTAAGTATTCCAGCAGTAGTTCCTTAACATTCAGCAATAACTGCTGAAGCCATTGTAGCTGGCACCTGACATGCTGTTTTGAGGGCAGAGTTTTTATAAGTTTCATAGATAGATTTCATAGAGTTGGAAGGGGCCTGCAAGGCCATCAAGTCCAACCCCCTGCTCAATGCAGGAAACTAGAGGAGGGGTCTCCCATCCAAGTAATAACCAGGCCTGACCCTGCTTAGCTTTCCACGCTCAGACAAGCTGAGCCAGCAGTGAGCCACAGTTCTTACTCATTAGGTCATTTATCTAGTCAATAGTTCCCAACCATGGGTTGTATCCAATGTTATTCTAACTTAAGTCCTATTCATTTCAATGTGTCTACTCTAAGTAGGAATAATATTGGATACAACCTAATTGCATTTAAAACAGGAAAAATGAAAGGTTGTGAAGCTGGGCAAAAAAAGGAGCATTTCTCCTTGGAGTATGTGTAAACTTAGGGTCTCAAATAGCTTTGCAAATATGAAACATTGACGTGGACTTCGTAGGGGGAGTAATCCTTAAGGTGCTGGTTGAAAGATTCTCCCTGAAATTTTGCTATAGGCTGTTTTTGCTAATTCTGTTCTTCTGGTAACAGGTAAGACCCTCAGCGTTAAAGTCATGACAGACCCTACTGGGAAGTCCAAAGGCTTTGGCTTTGTGAGCTTTGAAAAGCATGAAGAAGCCAACAAGGTATAATCATTCAGGTTATGGTGTGTGCAGCCTACGTTGCATTACCTGCTTCTAGCTTGGAAAATAAACCTTCAGCAAATGTTGTCCAAATAAAGTTAGAGCAAATCCTTTCCCTTGAACTCTTTTGCATTATCTGCTGGCTGTCCGCCTGCAACACAGAGTGGTTGTGGACCTGTGAAGGGGCTTGTTTACAGTTAAGATTCAGCAGTGGCTTCAGGATTGTTACCCCAAGAACACTTGCTTATATGAATAAGGAATTTCTGGGTATTCCAGCTGACTATCCTGGGCCAATCACAAGTCACCATGTTTCTTTAGAAAACTGAACTCCTCTGATTGAGATAATCACCCAGATGATTATGTGATCCAGAGATGCATTGAAAGCCCCTGATTTTTGCCAGGAGTTGTTGACACTTCAAACCCACTTCAACCTCCGAGTCCTCTCTTGGGCGGTTGCTAGTCCAGAATAAACGATGGCAGAAATAGGAATGTTGGTAACTGGTGCAGCATCTCAGATATATTTATTGTTTTGAATTCCCTTATAGGCAGTGGAAGAAATGAATGGAAAAGATATCAATGGGAAAATGGTGTTTGTGGGTCGTGCACAGAAGAAAGTAGAACGCCAGGCAGAGCTGAAACGCAAGTTTGAGCAGCTAAAACAGGAGAGAATCAGCCGGTATCAGGTAAAAAGAATGTGTGCTCCAGGTCTGAATGTACCACTTGTACTCTGTTGGGTTCTGTTTATGTGCATCATATTATGTCAAATAAGAGGGAACTTTGAGAACTATGACATACTGACTGGGTTCAGGCAACACAATAACCCACAAGGATTGAGTATGGGTTGACGGTGGGTGGTCGTTGAACCGTGGGTTGTTGTTGAAACGTGGGTTATTGTGTTGTCTGAACCCAGCCACACTAGCAAACCATGGTTTGTTAAGCATGAACAACTCATAGTTCAGAAGCCAACAACAAACTGGGTTCTCTTCATGGGTTGTTTGGTTAACAAACCATTTTTTTTTAGCATGGCTGGGTTCAGACAACACAATAACCCACATTTCAACTACTGTCCACAGCTCAGGGACAACCCACAGTTGACCCATACTCAACCCTTGAGTGTGGGTTATCGTGTTGTCTGAACCCACCCATTGACACTTATGGGATCAACAGCCATGAGAGAAGTTTCAGTTCCATAAGGGATCCAACTTAAGTATAATTATACACCATAAATGGATGGTAGAAACAGTGCGTGGGCTGTAGCTTAGGGGAAAGTCAGATCCAGGGAAGTGGCTGAGGAGGGTTGCATCTGAATCTTTCCCGCTCCTTGCTGCAAGGTGCAGGCCCGGGGACATGTGATGCTAAAGCAATGCAGAGCAAATCCAGGCAAGTTCATGTTCTCTTATAAAGGCATTTGCCTCTACGGCTCTGCAACATTTCAGTGTCTTTATTTACAAAAGGTGATAGGACATTCCTGGTTGACCTTGGCCTTTGCTGTTCGTGTATATATTTATTTATTAAGTATTTATAGGCCGCCTTTGTTTTATGGCCAAGCCCTCTCAAGGCAGCTTATATGAAAAGAATAAAACATAATTCCAACAAACTACAATCATATTAAAACAGCAGTTTTTTTTAAAAGGCCTGATTTTCACTTGTGTGGTGTAATGGTTAGGGTTAGTTTGAAGCCGGTAGGCCCAAGCATCTCCTGATGGGAGGGGGGCATTCGTGAGTTTCATTTTCCCCTCATGGAGTTAAAGTTTCCTTTTCAGTGAGAGAAGTCTCCTTTCCCCCCTAATGGAATTAAGTTTCATTTCCCCAGTTTTAGGTCACATGATTGTAACCTTCTAGTTCTGTGGGAGTGTATATAAAGATGTGTGGAAAAGCTGCAACAGAGAGAGAGAGAGAGAAAGAAGCTGTGGAGGAGAGGTTCTGCAGGCACCAAGAAGCAGACAGAAGCAGAGTCTGAATATCACTGAAGAATGCAGAACAGCCAGGGCTAGGCTGGGAAAGGAATCTCTTAACTGAGGCATGCAGGTGAAAGAGTGGCTAGGTTAGAGAGAACTGCATTATTACTTCTTTTATTTCTATTATACCTGCTTTTTGAAAGTATTACTATTTGTGTAATTACCTTAAGTTATTGTGAATCTACTATACCAAAATTTACTAAAGTACTGTAAACAGTTATTGTTAACTTCAAGTTGTTTGGAGTGTCTTTTGCACCACACCTAAGGCCTAATCCCACGTTACTGGGAAGAGAAGGTAAAAGGCAGAGAATTGGCATCCTGATACAGGAGGGGCTCTTAAAGAGGCAAAATATCTTTAAGGAGCTGATCAAGGTGTCCTGGTACAGGTGGAACCTTGACAGGCTGATCACAAATAGATAAGATAATTGGCCTTTGCTTGATAGTAATAGCACCTTCTGCATTGTTATCTCATGCTAATATTTTTTTTCTCTGTTTTTCAGGGAGTTAATTTATATATTAAGAACCTTGATGATACAATTGATGATGAGAAACTGAGGAAGGAATTCTCCCCTTTTGGGTCCATCACAAGTGCCAAGGTAAAGGGTGGATGGAATGAAGCAGACATAGAGTAGAGATCCATAGCTGGAAGTTCCTCCAAAGTAGGAACTGTTGAGGAATTAGGCTAAGGGTGAAGTCCTCAATATCTTTACATAAGACTTGCTGAACTCAGTGGGACTTGCTTCCAAGTAATACGCTTAGGATCAGGCTGCAAAATCTTTTGAGTGCATGCTATAGGTTGAAACCTCTGGGAGCAGAGGGACAGGGAAGTGACACGGTGTTGCCTCTTGCTTGATCTCCGACAGACCGATGATACGTGCTACTGTTGCTGTGAGTGGGTTGCACCTGAATCTTTCCCATGCCTTGCAGAATACGTGTAGGCCTGGGGACATGTGGTGCTAAAGCAAAGCAGAGAAAATCCAGACAAGTCACCGTCCTCCCTTGTTGAGGGCTTGTCTCTACACCTTTGCAACATGGGGCTTCTGCAGGCGTGTCCGCAAGGCCGCTTCCTGTGCAGCACGGCTGTGCAAACCAGAAAGCCGGGCAAAGGGAGTGACCCACATAATTTCTGTCATTCGGAAGGCAAAGCCTACACTGGTCCTGTGGTTGTTTCTGCCTGCAATGTTAAATAGATGAGGGACTGATCAAGGATCAGTCGCCAGTATGTGTGGACTAAGCAGAGAAAGAGAGAGGTGGTGGTTAGGGTTACTGGACAAACTGCAGCTGCAAACATGCTGTGCAGATATACCCTGTCTGTGTCTGATCAGTTTAGCATATGCTGCTGTACAAGATCTGTAACGGGGCCACTCTGGGATTCCTATCTTGAGCTGCGCCTCCATGGTGGTGTTCTCTCAGCTGAGGCAAGCAACATTGGTGCAGAAGACATAAGAGTGGTCATGCGTTCTTCTAAAAAGCCACCTTTCCTTAGGTAATGTTGGAGGATGGGCGGAGCAAAGGCTTTGGCTTCGTCTGCTTTTCCTCTCCAGAAGAAGCCACCAAAGCTGTAACAGAAATGAATGGGCGCATTGTAGGCTCCAAGCCATTGTATGTCGCCTTGGCACAGAGGAAAGAGGAGCGGAAAGCCCACCTCACCAACCAATACATGCAGCGCATTGCTGGGATGAGAGCCCTGCCTGCCAATGCCATCATCAATCAGTTCCAGCCAGCGGCTGGGGGGTATTTCATGCCTGCTGTGCCCCAGGTAAGTCCCAGCAAGCGTTGCCTGTGGCTCCTCCAAGGATCTGTGCACTCTGCAGTGGAATGCCAGCTTTGCCGTGAGGCGGCCCACAGGCAATGCTCAGGATAAATTACATGAAATAACTAAACTGGCACCTCTTTACTGCTGTATCACATGATTTTAACGCTTTTAGGTTTCTTTTATGCTTTTTAGGTTTCATACTCCCCTTATACAAATCTATGGTGCAACCACACTTAGAATACTGTGTACAGTTCTGGTCACTGCACCTAAAAAAAGATACTGTAGAGTTGGAAAAAGTGCAGGAAAGGGCAACTAAAATGATCAAGGGGCAGGAATTGTTTACCTTAGAAAAAAGACAAGTAAGGGGAAATACAGAATTATGCATAATGTGGAGAATGTGGAAAGGGAGACATTTTTCTCCCTCTCTCATAATACTAGAACCCAAAACGGTCATCCCTGAAAGCTGATTGGTGAGAGATTCAGGACAGATAAAAAGAACTTCTTTACACGTTGCATAGTTAAACTATGGCATTTACTTCCACAAGATCTAGTGATGGCTAGAAATTTAAAATTTAAATTTACTTCTGCATCCAACAGAACTCTGCAGTACTTTAGGAGCTGCTTTGTGTGTGTGTGTGTGTGTACACAGGAATGTACAGAAGAAAAATGTCAAAAGCAGAAAAAAACATCCAGTGCTCTTGAAGTGGTACAACTGCAAAAAATGGAATTTAAGATATGCCAGGTTATTTATCCTACCCTATTTTGCAAAGTTGTGAGGATAAAATGGAGAGGAGGAGGAGGAGGAGGATTATGTAAGCTGCCTTGGGTTCCTTGCAGGAAAAAAGGTGGGGTATAAATATAATAAAATAAATAAAGTTGCTGGGGATAGAACGGACCTCGGTTAGGTTAGATGTTTGGCGGTTTCATTTTCCCATTCTTTTCAATTGGGGTTAATTGGACACCTGATAGCTTAGTAATTTAAACTGTTTTAAATAATTAAAAATGGCATGGGGAGTTTAAACACACCACAGGACAACTGACCCCATAATTGTTGAGGCTTACGTGCAGTAAGTCTGAAGTGGTTCAGGTTTGCTAAAAAAAAGTTTTACAAATATTTCAAACAGCAACCTCACTAGCTTAGGAGGGTTAAAAACGGAAGATTTTTTAGTATTAGGAGTACGTGATGTGCAATGTTGTATTAACCGCAAACATTTCATGTGAATTGGGCAAGAACGTGTGAATAGGGTTATGGAAACCTGCTGCAGGACCATGTTGCAAGTATGACTGATATGACCCCCTCTGCTTTTCAGGCTCAGAGCAGACCCACTTACTATGCACCTAATCAGATGACTCAGATGAGACCCAACCCACGCTGGCAGCAAGGGGGGAGACCTCAAGGTGAGCATGAAGGAGCTGCTTTGACCTTAAAGGCACAGTCTTCCCCCTGTTTTGCCCATCTGCATGAAATGGGAGACTGTCCACCACCACAAGTCACAAATGCCTGATCCCTGGAAGTCGCCCTTGCCATAATAACTCAGTAGGACTCTCCCGATGTGATTGACCAGTAGCTTTGTGTTCTTCTCTCCCCACCCACCCACCCCCAACAAACAAAAAACCCAATCAGGCTTCCAGGGTATGCCAAACACCATGCGACAGTCTGGACCGCGACCAGCACTGCGCCATCTGGCTCCAGCAAGTAACGCTCAGGCGGCACGCGGCCTGCCTGGCACCACCCAGAGGGCTGGTAAGTGATGGCGCTCTGAGGGCTTCTGCTGGTTCACATGCTCCGACTTCGTACTTTTGGGGTGCGGAAAGTGTGGGTGTTGTGTTAACCGTTCCTTCTGGGGACATGCAGTAGTGTCACATGGCGTTGAAAATCACGAAGGGAGATGGGATTTTCAAATGGCCTTTCGATAGCAGAATTTTAGTTCTTACACAGCTTGTAAGAAGAGAAAAATAATAGCTCTGGATTGAAATACAGTTGTTGAGCCAACTGTTATGGACAGGATTATGTTTTGAACTGCTGGTAACTATTTGACATGCTTACAGTTAATAAAGCTATTTGCTTGATGTTCATTCCATGGTTATACAAGTGTAAGACACCTTAATTTTGTTCTGTAAGCTTCTGATTCTCCATTATGTATCTCTTTTTAAATAGGGGTTGCTGCCACAGCTCCAAACTTAGCGCCTCGACCACCTGTAGCTACCCAGGCTCCTCGGGCTGTTCCACCATACAAATACGCCTCAAGTGTCCGCAGCCCCCACCCAACTGTACAGCCTTTACAGGTGATGTGAGGGCCTTGGTTTTGCAATGCCAGTTGCTGGAAGGATTAGTTATTTAAATATTTGTGCCCTGCTTTTTGCTCCAGAGTTTAGAAATGTCATGGCCAAGCCTTTCAGTCTGACTGAAACGGGGCCTGTGTTCCCCTCTTTACACAGTTCAGATCTGCTTTCCTTGCATTAACGTGGTAGATCCTTCACACATCCCACACCCCACTTTGCAGGAATCCAACGATTCTACGGTAAATCTCGACTGAATCTGGTCAGTGGACAATTCAAATGAGCATTCCACATGGTTGCATAATGAGATACAAAACAGCCGTTCTTATTTATTACAAATAATTCAGACAACCAGTTTGCCGTGAACATGTACAGTGCAGGCAGACATACACCACCCAGCTTTGTGCCAAGTAACTCTGTGAAATAGCCCAGAGAGCCCATTCACATGTTCACTACACTAGCTTCAAGGGAACTCCAGCCTGTCTGTAGCATAGTAGGTTAGGGTGCATGGCCGTTATGTTGTGGTAATGGACTCATGCACCCCACTCCTGCTGTTTTGTTAAGGAAAGTGCTGGCTGGTAGAAAGCCTTATTTCAACACTTCTCTGTTAGTCCACCAATCTTAAAAGTTTGAGTGTTTTAAGCAAAAATAATTCTCTTCCTCCTCAAAACAATGTGTTGTAATACTTGATGTTGATCTCCCCTCCCCCCCCCCCACTTTAATAAGTTATTACTTAAACTAAAGCAACATTCTTGAGCATTTTCGTTGGTTGGTGCCTTCCAAAAGTGTGATGTTTTAATTTTTGGTGTAACTGCTTGACGATATTGTTTTAAAACAAATGAAGAACCAATCCCCTTTTCACTTGCTATGCTAACGGACAAACTCTTTATTCTCTAATAGGCCCCTCAGCCTGCTGTTCACGTACAGGGACAGGAGCCTTTAACTGCATCCATGCTAGCTGCCGCTCCTCCCCAGGAGCAAAAACAGATGCTGGGTAAGCCATGCTTCATAGATTTCATAGATCATAGAGTTGGAAGGAAGGCCATCGAGACCAACCCCCTGCTCAATGCAGGAAACTGGAGGAGGGGGTCTCCCATCCAAGTAATAACCAGGCTTGACCCTGCTTAGCTTTCCACACTCAGACAAGCTGAGCCAGCGTGAGCCACAGGCCTGTATATGTCCTTGGAGATTTTGGGACTCTAGGTTGAAGAAGTGCTGTATGCATTGAGTAAAAACAAATCCTGCTGGATTCTGCCATCTCACATGTGCAGAGGTCACATTGAAGAGGAAAGCATAACCGCCCAGTTCTCAAATTCTTAATGATCGACCCTAGAAGGCTGTAGGTTCTAGTTGGGTGGGGTGGAAGGCAGCTCACCAGCTTGCATGGAGACCTTTTCCTGAGCTTTACAGAGAACCTTGCAGTCTTTCTCATGCATGGATTTTAAGTGCCATGGGATTTAATATTATGATTTATGAAGCTTTCAACTTTGTGTTGCTCTCCTGCTACCATCCCTTAATGACAAAGGCTTAATTTGGTTGAATGTTACAGAGGTGGTACAGAAATTCAGAATACCTCTGGGCTCAAGAGACCTCACATTGGTCTGTGTGGAAGAGCCTCCCAAGTGGCATCATCCTACCTCTTGACTGACTTTGTTCTTGCTTCCTTAGGAGAACGTTTGTTCCCTCTGATCCAAGCTATGCACCTCAGCCTTGCAGGAAAGATCACAGGAATGCTGCTAGAGATTGACAACTCTGAGTTACTGCACATGCTGGAGTCTCCAGAATCCCTCCGCTCAAAGGTAACGGAACCGCCACCCACTCTCTGTGCTCTGCTGCAGATACTGTTTTTGCTGGCTTGGCTGGGAGCTCTGGTGAACCTAATTTCTTCCCATTCCAGGTGGAGGAGGCCGTGGCAGTGCTGCAGGCTCACCAAGCCAAGAAAGAAGCTGCCCAGAAAGTGGGCATAGTTGCTGCTACCTCTTAAATCAGGGAGGCTGGTGAGTGCCCCAGCCCTGGTTCTTGACATTTCTCATCGAGAGACAATCTGATGTCCTCCCAGCTACGGATCTTTCTGTCCCTTTTGCATAGAAAAGGAGCTGCATCAAGGTAGCAAGTATTATTTGGTTCCAGGCTTATTATATAAGGCAGTGTTCTCCAACCTTGGGTCCCCAGATGTTTTTGGCCTACAACTCTCAGCATGCCCCAGCCAGTGGAGAACACTGATATAAGGCATAACTTGCCTTCCATGTGGGAAAATGAGTAGAGATTATTCCAGATGGCAACCACCACATCTTTTAAAAGACAGCTGCATAATAAAGTCAGTCAGTTGGTGATCAAGTAATTACTCAAAATCACTTAAGCAATTCTCTTTATCCTCCCCACTCCATCCATTCAGCACCCTGATCCATAAACTGATTGGCAAGATGATCCTAAAATGTCCCTGTTCTTCCTGAAATAGATGAGCTGGAACAGCATATACAAAATTATATGGGTAATTGGGAGGCTGTCCTGGAATTGATTCAGCACCTGAAGTGCTCTCTTTCTCTTTGTAGGTTGTAAAAAGCCAGACGGGGCCCCTGAAGAAACCATCTGCTAAAGATGTTTAGAAATAATGTTGTCCTGCACATTTCAACACCATGCATCATATCTCATTAACAATATTCTGGTGTGTAAATCTCTTTAAATGCCTTATTTGCAAAAAACAAAGGAACCACACACACAAAAATCTAAATCCCCCTACAGATTTTGGTTTCCAAGACAAAATATGCAAAGTTTCCTTCTCCCAGCCAGGACAGAATTTGCCACCTTTTCCTCTATAAGCAGGAAGCGGGCATTTTTCTGACTGAACATTTTCATTTGCGGTTCTTGGTTTTAATCAGACAATCCTGTTTGCAAAGTCTGGAAAGTGTTAATAAAGGAATAAAAGCATTTCATGAAATTGCCTGACTCTTCTTCCCCTCTCCCTCCCAAGCCCCTAATGATTTGGCACACAGCTTTGACTTGCCCAGGGTGCAGTCCTTCATGAACTCTTGTACAAGCTCCATTGAAATGAATGGGAAGTACATATGAGCACTACGCAGAAGTTCAGTGGAACTTCCCTTTGTTTACCATTGTTTTCATGTTGCAACACAGAACCAAACCTGGCTGAATTTTAACATTCTACTTTCAGGGCTAAACTGCACATGGGGGACCATCATGTTTGCAAGATGTTCATTCGCAGGTTGACTAGGCTGGTTGGGAAGCCTCTACTGTTTCAGGTGGCTTCTATATGGGACCTGGAATCTGTGAACGAGCATCTGATTTTCTAGAGTAAGGTCAGGATCCAAAGAATTACGCAACTTGTTTTGTATACCTAAGGGGCTTTGGATTTGTGTCCCTTATTTATTTTTATTTAGTATATTTATACCCCACCTTTTTTCCTGCAAGGAACCCAAGGTAGCTTACATAATCCTCTCCATTTTATCCTCACCACAACCCTGTGAGGTAGGTTAGGCTGAGATTCAGTGACTGGTCCAAGTCACCCAGTGAGTTTCATGGCCGAGCAGGAACTAGAACCTGGATCTCCCAAGTCCCAGTCCAACACTCTCACCACTACGCCACACTGGCTCTCGACTATCTTGATCGACTATCCATGCCACATAGTAAACCACATCTGAAAACGATGGGGGGGGCTTTTAGATGCTGTCTGTGACATAGTAGTTCAGGATCCTGCTGGTGAGGGATTCAAATCCTGCTAGGCATGCTCAAGCTCTCTCGGGTGCACTAATCTTTGAATCTCCACCTAGCAGTAAACAGACACTTTAAAAAAAGAATCTGATGACTTAATTTTAAGAAACGATTGACATATTTCATCATTCCTTATTCCTCAGTTCCTTTTGCAACTCAAGCAGGCAATCATGCCAAAGATCTGCCTAATTTGCCTGTTCAAGACCTACTTACATAAGAAGATCCCTACTGCATCCAGCCAAAGGCCTCTTATCTGGTCTAGCACAGTGGCCAGCTAGCTGCTGCAGGGATACTTAAGAGCAGGTCATGAAGGCAATCGCCTTTCCTGTTGTTGCTTCCCAGCAGCTGGTACCACCAAGAGGCATACTGCTGAAAACTGGAGGTTGCATAGAGCCATCCGGGCTAGTAGCTGTTGACAGCCTCCATAAATTTGTCTAATCCCCTTTTAAAGCCAACTAACTTGATGGCTGTCGTCACATCTTATAGCAACTTCTTTAGTTTAAAAACGTACTGTGTGAAGAAATACTCGCTTTTGTCTGTCCTGGATCTCCCACTATTCAACTTCATTGGATGACCCGGTGTTCTTCTGTTGTGTATTGTGAGAGGAAGAACTTCTCTATATCTACGTTCTGTATCAATGAGCAGGGGGTGAGGCTAGATAGTTCTCCAGTTCTGACTCTATACTCCATGCATAATTTTAAAAAGTTCCAAACACAGCCTTCCCATGTGGGAAGGTATTCCAATCTGTTAACGGGTTGCCTTTCTCTGCAACCAAAGTTGGAGCTTCTTTTCATGGATGCTTCTATGAAAAATGGACTATTGTGTGTAATAGCTGATCAATGGAATCATCTCCATGACTTTGTCTTTAGTGTTAATGCTGAAGAATCCATTTTTGATCTCCCTCAAACTAGATACCAAGCCCACACAGGTGCTCTTTTAAACCAGGAGTAGGGAGCTTGTGTGGCCTCCTAGATCAACCTTCCTCAGTCTGTTGCCCTCCAGATTTTTGGACTTCAAACCCCATCACTCCAGGCAGCAAGGCCAGGGATAATGGGAGTTGTAGTTCAATATCTAGAGGGCCATAGGTTCCCTAACCCTTTTAAGCTTTAAGCTTTCACGTAGCTGGACCACAAAGCAAGTTGTATGTACGTAGCAGCCCTTGGCTGTAGCCTGCTGAACCAGCCACGAGGCAGGAGGGTTGCCGACCGGGCCCTACTCCTGGGCCAGAAGCACCAAAACTACTTCTGCCTGTGCCTGTTCACACTCCTTTAAAGTCTCCTAGGAAAGTTGTGGTTAAACTATAGCTGAGTGACATGAATATAACCAAGTCCTAAAAAAAATTCTTGGTGTGTTTCTTACCTAGAAAATGTTTTTAGGGGCTTTTGTATTACACACTTGGAAGTGTCCCTGTATTGCTCCTTCCCAGTGGCTTGCATGTGTCCCATTACAGAGGAATGTCATATTTTCAGTCCTCAGGTACTGAATTTAAAAATTCCTTTCTGTGGGGCCCACCCGCTAGAAAACACACTTGTCTATGAACACCAAGTTCAAATCCAACATCCAGTCCAACATCACTCCAAAGCTCTGCATATACCTGTTGCTCCAATAAGAATCCGTACGGAGTTCCAGCTGCCTTAGGCCCAATGGGACCGCTGGTCCGCCTTGCTCAGGGCTGGGAAACCCCAGAAAGCCGCTCAGCCTTCCCCACCCTCCAGAATCGGATGTGTTGGACTACAATTTCCACCACCCCCAGCCAGCCAATGGCAGTGGGTAATGAGAGTTGTAGTACAACACTATCTGGAGGGCACCAGCAGTGGGAAAGGCTGGGATAAAATACCTTCTGCCACGGCGTCTTTCCCTCCCGGCACCACCAGGCGATGCCGCCCAGGAACGAGCCTCGGAGCGGGGATGCGAAGCTCTGGAATAAAAACCAGGAAAAAAACGAAGGGAAAATTGGGGCGGGGGTGGGTCAGGCGGTTATTTATTTATTATATTTATACCCCGCCTTTTTTCCTGCAAGGAACCCAAGGCGGCTTACATAATCCTCCTCTCTCAATTTTATCCTCACAACAACCCTGTGAGGTAGGTTCCCGCGTTCCCCCCCCGCTTTCCCCTGAACTATCAACGCGGTTTACAAGAATATAGCAATAAAACAGCGATCAAGCGGTGGGCGACTCTGCGGGCCGGGATCTCCCGCGGGGGGGGGAGCCGGAAGAGGCCGCGGGGGCCGCAGCACGCACACGCCGGGGCGAGCGGAAGCGCGGCTGGCGGCCGCGGGGGCGCCACGTGACTGCCCCAGCGCGCCGAAGAGGTTCCGGGGCAGCAGGAGAAGGAAGAAGGGGGCGGATGGCGTCCACCAAGAGGGTCCTGTACGTGGGTGAGGACTGCGGGGAGCGGCGGGCGGGCGAGGGCGGCGGCGGCTCGGGGATGCTGCTGCTGCCTCCGCCGCCGGGCCGCGTCAAGGCGCCCGCACTCGGCTCCGGCAGCGGCAGGGCGCGAGCGAGGGGCGGCGGCGGGGCTGACGGTGCCTTTTCGGGTGCGCGCAGGCGGGCTGGCCGAGGAGGTGGACGAGCGGGTGCTCCATGCGGCCTTCATCCCCTTCGGCGACATCACGGACATCCAGATCCCGCTGGACTACGAGACGGGTGAGGAGGGCGGGGGGCGCGGGCCTTACCGGCCGCAGCAACACGAGGCGGGGGGGGGGCAGCGCAAGCCTCCCGCCCCTGACCTTGCTAGGTCGCCACCGGCAGCCGCCAGATCGCCCCGCTGGGTTTTGGCAGCCAGATTTGGCGGGCGCTTTGGGTCAGGATTTTGAAAGGCGAGACCTGGAAGCTCCGTCGTCTCCTGCGGGTTTAAGAGCGTGAGGCTGTAAGTTGAGCACCGTTTGTCTAATTTGGAGGCAAGAGGGTGGGAAGAGAGCTAGAATGCGTTTAAATGTTGAAAGCATCATGCAGAAAATGCACAATCGGCAGCGCAAAATATGTATCTCAAGTACGTGTCCAAAAAGCAACAACCCTTACTTTAAAATTTATGTTTATGGATAGAGCTGTTTATGGAGCCCAAAGTTTCGGCCGTCCCAGATTTCCCCATTTAACCTGCAGTCCAAACACACTTACCTGAGAATAAGTCCCATTGAACTTAATGGAGCTTACTTCTGAGTCACTACTGATAGGCTAGAACTGCTTGCCTGCTATTGGGTATTTTGATTTCTCTACTGCATTGTGGTGTTCTGCTCTTTGCCAAATATTTTAATAATTTGATAACCACTAGTTGTTTGACACTATTTAACATTGATGCGCTGTTGCTGTCACAGTGTGTCCAGCTTTTTACTTGTTTATTGACCCTATTTTGTTAGGAATTAAAATAACTTTCCTGAGACATTATAACATCACCCATAAGCCAGTTGTATGCTATTATTGTATATACTAACGTTAAGTCTGCTGTTTCTCTCTAATGGTGCCATTAAGCCAAATAGTGTTTCCCTTGAAAAATATGCTGTTATTTTAAAACAAATTATTGTGAATAATGGATTTGCTCCTCATCTACTTTGAAATGAACCATAAACACATAAAACTGTTTATAAACCATAGACTGTTTATAAATACATAAAACTGTTTATAAACCATAAACACATAAAACTGGTTGATAGGCAAGGGAAGGGCAGAATGCAGACATGGCTGATAGCAGGCTAAATGGGGAGAAATGTGTTGTATAATATCCAGGATATGTGTCAGAGTGAAACATGAAAAACAAAGCGTGTGCTCAACATTTTGCACCATATTATATTCCCCCCCCCCCCCCGATGATGATTCTACTGATAATTCCATTATATTGTGGATCTCTTCAACCATTTTGAAAACTCTTGGCCTCAGATTAGGTAAACTGTGAAAGTTATAGCCCCAAGCCCTTGCAACAGCAGGGTGCAAAGATCGGTTTTAGATCTGTACGCTCAAGTCAAGTGTGTGTATGTGTAGGGGGCGGGAATTGTGGAGAACTTTTAGCTCAAGTTCTTAACTGTTAGCTCAAGGCCAGTGACATTACCGGTAAATCCATTGAGGAAGGTAGTTCCCAAGTGGTAGAATGAAATATTTCTGAGCGTGTTGTTACCTTTTCCCCAGATAGCCTGCTACCAATTTGCACCTGCCAGTTTTGAAATGGCAGTGTAAGATTGGGTTTCCCTTCGCAATCGTGTGTTGATGTTTGGATGTGTGGAGCTTATGGGAACAAATATCCTTTCTCTTGTATCTCTGCAGAAAAGCATCGAGGTTTCGCTTTCATTGAATTTGAGCTGGCCGAGGTGAGGAATTCGGGAGGATTTTCAAATCTTACTGAATTGTCCTTATCCTTTCTCCCTCTCTTTTGGTGAATTGCTGGTGGGAGGCGAGAAAGGAATGTATTGGAATGGGTTTAATCAAGTCTTCATGGAGTGAGAGGTTGGAGATAAATAATTACGGCCAGGAAAATTTGTCCTTGATTTTCCTGTGATAATTTCACAGTTGCAGGAGTAATATAAAGATAAGTAACTAGTAAAGCACAAATAGAAATGCATCTTTAGCCAGAAACCAGCAGTGTTTGATAGCATTGCAGTTGAATAGAGACTCTCACAACTAAGGGTGCAGTCCTGTCAATTGCGCCCTCGATGCTTGTAAGCCCCCGAACTTGGAGGCTTAGGAGCTTCCAGTGCAGAGCGGGAGGAGTGGCAGAGGTGATCTCCACCTCCCCACACTTCCCGCTCTGCATTTCAGCTAGACGGCCGATTTCGCAGGGAGAGAGGAGGAGCGCCGTCAGGATACATCATATCCTAGCGCAGGGGTCCTCAAACTACGGCCCACAGGATACATCCGCCCGCCGTGTCTTTTCATCCGGCCCACCGCCCTGCGTCTCCTGGGGGGGGAAGAGGAGGAGTGGCGGCTGAGCCAGCGGCGGGGCGCAGGCTGCCTGCCCGCCTCCCTGCGTCTCCTGCGGGGTAAGGGGAGGCTGAGCCGGCGGCGGCTCCTCGTTCCTCCCCCTCCCTCATCCCAGTATCGCGCGGGGCTCCGCAGGAGCTGGGAAAGGCAGATGGGAAAAAGAGGAGCAGTAGCAACACAACAGCAGGCAGCCGGCTTGCTGCCGGGCTTGAGCTCGGCTCGCCTCGGTTCAACCAACCAAGCTGCCTCGCGACCTAGAAACAGGCGCGGAACCCTCCCTCCGGGGGCGCGGAAGAGAGCCAAGCCGAATTGCGGGGAGCACACACACAGGAGCTTCCCCGTTGAAATCACTGCGGGCGAAAGAGAGCATGCCTCCCTTCTACCGCAGCAATGGAATGTGAGGGAGTAAGCCTCCAGCAGTAAGCCCATACTTCCCATTTAAATACTAATAAGCTTATGTTGATTAAAATCGTTCTT
This sequence comes from Shinisaurus crocodilurus, assembly GCA_021292165.1. Classification (NCBI taxonomy): domain Eukaryota; kingdom Metazoa; phylum Chordata; class Lepidosauria; order Squamata; family Shinisauridae; genus Shinisaurus; species Shinisaurus crocodilurus. The sequence goes on from CM037885.1 coordinate 36,684,596, forward strand.
CATTTTAAATATTGTATTGTTTTTTCCTGCTTTTTTGCACTACAAATAAGACATGTGCAGTGTGCAAATCAAGCCTTTCTATACCTTTTTAAAATTTAATGTATTTCAATTTTAGACAGCAAATTAATTTATAATTAATTTATAATAACTTTCCATTTAATCAAGTAAAAAAAAAAAGGACCCGGGTCCTTTTTCTTAACTTGATCCATTCGTTCATATTTTTCTCAAACTATAGTCCGCCCCCCCAACAGTCTGAGGGACAATGAACTGGCCCCCTGTTTAAAAAGTTTGAGGACCCCTGTCCTAGCGGCACCAGTCCCCTTTGCTCCCCACCCCCTGGAATGCCCCCTTTACCCACTCTCTGAAGTTGATTTTCCAACCTCAGAGGGGCAGTCGGTGCGGTTCTTCCTGTACCGGCTGCAGGGGGGGGGGGGATCGGAGTGTGGATTCCTAGCTCCAAGGTTGGAGCACTGTCTCCTACCTCAGCTGGGAATCCACATTACTCTTTGGCCCTCCCAGATGATGTCCAGGGGCCACAGGATCGCTCTCTCAAGTGTCCAGACTCATGCTTCTTCCTCCCCCCCCCAGCTGACACAATTTAATTCCAGGGCAGGTGGATATGTTTATTTTAACTGAACAGTTAAAACTTTGGCCGAGTGCTAAAAGGCTGTATTGGCAGGGACCAAAGGTGTGTTTCCTTTTGTGTTTCAGATTGTAAGCCTGCAGTCACGAATTTGTCTGTCTCTCCTTGAAAATGTGTGCAGCAACTGATACTTCTAGGCACTTGATAAATGAAATAGGATGCTGCTGCTGCTTAACATTTGTATTGTGCTTCCAAGTGTTCAAAGTGCTTCACATGCATTCTCTAGTTGTAATCCTTAAAACAACCCTGTAAAGCAGGGTTGGGGGACCTGTGGCCCTCCAGATTTTTGGGGACTCCAACTCCCATAAACCCTAGTAGCATGTCCCCGGTTGTCATGGATGCTGGGAGTTGTAGTCCAACAACATCCGGAGGGCCACAGGGTTCCCATCCCTGCTGTAAGATCAGTCTGTATTACTATCCCCTGTATTGCAGATGGGGAAACTGAGGCTGAGAGAGTGACTTGCGTAAGGCCATTTAGTGAGTTCATGGCATAAGCAAGATTTGAACTGGGAACTTCCTGATTCATAGCTCAGTCTCTTACCCACTGCACATATTACAGTGGCATTGGTCTGAGAAAGCAACTGTCTCTGTTCTTTCTTTACCAAAGAAGCACCTTGGAGTACCAGCAAAAATTGAAGGTAACGTGTTGAGATAGCCTCAACATGCTTGGATGTATGACGTGTTCAGCACTGAGGAAAATGGAACAAATATCACTTTTATGAACATTGCATTGCAAATATTCTATAATAGATTCACTTGGAAAACTTGTGTCAGGGAAATGTTGGTATATCCACTTGGGACTTATCTGACATGAAAAGCATGGTGATCCTGCTCATTCCTCCTTTGCTTCATAGCTTTTATGTGTTTTGAGGCTGGAAGATTATATCAGGTTTTTGAGTGCCAGCATAAATTTCCAGACAGCCGGTATTTGGGATTCTTCAAGCTCTCACATAGGTTTGTTTGCCATCAAATTTTCAATTGTTACTGTTAATAGTGATGAGGTTTAGAAGTTTGCTTTTTAAAATGGAAACTTAAGTTCCTGTAGACCTAGTAAGAGTGTATGGGCTGCAAACAAGCATCTTTCAAATTGTCCATCCCACAGACAAATTGTTTCTCTCAGTTCATAATACTTGGCATGGACACACCAAGCTGCAATGAACTGTGTAAGAGGGTGAACTGACAGTAAAATCTATCCTCTTCTTCTCTCTAGGACGCTGCAGCAGCCATTGACAACATGGTAAATTTGTCTTTAGATTCTTACTGAACTTTGTGGAAAGTTTAAATGACGCTCTCCCCGCCTCGCCCCATCCTGCTCTGGATTCCATTTCATGGGGAGGCAATATTAGCCCCCACCCAGGAACAGTGCTTTTAAAAGGGCCCAATTAATTGGCATAATTCCCAGCTTGTGACAAGGGCAGGAGAACTTGCTGACTTCATGCTGAGCTTCAGGTAGACGGGTGAGCAACTTGTGGCCCTCCAGATATTTTGTCCTACAACTCCCATCAGCTCCAGCCAATATAGCCAATGGTGAGAGATCATGGGAGTTGTAGGCCAAAATATCTAGGGGGCCACAAGTTGCCCACACCTGCAGTAGAAGGTACTGATACCCACACAAATCAGAATCTTGAGATAAAATATACCGGTATTGATCCCAAAAGCAGGAACAGAATTAATACAGGCTCTTCTCTTTCAGAATTAATACAGACTATATCATGTGATCAGCAGCGAAACTGAGACATGCCAGAACGTATTCTATCCTATTTTAATTCACTTTTGCTCTGAGCGCTCACATATGAAAAAGAGTCCTATAAGATCTGAAAGCTTGCAGCACTCTTAACTAGTAGTAGCTGCTGGGAAGAAACAAAAGTGGAGGATGATAGTTTATATAAAGACTCAGGAGGACTTATTTTTCTGCAGAAGTCTTGGTTTAATGCAATACAAATTTAATTATGATTGCTTTAGTCAAGTGACAGTCCTAATTTTTGTGTCTTAAAAATTAATCCCATAGAATTAGAATGTCAGTTGTGGCAAATGACATGCCCAGGCTGCTTAGTGGCATGGAAGAGAACACATTGCATGAAAACTGACTGGCATTCAGTTTAGTCCACTAAGAACAAAATATGTGGCTGTGAACATTATCTCAGGAGTCAGACATAAAACTTGGAGCATGTTGTGTCCTATTTGGAGAGCCAGGATGGTGGAGTGGCTAAAGTAGCCTTCCCCAACCTGGTGCCCTCCAGATGTGTTGGATTGAGTGCCATTTTCTTGGTAGAAACATGGGGGACAAATCAAATCCATAAATAAAACTGCAGCTCTCATAATTAGATGAGTTGTAGTCCAGTGTAGTCCCTTACACTTTAGGACCACGCTGCATAAACCCTTCTCAGACTAAGCATCAACACTTAAAAGCCTGAGTGGAGGGTCAAATGAAACCTTTCCCCTACTAATGAGGGAAAAGATTAATACTGGTTATTAAGGATCTATTTTTAAGTTTATGATGCTGTGGGTACAAAGGTGTGTGTGTAGATTTAAAAGTAAAGCAGGTTAATAACGCCAAGCTGACACGCAGGACTTGGGTAGCAAACAAAATAAAAATAAGCTTATTTTAATTATAAAAACCTTAGTTCCAGAAAATAAACCTGCCTACACCAAACATTTTATAATTAACCTAAGTCCCTATAACTCCAAATACTCTCACTCCTCATACAATCACTGATTCCTCTTAAAACTCCTGACAAGACACGAATAATCCAACTAACCTAACTCCCAAACTCTCCCCACACTCCAAACACTCTCCCGTAACACACTAACTGCCTTAACTAACTCTGACATCACTCAAACACTCCTTATATACTCCTCCCCCCACCCTTTCCAATACATCACAAACCACACCCACTCGGTTCAACATTCTAGACTCACTAAACATACTAATGCAGACATACACCAGGGAACTGAATTGTGGGGTTACGCCACAGGCACCAAGTTGGGGAACGGTAGGCTAGAGTGCTGGACTAGGACCAGGGAGATACATCCGTACTTGGCCATGAAGCTCAAGTCACTGGGTGACCTTGGGCCAGTCACTCTCAACCTAACCTGCCTCACTGGGTTGTTGCAAGTATAAAATGGTGGCAAACACACGTGTGCGCGCAACCAAGCCCCCTACCCCCATGTTTGCTGACCTGAGCTCCTTGGAGGAGGGTGGGATAAGAAAGTCATTAATCAATAATATATCCCCTCACCTTTAGAATGAGTCTGAGCTCTTTGGGAGGACAATCCGTGTCAACCTGGCCAAACCGATGAGGATTAAGGAAGGATCCTCCCGCCCAGGTGAGTCAGGGAATTGGGATTAGAAGGTGCCACAAGCCTTGCCTTTTGTTGTGCTTGGGAAAGGCATTCCAGATCTCATTGTTTTATATTTTAAATTGGTAGTTAAAAAACCCAGAGTCACTTTTTTTTCTCTGAGCACCTTCTGTTTCCCTTTAACAGTTTGGTCAGATGATGACTGGCTGAAGAAATTTTCAGGGAAGACGCTTGAAGAGAATGTGGAGGAAGAGGGGGCGGAGCCTGCCCGATCAGAGGCCCAGGAGGTACAAGGCCTCGGGGGGGGGGGCGTTTGTGGGGCTCTGCCGGTTCTGCATGCCGGGATGTGTATCTTCCCCGGAGAATGCTCTTTTGAGGTCATGACCTTGGAGCAGATCCACCTGGGGTTTCTCCTGGGAGTTGGATGAACTCGTTTAGCACCGTCAGTCCCCATAAGCTGCAGGGCACCCCAAGTTCAACTTGCATGGTCTCCTTTCCCATCTGCACAGTGGATGTACAGGCTGCCTGGGAGCCCAGTGTAGCTTATTCCCCCTTCTTAAGATGTACAACTTAGCTTTCAGAGGTGGTTTTAAAGCACTGAACCAGGATCTGGCAAAGTTCCATGCATAAAAGCCCTTGGAGATCACCGCTAAGAGGTATTTTTAAATATGGAAAGAGCCGTGTAAATCTATTCAGTAAATAAATAAATCACAGCAGCAATCCTCATCCTCATTTATAAAGTGGTTTGAAGTGTTCCAAGGGCTTCACCTACTTCATCTCAGTAATCCACCTGTAAGTCAGGCCAGATGGAGACTGGCTTGCCTAACGGCACCTGCTGCATTCATGGAAGAAGCTGTTGTGTTTTTTCCGTGCTAGGGTGAGCCACCAGCTAAAAAATCGAGGGTCAACCCCCAAGTATACATGGACATCAAGATTGGAAATAAGCCTGCTGGTCGATTAAACATCCTCTTGCGATCGGATATTGTACCTATGACCACCGGTAAGAGAAGACTCCTCTTGTTGGGCTGTGGTGTGGAGGCTGGGAATCCCAGACGTCTTCCCGGTAGTATTCTTGAGTTTCTCCTACGAGGCTGGAACCTGCTGGAAATGAATAATGTCTTATCTGTACAGAATTAGTTGTGGTCATCCCAAGAAACTTAATTTTTTTAAAAAAATTACTTCCAATTATCAGTAAAAAATGTATGCTATTTGAATGAAGTCTGATTCAAAGTTATTAAATAAATATTCATTTTTATTCCACCCTTCTAATGAAATCAGGGTGGTGTACATTTATTTATTTATTATATTTATGCCCCGCCTTTTTTCCTGCAAGGAACCCAAGTCGGCTTACATAATCCTCCTCCTCCTCCTCCTCCTCCTCCTCCTCCTATCATTTTATCCTCACAACAACCCTGTGAGGTAGGTTAGGCTGAGAGTCAGTGACTTGCCTAAAGTCACCCGGTGAGTTTCATGGTCGAGCAGGGAATAGAACCCGGATCTCCCGAGTCCCAGTCCAACAGTCTCACCACTACGCCACACTGGCTCTCTCTCTCTCTACACTGGCGCTCTCTACATGTGTCATTCCCCCCCCCCACACACACACACACACAATCCTGTTAAGTTAGGTTAATCTAAGAGATGGTGACTGGGTGAAGTGCACTTGGTGAGCTTCAAAGCAGAGCAGGGACATGAACCCATGTCTTCCTGCTCCTAGTCTGGCATTCCATCTACTAGACCATACAGGTGGTAACAGTGACTAGCAATAGTTTTTCTACCCAGCTTGACTTTAAAAACTCCTAAACTTTGCCACCAAAATGAGTTTTCTACATGCATTTGTACATGGGTTATTGCATGTCCCCATTTGTACATCAGCCATCTTGGAAGATGGCAGCTACAGAATTCATGCACCACAATGGGCATGTCTGCCCAAGCTAATTGCATTCCTACATGAGTCTGAGACGCATACAAACCTCAAGATTTTCTGCACATCTGTTTTACAGGAGTCTATGGCATGTCCTGGATTAGAGGGGAAACACTGATCTGTTCCCTGCAGCCCAGCTCACGGCTGAGCTGCGGGGCCTTAGGCAGCTCTGCGGGCTGCATAGAGAGTGGCTCGGGGGCTGCATGGCCCACGGTATGCAGGTTGCCCACATAGGCCGTAGTAGGAAGTATTGAAGTTGTTACCGTGTATTTCTCATGTTTATTTCTGTATATACCGGATTATGTCTTTTTAGTTTTGGATTGCAGTAGCCTTTAGCTTTAAGCAATAAAGTTTAGGTATATCATTAAGAAAACCAGTATGTAGGATTTTCCTAGAGAAATCAGTGTGGTAGAATTACCAACATGGTGTAACTGTCCTAAGGAAATGAGTGTGGCTCCTTTAACTAAAATATTACCTCACTTAAATGCCGCAGAGCGTTTAGTTATTATTTTTAAATTTAGTTACTGTCCATATTTCTGTATCACCTTTCAGAGACCAAGCACTCCCAAGACCACTTGCATACAAAGCTAAAACGTAAAATACAGATAAAATCAATTCTGTACTATTATAAAACTAAAGCAGCAGTCTCAGTTTTCCACTCTATAGTCCAGTGTTCTCTAACCTTGGGTCCCCAGATGTTTTTGGCCTACAACTCTACCTACGCTGGCTGGGGCATGCTGGGAGTTGTAGGCCAAAAACATCTGGGGACCCAAGGTTGGAGAACACTGCTATAGTCCAACACAGCAAGACCAGTAAAAAAAAATTAAAACCAAGGCAGCAGTTGTATGAAAAATAAAAGGTTTGTCAGAGCACTTTTAAGTAAATGCAAAGTAAAACGAAGGGTTTTTCAAGGCCTGTTTAAAAACTGGTAAGGAAGGGTGTTCTGCAAGTATGGGGCCGTCACCGAGAAGGCCATCTTAAATGAGCTGTCTCTATAGTCAAGAGCTTGTGTCACCTGTCTCAGTACTTCTGCGTTCTCAATCTCCCCCCCCCCCTTCCTCTTCTCCTGAACTGCAGAGAACTTCCGCTGTCTGTGCACACATGAAAAAGGGTTTGGCTTCAAAGGAAGCAGCTTCCACCGCGTCATCCCCCAGTTCATGTGCCAAGCTGGAGATTTCACCAACCACAATGGCACAGGGGGGAAATCTATATACGAGAAGAAATTTGATGATGAAAACTTTATCCTGAAGCATACGGGGCCAGGTAGGGTGTTGCTGGGGCTACTTACTTTAGTAGGGAATCATAACCGCGAGTTTATTCACACTTGTGGCTGGTGCTGTGTGTATCCTGAGCAGAAGGAGCAGGGCCCACACCCAAGGCCGGCAGGGCCCAGCAGTTGAGAGTCCAGTTCTGCCAGTTTAGGGGCAGCAGCGCACGCGGTCTCTGGCCTGGTCAGGCCCCGGGCCAAGCCATGACCTGCCCCAGAGTCTGCCTGGTGTTGGTGCAGGGACATCTTGGATCTGGCCCTGTTCGCACACCTCAGTTCCCTTCATCCCTCACTGCCATATTTCAGCCACCGCCCCCCAACATTTAAGTTGCCCTCCTAGGCAATACTGCCCAAAGCCACCCCCACCGGAGCCTGGCTCTATGAGAGGGAAACCAAATTCCTCCAGTGGAATTTGCTGCTTCAAATCAGACAAAAGCATGGATGTGTGCTTATTTTTTTCTCAGCTTGTTTTTCATAATGGATTCTCCTTCCAAATTTCAAGTTTCCAAACCACATAGAATTGAAGGAAATGAGGACTGGGTAGGCTCATAAGTGTAGCAAAGTGGAGTGTGAGAGGAAGATTTCTGAGTAGACCTTTCTTCAATGCTGTTTTAGGGCACAGAACAGGATCCGCTGTGGCTCACATTTTTTCAAAACCAGAGGTGTAGGGGGTTCATCCCCAATTCATTGAGAAACCTCTCATCTCTTTGACTGTTCTCCTTTTCTCAAAGAAATATAAGGGGTGGGGGAATTCGAGTCTCATGCCGTGTGTGTTTGTCTTGATAGGCTTGTTGTCAATGGCCAATTCCGGCCCCAACACCAATGGCTCTCAGTTCTTCATCTCTTGCGATAAGACTGACTGGCTGGATGGAAAGCACGTGGTATTTGGAGAGGTCACGGAAGGGATGGACGTGGTGCGACAGATTGAGGTAAGCAAGCCACAGAGAGTGGAACTGCTGTGTGTGTTTCCTCCAAGGTGTTGCAGTCTGGCTATGTATCTCCTCTCCTTCTCTCTTTCTTTTTATAAAGGCTCAAGGCAGCAAAGATGGGAAACCAAAGCAAAAAATTATTATTTCGGACTGCGGTGAATACGTGTGAATGTTTGCACAAGTAGAAGCTTGTTGGAAATATAAGTGAAGAAGAATATAACATAACATCATACCAGTCTGGATGAGAGAGAACTGTCTTGGAACACTTCACAAATATGCATTCAGATACAAAGGATCTTTATATATTCTCCGTGCTCAGAACTCTACAGTCTGTAGAAATCTATTTTGTACAGAAATTTTCCTCCTGTAAAATTACAGCTATTTTTTTTTATAGTTTGGCCTTTTATTCCTTCAGGTTACTTTTATTAAATGTTATTGTTTTTCTTTTCTTTTTTTACTGGCTCAGCCTTGTTAGTCTAGCATGCTCTGTGCCAATACTAATTTTGAACTATATTGAGGCAAATACTCCTGGTTTATTGAAACAAGTCAAGTTTAAACTGTAGTTAATGATCCTGGCTTGTTTCAACAAAAAATAGTTAGTTGTGGGTGGATTCGCACAATCACAGAGGGAAAATAAGCCACAGTGGCTTAGTCATGAGCTGCCTGATTAGCATAATTGCCCTCACCGAGTGCAGGTCGTCATGACTGCCGAATCCGGCGAGCGGGGGTGGCTGGGCTAGTTTACAAACCACCTGGAAACCCAGGGCTTGTTCTAGGGTTTCACGGTGGTTTGTGCACCACCCACCCTTGCTGGGTTCCGGCATCACGTCAACCCACGGCCAGTGAAGGTAATTATGCTAATCAGGCAGCTCATGGCTGGCAAGTGCGGAGAGGGAAATAAGCCACTGTGGCTTGTTTTCCCTCCGTGATCATGCGAACCTGGTCACCAACTACAGTTCCTGGTTCTTCAGACATAACAAAAAACTGGTTTGTTGACAATGGAAAGCTTCCGAGTGCCTTGTGGCTGCACTTGAGGGGGGGAGCACATGAGCCTGAGGCTTATGCATGTAAAGCTAAACTATGGTTTAGTGTTTTGTGCAAACCAGGCCAATGTTTGGTCATGTTTAAAGCAAACCATGGTCTCACATCCAGATTTGTGGCCCGTTCTTAATCATAATTTAGGCATTTGGATAACCATGGTTTCAGTGTTAGGTCTTTATAAGTTATATCTTTTCTTGACATGATTCCCTGCCTCAGAATAAGCATGTTGGCTGTGTGAACACATCTGTGTAGTGTCACAGTTAAGTTTCTTTGGTCATGGGATGTATGTCATAGGGCTTGTTTTCTGCCCCACCAGGTAGAAATGACTCCCAACAAACTCTTAGGGCTGAACTGCCACTAACTTTGATGGGTTTTTGAACTTCTTTCCAAGTATAGATGAGATCCTGCGAGGGCCAGGGATGGAAACAGGAGTAGCTGTTTCATCTTTTCAAAAAGCGATCCCGGCATAACTGCATAATAATATCCTGTGGAGAAGCTGATTTCAGAACAAATGAGAGGAAAGATTTTCTTTTTTTCCACGCGGTTTAATACTACTGTCCACCATAGGTGGCTTTTTAAAAAAGAAAATTCGAGCTGACCTCCTTCCTGCCTTTATCAGTGATGACTAAAAATGAAACTTCCGTGTTCAGAGGCAACGCCACACCTCTGAGGACCCACTCTGGGCGGGCTGCTCGTGGGATTCCAGGGCAATCCCAGTGGGAAGCGACGCTTGGCTCAGGTGGGCCTTTGGCCTGATGTGCGGGGGCTCGTTTTACGTTTGGCTTCAGTGGGAGCTGGTGCAATGCCAGGCTGTGAGGAAGGGAATGAACTGGGGACACACACACACACCCGCAGGAATGGGTGGTGCTGTTGCGCATGTAATTGTTGGGGAAGGAGAGGAACTGGCTCTTCAGGTATGCAAAAGGAGGTGGCCAAATCCCCCCCCCCCACGCTGGAAATACTGAGGAATCTGCACAAACTTCTTGGCCTACAGAGAGATTTTGGTGTGGGAGGCAGTGAAGTATCTTCTGCTCAGGGAGATGCCCTGTGGCGATTGAGACAAGTGTACATTTATTTGTGGAAAAGTATGTGAGTTGCGAAATGGCCTCTCCTGCTCTGTAGAAAAGAGAACATGGGCCCCTCTGGCTGAGCCGGGGAGTCAGGAAAACAGGTCACCGAAGGAGGTGGTGTGCAGATTTATTCTTGCAGATAGTGGCCGCTGATTTAAGGCTTAAAGAAGGCAGCCTGGAGCAAGCAGGTCCCGTCCCTGTCTGTCCGTCCCCTTGTGTGCTTTTTATTTACATTACTTGGTGGTGGGGGGGTGGCACTCTCATATTTCTGCTTACAACGTTAAAGCATTGGAGAGCCCCCCAAGGGCATCTAACACAAACTCCCCTGCTGTGGGGCAAGGCCCTGCTGCCACCAGCCCACCTCCCCCCCCCCCATTGACCTATGCAGTCCAGACCATGGGGCGCTGCTTGCAGAGGAAACTATGCCATCTTTTTAGGTGTAAAATGTGTGCTTGGTGGTGGTGGGGGGCTCCCGCCACAATGCCCCTCCTGCCGTGTGCATTTTGCTCTGTTTGGATTAATACCGGAAATGGCTCAGACGGCGTGCGTGGGCAAGCGAGCCATGCCGCAGGTGGTGGTGGTGGTGTGGGATGAGCCTTTGGGCTGATGGGCGGTAAATAAATATATAAAATAAATATATAAAATAAAATAAATTTCCAGCTGCCTGGGTCTGGTGGGAGCTGTAGTCCCCAACATCTCTGGAGGGCACCCGTTTGGGAAAGGCCGGGTTCTGAGGAAAAAAGCACATTCCGTCCATGTCTTCTGAAGGGAGTTCGACACAACGGCACTCTTAAGCTGTCTTGCGTGCTTTACTTGTGGCAGGCAGGCCTCGATGGCCCAAACCGGGACCGATCCAAACACGGATGTCCCCTTCCGTTTCCACATGATAAATCAGCATTGTGGAAGTGTCCTTGTGATCAGATTGCAAATTGTTCTTGTGGTTGCCGTTAAACAAGTTTTCCACTTAAAATATGAAGGAAAATGGCATGTTGCAGCAAGTTGTCCACCTCATAAATTTAGTTGTGTATGTATTCAAAGAATTTCTGTCCTGTTCATCAGTCAAGAGACTCCCAGAGCGGCTTACAAGAACCAAAGATCAGGCTGTCTCTACCCTCAGGCTCACAATCTGAAATGACACAAGACGCAAGGAAAGGGATTGGGAGGGAGGAGGAAAAGGTGGGGGAGCGTGATTTCCTTCTGGGCTGGCCTGTTCCTCTTTCCTCTCTTCTGCACTTTCTCTCCTTTTGAGTCCAAGCCTAATCTGCCGCTTCTCTCATCCCCTCAGGGCAAGGTGGGAGAAGCAGCAGACACCCTCCTAGTGGCAGTTGCGGGAGGGAGGGGCCACTACTGGGAGCTAGATGGTAATAGAATACAATATGGGAATAATACTGGGAGCTGGAAATGTTCATATAAATGGAGTTTTGGGCACAAGGACACCTGTGAACAAAGTGTGCCTCTGTGGCTCTTTTCTGTACCAATTTTACGAGCCCAAGTCATGCTGGAAGCTGCCGAGAGTGTTCAGGGCTCCTACCCAGAACAGGCTGAGCATCTCCTCCCTGGTGCAGATGATCTCTTGGCCCACGGTGCCTGGCCTTGTCTGAACTGAACTTTGTGGCTCCCTTCCATGAGGTTACTGCACTTCCTCAGCTCCACCCGAGTTCACCTCTCGTCGGGCCCAGCCAGCAGGGTCAGTGGTGAGGGACGACGGAAGCTGCAGTCCAACAACATCCGCAAGGCCACACGTTCCCCACTCCTGATACGGACGTTAAGCAGCACCAGGGAGGGAGATGGAAACGGCAGCCTTGTGGGAAGCCAGAGCACGGGGCTGCTGCCGCCCTCGGCTCATTCTTAAGCTGGGTTCCGCTGCATGTAAGCAAACCGCAGAAGGGAATGGGGGTGGGGCTGGAATACCTGCTGTGTGCGCGTGCCTTCAGTTTTTGCCTTTGCCTCAGGCTTCCGTCTGCAATTCTACTTGACCAACATGGCTGCCCCCTCAGCTAGTGAGGATGCAAGTGTAAGATGAGGGGTGGGGACAAGGGCTGTCTATTTATTTATTTATTTATTACATTTGTGCATCGCCCATCTGGCCAGCCACCCGGCCACCCTCTTCAGGGCTGACGTTTTGCCAGAATGTGTGCTTTCATGGATGGATTGAAGGAATAATTGCTTTTCAGCATGTGCGCATGTGCATGTTGTTTTTCCCTCACCTGTAAGCCCACATTCCCCGAAGAATCAGGATGGTCACGGTTACTCACGGCTGAATCCCTGTATTCAGATCCACCTGAGCCATGGACTCCCAAAGGTGGCTTCTCTCAGCTTTGGCTTCAGCCCACTACCTGTGATATGCCAATAATAATACTGGCCTGGGCAATGCCAGGAGTAGAAGGTCTTTTAGTGGCTGCTTGGGGGCTGCACATCCATGTTAGTGCTGGCATCAGCTGGTGGGATGTTGGCCGCTCTGGAGACATTAACACGGTAAAGGGACCACCGTGTGGATGTGGAGCAAGTTCACACAACCAGCAAATGTGAAAACAAAAGGGCAGGTTCTAACCCGTAAGCGGGCCTGGACAGGGCTCACTTCTATGTCCCGAGGATTGTTTCAACTTAGTTGAACTGTGTTCTGGTGTCTGGTGTGGTCATGCTTGCTCCATTTCTCTACTTGTGACATCTGTGGCTTAACGGGGGCAGAAAGTGGGCTAGCTGTTGTTGGACCCTGCCTTGTGAACACAGGGATGGAACAGACCACCTGTGGTCCTTTTAGTCCAGGAGCCCATGTCAAAATATATCGTGAGGTACAAACGGTTTGACTATCGGACATCTCACAAAAGTTGTGGTATCTCCAAACCTGCCAGTCTTATGCATAACTGCTGGGGCATTTAGCGAGTGGCAGCCCCCCAAAACCCCTTTTCCGGGGCCAAGAATTACGGCATAAGGTACATGGATGAAACAAGCAACATCTGTTGGCGAATCGTGTATATAATTCCAGACTGTCCCATCTATCTGATTGTTGGGGTGTACACCCTTTCTGACCCTTCAAAAAAGGGGGCCATTGGTTATGTCCTAAGGTACATGGCCGAAACTGGTACCATTTGCTAGAGATCTTCCTGTATCTTAAAATATCTAATCTGGCTGCTTTATGTGGGGCCAACCCCAAATCAGACCATTTAATATGATCATAACAATTTGGACAGTACTGAGTTAGGTAAGGAATTGATATTGCAGCTCCAGAAATGTATTGGTACTTGTTTTTTGGTTTACTGCAGAAAGGAGTCTGCCTAACCACCAGTAGCCAGCAGACAGGGAGCCATGGAACCCCCCCCCCCCCGCAGCAATCTTGCTGCCGCTAGGGGGTGATGTCATTAACAGGTGCAAGCTGGAGACACACACAACATTGTTTTACCAAGATGTAACAAATGGGCATGTGAAGCCATTAATTTTTTTCTAATTGATGTTGCAATGAAAAGTATTACTGGCAATAGGAAAATCTTTTGATATTCATTCTTAAATGTCCTGGGCACAGTGTCAGCTGTTGTAAATGGTAATTCAGCCCGTATTTTCTCTTCGCTTGAAGAGCAGTGGGCCACTCCAGAAGGAATGAAATTACCACCATAGTCATTGATAGGGGTTGCCTGGGATATGATGCCTATGTCAACACCATGGAAAGGAGACTCACCATGATGCAGATGGTATCTGTTTTCAAAATGTTGTATGGGAACCCTGAGAGGAAGAAACTGTTGACCAAAGCCCTCAATAGCAAAAGGAAAAGAAAACCTCTCGCAGCTTCTGGTTTGGAACTGGAACCATACAGGAATAGAGAAAAGGTGCTTCCGGATGGGGAGCTCCTAGCACTACCAATCAAAAGACATGGGGCAGCTATTCTGTCTTTTTTTTCTTTAATACATTTATTGTGCAAAGAAAAAGCATGGAAGTAGTGGTGGGGAAACGTTAGGGTTACACACAGAAGATGATGACATCTAAGCCCCCTATAAACATCTATGAATAATTATTTGTACCACTTGATGGCAAGAGACCTGTGATTCTGGATAATTATGAAGATTTCATTGACACAGGCTTTTTGCCACTCCTGCCAAGTGGCTCACTTGCTGCTGCCCTTAACCCACAATGGGGTTGGTCAGCTGCGTTCAAATCACACGACAACCCATCGTGGGTTCAACAACCCCTGAAACAAGCCATGCATTTTTCAGGGTTGCTTGTTTGGGAAGAACAAGCCACCCTGCAGGAAGTGGTCCATATTCGCACGACACGACAACCCATTGTGGCAAGTTACCCATCACTTACTATCCATCAATAAAAGATCCTAAATGAGACAGAAGAGTCAACCTTAGCAGTCGTGACCAGCAGTATGCAATTTCTGGAGTAGAAATTGGATGACCTGATTTCATTGGAGCGCTAAGGAATGATAACTTCAAAGAGGCTCTGGCGCCGTTTCTATCGAAATAATGGAGGTCTGATTATTACATGATTCTTGGTCGCAAGGAATTGCATGGAACCGTAAAAGAAATGAGTTGTTTTCCATACTGTGGACTGTAGTAGGCAATGCAGTCAAGAGAGTTCCTTTGAATGGTCCCTTGAAGAGGCAGATTCACAGCTGGTTTGCCACCTTGCTCTGTCCTGCACTTCCCCAAGCCACATTGTCATGCACCACAATGACACAGGCCATTCTTCTGAGAAACATTTCACACTTAAATGATGAAGGAAATGTTTGGATGGAAATCGGTGTACAGTCAAAGAACAATTTGAGGTACACAGGTGTGAGAAAGCTAGCAGACTCCTTGGGATCATCAGTGTGCAAATCTCTACCTGGATTTCATCGCTTCGCTGCATGCAACTACATAGCAGCCTTTTCAAGAAAGGGGAAGATTCTGGAAAGAAACGAGAAAGCACAAGCTGCTCTTTCTTCATTAGGCCTTTGGAGCTGGAGTACAAAGGAGGCATAGGGAGCTTACGTTGGGTTTTCTGGGGGTTGCGTGTTAACTGTTTCAGTGTTTTTATAACTGAATTAAAAACAAAAGCAAAAATAATACTTTATTGCTAAAACAGTTTATAATTTCACAACTCATGCATATAGTTCCAATTAACTTTGTTGGACATTGTTATGACTCAGATCCTATTAAAAGTTCTGATTTGGGGTTGGCCTCACATAAAGCAGCCAGATTAGATATTTTAAGATACAGGAAGGAGATCTCTACCGAATGGTACGAGTTTCAGCCCTGTACCTTATGACATAATTAATGGCCCCCTTTTTGGAAGGGTCAGAAAGGGGTATTCCCCAACTAAGTCTGTCAGATTGGACAGTCTGGAATTATATACACTACTTTCCAACAGATGCTGCTTGTTTCATCCATGTATCTTATGACTCCATACACAGATGAAAGGGGTTGGGGGGGGGGCTGCCACCCGCTAAATGCCCCATCAGTTGTGCATGAGACTAGCAGTTTTGAAGATGTCACGACTTTTGTAAGATGTCCAGATAGTCAAACCTTTTGTACCTTATGGTGTAAGTATTTTGACATGTGGCTATTTTCAGCCCGCGGGGATTATGTGAGCTTCATTGGGTCTTTCCTAACTGACCCACATCGTGATGGGGAAACATGAATTGGCTTAGGGCAGTGTTCTCCAACCTTGGGTCCCCAGATGTTTTTGGCCTACAACTCCCAGCATGCCCCAGCCAGCGTAGCTGGCTGGGGCATGCTGGGAGTTGTAGGCCAAAAACATCTGGGGACCCAAGGTTGGAGAACACTGGCTTAGAGCGACTGCAAAAGTTGCATGAAAGCACACTGCAGTTTTGTTCAAAACAAATATCCCAGCAGGTATCACTTTTAGAAGCAGATCACGATCCTTTGGTGAATTTATCTGAGAAACGAAACAAGGACATCACATGTTGCTTTTTAAGACAGTAATAGAACACCGTTGAGGGAGTTTGTGGAGGCTGAGCCAGTGTGCAACCACCCGCGTGCTCAGTGAGGCTTGTGCAAACCTGGGTTAGCCACCGACTGTAGACTTGTGACAGAGCTGCAACTGACCATGGCTCCTGGATCAGTCTGCACTTGTTTGCTGTATCACACATTGCATCACATTATTTTAGGAATACACCTAAAAATGTAATCCATGAAGTAGTCTTGAGATCTCTGTATTGTGGAAAACAAGAGGAGAGCTGTACATAAGGAGGGCAGTCTTTGAATGGATCAATGGATATTCTCTCCACTTCTCACCTCCAGCCACTCTACACACCAACGTATTTAAATGCATGTTTTATTTTTTTGAAGTCTGTACGTTAATAATTCTTTTTGATACCTACTAGTTCCTTTGTCTTAGAACAGCCAGGACGGAGTCAGACATCCACTCCAGAAAAATGGCAATGTTTTCATGGAAGGAATTAAAGTGCTGCTTGAAACCACGTGACGAACTAGCTTGGGCCTTCACAGAAGCCTGTTGACAGTGGCTCACTTAAAATGCCACTGTCTGCCTTGCATTAATTATGGCTTCATTCCAGGCGGCAGGCAACAAAAATCACATGGGGAGGCACATACGAGGCAGGAGGAAGCCTGCCACGGGGATTAACTGGGTGAGAGTTTCAGCCATTTTTATAACCTCTGTCTGTTGTCTAAAGCAAAAAATGGGGGGGGGGGGGTTTACCATGCAGCCGGTATGCGGGTGCATAACAGTGGAGCCCATCTGCTTGGGGCAGGAAGCTGGAATGCATAAAGGTGCCAGCGTTAACCTTGCGCTGAACTCTCGCAGTCCTGCCTTGCTGCTTGTAGCAACGCTCTCTTTGTAACATGAGCATAGACCTCATGGGGACAGAACTGAATCTGTTGCTGAACCACACGCTCCGAATTCTGATGGGGCAACACAGTGTAGCCTGCCAGGCGTGGGGATCACCTCTGCCAAAGTCCTTGCGTGGTTCAGTGTCTTCTTCTGCCCAGGGCCGGCCCAAAACGTTTTGCTGCCCGAGGCAGAGGGCAGCAGGAGAGGCTGGCTGGAATGGCAGGTATTTGACGCTGGCAGCAATGGGGCGGCACCGTGCACCACGCCCCGAAGGCGGCAGGCTGGCTTGGGGGGTGTCGCTCAGGCTGTGTGACCCACGCAGCTCTCTCGCCTTGCTGCCACCTCCCTGAGGCAGCTGTGCCAGTCAGCCCAGTGGCAGGGCCGGCCCGAACTACTGCCAGGATTTCTCCTCGTTTATGATTCTGCTCAGCTGGAAACGGTTTGCACAGAAGCATGGGATTCGGGAATATCGAGATTTAAAAGAGAGCATGTTTTTCACCAGCATAGTTGAGAGACTGGACAATGTGCAAAGGTGCCTCCAAAAAGCTCCAGGGCTCAGGAGGGACAGCGATGGCTTTCCTTCCTCTGGACAGCCGAGCTGACCAACACTCGCTCATATTGTTCCTTGCAAAATTAGAGTCTGAATTTGATTTTAAAACCCTGGACGTGTCTAGGATAAAATAGAGCATACTTATGCAAAACAAGCATACTGATTTGCATGGTTTTAAATTTAATTTTATAGTGCAGGATATGGCGGGGAGTGCATTGGCATAGAATACAAAACAGACCTATGTGTGTAACCAGGTCACATTTTAATTTCCTTGGCAAAGAGTTTTCTGTGGGGGATTGCTCAGTTAGCTCAGGATGTGAACAAACCTACCTCCAGGCCACTCAAGAGCCGAAGGGCCTCGGCCGTGTCAGTCCAAGGTCAAGTGAAGCTGCCTACTCGTGAGCAGTGGTCAGATGCATGTTCTCTCCCCTTCCAGCTGCGGAGGGGCTTCCGGCCGCAGATGTGGACCGCCTCCCCTGCAGCCACCCTGGCCTTGCCTCCCCCCCTCCCCCCCCTCTCGCCCAGCAGCAATCAAGTGTCTGCGGGGGCGTCAGTGGCAGCCACACGTCTTCACCACCATGTTGCGGTGTTTCTTGAGGATGACGTTGTTGTTGCTGTCGTAATACAGAACGGAGGTGGCGCTGAGCTTGGTGGGGGCGCAGCAGGCCTTGGGGACGGCTTCAGGCTTCATCAGATGGACCTGTTGGGGGACAGTGGGCGAAGGGAGAAGTGGGGGACACTGTAACTGGAACGCTTCTCGTCCGTCAAAATTTCTCCAGTGCTTTTGTAGCATTCAGTAACCAGCCCCAACGGTTAAATACACCCACACGCCGCCTCCCCCACACTCAATCTTGATTAGGGAAACAGAGAAAGCTTCAAAGAAGCATTTGTTTATGTGGCAAAAATGCATCAATTTCAATGAGTACATTATTTGTCAGTGCTAGCAAAAATATTTATTCGAAAGTGTTTGGCAGCTTCAGTTGCAGTTTACGTTGGAAGCTCTTTCAAGGCACTGTTGCTCAAAGGCAGCGGCGAACGGGTTGGAATTCAGGTCCCCGCGAGTGCACATCCGTGGCGGAGGAGGGTTGTCCCCCTGGATGTCGGTGGAAGGGGTTCATCGCCGTGCCTCCCAGGGGAGCCGGACGACACACCCAGAAACGGCCCCTCTGCTCAAGTGAACGCGAAGGCAGCACAGCACAGCCCACTGGGAGAGCACCCCGCTTTGCAGCCAGACGGTCCCAGGCTCAAACTCTCAGGTAGCAGGTGATGTGGGTGCCCCTGCCAAGCTGCTGTGGGGGCTCGAGGGACCAGTCGTCTGGCTCGGCAAGGCAGCTTCATGTGCCCAATAGTTGGGGGACTCCCTGTCTGCGCTGAATCCCCAGAGCAAGGGAGTCATTTCAGCCGGAGAACAGTGGCCTGTGCATGGGAGAAGGCATTTGCAGCTGGGGCGCAGTGCCACATGCTCGGTGTTCCAGGCTCTGCTCCTGCCACCTCCCCCAACTTGTTCCATATCCCTGCACACTTCTGTGCAATTAAAGAACAACCCCCCCCCCCGCCCCCGGCAAGAACCAGCAGGCACTGGTTGGCGTGGCAGCAAAGGAGGGACGGAGGCAGTGCCAGAGCAGAACGACGAGTTCTGTATCATGTGGCTCTGAAGACCAACAAGTTCATTATTATGGTGTATGCTTTTGTGACTTACGACGCCATGGCAAATTTGTTAGTCTTTTAAGGTGCTACGAGATTTTTTGCTGCATTCGCAGTTTGGCCTTCAGTTATTGCACTGTATAAAATATAAACATGTGTGGGAAAGGATCATGGAATCACACATAACGTGTAGCCCCACCCGGAGCCCTCACACCCGAATGCCCAGAAAGCAGCTCCGTTTGCAAGCAGTTCTTCTCTGTGGGTGCGGTGCTGCTCCTGGTGCCAAAGAGGCAGAGAATCCCACGGGGAACTGAAAATCCCTCCTAGCAGTTTAAGGGACTGTAACCCCATCAGCATGCAACTTCAAACACTCCCTGTTCTGCCACGAAGGGTCTGCCAGACACGAGCAAGTCATGCCTTCAGGTCAAGTCAGATTCTCAGAAACAGGTGATTTTGAGAGGGAAATCTTCACCTGTAGCCTGCCTCCCAAGGTGTGTATCCCCCCCTACAGTGGTCAGCATTCACCACTGTACTTTTCTCACTGAGCTAAAGTGTGGAGGATGCAAGAGGCCAGGCTCTTGCCTCCTGGATGATTTCTTTGTGCGAATGTTATTGGCACAAGGCCCACATTGCCCTCGCCCCGGCGGCTGCTCTCTCTTACCCACACACCGTCAGTTGGGCCATTTATGCCCCCAAAGAAGAACCAGCTTCCCCACCTACAGCTTTCCTGCCTGGTTGCCTGGAGGAAATTCTTACTCGCCACAAGCAAATAGTCGATTCTCTCTATTGGCCTGTTCTATCATCAGAGTGTAAGCTACTTCCCTTTCTAGAAAGCAAAACAAATGAAAACTCGGGGACATCCTCAGTGGCAGGATGTTCTCCTGTACGGAATGTGTCTGTGTGTGTGTGTGTGAACAATACAAAATAAGGCTTACTTCATTCATTCTTACAGGAAGCACCAGTTTTTGTGTGAATATAGCCCACTCTGGTTCTCAAAAAGAGAGACAGGTCTCTACCGGAAGCAACCTCTTAACCTCCCGGCAAGCCCAGGCAGCTATGTGCATCTTACTGAAAATGGACAATTGTTGGAAGACGGTCTGAGGCACACACACACACACCCCACTCTCATCTCACCCCACTCCTGCAGCCCTGCAAACCCTCTTATGACCAGAGAATACAATAGGACTAAAGAAATGACGAAGCACCGTGGGAAACGGTGCTTGTAGTAGCCCACCCAATTGTCTTTCTTCATCCTGAGGCAGGGAAGGGGTATGATAGAGCCATTGCTGCCCAGGTTTTACAGGAATCTGAAACACTACAAAAAATCTGCAAAACCTGCTGGACCAGAGACGAGTGTGAGGTAAGTGTGCACATGGTTGTTCCCTCAAGTCTGTGAAGGAACCCTACCCCAACCCCAGTTGCCTGTCTCCGTTGTTTCGGTGAGAAGCTCCCTTGTCGAATGCATTCTGCAAGAAGATACTGACCAGAGACTGGAGGATGGCATGGTTTGTGGCATTCATGCAGGAATCCAAGGGGAAGGCACATTCTCCTTCGCAGTAGAATGCCGAGTAGCCCTGTGGTGCAATCACCCAGTCCTGAAAGAGGAAAGGCCGCTTAGAAGGGTCTGTCCAGGCCGCAGCCCCGCTCGTGGCCTAGCTGGAGGAGGAGATGCCTGCAAGGGGGAGTTTATATGTTCACTTCAGGGCTGACTGAAAAGCTGCTCCACCGCGGGGCCATCCCAACATGTCTTTGATGTTACCAGTTCATATGTTCCTAAAATTAGGGGTGGTGTTTTTTAAAAAATCTAAATAAGTGAGTTCCTGTGGAGAAAGCCAGAGCACACACAGTGAACCGACCTTTTGCCCAGTTTTGCCCTTTAGCTGACACCCCGCAATTCCCCCACCCTTTTTTGCATAATCCCCACCTGGGGAGGTAAATGACTGAACCAACCGGTTGTACTGTGACCACCCCGGCATAGCCACATCTGCATGCTCTCAACGGGAGCACTCGCACTACCCTCGGGTCTGGCCGGAACACCAAGAAGTGAGAAGCCGTCTCAAAGAGCTGCCAAGCACCCCAGATCACCCCGGAGATATCCGCCCAAGAGGCGCCATCACCCTGCAGGGCAGAATGGGCCACCTGATCGGCAGGGGCGGGGTAGGGGGCCGAGAGAGGGTTGAAAACCCAAGTACACAGGACTCAGGTGTTGGAGAACTTGGTGCAAGCTGGCACAGACCCGGTCCTCGTCTCCGGTCGGGACCCAGTACGATCCAACCCCGGGCACGGTGCCCGGCGCCCGGCTAACCAAGCCGCTACAGAAGATCAGGGAGCCAGATTCTCTGATGTGAGGTAACTCTGCTCTCCAGCAAAGCCCGCCTTGTAAGCCAATTGAATACTTCCGCTTTGTATCTGTATTGACTGCTCTGTTTATACTGTGAAATTCCTGTAGTCCAGTGTTCTCCAACCTTGGGTCCCCAGATGTTTTTGGCTGGGGCATGCTGGGAGTTGTAGGCCAAAAACATCTGGGGACCCAAGGTTGGAGAACACTGCAGTAGTCTATTAGTTCAGCTCCATTAAACCCTTTTGAAACTGACCAGATTGCAGGTTCCTTGTATCTCTATGGGATTTCGTGTCAATATCCCTCACGGCTAGAACTAAAGTCTTGGGAAGCTGGGTACAGGGCACAACTTCGGCGCCAGTTAACCCTTTCGGTACCGAACCCGCGCAGCGGACCAGGTTCGGTCCGCCACAGTTCCTTAGTTCAAATGCAGTGTTCCTAAAAGTCTGATATCTCAGGCACACTTTATTTCTGAATTAAAATTGGAGTTGGGTCTCACTGTTGCATCTGAGAAGGAGCCCACCCACTCTGTTTATGTGTGAGTCGCTGGTTGAAGTGAAGCAGGGCCAGATCTGTGGACCATGCAGAGATGTGGAGGCCAGCCCTCCCACACTGGGCTCCCAGGAACACTGGATTTGTCCACTGGCTCAGTGCGCAGGGTGCACAGCTTGAGAATGACTGCTGTAACATCCCGCAAGCAAGAACACAGCCAATACGCTGCGTATAAAAATCTGCCATGACTTTGTGAAATACTAATTGGATTAAGAGAGAGAGAAAGGACAACGAGACTGGTGCTGGTGGTGCTGGTGGTGAGATTGGAGAGGTTTAGAGTTACATGTTTAATTTTTCTGGGGTTAGAATTTTACTACTGAAGGAAGAACATTTTTAAAACGGTTACCAGCCATCCAAGGTCTTGAAAGCTGACGTGCAGCTCATGCCTCCTGCACACCTGCCTCCCTTCAGAAACACGGGGATCATCTGGAGAAAGGAAAAAGGGCCCGGAATTTCTGTCAGAAGATGGCAACTGTACAACTGCTTAAGCCAAAGGAAATGTGCACAGTTTAAGGGTCAAACTAGACATGAAATTGGGGTGCATCTCTGGCATTTTTAAAAACAAAAGAACTGTGTGTGGGGGGGTCGGGGGGGGAGCCCTTTCCACCACACCACGGCCCTGATCCGAATGGCTTGCCCTCCACCAGCTGCTATTGGCTACAGAGGGGAACGGATGCGGATTTCCCCCTTTGCAGCTACTCCACAGGGAAGGACCAGGAGTAGGGCTGGGGCATGGTGTGTGTGTGTGTGTGTGTGTGTGTGTGTAAAGGAGGGAAGCCTCTCTCCTCGGATGGCACAGCCCTGATCCAAATGCCCCTCCTCTGTTACCTTATTCTAATTCAGTGTTCTCCAACCTTGGGGCGTTGTAGGCCAAAAACATCTGGGGACCCAAGGTTGGAGAACACTGGTTCCTTAATTTGTGCGGCAGAGGAAGTTGGAAGAGGGGGCGGGGGGGGAGAAGAAGGCTGGGTGCCACGGGGACGTGCAGAGGTCTACAGCTTGTTTGTGAAGCTCAGCACAGCTGCTGACCTTTCGTCAGACACAGATGCTGCCTGTGACAACGACAATCTGCTCTACCTGCCTGGAAAAAACGGGTACTTAAAAACAAAACAAAACACTAACAACCCTGCAGTTAAAAGCTTTAATCAATGCACTGATTAGCCAATTTGGAGTTGCAGATAAAAGTGCTGGACTTGGACCAGGTTTCAAATCCCCCCCCTTTCTCTGTCATGACGACTGAGGCTCACTGAGTGCTTTTGAGCATGTGTTAGTCTGTCAGCTTAACCTTCCTCATGGGACAGTGCTGAGGACAGTTATTTCATTTACAGTACTTAGAATGCCTTTCAACGAAGTGGTTTGCACAGTAGAAGTGACCAAAAATGGAACTGCCCTCTGCACAACTGCCACGCTGGGACTCGGAGGAAGGTTGGGATGCAAGCATGGTACAGCACTCAAATTCCACCCATGAAGTGATTCAAATGTGCAGCCTTATTTATGGGCATATTTTTCTCCCCGCCCCCTTTCTTACTGTGCTGTTAGCAAAGCCTCTCCCACAAAGAGCGCCCGCATATGTGTTGCGGGGAGGGCGGGTGTGTGTGAGACGGGCAAGAGCCCGGGGGGGGCGTGGGGCGTGGAGCGTTCTCTACCCTCAGCCTCCTTCGCCATGGAAGTTTGGCCTGGGCACTCGTGTCATGGACCCACGTGTGCCATTTCTCTCCTTTGGGGTGGGACTCTACGAATGGGACCCCTGCAGAATCAAGCCTCATTGTGAGTTGCTGGCTGCTGCCAATGTATGATCCAGGACAGAGCTGGCCTAGAGCAGTGTTCTGGCTGGGGCATGCAGGGAGTTGTAGGCCAAAAACATCTGGGGACCCGAGGTTGGAGAACACTGGCCTAGAGAAACTGTATATTCCAGATGAGCAGGAGTTGGGGGAGAGACTTCCTCACACTCCATTGATCTATGTGTTGGTGTCTCCCTGCCAAAATGTTGGCTGTAGGCCTCTGGTTGCTACTAGAATGCAACACTCATCTACCACTAACTGGGCGAGTTCACACGTCACAACAACCCACCGTTAAGCTCAGCAGGGTGGGTTGCTTGTGAAATAACTCACAGTGCACCCGACCGACCGACGATCAGGCTCACCATGGGTTGTGCCCCTACTCTCCTTCCACCTTGGTCATGTCCCTGTCAAAAAGCCCAGGGGAGCCCTGTCAAAAGAACCCTTTTAAAAGATACCAGAGTTTTGATAGCTAGCTGTGAAACCTCCATGCTCCTGTAAAAGGGGGTGGCTTGCACTTTTCCACCTTCCCGAGCACCTGGAATCTTGGGAAAGGGTGGGGAAATGAGAGGAACCTGAGAGGAGTCAGGTCCAAAAACAAACCTTAGAGGATCTTGCTGCAAAGGGGGTGCTCTAGTGGCCACCCTTTTTCACGAGCAAAGATCACTCAGGGCTTTGGTTTTTCTTGACATCTCAGCTTTTGACAGCTGTCGAGAAAAACCAAAGCAAAAAATAAAGCTCTTGGCAGCTTCTCTGGGTCAATGCCCACGCACTTTGACAGCAGGTACCCCCACCCCCACCCCCGGACATTGCCCAGGTCAGGCATGCCATTTCAGACCTGCGAAAGTACGCAAATGCACACTTGCACAAGTCTGACTAGAAAAACAAAAATATTTGTGCACATTTGCGGTGCAATTTTTTTTTTTAAAGGGGTGATGAACCAGCGGCAACCCCTCCAGTGTGCCGCTCGGGCACTTTGAAGGGGCTGTCACTAGCTGCCAAATTGGAGATCATAAAAAGCAATCTCTGAAAAAAAAGAAAAATAATGGGTAAAAGGGGGGGGGAAGCCACGGTGAGTGCAAAAGGGCTCATGATTGCAGCAGGGGGCACGGAGCCCCCTGCCGCTTGGGCATCGGTGGGGCGGCTGGCACTGGCCGGGCGAGCTTGGCAAGAGCGGCAAGGGGTTTCTGCCACTCTTCCCAAGGGGTTCGCTCACCGCTTCCCTTCACCCACGATGGGGACTGTCGCCCGGGTTCAGACAACACACCAACCCACTGTGGGTGAAACAACCCCTAGTAAAAGCCATGGGTTGTGAGGGTAGCTTGTTGCCCACAAACAATCTATCCTGCAGGAAATGTTTGCACGACACGACAACCCACCATGGCTTGTCACCCACAATGGGTTGTTGTGTCGTGTGACCCCAATCTCTGTGTGCTCAGTGCAGGAGGGACTGCATCCGAAGAAATGGAAGAAAATACTTTTAGTGGCACGAGTGCAACTGTCTTTCCGTAAGCCAAGTCTCTTGCTGCTGATCCGCCCTTTCTGCTTCTTACCAAATGACCCTGGAAGCCTGTTGGTGTGTGGGAAGTTGCTTGTCTTCTTGTGCTGCCTCTTCCTCAGCTGCTTGACTGCTCGGGGGGCTCGGACTTGGTTTTGGCCAGCCCGGAAAAACGTCACCACGAAGGGCTGCTTGGAGCGTGGTCCGTGGCGACCCAAGAGGCCTGCTAATCCAGGATCGACACTCTGTCCTGTAAAATCCAAATTCCAAACCCTTTCCACTATGTTAATACTGCTGTTGGTCAGGTTAACAGGTGTGGTTAATATGTTTGGAGCCATGGCCTATGGAACCCCACTAGAATCTCTGTAGAGACAGACGGAGCTTCCGGATGAGGCCTTCTTCATCACTGCCTCCCCACCTCATTCACAGAATTTTACAGGGGGTCCAGATGACGACATCTTACACTCACAGCCCTCCTGTGTTTTTCCACCACTACTTCTGTTTGTTTTCTTACTGCAGAAGATCCATTAAGAAGAGAAAGATGGCATAGTTGTGCAATGCCTTTGGATTGGTAGCGCTAGAAGCCCTCTGCCTGGAAGCACCCAGAGAGCGTGCACAGAGGTTTCCATTGCTCATTTTCTTCTAGTGTAAGACATCTGCCAGTTTTGAAGATACACAAGCCTCCTCAGTTTGCTGAAAGCAAACAATGTCCCACAGAACTTTCCTTCAGGCTCAGATGTCCAGTTCAAAACAAGGAAGAGAAAAACATAGGTTCCACTGTTGATCTGATCTCTCTCCCCAACCTGGTGCCCTCCAGATGTGTTGGACTATAGTTCCCATCATCCCCAGCCGGCATAAGCAATGGCCAAGCTGTCAGACACATCCCGGGGGCACCAGGCTCCAAGCCATCTCCCTCCTGCAGTGCAAAGGACCCCTCCCTGTGCAGAAGGGAGCGGAGCCGTGAGCTGCCTGTTAACGTGTTTATCTTCCCTGAAAATTTGTTTTGATTTTCTAGGGCTTTCCTACTTGACATGTATTGGAATAGACAGTTAATATTAACGTCTTTGTAAATGTCTTGCATTATTGCACTGGCAGCTGTTTTCTTCCTGGACATATGCTTTGTTTCTAGTTAGGCCTGTTGGTGTTTAGCTTTTCTCTCTTTCTTTTTTTGTCCAGACATTTAAGTCTGAAAAAATTTATGAGACTCAAAAGCTTGCTTCTAGAGTCTTGGGCCCTCATTGGCCTACATAAGCTATACCCATAAAAATATCTTCCTTTTTCTACCTTGCTCATTCTGCGCAACTATTCTTTGGGTGCTTCCACAGGGGTTTTTATAGCGCCGTTGTCCTGCCTTATTCACGGAGGTTTATGGGGGCGGGGGAGCTAGACGACGACGTCTTGTACTTGTGACCCTTTTACTCTTCCTCCATCTTTTTCCTCAATGCAGAAAATCTATTAAGGAGAAACAGATCGAGCAGCTGCACAATGCTTTCTATTTGCTAGCGCTCTGGAACCACCCTTTGGCCGGCCTCAGATTAAGGTTGCTTCCACACTAGCAATTTAGTCTGGAATTCTCACTTCATTTTAAAGGAAAATCTAGACAACATTGTTGCCTTTTCTTCCTGTCTTCTTTCAGACAGGATTTGTGGCAATTTTTTCCTCACTCAATTGGCAAAGCACTGTTGATGCTTTTGGGGGCTACTGTCCTTTAATCAGATGCTTCCTCCTTGCAGCTTCTGCCCCTGCAATTGCTTCCTCTTTAGCTGGGACACGGCATTACTGAATTGCCCCATAATTAGTCAGTTCCTGTTCTTCCTGGGGAGGAGCTTTCCTCTCACTATTTCCCCCTTTTTAAATTACAAAGTAACACTAATCCATAATTTAAAAACTAATGGGAAGAAACTAGTAATTAAGCCCACCGGGAACCAAGAACCAGGTTCCTGTAATACTCTGTGCTGAACAGAAGTAATGAGAGGTGAAGCCACAAGAAGGAAGCTTCTAATTCATGTTACAGAGGACCTTGCTGAATGAAATTTACTTTTGAGTAGATATCTTAGAAGGATCTTGGCAACTGGGATGATATAATCTGACTGCCTTAGAATCATAGAAAAGTAGAGTTGGCCTACAAGGCCATCAAGTCCACCCCCCTTGTGGAACCACCTTTTCAATTCCATTTCAAGCTGACTGCAGAAAAACTCAGCAGTGTGAAAACTACCTTAGTGTGGAAGCAACCTTACAGTGTAAGGCTTACATGAACAGAATATGGTCCCATATGTGATACCACCTTAAGTTTGTGTCTCTTATTTTGTGCAACCAGCATCATAACTTGTATCTTGAAATAGGATTTCTAAAACTAAGAACTGCTAAAAATGTCACATGAGCCTTACCGTCCTCGGTCTCCACATAAAGTCTCAAACCCAGGTTGTATTTGCGGTTTAATAACCAATGGTTGCTAGCAGCTGCAACATCAAACACCAGCCAGCCCTCTGTTCTGGCTCGAAAATCCTGCAGGTCCAAGAAGAGCAACTCTGATTCCCTAGAGCAGCAGAAAAGCGAGTATGAACACAGCCGGCTGAAACTAAACATCAAGGTGCCAATTTTGCTCCTCCCCTACCCCCAAAAAACCAAATAAAAAAAGGTTATGCTTCTCTCTGGATCTATTATCACCAAAGGTCAGTCAACTACAGTTCTCCAAGATGTAAAATGCACATGTAAGAGCGGTGCCGCTCTCCCCTTCCGTGCACAGGTTACTTAGCTCAATTAACGAACACAGCATGAACAGAAAGGTTAACCTCAAGCAAGTGAGATGTGGACAGGGCTGGGCTGGCAGCACGAGCAACCCAAGAGGTCATGTAGGACACCAGAGTTTTAAACGGGCACCAATGAAGCCGCTCCCGCGCCCTCGTCCATGCTCCCGTGCAACTTTGTAGGCAGAGGGTGCTGGCACAGAACTCTGAGATCGGTAACAAAAGGCCTTGTGCAGTGCTGGCCTCTGGGAGCAAAATGAAAGGTTGAAAACCTTTGGCTTTTTCATTCTTAATGATAGAGAACTTCCCCATAGACTGTATGTTTTGTTAGGGGTTTTTGAGCAGTTACCATTTGTTACCTACAACTTTACTTCTAAGTACTTTGACACATGTTCTGTTAATATTTGATTTATGTGCACGGTGCATCTTTCTTATGAGTTATATCAATCCTATGTGCCTCTTAAAAATGACCTCCCATATTTTACAGGGGATTAGTAAGTACCGTAAATCTTTTGGCATCCAGAATCTGGTATCCCAATTTTTATGGTTTAAAATAATTGAAACGACAAAAGGAGAAAGTGGGGTGAGCCCATCTCTGAAATGTCTCCTGCACAAATCTCGCTAGAAAGAATTGAAGTTGCATAAGGGCTTGTCCTATTATCTTCCGTCGAACATGTGCAGCGGTTCTTCCTGGCGGCTGTTGCCTCTAATGAAAACGCAATGCTTAAGAATGGAATTCATTCACGTGGTCCCGTCTGACAGTTTTGTATTTCAGGGCAAAAGTATTGCTTTTACTGCACCTGTTATGGTGTTCTTGGACTATCTCATATATGCTGATGTGAAGGGTTTTGTTGACATGCCAACTGAAACTCTGCATCTTGTAAATTCGGAATTCAGCTGCTGTTACTGCCTCCCCTGTTGGGATCTGTGTCAAGTCGAATCTGAATTCTTTCCAGTAAGGCTTCTGATGGAAGATATCTCTGTCCAGTTCAACTGGAAAGAATTGGTACACAAACACAAAAAAGCACACCGATTTATTTGGGCATCTATCGGCCACATTCTCTACTATCAAACAAGCACCCAAAGTGGTGTACCAATTTAAAGGCGAGCAAACACAACAATCATTAAAAAGCCAGAATACAGAACACATCAGTAAATAAAATAGGCAGATAAAACAATGCAGCAGTTTAAAGTGCATCCAGTTGGTCAGGAGAAAATGCCACCTGAAAACCTCCTCGTGGTGGGGGATGATGGCAGGGAATTAATCTCACTCCGTGGATCAGCATTGATCTGTTTGATAAGCAACCTATATCCCAAGGAGGCTAAAGTAGCGTGAGCCTATATGGTACATCTCTGTGGGGAAAATATTACCATGAGGTGATGACATTTCTCTGTAATTCTTCCACGGCTTATAAACACAGCCCTCATGTGGCAAAAGATGCAACCACAGAGATCCTGGATTAATGGAATGGCTGGCTCTCTCCGGATTGCATCTCATTCAGAATCTACACAGCACGTTACAGGAGCAAGATAAGCAAAATGGCAGGTCCCTGTCCCAAGGAGCTTGCAGCTGGAATTTCAGCCAAGGAAAGTGGAACAAGGAATGCCTGATGCAAACAAATGCAGTTACTTTTTATTAAAACAAAATCCAGAAAACAGACTCTGCATTTTTGTTTTTCAGCCACCTTAGCTATGCTGACGGAAACCTTTAAAATGACAAAAAGCTTGCGGCAGCATAAAGACTAACAAATGTATTATGGCATAAATCTTTATGGACTAGGTCCACTTTCTCAAATACATGAAGTGTTATCCTAAGTTGCAGATACACACACACACACACACACACACACACACACACTACCACCACCACTCCGGCTGGCCGGCGTGTGTGTGTGTGTGTGTGTGTTGGTGGGTGGCGTGGGATGGACAGTTAATGTGAGGTCAGAAGGAAATGAAGTGCAAAAAGTATGGCCAGTGACAATTAAGTTATGAACGGTGATCATTCATGAAGCGCTGCGGATGCTAACACAAACATCCTGGCACTGGCAAGCTAATTAACACTGGCAAGCTAATTAACACCTCTGGAGGGCGCCAGGTTGGAGAAGGCTGCATTGTGCGGATTCAGACTGCAGGAGACAGGGTGGAACCCTTTGAAGTTCCTTTGGTCCCAATTCCCACCCCACTGAAGGGTCAAAACAGCCATTACAGTAAATACATATCTAGCAGCTACATCTTTTATTTATTTTAACTCTAGAGCAGACGCAGAGGCCCTATCCAGATTGGGACTCTAGCGTGGGCTTTTAAGATCACATTGGAAGCTGAGCTGGTGATATCTGTCCCGTTGCTTACAAGTTCCCCTCCCAAAACTGTGTGTGTGTGTGTGTGTGTGTGTGTCTATCTACCTGCCTATCTATTTGTCTATTTATTTATTTACTTTATTATATTTATACCCTGCCTTTTTTCCTGTAAGGAACCCAAGGCGACTTACATAATCCTCCTCCTCCTCCTCTCCATCTTATCATGTGTACACCTGCACTTCGTGCGTCTGATGGAGTTGGCCTCTAGTCCATGAAAGCTTCTGCCATAATAAACATGTTAGTCTTTTAAGGTGCCGCATGACCCTTTGTTGTTTCTACTGCACGGGACCAACATGGCTACTCCTCTAGAAACTTCACAATCAAAAGCTGCTCTGGGGCTTGAGCAAAGAGTTCAGGCTCTGCCGGCATCTCAGATGTTATTTCAGCTGAGATACAAGTACCAGATAGAGTAATTGACCCTATAATGTTCATATATACAAATATTTTAATCTTATTCAAGTCACCTGTACACTATGATCTTCCTCTGGATGTTTCAACCACCTGAGGTGAGGCAGGTGGCAAAAAACTGCGGAGGGGGTCTTCTTGCACCCCCCACCCCCAGGGAAGCTCACTTGGCACCTGTGCTAATGGTGTTTGCTTTTAGCCACCAGGTGAAAACAGCTTTATTTGCACAGGCTTTTAATTTCAAATTATTCTTTTTTTTAATCTCTGGCGTGATTGTTTTTAGCTGGTGCTCACTGCGGTTGTCCTGTTTCTGGTAGTGCAAAAACACAGCTAGGAATGAGCAAGGTTCAGTACCAAAGGCAAGGTCTGAAGGTAGTCCAAGGGGGGTCCAGAGAAAAGCCAGTCAGTCAGGGGAAGTGCCAGGCAAGCGCCTGCCGGAGAGCGGGTGCACAGGCTTCCTTGCAACAGTCAGTCTGTGCCTAGAATGAAAGACTTTTAATCCTGAGGCTCCAGAGCCCCACGCAGAGCACCGGGAATGGTGCACTCATGGAAAGCCTTGCTCATGAGTATCCCTTTACTCATGGGGAGTCCTTATTCCTCAGGTGGGCACTCCTGCATCTGGCTGCAGATCGCGCCCGCCCCTTTGTCTTCCAAGGGGATCCCTCCAGTCGGTTCACCATTCTAATGTAAATTGCTGTTGAAATTTTTAACGGATGTGCGGCATAAACATGTTTAAAATAAATACATAAATACTGTCAGAAGTGGTTGGATGGAATCACAGTCACATTTGTCTGGAGGGTGGACAGAAGCAAGACGCACAGCTCCTTGTGCCTGACTTAGGGGACCCGATGCCTCCTCCCATCCCATGGGAAAACAGAGGAATTGTGTTCCAGAGTCTTTTGCACCAATGGGCAAGTTCTAAAATCAGGGGTTCTGGGGCTCAAGCTAGAATGGAAGTCTGGAAGCTCTGCTCCCCAGTTACAGATGGAGTGGTGGGCTCATTGTCAAGTGATAGGGAAAAACAATCTGCATATGCTCAAATGCACACTTTCTAGGCCTGACTCAAACTGAGCCCCCCCCCCTTTGACTCCCAACAACACCCCAAACCACGCCTGCCTCCTCCATGAAGAGCCAGGAGAAGCGCATGGGGAGCAGGAACATTTTCCACCTTGGGGATTGCAAGTGAAGCTCATTAGCAGTGTGCAGAAGCAGGAAACAAAGCCAAACCGAGCCCATGTGCTTCTTGCCCTCTGTTTACAGGATTATGGGAGTTTAAGGGAGCTGTTATTTAGCTTTGGGGCACTCTATAATGACGTCGGAGAGGGGGGGGAAGTACCTTTTCGGGGAAACCGCTCTTCCTGATTGGTTGCAGGGCGAGTGGCACTCTGGACAAGTTTCTCCAGGTTAAGGGTAGCGGGATGGAGAGCTCAGACAATCACTTCTCAAAAGTTATCTCAGGATATGTTACTGAACGTGACATGGGGTTTTGGGGTGGGTGGGTTAAAAACATGGACTCCCACAGTTGCTTTTTTAACATAATTGTGGAGAAACGAGCCTTTGGGGGTACACACACACACCTCAGGTGTGAACCGGCTGGGGTGGGGTGTGCATAGTTAGCGTGTAGAGAAAAGAGTTTTTAGGGTTCCTGCATGCATGCAGGAACACACACACACACACACACACACACACGCCTCCTCATGAGTAAACCAGGTGGGGGCTGGGAAGAAGCAAAGGGTGCATGGAACATGAGATGGGGCCTGGCGTCTAGAGGTCTGGAGGAGCCAGGCTGAGGGCATTCATATGCATAGTTCAAGCCATGACTCAGGAGTTCCCTCCCCCCTGCCTGGACAGGTGAAGTTCAAATTGATTGGCTGAAGCAAGAAGGTTACAGAAAAGGGGAGGGGGAAGAGCTATTTCCCCACGTGTAGCCTTTGTTCTTGGTCAGTCCTTTTGGTAGCGTGCCCGGCATGGCAGCGCGCCAGCGAGGGGCCCGAGCCTTTAGGCCCCCCCCTCAGGAACCGACCCCAGGCAGCCCCTGGTAAAATTAGCTGGTTGGAGAGCTCTAGAAAGGCAGGACTGTGCTGGATCTAACCCTTGAAGCGAACACCCTCAGGTAACAGGTGTGTGTCTGAGAGATTTTACGGAATCAGGTCTTTATTGTTTTATAGCTTTACTGTGTACCAAAGTGTCTCTCTATATTGTGTGCTTCTCTTATTTCCCTAATCTTGTTGTAAATTGCTACCAGAAATAAACCTTGTTTGGTTTTAACCCACATGGGTTTTGTAGTGCTCTGTGAGTTCAGTATCTAAATCCAGGTTACAGAAATATGAAGGCGAGTCCCTAAACAGAGATCCAAGTAGGATTGCAGACAGCTGAGGCTGGCAGTCTGGTATCTTGAGATCTCAGAGGGTCTTGGTTCCTTTGCCAGCAGGCAAGGGTGGGGTGGTGGCGGGTCAGCCAGCCCCCCCTTCCGGACCACATGGTGGCAAGTGCTGGGTTTCCTTTGAAGGAGGAAAGGGTGGAGGTCTGGCGGGCCAGCCAGCCCCCCCCCTTCCTCCACAATAATAAAGCTGGTCTAGGAAATATTTGCTGATTTTAATCTTCGTTACTATCTCTACATTAAAACACAACCCTTCTGCTTTAGTTCATTGGCATCTCACATTTCTTCCAGATTCGGGGAGGCTGGTTTAGGGTATGCTCTCGCACACCTATTACTAAGGGCAGAGGTAAAAAGAATCCCCAGATATTTGGGCCTTGAACTCTCAGACGTCCCTGCCAGCATCACCAATAGCCACGAATGCTGTAAACTGAAGTCATCTGGAGATTTACTTTCTGCCCACCCAACTTAGGGCAATGGATTTGGGTGACATGTTTTAGGGCGCACACTGAATCCACATGAGGCACTCACCAGGCTGCCTGAGCTTGACCGTCACCACATGCGCACTAAGAATGCACCCCAGAACATACGCAACGTGCCCATGTGGCTGCACATGACGGGGGAACGCTCACCATGGTCTGGATCCCGTGACCTGAAGGGCACCTTTGCCCATATGAACTTGGCGGGGCGGAACCTTCTTCACTGGCTCATCGTCACTGGAAGTTCTATTGGTGCTGGGAACTGGGACAAGACCTGTCGGTAGTGGATCTCTGGCTAGATCTAGATGCGACAGCCCCGTCTCCCCAGTAGAAGGTGGGTGGTTGAAAGACCCGTACCCAGGCGGGGCCTGCGCCTTCCGCAGGTTTGGGGGATTTTGTCCTATCTCTGCAGCTGCTGCTCTTTATGTTGTTTTTATTCATTCTTGTTCTTACGGTAATTTTGCATTCTTGTTTACAAATTTGATCTGTTTTATCCTGCTTTGAATCCTTTTTTTCTTTTCTTTCTTTTTTGTTGTTGCAGAAAAGCAGGATATAGATTGTTATAAGATTGGGGGTGGCTGGCTACTGTGTTAATGGCCCTGCCAAGGTTGGTGAGCATCTCCTGCGTTCGGGGAATTACAACTAAATGGCCCACAACGACTAAGAAATAGCCGGCGACTCCTCTGGAAGCTGAGAGTCATTTTGCGTGAAGAGTGTGCCCCCACCCCCATTTCTGGTTGGCAATGATGGGACTTGCAGTCCAGGGCACCAGGCTGGGAACTGCTGTGGCAACCGAAGTGCCTCTGCGTGAAAAGAACAGCTGGGGCAGTGAGCAACACCGCCTGGGCTCCGCAAGCTAACTGCGTTGTGGGCTGCCGCCGGCTTCCTCCCCCTGGAGATCTGATAGGACAGCAGTGGCCTTTGCTCCCTGCTGAGCTGCGCCTCCCTCCGCTGATGCTCAACCTGCATGTTTTGTCAATGAGTACAAATACAGTAATACCTTGGATTGCAAGTAACTTGGCCTGAGAGCGTTTCGCAAGGCAAGCAATTTTTTAAAATAAATTTTGACTTGATAAACAAGCGACGTCTTGCAATACAAGTAGTCGTAGGGATGTAACCGCTTGCCTCGAGCGGGCCGAAATCAGCCCCGTTCACGCCCGCCAGAGACTCGCTTTGATACAAGAGTGTTTTGGATTACAAGCACGGTTCCGGAACGAATTATGCTTGCAATCCAAGGTATTCCTGTACTGCAAAAGCCTTCAGCGAGATCTTTCCAAAGGAAACCACACACAGGCAATGAGGCAGGTCCCCTGGAACTTCTCACCACTCAGAGTGGAGTGTAATAATATATACAAAGAAAAATGTGAGCCAGTGTCTTTCAGGAAAGCTTGACTACCATCATTCATCTTTACCAAGGGGTCCTGATGAAGCTCTGAGGATGCTCTGGAACACACGTGCAAAAACTCCCAGCTTTGGGGACTGGATGCCTTGAAAGCTACCAAGCAACTATGGGAAGGAAGCTGGACTGGCCAGAGAATGTCTTCTTTATTATCGATTGATTATATTTCTATCCTGCCTTTGGAGACTGTAACCTGTGCAAACTTAACCCTTCGTCTGGCAGGGAAGGGCCATCCCCCTACCTAGGGCATCTCTATGAGCCCCGCCTTTAAGCACAGGGTTGGGCCAGTAGCTCTCAGGGGGCATCGATGAGCACAGACCTAATGCCCTTTCCAGTATGGCACAACGCCCCTGCTGCAGGCCAGCAGCACCAAAACCCCGATCACTGGTGCCACGGACTCACAGGCTGTAGCCCATTGTTCTCCAACCTTGGGCCCCCAGATGTTTTTTGGCCTACAACTCCCAGCATGCCGGGAGTTGTAGGCCAAAAAACATCTGGGGGCCCAAGGTTGGAGAAAACTGCGTAGCCATTGCACAGCGTTCATTGCACAGCGTAGCCATTGCACATTGCACAGCGTTCTATATACAGTAATACCTTGGATTGCAAGTAATTTGGTTTGAGAGCGTTTTGCAGGATAACCAAATTTTTAAATATTTATTTTAAAAAATTTGACTTGATATACAAGCGACGTTTTGCAATACAAGTACTGTAGTATGGCTTAAATTAAAAATCTCTGTACAATTTTTTTGGGGGGGAATTTCATTTTGATATAAGAGTGTTTTGGATTACAAGCATGTTTCCGGAACGAATTATGCTCTCAGTCCAAGGCATGACTGTAACACTTGGTAATAAAATAATGTAGATGAAAAGTCCTAGAACTGTGGCCTTGAATAATGAAAGCAAACTGGTTTGCGGCTGCTGAAAACACAGCTTAATGTCATTTGGCCCATTAATGGCTTTGTGTACGCTTCGTATTTTCCACTCTTTTGTTAGCGGCGACCATCGTGTCTGTCAAGCTCGATGTTGACGCAAGGGGAGTGATCTGCAGAAGGCCCTTCTCCAAAATGGAACGCTGAGATTGTAATTAGGCACGTCGGCCTTTTAAAAAGTCATCCCTTCCAGCTACTAGGTTTGCCACAAACTCTTCGTTTGTTTTTAAAGAAAATAAAAAAGAATCTGGCGGGATGGCCAGCCCAGGGTGGATGTGGAGAGCGCTTCCTGATCAGTGGTTTGGGTCTGGCAGGGAAAAGGGGCAGCTCAGCTGTTGCTGGAGAACACGCAGAGAGGGAGGAAGAGTGAACCAAGGGTCTGGAGAGCGCTCCACTGGGCGCGCACACATTTTTCCCTGTCCTGCTGTGAGATGTGGGGAGGGGAATGGGCAGGGAGGCTACACGACCTTTCAGCCCGGTTCAGTCCGACTCAGGGCAAAGCAGCCTGTCCTGGCTGGACCCTCACAACATGCTCTTCGTGGCGTGGGTCTGCCTTGGAAGAATGGCGGGAAATTTGCAGCTGGGGCAGAATGCAGGGGGCAGGCTGCTAACAGGGATTTACTACTTGGAGCATGTGATTCCCTTGTTATTCCATCTGCATTGGCTCTCAGTATGTTTCCGAGCCCAATTCATACTTCTAGTTGTCATCTTTAAACCCCTACCCATAGAGCCCAGGGTATATGCCCATGCTGGGAAATCTTCTGGGGTGGCTCTGCTCTGTGTCCCACCACCATATATGTTGCAACTGGGGAGTATGTGGGATGGGGCCTTCTCAGAGGTGGCACCTAGTCTCTGGAATTTCCTCCCCAGGGAGGCTTGTTCGGCCCCCACCCTCTGTGTTTAGAAGGGCCATGAAAATGATCCAGACTTAATTTTTTTATGAAGATGTGTTGTTGTTTTTTAGTAATTTTGGTTCTTTTCATTGTTATTGTTTTTATTGCATTTCTTTTGAGATGCTTTGGAGGCCCCTTGTGGGGCCAAAAGCAGCATAAAAGTATTTGTATAAATAAAAACAAAACAAAATAAAATGTGTGTCTCTTGGCTAGTGCCTGCTGACACTTTCCACTCCTGCCCACCCTCCACCTCTGCCTCTCCATGCCAGCCCCAGAGCAGTTTGGCCAGGTTTTTTTTTTTAAAAACACACACACACACATATTTGCGACTCTCTTCCCCTCTCTGTCTTTATTTTAATAAGGTGAAGGAAGATGCACAAGAGGTAGTGCAAGACCAGTGGCTCAGACAGCACCAGCACCCCCCAGCAAGGGAGGCAGCTTGAGAATCCAGTGCCCCCATTGCTGGCATGCACACTTGCAGCCTAGGTTGTAATGGAGGGTTTACAGCAGTGTTCTCCAACCTTGGGTCCCCAGATGTTTTTGGGCCTACAACTCGCAGCATGCCCCAGACAGCGTAGCTGGCTGGGGCATGCTGGGAGTTGTAGGCCAAAAACATCTGGGGACCCAAGGTTGGAGAACACTGGTTTATAGTGTAGGCAGAGCACCCACTATGGCAACTCTTTGGATCCTCTCCTTAATTTCATCATGATCATCATCAACATCATCGCCGCACATCACCGTGTCTCCAAAGGTGGTATCCTTCTTTGCTCTCTCCACAACCTGGTGAGGGAGGTTTGACTACACGAGAGAGCCTGGCTCAAGATCATCCATAGAACTTCAGGGCTGAGTGATTTGAACTCAGACCTTCCCTGCCAAAGCCAAACACTTTGATCCACCACACCGCAATGGCTCCTGTCGCAGCCCCCCAAACATCAGCCACTGCCTAATGCAGACGGTGGAAACGGGTTTCTTGGCCCAGCGCCTTGTTTGGGTCAGAGAGCGCCACTCTGCACATGGGCTTGCACATTTAGTTCCACACGTGGCCCGGCACACTCTGCGGGGGGGGGGGGGCGTCAGAGGGAGGGCCTTTTTTAAGAGACATTTTCTTCTTTGGGAATGGCTTTTTATATGGTGTACGGGAAAAGGCCTTCATGTTTGTGAAAAGTTTGTAAATCCCCCAAAAGATAAATCTAATTAGAATTATTTTTTGAAAGGCACAGATTAGCTCAGGGATCTTCTCTTGGATCATGATAAAAATCTCAACATTATATTTGTTTTTCAACTGCAGTTTAAGAGCTTTTCTACACAAGGCTGTTAATCGGCTATATCTGCTTTCAGTTTCATCGCAGAATTGAGATCCGAGCACTACATGAGGAGCATTTCCTTTCCTACTTTTCTGCTACATAACCTCTAGGTGGCACTGTGGTACAGCAGAATAGCGCAAATA
This sequence comes from Shinisaurus crocodilurus, assembly GCA_021292165.1. Lineage (NCBI taxonomy): Eukaryota > Metazoa > Chordata > Lepidosauria > Squamata > Shinisauridae > Shinisaurus > Shinisaurus crocodilurus. Next base: position 36,722,949 of record CM037885.1, read on the forward strand.
CCCCAGAGGAAATCATGCTTTCTTTTCCTTTCACAATTAAATGCTGCATTTTCCCTGCTCTAAAAAAAGTCGCCAAAAGTGCTAGTTGGACACAGAAGCGAAACTGAGGTGTCACGTCATCTACAGAATCCATACACAACCACGAGTAGGGAATGGTGAGCGCACAATAAATGGCTCATGTAGAAAAGCCCCTAAGTCCAAACAAGTGAAGTTGATGTTCCCCCCTTGAAAACCATGGCCTGCGACAAGGGGCATTCATTCATGCCACTTCTTTCTTTCTTTCTTTATTAGATTTACACCCTGCCTTTTATCCTGCAAGGAACCCAAGGCGGCTTACATAATCCTCCTCCTCCTCTCCATTTTTATCCTCACAACAACCCTGTGAGGTAGGTTAGACTGAGAGTCAGTGACTGGCCCAAAGTCACCCAGTGAGTTTCATGGTCAAGCGGGGACTAGAACCCGGACCTTCCGAGTCCCAGTCCAACACTCTCACCACTACGCCACACTTTGGGCAAAGAACGAGGGAGAAGAGAGTGAGGTATACTGTTATTCCAGTGTTTACATGGACCCAAAGCTTTCATCAATAACTGGTACAATTAATAGATTATAATTAATAGTCTATTATTAATATACTACTTGGGATTAAAATCCCCCCCCCCCATCTGCAAAGTAGACAGTGGGACCAGAAAAGAACTGCAGACTTGGAGCTCTTGATGGAACGCTGCATTAAAGGCAATTCATTGCCTGCTGAAGAGTTCTGTGAAACTTTATAACTTAGATTCATAGATTTCATAGATCATAGAGTTGGAAGGCGCCTACAAGGCTATCGAGTCCAACCCCCTGCTCAGTGCAGGAAACTAGAGGAGGGGTCTCCCATCCAAGTAATAACCAGGCCTGACCCTGCTTAGCTTTCCAGATGTTCAAATTCGTGCCAACAGTTGCCATTCTAATGAAAGTCAGATGCACCAGTTGTATGCCAAATGTGTGTAGGGAAACCTTAATAGATGGTTTTCTGTCCACTTTTGTGTACAAAGCCAGTACAATAGGTGAAATGATCATGTAACAGCAAGAACACCAGGCAAATTTGGAGCTGCCTGCTGAAATCAAGAATGAGCATCATGATTCAACCAAACCGAAGCCAAGCAGAGGAAAAACTGAGCAAGTGTTCAGTTCCTCTCCCACTGAAATCAATAGGACTCAACAGTGTTTAATTTTGCCTAGATTGTGCCAAAGTCTTTCAAGCCTGCGTCTTTCATTTGTCCACAACTTGCAAAGGACTTGGAATTTGTTTCTTTCTGAAATAATTTTGGTATTTTGTAGAACACCAGAGGCATTCGGAACTTTGCAGGGTTGCCAGCTTTGTGAACAGCCCATTATCCATCTGTCGGGATGCTTTGACCTGGATTCCTGCACTGGGCAGGGGGTTGGACTCGATGGCCTGGTAGGACCCTTCCAACTCTACTTTTCTATGATTCTATGAATCTATGATTCATTTCATCACCTGCACTATTTTCTGAGTATGTTATACAGTGCTGTTACAGGCTCTCTCTTTTTGTGCACAAGGTTTGGACCTGTTCTTCCTTCTGCAACAAAAATGTAAAATCTACATTTGCAACATAAATGTAAAATCTACCCGGGCCGGGATGCTCATTTGTACTTTAATTTTTTAAAAAAATCTCTTTTGTATCATCATAAATAAACATAAATAGCAGGAGAGAGGATGAGGATCAAAAGGGAGTCAAGCTCCTAAAGTGCCCATCAATAATAATTCAAGTTAAAAGCCACAATTGGAGCTCTGTGATCATTTGTCCCTTTCACAGCACTTTACTATAATTCCTAGGATCCTTGTGTTGGGAATCATGTAACTTAAACTGATTTAAAAGTGGCTTACATCTGTAGTGCAGAAGCATCTAACGGGAAGCACAGTCGGGTACCAGGAAGCCTGGTGAGCCTAGTATGGCAAAAGGGAGGGTTAGGAAATGGAAGGACTGGAGTCCTACACAGCAGAGGCGCAGCTGCTGGGCTGGACCCCACAGGGCTTCCGGAGGACCACCTGGAGGACAGCAGGGGAGGGGGCCAGTAGCAAGCAAGCAGGCCTGGCGTCAGCACTTGGGCACCACGGGGCTGATGTGGGTCGATGCAGCATCCTTTTTTCTTATTTTTTCAAACATTTCATAGTCAGCAGGCTACCGGCCAGGCATGTACATGGTTACAGCTGCTGCTGTTGCTAATGCTGCTGATCCTTTTCTTCAGCAAAATAGTGCTTATTTCCAAGTAAATTATTTAGTGTCAGGGGGCAGAACCAAACTCCATGTTCTTCCTGAAGTCATGAAGGTACTATGATTTAAAGGCACAATCCCATGCAACTGTAGATGGAAAAAAGGCTTACAACTCCCATCATGCCCCAGCTAGTTCTGCTGGCTGGGGCATGCTGGGAGTTGTAGGCCTTTTTTTTCTGTCTAAACTTGCATAGGCTTCTGCCGTAAGTGAGTTTAAAATGTGAAACGGCACGTGCTCCGAGTATCTCTTCTTCTTTTTAATCAGAGCTGGCAAACAGGTTTTGTTTGTTTTTTAGCTCTAATAAAATAATAAAAATAAATAACAAACATATAATAAATATCTAATAAAATAAATAAATAGCATATTGGGAATATAAGAGATGTAAAGCATGGGGTCACGGTGGGTGGGTGGGTGACTCAGGGAAGGAAGAGAAAGGTCAGTTGTCCGCTTCCCGATGGAAGGAAAGCACACGGCCATCCCAAGGGGGGCCTCGTAAACACATCAGATCCAGGGTCTAAATCGCCTAGCTGCACCACCGCTAAGCAGAATCCAAAACCATTGGGTTGGATCCAGATTTATGCTGGATCAGCTGTGATGGGAGTGGACTTCCCGGCCCCCTCCTTCCCCATCAGCCCCTCCAGCCCCCTGAACATGCTACACAGAGTCAGGAGACGCTGCTGAAGGGGGTGAGCTGTGATGTGGCGGCAGGCGGGGACCCCCCAAAATCGGGCAGAAAGACCTTCCGCGAGAGGAACCCTTCCTCTTGCAGAAGGCAGATCCTGGATCCAAACCACTGCGCTGCTGGCTTCCCAGCACTGCGTTGCAAACAATTCACTTCCTTCCATTATGCTGGCTGAAGAGTTCTGTGAAACTTAAAAGACTGCATAATCTTACGCCAACCCAATTTGGTCCAATAAAACATAACATTTAGGTCTTGTGTTTTCTTGTTTTGTTTTTAAAATTCAGGGCTCATTTTTACATTTTAAACCATGTATATAAATGTAATTAATGCTACAGTCCTATTACACGGGAACAGGGCTGTGGCTCAGCGGTAGCGCCCCTACTTTGCATGCAGAAGGGCCCAGGTTCGATCCCCAGCAGCAGCATCTCCAGGTGGGGCTGGATGAATTCCTGCCTGGAGCCCTGGAGAGCTGCTGCTGCCAGTCAGTGCCAACAATACTGGGTTAGATGGACCGAGGGCCTGACCCCGTAGCAGGCAGCCTCCCGTGTTCCTGTGTAACTCAAACTGAACAAACAGAACTTATTTCCAAGTAAATACGGTATGCACTGGATGGTGCTGTCACTGGAACCTACTATATGTAGCCCAATTAATTTGGACTTCAATTTCTGTCCCTGTTCCTGACACCCAACACTTCAGTATTTTTTGCTATCAAATTTTCAGGTGCATCACTTCCACCATGAGGCCTACTGACTTCTTTAAAACAAAACAAAACACACTGAATTCTCAGGATCCCAACAAGCTTCAGACTGTAGAAGAGAGCACCATAGAATCATAGAATCATAGAAAAGTAGAGTTGGAAGGGGCCTACAAGGCCATCGAGTCCAACCCCCTGCTCAATGCAGGAATCCAGGTCAAAGCATCTCTGACAGATGTCTGTCCAGCTGCACCTTGAATGCCTCCAGACTGGGAGAGCCCACCACCTCCCTAGGTAGTTGATTCCATTGTCTTATTGCTCTGACAGTCAGGAAATTTTTCCTGATGTTTAGGTGGAATCTAGGTTCCTGTAACTTGAGCCCATTATTCCGTGTCCTGCAAACTGGGATGAACGAGAAGAGATCTTTGCCCTCCTCTGTGTGACATCCCTTCAAATACTGGGAGAGTGCGATCATATCTCCCCTCAGTCTCCTCTTCTGAAGGCTAAACATGCCCAGTTCTTTCAGTCTCTCCTCATAGGGCCTTGTTTCCAGTCCCTTTATCATCCTTGTTGCCCTCCTCTGAACCCTCTCCAGTTTGTCTATGTCCTTCTTAAAGTGAGGTGCCCAGAACTGGACGCAGTACTCAAGATGAGGCCTAACCAGTGCCAGATCCCACGTAGCGCTTATATTGTTCTCTGTTTTTCATCTAGAAGGTGGAGACATAACCCATCTCTGCTAATCCTTCTTAGTGTATGGCGAGAATTTCAGTTTATTTATTTTCTATACTTTCTGGTCTGAGCCCCCGTGCAAAAAAATCTCTGCAGGTCTGCAGAGGATGCCTTTTACATCCCTGCCAATTTCAAGGTATTTTTAGTTGCTGCATGTGCGTGCACCATTTTATTCTATAAACTACACCTCCACTGTAATTATGCTAGTCCCTGTTGCCTCGGAGCGGTCCGGGTGCCTTTTTCGGACACTAAATTAAAAGGAAATGCTGGCACACCGAACCACATAAAGAATTTGGAATCTTAAAATACATTTGAATGAAATGCAAAAAGAATTATATCTAGCAAAAACCAAGCCAAAAAAATAAACCAAACATAAAACTTTGTCTGTAAGGGAGAGCATGGAACAGCCATCTTCAAGTCTACAAAATCTTAGCTAAGCCGCTCACACACCAGAGTCTCTCTCCTAGCAGTCACTCACTCTTACCCAAGAGCTGCCCATCTTCCCAAGCAAGCAGCAGGCAGGGCCGGACTGCTGCCTTGCTATGAAGCCTGGCATGTGAAAGGGTGTGCCGGGAGAACAGGATGTGCCTTCGATAGGGTCCGACACTCGGTTTCACAACCCCCTTCCACATTTCACTAGCCTTGCTAGCGCTAGAGGGATTGTGTGTGGGGATCTCTATTATGCAAAGTAAGCAAGTTTGCCTGACTCATTTTGTATCACTCTGCAATTTCTACTATTTTTATTGTATTGTATTGTATTGATTATACAGTAATACCTTGGATTGAGAGCATAATTTGTTCCAGAAACGTGATCCAAAACACTCTTATTAATCAAAGCGAGTCTCTGGCAGGTGTGAGTGGGGCCGATTTCGCTCGAGGCGAGCGGTTACATCCCTACGCTTGTCTTGCAAGACCTTGCTCGTTTATCAAGTAAAAAAAAATTAAAATTTTTTTGCTTGTCTTGCAAAACGCTCTCAGACCAAGTTACTTGCAATTCAAGGTATTACTGTATTTATATCCCACCCTTTTTCCTGCAAGGAACCCAAGGCGGCTTACCTAATCCTCATCCTCCTCTCCATTTTATCCTCACAACAACCCTGTGAGGTAGGTTAGGCTGAGAGCCAGTGACTGGCCCAAAGTCACCCAGTGAGCTTCATGGCTGAGTGGGGATTAGAACCCAGATCTCCAGAGTCACAGTCCAACACTCTAACCATTACGTCACACTGGCTCTATTTTCAGCATAATTTCTTCTACCTCCACTAGAGATGGAGTGAGAAGGCCCTAGCTCCTGCCCACTGAAAACCTTATTCAGCAACTCTTCTGGCTTCGGAGATTTCACTATGCATTTCCCACATAATTCCTACTATATCTTCACAATCTTAAGGACTAGAAACATGATTTTTAAAAAATGAAAACAAAGATTGTGAAGATGCTGAATTCTGCAGCCCACAGGGTCTTCTGCTGCTTGCTTGTTATGCCCTTTTATGGAATCGCTGCCTCTACAGGGTCTTGTCTATAAACACCCACTCCTTCCTATCAGAAATTCCATACACGGGGCTGGAAAAATCCCAGACAGATGAACACCCTGGCTCCTAATCTCGTCGCTTGGAACGGAAACGTTTTCTTGGCTTCCTTCAGGGCCTGGCGCCAAAGAAATTTAGGAGTCCCAGTATCAGACTGTGAAATAGCATCCTGTTTGCCATTATATGAAGAATATGGGCAAAATTCCGCTGCCCTGGGCAGAGTCTTTCCCACTTAATCAGTGTAACCATAATCTTCTGCTATCTTGTGCTGAGGTTTGTTCTGCTGTCTTAAGTGCAAAAACAAGACACTAAACCAGACGCAGCCGAAGCGAAGGCGAAGGCCACCAGCCAGCAATTATGCCGTCTCCAAGAGGTAACCACACTGCCCGGTGACCGCCTCCCCCCAACGCCCACTGCGCTCTCCCACCGTGCCCCCCCCCCGCAGCTGTTTCATTTGCTAAAACGGACAGAAGGGAAGCAGCTCCACCCAAATTTGTGCACAGAGGCCAGAAGCAAAACGTACATCAACATCCTGCAGACGCATGTGGCCCCCGTGTCCCAGCGGCCGCCCGCTGTACTGGCTGCAGCCATCGGAAGCTTTTGAGGCGGACGCCTGTCCAGTCAAAAGCGGTACTGTTTGTTTTGGGACCGTGCCCCCTTTATTTGAAATATTGTCTGAAGGCACTCCTTACCATTCCAACAATTAAAGAAATAAATAAAGGGAAGAGGCGGTGGCAGAAGAGAGGCCAGGGCGATTCAGTGAACAAAGTGGTGGGCCCGTGTAAATTGGCACGTCTAAAATGGCATGCAAGAGCTGACACCTCAATCGAATCCTTTCAGGGGTCCAGCTACTGAGTGGGGAGCGGAGTAAGACAACCAGGGTGCTGCAGGAAGGCCAGCCTGCAACTCTGCAGGACCTGGAACAATGGAGTGACGGGCTGGGGGAAGCGGGCTTCAGCTGGGAACGTTTGTGGAAATGGAGCACGTGTGTGAAGGACAGAAGGCTCAGGGACTCCCGTGAAAGAGGACTGGTGCGATGCCCGTGTGGCGCAGTGCTTAGAGTGCTTGGCTGGGCCTTGGGAAACCAGGGTTCTAGTCCCCACTCAGCCATGAAGCTCACTGGGTGACTTTGGGCCAGTCACTGGCTCTCAGCCTGACCTACCTCACAGGGTTGTTGTGAGGATAAAATGGAAAGAAGGATCATGTGTGCTGCCTTGGGCATCTTGGGGGAAGGGCAGGATATAAATTTAACAAACAAACAAAAATTATATCTCAGATTCCTGGGAGCTGGGAAAATAGTTTCTAGGCAGTAGCATCAACATTTTAAGACCCCGGGCAGCCCATCACCCGTGATGTTGTTTTTAAGGTACAACCCTGCTGAACTAGAGAGGAAGCATAGGTTTGAGAGTTTCACAAAAGGGAGAGTTTTGGAAGCTGCAGTTTCTCCCACAGGAGAAGGGGAAGGCAGGAGAAGCTGCACCTGCTGAGCTCCTCTGCACCTCCCATGCGCTGGAGACATTCCCAGTAGATTGTGCCTAAAGACTTGACCAGTGAGACTGCTGAAGGTGGAGCGTTTCCAGGGGGGGGGCAGCTCCATCATTCCTGGGACATAAGCAAGCCATTAAACTGGGTGGCTCCCCAAGCTTTCTGCATTTCCCAAAAATAGCTGTCATGGACAGTGAGCGACTCCCAGAAGACAACCTCAGTTTCCTCTTGGCATTTGGTCTCCGCAGCTCTTGCGGTTGGGACAGGGAGTGCGACGCAGCTGCTGTTTCCGCTGGAAATCAGGGCGTCTAGCGAGAATTCTAAATTTAAAATGTTCTCAGAATTTCTCTGGTGCAACAGGCCTCCCATATGTTCCTCTGTTGGGATGTTACCAAAGGTGAACCCGCCCTGCAGGGAATAGGCATAGATGGTTTGCGTAGTGGTTGTGTGCTTTTGATTTGTACTGTACACGAAAGTGAGTATGTATTAGAGACAGAGTAATCCATTAGAACTCAAAACATTTGGTACTGGCATATTTTTTTTAACTTTGAAAAAGCTTTATTTCTATTTTTTATCAACAAAAAGCTTAGCCTATTCAAGTTGTTTTGTGCAACACTGGAAATGGGGTGGGACTTTTATAATATAGAATTATTAGTATTTTTTAATCTAAAACACAGTCAGGACCACAAGCTATACAATTTTACCAAACAAAAGGGCAAGTTTCTAGCATTCATGCTTATAGAGCAAAAATGTAGAAACATCTCCCTGCATTTCTCCTTCCTTCCTTTCCTCCGTAGTTCCAGAATATTTAAAAACTGGGAATAAGTTATGCAAAATGAATCTAGGCTGAAGTTAGTTCATAGAATCATAGAATAGTAGAGTTGGAAGGGGCCTATAAGGCCATCGAGTCCTAACCCCCTGCTCAGTGCAGGAATCCAGGTCAAAGCATCCCTGACAGATGACTGTCCAGCTGCACCATGAATGCCTCCAGAGTGGGAGAGCCCACCACCTCCCTAGGTAATTGATTCCATTGTCTTATTGCTCTAACAATCAGGAAATTTTTCCTGATGTCCAGGTGGAATCTGGCTTCCTGTAACTTGAGCTCACAGATTCTAGAGTTGGAAGGGGCCTACAAGGCCATCGAGTCCAACCCCCTGCTCAATGCAGGAAACTAGAGGAGGGGTCTCCCATCCAAGTAATAACCAGGCCTGACCCTGCTTAGCTTTCCCCGCCCAGACAAGCTGAACCAGCATGAGCCACACAGGCCTGTATTCCGTGTCTTGCGATCTGGGATAATCAAGAGATCCTGGCCCTCCTCTGTATGACAACCTTTCAAGTACTGGAAGAGCGCTATCATATCTCCCCTCAGTCTTCTCTGCTTTTTTAAAAGCATGAATGCTAGAAAAGTTACTCCTTTCCTTAGGTTTATGTAAACAGATTCCATTTTGATACTTTAGCCTGATAGCAAAATTTGCTGTTCCCTGAACTCTTAAAACACTCCATGGTGAAAGCATGTAGTTTGCACGCCATTAAGAGATGAAGCTTAATTATAGTTCGCTATCAAGGAAATAAGTTGGGACTCTGGAGCAGAGAGAGTATAGGCAGGACTTCATGGAGGATAAGGCTACCAATGGCTACTCCGGAGGATTATGCCCTTCTTCTCTGAATATCAGTTGCGGGTGTGTGTGTGTGTGTGTGTGTGTGTGTGTGCTATTGTGCTGGTTGGCCTGTGTGGGAACAAAATGCTGGACTACTTTAGTCTGATCTTAGGGATTTGCTGAGAAGCAGTTAGCATATTTCAGAAGCACTCCAGACCTTTAAGATCAGCAAGTGATGACCATGGACCCAATTGCATCAAGGGAAAGAGGGTTTGGCTTTTCTTTTCTTTAAAGCGCCAAGTCTTCTTTTGCTCCCCAAACAGAAAACAGTATCCTCGCCTTGTGAAAGGATGTTCAGCGCTGAGAAAGCTGCACCTATTTCTCCTCTGGGCTGGTGTTTTTACGGCCATCACCTGAGGGGATGAAATGAACCATCCTGCTGTTGTCCGGGAAACAGCTTAAGCTTCACAAATTTGGTGAAAGGGCAGAAATAACTTCCTTTTTGCTAAACCACAAATGGTAGAGTTTGGGGTTTGTTTGTTTGTTTTAAAAGGCAATTGATCCTGTATGAAAAACATCAGTCATTTAGGATCCTCAAAAAGGTACTTTTACTGAGGTGGTTGCAGTATGTAAATCAGGCACTTTGATACAGAAAGGTGCATTTACCATGGGGTAAATTCACAGCGAACTTCCAAGGCTTAGAATCTAAGAGACCTCTGAAGATTTCCCAGGAGGCCCTCTTGAGTGCTGTACACCTTGGTCCATCTGGGCTGCCCCATCCCTGCAACAAAGCAAATGGGAAAGCCCCTCCATCACAGAGAGAGTCTATGGGCGGAGCCCCGGGGCTTAGGAGAGACTCTCCTTCCCTCAGAGGGGGAGTTAAGGGCTCTTCTTCTTCCAGAAGCTACCGCTCTGAGAGAGGCTGCAGCAGCTGCCCCAGGGTTGGCCCAAGAATACAAAAGCTGACTGGACCAGCAGTTGACGGGAAGGGGGGGGGAGGCAGAATGGCCAGCAGCTGCCCCACCCACCCACCGAGCAGCTTCATTCTGCCTGGGGGGGGGGCTGTCCCCACCCCCTGCAGGACTTTCTCCTCACCTGCCGCTCCTCTAGCTTCTTCTCACATATACATCAAAACTAATTCGGACGCCTGCTGGAACCGACTCCCAGGAGCTCTGGGGACTGGCGTCCTTCCAGTTTGACATGGCAAGTAAATCCACGGAGGGAGGGTGTGAGGCGAGGCGGGAAGCTCGCACAACCGAGTTTTCCCCGTAAGTCAGCAGTTCTGAGAGGCACGGGAACCAGCTCGACTGGATTTCGGCACCTCTTCGCTGGCTGCCCGGAATGGCGTTACGTGGAATCCATCCTTGGCCCAAGCGCCACAAGGGCGGGTGGATCCAGAGGAGGCAAAGGGCCGCCTCCTGCTGCCCCCTGCTTCACTCTCGTGGCCTCAGCCCCACACCCCACCCCACCCCACCCCGCGTTCCTGTCCCTTGCCTGCTGAGGCAGCAGCTCCGGGCCAGGGGAGCCCCCCCCCCCGAGTCCAGTCTTGGCGAGGGTCGCCCCCAGCGCCCAGCGTTACCTGCTCTGTCTCGGCCTGGCCAGGCTGCTGTTCTCCCCTCGCGATGAGGCAGTTGTGCGCCGCGAGAGGAGAAGCCCCCTCCCTCCCTCGCTCCCTCCCTCCACATGACAGAGGAGCGAGCACCGCATCGCTCCGTGCGGCCAGCCCAGGAGGGCGCCAGGCAGGCGGGGGTCCAGCTCTACAGTCAGCACAGTCACGCCGCCCAGCTCTCTCAGTGGAACACACAAATGACGGAGGGTGGCCACAGGAGCCCCCTGGTTCCTTCCAAACAGCCACTGGTTACAGCACACGTGGTGTTTTTTTTCGGGGCCATCCCCCAATGGCCAAATTAAAAGATGCTACCCTTCTGAAGGGCCACTGAAATGCTCTGGGATGAGCTGAGCTGCAATTCTGGTTCTGAGGAACACTACCAAGGAAGAGGCATTGTACAGCTGTTTTGTGTTTCCCTCCTTAACGGATGTTTTGTGAAAGAAAGAAAAAAAAGAGATGGAATTGGTGGGGAAACACCAATTTGTGTGTTACAAAATGTTACAGGAGTGTTACAAATGGAAGACGATAACTGTGTGGCTTATGCTGGCTCAGCTTGTCTGAGCGTGGAAAGCTAAGCAGAAGCAGGGTCTAAGCCTGGTTGTTACTTGGATGGGAGACCCCTCCTCTAGTTTCCTGCACTGAGCAGGGGGTTGGACTCGATAGCCCTGTAGGCTCCTTCCAACTCTGTGATCTATGAAATCTATGAAATCTATGTCTGGAGCCTTCATAAAATTCCATGTTTGAGGTAACAATTGCACAACAAAAGCTCCACCTGGCGCACCCCTAGGAGTTGCAAGATACAACCATATGAACACACCTTTCTCCGAATGATCACTGAATGGGGATGGGCTTGCTCGCACCCAGACCTGCAAACCTCCTCAGAATAAGGCGGCCAGAATAACATGCCCATCTCTGTGGTGGAGCAGCTCAGCGATACCTCCGCTGGTGCACACACTTCCTTTCTCTGCCTGAATTACATTCTGGTGCCGCCGGCCCATATGATGTCGCAGGGGTGTGTGTGTGTGTGTGTGTTCTTTGAGACATTATCCCGGCATGGGGCGGAGAGCCACCGCCGGGCAGCGTTCTTGCCTCCCCCAGGCGCTTGGCTGGGCACAGGGGGTTGCTCACGCTCAGGGTGCCACATCCAAACGTGGATGGTGCCCCACCTGGAGCTGAGAATCCCACCCACCCCGTGGTATTATTAGCTAGTGACGAGGGGGGCCGTTGGTGTGCTTCGGCGGCTTCCTGTGGCTTGGCTCACTGGCTGGAGCCTCCAGGGCTTTCCCGCGGAGGGGGTCGCTGTGGCCTGGGGGGAGGGCGGCTCGCCGGCGGGTTGCCCGGCCTGGCCGTGGTGAAGGATCCCCGCAGGGGCACAGATCAGGCCCCTACCCCGACACAGACCCGCCCCCTCCCCAAAGTCGGCTGCTACCGCGCCAGCTCCTTGGGGGCTGCCCGCGTCTCTGAGTGTGCGATCCTCTGCACACTCACGACACGAGGCAGGCGTCTGTCTCACCGAAAGGCGTGGGGCTTCCTTGCGAGTAAGCATGCCGAGGAGGGATCCCCCTTCCCGCCCCCGCCCAGGCAGCACCGGACCAGGCCCTGCAGGCGGACGGAGGCCTGTCGCTGTCCAAGTCGGTAGCGCGGCGGCGGCGGCGCAACTCCGCGCCTCCGCGCAGCCGGGCAAGGGACGCCGCCGCTGGCCGTCCGGTCGTCCGCCCCGCGGGGCTGCGGCCGCTCGACGGAAGGGGGAGCGCACAGGAGCGCGGCCGGGGCGGCCCGGGGGACTCACCCAGATTGACGAAGCTCATGACGGTGTCGGCGCCGTCGGCGGCCCTTCTGCGCGGGGGGCTGCGCGCCCAGGCCGGGCCCCAGGGGCCGCCCGCCTCCTCCGGGGCCTCGTCGTCGTCGTCGTCCTCGCTGGCCATGGCGCGGTACAGGTCGAGCATGAAAAGCGGCGCGGCCCAGGGAGGTTGCCGGCGGGCGGCGCCGGCGCCCGACGGGGAGGGCGCCGCGGGCCGCGCCCGGGGACGGGGTCTGCCCGGCAGGCCCAGGAGGGCCAGGATCTCGCGCTGCATCTCCCGCTTCTCGCGCCCGCTGAGCCGGCGCTGGGGCGGCTGCGGGGGCTGCTGCTGGCGGCAGGAGGCGGCGCGGCTCGACGCCAGGCGGGCCCAGGGCTCTCCCGCGAGCAGCAGCAGCAGCACGAGCAGCAGCGGGGCCGGCGGTGCGGGGATCGGGGCCGGCGGGAGCCGCATCGCGCTCAGCGCAGCGCAGCCCGGCCAGGGTGCAGGCGGATCCGGCGCGCCGCCGCCGTCGGGGCGGCCCTTTAAGCGGCGCGGGGTGGGAGCACGTGCTGCTGCTCGGCGGGCTGGGCGGCCGCTCGCCTGCGCCGGCCCTGCCCTTTTGCATCGCGGCGCGCAGAGGCCCTGGGCATGTGCAGAGCGCGAGCGAGCGTGGGATGTTCAGGTAGCGTGGCGAGGAGCGTGGGAGGCGCGCCTTCGCCGGCGACGGGGCTGCTGCGCGCAACTCTCCGGCGCTGGGCTCGCCAGAAGGGCGGCGGCGGCGGCGACCCTGGCTTGGCCGAGAGAGGTGCGAAGGGAAAGGAAGGTCCCGAGCGAGCCGCCTGCTCGGACAGCGCCTCCGCTGTCCTTAGAAACCCGCCGGCACCTCTAGGCCTCGCTGCTGCCTGAATTCAGACTGGAGGCACCTCGGGGCGTGGACCTCGATTCTTTGCGTCTGCTGCTCTCTCCAATGCTACGTACAGCGGTGGCGCCCTAGAAGCGCAGGTCGCCCGTGCCCTGGCCTAAACCGGCCTTCCCCAACCGGGTGCCCTCCAGATGTTTTGGACTTCGACTCCTATCAGCCGAAGCCGACATAGCCACTGGTCAGGAACGTTGGGTATTATAGTCCAAAACAGGCTGGGGAAGGCCTGCCCCAAACCGTCGCCTGGCGGCCGCTTCCTCCTTCCCTGGAGATGCCCAAGAAGAGGCCGAGGAATCCCGCGGGGCAGCTGCCTCTCCTCCGGATCTGCTTCTGGGCCTCGTCCTTGTCGTGGCCGGGCTCCATAGCCCAGGTAGCTGGGCAGGGAGAGGGGCCGGTCCCCAGGCAGGCCAAAATTGTGATGCCTTCTTATCTCTAATAGCTTCCTTGACACTGCCCATTAATCATGCCGGTGACCTCTTGGACGATAGTACCTTTCCTAACCTGTGGTATACATTCTATCTGAGCTTCTGTTATTGTGGTTTTGAGTAATTTCCAAGCATTTTGAAGGGATTTAACCCTCTTGACACACACACCCCCTTTCAACTTCCTTTTTACCAGTTTCCTCATTTTAGAGAAGCTTTTTTGTAGCCTGGAGGGGTTGGGCGTGGGAGGCACTGTATCGCAGTGGTTCCGGTCCTTCCTCTCTGGAAGATATCAGAGGGTAGTTTATTATTTATTTATTTATTATTACATTTATACCCCACCTTTTTTCCTACAAGGAACTCAAGGTGGCTTACATAGTCCTCCTCCTCCTCTCCATTTTATCCTCACAACAACCCTGTGAGGTAGGTTAGGCTGAGAGTCAGTGACTGGCCCAAAGTCACCCAGTGAGTTTCATGGCCGAGCGGGGGACTAGAACCCGGATCTCCCGAGTCCCAGTCCAACACTCTAACCACTACGCCACACTGTTCTTGGGGAGGAGGCTTCCGACCCTCGGCCGCTCACTTGTGGGGTGCCGCAGGGTTCCATCCTCTCCCCAATGTTATTTAACATCTACCTGAAGCCGCTGGGAGCTATCATCAGGAGGTTTGGGGTGCGCTGTCATCAATATGCGGATGACACGCAGCTCTACCTCTCCTTCAAGTCCTCACCAAGGTTGGCTGTTGAAACCCTGTCCAAGTGCCTGGAGGCAGTGGGTGGCTGGATGGGAAGGAACATGCTGAAACTGAACCCCGACAAGACCGAGGTACTTCTGGTGGGGGACAAGGGGAGGTTAGGGGATGTTGACCTGGTGCTGAATGGGGTACATCTACCCCTGAAGGACCAGGTCCGCAGCTTGGGAGTCATTCTAGACTCCCAGCTGTCCATGGAGGCTCAGGTGTCGGCTGTGAGCCGGGCGGCACTGTATCAGATCCATCCGATACGGCAGTTGCGCCCCTACCTTCCTAATCACCTGCTCCCATCAGTGGTTCATGCCTTGGTCTCCTCTCGCCTGGACTACTGTAATGCGCTCTACGTGGGGTTACCCTGGTAGACGGTTTGGAAGTTGCAGCTGGTACAGAATGCAGCCGCTCACCTGGTTAAAGGCTGCCGCCGCCATGATCACATCACTCCAGTGCTCAAGGAGCTGTACTGGCTACCAGTTGTTTGCCGAGCCGAATTCAAGGTGTTGGCGTTGACCTTTACAACCCTGTACGGCTCCGGTCCGTACAGGGTTTTAATAGACTAGAATCCAGAAAATCCAGAAAATGCGGGGGGGGGGGTCCGGGGGTGTGTGTGCAGGTAAGGGCTCTGACCACTCTGAAGCCACCATCATCCAGAACCATTGCTGCTGTTGTGAGTTTCATGGCTGAGCGGGGACTAGAACCCGGATCTCCCGAGTTCCAGTCCAACACTCTCACCACTACGCCACACTGGCTCTCTGTACATTATTAGTATTAGTATTATTAGTATTACATTATTATTATTATTATTGTACCATCAATGTGGGGTTTTTTGGTTATACTCGGTGCTTTACCAAGTATAAGAGAACAGTTCCCTGCCCCAAAGAGCTTACAATCTAAAATGTAATATAGAGGCGACAAGAACAAATGGTAGGAAGGGGTAAACCAGGGAGGAACATGCCATTATTTCAGTCAGCCTACTTTCCCCACATTGTGCAGGAAACTCCTTGTTTTAAAGAACTCCCTCCCACTTTAAAAATAGTGGCTTTGTCGTAGTAGTTTGCCAAAGAAATGAGAGGGAGCACAGGGCCATTCCACCAGCCCTGCCAGGAGTATTAATATTCCCCCTTCTTCCCTCCCCATTCCTTTTCCCCTGTGTGTCACGTCTTTTTAGATTGTAAGCCTGCGGGCAGGGACTGTCTTGTTAATTGTTGTAAACCACCCAGAGAGCTTCGGCTATTGGGCGGTATAAAAATGAAATAAATAAATAATATTTAACATTTAGATATCTCTGAGTGTGCAAAGTGGTTCACAGACCCACCCTGCAAGCTCCTATTTTCTCCACTCAGAAAAAAACATGTGGGCTCTTTATTAAAAAAAACAAGAACAACACTATGATTGAACAATGATGCCAAAATGGAATGATGATGTTTGTTGCTGCTATTTGAGGTAGTTGGGGTTTTTTCTTTCTTTCTCTTGAGGAGGGTGTGTTTTCAGTTAAAAAATTTAATTTTTTAAAATTTCTAATGCATTAAAAAAATTCAATCCAAAATCCCTGCGGAATAATCCTAATCATTACTGTAGAGAGCTTTCTCCATGGCACTTCAGCATGTGTTAGAAAAAGACTTTTACATGGGGTACACAGGTAGAGCCAAGTAAAATTTACCACTGCTCTGAAAACAGTAACAGTAACAATCCTATGCGTGTACTCAGAAGTAAGTCTTATTACATTCAATGGGACTTACAGGAAAGTGTGTTTACATGGTGTGTGTGTGTCAGTGCTTGCAGGGCAATACCTTTCTTTTTGTTTTAAAATCATCAGGATTGGCACATATTCAACAGGTGAAGTTTACCCACTCACCCCACACCCCCAAACACGGAGCTTCAGAGAGAAGAGAAACTTTCTTGCATGTCCTTCTGACACTGTAAACGTACCGTACCTGTTAGAGGCAACAGCCACCTCCATCTCCTTTTCTTTTCAGATGTGGGCGCACACACGTGCGTGTGCGCGCACACACACATCCTAGCGTCTGTTCCCTCCCTGCTTACTGTTTCTTAAAGGGGCCATCCAGCGCAAAATTGCAGCTAAGCTAAGAGTTTAAAGCCAGTTTGTGGGAGGCACCAGAAAATTCAGGACTTTGCATAACAAAGGGAGAAGCCATGATGGCTTAAGTCTTAAGGGTATTCCTGAAGGTCCCGGGATATTCAGGGCAGTTGGAGGGTATGTGATTGTCAAAACTCTTTTACCACGCAGTTGTTCAAATTTTAACTGAGGATTTTTTTTTTGTATCCAAAGCAGCTGCTCTACCACTGTCTATCCATACCGAGAGAGAGCTGTACATGCCACACGGGCATCTTGTTGGGTCCCTGCACTAACCGGCAGCCTCCGGTGCGGTGGAAGACCGCGTCTGGTCACATGCCACCGCCAGCCCGGCCGGCTTCTGTATGCGGAATGGAGGGAGGGCTGGGTGGGGCAACATCCTCCGGTCCTTATTTTGTCTACATATTTTGGCAATTGTCCGCACACGCCCTTTGGGGGACTCGCCCTCAAGCAAAGCATAGGGCTGGCAAATTCAGTGCCATTTTGGAGAGGACACGCTCATCTTTTATGGAACGTACCACTACAATGAACAAGAAACAGGCGCAGCAGCTACATGTAGCTTAAAAGAAGCGGCCAGGCCACTAAAAATCATCATCCCAGCTGATACCTGTCAGAATAGAAACATGGCAGAAGGCCCAGACAAAGGGAGCCAAACAGATTTCCTGGCCCAGGCAGGGCGCTCCAAAATCTTGGCGTGGCCACAGGGAAGGCCCTGCCGTCCTGCACCCTGACCAGTCGTGCCTCTGCCACCATGCAGGACCGGTGCAAGGCAGTTTGGTGCCCTAGGCAAGATCAGATATTTAGCGCCCCCCCTCCCACTTGAGAGCGCTGTATTTTTTTTTCAAGGCGTTTCTGGCGCCCCCTTTAGCCCTGCGCCCTAGGCGGCTGCCTAGTTGGCCTAATGGTAGCCCCGGCCATGCCACCATGGGGGGACATAGAGGAGCCTCCCCAATACAGCCGGCAGGTGAACCCAAGAGGGGACGATCCTTTCGGTATCTTGAACCCGAGCCATCCTGGGCTTTCAAGGTAACAAAGTGGGGCCTGCAAGCAAATGTAGCCACATGCAGTCCTGCTCTTATGCTTCGCAGCCACTCTTCTCCGTTCCCACCCTTTCCTGGTCCACCCCTGCCCGCCCCATCGATCAGCCAGCGTTTTGCACCCGCCCCCCTGAGCACGCTCCGTCCTTATTCTGTTCTTTCTTCAGGCGGGGGCAGGGACTGTCTCGGGGGTGGGGGGGTTGCAAAAGGTTTTGGGGGGGTTGTTTTTTGTTTTTGCAATACCTGGGGCTCCCCTCAGCCCGCTGATACCTCCCTCTTGGAAATGGATGGTGATATTTGGCTACAGAAGAACCGGGACTTGGAGAATTGAGAACGCTTTTAATATAAACAAATGAGACCTGCAACGAAGTCTTAAGAGTGCGGAATGCTCCTGGCCAGGGTGCCAGCCAGCCAGCCACACCCTCTTCGAGGATACTCCATTGCATTCCCCCCTCCCACCCAGCTTGCAGCCCCCTCCCAATTCACTCTAACCACTATACCACTGGCTCTAGTAGGAAGGACCTCAAAGTCAATACTGTAACTGCAACAAATTAAAAGGTTTATTGGGCATGATACTCAATATGAGGACAGCAGAAAAAGAAACAATAGAGCAAATGGGGGTGGTGATAACCTGAAGAGAATCCAGCAACTGCTGCCAAGCCCTGTTTTAGGGTCTCTCTCCTGTGTGGACCCTCTGATGGATTGTAAGAGTTTTCTTCTGCGGAAAGAATTTGCCGCACTCCGAGCATGTGTGTTGCTTCTCTCCCGTGTGGATACTTTGGTGTCTAAGAAGCCCCGGTTTCCACTTAAAACATATGCTACACTCCAGGCATTTATAGGGCTTCTCTCCTGTGTGGATTCTCTGGTGCGAGACAAGGCGGTCTTTCCGGGGAAAACACTTCCCACACTGCACACATTTATGGGGCTTCTCTCCTGTGTGGATACGCTGGTGTAGACGCAGATGGGATGGGTCAGCAAAACACTTCCCACACTCCACACATTTATAGGGCTTCTCTCCTGTGTGGATACGCTGGTGTAGACGCAGACTGGATGGGTGAGCAAAACACTTCCCACACTCCACACATTTATGGGGCTTCTCTCCTGTGTGGATTCTCTGGTGCGAGACAAGGCGGTCTTTCCGGGGAAAACACTTCCCACACTCCACACATTTATGGGGCTTCTCTCCTGTGTGGATACGCTGGTGTATACGCAGATGGGATGGGTCAGCAAAACACTTCCCACACTCCACACATTTATGGGGCTTCTCTCCTGTGTGGATACGCTGGTGTAGACGCAGACTGGATGGGTGAGCAAAACACTTCCCACACTCCACACATTTATGGGGCTTCTCTCCTGTGTGGATTCTCTGGTGCGAGACAAGGCGGTCTTTCCGGGGAAAACACTTCCCACACTCCACACATTTATGGGGCTTCTCTCCTGTGTGGATACGCTGGTGTATATGCAGATGGGATGAGTCAGCAAAACACTTCCCACACTCCACACATTTATGGGGCTTCTGTCCTGTGTGGATACGCTGGTGCGAGACAAGGCGTTTTTTCTGGGAAAAACACTTCCCACACTCCATGCATTTATGGGGCTTCTCTCCTGTGTGGATACGCTGGTGTATACGCAGACTGGATGGGTGAGCAAAACACTTCCCACACTCCACACATTTATGGGGCTTCTCTCCTGTGTGGATACACTGGTGCGAGACAAGGTGGTATTTCCGGGGAAAACACTTCCCACACTCCAGCATTTATGGGGCTTCTCTCCTGTGTGGATACGCTGGTGTATACGCAGACTGGATGGGTGAGCAAAACACTTCCCACACTCCACACATTTATGGGGCTTCTCTCCTGTGTGGATACGCTGGTGCATACGCAGACTGGATGGGTGAGCAAAACACTTCCCACACTCCACACATTTATGGGGCTTCTCTCCTGTGTGGATACGCTGGTGCATACGCAGACTGGATGGGTGAGCAAAACACTTCCCACACTCCACACATTTATGGGGCTTCTCTCCTGTGTGGATTCTCTGGTGTGCAGCAAGAGACAATCTGAGGGCAAAACATCGGCCGCACACGGGGCAGAAGTGTGTTTTCCAGACGTTACCTGCTGGGAGGGGGGAAAGGGGGGGACACACAAGATTTGCTCCTGAATCTGGCAGAGAAGGAACCTGAGAAAGTACACTGAATTATACTAACATAGGCAGTGTCGGCTCCAGCCTTGGGCGTCCCTTGGGCAAGAGACCACCGGCTCTTTACCTGAGCTGCTGTCCGACTGAGCGACCTCTGTTTCCTCTGAGCCCCGGAGACTGGGCAGACACGGCTCTTCCTCTCGCTCCAGCTGGGAGATGAGGTCAGGCTTGGGCACTGGTGGTCCCACGTGGGAAAGAAGAGAGAACACGGAGAGGTCAGGAGGAACTCAGTCTGCGGGCCCAAACCATCCCTGACAGACACTGATCTACAGCCCCCTGAGACCTTTTTGGAGGAGGAAGATCTAGAGCTAATGTTCCTCAGGCTGTGTGAACAGAGGGAGGGAGAGGGGGAAAACGGCCCTCACTTGGCAGGTCCTCCGCCCCCCTGTTCCCCGTGCCAGAGGGATGGGGGCAGCACAAGGTGTCCTGCTGGTCTGGGCGGGAGGACACACGTTGCTGCCTCGCCGGCACAGGCAGTCTCCAGGGCCACCTCACCCACAATGCCTTGCTCCAGGGAAGGACACCCTCGGAGCAGCCGGCGGGACTCTCTAAACGAGCCTTCCCGCCTGATGCCGCACGCGAGGCTTCCTCGGAGCGAGGCATGGGGGTGGACCACCGCTCCTGGGTGACCCGGGGCCTTAACCTTCTCCAGACCAGCTCAGTGGCCCCAGTGAAGGAGGAGGAGGAGGCTCCTTACCCAACAAAGAGGCCACGTTCCTGTAATTCTCCAGCATCTGCTCCTTATACAAGGCTCGTTGGTCCGCATCCAGCAGGGCCCATTCCTTCACGGTGAAATACACGGCCACCTCCTCGAAGGTCACCGGCCCCTGTAAGAACACAAGGGACCCTCACTCAGTCTCCGCTGCCTTGGATGGAAACCCTCTCGACAGTTCATTCACACAGCATAACGGCGCGGGCAAGTGAGCTGCTAAAAATGGTGCGTCGCTTCTTAAAGAGGGGACTTACTCTTCAGTAGACATGCATAGGACTGAGAGCAGTCCAATTATTACACATCGCTTTACCTGAGGCTTCTCCTGGCCTTGTTCACTCGGCTTCATCTTCTTGGCATCTCTTTTTCCACTTCTCTTATGCCAGTTTTTAGGATTAATTTCCATTCTTTAAAGATGAGCAACCAAAAGGATTGGACTGTGCTGCACTCCCGCTACTTATGGTCATATGATCCCATGCAAGTTTAGATGGGGAAAAAGGCCTACGAGTCCCAGCATGCCCCAGCCAGCTATGCTGGCTGGGGCATGCTGGGCCTTGTAGGCTTTTCTTCTGTCTAAACCTGCATAGGATTGTGCCCTAAGAGAATGAGATATCCTGCTTCGGAGTATTAAGGGCCATCTGTCCATTATTTTTATCAGGCTTTCCCTTATTTTTGGTGAGACAAATTTCAGCATTTTTCTTTATTCCAAACTGAGCTTGCTGTACATTTCTTATTTACCACAGATATCAATAGCTTGCATATTAATGAGGTCAGCCCTCAGATGCATGTTTCTGCCACAATAGTTAATTGCTCAAATCCTGTTAATGGTCACTTGGGCTGTTAAACACCATTATGTTTTAAAGCCACCATCAACACTATAAAAGTAGAAAAACCGCTCCGGGAAGGGGTCCGGCCGCCTTCCCCATCCCTTCGACCTCCAGATGTGTTGAACTATGACTCCCATCATGCTCATCCAACAGTCCCTGCTGGGGGGATGATGGGAGTTGTAGTCCAACACCTCTGGCTGGAGGACATGAGGTTGGGGAAGGCTAGGGTCAGCGGGAGTGATCTTGTGACATCCCTGCGGAGCGCTGGCAAACTGAGCTGCAAAGCGGGAAGCCCCTGGTTCAAATCTTGCCTCGGCCATGCGCTCTCTCAGCCTCCATCCCCCGTCTATCGTATGAGGGACAATAATACTGACGTACCTTACAGGGTTGTTGTAAGGATTACAACTAGATAATGCAGATGAAGTGCTTCTAACGCTTGCACTATAGAAATGTTGAGTGTTGTTATTGCAATCAGCCAATCAGTGGTCTGCCTGGCCCAGTCCGCCACAAACTGGAAGAACCAGGCCTGTGGCTCATGTTGGCTCAGCTTGTCTGAGTGTGGAAAGCTAAGCAGGGTCAGGCCTGGTTATTACTTGGATGGGAGACCCCTCCTCTAGTTTCCTGCATTGAGCAGGGGGGTTGGACTCGAGGGCCTTGTAGTAGGCCCCTTCCAACTCTATGACCTATGAATCTACACTGGGATTAGTAGTGACATGTGTGATGAAAGGGTTAACATTTAGCATTGCCAGGCAGAGTGGATGCGCCCAGCAACCTATCGGGGCTCGCCTGTATAAAGTTCTGATGGGAGGGGGAGCTCTGTGTATATGTGCCTGTGTGTGTGAGAGGAGTTTAGAGTTAGGTAAATATCATTAAACTGAATCTACAAGTGTGGTAAAATACTGAATTTTAAAAATATGATTCAACAATAAAGAGCAATTTAGGATGCAATCCTGTGCATGTTTAGACAGAAAAAGTCCTACAATTCCCAGCATTCCCCAGCTGGGGAATGGCTGGCTGGGGATGCTGGGAGTTGTAGGACTTTTTTCTGTCTAAACATGCATAGTACAGGAATACCTTGGATTGCAAGCATAATTCGTTCCGGAACCATGCTTGCAATCCAAAACACTCTTATATCAAAGCGAGTCTCTGGCGGGCGTGAGCGGGGCCGATTTCGGCCCACTACGCCCACTCGAGGCGAGCAGTTACATCCCTACACAAGATGTTGCTTGTTTATCAAGTCAAAAAAATTTTAAAAAATTTGCTTGTCTTGCAAAACGCTCTCAGACCAAGTTACTTGCAATCCAAGGTATTACTGTATCTTGAAAGCTCTTGAAAGTGGAACATAATCTATTCTTGTACACGTCTTGTGTTGATGAGAGTATCGGGTGAAATCCCTTTCTCCAGAGTGCAAAATTCTTCCCGAGTCTGTTACACTGTTTTCCTCTAGTAGTGGGGCAAATTCATTATCTTCACTGTTTGATTTGGTTAATTTTGCCCCCTTCCTGTCCAAACTATAGTGAACTATATACTTCAAATCACCTGCCCCACCAACAGAATAATTCATAGATTTCATAGATTTCATAGATCATAGAGTTGGAAGGAGCCTACAAGGCTATCGAGTCCAACCCCCTGCTCAATGCAGGAAACTAGAGGAGGGGTCTCCCATCCAAGTAACAACCAGGCCTGACCCTGCTTAGCTTTCCACGCTCAGACAAGCTGAGCCAGCGTGAGCCACAGGCCTGGCTTATGTCCGCCTGCTTAAATTCATCTAGAAACCTTTCTTTTCTTTTTTTTTACACACCATCCACTGGGATTCCTTAGTACATCCAGTACTATCATATCAAAAATTTAAGCCAGCAAGATCCTATAGGCTTTGAGATACCACGAGCTGTACAGCTTTTTTCTACTGATGAGGATCTCAAGAGTGTCGCTATCTTTCTTTTGGTGCGATTCGTGCACCAGGACTACTTGAGGCTTTTCTCCTTTTTTACTGAGAACCCTTACAGGGAAATGTCCCACTCTTTCCCTTCCTGATCAAAATCCACAGGGACCTTCCAGAGAGAATCAGTCTCTTACCTGGGCTGATTTTGCTTTTGCCCTTTTCCTGCTTCTTCCGGAAGAAGGAGAGGATGATCTGAATTGAAACACCATGCTGTGGTGGGCAAAATCAAGGGGAGAACAAAACATCTTCTTCTCAACATCCTATCAAGTCTTTAGAACTGGGACACTCTTCTGGAGTCAACAGTTTGTGGGGGGGACACAAACACAGAAAATCTCATTTCTTTTCCCCCCATTCTGAAGCTAAAGGGGAAGTAAAGGAAACTTTCTTATCCCAGAACAGACCATCAGTCCATCTGCAGCCTCATTCGACCCGCCAAGCCCCCGTGACCCAGAATAAACTGGGGAAGATTCTCTCTGTCCTTTCGGCTCTCCCTCACTCGCACAGCCACCCCACTGCTCTGTTGTGTGCGTGCGCACGTTCGTTCCCTTTAGAGCTAAGGGAAAAAGCACTCCCCAACTCCAACAGTCAGGGCAAGACACACCAAAGTCTATCTTGGAAAGTATAGATACAACAAGATGTGCAAAACAGTTCTACAAAAATGGACCTGTACTGTACATACAAACTGAGCAAAATCGTCATATGCATGAGAAATATAGACAGAGTGCCGGCTGTTAATTCTGCTTCAGAATCTTCCTCAGTAAGGAAAGGATGCACAAACTGTATTGTCCAAACTGTAATGCCCACAAACTTGTCTGCATAATTACACGAAGTCCCAAAAGTAATAAACCAGGCCTCAGATGGGTTGGCTATAGGCACGGATCCCAGGCCCTCCCGCAACTCCATCTGTAATGACCCAGCCGAAGGATGTGTGGGTGAAAGAAGAAGCCAGGGCAGCCCCCCCCCCGCCAGTGCAAGGCAGTTTGGTGCCCTAGGCAAGATCAGATATTTAGCACCCCCCCCCTCTGCAAAGCTCTCTGGAAATGATGCACAAACATACTCCCATCCATGTAATATATATATATATATATATATAGGAGAGAAAGCCTGAGAGGACACATACATACCTCCCCCCACCTCGCCAGCATGATCTCTGCCCAGGGCGGGGAGACTAAGTTCCGAGCAAACATTTACACCTGCATTCACCTCAATAGGACACATCTACTACATTTAGTCCAGTGGTTGCCCTCCAGCAGTCTCAAAGAGCTGCCAAGTACCCACAAGCACCCAAGGGGCGCCATGACGACTCCCGCAGAGCAGAACCAGTTCAGCCTGTCATCAGAAGAGAAGGTGGGGGCGAGAGGAGGGGCGAGGAAGGGGGGGGGGAAGGGAGCAACTAAGCCCCAGGGGGTTGTTGGGAGCCGGGTGCAGGGCTGCATGGAACGGACCTCCCTCCGGCTTCGCCAGGCCTGCTGTAAGTCTGTATGGTGTGCTGGGAATAGTCAGGATTAGCTTCAGCAGTCGGGTTCTCTGGCGCAATGCAGAATACCGTCTGTAACTCCGCAAGCCTCTTTCAGTCTGTTCTGTGTATTGGAGCTTCACCCTTCACTGCGCTTTATAGACAGTTCTGTTTACTGTGGAATTCCTCATCTATCTGACCCACTTCGCTCAGTTAAAGGTGTTATAAACAAACTCTGCAAGGGTGGAAGCGGTCTCTGGCTCAGCGCAATCCAACGCGGCTGCATAAGGGAGTTTTTACAGTGCTGGCTAACCCGTTAACTCCCGAACTCACGCAAAAGGACCGGCGGCGGTCCTACACACACACGCACACACACACACACACACACACCAAGCTGGCCTCAGTTACGTCTCGGGCTCCGTGGCCAAGCTCAGCCGGTGGGGCCTGGCAGTGGTCTGGGCTGGGCTGCGGCCTTGTCTCAGGGTGGGGGCCGCTCTTGTGCTGAACGGAACTTTCTGGAACGCCAGTCATGTGACAGGCGTGTTCGGTCAGCATTGGGTAGTCCTTTGGGAGGGAGAAGCACTGACGAATAGGGACAAGACCCCAAAGGTCCCCTGCAAACTGGAGTGTGACACCAGGCAGGCGGTTTTGCACGACACGCTCACTGGTTGCCAAACAAAAAAATTTTTTTTAAGTTGTGCAATTTTTTTTCATATTTTATTATTATTATTTTTTAAAAAAAACCTTTTAGGCAGACTTGCGCAACTCCGGACTTGTGCAGATCGGTGGCTGTGGAAATGGGCAGCCTTGCCTGGGGGGTCCCTGCTGTCAAAGTGCATTGACATTGACCCAGAGAGGCTCCAGCAAGTAGGGCTTTTTGGCACTTTGCTTTGACTTGACAGGTGGGCCGGATTGGGGCCCTGGGCCTGAGGTTCTGAACCTCTGCTGTGGGGGACACTCCCCCGGCCCAAACACTTGGGTGTATGACATGCAGCCGCCCAAAGCTTACTGTGCCTCCAACTGCCCCAATATCCGGGACCTTCCGAATACCCTAAAGCCATCATGGCTTCTCCCTTTGTTATGCAAAGTCCCGAATTTTCCAGGGCCTCCTCCTGCAAACTGCTTTAAACTTTTAGCTTACCTGAAGGAACAGATGTGGGTAAAGTTTACTTGGCTCTACCTGTGTACCCCATGTGAAAGTATTTTTCTAAGACAGTGTTCTCCAACCTTGGGTCCCCAGATGTTTTTGGCCTACAACTCCCAGCATGCCCCAGCCAGCTATGCTGGCTGGGGCATGCTGGGAGTTGTAGGCCAAAAACATCTGGGGACCCAAGGTTGGAGAACACTGTGCTAACACATGCTGAAGTGCCATGGTGAAAGCTCTCTACAGTCATGATGAGGATTATTCTGCAGGGATTTTGGATTGGGTTTTTTTTTTATTTTTAATGTATTAGACATTTTAAAAAATTAATTTTTTTAGCAGAAAACACACCCTCCTCAAGAGAAAGAAAGAAAAAAATCCCAAATCCCTCAAATAGCAGCAACAAACATCATTCCATTTTGGCATTGCTGTTCAATCACAGTGTTGCTGTTGTTGTTTTTTAATAAAGTACAATAGAGCCCACATGTTTTTTTTTGAGTGGAGAAAATAGGAGCTTGCAGGGTGGGCCTGTGAACCACTTTGCACACTCAGAGATATCTAAATGTTAAATATTATTATTTATTTGGCAAACTACTACTGAGAACAAAGCCACCATGGAGGGATCCATGTTTTTTAAAGTGGGAGGGAGTTCTTTAAAACAAGGGGTTTCCTGCACAATGTGGGGAAAGTAGGCTGACTGAAATAATGGCATATTCCTCCCCGGTTTACCCCTTCCTACCATTTGTTGTCACCTCTATATTACATTTTAGATTGTAAGCTCTTTGGGGCAGGGAACTGTGCTCTTATATTCAGTAAAGCACCATGCACATTGATGATACAATAATAATAATAGTAATAATAATAATGTGGAGAAACGAGCCTTTGGGGGTACACACACACACCTCAGGTGCGAACCGGCTGGAGTGGGGTGTGCATAGTTAGCGTGTAGAGAAAAGAGTTTTTTAGGGTTCCTGCATGCATGCATGCATGCAGGAACAAACAAACAAACAAACACACACACACGCCTCCTCATGAGTAAACCAGGTGGGGGCTGGGAGGAAGCAAAAGGTGCATGGAACATGAGATGGGGCCTGGCATCTAGAAGTCTGGAGGAGCCAGGCTGAGGGCATTCATATGCAGATAGTTCAAGCCATGACTCACAGTTCCCGTTCCCCTGCCTGGCCAGTTCCCTCCCCCCTGCATGGCCAGGTGAAATTCAAATTGATTGGCTGAAGCAAGAAGGCTACAGAAAAGGGGGAGGGGGAAGAACTATTTCCCCACGTGTAAGCCTTTGTCTTGGTCAGTCTTGGTCTTAGGTTTTTGGGTGCCTGCCTGGCGGTTGGAGCCATGCCAGGCCAGCGAGGGGCCCGAGCCTTTAGGGGGGGCCCACCTCAGGACTCGACCCCAGGCAGCCTCTGGTAAGATTGGCTGGTTTGAAGGGTCTAGGAAGGCAAGCCTTGTAGGGGTTTACCCATCTTGGACCTTCGGGTAGGTGTGGTAATTCTCCATCGGGCAGCAAGGCTGTGCTGGATCTAACCCTTTGAAGAAGACACCCTCAGGTAACAGGTGTGTGCTTGAGAGATTTTAAGGAATCAGGTTTTGTTATTTTTGCAGCTTTACTGTGTACTAAAGTGTCTCTCTATTTTGTGTGCTTCTCTCATTTCCCTAATCTTGTTGTAAGATGCTACCAGAAATAAACCTTGTACCCCACATGGGTTTTGTAGTACTCTGTTGGTTCAGTATCTAAATCCAGGTTACAGAATTAAAGGCGAGTCCCTGAACAGAGATTCAAGTAGGATTGCAGAGACAGCTGAGGCTGCTGGCAGTCTGGTACCTTGAGATCTCTGGGGGTCTTGGCTCCTTTGCCAGCAGGCAAGGGTGGGGTGGTGGCGGGTCAGCCAGCCCCCCCTTCAAGGCCACATGGTGGCAAGTGCTGGGTTTCCTTTTGCAGGGAGGAAAGGGTGGGAGTCTGGCGGGCCAGCCAGCCCCCCCTCTTCCTCCATAAATAATAATAATAATAATAATAATAATGAGAACAACAGCAATCACCATCATCGTCAAAGGTCTGGATGATGGTGGCTTCAGAGTGGTCAGAGCCCTTAAAGGTTTAGAGAATCCTGGGGTGGGTGACTATACCCTTGGCCACACCCTCTTCATCACACCTTCCTGTTGCTTAACCATACCTCTTACAAATTCACACGTGTGTCCCTATTTTCATCTGTGAAATGTTGGAAGGTATGGGGTGATGGTGTTCTAAGAGCTTCATCTGGAAGCACCCAAGGGAACCAAGAGAGAAATGTATGGTTTGTATTATTTAAAATATGCTGTACATGTGAGACTCTTTGAAGACTTCAGTTGAAAAGCAGGATATAAATCCACAAAATAAAGTTGAGAAGACTTTTGGGAATAGAACTATAACTCTGCTGGTTTCATCAAACCACTAACCTCAGTGAGATTTTCCTTGCCAAGCATGGTGCGCAGACTAGATTTTTAAAGGAACGGTTTAGCTTCCTTATTAAACCACAAATAGTGAAACTCATGCCAGGCAGCGGGAAATTAAAATTTCTACATAATTATTAGGCATCATCAAGAACCAGTACGTTTAAAAATACTGTAGTGCTTTAGAGGAGTGTGGTGTGATAGGTTGACAGCACTGGGGTTTGACCTTGAGCAAAAGAGAGCTCCTGGGTGCTGATAGGCCAACCTCATAGGGCTGTTGTGAAAATAAAAAGGGGAGGAGCTTCTTTATTTTTTAAAATCCCACTTTTCCTTCAAAATGTCATAAACGATATTATATAGAGGCATTTGCTTTGAATGCCTTACTATTCTTCTGCTAGTGCTCAACATAGCCCTGATAATTAACTTTAAACGGATGAGCGTACAAGGCACTAAAAGCAAAGATAGCCAAGTTAGCCATAATAAGAAAAAATCCAAGATTTTACATGATACTAAGACCACAATCCTATGCGGCAAATTTAGCCAGAAAAAAGGCCTACAACTTCCAGCATGCCGGGAGTCGTAGGCCTTTTTCCCGTCTAAACTTCCGGGCTAGCGATTGCGCCTTAGTGGCCCTTTTCTTGCAAGGCGTCTCTCTCCACCCAACCTATGGAGCATAAAGGCGGCGGGCGGACATCGCCCCCTGGCGTCTGCTCTTGGGAACGGCAGGAAGTGGGACAACAGGCCACGGTGGGGCGTGGACGTGCATGGCACTCTTCGGTGATGTCATCGGGAGACGCGGTTGCCTGGGCAGCGAATGCGACTCCCGTTGCTCGGGGAGGAGGATGGAGGAGGACCGGGAGCAACGGTGGCTGCTGCGGAGGGTGATGGTGCTGCAGGTGGGGAAGGGGGATGGCGGGTGGCGCAAGTGGGTGGGGCTGGGGAGGCTTGTCAATCAAGTTAAAGTGGGTGTGTAGGTGCAGGAGTAGGGTTATAGAATCACAGGATCGTGGAGCTGGAAGGGGCCTGTAGGGCCATCGAGTCCAACCCCCCCCCCCCATGCAGGAACCAAGTCAAAGCACCCCTGACAGATGGCCGTCCAGCCGCACCTTGAACGCCACCAGCGTGGGAGAGCCCACCACCTCCCTGTCTTACTGCTCTGACAGTCAGGAACTTTTTCCTGATGTCCAGGCGGAATCTGGCTTCCTGTAGCTTGAGCCCATTATTCCCTGCCCTGCACTCTGGGATGGTCGAGAAGAGATCCTGGCCCTCCTCTGTGTGACAACCTTTCAAGTACTGGAAGAGTGCGATCATATCCCCTCAGTCTCCTCTTCAGAAGGCTAAACATGCCCAGTTCTTTCAGTCTCTCCTCATAGGGCCTTGTTTCCAGTCCCTTTATCTTCTTTGTTGCCCTCCTCTCCAGTTTGTGTATGTCCTTCTTAAAGTGTGGTGCCCAGAACTGTACGCAGTACTCAAGATGAGGCTTAACCAGTGCCGAGTAAAGGGGAATGATCACTTCCCGCGATTTGGAAGCTATACTTCTATTAATGCAGCCCAAAATAGCATTTGCCTTTTTTTACAGCCACATCGCATTGCTGGCTCATATTCACCTTGTGATCTACAACAATTCCAAGATCCTTCTCGCTTGTAGTATTGTTGAGCCAAATATCCCCCATCCTGTAACTGTGCAGTTGGTTTCTTTTTCCTAGGTGCAGAACTAGGCATTCATCCCTATTAAATTTCATTCTATTGTTTTCAGCCCAGCACTCCAGCCCATCGAGATCACTTTGAATCTTGTTTCTGTCTTCCAGGGTATTAGCTATTCCACCCAATTTTGTGTCATCTGCACATTTGATAATCATTCCCTGAGGTTACTAGTCTTCATGGCTTGACCTTAAATGTCAATGATTTTAGCTTTTTTCTCCTGGGGACCCTGGAAGGGAGTAAATTAATTGGGCCGGAATCAAGGCGAGATAATGGTATTTTCCGCTTGGCCAGATGTCGGTGAATAGCTAAAGCTTTCATGCCTATTAGGGTCTGATCCAGAGGAACCAAGCACAGCTGGGGCTGTCCTCTGTCCCACTGCCTCAGGCTCTGCCCCTCTGGCTCAGGGTCTGTATCTGAGGAGACCCGGTAGTCTTAGGAAGAGATCCTGCAATCAATTGCTCCATCCTGCAAATCTGAAGTCCATAGCTTTGATCCTAACTTACTTTTCCTGAATGGACTAGGACTAATTTTTAAATTATTTAAAAATTTATTTATTTTAAATAAAAATAAATAAATAGGACTACTGGCCCTTTGTTCTTCCTAATTTGTGATTATGATATTATTTTTTATCATTCATTTTCTTTCTAGGCTTCTGTCAGGGGTTACCTCATTAGGAAGAGGTTTCAAAGTTTAAAGGGAGCATATGAGAGCATTGTAAAGGAGATTGAAGGGAATCTGGATTGTCTGCAGTGGAACCGACATTCTCTACCAAGGCCTGTTTTTCTCCCAAAGGTATCATGTTTCATACTGCTCTGGGTGAAAGCTGGCCATTCTTATACATTCTTGGGCTTCAAATAGTACCAGAACTGAAAAGGAGAACTGGCTTTAATAAGGGGGGTGGGGGTGACACTACTATTGCAGCCTTGGAATAGTCTGGCAGTGTAGATGACAAGGAATTCCATACAGGTTGGTGGAGCAGGGCAGATTGTTCTTCCACTTGCTTCCCTGCTGGCTGTGGAGGAAGGGGCTGCCCCCCCTCTATGGCCAGAACAGAAATGCAGCAGGTGGGCGAGGAGGGATGAAATGACCGTCCCCTCCGCCAGCCTCCTTTGTTTCCATGGTGGAAGCAGAGAAGTGGCTCTCCTTCCTCTGTGACCAGCACAGCAAGACAGCGGCGAGGCTGGATTTGAATTGCTCCCTCCCTCCCTTTTCTGCCAGTCTGCTTGGTAGAAGGCTGAAGCCCCCCCACCCAACACACACACTTTTTTAAAAACTAGGTTGCTAAGCGGCTGGTAGCCTGCATTTCATGCTGGCTAGGGAGAAATGGAAGCATGGAAACCCAGGATACTAGCCTCTTAGCGGGCTAGTACCTAACTTTTGTTGGCTCATTTACACGGCTGTACTGTTGCCTGCTTTTTTACACAACATAAGAATGAAAACGCACACAACAACCTTGAGGTTTAGCTGGATAGAACAAACTACCGGTAAATGCATTAACTTTTCTGCATGGCTAGCCTTTGGATATCACTGCCATGGGATGCGGTGCTGGCTGGTAGGATCCTTTGGGTTAATGGAGAGCTAGACAGATGAGGGATCGTACCTAGGTTCCCCCCACCTTCCCCCGGTCTTGGTCATTAGATGAAAATCAGTCTTTCCCTAACTTCTGCTAGCTGAAGCACATACTTATTCTGAATGAGACTGTGAGGCAAAGATGCACTTTTGGGTTGTGAGAGGGCAACAGTTAACATTCGCTCACATGAGCCATTGACTGGGTTGGGACAACATGATAACCCACACTCAAGGGTTGAGTATGGGCTGAGTGTGGGTTGTTGAAATGTGGGTTATCATGTTGTCTGAATCCAGCCATGCTAACAAACCATTGTTTGTTACCCACAAACAACCCAAGAAGAGAACCCATGGTTTGTTGTTGGGTTGTGAACTGTGGGTTGCTTGTGGTTAACAAACCATGTTTTGTTAGCGCAGCTGGGTCCGGACAACATGATAACCCACGTTTCAACAACAGCCCACAGTTCAACGACAACCCACACTCAACCCTTGAGTGTGAGCTGTCATGTTCTCTGAATCCAACCACTGCCTCCTCCAACCGCCTCCCATGTTTCTGCTTGGCTTCTGCGTCGGAAGAGGCGAGGCAAGAGCAGCGGTATGCAGAGAATGGCCTTTGGAATGGCCGTCTCTGGGATGGCTGAATGATCCAGTTACACCTGGTGCAGAGGCAGCCGAATCCCCCCCCCCCAGTGGAGGTAGGTTGAGAAGTAAGCAAGACCAATGCAGTGAATCAGGGAGGGAGGGAGGGAGAGCAGGCAGCCTTCTCCATGGATGTCTAGTTTCGGTTCATGGCATCCTTTGACAGACTAGACAAAAGTAAGGTTGCATAGGCTTTCATGGGCATTGTCGGATGCAGCGCTGAATATTGGCTGAATGGCTCATGCCCATGAAAGCTTATGACACGATATATTTAGTTGGCTTTAAGGTGCCACGGGACTTTTTGCTGTACTTTCTAATGCAATGTTGCACCTTCTGGCCAGAAAGGATCTTGCATTGGTGCATAGCAATGTTTGTCCCTTGCTGCCTATAATGCTCCTCTCCCTGTATATCTTATAGTCTGTCCAAAAATCAATAAAAATTAAGGAATTAAGGGGCCAAGAGGCAGGATCCAACAAGAGCACATCACACGAAAAAGAGGAAAAGCTTCGTCAAGAGGAGTTGCTGTCTGAAGAAGAGTGTCATTGTGACATGCAGCTTCCAAGCCGGCTTCCAGCTGAGCTGGTGGCAGAAGTTGAAGCTGGTGACCTGAGGCAGAATCTAGAGCATCTTGTGGACAAGCCCTCTGGGAACGCCTGCAGCCTGCCAGGACCGAGGGAGGAAGGCAGGGACCTCGGCGACGTGTCCTCTGAGTGGAGCAGCGCAATCCCGGAGATGGAGTCTCCTAGGCTGAGCCAGGGTAAGGCATGTGGATGGGACTCCAAACCCCCTTCTATTATAGAAAATCTACCTTCTGTTTGCTGTGCGATTACTACTTTTCTGAGCGTACTTAGGGGAAAATAATCTATGCACTGCTTTACAGAATTAGCATAAGCAAACCTTCTACCCCAAGAACCTGACAATCTAAATTTGGGGTGGGGGAGGCAATAGGAGGGAAGGGAGAATCAAGGCTGACAAGGGATGACTTTTTTACTTTGTTGACCTCTTTTTGTACAGAGCTTCCTTTCCAAAGAGTACAAGAGATGCCCCAAGCTGTGCCTGACCTCGAGCACTACCGAAAGCACCTGGCCATGGAGCTTCTGTGGCTTCAACAAGCCATTGTCAGCCGTAAGAATGTAAGAAGAGATTTCAGTTCATAGAGGAGCCAGAAAGGATCTTAGAGCGTTTAGAGAGCAAGGCTAATGATATTTGTAATAATATTTTTTTTTAAAAAGGAATAAAGAGGAAGGGGATAAGAGAGGGAAGCTGTTATAGAATAAAATGAATGCAAAAGCATTCCCATAATTATCCAAAGCCCCAGCTACAACCTCTGCACTTGTTTGTTCCTTTTGTAAGGCGATACCGACTATGAGCAAAAGATGCATTTCAGCATCCTTCTACCCCTGAGCAAAGAGCCAGCAGGTTTGGGATGACCCCTCTGCCTCTGTCTCTTTAAAAGAGTGTGTGTGTGTGTGTGTGTGTGTGTGTGTTCAGCTACTAGCTGTTTCATGGGCGAATGCTTAAAACTGCTAGGGCAGGGAGTGCTGGTCTCCATTGGAATCTAGTAGATTAAATTGTATGCTTTCGCTTTTTCTGATTTTTATTCTTATTTTAGAAGCAGCAGTGCATTAGGTGCAGCAAACAAAAAAAAAGGAAGTAGTGTTGATCGGGCTCCCGCCGTATCTGATTTCCTTGTTTTTCTCTCCTCCTCTTTCCCCACTCCCTTCTAGTACCTGATCCTGAAACGGCGGTTGGGGAGCTCAGAGTGACTGCTAGTCTGGGGACACGGCCTATGGTCTTGTGTGCACAAAACTGGAAGCGCACGCTTTTGCCGGCCAGCCATGGAAAGAAAGTGTTGGGGCTGCAGGCAAGGTAATCCTGATTGAGCTCAGCTTTGAGGCTTATGAAAGCAACAGCGAAGACTGAAGAGTCTCTCCCAACTTTGCACGTCAAAGATTTGCCTGTTGTAGGTGTGCTTTTGAAACAGTGTTTGTTGTGGAAGGCGCAGGCTCCATTTCTGCCTACTTGGCTTCTGCAGTTTTTGATGGAGTGCAAGCCAAGCTGGAGGACTTTGCAGGCTTGGTTTTTAGCAGCCATTGCAGAACTAGCTGAGACCGCAGCCTTCCCCAATCTGCTGCCCTCCAGATGTATTGGACTGCAACTCCCATCAATCCCAGCCAGGGAAGAGCCTTTGGCCATACAAATTCCCCTTTTAAGAAAGATTTTAATAACTAGACTGGCACAACAGTAATATTCCATTGGATACTTTATGAGAATTGGACTTGCTATCTTCACTTGTTTTAGGTTTTTGTTTTGTTTTAATGGATTTTATCTGGAAGCCTTACTGAGAGCCAGTTTTTTTAGCTGCAAAGCAAGGGTAGAGATGTCCTAAATAAAATATTATTTTATTACTTTGCTTTATTTACGTCACTCTTCGGCTGAAAAGCCTACTAGTGTGGTATGAATAAGATGAGTAACCAACAGGACAGTCCCTATGTTCAAGATTACAGTCTAAAAGGCACATCACAAAAGGCAAAAGAGATAGGGAGGGAAGAAGAGAGAAGGCAAACCCTGGCATCATTTCCTAAGTTACAAAGTAGTCCTTATAATTATCAACTTGAGGGAAAACAGGTCAGGGAGAGGAGGTGCCAAATGGAGGTGGGCTTTCAGAAGAGCAGGGCTGACTCCCCCGAGTTATATGTAACTCCTGACCCTGCTTGGAGCCAGTCAGCCAAAGATCCAGCTAGTGTTCTCCAACCTTGGGTCCCCAGATGTTTTTGGCCTACAACTCCCAGCATGCCCCAGACAGAGTTGTAGGCCAAAAACATCTGGGGACCCAAGGTTGGAGAACACTGGAGCAAGGTTTGTCAGCCTGCTTGTCAGCAATTATGGGGATGCCAGACCCTCTTTCAGAGGCAGTAACCAGCCCTTCAAGGTGCTGGTGCTGCTCGTGGATCACCCCTCACAGAGGTGAGCATTCCTATATTCCTTTGCCCTCACCAGGGGGCCCTGACTTTGGGAGTAGCGCTCTTGGGGCCCCATATGCAAGGCCAAATCTGACCTCTGCACCTTGTGCCAGAGACTGCACTCTTTCTGTTCTTGTGCTGAATTTCAGGATACAAACAATCCGTGATAATCAGGCGGTGGTTGCAACCTCTTTGGGCTGGTGGACACACTTGGAGTTTTGAGGGAGTGTTATGGGCACTCTCACAAAATGGCTGCCATGGGGCGGACTTGCCCATTCATAAAATGGCTGCTCATTTCCCTGAAGACAAACTGGTGAGACCAAAAGGAAAGTAACTTATCCAGGAACCTAAGTACAAGGCAGAGGTGGGGTCTGAGCTCCAAAACACCAAAACCATTCTTTGGAACCCAAATAAAGATGGCGCTGGGGACAGTCCTTCCCTTTGCAGCAGGCCAGCCTCACAGTTAAAAAAAATAATTTAAGAAACTTAAGAAATATACCTCAGGAGGGACGGGGAGCCAAGTGGGAACCAAGAGATACTTCTGTGGGCACATTGGTGGGGACCTCAGGTGTCGTGCTGTTTCCTTACCATTGATGGAACACGAGCGTCTTTCAATCATGGAGATGCTCTGATGATATTTGGTCCCACCAATGTCAACAGAGCTCGCACTTGGCGGCAAGTCCCACAACCTCAACAGGTGGGCAAATCATTTTCCTGTTCTCAACCACTTTTCTCCATCTGCAAAATGGAAACAATGTTGAACTACCTTGCAGGGTTGTCAGGAAGGCAAGCACAACAAGGGCTTCACATCCCTTTGCTCATTAAAAGTGCTGCATGTCTGTCAAGCAGTCGTGGGAATTTACATTATGAAGTTAGGACCACTAGTGACAAGAACTCGATTTCTCAACAAAGACGTGCTGGGGCTCCAGGTTGCCTGAATGCCTTGCCTGCCATTCTGGGTTAGGTGGGGGAAAGAACTCTGTAGATGCTCTGGTGCTTCCCCTATTGCTAGGCTGAGAACTGGCACTGGAAAGTCAGCTGTGGCGCTGAGCCTTGGCTGGCTCAAATGAAGGCACCAGGGGTTAGGAGGGCTTATTTATTTAATTTATCTACAGTATTTGTATAATCGCTCTGTATCTAGGCAGATTCTGGAGTAGTGAACAATAAAAAGATAAAACAGATAAATGAATAAAAACAATGCATTAAAAACAGGATAACATTACAACTGTGGCTGGTCAGGAAGGAAGGCTTCCCGCAACAAAGACTTCTTCAGCAGGCACTGAAAACAACACCGAGTTAATGGAGTCTGACTGACCTCCAG
Organism: Shinisaurus crocodilurus; assembly: GCA_021292165.1. Taxonomy (NCBI): domain Eukaryota; kingdom Metazoa; phylum Chordata; class Lepidosauria; order Squamata; family Shinisauridae; genus Shinisaurus; species Shinisaurus crocodilurus. The sequence goes on from CM037885.1 coordinate 36,759,456, forward strand.
GGGCAGGGAGTTCCACAGAACTGGAGCCACCACACTGAAGGCTCTTCTCCGGGTGGACTCCAGTCGGGCGATAGGTCCATGCGGAACCAACCAGGAGAATGTCCTCCAATGACCTCAGTGACTGGGCAGGTTGGTAAGGGAGAAGGCACTCTCTCAGGTGTCCTGGTCCCAAGTAGTTTAGGGCTTTGTACACTAGTACCAAATCCTTGATCCTGGCTCAGTAGCAAATAGGCAGCCAGTGCAGTTCCTTCGGCAAAGGAGTTGCATGCTGAAAAGGGGCAGCTCCCGACAATAGCCAGCTTCCAGAGCCAGAGCAGCCTTAAGGGCAGCCCCACACAGAGCGCATTGCAGTAATCCAGTCTTGAGGTTACCAGCTACCGCCTGTACCACTGTGGCCAAGCTATCCCTGTCCAGGAGGGTGTTGTCAAAGAAGCGCTGGGGTGGAAGCTGGGAAAGGCGATCCCTGCGAGGCCAGCGGAAAGGGGCCCTCCCTGTGTGTTGACATGGCTCGGCCGCCTGGCCCAGCCAAGGAAACTCCTCTCCCTTGCTGAGCAGGCAGCCGTGGAAACTGCAAGCATCGCTCTCGGAACAGGGCTTGCCGGACTCGGACGAGGCAGGGCTTGCCGTCCAGTTGAGGCTTGCTTGGCTCTCCGCCCCCAAGGGCCTTCCCAAGACGAGCAGCCCGGTGCCCGCAGGCAGGCAGGCAGACATGAGCTCTGGGGCCGTCGCAGTGGCGCCTCCTGCCAAGAACGTGGTCGTGTATCGCAACGGGGACCCCTTCTTCCACGGCAGGAAGTTTGTGGTGAGCCGGCGCCGGTTCCTGACCTTCGAGGCCTTTTTGAACGAGGTGACGGGCATGATCCAGGCCCCTGCTGCCATCAGGAGCATCTACACCCCCCGGCAGGGGCACCGGGTCATCGACCTGGGCGAGCTGCAGAACGGGGGGCAATACGTGGCCGCAGGCGCTGAGCGGTTCAAGAGGCTCGAGTGAGTGGATGTTTGAGGCGGGTCACCCCTACAGGGCCCGAGCAAGGGCTGGGGGCTGGTGGGGAGAAGGGCCCTGGAGATCTGGGGTGGGGGGCAGCCCTGGCTTCAACTCCGTTGCCACGAGGGAAAACAGTACAGCTACATTGTAGCTCATGCTTGGGGATATTTATGGAAACACATTTCCCTGCGTGCGTCTACTCACCGTGCAGATCTCGTCGTTGGGGCCAGGCCAGAAGCAGAACAAGCAGCGTTCTGAGCCGCGAGCTGCCGGCCCGCCCAGGCCCTGCTGTGGCACAGAGCGGGGGCTGCGGGCACACTTGGGCCAAGACAGTGCTTCTCAAACTGGGTTGGGAGCCACCGGCGGGTCTCGGCCCACGTTGAGGCGGGTCTCAGTGCTTCAGGCTGCCCAGCGCCTCTTGCCTGACCGCCCTGCGCCGTGGCTGAACCGTGCGCACTGCGTAGGCAGGAGCCGCAGCGGGAGGTCGTTGGAGAGCAAGCAAGGCTAGTGATATTTGTAATAATATTTTTTTTAAAAAAGGAATAAAGAGGAAGGGGATAAGAGAGGGAAGCTGTTATAGAATAAAATGAATGCAAAAGCATAAGGAGATAGGTAACAAGTGTGAAAGGAGGAGGGGAAAGAAATGACAGAATATCAGTAAGGATATTTTGAGAGGCCTATGCGGGGAGGAGGAAAACAATATAAAATAAAAAGTCATCTCCGCTTAGAGCCTCTGGATAAGCAAAAACTTCCCAAAATGGGGAGAGTGAGTAATGATACTACCAGAACGAATATCTGTACTTCATTTGAGGAAAGCTGAACTATGGAACTCTCTGCTACAAGGAAATAGCTGTGGCCAAGAATTTAGCCATTTCCAAAAAGGGATTGAATATCAATATAAACTGGGATCAGTAATTGCCCACAGTAGCTGGGCGGATGAATTTTCCCAGCAACCATCGATTGCTCCCTGTTGTAATGCAAAGTGTTTCGTGGTGGCTTGGCCTTGAATGGGCAGTTATTAAGACCCAGCCAGGAGCGTTGCCAAAGAAGGTCTTGCAAAAGTGCTTCTTGATACAGATCAGTGCAGCTGCTTGGATGCTTGGACCTCCCCGGGTGGGGTGGGGTGAGGCTGTGGGGACTGTGGTGATGAGCGCCTGCACGTCAAAAAGTGACCACCGTGGCACTGGCTGGGATTTGAGCCGACTCCTGCACAGACTACGCGCCGCGAGCCCACTTGCTCACCCTGCGAACGTTCTTCTTCCCGCAGCTACCTAAACCCTGGAACGAAGCCGCTGAACAGGAGCAGGAAGAAAGGCGGAGCGCAGGTGAGCCCCCGGGGGGAGGGGCTGCTGCCCGAAGGGGTCGCCGTCCGAGGGAGGGTGCCCTGAATCTGTGAGCGTCTCACAGAACAATCTAGTCCTATGTAAAAGTGGTATGAAAGGAGAGAATAGCAGCCCAGGTTGGGAGGGCCAGGAGGAGCCCCACGGACGGGTGCTTCCAGACAGAGGCCTCCTACACTACCGGCGAGAAGGCCTTCTGCAGGCATGGACTGGGTTCAGACGGCACAATTCAGACCACACAATGGCCCACACTCAAGAGTTGTTGAGTGGTCGTTGTACCTGGATTGTCGTGTTGTCTGAACCCGGCTGTGCTAACAAGCAACCCATGAAGAGAGCCCACGGTGTGTTGTTGGGTTGTGGACTGTGGGCTGTTCAACATGGTTTGTTACCTCGGCTGGGTTCAGACAACACGCTCACCCATATTTCAACAACAACCCATGGTTCAACGACAACCCACACTCAACCCATATGCAACCTTTAAGTGTCGGTTATTGTGTTGTCTGATCCCAATCACTGTCTTTTTCTCCTTAATGGGTTTTCTGCAGTAAGGAAAAAGACGCAGTGGGAGAACGGGGGAGGTTTACACGTGGAACACGACGTCGTTGTCTAGATCCCCCGTAAAATTCCATGGAAGGCAGGGTGATGGCGCCGTAAAGGCCTCATCTGGAAGCAGCCCAAGTTCTATGCGGCTGGACAGCCATCTGTCGGGGACGCTTTGACCTGGATTCCTGCATTGAGCGGGGGGGTTGGACTCGATGGCCTGGTAGGCCCCTTCCAGCTCTACTTTTCTATGATTCCCCACAGTCCCTGTTTCGCAGCAGGATTGGTTCTGCTGGGAAACCGGTGTGAACGGAGAGCCCTTGTGCCCCCGCTTTCCGGAAGAGTCCGGCTCCGGCTGCCACCCCTCGAAGCAGCGGTTTGGCGGGCTGGTGGGAGCCTGATCGTTGCTACACGGGGTGCGCAGGCAGGACTCTCCTCATGCGCTCTGTATATTGGAGGTGGCAGCAAGTGGGGGGATTGGGGGCAGGGCCGCCATGGCGGGCCGCACGGGCAACCTCGGGGGCCCACATGTGGTCCGTGGGCTGCGCGTAGCAGCACGTTGCCTGTCCCTGTTCTAAGGTAACAGGCTCTTCGTCTGGAATGATCCTTTCCCATCCCATGGGACAAGCTGCTCAGAATGGGAGGCGTATTCTGAGGCTGGGATGTCATAAGGCCTGGAGGATGTGGGTGGGTCCGTGGGGCCAGCCGGCCGAGGGCTAATGCCGGTGCCGGTGCTGGTGCTGCAGCCTGGATGGTGCTCCTGAGGAACGCAGCTCACCCTCCTAAGGGCTTGTGGCAGAAATGTCGCCCCCGGGCCCAGGAGGTTAGGCCCACTCAGGTCAATGGGGCGTATTCCCAACTTCGACTGCATCGTGCGGTGCGAAGGAGCTCTGCCTTCCAGCAGGGATGATGTTGTGGTCACAGGAAGGAACTTCCCCTCAAAGCAAGCTGGCTACAGAGCTCGGTATACATTTGCCTTCCCTGCAGAATGTGGCTTGGCTTGCTTATGAGAGACACCCAAAGCTCTCTGTGCTGTGCGGGCGTCCTGGTGGGTTCGAGGCCCTTGTTCGCTTCTGCTCTCTGCCTGAGGCCCGCCAAGGCCTTCAGTCGTTTCAGTCCCGGGACCCGCCGTTATCCCAAACACGATTAACACGGGACACTGTTTAACTGTGTACACCAGCCTGCCCCAGCCCGGCACCCTCCAGATGTGTTGGATTACAGCTCCCACCATCCCCAGCCAGCATGGCCAATGATGGGAGTTGTAGTCCCACACATCTGGGGTTGGGGAAGGCCGGTGTACCACATATATCCATTTCTTGGCCTCCTTTTCAACAACGACAGCACCACCCACGCCACCACCCTGAGCAGTCTGTCCCTGTTACGAGCCCACTTCGTCTGAAACGCAGCCCGGTCGCGGGCCTGAAATATGTGGAGGTGAACCCCGGGAGAGCTGATCTGCAGCAGCAGATCCAGGTCTTGATACGGCCCCTGCGTGCCAGCTGGGTGGAGCCCTCTGGATTTGTTCCACCTGCCTTCTGTGACCTGCTGCTGTGTTTAGAGAGGTTTGGTAGCCCTGGCAACGATTTGTCTCCCATACGCCCGGCCCGGCCACAGACCATTGTGAAAAGGCCTCTGTGTTGGTGACAACAAGGCCGCCTGTCCCCGCAACGTGCCTAGCAGGGGTGTGGCCAGACCCCTCCCTAAGGCGTGCTGCGAGGACAGACGGCCTTGTGTGGGCGAACAGGGTTGCCGAGGGCACGGCTCAGCGGTGTGCACTGTGCCATCCTTCTGGGCTTGGGCAGGGGGAGATGGGCTAATTTAGGTGGGTGGTTTCGAAGTCCGGGTTCGGACGGGCTCTCCTGTTTTGCGAGGGTGTATATAAATCCTGCCGGCGTTCCTGGGGCTGAATCTGTCTTCTGAGTTTCCCCGTGTCCGTCCCTTGTACCCCATATGTGGTCTTCCCATGGTCAGAATTTTGTTTGTAAGCTCCTTGGGGCAGAGCCTTGTCTTTTGTTGTTGTTGTTTACTTGTAAAGCAACAAGAGCGTGGACAGAGATGTATTGTTAACCATCATAATTCTGATGTTTCTCTGGCCTTAAGAACTATCCAGGTATCCCCCAGAGGATGACTGTTTCATGGAGGAGGCAGGTGAACTTACCCTGCCTTATTCAGTGAGTGCCTCTTTGCTTTCTTCGAACTAAGACTCCCTCTTGAAGCAGCGGAGTGATATATGAGCGTGCGTTGAAAAGGGGTGGGTAGGAATATTGGGATGGGTGAAGACAGAACCTGCACCGTTCCTCACCCCTCGTGCCAGACCCGGTTCGGTCCGTGTTGCCAGTGATAGGGGTACGCCCTTATGTGTAAGGATGGAGGCCATTTTTAGCTGGCGCATGGGATATATGGGCATGCAGGGGTTATGTGCTTTTTACTGTTAGGGAAAAACTCCAATAAACTCCAATTGCACAATCTTGGATGCAGAAAGAAAGAAAAACTTTATTAACACAGCTGTGTGGAAGCTGGAAATGCCCAGTTCCTCGAACTCAATTCACACAGTACTTTTATAGAAATGGAAAGAGGCAGGTCATGTCACCAGAGAAAACAGCACTGTGATTGGTTATTAGGCTTAGGAACGTGAGTTCTGTTAACTTGTTTCTTCATACCATTCTTAAAAGAAAGCAGCATTTCAACTGCATGAAACTAGCTGAAGCCTTATCTGCAACGCCTCGGTCAGCAGGTTAACACAGTTCATTTATGGCAGGGGTCCTCAAACTACGGCCCGCGGGACACATCCGGCCCGGCGGGTCTTTTCATCCGGCCCGGCAGCAGCCCTGTGTCTCCTGGGGGGGAGGGGAGGAGTGGGTGGCGGGGCACCCCCCCTCTGCCCCCCTGCCGGGTAAAACTGCGCGCTGTTCAGCTGAGTTCCTGGGTTAGAGAACACCCACCACCGCCCTTCGGCGCGCGCGCCCACCTTGCCTTTTCCCTCAGGCGAACCCTTCACCTTCCAGGAGCAGGTCGCGGTGCCGGCCAGGCCACGCCCCTCCAGTTCTCAGGAGATGCGGGCAGGGCTAAGGGACTAAGTCTGAGAGGCAGCTCCGAGCAGAGAGCTTGGAACCAGACGGCTCTTGCTGGACGAGAATAAGGGGTGTGCCTGGGCAAGAGTGCCTCGCAACATGGCCTCCTCCTTTTCTTTAGGTGGGGATGCCCGAGGAGTGGACCAGGTGAGCGAGCTGCCCTCTTTCTTCTGCCCCTTCCTCCCCTGTCCCTTGAGTCGCCTGCTCCTTTGCAAACTCCTCTCCTTTCTGCCAGCCCCCACCTCGATCCTTTGCAAACTCCTCTCCTTTCTGCCAGCCCCCACCTCGATCCTTTGCAAACTCCTTTCTGCCAGCCCCCACCTCGATCCTTTGCAAACTCTCCTTTCTGCCAGCCCCCATCTCGATCCTTTACAAACTCCTCTCCTTTCTGCCAGCCCCCACCTCGATCCTTTGCAAACTCTCCTTTCTGCCAGCCCCCACCTCGATCCTTTGCAAACTCCTCTCCTTTCTGCCAGCCCCCACCTCGATCCTTTGCAAACTCTTTCTGCCAGCCCCCACCTCGATCCTTTGCAAACTCTTCCTTTCTGCCAGCCCCCACCTCGATCCTTTGCAAACTCCTCTCCTTTCTGCCAGCCCCCACCTCGATCCTTTGCAAACTCTCCTTTCTGCCAGCCCCACCTCGATCCTTTGCAAACTCTTCCTTTCTGCCAGCCCCCACCTCGATCCTTTGCAAACTCCTTTCCTTTCTGCCAGCTCCCACCTCGATCCTTTGCAAACTCTCCTTTCTGCCAGCCCCCACCTCGATCCTTTGCAAACTCCTTTCCTTTCTGCCAGCCCCCACCTCGATCCTTTGCAAACTCTCCTTTCTGCCAGCCCCACCTCGATCCTTTGCAAACTCTCCTTTCTGCCAGCCCCCACCTCGATCCTTTGCAAACTCCTTTCTGCCAGCCCCCACCTCGATCCTTTGCAAACTCTCCTTTCTGCCAGCCCCCACCTCGATCCTTTGCAAACTCTTCCTTTCTGCCAGCCCGCACCTCGATCCTTTGCAAACTCATTTCTGCCAGCCCCCACCTCGATCCTTTGCAAACTCTCCTTTCTGCCAGCCCCACCTCGATCCTTTGCAAACTCTCCTTTCTGCCAGCCCCCACCTCGATCCTTTGCAAACTCTCCTTTCTGCCAGCCCCCACCTCGATCCTTTGCAAACTCCTTTCCTTTCTGCCAGCCCCCACCTCGATCCTTTGCAAACTCTCCTTTCTGCCAGCCCCACCTCGATCCTTTGCAAACTCTCCTTTCTGCCAGCCCCCACCTCGATCCTTTGCAAACTCCTTTCTGCCAGCCCGCACCTCGATCCTTTGCAAACTCTTCCTTTCTGCCAGCCCGCACCTCGATCCTTTGCAAACTCCTTTCTGCCAGCCCCCACCTCGATCCTTTGCACTCTTCCTTTCTGCCAGCCCGCACCTCGATCCTTTGCAAACTCCTTTCTGCCAGCCCGCACCTCGATCCTTTGCAAACTCTCCTTTCTGCCAGCCCCCACCTCGATCCTTTGCAAACTCCTTTCCTTTCTGCCAGCCCCCACCTCGATCCTTTGCAAACTCTCCTTTCTGCCAGCCCCCACCTCGATCCTTTGCAAACTCCTTTCTGCCAGCCCCCACCTCGATCCTTTGCAAACTCTCCTTTCTGCCAGCCCCCACCTCGATCCTTTGCAAACTCTTCCTTTCTGCCAGCCCGCACCTCGATCCTTTGCAAACTCATTTCTGCCAGCCCCCACCTCGATCCTTTGCAAACTCTCCTTTCTGCCAGCCCCACCTCGATCCTTTGCAAACTCTCCTTTCTGCCAGCCCCCACCTCGATCCTTTGCAAACTCTCCTTTCTGCCAGCCCCCACCTCGATCCTTTGCAAACTCCTTTCCTTTCTGCCAGCCCCCACCTCGATCCTTTGCAAACTCTCCTTTCTGCCAGCCCCACCTCGATCCTTTGCAAACTCTCCTTTCTGCCAGCCCCCACCTCGATCCTTTGCAAACTCCTTTCTGCCAGCCCGCACCTCGATCCTTTGCAAACTCTTCCTTTCTGCCAGCCCGCACCTCGATCCTTTGCAAACTCCTTTCTGCCAGCCCCCACCTCGATCCTTTGCACTCTTCCTTTCTGCCAGCCCGCACCTCGATCCTTTGCAAACTCTCCTTTCTGCCAGCCCCCACCTCGATCCTTTGCAAACTCCTTTCTGCCAGCCCCCCACCTCGATCCTTTGCAAACTCTCCTTTCTGCCAGCCCCACCTCGATCCTTTGCAAACTCTTCCTTTCTGCCAGCCCCCACCTCGATCCTTTGCAAACTCTCCTTTCTGCCAGCCCCACCTCGATCCTTTGCAAACTCTTCCTTTCTGCCAGCCCGCACCTCGATCCTTTGCAAACTCCTCTCCTTTCTGCCAGCCCCCACCTCGATCCTTTGCAAACTCTCCTTTCTGCCAGCCCCCATCTCGATCCTTTGCAAACTCCTTTCCTTTCTGCCAGCCCCCACCTCGATCCTTTGCAAACTCCTTTCTGCCAGCCCGCACCTCGATCCTTTGCAAACTCTTCCTTTCTGCCAGCCCGCACCTCGATCCTTTGCAAACTCTTCCTTTCTGCCAGCCCCCACCTCGATCCTTTGCAAACTCTTCCTTTCTGCCAGCCTGCACCTCGATCCTTTGCAAACTCTCCTTTCTGCCAGCCCCACCTCGATCCTTTGCAAACTCCTCTCCTTTCTGCCAGCCCCCACCTCGATCCTTTGCAAACTCTCCTTTCTGCCAGCCCCCATCTCGATCCTTTGCAAACTCCTCTCCTTTCTGCCAGCCCCCACCTCGATCCTTTGCAAACTCTTCCTTTCTGCCAGCCCCCACCTCGATCCTTTGCAAACTCCTCTCCTTTCTGCCAGCCCCCACCTCGATCCTTTGCAAACTCTCCTTTTTGCCAGCCCCCGCCACGATCCTTTGCAAACTCTCCTTTCTGTCAGCCCCCACCTCGCAAGCCCTTCTCCCTCCTTGTGTTTTGCAACAGTGAGTTAACTTGTTGAAGAAATAGAGGACCGGGAGCGGAAGGGGGGGGGATCCAAAATTCACAGTCGGGCAATGCCTTTATTGGGATCAATTTTAAAAAATCCACAAAAATGTGCAACCCGAATTTAATAATAATGTTATTTCCCAACTGCGGGTGGACCGGCTAGCTTTGCTTTTTCAACAACAGGAAGGATCTGAATCAAGGTATTTTCATACATGAGGCTCCTGTTTGGTGTGTGCTGAAGGTTGCTGTCCTATAGCCAATTATCTGAGAGTAAGCCGGTTGGACTTTACTTCTGAGTAGATATGTATAAGATTGTGCACTGTAAGGCTGTAAGCACCATTGCGTGCAGTGAGTAAGCATGCATTAGGATGCGGCTGCCTGTCAGTTTGGTAAGGCAATATGCTTTTCCTATGTGGAACTGCTTTCTGTGTAGAAAACTTCTAAAAAAAAAGGAACAGAGCTGATAGCTTGAACGTGGCACACGGGAACTGGGATAGTCTGGCTTCATCCTTGCAGGGATATTTTTTTTTATTACTAATATCCACATGGTCCATTTAAAAACAAACAAACAAACCTAAAAAACAGAACAAGAGTGCAACCTTAACTGAAAAGCTATCCCAATCTGTGTTAATTTCGCGAGGGGTAGCCTTGGTTAGTCCATGTTGCAGCAAAACCAAGAGTCTTGTGGCATCTTAAGGCTAACAAATTTGGCTCAAGCTTTCATGGACCAGAGTCCACTGCATTAGATGCAGGAAGTCATTAGCCAAAAGCAGGCCCATACTTCCCATTGAAATACTAATAAGCTTATGTTGATTAAAATTGTTCTTCATTTTAAATATTGTACTGTTTTTTCCTGTTTTTTTGCACTACAAATAAGATATGTGCAGTGTGCAAATCAAGGCTTTCTATACCTTTTAAAAATTTAATGTATTTCAATTTTAGACAGCAAATTAATTTATAATTAATGTATTATTAATTTATAATAACTTTCCATTTAATCAAGTAAAAAAAAAGGACCCCGGTCCATTTTTTTTACTTGATTAATTCGTTCATATTTTTTTCAAACTATAGTTCGGCCCCCCAACAGTCTGAAGGACAATGAACTGGCCCCCTGTTTAAAAAGTTTGAGGACCCCTGACCCAAGGAAACCAAGAGAGAAATGTATGGTTTGTATTATTTAAAATATGCTGTACATGTGAGACTCTTTCACATGTACAGCATATTTCAGTTGAAAAGCAGGATATAAATCCACAAAATAAAGTTGAGAAGACTTTTGGGAATAGAACTATAACTGCTGGTTTCATCAAACCACTAACCTCAGTGAGATTTTCCTTGCCAAGCATGGTGCGCAGACTAGATTTTTAAAGAAACTGTTTAGCTTCCTTATTAAACCACAAATAGTGAAACTCATGCCAGGCAGCGGGAAATTAAAATGTCTACATAATTATAGACATCATCAAGAACCAGTACGTTTAAAAATACTGTAGTGCTTTAGAGGGGTGTGGTGTGATAGGTTGGCAGCACTGGGTTTTGACCTTGAGCAAAAGAGAGCTCCTGGGTGCTGATAGGCCAACCTCATAGGGCTGTTGTGAAAATAAAAAGGGGAGGAGCTTCTTTATTTTTTTAAATCCCAGTCTTCCTTCAAAATGTCATAAACGATATTATATAGAGGCATTTGCTTTGAATCCCTTCCTATTCTTCTGCTAGTGCTCAACATAGCCCTGATAATTAACTTTAAACGGAGGAGCGTACAAGGCTTTTAAAAGCAAAGATAGCCATGTGGGCCATAATAAGAAAAAATCCGAGATTTTACATGATACTAAGGCCACAATCCTATGCAGCAAATTGAGCCAGAAAAAAGGCCTACAACTTCCAGCATGCCGGGAGTTGTAGGCCTTTTTCCTGTCTAAACTTGCTGGCTGGGGCATGCCGGGAGTTGTAGGCCTTTTTCCCGTCTAAACTTCCGGGCTAGCGATTGCGCCTTAGTGGCCCTTTCCTTGCAAGGCGTCTCTCTCCACCCAACCTGGAGCATAAAGGCGGCGGGCGGACATCGCCCCCTGGCGCCTGCACTTGGGAACGGCAGGAATTGGGACAAGAAGAGGCCGCGGTGGGGCGTGGACGTGCGTGGCGCCCTTCGGTGATGTCATCGGGAGGCGCGGTTGCCTGGGCAGCGAATGCGACTCCCGTTGCTCGGGGAGGAGGATGGAGGAGGACCGGGAGCAGCGGCTGCTGCTGCGGAGAATGATGGTGCTGCAGGTGGGGAAGGACGAAGGAGGATGGTGGGTGGCGCAAGTGGGTGGGGCTGGGGAGGCTTGTCAATCAAGTTAAAGTGCGTGTGTGGGTGCAGAAGTAGGGTTATAGAATCACAGAATCCGGTAGAGCTGGAAGGGGCCTGTAGGGTAGTCCAACCCCCTGCTCAATGCAGGAACCCGAGTCAAAGCACCCCTGACAGATGGCCGTCCAGCTTCACCTTGAATGCCTCCGGAGTGGGAGAGCCCACCACTTCCCTTGGTAGTTGGTTCCATTGTCTTATTGCTCTAACAGTCAGGAATTTTTTCCTGATGTTAAGGTGGAATCTGGGTTCCTGTAACTTGAGCCCATTATTCCGCCTCCTGCAAACTGGGATGATCAAGAGGAGATCCTGGCCCTCCTCTGTGTGACAACCTTTCAAGTACTGGAAGTGTGTGATCATATCTCCCCTCAGTCTCCTCTTCTGAAGGCTAAACACGCCCAGTTCTTTCAGTCTCTCCTCGTAGGGCCTTGTTTCCAGACCCTTTATCATCCTTGTTGCCCTCCTCTGAACCCTCTCCAGTTTGTCTACGTCCTTCTGAAAGTGTGGTGCCCAGAACTGGACGCAGTACTCAGAATGAAACCTAACCAGTGCTGAGTAAAGGGGAATGATCACTTCACGCGATTTGGAAGCTATACTTCTATTAATGCAGCCCCAAATAGCAGTTGCCTTTTTTTGCAGCCGCATCACATTGCACACTTATATTCACCTTGTGATCTATAACAATTCCAAGATCCTTCTCGCTTGTAGTATTGTTGAGCTAAATATCCCCCATCCTGTAACTGTGCAGTTGGTTTCTTTTTCCTAGGTGCAGAACTCGGCATTCATCCCTATTACATTTCATTCTGTTGTTTTCGGCCCAGCACTCCAGCCCATCGAGATCACTTTGAATCTTGTTTCTGTCTTCCAGGGGATTAGCTATTCCACCCAATTTTGTGTTATCTGCACATTTGATAAGCATTCCCTGGGGTTACTAGTCTTCATGGCTTGACCTTAAATGTCAATGATTTTAGCTTTTTTCTCCTGGGGACCCTGGAAGGGAGTAAATTAATTGGGCCGGAATCAAGGCGAGATAATGGTATTTTCAGCTTGGCCAGATGTCGGTGAATAGCTAAAGCTTTCATGCCTATTAGGGTCTGATCCAGAGGAACCAAGCACAGCTGGGGCTGTCCTCTGTCCCACTGCCTCAGGCTCTGCCCCTCCGGCTCAGGGTCTGTATCTGAGGAGACCCGGTAGTCTTAGGCAGAGATCCTGCAATCAGTCGCTCCATCCTGCACATTTGAAGTCCATAGCTTTGATCCTAACTTACTTTTCCTGAATGGACTAGGACTACTGGCCCTTTGTTCTTCCTAATTTAGCTAATTAGGAATAGCTAATCCCCTGGAAGACAGATGTGATTATGATATTATTTTTATCATTCATTTTCTTTCTAGGCTTCTGTCAGGGGTTACCTCATCAGGAAGAGGTTTCAAAGCTTAAAGGGAGCATATGAGAGCACTGTAAAGGAGATTGAAGGGAATCTGGATTGTCTGCAGTGGAACCGACATTCTCTACCAAGGCCTGTTTTTCTCCCAAAGGTATCATGTTTCATACTGCTCTTGGTGAAAGCTGGCCATTCTTATACATTCTTGGGCTTCAAATAGTACCAGAACTGAAAAGGAGAACTGGCTTTAATAAGGGGGGTGGGGGTGACACTACTATTGCAGCCTTGGAATAGTCTGGCAGTGTAGATGACAAGGAATTCCGTACAGGTTGGTGGAGCAGGGCAGATTGTTCTTCCACTTGCTTCCCTGCTGGCTGTGGAGGAAGGGGCTGCCCCCCCTCCATGGCCAGAACAGAAATGCAGCAGGTGGGCGAGGAGGGATGAAATGACCGTCCCCTCCGCCAGCCTCCTTTGTTTCCAGGAAGTGGCTCTCCTTCCTCTGTGACCAGCACAGCAAGACAGTGGCGAGGCTGGATTTGAATTGCTCCCTCTCTCCCTCCCTTTTCTGCCAGTCTGCTTGGTAGAATCCCCACCCCAACCCAACACACACACTTTTTTAAAATCTAGGTTGCTAAGCGGCTGGTAGCCTGCATTTCATGCTGGCTAGGGAGAAATGGAAGCATGGAAACCCAGGATACTAGCCTCTTAGCGGGCTAGTACCTAACTTTTGTTGGCTCATTTACACGGCTGTACTGTTGCCTGCTTTTTTACACAACATAAGAATGGAAACGCACACAACAGCCTTCAGGTTTAGCTGGATAGAACAAACTAAATGCATTATTTTTTCCGCATGGCTAGCCTTTGGATATTACTGCCATGGGATGCGGTGATGGCTGGTAGGATCCTTTGGGTTAATGGAGAGCTAGACAGATGAGGGATCGTACCTAGGTTCCCCCCACCTTCCCCCGGTCTTGGTCATTAGATGAAAATCAATATCCACCAGCTATCCACCAGCACCAAACCATAGAAACAAGCGATGCACAGGCCAGCCCTAGGAGCTGGACCTGGCTCCCTCTTGGAGTCCCAGAGAGCAGACTGCCCCCATGTCTGGCAATTGGCCCTTGGCCAGCAGAAGGTTTTGGGGGGGATGCCAGTGTTCCCCAGCTCAGCATCGCCTCTGCCTCCTTCCCAGAAATTTGGTGCATTCCAACTTCAGGTCCGATGGTGCATTCCATTTCTCCCGCAACTGTTCTTTCCCCCCCCCGCTGCCAGAGCCCAAGACCCCTGGCTCCTTGATGCCGAAGGAAGCATGCGCTGCCTTCCCGGAGACCACGCTCTCTGGGGACACCGAGCATTGCCTCCAGAGGCACAGGCCTTCCTGCAGGCACAGTTTTCTCTCCAGGATTCTCCCGATGATGGAAATTTTTTCGTCAGGGGAAGACACACCGCCTACAAATTGAGGGCACTGGCTGCGTTCCCCAGATCTCTTGCTGGGCGCTTGCTCTGTCCTGGGGATCTCCCCGCCTCTTGGTGTCCCAAAGAGCGGCCTGTTCTTTGGGGATGTGGAAAGGTGCCTGGGGGGCGCCGGGGCTTCTGGGACCTCATCCATTGCCGATCGTGCTGCAGTGAGGTGTTCGGGTGGTCCAGGAGCTGCTTCTGCTGGCGTGCCGTGTAACTTCGCATCCCTCCGGATGGCTTTTGCGTCTCTAAGCGGGGCTGTTGAGGAAGGGGCAGCGTTCTCTGGCGATACCTGAGGCTGTCCAGGGGCTGAGGAGTCTGCAGCCCTCAGGCTCCCCGTCTCTTCTCCGGCTGTCTCTTCTGCACCACTGCTCTCCGTCCCCAGCCACTCGTTTGTGCCGATCCCGGCCTTGTCGCTGTCCCAGTCTCCCACTGTCTCCCTCTCACATTCTGTGCTGAACTGGGAGGTGCCCCCTGGAGACAAAGGGTGCTGTTCCTTGGAGACGGAAAAGGTGTCGCCACCCTCCTCCCTTCTGCCTCCCCCATCACCATGTGTCTTTCGCAGCAATCCTGACACTGGTTGCCCGTGGCATTCGCCCTCTGCTTCTCCCGAGGCTTGATCTTGAGATGCAGGTGCCAGTCGTAAATCATATCCCACACTTTGGAGCCAGTCGTAAATCATATCCCACACAGGGAAGCTGTGCAGAACTGTCCAGATGAAATAGAAAACTGTGGCCAAGACAGCATTTCTGCCCTGGGTTAAAAAGGATTCCCAAAGGGCAAAGAAACCACTATATAAAGTTGTCTCCTCCATATTTGTCACAAAATCAAAGTACACCATGCAACCATGGCACTGTGCACCTTGCCAATGCTGGCTTTAGGTAAGAGCAGGAGGCCATAAGCATCGTGGCGCGCATCACAAAGGTCTCTGTCTGAGCAGCCTCTGCACTGCCACACCCTCGGGTTAAGGGGTTTCCCCTCAGTCAGTGGGACCTTCCCCTCTGGGATTGCCTCCACACCTCCTAATCCTGCTCTTGGTTGATGCTGCCGCCCCAGTCATAGCGATCACGTTTCCTTAGGATACTGTGTGCGCATCGCATGTTGTGGGCATGGCTGTAACAAGCAAACAATGTGTTTTCACAGGAGACTCTTATATCACATTTTGTATTTCCCACTTGGGACCGTCCCTATTTTGTCCCTTATACCTTTTAACGCCTACATCAATGTATTCCAACCTTGGGTCCCCAGATGTTTTTGGCCTACAACTCCCAGCATGCCCCAGCGAGCGGTTTGGGGATGGATAAGGGTGAACAAGCTGAAGGTTAATCCAGGCAAGACAGAGGAGGTCAGCCCCAGGTTTCTGAGGGCCCTGGTCCATGGTGAGCCAGTTGCACAGTGGGCACCGTGCGGGTGTGTGTGTGTGTTCAGTTTTTGGTACGCCATCGCAAATCTCCTTGAACATTTGCGGTGTCGTGCCGTCAGCGCTGGATCCAGGTCTTTGGGGGTCCTTGGGCAAGACACCTTCAATGGGGGCCCCTCCCTTAGTGAGTCTACCTTCTCACCACCACGGTCACCAGCTGCTACTGCTTCTCATCTTCGTTCTTATCATGGCCGCCACTTGCTTGCTTGACAGGCAGAGAGCCAGTGAGCAAGAAGGCCGTGGCATCTCCTGATCTTCCTCCTCACCAACACCGTTGTGTGGGCCAAAGAGAAAGTGAACAAGCAGGTTGCAAGAGGAGGAGGAGGAAGTCCAGGGCACTCTTGGGCTCCTGCTGGATACAAACACAGGCAGAGCACAGGGTCCAATGTCTGGGCCAAGTCCTCCCACAAACATTACTAGGAGATTATGGGGAAAGCTGGAAGCCTGGATGCTTGTGACAATTCCATTTTCCTCCAGCCAGTGGGTTCAAACTTAAGGATTGAGTGTGGGTTGTTGTTGAACCGTGGGTTGTTGTTGAACTGTGGGTTATCATGTTGTCTGAACCCAGCTGTGCCATCAAGACATGGTTTGTTAACCACGAACAACCCATGGTTTGTTGTTGGGTTGTCCTTGGGTTGTTCACCATGGTTTGTTATTTTGGCTGGGCTCAGGCAACACTATAAAGCACACTCAAGGGTTGAGTATGGGTTGAATATGGGTTGAGTGAGTGTGGGTTGTGGTTGAACTGTGGGTTGTGGTTGAAACATAGGTTTTCATGTTGTCTGAACCCAGCTGCGCTAACAAACCATGGCTTGCTAACCACGAACAACCCATGAAGAGAACCCATGGTTTGTTGTTGGATTGTGAACTGTGGGTTGTTCACCATGGTTTCTTATCTTGGCTGGGCTCAGGCAACACAATAACCCACGTTTCAACAACCCACGGTTCAACGGCAACCCACACTTCACCCATACCCAGCCCTTGAGTGTGGGTTGTCGTGTTGTCTGAACCCAGCCATTGTCTGAGTCTAGGTGGACCAGACCCTCAGCTGCCCTCTTTTCTAACGCAAGCAAAACAGCAAGGGATGTCAACGCAGGCATGTTTTGCACGCAAAAGGCCCACCCAGGGTGGCTCGGTGCCGCCCTGGCATTTCCTCCAGCTGAAAGGATCGAGCAGCCGGGCTGGGAAATGGACCTCTGCTCCCACTGAGCCCTTGGAGAGTATCTGCCACCTTGCTGACCAGCGAGATTGGCCAATGGCAAAAGGCAGCTTCGTGCATGAGACACACAAGGCAAACTTCACAAAATACATTACTACTTTCAAGCCACCTGCCTGAGACGTGCCTCCTGCTTTGCCACTTCTGGGCTGTTCATGCCACTCCCCGTTCTCTCCCACCGTTAACCTTTAGAGGCCATTCATAGCTTGGGACCAACATATCTGAAGGGGCACCTCTCCTTAGTTGAGCTCATGCGGCAGCTCAGACCAGGTTAGCTGGATTGGCTCGGTCTTCTGTCCTGGCAGCAAGCAAGGACAAGAGTAGCTAGAAGCAGGGTCCCGGGGGCAGTGACTCCAGCTTTTGGAACCTTCTGCCTGAAAAAATTAGGAAAAAATATTTTATTTGTTATATTTTTAATCTTCCCAATAACAAACATTCTCTGGGAAGATTACAAACAACCTCCCTGCTGGGATTTTGAAGAGGCTATAAAGCTTTCCTTTTCCAGTGAGTGTCTGTTTGATTTTGGTTCTGTGGCTAGTTTTTATGTATTATGGTGTTTTGTTTTTATATGGGTTTTATTATTTGGTGCGTGTGTTCACGGCCTTGGAAAAGCGGTATATCAAAAACAAAATGCCATCTCCTTGACTGTAAACCGAGCCTGCAGCCAGCCCACGTCTTAGCCTTTCTCTACGTAATCCCACCAAATTGCACCCCTCTCCCTCTGCCCAGGTGCTGCCCCTTCTCTCCGATCTGTACCCCTCAATCACAGGGAGGGTGTCGTGGCAGCCTGCAACTCATCCTCTAGCTCACATTTCAGCAAGCCGTCCCCCCCCGTCCGTCCCCCCCGCAGCTCCACGTGTCACAGGAGGATGCTGGTGCTCCTTTAACCTGCCGCCATCTCCGGCCCCCTTAAACACCTTGGGAACAGCATAACATGCCCACAGACTGTCCAGCCCTGAAGGCTGCCATTCCAAAGACTGCCAGCTTTTTGCTCTGTTTGGGTAAAGAGGGAGGTGCTGCTGGGTGGCGGCGGCGGCTGTGCTTCACGCCATGATGACAGCTCTTGGATTAGCACTTTAATTCCATATTTGCAGCATTCCTATCATGAGATTGTACACAAACTGTTAAAAGCAGGTAATTGCAAGAGAAGATTAATAATCGTGACTAATCCACAAGCCTAACCCAGATTCAGAAAAAGAACATTTGAAAGACTCTTTACATGTAATTCGCACGTAATACGAATGTAATACTAGAAGCACTGGGAAAACACAGGAGGGTTCCAAGCAGAAGACGGCAATGTCTTGACGCCCTGTAGAATCCCGTGTTTGAGGCAGGGCAGTTGCACAATAAAAGCCTCATTTGAAAGCACCCCCAAGACAAGAGCACAGAACTAGGTTTTTAAAAAATTGATAGATAAATTAGGAACTTAGCCTCTGAGGCCCTGGATCATTAAACAAATTATGTTACAGAAACATGGTGTTTAGAAGCGAACCACTTTCAGAAATGGGTGAGACTTCAGAAGCTCTCATGATCAAGGGACCCAGGTTCTAACATACAATGGTGTAAAAAGTCATAATGTGATGTGATGCCTTAGAGAGGATTCCAGAGAGGTAGCCATATTAGTTTGTCGCAACAAAAACAACAAAGAGTCTTGTGACACTTTGAAGACTAACACATT
This sequence comes from Shinisaurus crocodilurus, assembly GCA_021292165.1. Lineage (NCBI taxonomy): Eukaryota > Metazoa > Chordata > Lepidosauria > Squamata > Shinisauridae > Shinisaurus > Shinisaurus crocodilurus. The sequence continues at coordinate 36,777,867 of CM037885.1, forward strand.
TATTCTGGAAGAAGCTTTTCTATATACCTTTGTCCTTGTTCAAACCACAGGAAATAAAAGTTGTGTCTCTTAAGTTGAATCACTCTATGATAATATCAAGAGATTCATCTCTCTTTCCTACGGTTTGAACAAGGACAAAGGTTTTTAATCACTCTACATATGCTAATTGGCTCACCACTGCAATTATGACTATGTGATCATCCAGCTATGTTTTTTGCATGGCAACTGTTAAGGTCATTATCACGGTCTGTCCTTTTTGCATTTCAATTCCTTCTGACCACCCAGTTTACATTTCTCTTCCCACTCCACATGTGTATATAAATCTGCCAATCTGAGGTTAACAGTTCATGCATCTGATGAAACGGACAGTGTTTATGAAAACCTATGCCAGAATAAATGCGTTAGTCTTTAAGGTGCCACAAGACTCTTCCCTATTCTTCCCTTAAAAGATGGTTCCTGTAATTTAAGATTATTATGGCATACTCAGATGCTGTGAAGAGAAAGCTACTACTCAATATTTCCTTTTTCTTGATATTTCTGTGCTAAGTAAAAGTTATCCTTTTAAAAATTCTAATTGTTTAGGTCTTTTCTGCTACCCAGTAAAAACCCACTTAGTTCCATACCTATCAGAGTGATAGGAATATGGGGTGGGCTTAGATTTTAAAATTTTATACTGTTTTAAATGTATTTTATGCTGTATTTTTTATCATGTTGTACATCGCCCAGAGTGGCCAGTTTGCCGGCCAGATGGGCGATCCATAAATGCAACAAATAAATAAATAAATACATAAATAGGGAGGACTTCCTTGTTGTGGATGTAGGCTCCTTCCAACTCTACTGATCTATGAATCTATGATATAGATTTGCCAAGACCAGCTGAACTCGTAGAAATGTAGTATCTTCTCAGGCAAGGAGAGCATTTCAGGAGGCCCTGTAAACTTAAGGGTCCAGGGCGGGGGGCTAAGCTACTAGTGGGGGGCCTATCCAGTACTTCCCCATCAACCTCTGGTCACTAGGTTAAGGTCACTAGGTTAACACCCTGTTCTGAAGGGAAAGGCAGCAGAAGGAGAAAAAGCACACTCATATTATATTCTAATTCCAATTCAATTCTCCAAGGACTAGTCTTTATGAGATCATTCGCAAATGTGGAGGCCTGTCCTTTCTACCCACTCCTAGACATGACCATTTGAAAATTAGAAACACATTATTTAAACGTATCAGGAATCGAAGGGATTATTCTGGAGGCCATTAATGCAATGGTAAAACTTAAATAGCATGGAGGCCTAAATCTAGTTCCTTTCTTCCATGTACAAGATCAGGTTTTCAGGGGGCTCCTTTTGGAGCCATTTTTAATAAGAACTATGATAACGTTGGGTTTTTCCTGGTGGGTACTTTCATACTGTATGTTATTTGTTTTCATTTTTGGTGTGGATTAAGTTGTACGCTTCACTTTTGGGCGGAGGTAAAGTTCATGGTAGCTAAATATTTATTCTGTGAGCTTCATTTTAAGTGTTCCCAAATATGTTTACAGTCCACTTGATTTTTAGTTGCAGATTCTTAATGAGTTCTCCCCTCGTTTATTGCAGTTTCCGTTTTTCACAGTAGTTCTGATGCTAATTTATTTATTTATTTATTGCATTTATACCCACTCTTCAGCCAGAAAAGGCTCCCAGAGTGGCTTACAAAGATTAATAATAAGACAATTAGTAGGCTAAGCTTTCTTATAGCACAACAAAAGAGACATAAAGAACTCAATCCTGCCTCAGGGTGCTTCCAGATGAGCCTCTTATATAGCACAGAGTGTAAAACACAATTAAAAACAGTACAAAACTTTAAAATCCTAACCCTCCCCATATTCCCGCCTGAAAAGCCACGTTTTTAATGCCCAGTGGAAGCTAATCAAGGAAGTGGTATGGCGGAGGTCACTGGGGAGAGAGTTCCATAAATTGGGGGCTGCCACAGAAAAGGCCCTCCTCCTAGTCCCCACCAGCCTGGTTTCTCTGGCTGATGGGACAGGGAGAAGGCCGTCCGTGGCAGATCTTGTTGAGCGGCCTACTTGATGTTGCTGGAGGCGCTCCTTGAGATAAACTGGACCGGAGCCGTACAGGGTTTTAGAGTAGTTACCTAAGAACCAGCAAGATGTGTTCCCTTTGTTTGGCTGGTCCCAGTTAGTAACTTAGCAGCTGTAGTTCGGCCTAATGGGGGTTTCCTTGCCATCTGCGAAGGCAGCCCCATGTACAATACATTGTAGTAAAGTAATCTAATATGGAGGTGGTCAGAGCCTGGCTCACTGTGGCTAGGCTCTCCTCGTCAACGGAAGGTTGCAGCTGGTGTAAGGTGTTTTGTGCCGTGGAACCACATGGGGCTCCTGTGACAAAGCTGGATCCCCCAGCACCCCCAGTTTGTGAACCTGATCTCCCAGCGGGGAGTGCCGTCCCGCTCAGAACAGGCTGAACACCACGTCCCTGCCCAGGCTCACCACCGACAGGGTCTCCATCTCATCCCGACTGTGCTTCACTTTATTCACCCTCATCCAGTCCATTGCCGGTTTCAGAAACAATCAAGGAGACTAGCGGGTACAGGAGACCGATGTATAAATCCAGATACTCTGAATCTTAATCCAAATATGTTTCGAGCTGTGAGCTTTTTGTCAGGGCAGGGGAGTGTGTAAATCGGGGCTGACCCAAAACGGGCTCCCCAGTTCGCCATCCCCATCTGCAGGTGGCAAATGGTGAGGCGGTTTTGCGGCTTTTCATGACGGTCCTGGGGTGAAACTTTGAGAATTGTTTCAGAGTGAGAGGGGGTGCTTACTGTGGCAACTGGCGGCTTCTTGTCTTTGGCACTTAAAAGAAATCCCGCTTGATCTGGCGGCAGGGCCGTTCTTTTAAAACGCTACACCATTCTTTTACCATTTAAGAACTGATGTGCCAGGACTGCCACTGGCGGCAGTGGCTGGAGCTGGGCCCGCATCATCCTGGGAGCATTTTTTATTTAGATCTAGAAGCGGCCTTGGTTGCCCTAGCGGATGGCTTCTACCGGGGAGTAGACAGGGGTGCAGCTCTGTTAATTCTCCTGGACCTCTCGGCAGCCTTCAGTGCCATCAAACACGTTATTCTTCTGGGCCATCCTGCTGGAATAGGACTGGGGGGGGCGGCGGCATCTTTATTGTGGCTCCAGCCCTTTCTGGAGGCATGGACCCAGGGAATGGTGCTGGGGGGACTTCTCTTCTGCCCCATGTTGGCCTTTGAGGTCCCACAAGGCCCCAGCCTGCCCCCCTTGCTTTAGAGCACCTAAGTGAAGCGGCGGAGAGAGGAGTCACCTGGAGGCTTTGGGCTACCCACTCTCTTGTTTCCACCTACAAGCCGCAGGGAGGCTGTGAAAACAGCTGTCCGAACGAAGGCAGCTTTGGGATGGGTAAGGGCAAACAAACTGGAACATAATCCAGATAAGATGGTACTTTGGGTAGGGGAATTTGTTGATGTGGGCGGAGGTGCGCTACCAGTGGTAGATGGGGTTCTTCCCCTGAAGGGCCGGGTATGCAGCCTGAAGTTCCTCCTGGACTTGGTGCTCCCTGTGGAGGTGCCAATGCTGTTGGTTTCCAGGGGTCTCTTGTGTCAGCTCCATCTGATTCGCCAGCTGTGCCCCTATCTGGAGAAGGCGGACCTTGCCACGGGCAGCCATGCCCTGGTTATACATAGATTAGACTACTGTAATGCACTTTACATAAGGCTGCCTTTGAAGATGGCTGGGAAGCTTCTGTCGGTGCGGTATGCCCCTGCCTGGTTGCTCTGTACTGGCTACTCTGGGTAGCAGTGTGTTTCCAGTCCCAATTTAAAGTGCTGGTAGCTACCTTAAAACCCCTAAATGGTTTGGGACCAGGTTGTACTGTTTTTCCTGTTTTTTTGCACTACAAATAAGATATGTGCAGTGTGCAAATCAAGCCTTTCTATACCTTTTAAAAATTTAATGTATTTCAATTTTAGACAGCAAATTAATTTATAATTAATGTATTATTAATTTATAATAACTTTCCATTTAATCAAGTAAAAAAAAAGGACCCCGGTCCATTTTTTTTACTTGATTAATTCGTTCATATTTTTTTCAAACTATAGTCCGGCCCCCCAACAGTCTGAGGGACAATGAACTGGCCCCCTGTTTAAAAAGTTTGAGGACCCCTGTCTTAAAATATCATTAAACTGAATCTCCAAGTGTGGTAAAATACTGAATTTTAAAAATATGATTCAACAATAAAGAGTAATTTAGGATGCAATCCTGTGCATGTTTAGACAGAAAAAAGTCCTACAATTCCCAGCATTCCCCAGCTGGGGAATGGCTGGCTGGGGATGCTGGGGGTTGTAGGACTTTTTTCTGTCTAAACATGCATAGTACAGGAATACCTTGGATTGCAAGCATAATTCGTTCCGGAACCATGCTTGTAATCCAAAACACTCTTATATCAAAGCGAGTCTCTGGCGGGCGTGAGCGGGGCCGATTTCGGCCCACTACGCCCGCTCGAGGCGAGCAGTTACATCCCTACGTATTGCAAGACGTTGCTTGTTTATCAAGTCAATTTTTTTTAAAAAAATTTGCTTGTCTTGCAAAACGCTCTCAGACCAAGTTACTTGCAATCCAAGGTATTACTGTATCTTGAAAGCTCTTGAAAGCGGAACATCATCTATTCTTGTACACGTCTTGTGTTGATGAGAGTATCAGGTGAAATCCCTTTCTCCAGGGTGCAAAATTCTTCCCAAGTCTGTTACACTGTTTTCCTCTAGTAGTGGGGCAAATTCATTATCTTCACTGTTTGATCTGGTTAATTTTGCCCCCTTCCTGTCCAAACTATAGTGAACTATATACTTCAAATCACCTGCCCCACCAACAGAATAATGTCCCCCTGCTTAAATTCATCTAGAAACCTTTCTTTTCTTTTTTTTTACACACCATCCACTGGGATTCCTTAGTACATCCGGTACTATCCTATCAAAAATTTAAGCCAGCAAGATCCTATAGGGCAGGCTTTGAGATACCATGAGCTGTACAGCTTTTTTCTACTGATGAGGATCTCAAAAGTGTCGCTATCTTTCTTTTGGTGCAATTCTTGCACCAGGACTACTTGAGGCTTTTCTCCTTTTTTACTGAGAACCCTTACAGGGAAATGTCCCACTCTTTCCCTTCCTGATCAAAATCCACAGGGACCTTCCAGAGAGAATCAGTCTCTTGCCTGGGCTGATTTTGCTTTTGCCCTTTTCCTGCTTCTTCCGGAAGAAGGAGAGGATGATCTGAATTGAAACACCATGCTGTGGTGGGCAAAATCAAGGGGAAAACAAAACATCTTCTTGTCAACATCCTATCAAGTCTTTAGAACTGGGACACTCTTCTGGAGTCAAGAGTTTGTGGGGGACACACATACACAGAAAATCTCATTTCTTTCCCCCCCACTCTGAAGCTTAAGGGGAAGTAAAGGAAACTATCTTATCCCAGAACAGCCCATCAGCCCATCTGCGGCCTCATTCGACCCGCCAAGCCCCCGTGACCCAGAATAAACTGGGGAAGATTCTCTCTGTCCTTTCGGCTGCAGAGGTGGCGGGAGACTCTCCCTCACTCGCACAGCCACCCCACTGCTCACACTCACGCAAAAGGACCGGCGGCGGTCCTACACACACACGCACACACACACACACACACCAACCTGGCCTTAATTCCTCGGGCTCCGTGGCCAAGCTCAGCCGGTGGGGCCTGGCAGTGGTCTAGGCTGGGCTGGGCTGCGGCCTTGTCTCAGGGTGGGGGCCGCTCTTGTGCTGAACGGAACTTTCTGGAACGCCAGTCATGTGTTCGCCAGGCGTGTTCGGCCAGGATTGGGTAGTGGTCAGTGCCCTAAAACGGTTAGAGCAACCTGGGGTGGGTGTCTATACCCTTGGCCACGCCCTCTTCATCACACCTTCCTGTTGCTTAACCATACCTCTTACAAATTCACACGTGTGTCCCTATTTTCATCTGTGAAATGTTGGAAGGTATGGGGTGATGGTGTTCTAAGAGCTTCATCTGGAAGCACCCAAGGAAACCAAGAGAGAAATGTATGGTTTGTATTATTTAAAATATGCTGTACATGTGAGACTCTTTGAAGACTTCAGTTGAAAAGCAGGATATAAATCCACAAAATAAAGTTGAGAAGACTTTTGGGAATAGAACTATAACTCTGCTGGTTTCATCAAACCACTAACCTCAGTGAGATTTTCCTTGCCAAGCATGGTGCGTAGACTAGATTTTTAAAGGAACCGTTTAGCTTCCTTATTAAACCACAAATAGTGAAACTCATGCCAGGCAGCAGGAAATTAAAATTTCTACATAATTATTAGGCATCATCAAGAAACAGTACGTTTAAAAATACTTTCTTGCTTTAGAGGGGTGTGGTGTGATAGGTTGAATCATAGAATCATAGAAAAGTAGAGTTGGAAGGGGCCTACAAGGCCATCGTGTCCAACCCCCTGCTCAATGCAGGAATCCAGGTCAAGCTAATTTGTCATCATAATTTAAGGCATAAATATACTTCTAGATTAAATACACGGGGAGAGGAAGATCCAAGGGTTTTGTAGCACCTTTGCGGGACTGCTTGTGGCCCCTTCATGACTCCTACAGAGTAGTTAGTAGTTGACAGCACTGGGGTTTGACCTTGAGCAAAAGAGAGCTCCTGGGTGCTGATAGGCCAACCTCCTAGGGCTGTTGTGAAAAGAAAAAGGGGAGGAGCTTTATTTTTTTAAATCCCACGCTTCCTTCAAAATGTCATAAACGATATTATATAGAGGCATTTGCTTTGAATCCCTTCCTATTCTTCTGCTAGTGCTCAACATAGCCCTGATAATTAACTTTAAACGGATGAGCGTACAAGGCTTTTAAAAGCAAAGATAGCCATGTGGGCCATAATAAGAAAAAATCCGAGATTTTACATGATACTAAGGCCACAATCCTATGCAGCAAATTGAGCCAGAAAAAAGGCCTACAACTTCCAGCATGCCGGGAGTTGTAGGCCTTTTTCCTGTCTAAACTTGCTGCCTGGGGCATGCCGGGAGTTGTAGGCCTTTTTCCCGTCTAAACTTCCGGGCTAGCGATTGCGCCTTAGTGGCCCTTTCCTTGCAAGGCGTCTCTCTCCACCCAACCTGGAGCATAAAGGCGGCGGGCGGACATCGCCCCCTGGCGCCTGCACTTGGGAACGGCAGGAAGTGGGACAAGAGGCTGTGGTGGGGCGTGGACGTGCGTGGCGCTCTTCGGTGACGTCATCGGGAGGCGCGGTTGCCTGGGCAGCGAATGCGACTCCCGTTGCTCGGGGAGGAGGATGGGGGAGGACCGGGAGCGGCTGCGGCTGCTGCGGAGGGTGATGGTGCTGCAGGTGGGGAAGGGGGACGGCGGGTGGCGCAAGTGGGTGGGGCTGGGGAGGCTTGTCAATCAAGTTAAAGTGCGTGTGTGGGTGCAGAAGTAGGGTTATAGAATCACAGGATCGTGGAGCTGGAAGGGGCCTGTAGGGCCATCGAGTCCAACCCCCCCCCCCCCCGCAATGCAGGAACCCAAGTCAAAGCACCCCTGACAGATGGCCGTCCAGCCGCACCTTGAACGCCACCAGCGTGGGAGAGCCCACCACCTCCCTGTCTTATTGCTCTGACAGTCAGGAACTTTTTCCTGATGTCCAGGCGGAATCTGGCTTCCTGTAGCTTGAACCCATTATTCCCTGCCCTGCACTCTGGGATGGTCGAGAAGAGATCCTGGCCCTCCTCTGTGTGACAACCTTACAAGTACTGGAAGAGTGCGATCATATCTCCCCTCAGTCTCCTCTTCAGAAGGCTAAACATGCCCAGTTCTTTCAGCCTCTCCTCACAGGGCCTTGTTTCCAGGCCTTTTATCATCTTTGTTGCCCTCCTCTGAACCCTCTCCAGTTTGTCTACATCCTTCTTAAAGTGTGGTGCCCAGAACTGGACACAGTACTCAAGATGAGGCCTAACCAGTGCTGAGTAAAGGGGAATGATCACTTCCCGGCGCGATTTGGACGCTATACTTCTATTAATGCAGCCCCAAACTAGCATTTGCCTTCTTTGCAGCCACATCGCATTGCCGCCAAGATCCTTCTCACTTGTAGTATTGTTGAGCCAAGTGTCCCCCATTCTGTAACTGTGCATTTGGTTTCCTTTCCCTAGGTGCAGCACTTGGCATTTATCCCTATTAAATTTCATTCTGTTGTTTTCAGCCCAGCGCTCCAGCCTATCGAGGTTGCTTTAAATTTTGTTTCTGTCTTCCAGAGTATTAGCTGTTCCACCCAACTTTGTGTCATCTGCAAAACGAAAGCTTTCATGCCTATTAGGGTCTGATCCAGAGGCACCAAGCACAACCAAGCCAGTGTGGCGTAGTGGTAAGAGTGTTGGACTGGGACTTGGGAGATCCGGATTCTAGTCCCCGCTCGGCCATGAAACTCACTGGGTGACTTTGGGCCAGTCACTGACTCTCAGCCTAACCTACCTCACAGGGTTGTTGTGAGGATAAAATGGAGAGGAGGAGGACTATGTAAGCCGCCTTGGGTTCCTTGCAGGAAAAAAGGCGGGGTATAAATATAATAAATAAAAAAATAAAAAATAATAAAAAACTGAGGCTGTCCTCTGTCCCACTGCCTCAGGCTCTGCCCCTCCGGCTCAGGGTCTATATCTGAGGAGACCTGGTAGTCTTAGGCAGAGATCCTGCAATCAGTCGCTCCATCCTGCAAATTTGAAGTCCATAGCTTTGATCCTAACTTACTTTTCCTGAATGGACTAGGACTACTGGCCCTTTGTTCTTCCTAATTTGTGATTATGGTATTATTTTTATCATTCATTTTCTTTCTAGGCTTCTGTCAGGGGTTACCTCATCAGGAAGAGGTTTCAAAGCTTAAAGGGAGCATATGAGAGCACTGTAAAGGAGATTGAAGGGAATCTGGATTGTCTGCAGTGGAACCGACATTCTCTACCAAGGCCTGTTTTTCTCCCAAAGGTATCATGTTTCATACTGCTCTTGGTGAAAGCTGGCCATTCTTATACATTCTTGGGCTTCAAATAGTACCAGAACTGAAAAGGAGAACTGGCTTTAATAAGGGGGGTGGGGGTGACACTACTATTGCAGCCTTGGAATAGTCTGGCAGTGTAGATGACAAGGAATTCCGTACAGGTTGGTGGAGCAGGGCAGATTGTTCTTCCACTTGCTTCCCTGCTGGCTGTGGAGGAAGGGGCTGCCCCCCCTCCATGGCCAGAACAGAAATGCAGCAGGTGGGCGAGGAGGGATGAAATGACCGTCCCCTCCGCCAGCCTCCTTTGTTTCCAGGAAGTGGCTCTCCTTCCTCTGTGACCAGCACAGCAAGACAGTGGCGAGGCTGGATTTGAATTGCTCCCTCTCTCCCTCCCTTTTCTGCCAGTCTGCTTGGTAGAATCCCCACCCCAACCCAACACACACACTTTTTTAAAATCTAGGTTGCTAAGCGGCTGGTAGCCTGCATTTCATGCTGGCTAGGGAGAAATGGAAGCATGGAAACCCAGGACACTAGCCTCTTAGCGGGCTAGTACCTAACTTTTGTTGGCTCATTTACACGGCTGTACTGTTGCCTGCTTTTTTACACAACATAAGAATGAAAACGCACACAACAACCTTGAGGTTTAGCTGGATAGAACAAACTACCGGTAAATGCATTATTTTTTCCGCATGGCTAGCCTTTGGATATCACTGCCATGGGATGCGGTGATGGCTGGTAGGATCCTTTGGGTTAATGGAGAGCTAGACAGATGAGGGATCGTACCTAGGTTCCCCCCCGCCTTCCCCCGGTCTTGGTCATTAGATGAAAATCAATATCCACCAGCTATCCACCAGCACCGAACCATAGAAACAAGCGATGCACAGGCCAGCCCTAGGAGCAGGACACGCCCCCCCCAAGCATTGCAGTCCCTGAACACAGTGCTAGTAAAGTTGAAATTTATTGGTGCAAATGTATTACAAAATATAAAAACCCAACCGAAAACCTTGCCCAGAACTCTGCTCCTCACACCCCAACAAGGTTCCCACCAGTTCCCTTGGCTTCCGGAGCAACCCCTAGCCATTCACTGCTCTGCTTCCGGATGTGTAGCAGCCCATCGCACAGCAACAATTTCCTCTCCAGGATGCTGCCAATCATGGACAATCTTGCATCAGCTGAAGACACGCCGCCTACGAATGGAGGGTGGTGACCACGGTCCCCGGACCCCTTGCTCGGCGGCCTGAGGACCTGGCTCCCTCTTGGTGTCCCAGAGAGCCGACTGCCCCCATGTCTGGCAATTGGCCCTTGGCCAGCAGAAGGTTTTGGGGGGGATGCCGGTGTTCCCCAGCTCAGCATCGCCTCGGCCTCCTTCCCAGAAATTTGGTGCATTCCAACTTCAGGTCCGATGGTGCATTCCATTTCTCCCGCAACTGTTCTTTCCCCCCCGCTGCCAGAGCCCAAGACCCCTGGCTCCTTGATGCCGAAGGAAGCATGCGCTGCCTTCCCGGAGACCACGCTCTCTGGGGACACCGAGCATTGCCTCCAGAGGCACAGGCCTTCCTGCAGGCACAGTTTTCTCTCCAGGATTCTCCCGATGATGGAAATTTTTTCGTCAGGGGAAGACACACCGCCTACAAATTGAGGGCACTGGCTGCGTTCCCCAGATCTCTTGCTGGGCGCTTGCTCTGTCCTCGGGATCTCCCCGCCTCTTGGTGTCCCAAAGAGCGGCCTGTTCTTTGGGGATGCGGAAAGGTGCCTGGGGGGTGCCGGGGCTTCTGGGACCTCATCCATTGCCGATCGTGGTGCAGTGAGGTGTTCGGGTGGTCCAGGAGCTGCTTCTGCTGGCGTGCCGTGTAACTTCGCATCCCTCCGGATGGCTTTTGCGTCTCTAAGCGGGGCTGTTGAGGAAGGGGCAGCGTTCTCTGGCGATACCTGAGGCTGTCCAGGGGCTGAGGAGTCTGCAGCCCTCAGGCTCCCCGTCTCTTCTCCGGCTGTCTCTTCTGCACCACTGCTCTCCGTCCCCAGCCACTCGCTTGTGCCGATCCCGGCCTTGTCGCTGTCCCAGTCTCCCACTGTCTCCCTCTCACATTCTGTGCTGAACTGGGAGGTGCCCCCTGGAGACAAAGGGCGCTGTTCCTTGGAGAAGGAGAAGGTGCCGCCACCCTCCTCCCTTCGGCCTCCCCCATCACCATGTGTCTTTCGCAGCAATCCTGACACTGGTTGCCCGTGGCATTCGCCCTCTGCTTCTCCCGAGCCTTGATCTTGAGATGCAGGTGATGCCTGCTGGCAGCACTGCCCTGAGTTCCGGGAGACCCCGCTTGAGGCGCTACCTTCCTCAGAGGCTTGGACACCTTGGCAGACGGGGTGCCCCACCGAGTCCTCGCTTCCTTGAGCGAGTGGGGGAGACGTCGGGCCGTGGCGTTTCTCACATATGGACTTAGAGGGCCGCCCTCTTAGCTCCCTGGTTGTGGAGGATGCCTGGCGGCGCCCTGTCACAGTGGCTGCATCCCCCAGAGTTTGGCAGGGCAGCTCCTTCCTCCAGCCTAGTTTGCTGCCTCTCCTTTGCAGCCTGCTGCCCGGTTTTGCACGGCACGCTCCACCTGCCTGCCTGCCATGCCTGGTCACAAGGCCCTCATAGGAAGAATGAGGTGCGATGACATGAGGTGGCGGTAGGCAGGAATCCATGGCCTGTTGGGAGCCGGGAGTGCTCTTCTGTTGAGCAGATGCTGCCTCCAGAGGCCTGGGATATGCCCAGCCAGCTTCCTGCTCTGGGAAGGAAACATCTCTCATGCTTTCTCCTGAAGACAAACCAGAATTCTGGAGTTCATTATCCTCTGATGGCTGAGAAAAGGAGCCTGCTTCTACCTCCTCAGCCTGGGCTCTCTCTTGCTGCTGCTGCTGCTGTTGCAGCCGCCATCTTTGCTTTGCATCCAGTTCCAACAAGGAGATCGAGTCTTTCCTAGATATGGTCAAATGGCATGGGCAGAGACAATTGGGTATCTTGCAACAGTTGCAAGACCTTCTCAGCTCTGAGACTTTGGGAGACGGAAGCCGTTTCAGCCCACCTGGGTGGTGGCCACAGTGTGTCATTTTCTGGAAACCACATTCTGGCTTCCCTGGAATCTTTTTCTTACTCCCAATTGATGTCCTGGAAGAGCATGGAACGGCGGGTTCTCTGCCCCTGGCTATTGGAGCAATTCTTCCGCGTGTACGCCTTACCCTCTGGGAGCTTCTGTCGGCCCTCTGCACATATTTCTTGGTCCTGGAAGCAGACAGAGGGAGGGGCAGAATCCCAGGGCTCCGTGTCCAGCCAGGAATCCTTGAATGCTGCACTTGTCCAGCCTCTTCCAGAGGTGAATTCGTCAGAGGTCTCTGCAAAGGTCTCCTCTGCCGTGCCCTCACTTTGGAGGCTTCTTGCCCAGCCGCCCAGCCACCACTTGTCCTTTGCCAGGGTTTTGTGCCGGGACGGAGGGATGGCTCTTCAGGATCCAGCCAAGAACCCTTTCCTCTGTCTTGTCTTGTTCCATAAATCAGCTGTGCGTGGTGTAAACCTGGATCCTCTGAGCTTGACTGGGATTCGTTTTCTGTTTCAGTCTGAAATGGAACGTCTGATCCAGCAAGAGCCTGATCACAGTAATAGGCCGAAGGCTGTTTCTCCTCCTCTGCCGCCGCCGCCATTTCTTCAACTTGAGGAATAAATGCCCTCATCGACTCATGGACCCGTTTGGGAAGGTGCCATCTGTGCTCCAGGGCCAGGTTTCGGATGTGGGTCTCCAGACATCCCTTTGTGCCTTGATTCACAAACTGCAGGTGTTTGGCAGCGACGGTCACTTCCTTTGCTGGACCCGTGCTCTCACCTGTGGCAGCTCGTGGGCTCTTCTGTAGCTCCGGGGGAACTGGAGCAAATGCGTGCATGGATTTCTGAACCGCGAGTGGTAGCCCCCACTCATGGTGGATCTTCTTCTTCCGGATGTGGAATTCCAGACGATCCTGGGCACTGTCAGTGAGGAAAGGCGAGTCCAGCACAGAGCTTCTAGACAGGGTCGTTGCTGAGGTGACCCGTGTGAGGGTCTCTGGCCGTTCCTCCTCCTCCAGCTCCTCTGGGGCCTCTCTTCTGTCCCAGAATTTCTGCACCGAGCTTTCTGGCTCAAACTGGGGTTGGGTAGGAGAGACCTCATGAGATCTAGAGTCATGGGGCTGAGTCTGGGGCCTGCTGATTTCTCCAGAACAGGAAGGTGGTGCAGAAAGCAGAAATGCTTTCAGTGTTTCTTGAGCATGTTTCGGGAGGCCCCATCTGTGCTCTGCAGTTATATGTCTCAGGTGGGCATCCAGACGCCTCTTTATGTCAGGGCCGAGGAAAAGGAGACTCTGAGTCATAATGTGTACTTCTCTATCCCGTGGGTATGTCCTGGGCACACCCTCTCCTGTGCGCTTCTCCGGCTTAGGTGGAAATGGGGCAAAGGCATGCAGAGACTTCAGCACAGTGGAGGGCAAGCCCCACACACGCTGCAGTTTCTTACGCAAGATGTGGAACTCCAGAAGTTTCCGGGCCTCATCTGTGAGGAGAGGCAGCTCCACCTCACGAGACATGAAGTCGGTCACTTCAGCCCCTGCACCTGTGGCCACTGCTCGTTTCCTTGGGTGCTTGTCCTTCTTTCTTGGGGCTCTTTCCCCGGATGTGGCTGGCTGAGGTGACTCTTCTCCCTCAGAACTGGTGTTCCTTTCATGCTGCTGGTGGGATTCTCCATGACGTCCACAATGCTCTCTTTGTCCAGCGTGGGACGCAAGTCGAGGAGAACAAGTTGCCCTCAGACAATCCTGAATCAGCTTGGGAAGCCCCCACCTATGCTTGGTAGCCCAACTCCTCAAGCGGGCTTCCAGGCAATTCTTTACATCTGTACACAAACACTGCACAGGGGAAAGAGACACAGGAGGCAGAAACCCCTTCAGCGACCTCTGAACCCGTTTGGGAAGGCCCCATCTGTGTGCCGCGGTTTGGCTGTCGACGTGTGCCTCCAGGCGCCCCTTTGTCTCCAGATCCAAGAAGAGCAGGCTTGGTGTTGTTTTGACCTTCACATGTATGTTGTCCCATGGGCTTGTGGTGGCCATGCCCAGTCCCGTGGAAGACCTCTGCGGTTGTGAGAGGAATGGGGCAGATGCACGAAGGGATTCTTGAATAGTGGATGGCAAGCCCCACACATGCTGCAATTTCTTGTGCTGGACATTCGTTTCCAGGAGAACTAAGGCCTCTTGTGTGATGAAAGATGGGCCCAGCTCAGAGGATTTGAGGTCTGTTGCCCCAGAGCCCATAGATTTTGTCTTCTTCAGGCTCTTTGGGTAGATGGCCTCCCCCGTGGCTCCTTCACTGAGCATGGGCACCTTCAGTGAACCTCTTACGGTGGTGGCTTTTCCAGGCAGTGGCCATTCTGGGACTCTACCAAACATCTTGTTCAGAGATTCAGTGTGCAGACTGGGTAATCCCCAAAGGTACGCAAGGTACTTGCGCTTGATGTTCAGTTGAATCTTGGCCAGAGCCTCCTGCTTCACAAAAAGCAAAGAAGCCGTTCTGGGTCTCACCGCCAAGGAAAAGGAGGGAAATTTAGGAAGAGGGGCTCGTTTGATGGAGCTGGCAGATGCCTGATAGCCCACCGTCAACTGGAATTTAATCTCCAGAGACTTTTTTCTGAGGTGGCCCTCCAGAGGATTCCTCAGGTGGTCCTGCAAGCCACCTTTCTTCTTCGGGGGGATCTTGCGGGCCTCCACCCACCCTGCGTTCTCTGTCCGAGCTTCTCCAGTGCTGAGCTCAGCCTTTGCAACAAGCTCCTCTTCCTCGTTGCCACGTTGAGGAAACGGAGCCCTTCTCGGAGGAGCAAGGGGGACGAGGTGCTTCAAGGACTCGAGGACTCTCTGTGGCAAGCCCCACCTCCGCTGCAGCTTCATCCTCTGAATGTGGAGCTCCAGGTGGTCGCTGATTCCCCGAGGAAGGAAAGCCAGCTCTTGAGGCAGCACCTCGGTCTGAGCCACAGTCTGAGAAGGACGGGACGACGTGGGCGTTTCCCGCATGAAGCCCCGGAGCGACCTCTGCACGAGGGAAGGGCACCCCCACTCGTGCTCTATCCTTTTCTTCCGGACGTGCAGTTCTAAGTCCTCTCTGGGTGACCCCTGGCAGAACGGTGTCTTCGCTTCTGCAAATTCAAAGGCGGCCGCCTTGAGACCGGCCGGGCAGAAGCGCAGCCTGGGCACCATCCCAGCAGCGGCCTCCGCGTAGCGTGTCCCCAGTCCCCAGAGAGAGGCCAGGTCGCACCGCCGCAAGGCCAGCTCTATCCGGCTCGTCCCCACCGGGCCAAGCGAGCGGGAGGAGCTGCGGGGTTCCAGCGGCCTGAGACCAGGGTGGATGAGCTTGGGGAGCGGCTGGCGAAGGCGCAGCGACGCACGTTGCCGAGAGAGTCGAGGGGTGGCGGGGGAAGCTTCCAGGCACACTTCCAGGCATTTCTTAGCCAGTTGCAGCCCCAGCCCCACCAAGGCTTCCTCCTGCGGTCCGAGACACAGCCGAGCCCGACGCGCAGCCGCAGCCCCCGTCCTTCCGGCTCCCTCCCTGGCCGGCTCAAGACTTACGGCGGCCTCTCGTAGTGAGCTCCGGGAGCATATCCTCGTCTGGAGAAAGAAACTCTCACCTTCGCTGCTCTGGGACTCTGCAAATGCCTCACTCTCAGTCCCGGAGGAGTCCACTGAGTCCTTCCACTGTTTATGGCACTGGGTGGATCTGTGGCCTTTCAAGCAACTGGAAGAGAACTCGGAGAGGCCGGAAGTGGACTCTGTCTGGCTAAGGAGAAATGTCTCACATGTGGTGGAGGATGAGGTGAAGAGGTCCTCCTCTGAGCTATCTTCGTCCCCAGAAAAGTCACTGCATTCCTCCCAGGCAAGGGGAGCCTCCTTTCGAACAGGAAACCTTTTCTCTTTTCCCGCTGTTGGGAAGCTGCCGGGAACGTACGGAGGCATGCTGCATGAGGCTGGTCTCTCTGGGGCAAGGACAAAATGGCTGGAGCGGGGAACAGGCTCACTGGCGCCTCGTAGGAAGGAATCGTGGCCTCTCGCAGCAGAGATACCAGGCAGGGCGGGGCCTTCCATGCACGGCACAGGGGAGGGTGGGAACCGGTGGCCAGCGGGGCCACGCCTGTCTGCTCCCTGGGAGTGCATCAGCTCCACCGCCTCCCAAGCTGCAAGCGCACACACCGTGCAGGCTGGATCATCGCAGAGCAGCCGACGGATGGAGCCCCCGTCAGTGCTCCGGGGGACACTATCGGGCAGCCTGGCAAAGAGCTGCTGCGCAACACCTGCCAAGGAACGGAAAGACCTGAGTGAGTAGTGATGCCATAGATGAAATAACGAGTGAATGTATGCATTTTAAAAGATTTTAACCTGTTTTTCTGCACAGAAACTCTACTCCATCAGCACCATGTGGCCTGAGCACATGGTATTTCCCCTACTGCCTTCTCCCACAGAAACCTGTCCAAGCACTTGGTTCTGCTTCGGAGAACCCCTCCCTGAGGTGCAGTGACTCACATTCGACGTAGGCAGCGATGGCTCTCCAGGGTTTCAGGCAGGATTCTTTCCAAGCCCTGCCTGGAGAGGACATGCTGGGAGTTGTAGGCCAAAAACATCTGGGGACCCAAGGTTGGAGAACACTGCTCTAAATGGTTGTTGCTATTGCTGTTGGTTTTATCTGGAAACGGGATGTTCTGTTTTTTAAACTGTGAGTCATGCTGAGTGAAGTCTCTGTAGGAAGGCAGGATAAATTTTCATAACAATGAGTGGGGGTTCTAGCTTCATATGTGGGGGGTCGGAAAGACTGTTACCTTCGCTCTGTTCTGCAGTCTCCTGCTGCCTGAACTGCTGCAGTCTCCCGGTGCCCTGAGGGGCCTGCCATGAAGAAAGAAAATGATGAGTGGCCTGCTTGTACAGAAAATGGTGGCGTGGGGCGCCTCTCCACTTCCCGCTCACAGCAGGCGCCAAATGACTCTGTGTCACCGTCTTACCTCAGTCATTCGTTGCCCCCTCCCCAAGTTCCACGGTCACCTGAGCCATTTTATAAGGCTTTCATCCCTCCATAGAGTCATCTGTCAAGAACTCTCATCTCTGCCTCCCCATATCCAGGTGCTAAAGCACCCCTCACTTATCTCTCTTTCATCAGATCCACGTGTTGGTGTTCTCTTTTCCCAAGGGATGTGTGCTTGCACAAAACCCACTAATGAACACGCAATTCAACGTTCTGAATTTTGAAAGTAATCAAGTTTCTAGTTCTCATGAGCAACTCGGGAAAGGTTTAAAGACACAAAACGCTTGAGAATATCTCCAATGTCCTTCCTTTTCTTGTTTTGTATCAAACTGTTCCAAATTCTTTGAAAAATAGAATAACCAAATCAGAATTAATGAGGTGTTCTTTTTCTTTCTTTCTTCTAATTAATACAATTTTGGCTTCCTAATCAGAGAATTCTAGACCCAGCAAATTCCATGGGTCATGTGAATTCACCCCATTGTTGAGAAATGTCACCTTACCCTTAGCCATGACTGCTTTTTCATAGATCAGCGGGCCAGCCAAGGCGACTAATGTAATATTTACCCATTCTGTGATGGATGAAAACTTGGATAAAACGTTCATCATGAAGGCCAAAGGACGAGTGCAGGTTCTTTGGAGCCAGTTGTAAATCATATCCCACACAGGGAAGCTGTGCAGAAGTGTCCAGATGAAATAGACAACTGTGGCCAAGACAGCATTTCTGCCCTGGGTTAAACAGGATTCCCAAAGGGCAAAGAAACCACTATATAAAGTTGTCTCCTCCATATTTGTCACAAAATCAAAGTACACCATGCAACCATGGCACTGTGCACCTTGCCAATGCTGGCTTTAGGTAAGAGCAGGAGGCCATAAGCATCGTGGCGCGCATCACAAAGGTCTCTGTCTGAGCAGCCTCTGCACAGACACACCCTCGGGGTTAAGGGGTTTCCCCTCAGTCAGTGGGATCTTCCCCTCTGGGATTGCCTCCACACCTCCTAATCCTGCTCTTGGTTGATGCTGCCGCCCCAGTCATAGCGATCACGTTTCCTTAGGATACTGTGTGCGCATCGCATGTTGTGGGCATGGCTGTAACAAGCAAACAATGTGTTTTCACAGGAGACTCTTATATCACATTTTGTATTTCCCACTTGGGACCGTCCCTATTTTGTCCCTTATACTTTTTAACTTCTACATCAATGTATTCCAACCTTGGGTCCCCAGATGTTTTTGGCCTACAACTCCCAGCATGCCCCAGCGAGCGGTTTGGGGATGGATAAGGGTGAACAAGCTGAAGCTTAATCCAGGCAAGACAGAGGGGGTCAGCTCCAGGTTTCTGAGGGCCCTGGTCCATGGTGAGCCAGTTGCACAGTGGGCACCGTGCGGGTGTGTGTGTGTGTTCAGTTTTTGGTACGCCATCGCAAATCTCTCCTTGAACATTTGCGGTGTCGTGCCGTCAGCGCTGGATCCAGGTCTTTGGGGGTCCTTGGGCAAGACACCTTCAATGGGGGCCCCTCCCTCAGTGAATCTACCTTCTCACCACCGCGGTCACCAGCTGCTACTGCTTCTCATCTTCGTTCTTATCATGGCCGCCCCTTGCTTGCTTGACAGGCAAAGAGCCAGTGAGCAAGAAGGCCGTGGCATCTCCTGATCTTCCTCCTCACCAACACCGTTGTGTGGGCCAAAGAGAAAGTGAACAAGCAGGTTGCAAGAGGAGGAGGAGGAAGTCCAGGGCGCTCTTGGGCTCCTGCTGGATACAAACACAGGCAGACCACAGGGTCCAATGTCTGGGCCAAGTCCTCCCACAAACATTACTAGCAGATTATGCTAGTAATCTGCCGGGTGACCGGCCAGATGGGCGATTAATAAATATAAGAAATAAATAAATAAATTATGCGGAAAGCTGGAAGCCTGGATGCTTGTGACAATTCCATTTTCCCCCAGCCAGTGGCTGGGTTCAGACTTACGGATTGAGTGTGGGTTGTTGTTGAACCGTGGGTTGTTGTTGAACTGTGGGTTATCATGTTGTCTGAAACCAGCTGTGCCATCAAGACATGGTTTGTTAACCACAAACAACCCATGGTTTGTTGTTGGGTTGTGAACTGTGGGTTGTTCACCATGGTTTGTTATCTTGGCTGGGCTCAGGCAACACGATAAAGCACACTCAAGGGTTGAGTATGGGTTGAGTGAGTGTGGGTTGGTTGTGGTTGAACTGTGGGTTGTGGTTGAAACATGGGTTTTCATGTTGTCTGAACCCAGCTGCGCTAACAAACCATGGCTTGCTAACCACGAACAACCCATGAAGAGAACCCATGGTTTGTTGTTGGACTGTGAACTGTGGGTTGTTCATCATGGTTTCTTATCTTGGCTGGGCTCAGGCAACACAATAACCCACGTTTCAACAACCCACGGTTCAACGGCAACCCACACTTCACCCATACCCAGCCCTTGAGTGTGGGTTGTCGTGTTGTCTGAACCCAGCCATTGTCTGAGTCTAGGTGGACCAGACCCTCAGCTGCCCTCTTTTCTAACGCAAGCAAAACAGCAAGGGATGTCAACGCAGGCATTTTTTGCATGCAAAAGGCCCACCCAGGGTGGCTCGGTGCTGCCCTGGCATTTCCTCCAGCTGAAAGGATCGAGCAGCCGGGCTGGGAAAGGGACCTCTGCTCCCACTGAGCCCTTGGAGAGTATCTGCCGCCTTGCTGACCAGCAAGATTGGCCAATGGCAAAAGGCAGCTTCGTGCATGAGACACACAAGGCAAACTTCACAAAATACATTACAGTACTTTCAAGCCACCTGCCTGAGACGTGCCTCCTGCTTTGCCACTTCTGGGCTGTTCATGCCACTCCCCGTTCTCTCCCACCGTTAACCTTTAGAGGCCCTTCATAGCTTGGGACCAACATATCTGAAGGGGCACCTCTCCTTAGTTGAGCTCATGCGGCAGCTCAGACCAGGTTAGCTGGAATGGCTCGCTCTTCTGTCCTGGCAGCAAGCAAGGACAAGAGCAGCTGGAAGCAGGGTCCCGGGGGCAGTGACTCCAGCTTTTGGAACCTTCTGCCTGAAAAAATTAGGAAAAAATATTTTATGTGTTATATTTTTAATCTTCCCAATAACAAACATTCTCTGGGAAGATTACAAACAACCTCCCTGCTGGGATTTTGAAGAGGCTATAAAGCTTTCCTTTTCCAGTGAGTGTCTGTTTGATTTCGGTTCTGTGGCTAGTTTTTATGTATTATGGCGTTTTGTTTTTATATGGGTTTTATTATTTGGCGCGTGTGTTCACACCTTGGAAAAGCGGTATATAAAAAACAAAATGCCATCTCCTTGACTGTAAACCAAGCCTGCAGCCACCTCTTAGCCTTTCTCTACATAATCCCACCAAATTGCACCCCTCTGTCTCTGCCCAGGTGCTGCCCCTTCTCTCCGATCTGTACCCCTCAATCACAGGGAGGGTGTCGTGGCAGCCTGCAACTCATCCTCTAGATCACATTTCAGCAAGCCGTCCCCCGCCCGTCTGTCCCCCCCGCAGCTCCACGTGTCACAGGAGGATGCTGGTGCTCCTTTAACTTACCGCCATCTCCTGCCCCCTTAAACACCTTGGGAACAGCATAACATGCCCACAGACTGTCCAGCCCTGAAGACCAGAGAAAACACTCAGATTGCTTGGGAGGGGCTGCCCCGGGCTGTGGGAGCCTAGCTGCTGGGCGAGAGCGTTGAGAGCAAGAAATCCCAATTGTTGAGTGAGTGGGCAGGGAAAGCAAACTGCAAGGAGATGCCAGAGCAGCCAAGTCGTGGAGGAGAGGCAAAGACCTTGTGTCTGTGCAAGGTCTTTGCCTCTCCTTTCAAGGTGGAAAGAAGCTGCCATGCTGAGCAACTGAATGAGGTTGTACCAGCAAGAAAAGGGGGGGGGGGCAGGAATAGTTTCAGGTATTGAAAGAAACTGCTCCCCTGCCCCCACATCAGAAAACAGCCCCCCCCAGAAAGAGATACTTTGTCCCTGCCGTGCTGCCGAGATGTTTTCTGCTGCAGCGAGAAAACTAAAGGACTGTATCTGAAATTATTGGAAGAAAAGCCAAATAAATTAATATAAACGGGGAAAAAAATTGATAAAAACCTAAAAGCACGATCTGATAACTGCTCCAGGCTTGGCTCTTCCTTCTTTGGACAAACCATTTCATTTGTTTGTCAGCATACAAGAGGGAACAGCTTTGGGAGTGCTCAGCCAGAAATGGGGAGGACAGCGAAAGCCAGTAGCATACCTATCAAAAATTCTGGATCCAGTCTCCCAAGGATGGCCAGAATGTATTCAGGCAATATCAGGAACAGCTCTGTTGGTAGAAAAAAGCAGGAAGCTAACTTTTGGAGGGGCACTAGTGGTCAGTACGCCTCATCAAGTTCGCACCGTTGTGACACAAAGGGCAGGGAGATGGCTAACAGGTTCTAGAATCTTGAGATATAAAGCGGTTTTAATGGAAAAAGAGGATTTAATCCTCACCACTGAAAATTGTCTGAATCCAGCCACGTTTCTGACAAAGGGGAACATGAGTGTGAAAATTTAGAACACAATTGTCTGGATATCATTGAATATCAGACCAAAGTGAGACAAGACTTGAAAGACCTTCCACTGCATGAGGGAACTTGCCTATTTATAGATGGGTCCTCCCGTGTATTGGAAGGAAAAAGACACAATGGATATGCCGTAATAGATGGTAACACTAAAGAACTAACAGAATCAGGAAGGTTGCCCAATAACTGGTCAGCCCAAACCTGTGAACTGTATGCTTTAAATCAAGCCCTCAAGGCTTTAAAAGAAAAAGATGGGACCATCTATACGGATTCTAAATATGCTTATGGAGTAGTACATACATTTGGAAAAATATGGCACGAGAGGGGATTAATAAATAGCAAAGGAAAAGAACTAGTACATGGAAAACTATTACAAATAGTGTTAGAAAATTTACTTTTGCCTAGAGAAATAGCGGTGGTCCACATAATTGGTCAACAAAGAAGTGCATCCTTTGAAGCAAGAGGGAATGCATTAGCGGATGAAGCAGCTAAAGAAGCTGCTATGGGAGAAGAAGTATAGTAAAAAATGAACATGCTAACCCCTAGGTTGCCAAAAACAAAAGAAAGGCCAGTATGGACGGAAAGGGAGATGTTAGGACTAAAAAAAAATTAAGAGCAACTGAAGTAGAAGAGGGGAAATGGATACTCCCCGATGGCAGAGAAATGGTCAACGAACAAATAATGAGAGAAATTATGGCTATTTTACATGAAGGGGGCCATTGGGGAGTCCAAGCAATGTGTGATTTGGTACTTAGAGAATATGGGTGTATGGGGATACACACAGTAGCAAAGCAGATCTGCAAACGGTTTATGATCTGCAGAAAAATCAATAAAAAGGTGTTAAGAAAGCAACCACCAGGTGGGCGCAAGCCAGAATTGCGTCCTTTCCAAAGTATCCAGGTTGATTTTACAAAACTCCCCCCAGTAGGCAGGTTGAAATACATACTGGTCTTAGTAGATCATTTAACCAACTGGGTAGAAGCATATCCAATGCCAACCGCCACTGCAACTGGAGTAAGTAAAATTATTCTGGAACACATTTTGCCCAGGTATGAAATAGTGGAACATATTGATTCGGACCAGGGGAGTCATTTTACTTCCAAGGTATTGAAAGGAATCATGGAGAGAGTGGCTCAGCTTGTCTGAGTGTGGAAAGCTAAGCAGGGTCAGGCATGGTTGTTACTTAGATGGGAGACCCCTCCTCTAGTTTCTTGCATTGAGCAGGGGGTTGGACTCAATAGCCTTGTAGGCTCCTTCCAACTCTATCTATGAATCTATAAATTAGTTGGGATTATCATACACCATGGCATCCTCCATCCTCTGGAAAAGTGGAAAGGATGAATCAAACGTTAAAAGCCACCTTGTGCAAATTGATGTTGGAAACCAAATTACCTTAGACTAAATGTTTGCCCCTCGCTTTGTTAAGAATAAGGACCGCCCCACGGAAAGATATAAGAGTATCCCCATATGAGATGTTGTTTGGTCTTCCATACATGGGTCAACTTGGAGAATTGCCCCAATATGAGACTAAAGATCGGTTTTTAAAGCAATATATACTTGGGCTGTCGTCTTCTTTGCCTTTTCTTAGGAGGAAAGGACTCCTAGCGCAAATGCCACCCCTGGAATTCGCAGTCCACAATATACAACCAGGACAGTGGGTGTTGATCAAATCGTGGAAGGAAGCCCAACTCCAACCGGAGTGGGAGGGACCTTTCCAAACGCTCCTGAATACAGAAACTGCAGTCCGGACAGCCGAAAAAGGGTGAACTCACTATATGCGAGTGAAAGGGCCTGTGGAAGAACCTCCAAACGCTAACACTTGGACAGTAATTAAAACACAAACACCCACGAAAATAATTCTTAAGAAAGTTACCCATTAGATGGACAATAGCATAAGAGATTCTGTACCAGGGTGGGATGCGAGACCAGATAACAACTCGGATTGGGATCAAGAGGAAAGATATGCAACAATAGTAGGTCCATTAATAGACAGCTGGACTACAGGCCCAGGATCATCTGTGATCTAAGAAGAAATCTTGTGCCCATTCTGGGAATTAAGGATAGAGAAAGGGGACTTAGCGTTACCTAAATTAGGAACTGGGGAGCCAGTTCAGTTTTGGGTCATAAGATACTGACGGGTAGGGACCCAAAGACAGTGGCATGAGTGGTATTTTCTTAAGCAAATAGGTGTCCAAAAAGTAAAAGGATATAAGTTGCAAAAAAATAAATAAAAATTAAAAAAAATTAGCAATTCAAAAACGAAGCATTGTTAGCCCCACCAAGTGATCCAATTACCCCCACTGCTGGATAGTTTCCATTTTAAAAAGTGTAGACAGTAGTTAAGATTAAAGATCTGCACCAAACATTTGAAGTAGAAACAGGGTATAGAGACACAAACACCTGGGTTGAATGGGTGAAGTATACTGCTAAAAGTTTAAACAATCAGGAAGGCCTGTAGCACAAGTAATTCCCTTTCCTCTGGGTTGGAGCAAGGACCCCCTGGGAATGAGTTGTATAATAGCTCTGTTCCAGCATAAAGATGCTTGGGGAAATGAGACTTGCAAGTCTCTATCCCTATTGTTCCCAGCTTTAAAGTCCAAAAAGTCAAAGAATGCCTCCAACATTCTCTACTAGGCACGTCAATCACACTGCTTGTTTCTCACGACAGGTGGGGGGGTTGACCAGGCCAATGGGAAAACTGAACATATGTAAAGAGGTATTGGACATCACATTAAGCAATGGGAATTACTCTAACTTGAGAGTGGCCAGAGCTGATTTATGGTAGTATTGTGGGGGAAAGTCTATAAGACCAACCTTACCCGCCAATTGGACTGGGACTTGTGCTATAATACAATTAGCAGTACCATTCACCCTGGCCTTCAAAAAGGAAGTTAAACCCGAATAGCATAGTCGGAACAAAAGGAATGTACTAGTTACATCCTTTGATAAAGGGATATATATTGATGCCATAGGGGTGCCCCGAAGAGTTCCAGATGAATTTAAAGCCCGAAATCAAATAGCTGCCGGATTCGAGTCTGCTCTCTTTTGGTGGTCAACCATAAATAAAAATGTTGATTGGATTAATTACATCTTTTACAATCAACAGAGATTCATAAACTATACCCGAGATGCAATTAAAGGGGATAGTGGAGCAATTGGATGCCACCAGTCGAATGGCTTGGGAAAATCGGATGGCTTTGGACATGGTTTTAGCAGAAAAAGGTGGGGTCTGTGTAATGTTAGGAGGACAGTGTTGTACCTTCATACCCAACAATACTGCTCCTGATGGGACAATAACAAAAGCTCTAGAGGGTCTCAATACCCTGGCAGCGGAACTTGCTGAAAACTCAGGAATAAATACTTCATTGACAGGATGGTTAGAAACATGGTTTGGGAAGTGGAAAACCTTAGCAGTCTCAATGTTTACTTCCCTAATTGTGGTAGGAAGAGTCTTAGTAGCGTTAGGATGTTGTATTATCCCTTGTGTCCGAGGACTAACACAAAGACTTATTGAAACCGCCCTATCTAAGAAAATGCCACTGACTCCTCCGGCTTACGATACTAGTATGATGGTATTAGAAGATGAAACGTCTCCACCATACTATATTAAGATGGAGGAAATTGACTAAAGTGTTGGAAAAGAAAAGAGTAAAGAGTAAAAAGAAAAAGAGGAGGGATTGTAAGAATTAGAGAATGTTTCTTTCCCAAATTATATTAAATAAAATACAAAGGACAGAAATTAAAAGAAGCCAGAGAACTCACCCTGAATGGGCCCCCCAGTCTAATGATAAATGAGGCCTAAAATATGTAAGGAACTCAATGCCCGGGTCATAAGGATGGCATGGGATTAATAGATGATAAATTATGCTTAGATAGGGAGGGATGGCATTGAATAAGTAGGTAACAGATAAATGAGGAATCCTCCCTTTCTGGAAACACAGACCAGGCATAAAAATGTGTCAAAAGAAGAGGTGTCTGCTGATGGAGAGTAAGAGGTCAAAGTTAAAATGAAGTTAAGGAATGTGTGGAAGAGCCAATAGGAAATTAGAGTAAGGGGATACAACACAACAAGAGGAGGGACTGTAAACGGGCGGGGAATAATGTATTCGGTTTAGGCGGTCGGGATAGGCTGTGAACCTCAAAGTACCCAGCCAATGGGGGAATGAGGGAGGAACCCTGCGGCCGGGCATAGGGAATAAAAACACGCTGCTTGAATGTTAAGGTGTGCCTACCTGCATAGCGCACCCACTCTTGCAAGACTGTATTCAATAAAAAGTGCTTTGCTTTCACCAATTTTCTTGTCCAGAGAACTCTTTCTTTTTACAGGACTTGAACAAAGTCACTTCTAACAGAAAGGTCACTAGGTTAACACCCTGTTCTGAAGGGAAAGGCAGCAGGAGGAGAAAAAGCACAGTTATATTATATTCTAATTCCAATTCAATTCTCCAAATGGTCTTTATGAGATCATTCAGAAATGTGGAGGCCTGTCCTTTCTACCCACTCCTAGACATGACCATTTGAAAATTAGAAACACATTATTTAAACATATCAGGAATCGAAGGGATTATTCTGGAGGCCATTAATGGTAAAACTTAAATAGCATGGGGGCCTAAATCTAGTTCCTTTCTTCCATGTACAAGATCAGGTTTTCAGGGAGCTCCTTTTGGAGCCATTTTTAATAAGAACTATGATAATGTTGGGTTTTTCCTGGTGGGTACTTTCATACTGTATGTTATTTGTTTTCATTTTTGGTGTGGATTAAGTTGTATGCTTCACTTTTGGGTGGAGGTAAAGTTCACGGTAGCTAAATATTTATTCTGTGAGCTTCATTTTAAGTGTCCCCAAATATGTTTACAGTCCACTTGATTTTTAGTTGCAGGTTGTTAATGAGTTCTCCCCTCCTTTATTGCAGTTTCCGTTTTTCACAGTAGTTCTGATGCTTATTTGTTTATTTATCAAGGAGACTAGCGGGTACAGGAGACAGATGTATACATCTAGATACTCTGAATCTTAATCCAAATATGTTTCGAGCTGTGAGCTTTTTGTCAGGGCAGGGGAGTGTGTAAATCGGGGCTGACCCAAAACGGGCTCCCCAGTTCGCCATCCCCATCTGCAGGTGGCAAATGGTGAGGCGGTTTTGCGGCTTTTCATGACGGTCCTGGGGTGAAACTTTGAGAATTGTTTCAGAGTGAGAGGGGGTGCTTACTGTGGCAACTGGCGGCTTCTTGTCTTTGGCACTTAAAAGAAATCCCGCTTGATCTGGCGGCAGGGCCGTTCTTTTAAAAAGCTACACCAGGGGTCCTCAAACTACGGCCCGCGGGACACATCCGGCCCGGCGGGTCTTTTCATCCGGCCCGGCAGCAGCCCTGTGTCTCCTGGGGGGGAGGGGAGGAGTGGGTGGCGGGGCACCCCCCCTCTGCCCCCCTGCCGGGTAAAACTGCGCGCTGTTCAGCTGAGTTCCTGGGTTAGAGAACACCCACCACCGCCCTTCGGCGCGCGCGCCCACCTTGCCTTTTCCCTCAGGCGAACCCTTCACCTTCCAGGAGCAGGTCGCGGTGCCGGCCAGGCCACGCCCCTCCAGTTCTCAGGAGATGCGGGCAGGGCTAAGGGACTAAGTCTGAGAGGCAGCTCCGAGCAGAGAGCTTGGAACCAGACGGCTCTTGCTGGACGAGAATAAGGGGTGTGCCTGGGCAAGAGTGCCTCGCAACATGGCCTCCTCCTTTTCTTTAGGTGGGGATGCCCGAGGAGTGGACCAGGTGAGCGAGCTGCCCTCTTTCTTCTGCCCCTTCCTCCCCTGTCCCTTGAGTCGCCTGCTCCTTTGCAAACTCCTCTCCTTTCTGCCAGCCCCCACCTCGATCCTTTGCAAACTCCTCTCCTTTCTGCCAGCCCCCACCTCGATCCTTTGCAAACTCCTTTCTGCCAGCCCCCACCTCGATCCTTTGCAAACTCTCCTTTCTGCCAGCCCCCATCTCGATCCTTTACAAACTCCTCTCCTTTCTGCCAGCCCCCACCTCGATCCTTTGCAAACTCTCCTTTCTGCCAGCCCCCACCTCGATCCTTTGCAAACTCCTCTCCTTTCTGCCAGCCCCCACCTCGATCCTTTGCAAACTCTTTCTGCCAGCCCCCACCTCGATCCTTTGCAAACTCTTCCTTTCTGCCAGCCCCCACCTCGATCCTTTGCAAACTCCTCTCCTTTCTGCCAGCCCCCACCTCGATCCTTTGCAAACTCTCCTTTCTGCCAGCCCCACCTCGATCCTTTGCAAACTCTTCCTTTCTGCCAGCCCCCACCTCGATCCTTTGCAAACTCCTTTCCTTTCTGCCAGCTCCCACCTCGATCCTTTGCAAACTCTCCTTTCTGCCAGCCCCCACCTCGATCCTTTGCAAACTCCTTTCCTTTCTGCCAGCCCCCACCTCGATCCTTTGCAAACTCTCCTTTCTGCCAGCCCCACCTCGATCCTTTGCAAACTCTCCTTTCTGCCAGCCCCCACCTCGATCCTTTGCAAACTCCTTTCTGCCAGCCCCCACCTCGATCCTTTGCAAACTCTCCTTTCTGCCAGCCCCCACCTCGATCCTTTGCAAACTCTTCCTTTCTGCCAGCCCGCACCTCGATCCTTTGCAAACTCATTTCTGCCAGCCCCCACCTCGATCCTTTGCAAACTCTCCTTTCTGCCAGCCCCACCTCGATCCTTTGCAAACTCTCCTTTCTGCCAGCCCCCACCTCGATCCTTTGCAAACTCTCCTTTCTGCCAGCCCCCACCTCGATCCTTTGCAAACTCCTTTCCTTTCTGCCAGCCCCCACCTCGATCCTTTGCAAACTCTCCTTTCTGCCAGCCCCACCTCGATCCTTTGCAAACTCTCCTTTCTGCCAGCCCCCACCTCGATCCTTTGCAAACTCCTTTCTGCCAGCCCGCACCTCGATCCTTTGCAAACTCTTCCTTTCTGCCAGCCCGCACCTCGATCCTTTGCAAACTCCTTTCTGCCAGCCCCCACCTCGATCCTTTGCACTCTTCCTTTCTGCCAGCCCGCACCTCGATCCTTTGCAAACTCCTTTCTGCCAGCCCGCACCTCGATCCTTTGCAAACTCTCCTTTCTGCCAGCCCCCACCTCGATCCTTTGCAAACTCCTTTCCTTTCTGCCAGCCCCCACCTCGATCCTTTGCAAACTCTCCTTTCTGCCAGCCCCCACCTCGATCCTTTGCAAACTCCTTTCTGCCAGCCCCCACCTCGATCCTTTGCAAACTCTCCTTTCTGCCAGCCCCCACCTCGATCCTTTGCAAACTCTTCCTTTCTGCCAGCCCGCACCTCGATCCTTTGCAAACTCATTTCTGCCAGCCCCCACCTCGATCCTTTGCAAACTCTCCTTTCTGCCAGCCCCACCTCGATCCTTTGCAAACTCTCCTTTCTGCCAGCCCCCACCTCGATCCTTTGCAAACTCTCCTTTCTGCCAGCCCCCACCTCGATCCTTTGCAAACTCCTTTCCTTTCTGCCAGCCCCCACCTCGATCCTTTGCAAACTCTCCTTTCTGCCAGCCCCACCTCGATCCTTTGCAAACTCTCCTTTCTGCCAGCCCCCACCTCGATCCTTTGCAAACTCCTTTCTGCCAGCCCGCACCTCGATCCTTTGCAAACTCTTCCTTTCTGCCAGCCCGCACCTCGATCCTTTGCAAACTCCTTTCTGCCAGCCCCCACCTCGATCCTTTGCACTCTTCCTTTCTGCCAGCCCGCACCTCGATCCTTTGCAAACTCTCCTTTCTGCCAGCCCCCACCTCGATCCTTTGCAAACTCCTTTCTGCCAGCCCCCACCTCGATCCTTTGCAAACTCTCCTTTCTGCCAGCCCCACCTCGATCCTTTGCAAACTCTTCCTTTCTGCCAGCCCCCACCTCGATCCTTTGCAAACTCTCCTTTCTGCCAGCCCCACCTCGATCCTTTGCAAACTCTTCCTTTCTGCCAGCCCGCACCTCGATCCTTTGCAAACTCCTCTCCTTTCTGCCAGCCCCCACCTCGATCCTTTGCAAACTCTCCTTTCTGCCAGCCCCCATCCTCGATCCTTTGCAAACTCCTTTCCTTTCTGCCAGCCCCCACCTCGATCCTTTGCAAACTCCTTTCTGCCAGCCCGCACCTCGATCCTTTGCAAACTCTTCCTTTCTGCCAGCCCGCACCTCGATCCTTTGCAAACTCTTCCTTTCTGCAGCCCCCACCTCGATCCTTTGCAAACTCTTCCTTTCTGCCAGCCTGCACCTCGATCCTTTGCAAACTCTCCTTTCTGCCAGCCCCACCTCGATCCTTTGCAAACTCCTCTCCTTTCTGCCAGCCCCCACCTCGATCCTTTGCAAACTCTCCTTTCTGCCAGCCCCCATCTCGATCCTTTGCAAACTCCTCTCCTTTCTGCCAGCCCCCACCTCGATCCTTTGCAAACTCTTCCTTTCTGCCAGCCCCCACCTCGATCCTTTGCAAACTCCTCTCCTTTCTGCCAGCCCCCACCTCGATCCTTTGCAAACTCTCCTTTTTGCCAGCCCCCGCCACGATCCTTTGCAAACTCTCCTTTCTGTCAGCCCCCACCTCGCAAGCCCTTCTCCCTCCTTGTGTTTTGCAACAGTGAGTTAACTTGTTGAAGAAATAGAGGACCGGGAGCGGAAGGGGGGGGGATCCAAAATTCACAGTCGGGCAATGCCTTTATTGGGATCAATTTTAAAAAATCCACAAAAATGTGCAACCCGAATTTAATAATAATGTTATTTCCCAACTGCGGGTGGACCGGCTAGCTTTGCTTTTTCAACAACAGGAAGGATCTGAATCAAGGTATTTTCATACATGAGGCTCCTGTTTGGTGTGTGCTGAAGGTTGCTGTCCTATAGCCAATTATCTGAGAGTAAGCCGGTTGGACTTTACTTCTGAGTAGATATGTATAAGATTGTGCACTGTAAGGCTGTAAGCACCATTGCGTGCAGTGAGTAAGCATGCATTAGGATGCGGCTGCCTGTCAGTTTGGTAAGGCAATATGCTTTTCCTATGTGGAACTGCTTTCTGTGTAGAAAACTTCTAAAAAAAAAGGAACAGAGCTGATAGCTTGAACGTGGCACACGGGAACTGGGATAGTCTGGCTTCATCCTTGCAGGGATATTTTTTTTATTACTAATATCCACATGGTCCATTTAAAAACAAACAAACAAACCTAAAAAACAGAACAAGAGTGCAACCTTAACTGAAAAGCTATCCCAATCTGTGTTAATTTCGCGAGGGGTAGCCTTGGTTAGTCCATGTTGCAGCAAAACCAAGAGTCTTGTGGCATCTTAAGGCTAACAAATTTGGCTCAAGCTTTCATGGACCAGAGTCCACTGCATTAGATGCAGGAAGTCATTAGCCAAAAGCAGGCCCATACTTCCCATTGAAATACTAATAAGCTTATGTTGATTAAAATTGTTCTTCATTTTAAATATTGTACTGTTTTTTCCTGTTTTTTTGCACTACAAATAAGATATGTGCAGTGTGCAAATCAAGGCTTTCTATACCTTTTAAAAATTTAATGTATTTCAATTTTAGACAGCAAATTAATTTATAATTAATGTATTATTAATTTATAATAACTTTCCATTTAATCAAGTAAAAAAAAAGGACCCCGGTCCATTTTTTTTACTTGATTAATTCGTTCATATTTTTTTCAAACTATAGTTCGGCCCCCCAACAGTCTGAAGGACAATGAACTGGCCCCCTGTTTAAAAAGTTTGAGGACCCCTGAGCTACACCATTCTTTTACCATTTAAGAACTGATGCCAGGACTGCCACTGGCGGCAGTGGCTGGAGCTGGGCCCGCATCATCCTGGGAGCATTTTTTATTTAGATCTAGAAGCAGCCTTGGTTGCCCTAGCGGATGGCTTCTACCGGGGAGTAGACAGGGGTGCAGCTCTGTTAATTCTCCTGGACCTCTCGGCAGCCTTCAGTGCCATCAAACACGTTATTCTTCTGGGCCATCCCGCTGGAATAGGACTGGGGGGGGCGGCGGCATCTTTATTGTGGCTCCAGCCCTTTCTGGAGGCATGGACCCAGGGAATGGTGCTGGGGGGACTTCTCTTCTGCCCCATGTTGGCCTTTGAGGTCCCACAAGGCCCCAGCCTGTCCCCCTTGCTTTAGAGCACCTAAGTGAAGCGGCGGAGAGAGGAGTCACCTGGAGGCTTTGGGCTACCCACTCTCTTGTTTCCACCTACAAGCCGCAGGGAAGCTGTGAAAACAGCTGTCCGAACGAAGGCAGCTTTGGGATGGGTAAGGGCAAACAAACTGGAACGTAATCCAGATAAGATGGTACTTTGGGTAGGGGAATTTGTTGATGTGGGCGGAGGTGCGCTACCAGTGGTAAATGGGGTTCTTCCCCTGAAGGGCCGGGTATGCAGCCTGAAGTTCCTCCTGGACTTGGTGCTCCAATGCTGTTGGTTTCCAGGGGTCTCTTGTGTCAGCTCCATCTGATTCGCCAGCTGTGCCCCTATCTGGAGAAGGCGGACCTTGCCACGGGCAGCCATGCCCTGGTTATACATAGATTAGACTACTGTAATGCACTTTACATAAGGCTGCCTTTGAAGATGGCTGGGAAGCTTCTGTCGGTGCGGTATGCCCCTGCCTGGTTGCTCTGTACTGGCTACTCTGGGTAGCAGTGTGTTTCCAGTCCCAATTTAAAGTGCTGGTAGCTACCTTAAAACCCCTAAATGGTTTGGGACCAGGTTATCTGAAAGGTTATTCCTATATGAATCCACCTAGCCCCTAAAACTGGCCATGGAGACCCTGCTCATAGACCTGTCAATAAGATCCATCAGGGTGGAGGGGCCTTTTTGGTGGTGACCCTGTCCCTTTGGCGCTCCCTGACCTGGGATGTGTGTTTAGAATCATAGAATAGTAGAGTTGGAAGGGGCCTATAAGGCCATCAAGTCCAGTCCCCTGCTCAATGCAGGAATCCAAGTTAAAGCATCCCTGACAGATGGCTGTCCAGCTGCCTCTTGAATGCCTCCAGTGTGGGAGAGCCCACCACCTCCCTAGGTAGTTGGTTCCATTGCCCTATTGCTCTAACAGTCAGGAAAGTTTTCTTGATATCCAGGCAGAATCTGGCTTCCTGTAACTTGAGCCCATTATTCCGTGTCCTGCCTGCGCTCTGGGATGGACGAGAAGAGGTCCTGGCCCTCCTGTGTGACAACCTTTCAAGTACTTGAAGAACGCTCTCATATCACCCCCCAGTCTCCTCTTCTGAAGGCTAAAGATGCCCATTTCCTTCAGTCTCTCCTCATAGGGCTTTGTTTCCAGTCCCCTGATTATCTTTGTTGCCCTCCTCTGAACCTTTCCCAGTTTGTTTGCATCCTTCTTAAAGTGTGGTGCCCAGAGCTGGACGCAGTACTCAAGATGAGTCTTCACACTGCCTTTTGATGGGTGGCACTACATGCTGTCTATCCGGAAGCAGCTTTGATGCCCCAAACGAGGCACTCTTGTCCTTGAGGGGAGGGTGTTTACCGCAGGTCAGGTGCTCTATCTATGTGATCAAGGGGCTTCCAGATGGAGGCTGCCAAGCACTACCAATGAGAAGGCATTGTGCGGCTGTTCTGCCTTTTTCTCCTTAATGGATTTTCTGCAGTAAGAAAAAAAGGTGGAAGAAGTGGTGGGAAAGCACAGGACGGTTATGAGTGAAAGATGATGTCTAGGCCCCCTGTGAAATTCTGTGAATGACAGAGTGTTTTTGTGAAGGATCAGCAACAGGATCCTTTGCGTGAGTTCGGCAATTATAGGGTTAACCGGCAATGAGATACAGCTTCAATAAGCGCCGACAATCACCTCCGAGCTCTAGCGACCACCCGCGAGGCTTTTACTCACAAAAGGAAACCGCAGCCCTTTAAATGCCCAAATAAGGCTTTTATTTGTTTATACAATAATACAGAACGGAACTAGCAGGTCTTCAGGAATACTATACTGTCAACACAACCTTAGCTGATCCCCGTCTTACCCAATGAGCAGGCTCCCAGGCTAGCAGATCGAACCTCGTCTGTGTCCTCAGATCAGAGACAATACTCCTAGTCAGTGTCAGCCTAACTCCCGATCGGCGCTTCGTGGATGAGAATGGTGTACCCGGACTGCTTGCTTTAAGGTGGATCTGGCCCTGGCGTACCCGTGGTTCCCAACAACCCAAACCCGGAAGGGAGAGGGGTTTTCTACCCCTGAGTTCTCGCTCCCCCGCCCTCCAGGTCAGGTGGGGGCTTATGCCTGCCCCCTTGGTTCAGGTGGGCTTATCCCCGCCCGGGAAGAAGATGACGTACTGGTACTCTGCAGCTCTTTGAGACTGCCCTGATAGCTTGATGATCCTTGATGGCTCTTCCTTGGTTTTGTGGATCTCCACCGAGACCCTCCTTTGTTGGGGATGATGGTCCGTCTGCTACTTCTCCGATGACTTCATCCCCCCTTCCTTGCCCCCTCCCTTGGGCGAAAGCCATGTGTGTGTGTGTGGACCTATGTTGGACTTTCTCCACATCCTCCCATTTGGGGGAAGATGGCATTGGGGTCCACCACCCCAATCCCTATCTAACTATCTCCTACTGAGAAAGCCCGGGACAACCCATCTGCCACGATGTTGTCCTTGCCCTTGATGTGTTCAACTGAAAAATCAAAATCCTGCAGGGCTAAACTCCACCGCAACAACTTTTGGTTGGACCCCTTCACCCTGTCCAGCCAACACAAGGGGGAATGGTCGGTCTGCAGCCGGAACCGGCAGCCCCACAGGTAGGGGCGAAGCTTGGTCACTGCCCACACTATTGCTAGGCACTCTTTCTCGACAGTGGCCAAGTTCCGCTCCCGAGGCAAAAGCTTTTTACTCAGAAAGGCAACTGGGCACAGCCCCTGCCCCGGCCGTTCCTGCAGCAAGACTGCTCCCATCCCCGCTTCTGAGGCATCCGTCTGCAGGACAAAAGGGGCTTCAAAGTCTGGGGCTTGCAGCACCGGGGCTGCCATCAGACAGGCTTTCAGTCCTTCAAACGCTGTTTGGCAAGCGGCTGACCATTGGACCTTAACGGGTTGCCGCTTTTTGCACAAGTCAGTCAGGGGGCGGCTAGCTGGCTAAAATGGGGCACAAACTTACGATAATAGCCAGCCAGCCCTAAAAAAGCTTGGACCTGTTTTTTCGTCTGGGGTTGGGGCCAGGTGCGCACCGACTCTATCTTGGCCTCCAGGGGCTTGACACTACCTCCCCCCACCTTGTGTCCAAGGTACTCCACCTCCCCCCGCCCAACCTGGCTCTTTTTTGCCTTCACCGTCAGCCCTGCGTCCTGAATCCTCTGAAATACCTGGCAGACGTTGCAGATGCTGCTCCCAGGTGGAGCTAAAAATGGCTTTATCATCTAAATAGGCACAGGTGAACTCCCCCAGCCCATTTAACATCCCGTTTACCAGCCTCTGGAAGGTAGCCAGACCATTCCGGACCCCGAAGGGGAGGGTGGTGAATTGGAACAACCCCAGGTGGGTCACAAAAGCAGATTTCAGGGCAGCATCCGAATCGAGCGGGACCTGCCAATAACCCTTTGTCAGATCCAGGGTAGTAATGTACTTGGCCCCCCCAAGCCTCTCCAATAGCACATCCATGTTGGGGATGGGGTAGGGGTCAGGGACAGTCACTTTGTTTATTTTCCGGTAGTCCACGCAGAACCGGACACCCCCATCTTTCTTGGCTACTAACACAATTGGGGAGGACCAGGGGCTCGAGCTGGGAACAATGACCCCCAGGTCCAGCATGGCTTGGACCTCATCGGCGACGACTTGGGCATGGGGCCCCACCGCTCGGTAGGGTAGGGACTGTATGGGGGGGCTATCCCCTGTATCAATGGTGTGTTGTGTGAGTGTGGTGCATCCTGGACGGTCCGAGAACATGGGCTGAAAATCCTCTAACACCTGGGTGATCTGTTGCCGCTGCTGTTCTGACAGAGAGGGGGACAGTTGGATCTCATCCATTCCTCCCCCTTCCCCCCACTCGGCCAACTCTCCGTCCGGGTCTCCCTGTTCCACACATTCCTGCACTCCCCCCACCTTCGTTCCCCGTTCCACATACGATTTCAGCATATTTACATGAAATACCTTTTGCCTCCCCGGCTGTCCAGGGAAAGCTACTTGATAGTTCACCTCCCCCGACCTTCCAATCACGGTCCCTGGGCCCTCCCACTTCAAGCACAATTTGTCCGTTTTTTGGGGGCGCAGTACCAACACTTGGTCCCCCACTTCAAAAGTCCGTGGCACAGCCGTCCTGTTGTACCACGCGCTCTGCCGCTGCTGTGCTGCTCCGAGATGCTGCTGCGCCGTCTCCCACACCTCCCGAAGGACAGTTTGGAGGTGCTGCATGAAAGTATGCACAGGCATGGACGATTCTGCGGCAACCCCCTCCCCCATTCCGCCCGCAACAGAGCCAAAGGTCCCCTGAGCTCCCTTCCAAACATCAGTTCGTTGGGGGAGAATCCCAGGCTTTCTTGGGGGGAGTCCCTGTAGGCAAACAACAAGTAGGGGAGGGCTTGATCCCAAGTCCCGGGGTGCTTAGCCGCATAAGCCCTGATCATTTTTTCAAGAGTCTGATTGAAACGTTCCACCAGCCCATTGGTCTCGTGATGATATGGCACCGAAGTTAGGTGCTCCACACCCCCCAGTTCCCACATTTTTTAAAACAGTTTGGACACGAATCCCATGCCGCAGTCCGAAACCACCGTGTGGGGCATTCCTAGGCGGGCGAAAAGAGAGAGGAGAGTCTTAGCCAGGCTGGTGGCGGAGATGGAGGCTAGAGCAAAAGCCTCGGCATAGCGAGTGGCAAAGTCAACAACAGTCAATATAAACTTCTTCCCCGTCTTGGTGGGGGGATTCAAGGGTCCCACGATATCCATCCCTATCCTTTCAAAGGGGATGCCCACAATGGGTAGGGGTTGCAGGGGGGCTTTCGGATGGTCCCGGTTATGCCCCACCCGCTGGCAGACATCGCAGGACCGGCAATATTCCCGCACTTCATTCGCCACCATGGGCCAGTAAAACCCCTCTGTCACTCTGGCCAATGTCCGTTTCTGTCCCAAGTGACCTCCCCACGCCACATCGTGGGCCAGCTGTAGCACAGCCTGGCGGTACCTCGCAGGCACAACTAATTGTCTTTTTCTTGGTTGGGGACCCGGCTCAGTCCTTGGGCAGAATTCTCGGTAGAGAGCTCCTGCCTCCCACAGAAACTGCTCTGACTGGTCCCCTGCCCCGGACCCTTGACTGGCCCGATCCCGACATCCTTGGAGGGATGGGTCGCTCTGCTGCTCCTCCTGAAACACCTTCTGAGTCCCAAAATCTTGGGCCATTGGCGCGAACCCCCCTTGGTCTTCTTCCCTCCCCAAAGCCGAGGGGAGCGGCGGGGGACGGCTGACTGTCTCTGCTGGGGTCACTTTACCGCGACCGGGATGGGAGACCGGGGACCTGAGAGGCTGCGGGGCAGGGGCTTGCTTGGCCTGACGCCGTGTCACCACCCCCACCTTAACCTGGGCAGCCCGGAACGCAACGTCGTTCCCGATGATGATCCCCCATTCTTGTTGTCCATGCACTATAACATCCACCTCCCCTTCCCATCCCTTGTACTTGACCCAGACCCGGGCGAGGGGGACAGCTATGTTGGGGGAATTATAGGGCTTTATGGCGCAGGTGCGCCCTTTTAGCAACTGTCTCTTCTTTACCTTACTCCGAGGTAAAGCAGTTATGTCCGCCCCAGTGTCCCTATACCCCACATGGGAAACATTGTTCACAGAGATGGACTCACAGAATTTGCTCTGGCTCCAACGCAGCTGCTCCGGTGAGGCAATGCGCATCAAGGATGCCTGCGAGATGGCCCCCAGGGAATGCTGTCCTCCGCTCCTCAGGGACCGCGCCGCGTCTTCCCCGTCTTCCTCGAGGGACGAGCTGGACTGCTGATCCTCCTCGTGTTCCTCCGGTTCGCGGAACTCTGGAGCAAGCATCCTCCCCACTTTGCCCGGGGATGCCTTGGCGTTACGGTTCTTCGCGAGGAGTTTGGGGCAACTCCTCTTGAGGTACCCCGGTTCTTTGCAATAAAAACAGCCACTGGCGCTGGGGCTTTCCTTGGGTTTGCCTAGGGCTCCCTCCCAAGGTTTGGGGTTGCCCTTTTCTGCGCTCCCTTTAGCCCCGCCACGGTTGAGGTTGCCCCCCTTTGTCCCTTTGGGCTGCCGATATAGTCCCATTTGGTCGGCCAACTTGCCCATTTCCCGACAGTTCGGGGGGTCCCGATCCCTCACCGCCGTAGCCAAGTCCTCCGGGATAGTGGCACAAAATTGTTCTTGAATCATGAGTTCCCGCACCTCCGCCAAAGTGGTCTTCCCGGTGGCCCCGATCCATGCGTCCCACACCTGCCCCAGGTGCGCCATCCAGGAGGCATACGTGTCCCCTGGGGTAGGCTGTCCGTAACGAAATTTACGGCGACAAGGTTCGGCGGTGAGGGCGAACCTTTCTCTCACTGCTTCCTTGAACGCCCCATAGTCCAAGGGGGCAGTTTGGGTGTGAATACCCAGGAGATCAGCCAACTCCCCGCTGACCTGAGTCCTTAGGGCGGACATCCTTAAATTGTCCGGCACCTTCTGCTCCAGGCAGGCAGCCTCGAACAGGGTGAAAAAGATCAACACATCCTGCCCAGACTGGTAGGTGGGGAATTGCTTCCTGTCCCATTTAGGGGTCAGGCTGCCCCCACTTTGGGGTGTAGGGGATCCCCCTTGTCCGGCGCCCGCGGTCAGCCTGGCCAACTCCAGCTGCATCTGCAGCGCTGCTTGTTGCTGCTGGAGCATTTCCTGTTGATGCCGCATCAACTCCCTGGCCTGCTGCCAATTAAGTTGGGGAAAGAGGGCATCCAACCCTCCTCCCCCCATGGCTCCACCAGCAACCCTTCTGTCGAGGTCTTCCTCCAACTCAGGGTCCCTCCTCTCGCTTCCCCTGGCACTACTCGTAAGGCTGGGGCTATCCCACTGCTTGGGTTCCTGCCCTACTAACAAAGATGAGGGGGCTCCCTCCCCTCCTTGCTTTGCAGTCTTCGGCCGCACTACCCACTCCATTGTGGAGGTCTGGGTTGGGGTCTCTGGGCTGCTCACTAGCTCCAACTGTTCCTGGCTCAGGCTATTCATTTCTTTGGTCTGAGCGCTTCCTAACAATCTGCTAGCCTGCCCCAAGCCCTGTTAGTTCCAACTGTCAAATGTGGTTTCCAATTGTCCCGTCGTCTGCCACCATGTGAAAGATCAGCAACAGGATCCTTTGCGTGAGTTCGGCAATTATAGAGTTAACCGGCAATGAGATACAGCTTCAATAAGCGCCGGCAATCACCTCCGAGCTCTAGCGACCACTCGCGAGGCTTTTACTCACAAAAGGAAACCGCAGCCCTTTAAATGCCCAAATAAGGCTTTTATTTGTTTATACAATAATACAGAACGGAACTAGCAGGTCTTCAGGAATACTATACTGTCAACACAACCTTAGCCGATCCCCGTCTTACCCAATGAGCAGGCTCCCAGGCTAGCAGATCGAACCTCGTCTGTGTCCTCAGATCAGAGACAATACTCCTAGTCAGTGTCAGCCTAACTCCCGATCGGCGCTTCGTGGATGAGAATGGTGTACCCGGACTGCTTGCTTTAAGGTGGATCTGGCCCTGGCGTACCCGTGGTTCCCAACAACCCAAACCCGGAAGGGAGAGGGGTTTTCTACCCTGAGTTCCCGCTTCCCCGCCCTCCAGGTCAGGTGGGGGCTTCTGCCTGCCCCCTTCGTTCAGGTGGGCTTATCCCTGCCCGGGAAGAAGGTGACGTACTGGTACTCTGCAGCTCTTTGAGACTGCCCTGATAGCTTGATGATCCTTGATGGCTCTTCCTTGGTTTTGTGGATCTCCACCGAGACCCTCCTTTGTTGGGGATGATGGTCCGTCTGCTACTTCTCCGATGACTTCATCCCCCCTTCCTTGCCCCCTCCCTTGGGCGAAAGCCATGTGTGTGTGTGTGTGGACCTATGTTGGGCTTTCTCCACAGTTTTTGTTGTTGTTGTTGTTGTTTTTTCCCTTGTATTTTATTGGACTGTACATCGCTCAGAGTGGCCGGATGACTGGCCAGATGGGCGATTCAAAAATATAATAAATAAATAAGTAAATACTCTGGTCTGTTTCTAAGCACAATCCAGAGTGCTGGTGCCCACCTTTAAAGCCTTAAAAGGCTTGAGGCCTGGAGAGAAGTCTACCCACAGGAGCCAACGCAAAATGCCAAGATCACACCTCTTCCTCTAAGCCAGTGTTCTCCAACCTTGGGTCCCCAGATGTTTTTGGCCTACAACTCCCAGCATGCCCCAGCCAGCGTAGCTGGGGCATGCTGGGAGTTGTAGGCCAAAAACACCTGGGCACCCAAGATTGGAAAACACTGCTCTAAGCCCCCTGCCTTCTAAAGTGCGACAGGTGGTGACCGAAGAGAGCGCTGCGCAATGACCGTATCACTCACCCAGGCCTTCTTCCGGCAAGCCATCTAAGCTGGTTTTGATTTGGCAGGTGCAACAACTGAGCAGATGGAGAGGGCAAGGGCGGTAGCGAAGCGCAGAGAGCCAGAGCTGGCGGGGAGCCGCCCCATCCGGAGAGGAAATCCTGCCCCTGAGAAGGATGCTTGCACACTGCTGGGAGACAGATGCCGTGGCCATCTCCCTGGCCACAAAGTGCCACGATGACTCAAGTCAGATAATAAAGAAGAGCCCATTGTCTCTGCAACAGACAGCATGGGGGAGGGGGCAGAACAGACTGCCTTGCCTTTGCCCTCTGGCAAGACCCCATTGATCCTCTGAAAGAAAGATCCCACCAAGGAAGGAAGGAATCTGGCAGAGGACTACTCTTTTTTCGCCACAGGCAGCAGCAAGGAGAGGAGCCCAAAGTGTGCTGGGGAAGCGCCATCCAGGTGACCCAGCCTCGGACTTCGTGTGAGTCCAAAGAATGACCGCACAGAATAAGAAACAGAAGTCAGAATCACTTTGGCGAGTGAAAGCATCAGAACACTCTGAAAGCGCACGAGCATCCAAACTCGCCAACGATGTTGGTCCAGCTGAGAGCACTATTCCTCGGGGACGCCATGTGGGTGGGGTTCAGTGCCCTCCGCATCAGCTTTCCCCCAGGGAATAAGGGGACATGGACATGCCTGCCCCGTAGAGACACAGTTGGCCCCCACCTCCCCTGGCACGAGTCCTA
The DNA here is from genome assembly GCA_021292165.1 of Shinisaurus crocodilurus. Taxonomy (NCBI): domain Eukaryota; kingdom Metazoa; phylum Chordata; class Lepidosauria; order Squamata; family Shinisauridae; genus Shinisaurus; species Shinisaurus crocodilurus. The sequence goes on from CM037885.1 coordinate 36,818,727, forward strand.
TAAAGTAGGGTGGATCTCCAGATGTGTTGGACTTCAGTTCTCAGAATCCCCTGCCAGCATGGCGTATGGTCAGGAATGCTGGGAGTTGAAGTCCAAAACATCTGGAGATCTATTGTCTGCCTTCCCCTGCTGTAAAGGTGCCTTCACACTAGTTTGGGGATATTGGGGCAGTTTGCACCAAGTGACACGATTGGTGCTTCACCCTGGATTTGGGTGCAGAAAAGAACGGGGCTCAGTAAAGAGGATGTAAAAAAAGAAAATAAAAGAAAAGGATGTCCGAAGGATCCATAGGTGGGGAAGGGGTCCAGCTTCTGATTTCAAATAGAGCCCTCCTCGGTTAGCAGTGCAGGTGCAGCCCTCCATTCAGGCATAGATCTGCCAGCTGAGGAGGGCTTTCCTTCCCCCCGCCCAGCAAAGCTATACACGGGCAAGAAACACAGACGGTGGCGAGAGGGAAACTGCACACCTGCAAAGGGCAGCAGGACTGCCCAGAGGGAGAAAAGATGGCCTCCCCTGGGAAACTGCTGGGTGTGCACAGGCCTCGAGCCAAGAGTGGCCAAAACAAGGCCCCCACACACACACAGAGAGTTGTGTGGTCTGTAGACTGCAACTTGGGTCTGTTTATCATGCTGAAAATCTCAGCTCCCAAGGGGAGCCTGTTGGCCTAAGCAGAAGGCTTCCCCCCGCAGCAGTTGACTTCCGCTCAAGGGTGTACCAGGATGACACACATACATGCAGCCCAGGTTTTGTATCGGACCTTTTACACCAGCGACTGCAAGAAATGAACCAAACTTTTGTGCTTTAAAAACCACAGCAGGCCAAAGACACTTTCCCCATAGTGGGTCAGGTTCTCTTTTAGCCCACTCTTTCAGAAGGGTTTTTGCTTATCTACCACCTCACCAAAAAATATGTGTGTGTGCGGAATTTGTGTTCTACCTAGCCAATGACAGCATCTTGATGCACAGAAAACCGAACTACCAAGTACACCATTCAAGCATTAAAATCTACCACCACTAAAAGCAAACGTGACGTGAAGAAAAAAAGGTTCCGTGCTGCCTCTGAAGACTCAGAGGCACAAGAAGACTCAGGCTCATGCAGACTTCCAGGCGAAAGGAGCCACCACTGAGAAGTCCTCCTTCTCACACACCTTGATGTTTCCACTCACGGAGACTGTGCAAGGCGAATAAAGGAGCAACAAGAATATATCAACTGTGCTGCTTTGGCTGTTTAGCTTTTGAGTTTGGCTTGTTTTAACTGGCTCACTCTTGAGTTTGTTTAAAACTGATTATTGTATTATATTGATATTGAATTTATATTGCAAACTACTTTGGGAAAACTGCAGTTTTATTTTTATTTATTTATATTTATTTGCAACATTTATATACTGCTCCACATCTAAACAGATTCTCAAGCGGTGAACATCTGAGGCCATGGATGTTGCACATACCTCCTCATTTCCCTGCGGAATTTGCCTCCAAATTACTGGGGCCCACCTGCACGGTTCGTCATGTTCTTGGCCTTACTACTTGGCTCAGTAGTTCGCGCTGGGCTTTTGCCACCCACCACCTGCCCAGGAGTTACGTTTTAGGCCAGGGGTCCTCAAACTGAGGCCCGCGGGACACATGCGGCCCGCCTTGCCTTTTAATCCAGCCCACCGCCCTGCGTCTCCTGCGGGGGGGGGGACAGGAGGAATGGCGGCTGAAGCGGCGGCGGCAGCAAGGTAGCCCGGGGGCAGTGCGGGGGCCACGGTGGGCAGCCCCCTGCAGCACTCCTTCCTGACCGACGTGTATGAGATGGAGGGGGGCCTCTTGAGCCTGCTGAACGACTTCCACTCGGGGAAGCTGCAGGCATTCGGTGAGTTCCTCAGCGGGGTCAGTCCTCCGCCTCGGCTCCGGCAGGATGGTGGCTGAGAGAAAGCCGTCTCGCCAATATCCATTTCTGGGCAGGGGGTGCCCAGGGGGCTTGAGTGCCCGCTCCGCAGCCAAGCTCACAGAGCAGCAGCTCCGAACCGGCAACCATCTTATAGGGCTGTTGTGAGGAGAACGTGGGGTTCCCCCAAGCGCCGTGCCGGTCGCCCTGAGCTGTGCAGTGGTGGAAGGGTGGGAAACAAATCGGATACTAATTATCTGGAGTCAGTTTCAGGCCCAGCTCTGCGTGGAGCCCCCGCCAACTGTTTCCCTTACTCTTGTGTAAGTGTACATGGTTCTGATTCAGATTGGGACCACGTCACTCCAGGAAAGGGGGGGTTAATTCTTCACAGGGTATGGGGATGTTAAAAAAAAGTGGGGGGAGGTCTCCATTGGAGGGATCCTCGAGCGAACAGTCAAAAGGCACCCTGCAGCCAGCCCGTCTGCTTTTCCTTCGTGGATGTTTTTCCAGTAAGGAAAAAAGGCAGAAGGAGCACTGGGAGAACACCGGAACCTTATGACATCGTCGTCTGGACCCCCCTGCACGCATAAGACCAGAGCACCAGGGCCGTTCTTTGCTTTGAGCATGAACTGCAGAAAGTCTTCGGGCCAAAGCTGTTCACCACATGGGAGATCTGAAATTGGATCTCTCATTCAATATAAAATACTAAAAAAATGAATCGGCTGCAGGGCCAGCCCACATTATTTTGCTGCCTGAGGCAAAGCTCAAGATGGCGCCCCCCACCCTCCTCAATTCCAGAGAGAAGCCAACTGGACTGGTAGCTGAATCTTGCTTTGATACTGGCAACAGGACAGCATCTTCCACTGCACCCAATGACCGGAGGCTAGCTTAGGGGAACAGGGCAAGCCATGTGCGACACACACAGCTCTGTCTTCCTGCCCCCCACGGCACCTGTTGCCCGAGGCCTAATGGTAGGGCTGGCCCACTGCAGCCGTGTGTGGGGTGTTCTGATTGGAGCAGTGGTGACAGCGGAGACAGAGTTCCCCGACTTTCCACATGGAAACACACACACCCCTCAGCCAGTTAGCCTGGGGAGGAAGGGAAAATACCAGCTTGATCGTGAATTGCAACTCCAGGGTGCCTGTGATTTGATCAGGAAAAGTGGGGGCAGGGAGCAGCTCCCCCAAATTTCTTACTCATCTCCAGCTGCTGCTCTCTCACCCAGGACCCTATCCCCAAGTAGTGCTTTTGTCTGATAAAAGCCTGCTACCCTATCAGGGCACCTTTTTCTCTCGACCAAAAGTTTTAAACATCCGATGTACACTTACCTAGAAGCAATTCCCTTTGAATTCAGTGGGGCAGTCTTCTGAGGAGACACGCATAAGATCCTCTTAATCTACCAAAATAATTAAAACTTGTAGCCTTGTATGCGCCAGACTATAGAAAAAGCTGGAGTTTAGAACACAAATAGTAGTGGTGACAATGCTTTTGAGCATGTGCAGAGTGAACTGCTCTCACCACTACAGCTGGGATGCTCAGGTTGACTCAAGTTGTGGGGCTGGCTATGTACAAGTAGGGATGCTTATGGTACATCTCTTGCAGCTTTCTAGGTAAACGCATCACTTAGTCTAAAACATGGGCATGTTACACTTGCTCTTATATAGTAACCTTACCAGGAAAACTCTTTGTACAAAACTTATGTTAATTCTTCCATGGTTACTTGTTCTACTCAAAAGTGCATTCCTACATGGTAAAATAAAGGAACAATCACAGTACAGATGCTGTAAAACACCACCTTTATTAGGAGCAACCAATGTTATGTTCACAATATAGGATGCAAATTTCTGAGTTGTACAAAACTTCTCCTCAGTCTAGAGATTTAAAAAAAAATTAAATGGGGTAGCAGGAAATGCTTGAGCAAGGGTGTGGTGTTAAGCCTACAGCCCCGTCATGAGATGGCATGAAGGCAGCCTTGGCATACCGATTAGGATAGAACCATGCCTTGCCCAAAGATGCCAGCTTGTAACAGACATATATATGCTGGGTCATAGCAAAGTCAGAAGAGCCCTGCTGGATCAGACCAAAAGTGAATCTAGTCCACTCTCCTCTTCGGCCAAGTGGCCAACCAGATAGCTCACGAGGCAAGCAGACAACCACTCCCATTCCTGGTACTGAGAGGTAGATGGTCTCTGGCCATGGGGGTTCCGTAGAGCCAGCATGACTAGTAGCCTTCTGGATTTGTCCTTTTAAAGCCACTGGCTTACATGGCTTTAAAAGGGGATTAGATAGAGAAGCAGATGTAACAAGTTGTTCAAAAGCCAAGAGCAAGCACTAATCAGAGGTCTTTTATGAGAACAAAGCTGGTTAACTTTGCAATTGCCTGTGGCTGCCTGGTACCCCTAGTTCACCATGTGGTGGTTTAGATGGTTTTAGAACAAGTAATCACAGAGGAAGAACTGGGTTCACTTCTCTGAGGGAGGAAAGGTCACTGAAGGAAAAGAGGAACCTGTCCCACCCCACTCTAATCCAATGGTTTACTGTGCAGCATAAAATTGGAGACAAGTTTCTTTTTTATTATTACTGCAAGCAATTTTAATACAAAAAGTGTCTTGTTTTTTTTAAAAACAATTCATTGGTAGAGCTTCAGGTTCTGGCTCAATTAAACCAACTGAGAGAATCACACAGCAATATGGTCAGTCAGAGCAGGGAAAGAGCAGAAGTTAATAGATACAGGAAGACCAGGTCGCCCCCGACTCTCTTCCCTCTCCCTTCTTTACGGTTAGCTTCCGTTTGTCTCTTCTTCTTCCCTTCACAAAGGAAAAAGGGGGGCATATAAAAGCGAGAGAGGGACCGGCGCACACGTGGGCTGCTGGTGATACACTTTAACATTTCCAAGAACAAGCGACTGTGCGCGTTGAAGGCAGCTCTTCTTCTCTGGCGTGCAGGGTCTCCCGCAGGTCAGAAATGGCATTAACCAGTTGAAATAATAAATAGGAAATGACGACGCAGTTAAATAGCAGTTCATTAAGTAAAAAGTGATGTGTGTCACTTGGTGTTTTGTTTTTTTTACTACAGTGGCTAGACAGGAGAACCGAGTTGCGGAAGCTCCCCTTTTGCCCCACTGCTAAAAGGAGGTGCTCTGTGTCCCCCAGCCCCAAGTATCTCCCACACCAGTGTGACTGATGCTTCTGGATAGCTGCAAGTGTCACCCCTGAAAACATAGCATTAGTTGTTCTTTAAAAGTCCAGCAGCTGACAGGGCTTTTGCTTTGCTAAATACAGCATTTTTAGTGAACACCTTTATTTGAATGAAGCATGTGCAAATTTTAATTACTAATTCAAACTCACTCCACTTTATCTTCAGGTAAAACCACAATGATTTCTTTTTAAAAACTGGAAACAGAAGCCCCAGATCCCCGTACTGCATGTTTCTCTCTTACTGAGGTATCCATGATTTACACAAAAAAGAAAAAAAGATCCTTGAACACTGCTGGATAGTCAGGTGTTGCTTTTAAATATAATTTACCTTGCTGAGACAGCAAGTTAAGTTTTTATAAAGATGCATTTAGGAAACAATCCTAAAAGATAAAGCAGGATTGCCTCCTGCACTGCACAGAAATCCTATTTATAATTTTTTTGTTTTCTTGTTTTGTTTTTACATTTTCACATCTTGACCTTTTGCTTGCTTCTATTCTCTCCCACATTTCATTTCCCCCCCTGGGGCCCCCAACGCAAAGAAGGTCACCAGAAGGCAAGTTTTATCTACATAAATATTCACATGAAAATAGTAACTTACAAAAAAATTTTAACAGAACAAAATAAGGCAGCTTCATAACACAATTATTCTTTTACACTTTTAACAATATAATTTCTCCCATGTAGAATAAATATACATCCAATGTATGAAGCAGGGTTAAAAACGGGACACAGGTTTTCCTTTGTGTGTATGTAGATGTGGGCGTGTGTGAATGCCGTATTATCTCTTGGGGCCCGGAGTTTTGGGGGTGGCAGTGGTTGTCTTCTTGGACATGGTGGGGATTTTGGAGGGCTTCGCCATGCCCCTTCGGGAGCTGCTCTGCCCCCCCGTTGCGCTGCTTTCAGAAGTGTCTGAACAGGCCGACTGGGTTTCCAGAAGATCGAAGTCAGAGGCATCGCTGCCCCTCCGGCTGCTGGTGCGGCTCCCGGCGCGGCTCCCGGCACGGCTTGTAGGACGACTGGCTGTTTTCTTAGGATCTGGGAATTAAACCAGACACTTCTAACCACACGGGAAGCTCAGGGAAGGTTCACGGCAGGGGTGGGGAACTGCATCTCAGTGGGGCTGAATGACCGACCCCCTCCGGCCCTCCATGAGCCAGATGGTGTCAGGGGGTGCGGCTACACCCCTGACAGCATCCCAGTTGCAGCCCGTGCTTTGGCCGCCTGCGCTACGCCCTCCCTAATGGGCACAGCCATTCCAGCCACCGCTTCGGCCAGAGGAACAGCACACTAAGTAACGGGAATTGCCCTGTCATCTTTCATCCATGACTGGAGGTGATGGGGATTCCCTTCCCCAAGCCAAAGCCTCAGAGGGCTGCATGCGGAACCTCTGTGGGCTGGATTGGGTCCATGAGCTGGAGCTTCCCATTCCTGGCCAGAGTCTCTGCTGCTTCTCGGCTTCTGGAAGTTGCTGTTGGCATTCCAGATAGAAACCATCTTCCTTCCTTCCTATCTATATCTTGTGTGTGCTGGAACTGGGTTTCCGACGGCTACCACAAGCAACTGATGCACAGGGAGGCTGGTGCTTCCCACAGTTTTAATAGTCATGGGGAGGGAGGGAGCAGTTATACATGGATGGCGCATGAGCATTGGCGTTCCATTCCAGTTTGTGTCTAGCACTGCCTCTGGATGCCCTGCTGTCTTGGAAGAGCCCCCAAAGTACTGGAGCCTTCACAAGCTATTAATTACTCCATTAAAAGCCCCTGCTGCAGGGGAGGCTTCCCACTAGACCAGGGCTCTCCAACCTTGGGTCCCCAGATGTTGCTGGACTACAGCTCCCAGAATCCCTTGCCATTAGCCATGCTGGCTGGGTATGCTGGGAGCTGTAGGCCAGCAACATCTGGGGACCCAAGGTTAGAGAGCCCTGCTCTAGACCAAGGCCCTCTGGACTGCGACTTCCATCAGCCCTCACCATTGGCTGTGCCGGTCAGAGCTGATGGGAGCTGCAGTCCACCAACATCTGGACAGATGGCCAGACATTCCCAGCCCTAGAACATCCGGAGCAATCCTGTACATGTCTATTTAGACATAAGTCCCATTGAGTCCAATAGGGCTCACTCCCAGGTATGTGGGTATAGGACTGAAGTCTAAGAGAGTCAAAATTGCATAAAAGGAATTAGGAAATCTACAGAAAACAGATTGCTGTCCTTGGAGTTTCCCTCTGCTGTGGTACTTAATTCATATTGCCATGACAATCCATAGCACTTATGTCACATTTTACTAATCCTTACAACAACCCTGTCAGGTAGGCCAGTATTATTAATCCTCTACTGCAGAAGCAGGGGCCGAGGCTCAGAGTAACAAAGGTGCCTTGGCCTCCTGCCGCAGACAGCGATTGGCACTTACCAGCCCGATTGGTTTTGGCACCCGAAGAAACTGGCGAAGAGCTGTTACTGGTATCGCCAGCAAGAGAAGTTCGGCTTGAGTGGAAAGTGGGCCGTTTCAGCTTGCTGCTTGAAGACGGAGTGACCTTGGAATAAAGGGAAGTCAAGATCTTGTAACATGGGCATCAAGAGTTGTAACTGGGTTTAAGAACAGATGAAAGTTGAGAGGGGTCAGATGCGCCCTGGCAGCCGCCGCTGCATCTTAAAGGTCAACGTGAAATGCAGCCGCGTCGAGACCCACCTGTGCAGCACAAGGGCTGAGCAGTGGCTGTTTCAACCACGACATTTCAAGGGGGACTTGCATTTCCTTGGGTGATTTCCCCGGTTGCCCTGTTTCTGTCCATGACCGCCTGTGGCTGGCCGCCTCCAGCCTGTGCCCCTCCCCACCCTGTCCCGCCTCTATCCCTCGTGACCTTTAAGGTGCTGCACGGGGGGGAAGAGAGAGGCAGGCAGGCAGGCAGGCAAACACCAAGGAACCTCTTTCCTGCTATTAGTCCTCGATATCACACAAAGAAAGCCAGGCTGTTAATTGGGCCACGATCCTTGCCAGGGAAGACGAGAGCTCCTGAGTGCTTCAGGTTCTGGGGTAAAAAGTCTGAACATCAAAAAGGCGCCTGTGGAGGGCTTTAGTCCATGTCACCATGCTACTGTTTAGATCAGTGTTCTCCAACCTGGGGCTGGCTGGGGCATGCTGGGAGTTGTAGGCCAAAAACATCTGGGGATCCCAGGTTGGAGAACACTGGTTTAGATGGAGCAAGGAGGGATTTGCGCACATCCCTTTGGATGACTTTCTGTACTGAAGCCCCATGGAAGGGGGAGGACACAGAAGAGGTCAGAACTGGAGTGCGGGGGGGGGGGCAGCAAGAGCAAGGAGAGGGTTTCTCCTCTCCTTGCACTCCACAGCAGCAGCGACAGGTGCTGCCATCAACTCCTTTTACAACACTGGGGAAGGACGTCAGAATACTCTTCCTGTGGCCTGGGATCAGAGCCTCTGAATGCACGGCGGTCCTCAAGCGCCAGGCATCCCTCGAGACTGAGCTGCACAACCAGCTCTGCCTTTCTGGTGGGTCAAAGGAGGGATGGGCTTCCAACTGGTTTGTTTCATAGATCAACCAACTAAAACATTAGTAGTTCAGCATGGAGCAGCTTGTGAGTACCAAGCCATATCCAGGCCATTATGGTGGCCCACCATAAACCTAATTTTACTGCCTGCCTGGGCCTTCTCACATTCCCAAGAGTGTAAGAACTGCCTTGCTGGATCATGCCATGCGTCTGCGTGTGGTGCTTCCAGACAGAGGGCTCCTAGCACTACCAGTCAAAAGGCTTTGCACAGCCTTTTACTCCTTACTGGATTTTTTTTTTTGTGGTAAGAGAAATGATGGAAGAAGTGGTGGGGAAACACAGGAGGGTTACAAATGGAAGATGTCGTCCGGATCCTCTGCAAAATTTTGTGAATGAGACAGCACGATCGCCCAACACAAACCTCATCAGGAAGCGCCCTGGGCAAGATGTGCACATCTCACCCAGCATCCTGTCGCCAAGCCACCCAGATGCTTCCAGATACTGTCAACTAGGCGACAGCAGTGGTCCCCTCTTCCCCTTGTAATATGCTACAACCTGAGGGGTTGCTGCATCTGCGCAGCATGTGCAAATTGTGGATTATATTTAGTGTTTGTTTCTGAAGCATCTTTTAAAAAACAAACCTCTCTCCATACGTTTAGGAAGTCCAGGTTAGATACGCATGAACATCACAACAGCCCTAGCGTGAAAGGAGTGTTACCAAGCGCTGTTATAAAAAAGAAAGCGTTAACACGGGGGGAAGGAAGCTGGCCACATTCCTCCTTTTGCAACAGGGACTGGCCCAGGTAAGCCATACTCTACCTCAGAAGCAGACAGGTGGAGATCAGCATTATCGTAGCCCCTCAAAGGGGTACCTGCCTTGCTGTTTACCAACCAGGGTTTGTCATAACAACGCGTGAAGTGATGCGGAGTCTGTGAAATGGGAAATCCAAAGAGAGGTTGAGGGAAAGGGGGGAGGGGGAGCGTATGGAAGGGCGGGGGGGGGGGGAGAAGTGTCCAGGATGGAAGGGAATAAAACAGAAAAAAGAAAATAAATCCTAAAATGAAAAGGAAAAAAAAAAGAAGCCACACCGAGCAGATCATGAAAACGAACATAAATTGGCACAATGAGATGAGGGGCTGAGGCACACAAGTTGATTCGTACTCTGCACCCAGGGCCAGCACGGCCACCTTGCCCAGGCCAGACGCCGGAGAAGACACGGGCTCTGTGCCGCTGGAGCCAGGAAACAAGACTGGAGGTGGCCCTCGCGCGACAGCGAGACACAGAGGGGTACAACTGGGTGGGAGGTGGGAAACCCGGCCTTCACCTGTTCACTCTTCCTACCTGAATGTGGCACAGCAGGAAGAAGCGAAGTGTCCGAGTGACTCTGAAGTCCTCCCAACAAGAGTGGGCCTATCACTGTGTGAACAGGCGCGGCGGGACACCTCTGGGTCCGCCTGTGCCTCGAAGAGGGCGCTGCACCCAAGGGCTGGCTGAGGCCACACCGCACCCCTGTAGTCCACAACTGTGTGTGCAGGGGCAGGAGCCCTTCAGCTCACACGAGACCCCCATTCAGCCGCAGGGAGGCCACTGCAGGACTGGCCCGTGGCCCTGGCTGCCTTCTGCCTTCGGCTCAGGGGTAACAGCCCCAACAGGGGGTTTTGGCCCCCACTGCACAGGTGGACGTACACGGCTGTCCAGAGTTTTAAGAGGAAGTGTCTGTTTGTAAATAATGTCAAAAACAGTAACAAAAATGAAGTCTGAGTACAAGGAACTTTAAGTGCTCACTGAGGCCCTCACCTTAGTGCCACTGGCCGGCGTGGCTGGCGAGGACGGCACGGAGGCGCAGCTGTGGTTGCTCTGGCTGGCGCTGGAGCTGGAGCGTGCTGGGGAGGCGGCCCGGGAGGAGGGCTTTGACCTGCGGCCCCTCGACCGGAACGGTGTCATTCCCTGAGAAGCGCCCTCTGGGAGAATGAATTTCTCTCGGAGTTCAAGGTTAGTTCTTCCTCGTGCTGTAAGAAAGGAACAAGGGCAGCAGCAAGCAGTTTAAGAATAAAGCCAAAGAAATATAATCTGAAGAGTAAACAAATGCCAAAGTCAGATGCCTCTGACACCCTGGGGCAGGCTTGCTTGGGGTGCACCGGAAGCTTTGAATTCCTTCATTCTTGTTCCAACAGATCTCATACCAGATAGGAAGACCAGTTTGGCCTTGCCAGTTTCCTGCACCACCATCTAAAAAGTCTTGAGGAAGACGGAGAGGAAAAGCCTCCCTTTAGGTGTAGACCGACGTACGTAACAAGCGCTTTGCAGTTCAGCACCATCAGTATCCGGGCTCAGCACCAGCTGCACCAACCCTCAGTCCTAAATATCTGCAGTGGTGCTCCAGCCTGCAACAGGGCAAATCCGCACAGAGGTTTGAAAGGACACAGATGTGCAACCTTTACTCAGGCATACAGAGAGCATCAGCCTCTTGCTCACTTCCCACAGCCGCTACTGCTCATGGGAGAATTGTGTGATGAATGCTGGCTCTGTGCGGCCCGCTCAACAGGGCTAGCAAGGGAGCCTCTGGTGTGGGGAGAAGTCTCCTTGGTCAAGGGACCCTTTTTCCAGTCCCAGATTAGCACCAGAGGCTGCTGACCCAGGCTGCAGAAAGCTGATGGACCCAAACCAGCCCTTGCTCAAGCACTTGGTGTGCTGGCACAATGCCTTTGGTGAGGTTTATGTGGCACGAGGCCTGATGAGGAGTGTCACCAGAAGAGTTCCCAACTCAGCCTCTCCCGATACCCAAGATATTGGAAGGAAACGGATACGGGTGGAGTACTTGCAACCAGGAAATAGGAGCTGCATTTCCCTTCCTTGGAATTACCCCACCGGCTTGGTAGAAAAATGGTCAGCATATTCTGCAGTCTTAGGGGGAAAACAAACCCAACAGACAGATGTACACAGCAAGGAGCAGTTTTGTTAAGTAAGCGAGACCATGCAGCAGAAAGCCTTGTGGGGCAAGAAGTGCAGCCAGAGCTTTCACACATTCCCCGACCCGAGACAAGCAACTCAGTCTTGTGCTGGAATGACCTGAGGATGGAGCAATGCCTGGCGTGAGTGCTCGCAAGCAACACCAAGAACGCTGGAGACGACATTGCTGAGAGTCAACTGAGATGCAGGGAGGCGATGCCAGAAAAGATCCAAGAGGTTTTCCAACAACATGGCAGCATGCGGCCGAGTTCAGGCAAAACACTGGACGGGGAGGCAAACGTGCTTCTGACAGCCGTGGGCCAGAAGGAATGGCATCTCCACAGGCAGATGGAGGGGAACCTGCTGGTTTCCAACAGGGGACCAGACTGCAGGCTAGAGTGGGGAATTGTCCCCTCTCAAGCCGCTAATGTCAACGGGATTTCTATCGCAGAACACCAACCAAACCCACGGACAGTTTCCATGTGAAAAGACAAAAGATCTAATGGGGTGGGGAAAGGGTTTTGCGATTTGGGGAGATGTAGGAAAGCTAGCCTGATGCTGACAGAGAGCCCAATCTCTGCTCCTCACGCAGCCAAACTGTTCAAGGCTGCCATGAAGATAAGTCCATGTGGATATCCATGGTAACCCACCCTGAGCCCTTGGGAAGAGGCAAGGAAAGTGAATGGGCAGCTCTGCACTGGTGTGGCCGGCGGGACCAGACGAGGACAGAGAGCTCCATCCCATGCTGCTTCCCACCCAAGCCAGTAGAATGGTTTGTTTCCCCATCTCTGCCAAAGCGCTGCTGAGGGAGGTAACATTCTGGCCAGGGAGCAATGGGTAAGATTGAGGCAGGTTAGAGCAGCAAAGCCATTCCCAACAAGAGAGTGAGAAGAAGCCAAGGGGAACGACCAAAGCCAAGAAAAACTGCCAACCTATCGGAGACTGACTGGCAATCGAAGAGCTGGAATCAGAGCGTTTTATTTTACTTCCAGGGTGGTGAACTAGAATAAAGAAAATACACACATACAAAGAAAAGAAAGGGCAGGAGAACAAACAGCAGTGTGGATCAAAGAGGAGAAGAAAGGAAGGAAAGTTTCTGCACGCTAGCATGCAGGGCCGCCATTTTGGAGTACCAAAGTGGAAACTGAAGGTATGCTGAAGGAGAGGTCAGCTTACAGGAGTCCAAGAACACTGGGGGGTCTGGGGGATTCCACTGCTCGCTCTCTCGCTCTCTGGGGTTACACAACACAAGGGTGGCTAATAAGCCCTACAGCAGGGTGTGGGCACTTGGTGGTTTGTTACCCACCCTTGCCAGGTTCGCACATCATGGCAACTCACACCTGGCGAGGGTAATCACGGAGACGAGTCGGCACGTGACCGGGACATGCGGCGGGGGTTAACAAGCTTATTAGCCACCCTCGTGTTGTGTGAACTGGGCCCACCTCTCTCTCTCATACTCACACAGTGTTCTCCACACAGCAAGCCTTCCCTACAATGTCCTCTTTACTCATTGGTATTTATGCTGACCCCTTCACACCCAGGGGGATGCATTTTCTGCCTGGGCTAGGGCCAGCCCAAGACATTTTGCTGTGCAGAACATCTAACTTCTCCCACTAACTAATACAGGGCAAAATTCACTGGGAAGTTCTCCAGCGCAAGGCTTGCAATAAACAGGAACTGCGTCCCCTTCATTTCAATGGTGCTTGTGCAGGGAGAACTTCCCCAATGGTTGTGCTCCATGGGTCACATAGGTTTCCCCACCTGCCCACTCTTAATGGTGGCTGCCTTGCCTCATGGACAGGGAGTTGCTGATATCAGAAATCTTCTCTAAGAATCTTACGCCACGGGAGGTTAAGACCCACAACTTAGCTGCACACATTTCTTACCTCTGCAAGGATCGTTTTTCACTAAAAACTCGTCCAGGGCCATCCATCCTCCACCAACACGAACCATGACTGTGCTACGCAGAATACGGACCAGCCGCAACTGCTGTGAATCGCCAAACTGTGGAGGGAGTAGCAAATGGGGGAATGGTTTAAACACAGATGGACCGGAGAGAGCATCACATAATAAAAAGACACTTGTGCTCTTCTCCAAAGAGACTGCAGCAGGACGAGTAAAACATGTCTCCTTCTGTGACTCTCTTCCCAAGCTGCCCTTAAAAAGCTTTAAAATGGAGCAGACCCACTTTAATGCACTGTTAAAAATAGGATTAAAATCAAGACGATTACATGCACACTGTTGTTGCGGCCACAGCTCAGTGGTAAAGCACACATTCTGCATGCAGAAAGTTCCAGATTCGCTCCCTGGCATCTCTGATTAAAAAGGATAAAAGGCCTCCAGCAGGTGATGGGAAAGACCCTTCCCTGCTTGAGATACTGGAGAGCTGCTTCCAGTTAGAGCAGACAACACTGGGCCACATGGACCAACGGTCTGACTCGTGTTCGTGTTCACCAGACAATCACCAGAATCCTCCTCTGCAGTATTTACACATCTGCCGTGTTCACTTAAAGGCGTGACCATTTGTCTTTGGGCCAATAATACTGTTCAGATTGGAAGGTAATTTAAAGTCAGAACTTCAGAGTTCTGGGCAGTTCTTTCTCAATACATTAGCATGTTTTTTTGGAGCATTTCAAATTTACCCACGTCAGTCCTGATACAGTCCATTCTGAAGAGGGGCCAACTGGAATTCAAATGAAGATCAGCAAAGCAATTCTCATCACGAAAGATAAGTGAAAACCCGTTGCCCATTCTGGAGACGCATAAGATTCATGGAGTTTTGAGCACAACACCCCCCAGCAGAAGAGCTTGTTGCAGCAGCCAGAGACACACAGACCTGCAGTGTGGCAGCCTTCAGGAGCAGAAATCCCAGAATACTTATCAATTGCAATGATCATCAGTGATCCACCATTTGAAGCAATGACCAAATGTGCCCAAGAACCAAGCAGCATGCCTTGTCTCTCTAGATTGGGCAACTTGTGGCCCTCTAAGTGTTTTGGCCTATGACTCCCACCAGCCCTAGCCAGCATAGCCAATGGTGAGGGATAATGGGACTTGTACGCCAAAAGACCTGGAGGGCTACAAGTTGCCCAGCCCTGCTCTGGAAATCCTCTCTGCTAACATCAGCATCTATAACGCAGGCTTCAGAAGTGCCATGTGCTTTATCGTTCCTTTTCAGTAACCCAACCCACCACCCTGCAAGGTAAGTTATTCTTGCCCATTTTACAGATGAAAAACTGTACTATTCTATATCACAAAAGTTATGGAAGGTAGATATATGCAGTTGTATCAGTCCTTTCCATGTTTTTGGCTCATTTATGAAAAAGCAAGATACTAACTTTGCTTTTTTCTACCAGTCTAGGAAATTCAAATTCTCTTTATGATGTCAGACTTTTACTGGGTTCACACAACACACTAAACCTCAGTACGTTAAGAGGCAGAGTGGCTTAATGTGCTGTCTGAATGCTGTGTGGTGTTTTATAAGACAACCTGGTGTGGCTTATAAACCACCCTGCTAAGCCATGGTTTGCAGTAGGGTTAAGAAAAGCGTAGTAGGTTTAATGTGTTGTCTGAACCCAGACAACAGGCTAACCCACTGAGAAGCCAAAAAGGCACAGAGCCCCTTGGAAAGAGCAGCAAAAAAGGGCTGCCTGCTCTTGCCAAGGGGGCTTTCCACTCCCCTCAACTTTTTTTTAAAATGTAAAAGAAATAGCAATGGGCTACAAGGTTCCAATTCAGTGTGGACACTTGTCTGAATGGACACAGTGTCCATGCCAAATTGGAACTTTGTAGCCCACAGATACCTAGTTCTTTTACATTTTTTAAAGAAAGGGTGTGGGGGGAGTTGAAAGCACCCTTTGCAGCAGAATCTTCAGGGGGTTTGGGGGGACTCATGTCCCCCTGGGCTGCCCTCACTTTCCCAAGTGTGGATAACCAAGAGGTAGAAGCCCCCCTAAAAAAAACCCAGATCCTGCAAAAAAGGGTGTTTTCCCCTCCTTCCATGCAGGATCCACTGGGTTTTTGGGGGGTGCTGGGAAGCCCCAACCATCCCCTCGGTTTTGCCATTTACCCCAAGTCGATAGCACCTGGGAAGTGGCAAAAACAGACGGAATCCCCAGTGGGGGGCGGGGGGGCAGTAGTGCAAATGACAGCTTTGGAGGGAGAAAAAACTCGGTGCTCTCGCAGTGCACCCTGGGATACCTGCAGCAGGACTGATGAGGGAAGAGGGCGGGGGAGATGGCCAGGGAGCCCTGCTGTGCCCGATCATTACTCGGCACCCCGGGCAACTTTAAACCCAGAGGTTTCAGAACCTCTGTGGTTTTAAAGTGTTGTGTGAATCCAGCCATTGAGTTGGTCTGACAAAGTAACAGCTAGCTATTGAAGTCACCCTGTCCAGCAGATGTATGCATTTAAGGCAAGGGGCTCCCATCATCCAATAAACGTAGAGACAGGCTGCAGGTAACGAAACATGTCTAAGTGGATTTCTTCTCTGTGTTGTTTAGACTTTCCCCATTTGTCTCAAAATTAAGTAAGAGGAAACGAGAAGCACTTTTTCTTTTTATCTTCTTGCAGCCTTGAGTTATTTAATAAGATCCATGCAGATGGCTTGAAGATTTCGTGCTAATTATAGAAGAAAATTATCAGGATGGATTCAGCACTTGCATTCCAAAAGCGATGGAAAATTAATTGGAAGCCATCCAGATGCTGGTATACAGAATACACTGTGAAAATTTGAATTCTATTCAATGAACGCAGAAATTGCACCTTCTGGGACGCTCAGAGATGATGCATCAAAAGAACAAGGCTCCAGCCGGCATTCAGCTCTGAAGTTACAGCGAGAAGGCCAACTTGTAAAGAGCTGCACGGGAAATATGCCCCTTGCACCTGTCATGGCCATTTGTGCAATTTCAACTAAGACAGGAGAAATCTGAAGACACAGTGGGAAGGACCATCAATTTACTGAGCAGCTTGCGGTTTGATCTGCAGTTCTCTTGATCTGCAAACACAATGGTGGTCTGCTGCACATGCAGTTGGTTGGCTTTGGAGATTTTATTTTGACCACCACCAGCAGTAAACAGCATGGTTCCTGGGCACTCAATCACAGAAGGTTCAAAATATGAATCACCTCTTTCAGAATCATATGATGGGTTCAGAAATCATGGGACTACAGCAGTAGACCGCTTCAGTGGGTCTGGCATCCATGGCTTGTGAACTGAGAATCCTCCCCCCTCTATCTCAGATGTGTGGGACTAAGCCTACAATTATGGAATCAAACTCTACACATGCTCCATTACTTCTTTGCATTTTCCATGGCTGAACCCTGGGCTTTGGAAACTAGTTCACACTCTGAACTTGGCTCAGATTAAACTCTGGAATTATGAGTGTAAGAACACTGGAGATAGTTAGTTGGCTTTGGAAGATCCAGTGCTGCCTGGCTTACTATCCTGGCTGCACAACAAGTCAGATAGAATATGTGATTTTATGTGATTTTAAAGCCATTTCAGGATTTTCAAAATTCTAAACAAGTCCTGAGATCCATACCAAAAAGTGTGTGTGCGTTTGCGCAATGTGTTCTGTATCTGTCACTCTGACCTGGTTGTTCGACACAACCACCCACCATGGGCAGCGAGCCATAGTTGGCTGTCATGCCATCCAAACCCAGACTGTTTTCCTCAGGGTGGCTTGTTTTTTTTCCAACAAGCCACCTTGAGAACCCATGGTCTGTAGCAGGGTTTGTTTCACCCATGGTGGGTTGGTGATTCGTCTGAACCCAGACTACCGTCCCCACCGGGGTTTCTGGGCAACGCTGAGCGAGCCGCTTGACAGGAGCAGCAAAAAATCCCTTGCTCGCCCAAGCCACAGCCAGCCGCCCCACCGATGCTCAAGCAGCATGGTGAGGCGGCGGTCACTGGCTTGCTTCCCCACCACACCATGATCAGGAGCCATTTTGGCCCGCTGTGGCTTCCCCCCAGAGATCGCTTTTTGCAATAATCATTTTGACAGCCACTGACAGCCCCTCTGAAGTGTCCAAGTGACACATTGGAGGGACTGTCAGTGGTTCGGCAACCCTTCAAAAAATAAAAATAAAAAACTGCACCCCAAATGTGTGCAAATAGGCAATATGAGCTTTTTTTTAAAAAAAAATCTGATTTTGTTTTGACTGGGAAAAGATACAAGGTTGTTGTTTATTGAATTATTCAGATAAAGGGATTGCCTATATGATTTGTATGGACATTAAACATTTAAGAAAAGGGATTGCTTATATGATTGGTCTGGATTTCAAATATAAATGGTGATGTAAGAGAAAATATTATTATTAAGATATAAGCATATTAGGTCTGTTTGGAAATATTTACTTAAAATGTCTTTTTAATCTTGTGTGGAAGATTTGACATATTGAAGGGGAAGGTTGTTCTTTGTTTTTGTTTTTTGGAGGTTTTCTTTTTTCTTTTTTTTGTCTTTTACAAGTAGAATGATGACTTATGTGCTTCTGTTGTTTGGTTAGCTGTTACTTACTTTTTAACTTTCAAACTTTTCTTTAAAAAAAAAAAAGATATCTTTAAAATTAAAAGTGAAGTGGTTTATGGATAGATAGAAAGAAACAAGGAGTAAATGTACTATACTAGAGAGGGATTCTTAATATTCTTAATAATGGGATTTTAAATTGGATTAAAATGTTGTTTTGCTTTTGGTTTGCCGTAACTGAATGTGAGGTTTTGTTAACAGAAAATGTTGTAAGAATAACTGTGGTTGCTTAAGCTGTGGAGAAGATTGGAAATCCTTTTTAATTGTGTATATTGTTTGTTATATATGTGTTTTTGTGTTTGTATGAAATGAAATTTAAAAATTCACAAACCAAATGTGTGCAAATAGTTTTGTTAATTCCCCCCCCCCCAACTTTTTTTAGCTGGAATTGTGCAATTCCGGAGGTGGTGCAGTTGTGTGCATTTCCATGGGTGCGAAAATGGGAAGCCTCGCCTGGTTCATGTCCTGGGCGGAACCTGCTGTCAAAATAGGATTGTTCATTTTTTATTTTGTACTTTGCTTTGCCTTGACAGCTGTCAAAAGACTATTCAGGGTTTTTTAACAGGGACTTATGCAGGCACGAATAATGCCTAATTATGAATAATGCATAATGTGAAGACCTTATTTTCTCAGGAATTTTAGTCTTTCAGTCTCTGTTGTTTTAAATCCTTTACTGTATTTTAAATCTCTGTATTGCTGCTAGGTTCTATTTCGGCTTTTACTGCTATTTTATGCTGTAGATTGAGATTTTTAAATTTTTATACTGTTTTTTATGTTGTATTTTATGGTTATAATAGTTGTGAACTGCCCAGAGAGCTTCGGCTATTGGGCGGTATAGAAAAGTAATAAATCAATCAATAAATATGTCCCTGTGAAAAAACCATGGGGAGCACTGTCAAAATAAACCCTTTAAAAAGGAACCAGAGTTTTGACAGCTGTCAAACCTCCATGTTCCAGTAAAAGAGGGTGGGGGCTGCACTTTTCTACCTTCCTGAGCAACTAGAGTCTCAGGAATGGGTGGAAAAGTTGGGGGCACTGGGACTTATCAGGGGAACACAAAAAACCCTGAGGATCCCAGTGCCAAGGGGGGATGAATCCCTCCACCCCCTTTTCATGAGCAAAGATCACCTCACCTTTTGACAGCTGTCAAGACAAAGCAAAGTGCAAAAAACTCCTACTGGGACCCTCTCTGGGTCAATGTCCATGGTTGGTAACTGCTGCATTTTGACAACAGGTACCCCCCAGGACATTACCCAGGTGACGTATCCCATTTTCATACCCAAGGAAACGCTCACAACTTCACCTCTGAAACTGCACAATTCCAGGTAATTTTTTAAAAATTAACGAAACTATTTGTGCACATTTGGGGTGCCAAAAAAAAAAAAAAAAAAAAAAAAGGTGGCGAACCAGTGACAGCTCCTCCAAGATGCTGCTTGGGCATCGGTGGGGTGGCTGGCGCTGGCTGTGGCTTGGCTGAGCCTGGCAAGAGCGTCAAGGGACATTTTGCTGCTCTCGCCTTTGCCCACAACCCAGAGGGGATGGTCGCCCTGGTCAGGACGACATGCCAACCCACCATGGGTGAAACAAACCCTACTACAGACCATGTTTTCTCAGGGTGGCTTGTTGGGAAAAAAACAAGCCAGCCTGAGGAAAGTGAGCTAGGTTTGGATGACACAACAACTAACAACCTACCCAAGCCCATGGTGGGTTGCCGTGTCATGCGAACCAGGTCTCTGTGTTTGTGTGCACATTTCTCAACCAGTAATATCACTGTATACCAGAATCTTTGCTGAGTTAATACATCCAGACTCTTATTACACCATTCATATGAGCACAACCACCCATAGCAGTGAAAAGACTGGTTTGTAAATAGATAACACATGCGATTCTTTTAAGGAAAACAAGCTATAAAAGAACATAGAGACAGCATTGCAAGGCACACTGTACCTGGTTGCCGAGGAAGAACTACAAAGGAGAAAGTGCAAACGAGAAGAGAAAGGGAGAGGGAGGGAGGGAAGATGAGGAGGGGAGAGAAAACGTAGAGAATTAACAGTGCAATAACTATGACAAACGTCTTGTTAACCACTGATCTGTGAACTTTACGTTACTTAACATGCTAACCACACACTTCTGTCTGTCCCCCTTTTGTAAAAAATGGCAAGCAGAAGATGATGCCTACTGCAGTGAGGTGACCAGTAGCCCTGGAACGGGATGGAGCAGCAGCACTGGCTAGTTTACACTTTAGTCTCGTGCCAGATCCAGGGCCAGCTCAAGGCATTTTGCTACCCCAAGTAACACATTTGCCTACCCTGTCACACACACCCTCCACGTTCCCTAAAATGCTGCCACCCTTAAGTGGCTGCTCAGATTAGTTGTACCCTGGCTAAAATCCAACCAGTTTAAGTTTATAGAGAAGCTAATCTAGATGGGTCTACTGCCAAGGGAAGATGCAGAAAGCTTGAAATAAAAACAGAAACAACACAAAAGGCACATTTTTGAGCCAATGTTTCTATGAGCATTTTCAGAAGCAGGCAGTTCTAACCTGAGAGAAATACACAGGGCAGTAAAGTAAAACAGGTTAAAAAAAACCTCACACTTCTTCACACAATCCATCATTAGCCTATGGAACTCACTGACATAGGATGTAATGGTGGCCACTCGATTAAAGCCTCCTCCCCCGCCACTTTTAAAAGTTTGGATCAATTTATGAAGCAGGATCAGTCTCTCAACAGCTGTCAGCCATGTTAGCTAAATAGAACCGCCGTACTCAGTAGCAGTACACTAGGGAGGCAATTGCCTTCTTGCCCTAACTGTCTTCTTCCCAAAGGGTCCCAAAGCTGGCCACTGTTGGAAACAGGATGATGAACTAGATGGACCAAGGAGCTGACCCAGTTCGGCTCTTCCTTAGGTTCTGAAGGGAAACGTGGCCCCCGTGAACTGTCTTGTGCAGCCTGTACCAACAGGCCTCACCATCTGGGACTCCCCATCTTTTCCAGTCACAACACACACACACACACACACACACACACAAATGGAGCTTGCAGAGAATTTTATTTATTTATTTATTTCTTATATTTATTAATCGCCCATCTGGCCGGTCACCCAGAATGTCCTGATGGATTGTGTGCCTGGCCTTCAAGGAAATGAAGGTTCCCTGTACAATCACATATGAACGGGATGGTGTCAAGGGGGTGTCGGAATCAACCTACCGAGGACCACCGCACAGTAAAAGCCAGCAAAGCGCCCTCCTCCTTACCCGGTACTTGTTCTCTCCAATCTGCTCCACCTGGAACCTCTTGGCACACTTACACTGGGCCACTTGCCTCGTCACCTGTTAGGCAGGAAGGAGGGAGAGATCCTGTGGTTATTCTGTTGAGCTAAACGGCCGCATGTTACATGGAAGATCTTAGCCTGGGTGCCAATGCTTTTGTCTGTACTTTAAGGCAGGCCCTACCTTCAAAGCTGCTGTAGCCCACAAGTGGAAAAAGTACTGCACATGTGTAGTACGATCCCACTTTATTGTCACCACAACCCTGTGAGGCTGAGAGATGGTGACTGGCCTAAGGCTTCATCCAGTGAGCTCCACGCTCTCTACCCACTGCACCACGCTGTTTCGCCAATACGATTCCAAATCCTGCTCTGCTATGGAGATGAAACTTTGGTCAAGTCCTCACTCTTTCTCTCCCATTAATCCTGATCCCGATTTCTTAATGTACAAATTAGATGGGATGGCCCTGGGCAACTTAAGACTAGTACCTCCTCTGTAGTAGTATTCATTTAATTACGGTCATAAAGTCCACTCAGGCTTAAAATACAAAACACAAATAACAGAACACAAATGTAAAATGTCTCCAATTTAGCTAATAATACTACCTATTATATATTTATGTATGCAATGCCACACATGTACATGGTGCTTTACAAAGAATGGCGGGGCCATGCCCCAAGTGGCTTACGGTCTAGATATAGACACAAAGGGGACAAAAGAGGAAAGGGAGGCATCAGTAACAGGGAAGAATATACACTCATCGCAGGGGCATGTACTTCAGCCTCTTTGCAGCACTAGCAAATGGGGACCAGGTGATTGTGCCAAAGGCATCACAGAAAAAGTGTGTTTGGAAGGAAGGAAGGGAGCAGACATCACGCTGGCATTCTGTACCTGCGACGTCTCCAGCACCAACTGCATCTTAGGTGTTTGCAGAGGCCAGCAGGGCTCTAGTTTACACGGACCCACATCCCCTGGATGCCCACACCCTTGTCAAAGATCTTACCTCATCCTCAATTTTGTCTGCATCTGTGGTTGGCCGGTAAGCATCTTTGTTAGGGTGCAGAGCCGCTACAAACTCATAATAGTCGATGTAACCATCCCCATCACGGTCAAAGATGTCGGCAACAGCAGTCATCTCTAACTTAGTTGTGGGGAATTCTGAGGGGGAGAGAACGAATGCGAGCCAAGTCTCCCTTGGTGCTCTCAAGGCAAGCTTTGCTCCGAGTTGCCGGACCACATCCCACCTAGTTCAGCATTCTCTTTCCCTAGAGGGGCCGGAAAGATGCCTCTCCAGCAAGCAGGGCACACGCACACACACAGATCCATCTCCTATTAGCCCCAAGCATCTGGGAGCTAGAGGTATGCTTCTAGCAGAGAAGGCAAGCAGGTGCTGACACATCTGTCCTCCAGCTAATCCTTAAAAAAGAACCACTGACACTAACTGGCCATAATTTATGCAAAGAGGTACTTCCCTTCAGCAAGGCTTTAAGAGCCTCCTCCCCACCCAACCCCCAATTTTGAGATCGACATCATGGGGGCCCTGCGCTGTCCAACTGACATCTGATGTTTGGCAGGTAGGTATGAGAAGGATGGGACCTTTTCTGTGGTGGCTCCCAGTTTATGAAATGCCCTCTCAGAGGGAGACCTTCCTGGCTCCATCATAGGTTGCTTTTCACAGGACAGTTAAGACTCCGTTACTTCAGCAGACATTTTGCTGTTGAGCAGATTATGGATTTGTTTAGAAGCTCCTGGTGCTGTTTTTATGAGGTGCTTAAAAAATCTGGTAGTGTATCTGTGGGGGTTTTATAGGTACTGTTTTACTGCAACTTGTAAGCCACGTTGATGAGCACTGTCAGAAAAGTGGGATAAAAATTAAGGAACAAAGCCGCTGGAATGCACAGCGTATCATTCTCAGTGGCTGACTCACACATAATTTTTCCCTACTCACTCTCTCCACATCATTTACCTGATAAAGCTCTCACTATAGATATTTGGAACCTCCTTAGTAAATGTACCTCTTACTTAATTTTGCAGGGCCCCCACGATGAGTAGGGAATGCAGAGTGGTGGTTGATGCAGATCCTCCTCCCAACCCACAGAGGTCTGCCTGTAGGTTGACCTGGCCAGCGACTCTATCGGAGTCTCCCTACCTCAGATGGGGGGTGGGCAGAAGTTCGATCATGTTCCCCCGGGAGACCACTGGGGGACAGACAGCCTGACACCTGCTGGGATCCTTGTACAGAATGCTGGATAAGGTGAGCCTTGGTATGATCCTGCAAGGACCTTTTCATATTTATCTTGTTTAGAGTATGATATACCACTTTTTATTTATTTTAGTATTTATAGGCTGCTTTTCCATTAGAAGCAGCTTACAGTATAAAAGCCCAAAGAACAGTGTTCACAATTATTAAAACATGCAGACTGCATAACAAGGGAGCAACTGTGCTCCATATGGTGGGTACCTGAAAGCAGTCTGCCTGCATCTCCCACACACTTTTCAGAGGCAATCCTATACAGTACTGTGTCACAGGAGTCCAACCTGAATATGACCAAGGCGTGTGTGTGACAGTGGCCAGACCTGCTGCCTTCAGGAAAGGGCACAGCTGGTGGAAAGGTACTCCTGGCTATCGACCACCACCTGAGACGACGAAGCTCGCTAGCTATGCCTTCACTGTGAAAAGGCCCAGAGTCTGTACTCTTGCTTTGTACGTTTAAACACTCATCAGTGGACCAATAAAAACAGACCATTCGAGCTTGAAGTCAGTCCACCCCTACCTTAAACGCTTCAGGGACAGAAGACGGAGAGAGAGATACAGAGGAAAGAAAGAGAAGCGTGGGTTCTCCACCTGCTTCCCATTGCCACGAGACAACAGCCTAGTTTTTACTGAGGTGGTCAACTCGTGTCTGGGCTGTGTTACTTCAGAGGTCTCACATGGTGGCATGGCTTCTCTGTACAATAAATACATAAAAATCCCTACACTCAGAAAACAGGCATGTCAGGGAGGAGGACGCATGCCAGTTTCCGAAGAGTAGGAATCTTGGTTTGCTTCACATGAGTAGGAAATTGCCTCCTGCTGCTCAGTCTCCGAGTCTGGAGAGCAACACCTGCGGCATGTAAAAGCGGCAGGAAGTACCGCAAGGATTCGAAGAGGCGGGCACTCACTAGACGCCAAGATCCCATCAATGAACTCCTGCCGGGTGATTTTCCCATCCTGGTCTTTGTCGATCCGCCGGAAAAAGTCCATCACGCGTGATTTCTTGTGGTTCATCCAACGCATGTACTTCTTCCGCCATACATCAAAGTCAAAGTTTGCGAACTCTTTTAACTGGAGCGGGGAGGAAGGGGAGAAGCTGTTTTACACCTTATTTAGAAAGGACAACCCTAAATGAAAATGATAAGATTTAAGATGCTGGAGGCAGTGGCCTCCTCTCTGCTCAAAAGTGCTGGGTCTTGCTGGTGACAAGGAAGGCTGGAGGCATCAGACCCACCCCCCCAAAGCGGAGTGTGGGTGGCCTGGAGGACAGCAGAACCAGGACGCAAACCCCAAACCGTGCCCTTTGCTCTGCTCTCTGCTTTGGATATTGCTGTTTTGTCTCAATTTTTAAAACTTCGTTTATTATGTAGGTGTTGTTTTGAAACTGTGAACTACTGTGAACTCATGTTTGAACAGGGGCATATACATAAAATAAAAATCAGACTTCCAGCTTACATCCTGCACAAGGCAAGAGGTCATGAGCCAGCTTACTTGTGCGACTTTCAAAAAGTTGCTTTTTGGGGAACAGAGAAAGTGTGGCAGGGAATCCCTGTCTGACAATGCCTTACCCCTGGCCTATAAGGGGGGTGGGGTGGGTGTTCACCCCTACAAGCACATCCTGCAAGACCGAAAAGGAAACAGGAAATAAGGAAGTGAGAGTTCCTAAGGTCTGCTGACCCTGGAAGGAAAACCCCAGGACGGAGTGGACAGAGAGGAGATTAAATGGCAATCACCCTTCCTGGCGCGCACCAGACCCTGCTCCTGCTTCCCCTCCTGGGAAGTGAACTGGCAAGGCAGCTGGCAGCCCTCCACCTGTGGTCTTTCCCTGAAAGGGAAGCCAGGCCACTGCCAAGAAACAGGGAAAAGGCACAGCTCCCGAAACCTGGAATGGGCCTGGGCATTCCCATTCTCATGTTACTGCTGAGACAGTACTGGGCTTCCTGGCAGAACCCCTTCTGCCCAAGTTTTGCATCCTGGGAAGTATAACGCGCAAAGCATTCTCCTGTGCATGTGCAAAATTGGTTACCTCCTCCAGCCTATCCAGGGCATCGTTGAGCTTGCGTTGCCGCTCCAGCGCCAGCAGCCACACCTGCTGCCAGCGCGCCGACAGCTGGTTGATGCGCGGGTTCTTTGCTTCTGACTGGGAGAGAATAGGCATTGGGGGAGGGGCTGTCTGGTTCAAGGGTTTTCCTTGGAACAAAGAAGAAGAAAAACATTACATGGCAAACGAAGCGAAGCAGCACAATGGAAAAGATTCTAGGGAAGGGGGACGGGAGGAAATACAGAAGCTAAATGCTGAATTCTTTCTTCTACAGAGGAAATTAAACCCCAGTAAAAAGCACACCAACCTGCAGAAACTGTGCAACCTGCCCCTTCTTACTGGGGAAATGTTCTATAATCAGAGATGGGAAACATGGGATGAGCTAGGAGCGGCAGAAAGTCACCCCAGCCCTTGGTTTCATCTGAGCTGGGGGACACCCGAGCACAGTTGCCCAGACCTTGGTTTGAAAGCTAGAGTAGGCAAATAATAATAAAAATGGGAGTACCTGTGAGCATGTACAGAGTACACACTTCTTATTCTTGAGTAATCACAGGCCCCGACCCTCACAAACCTGGGATTAGGGGGCAAGCTCCCCGGCAAGGGGGCCTGGCTCTCTGGCAGGCCTTCTGCAACCCAACCACGGCTCCGCCCCTGCCCAAAGCCAGCTGCGTGGCGGACGTACTGTTGCTGCGGGACTTCTCAGTGAAAGGCCCGTGCGCTGGCTCCGTGACTTTTCTCTTGTACGTTTTCGTGACACGGTCCACGTCTGGCTGCTTTCGGGTCATTTCTTCCATAAAGGACTGGAAAATGCAGTAAGAAGGGCAGTGGGGAGGGTGGGAGGGAAGAGGGAATGTTTCTTCTGTTACTGCATGGTTATGATTGTCCTTTTCCTTTGTGTGAAGCTGTGCTCTATCCCAAACCACTCAAACCTCATTTTATCCTCCTCCTCTTTGGACTGTAACATTCTACCAGCCGTTGCCCAGACATATCTTCAAGCATATCTCTGCAGCTGTTGGGTGTAAGAACATGACTGCGCCCACCTGACTCCGAAATTAATGCTGAAATGTTGGGGAACCCAAGCTTTGCCCTAATCATAGAATCATAGAATAGCAGAGTTGGAAGGGGCCTACAAGGCCATCGAGTCCAACCCCCTGCTCAAGTGCAGGAATCCCAAGTCAAAGCATCCCTGACAGATGGCTGTCCAGCTGCACCTTGAATGCCTCCAGAGTGGGAGAGCCCACCACCTCCCTAGGTAGTTGGTTCCATTGTCTTATTGCTCTGACAGTCAGGAAGTTTTTCCTGATGTCCAGGCGGAATCTGGGTTCCTGTAACTTGAGCCCATTATTCTGTGTCCTGCAATCTGGGATGATCAAGAAGAGATCCTGGCCCTCCTCTGTGTGACATCATCACTTCAAGTACTGGAAGAGTGCGATCATATCTCCCCTCAGTCTCCTCTTCTGAAGGCTAAACATGCCCAGTTCTTTCAGTCTCTCCTCATAGGGCCTTGTTTCCAGTCCCCTAATCATCTTTGTTGCCCTCCTCTGAACCCTTTCCAGTTTGTCCACATCCTTCTGAAAGTGTGGTGCCCAGAACTGGACGCGGTACTCAAGATGAGGCCTAACCAGTGCTGAGTGGCCACAGCCTGTGCTCACATGAAATAGTTACACACGCTGTGCCAGATGTCCTCAGGGAAACAGTCTGGGCAGGCACCACAGTGGCTCTAGGCAGCAGGTGCCTACGGGAAGGCCACAGCACTCTGCCATTTCATCAAGCAACACTAGGCTCTCTAGATCAGCCTTCCTCAACCTGGCCCTCTCCAAATGTGTTCAACTACACTCCCATCATCCCCAGCAGGAGCACACACACACACACACACACCTCATAAATCAAAGTAAGGTTTTGGAGTTTTAAAAAATAACTGTGGATAACTTTCTCAAACGAGCTATGCACTGTTTCTCAGAAAGAGGCCAACCAATGAAGGCACACAGTTACCTGGTGCTCTGCAATAAGGGCCTTGACCTGCTCGATATTCTGCGGCATGGGCTCCTGGTCCCGCTGAATCAGCGTTGTCTCAGCCCACTGAATCCAGGCCAGGAGCTCCTCTAAGAGCTTGGCATTGTCCACCAGTTCTGACAGTGCCGCTTCAAGCCGTTGCTGATGCTGTTTTGCCCATGTGAGAACCTGACAGGGAACAAGGCTATGAAAAATGCTGGTTGCAAAGGAAAGAAAGCCACCTGTGAGCACGGAGGGGAGGAGAGAAGACAAACAGAACAGCCGAGCAAACTCTCTTCATGAGTTACTGAATGTTATTGTTGCTTATATCTTATTTTTTTAAATGGGAACTGCTCTAAAAGGTAACTCGTGAAAGTGGGGTAAAAGTAATTTAATTTAAACAAACCAACACACCTCCTGGTTTCAAAATAAAATAAAATATAGGCACCCTCTACCCCAACATTTTATAAGCTGCAGTTAATTTTTATATTCCAAGGGATCTACTTGCAGATGTCTGGGTGATTAGCAATAGATTGGCAAAGATCTCCAACTCCCAATACAATACCACTTTGATCTAAATCAGAATCCCTGATCTGTAGTAACTCAGATGTCATCCCAGTGGGGCTCAGCAGATAACTGGATCAACCCCCTGAGCCACCATTTTGCATCTGGCTCCAGTTAGTGGTGGGGTTCTAGGAAAAAACCAAGTAGATCACACACGCCTGAAGCCCACTCTCCCCTACTATATTCTATAGCGGGTCCTTCCCCTTCAGCAGCCAGCATATTAATGAACTTTCTATAATATCACAGCAGCTCAAGCAATGACGAGAGGAGGGGATCACAGGTGTTTTTTATCCTTATATTTTCACAGGATTCTTAAGTCTCTCCGCGTCATTTAGGCCAGCCGCAATTGCTAAGAGGCGGAACCCTTCCCTCCACAAACAGACAGGAAAGGTCCCCGTGACTCACTTCTTCAAACCGGGCTCGGATGATGGTGATCCAGTGCTTGATGGTGGTGACGCAGTCCGGGTGGCACACAGCTAAGATGACTTCCCCCATCTCCACAGCGGAGTTCACATCCAGTCTCTTCTCTTCGACCTTCTTCATGAACTCCTGTGCAAGGCAACACACACGCACGCACGCCGTCATCATCACCATCAGCTGTGACCAGTGATCTCCCAAACACCCCTCTCGTTTTGCCCTCTTCTCAACAGCCACCCACCTTGTGTATGTCAATGAGTGACTGGAGGGCCTCAGCATCATCGGGCAAAGCTCCCCGGAAGCGAAGGGTTTGCTCAGCTTCAGAGAGCCACTCCAGCAGCAAATGGACAGCAGTCCGGAACTCTTCTGCCTGGAGAGAATGAAAATGCATCCATCAATCCTCCCGCTGTGCAAGGGCCTCAAGAGTTGCCACGTGGTGCTGGGCCAGAACCGGCCACTGAGCTCAGCATCTGTTTGCCAACTGTGCCCCCTCAATGCCACATGCATTTCCCTGGGATGGGGCGGCGGGGGGGGGGGGGGAGTATTTCCACTTCAGACAAAGTGTCCTCCTATTTTTTTTAGAAAGCATCTGGGAGTGGCAAGGAAAGGGAAAACGTATTACTACCTTCAGTTGCAGCGCTTTTAACTGCATCTGCTAAAGAGCCATCCATAGATCAGGCCGCCTAACGTGCACCGTGACCACGTCAGAGGAAGGTGTCCAGTGACTGTAAGCAGGTTTCTGCACCTCCCTACCTCCTTTCAAACGTACAGAGCCAGAGGGCTAGCAAGGACCACCCAGGTTCACAAGCAGTGGATGCAGCCTCCTCTTCCTCCCCCCCACCTGTTTCAAAGCCTGCTCCAGCCGGGTTTGCTTCAAGACAGACATCTTGCAGACGGTGTCCCAGCGGTTGCTCAGTTCCTGCAGCTGCACTTTCACCCATGTGGTGTCAGTCACGGCTGTTCTCAATAAGCTCCCGGCCTGAGCGCTTGAGAACCTGCACGGTGCCTGTTCGCTTGCCTAGTTCTTTCTGGAAAACCTGGGAGGGGGGGGAGGGAAGAGCATACTTATGAATCTCCAGAGGGACTCTTTGAGTTCCCAGTTCAGTGCTTTAGCACAGCACTTATCAGCAGAGGCGGCAATCCTAATTTATCAGGACACCCCACCGAACACAGCATGGCTTACTTCCTAATAAGGACAGTGTACAGGACTCAAGGACTCCCCTGATCTCTTCCAAATGCAGGGCTCTGCACCACAGCTGTTACCTTGTGGGCATCCATTAAGTTCATGACCAGATCCAAGTCCCCGTGCACAGGCTGGTCTTCAGCCAACTGTGGCTCCACCTTGTACAGCCAGTCAACCAATGCTTGCAATGCATCCATGAACTGGCCAGAGAACAGAAGTGCCTCTTCCAGTTTATGCTGCCTGTAAAGGCAAAAAGCAGAGATTTCAGATGTCCTCAAATCAGCCACCTCCTTGCTAAACACACCAGTGCTCTGGGAGTGGTTTGTGCCTGAATAAATATGAAGTGCTCACAGCCCTGGGCTCCTGTTAAGAGAAGTGGGTGTATGTGAGAACAGAAGCTGGATATCAGAAACACTCCAGCATGAATGGAGCAGGCACTACCCTGATTAGTTCTGCAATCAGCACCCCAACTGCCCCAATATAGGTCTTGCCGCTGACAAAAGTCCACCCCCACCCCCCAAATCCTAGTCAGACAGTTTGCTTGGACTGGCTTCTGGCTTCCTACCAGGGTCACCAGCAGCTCAATTTCTGTTGCAAGATGCTAACTGTGATGAAGCCCTCATGGGTGCTCTCGCTCTCACCTCTCCACCGACTTGCCACAGACAGTGTCCCATTTGTCACGGACTTCTCCAAGGAGATGGTCCAGGCTTTGGGTATCGTCTG
The DNA here is from genome assembly GCA_021292165.1 of Shinisaurus crocodilurus. Taxonomy (NCBI): domain Eukaryota; kingdom Metazoa; phylum Chordata; class Lepidosauria; order Squamata; family Shinisauridae; genus Shinisaurus; species Shinisaurus crocodilurus. The sequence continues at coordinate 36,849,213 of CM037885.1, forward strand.
GGAATTGCGCTTTCTCTTTCAAGGCTCTTCCTGTCCGGATCGTGGTGTCATAAACAGGCTGTTTGCCACCCAGGGTTTTTTGAACTCCTGATGATTTTTGCCAGCAAAAAACAAAATAAATTTAAGCTGGGGATGAAGCCAGTAACTACAGATGCTATTACAAGACACAGAAACCTTTTCAATGTATGTTTAACTTTGGATTGTTATTTTACACTGTGTTTTTAAATTTGATTTTTAATCTTTTTAACTATTTTGTATGTTTTTATTGTTGTTTTTATGCACAATCTGTTGTGAACCGCCCAGAGAGCTTCGGCTGTGGGGCGGTATAGAAATGAAATAAATGAAATGAAATGTTTCACTTCTCCATGTGTGTGCGCACAATTTTTGTTCTCTTTTCCCACCACCCCTTCAAATGTTAGTTTGGGAGAGGCTGCACCCTCAAGGAGAGCTCCAATGTTTCCCTGCCAACACACCTGGCCCAGGTGCAAGGCACCTACTACTTCACCCTGCATGAGACAACACAGACAAGGTTCCTGTCCCAATCCCAGCTATCCACAGCTTTGAAAAGACCTCTTCCTGCTGGAGACCTCAGATCTCCTGCACCAGCTAGGTAGACAGTCCTGGGTGAGATGGTCCATCAGGCTAACCAAGTGATAAGACAGCCACCTCAGTCTCTGTGCAAGCCAATCACAGAGAATTCACATTTAATACTTTGATAATGGGGGGTTGATTGATTACATGCGGTTGGAACATTATTTAGGTATAAACAAAACCAATTTGGAAAGCATCATTTGCATTTCTAAAATAACTAACTCCCTCTTTAACAAATAAAAGTTGGGTATCTCTTGTGTAAATGATTCTACGCAGGTTTGAAAATCTGAGACATGAAGCTCTATGCCATTGGTGGTCTGTCTTCAGTCTTGATGGGCTGACCTAGAACCCCAGGTGTTACCATACTCCATGCGTGAGTCCGTACTCAGGACCTCTTAATAGTTAGAGGCATAACTAATCTATCAAATGACTTTGGATGCAGTCTTGCAAGTGCCAGGCAGGATCAGGCCAACCGCTATCCCAGCCTAGCATTCTTTGCAAGAATCTCAGCAACCAGCACCAGTTACTAAGTGGGCTATTTGAGCTGGAGCAATGGTCCACTGATGGGCTGCAGTCATTCCTTCTGCCTAGCCCAGCTCTAGACACCAAGAGGCCTTATGAAATTGCAACTATATTCCAACCTTGTGCTTAGAGAGCTGCAGTTTGATCTTGTCAGGGTCATTGGAAATTTCCAGCTCAGAGTCCAGATGATTTTCAGCATCTTCCAACCAGTCGACCAGCTTTTTCCAAGCTTCATGGAACTACAATGATGAAAAACAAACAAAAAAGTGTGCTTAGAATTTGGCTGCCTGTTTTCTAAAATGCCCCCCCACACACCATCCATGCTCAGGGCACCCCTGGCCTACATTGCCATAACCTCTGCACTGCTGGCCTTCCCCCCCGCCCCCCGTGGGTTAATTAGTGGCAGCGCATGCGAGGTGCATGCAGCCACTGTTTTTTTAAATTGAGTTTTTAACATATATATAACAACAAAACAATAAACAAAATCTTCAATCTGATATATAGACTGCAATATAAGATAAATCCCTCCCCCCATTAGAGTTTCTAAAGAACAAAACCAGCTGTGTGCCCTTTCCGAAGTCTTTTTCATCCACAGAGTAGTCAATCCTGTGATAGGTAAGTATTTGAAGTATGATGAACTGATGTAAGGTAAGTTGTCCTTGTTCTATTGTAGTTTCCTCATTCTGTTGTGTCTTATGCAAGTTTATTGCATCCATATATGCTGGAAGGCTTGAGGTGTTTTTGTTGCAGATGTTTCGTATGAGAATTGGACAAAAGGCCACCATTCTGCTTCAAAAGAGTTTGTTTTCTTTTTTCCTCCTGCAGTTCTCAGTTTTTGAGTTAATTTTTCAATTAGTGCAATTTCCCATACCACATTATACCAATGTTTGATAATTAACCCTTTGGCATCTTTCCATCCTCTTGGTATTAATAGTATAGCTGCTTGTAATAAAAATCTTATTAGGTTCTTATATAATATTTTTTAATTATCCCTTTGGAAAAGGTTTAATATTGCTAATTCTGGAGTTTTATTTATCCCTGTCCCTATAATTTCAGATATTTCTTTGAAAACCATTGTCCAGAAACTAGATACCTTCTTGCATGGCCACCACATAGGTTCGTATGATCCAGTTTCTCCACATGCTCTCCAGCTGGCCTTCCCTCTTGTGTATTTACTTCCTTGCCCCATTTATACCCCCTTTAGCTCTGCTCTTTGTCTCAGGCCCTTGGTGGTCCCTTCAGGCGCTCCAGGGTCTGGGCTCCTACAACCCCCCCCAAGGGCACACAGCGATCTCATCAGTCCCTGGAAAGATGAGGCAGGGCTGCCCCAGCAATCTCTTCAGGAGCTAAATGGCCACAGCCAGAAAGCAGAAAGAAAGTCTCTGCTTTCACTCCCTACCACTGAGCATCAACATGAAGCTTCCGGTCTCCTCACTTTTCTTACCCATTCTGCAACACCACCAAGTTTCTAGTCCTCATTCATAAGGCCCTCCCTCTAGTGCTCTCTTACCCTGACTATATTTTCTCCTCACTTATCTCTTCCTTTGTTGTACCCACTCCTTGCTCCCTCCCCACCTGCACAGGCTCATTTCGACTGCCAGCCTCTTTTGCTTCCTTCCACACCTCCCCACTTCATTTGATCTGCACATTTTACTGTAAGCCAGAATAGCATCACTTCAGTGATCAGCTCCTAGTACACTGCTGGTTCTCAAGACATGCCCAGGAACAGAAATGTTTTGTTCGCTTGCCTAGTTCTTTCTGGTCGACCTCTTTATTCCTGCCTACTAGTCCACAAATGATGTTTCCCTCTGTTGACACATGGGCAGAGTTTCTCACCTGTTTTGCTCGCTTCCTGGCATCATCCAGAGCCCGTCCCCTTTCGACTGACCGTTGGACAACTTTCTCCCAGCGGGACTGCACACTGACCAGGAGGTTCTTGATCAGGACCACGTCCTGCTTCTGACTGAGAAATTTCAGCTGGTTCCCACTTTGGTCCAGGCCAATTATCTGGTCTCGGTGGGCATTCACTTCATTAGCAAACACCTGGGATCAGGGAGGGACGCAAAGAATAAATCCCTCCAGTAGTTCCTTTTCGTTTCTTAGATGCCACACAATACAGAGAAGAGACGTGCGATTTATCTAGGATAGGGATACGTAATCTTTTTGGGCCGTGGGCATATTTGGCAATTTGAGAAACTGTCCTGGGCACCACCACAAGATGGCTCCCATGGGAGATGTGGCAAAGGACAAGTAACCTGCCCAAGAGACTGAGTACAAGACAGAACCCCAACACACTAAATAACTCCTTTTCACCCACAGTTTTCAGCACCAACAGAAGCCTATTTCACAGCAACTCGAGCTGCTGGTAAGAAAATGTGTTTAAATTTTTTTTTAAGTGGGAGGGATACGGTATCTTGGGGGCACCAAGAAAGATATCCAGGGGCACACTGGTGCCCATGGCTCCCACATTGCCTACCCCTGATATAGGATGATGTTTTGTTGTGGGGCAAGACAAAGCAGAGCTCTGCTTCTGAGAGGCTGGCAAGAGAGCCAGGATCCAGGGCTGAAGCCCCTCCATCATCACAGATGGCCTTGGGCAAGTGGCTTATGATCTCAGCCTCCAGCTTCCTACCTTTAGAGCATGGGAGTAATCTTGACCCACCTCACAGGGCTGTTGTGAAAGTAAAGAGCTTTTGCACATTAAAGGGTATGTGCAAGTGGCCCTGTTCAAAACCTGAGGCTGGACATTGAGTGTGTGTGTGTGTGTGTGTGTGTGTGTGTGTGTGTGCGCGCGCGCGCGTGCACACGTGTGTGTGCGCATGCTCACGCACACATATATTTGTGTGGGAAGAGATACTCCTGCTCTGTGTGGACAGAAGACATAGAATACATTATCCAGCTGTTACTTTAATACTGAAATGCAAAGCCCTTATGAAGATAACATTATACAAACATAAACGAATTTCCAGTGTTTAAGCTGCATTTCCCTTCCTGTCGTTTCATTATGCAAGCCAAGGAACACTCCACCAGCCTTGCTCACACGCACACAGGCTTGGGCGCAGGGTACATGGGTGCCATTACCTTGTGATCTTCTATCTGTGAGAGCACAGTGTTGAGGATGAGGCTGGCCTGGGGAGCCACGTTCAGACTCTGTTCGGCGAGCGTCAGCCAGTTGATGAAGTCCTGCAGGGAATTCTGGAACTCCGTTGCCAAGCTGAGCGCCTCTTCCAACTTGGACTGAATTTTAAACCAGGGGAAGAAAACAGAGGAGGGAGAAAGAAAGGCTGAAAGAAAGAAATACTAGCCAAAGCTCACCGTTTTTGGCTTCTCAGACAAAGACCATCATTGTTTAATAGATGTGACCTTCTTTCTAGACTGGACCTGCTCCGTTTAGCCAGAGAACACAACTTGTGTATTAACAGGTGACACTTTCAACGGGGGAACTCGCCCCCATTCAACCGTTTTGGAGCCAGTTTCTCTGAGAACAAAAAACACTCTGGCGGGGTGGGGGGAATGTCTATTGTACATGTCTATTGTACATGTACAGAATTGCTGTAGGACCGTTGTAGCTTCCTGAGAATGGAATTCTGAGAGGGCTGGATCAAAAGCACCCCCCCCCCCCCAAGCATCAACTTCCTCGCTTGAACAAGTCAGGGCCCTTCAGCCATTACATTTTTTCAGTCCATCCCTAAAAATGTAATGCACAAGTGAGAAAAAGAAACAGGTTTGGAAACATCTGCATCATTTAGGCCCACTCCTGAGAGAGTCAGATTCACCGCAGCGACCTGTCGTGCACGCTCATGTGTGTGCGTGTGTGTGCGTGTGCGTGTGTATACACACATACATGCACGCACACACTGGTGGCAAATCCAGGTCTGCAGCAATGTGACGTCTGGAATGGCCTAGACACCATAAAAGGCTCCATTAACCAGCCCCATGTGAAGGAAACGAGAGAAGGCTTAAAGTTTGTTCAACTAACCTGACAAGCTCTATATTTGAGGCCTAAAATCTCAATGGAAACAGATGTGTGTTTTTCCTTTGTAAATTACCTCTCCAGTTACCCCTCCTACCATCAGCTGGTATGTGTGCATGTGTGCATGAACAGGGACCCTCCTCCAGGCCTGATTACAATGAGAGCCAGCTGTGCTCTCTCTCCAAGGCCTTATCTGCTGGCACGAGCAGCCAGGCAGCCACGACCCCAAAGGCCACCCCCCGAACCTTCTCTTGCCTATTTGGGTTTCTCAGAGCCCTTGTTGGGGGAGATTGTGTTGTTGTTGTTGATGGTTTCCCTCTCCTTTCCTCTTAGGGCTTGAGGATGTGCCTTGGAGGGCAAATATTGGGCCAAGTGGAGAGTTTTGTGGGGGCTCCCATTGGTGTATAGAATCATAGAATCATAGAAAAGTAGAGTTGGAAGGGGCCTACAAGGCCATCGAGTCCAACCCCCTGCTCAATGCAGGAATCTAGGTCAAAGCATCTCTGACAGATGTCTGTCCAGCTGCACCTTGAATGCCTCCAGAGTGGGAGAGCCCACCACCTCCCTAGGTAGTTGATTCCATTGTCTTATTGCTCTGACAGTCAGGAAATTTTTCCTGATGTTTAGGTGGAATCTAGGTTCCTGTAACTTGAGCCCATTATTCCGTGTCCTGCAAACTGGGATGAGCGAGAAGAGATCTTTGCCCTCCTCTGTGTGACATCCCTTCAATACTGGAAGAGTGCGATCATATCTCCCCTCAGTCTCCTCTTCTGAAGGCTAAACATGCCCAGTTCTTTCAGTCTCTCCTCATAGGGCCTTGTTTCCAGTCCCTTTATCATCCTTGTTGCCCTCCTCTGAACCCTCTCCAGTTTGTCTATGTCCTTCTTAAAGTGAGGTGCCCAGAACTGGACGCAGTACTCAAGATGAGGCCTAACCAGTGCCGAGTAAAGGGGAATTATCACTTCCCGCGATTTGGAAGCTATACTTCTATTAATACAGCCCAAAATTGCATTTGCCTTCTTTGCAGCCACATCGCATTGCTGGCTCATATTCAGTTTGTGATCTACCACAATTCCAAGATCCTTCTCACTTGTAGTATTGTTGAGCCAAGTGTCCCCCATTCTGTAACTCTGCATTTGGTTTCCTCTCCCTAGGTGCAGCACTTGGCATTTATCCCTATTAAATTTCATTCTGTTGTTTTCGGCCCAGCGCTCCAGCCTATCGAGGTCACTTTGAATTTTGTTTCTGTCTTCCAGAGTATTAGCTGTTCCACCCAACTTTGTGTCATCTGCAAATTTGATAAGCATTCCCTGTACCTCCTGATCCAAGTCATTAATAAAAATGTTGAAGAGCACCGGGCCCAGGACCGAGCCCTGTGGTACCCCGCTCGTTACCTCTCCCCAGTTTGAGAAGGAACCATTGATAAGCACTCTTTGAGTCCTATTCTTTAGCCAATTGTGGATCCACCTGATGGTTGTTCCATCTAGCCCACTCTTAGCTAGCTTACTAATCAGGATATCATGAGGCACTTTGTCGAAAGCTTTGCTGAAGTCCAGGTATATAATGTCCACAGCATTCCCACAGTCCACAAGGGAGGTTACCCGATCAAAAAATGAGATCAGATTAGTCTGACAGGATTTGTTCTTGACAAATCCATGCTGGCTTCTAGTAATCACTGCATTGTTTTCAAGGTGCTTGCAGACTGACTTCTTTATAATCTGCTCAAAAATCTTCCCGGGGATTGATGTCAGACTGACTGGCCTATAGTTCCCAGGTTCCTCCTTCTTGCCCTTTTTGAAGATGGGAACAACATTTGCCCTCCTCCAGTCATCTGGCACTTCACCTGTCCTCCATGATTTCTCAAAGATAATAGATAGTGGTTCTGAGAGTTCTTCTGCCAGTTCCTTTATTACTCTAGGATGCAGCTCATCAGGCCCTGGAGATTTAAACTCGTTCAGAGTAATCAGGTGCTCCTTGACCATTTGCCTATCAATCTCAAGCTGCAATTCTGCCCCTTCAGTCTGCACTTCAGGTTTGCCAGGGGGGTCATAGACCCTCTTTTGGGAGAAGACCGAGCCGAAGTAGGAATTGAACACTTCTGCCTTTTCTTTGTCTTCCGTTATCAATTTGCCATCCTCATTGCGTAGTTGAACCACCAGTTCTTTCTTCTGTCTTTTACTGTGCATGTATCTGAAGAAAGCTTTTTTGTTGCTTTTAGCATTCCTCGCTAACCTTAGCTCATTCTCAGCTTTAGCCTTCCTGACACTATTCCTGCAGTTCTGTGCTACCTGCCTGTACTCTTCCCCTGTAGCCTGTCCTTCCTTCCACTTCCTATACGTGTCCTTTTTGTTTTCAGGTCATCTTTGAGTTTATTGTGAAGCCACATTGGCTTCTTCTGTTGCCCTCTGCCTTTTTTCCTTGTGGGAATTGTTTGCAATTGTGCCTTTAAAATTTCCTTTTTTAAAAACTCCCACCCCTCCTGGGCTCCCTTTCTCGTGAGAGTCACTTGCCATGGGATCTTACTAATCATTGTTCTGAGTTTATTAAAATTGGCTTTTCTAAAATCCAGGGTACGTGTTTGGCTACACTCAGCTTTTGCTTCCGTTAGAATCAAGAACTCAAGTATAACATGGTCACTTTCCCCCAGAGTTCCCAAAACTGCCACTTTATCCACTAACTCGTCTCTGTTGGTTAGAATCAGGTCAAGGATAGCCGATCCTCTAGTTCCTTCCTCCACTTTCTGTAGGAGGAAGTTATCAGCAGCACAGCTCAGGAATTTCTTGGAGGGGCCATGTTTGGCTGAATAAGTCTCCCAACAGATATCAGGGAAATTGAAGTCTCCCATTACTACCACATCGTGCCTCCTTGAAACAATGGCAATTTGCTTTTCAAAAGTTCCATCCTCGTCTTCTCCTTGATTGGGTGGTCGGTAGTAGACTCCAACCGCCATGTTCGTTTTATTCTTTGCCCCCTTTATTTTAACCCAGATGCTCTCAATGGGGCTGCCAAGCTCCTCTTCCTGTATCTCTGTGCAGAGATACGTATTTTTAACATACAGTGCAACTCCACCTCCCTTTCTGTTGCTTCTGTTCCTTTTGAACAAGTTATACCCTTCAATTGCTGTATTCCAGTCATGGGAGTCATCCCACCAGGTTTCAGTTATCCCTATCAAGTCGTACTTGCCCTCATGTATCAAGAGTTCAAGTTCGTCTTGTTTATTGCCCATACTCTGGGCATTAGTATAGAGACATCGAAGACTATGTGCTTTATAGTCCGACTTTCCCCCTACATTTTGTGGTAGACTATCAATGGGCACCGCTGGAGCTGTTCTCTCCATTGTGGCATAGAGGCCTTCTTCCATTGGTACCCCCGAGTTTATGTCTCCCTCCCCTGTTGGATTCAGTTTAAAGCCCTCCTGATTAAGTTCCTCATGCTGTGTCCAAACACATTCTTCCCAGTCCTTGTGAGGTGCAACCCATCCTTTGCCAGCAGTCCATCTTCCAGGAAGTGTAGCCCGTGGTCCCAGAATCCAAATCCCTCACGTCGGCTCCACCTTCGTAGCCAGTCATTCACTCGGAGTATTTTTCTTTCCCTTTCTATGCCTCTTCCAAGTACTGGAAGGATGGATGAGAAAACTATCTGGGCCCCGAAGTTCTTGAGTTCCCTTCCCAGCTCTTCAAAGTCTGCCGTGATTTCTTTGTAACTCCGCTTGGCAGTATCATTTGTACCCACGTGGAAGAGAAGAAAGGGGTATGTGTCGGTGGGCTGCATGAGCCTCGGCAGCTGCTCTGTCACATCCTTAATCCGTGTAGTGATGGGTAGAGGGAGATATGGCATTGGGAGGAGGGCTAGCCAGGCAAGGGGAATGCGGCCCAGACACTTAATGGCTGTGCCATGTTCTGGCCCTCCTCGCACCCGCAGGTGTGGTGGTTGCCCTATCAGCCTGCCCTCGGGTCTCCGGATGCTGCTTCTAAATGCTAGATCGGTATAGAATAAGACCTCCTTCATCCATGATCTAATAGTGGATGAGGCAGCCGATCTGGCATGCATTACCGAGACCTGGGTGGGCGAACAGGGAGGAGTTAGCCTCTCCCAGTTATGCCCACCAAGGTACTTGGTACAGTATCAGGGAAGACCTGAGGGCTGGGGAGGGGGTTTGCTATGGTCTATAGGAATGCTCTCTCTCTCTCTCTCTCTCTCAATCTCCAGGCTCCCTGTCTGTCTGACTACCGGTCCAGAGTGTTTGCACCTTGTGTTGGGCCAGCAGGACAGATTGGGGATTCTGTTGGTGTACCGCCCACCTCGCTGCTCAACAGACTCCCTATCTGAGCTGATGGAGGTGGTCTCGGTTGCAATGCTGAGGTCCCCTGGACTGTTGGTCCTGGGGGACATTAACATACATGCCGGGGGCACCCTATCTTGGGTGGTTCAGGATTTCATGGACTCTGTGACGACCATGGGACTGTCTCAACATGTTATCGGCCCAACACATGTAGCAGGGCACACTCTAGATCTGTTTTTTTCAGCCGGGCATGGGGATAGTGATCTGAAGGTGGGGGACTTTGAATTGGTCCCTTTGTCATGGTCAGATCACTGCCTCATGAGATTTAACTAATGGAGACTTTTCTCCTCTGCAACGGTGGGGGACCTATTAGATGGTCCACCCTCAGAGGCTAATGGATCTGGATGGTTTCCAGAGCACCCTCAGGGGGTTTCTGGCTGATATGGCTGGCGGTCCTGTCGAATCCCTGGTTGATCTCTGGAATAGTGAGATGACCCGGGCGGTTGACATAATCGCTCCTGAGCACCGTCTCCGTAGTAGAGCAGCGTTCAGCTCCTTGGTACACCCTGGAGCTGAGAGCGATGAAACAACACAGGAGATGGCTTAAGTGCAGATGGAGAAAAACTCCTAGCAGATGCAATCGACCCCTGGTATGTGCCTACAATCAGGTATATTTAGGGGCAGTGAGGGTGGCAAAGAAACAACACCTCACTGCCTCTATTCAATCCTCCATTTGCTGTCCAGCGGAGCTTTTTAGCGTTGTCTGGGATCTATTATATGCTGGCCACAAGGACATCCTGGATCCATCTGAGGCCTGCTGCAATATGTTTGCTAGGCACTTCCAGGAAAAAATCTCTTGCATCCGCCAGGACTTGGATTCCAATGCTATGACAGGTGAATCAGGTGAGGTTCCCAGAGTACAGCCTGGTCATGTTTTTCTTGGATGAGTTTCAGTTGGTACAGCTCGAGGATGTTGAATCATAGAATCATAGAATCATAGAAAAGTAGAGTTGGAAGGGGCCTACAAGGCCATCGAGTCCAACCCCCTGCTCAATGCAGGAATCCAGGTCAAAGCATCTCTGACAGATGTCTGTCCAGCCGCACCTTGAATGCCTCCAGACTGGGAGAGCCCACCACCTCCCTAGGTAGTTGATTCCATTGTCTTATTGCTCTGACAGTCAGGAAATTTTTCCTGATGTTTAGGTGGAATCTAGGTTCCAGTAACTTGAGCCCATTATTCCGTGTCCTGCAAACTGGGATGAACAAGAAGAGATCTTTGCCCTCCTCTGTGTGACACCCCTTCAAATACTGGAAGAGTGCGATCATATCTCCCCTCAGTCTCCTCTTCTGAAGGCTAAACATGCCCAGTTCTTTCAGTCTCTCCTCATAGGGCCTTGTTTCCAGTCCCTTTATCATCCTTGTTGCCCTCCTCTGAACCCTCTCCAGTTTGTCTATGTCCTTCTTAAAGTGAGGTGCCCAGAACTGGACGCAGTACTCAAGATGAGGCCTAACCAGTGCCGAGTAAAGGGGAATTATCACTTCCCGCGATTTGGAAGCTTGGACAGGTTCATGCAACCACATCTGCACTGGATCCCTGCCCCTCTTGGCTTATAAAATCTAGCAGGGAGGGAACAGCTGGCTGGGCCAAGGAGGTGATCAATGCCTCCTTGTGAGAGGGAGTGGTCCCATGCCGCTTGAAAGAAGCGGTGGTGAGGCCACTCTGGAAGAAACCCTCTCTGGATCTGGAAGATCTAAACAACTTTAGGCTGGTAGCGAATGTTCCATTCCTGGGCAAGATCCTCGAGCAGGGTTGGCCAACAAGCTCCAGACCCTCTTGGATGAAACTGATTATCTGGATCCATTTCAGTCGGGGTTTAGGCCTGGTTTTGGCACGGAAACAGCTTTAGTCGCCCTGTATGATTACATATGTTGGGAGAGAGACAGTGTGACCCTGTTGATACTCCTGGATCTCTCGGCAGCTTTCGATACCACTGACCATGGTATCCTTCTGGGGCGGCTGTCTGAGTTGGGAGTGGGGGGTACTGCATTGCAGTGGTTCTGCTCCTGCTTGGATGGCCGGCTCCAGAGGATGGTGCTTGGGAGATATTGTTCAGCCCCGTGGACTCTCCAGTATGCAGTTCCTCAGGGGTCGGTCTTAGCTATTATACATCTACATGAAACCGCTGAGTTTCTATGCTCTGGTGAGCTCTATGCTTGACTACTGCAATGCGCTCTACGTGGGGCTGCCCTTGAAGACTATTTGGAAGTTGCAGCCTGTGCAAAATGTGGCAGCCAGATTAATAACTTGGACCAAGGGGTCTGAACATATAACACCTGGCCTGCTTGCATTGGCTGCCTATATGCTACTGAGCCCAATTCAAGGTGCTAGTTTTAACCTATAAAGCCCTACACAGCTTGGGACCACAATACCTGACGGAACACCTCTCCCAACCACAATCTACCTGGACACTACACTCAACATCTGGGGCCTTCCTCCAACTGCCGCCCACGAGGGAGGCTCAGAAGGCGGCAACAAGGGGGAGGGCCTTTTCTGTGGTAGCCCCACAACTGTGGAACAGGCTCCCCACTGAGGCCCACCTGGCTTTACTATCCTTTCGGTGCCAGGTTAAGACTGTCCTCTATGCTGAGGCATTTAACAGCTCCAAATAGTACACGGGGTGGTGGTTATGTCACTTTTAAAAAAAAAAACCAGTCTACTTTTTATAATGTCTTAGCTATTTAAGTAATTTTAAAATTGTTTTTAAAATGTCTAGTGAAAATTTTTTCAATGTTTTTATTGTTTGTATTTTTATATTGTATTTTATTGTAAAATTGTATTTTATTGTAAAATTTTATAATTGTTGTAAACCGCCCAGAGAGCTTCGGCTACTGGGCAATACAGAAATGAAATGAGATAAATAAATAAAAATGAGGTGAAACAACAACATAAGGGATATTTGCATGTCTACATTTGCACATCCTTTTGTGACTGGGAGTTTAATCTTCTCCCTGCATTGGGTCAATGCGCCAGTTCTCACCTCCACTGGTTAAAACTTTCTGCCTAGCCAATGATTAAAGGAGTTCTCTTGGCCATGAAAAGCTTGAAAGAGGAGAGCTTTCTTTGTTCAAAAAAGGAAGGACTGTCCCCTTGACTTCAGCCACCCAACTGAAGAGGGGTAAGTGCGCACATGCACCAACAAGCATCGTTGGCCTGCACCTTTATTCTGAGGGGTCATGGGTTAACTCCATCTTTAGGATGGGCTGAACAAAAATGCTATTTTCCTGCAACCAAGATGGTGAAGACTCACTTGGCCAGACAAAACACTATACAATTAGGTGTGTGAGTAATCTGCATTGTTATCGTTTTGAACTTTCCCCACTCTTTGTACTTTCTACAATGCCAAGCAAACCCTCGTTTCCTTAAACAAATGTAATTTTAATTTTTGATCATAATTCTATGCTGGAGGCTCACTCACACCAGCCCTCCCTTGGCTGAATGTCCTACTGAGAGTTTGGGACAATAACTGTGCATCCTATTCAAACAACTGTGATGGTGGAAGCCATTGTACGTTTTGGGGGTCACTGTGCCCTCACTTAGAAGCCGATCATTCACACGCCACGGAACCTCACACGTGCTGCCTCATGGCCCACCGCCAGCCCCATTCTCATTCCTCCTGACACCAAGCAAGGAGGCAGCCAACATGTGGAAGGCTCTACATCATGGAGAATACAGATCCAGTCAGCCAAGGATAAATATCCGTGCCAAGAGTGCCAGTGCACAGAGGCCACACCTTTTGACCAGGAGCTTTCGCCCCAAGTAAGTGGAGGGCGACTGTGGTTACTCACTGGGGAGAAAAGGGCACTCTGAAATGCTCATTCTCCTTTCCAGGGCTGACCTCTGGTGAGCCCAGATTTAAATTCAGCACTGAATATTGATTATATTCTAGACTATCTCCCTCAACAGATGTGGACTCTCTTGAACTTCTGTCATTCCACCCCACCACCCCTGTTCACAACAAAGCCATATTCCTTTAGTACCACTCAAGTTCCAACAGCTCCTCTTTGAATTCAGGGGTGCCAATATACATATGGAGCTCCTCACGTGCAGAGGTTCTCATTTTCTTTTTATGAACCTGGCCATGCGCTGTACTCACCAGAGAGACCTCCTGTCTCACAAAAGAAGGGAAGTCCCTCAATGTGCTGCTTTGCCCCATGCAAATATCAGCCCAGTAATTTGGAGGTTAGTACTATAACCCCAGCCTGTCACTGTTGCACATTACCTTTCGCTCCTCCATCTTCGTACTGACGAGGCCCCACTTCTGTTCCAAGAGAGCCACACTTTGCTCTGTCTTTGATCCAGACCCAGAGTCATCCCGGCTCAGAAGCATCAGCCTCCCCTTAGCCAGGAGTTGGCCATAGACCTCCTTGTTGGCTTTGAACTGGGCATAGAGCTCCTGCAACACACAGGCATTTTCCATAAGGGACACTGCACAGGTTCTATCTCTTACATGGCTGTACATGTGCACAGGGAAGACACGAGTGCACCGTTGTGTGTGATGATTACTTGTGCCTCTTGCCACATAGTACATGGCTCTGGGAATTTTCTGCCAATTACAGTTTCCCAGTGTGTCTTGATGCCTTAAAATGGATGTATGCATAATTTTCAGCTAACTGTGCACACATTCCCCCGCCGCACAAGACCCCCGTGTGAAGCTTTATGTGTGAAGTGGCCCAGGGATGCTGATGCCACTACTGGCTGAGTTAATGCGAGGACCACGGGTCGGGACGTTCATGAATATCTCAACTGGCTACGACTGTGCACTGCAGGGTGAAATGCAGCTCACTGAGTTTTCTTTCCCTGTCTATTTTTCTGAGTGCTTTCCCTTCTATTTATTTTAGGTCCCACCTGTGATGCGTATATCGAGTGACTTTCCATACTGAATTAAGGGGCAGCTTGCTCAGTTATCCTGGGGACCAATTCGGCAACCACTACTTACCATATGGGCATTCAGTTGTTCCCGAGCAGTTTCTGGCAGTCCACCGGTCGGTTTGGAGGCCGACAGCTGGTTCTCCATCCTTGTGAGCCATAGAAGGAAGTCTTCTATTTCACCATGGAAACCCTGAGCCTGCAAAGGCATGCAAAGCACATGGTGGACCAAGTGGTACAAGCAACAGCCATTGATAGGCTTGATTTTAAGATCTGCAGGCCCCATCCTTTCCTGAAGCCGCAGGGTGAGGTATCAGGATTTCAAAACCAAAAGAGCAGAAATACTTACTGTGAAGTGTAACCACATGTAACCACCACCACCACCACCCGCAAAAGCCTTGTAAATCATGAATTAAAACCCAAGCCAGCCCCTTGCCAGTGGTCCTTTTCCAGCTTAGCCCTGGCCACCAGAACTAAAAAGGCTTGGCCACTCTTCTGAAAGACAGCAGGATGATTCACCCATGAGAGGTAGTTCCATAAGAGCTGCAGTGGCTGAGAATGCTCCTCTGTGCACCCAAAGAGGACAGACGGCAGGGCAGAAGCTCTGGGCTGATATGGATATAGTGAACAGGGCAGCTCTCCAGGTAACTAGAGAGGCAGACACTCTCTCTGTTGGATCAGAGCTGCCTACCTGCTGGAGGGTCATCTGCAGCTGCTGCTCTCGCTCCTCTGTCTTCTGCAGCACTGACTCCCAGCACGAATTCATGGTCTCGAGCCGCTTCCGGAGGCTGCTAGCATCGTCCCCTGCACTGGATTCCAGGAGCTCATTGCCAGCCTTGTTCACTGTTTCCACTGTGGCTTTGTGGGCCAACACATCATTTTTCAGCACCTAGTATGGTGTTGGGAGCGGAGAAAAGAGAACATGAGACGCTTCAGGTCTCCTGCATGTCTCTGCGACATTTATAAAGGGTAGCAGTGGATGAACCCCTGCCAGTCCGCATGGCATTTGTGTCATGACGATTTTGGCATATAAATTCAGACCCAAAGCAACACGTGAGAAGATGCTGTCTGGTCAAGCCCGTACACACTGTTAGCATTAGTGGTCAGTTGCATGGCCCAAGGAAGGGTTCCAGTGGGCTCCCTAGCCCAAGCAAACACCCCCACCTGGGTCATCCATTGATGCGGTCTCAAAATACTCCCAGCCTTTCCCTCAAGCCAGCCTCAGTCTGACTGTAATGGCATAGCGGTGGAAGGCCTGTTTGGGATGCGGAGGTGGGAGCTTTGTCACCCAGACTCAGATCTCAAGGTGGCCAATGGCCAAAGGATATAACAGAGCTGCCTAAACTTGAGTCAGGCCACTGGTCTACGTGGCCACACACTGCCTTCTCTGACAAGCAGCAGCTCTTAAAGGTTGCAAGGCAGAGGTCCTTCTGAGCCCCGTGACTGGAGAGGCCAGGAATGGACACAAGCAAGGCCTGCATTCTGCCACCAAGCTGGGACTCCTCCCCGAGTGGCTGGACAGGACTGCCTGTGCAAAAGAGATCTGCAAGTAGACTTGCTTGCACTTACATGGTGCTTAGCTAGCTCCACTTCAATGACCCTGGGGTCTCCATTGATGGGCCTCTGTGCGTCCAGCAGCTCTTCCGTGTGGGTCAGCCATGCCATCAGCTCGGCCAGCGCGTGCTGAAACTGGCCAAGGGCCAAGAGAGCACCTTCCAGCTTGTGCTGTTTGTTGAAGGCAACAAGAGGAATGTTAAAAAAGAAGGCAAGGCAACAAGAGGAATTAACAACAAAATCCAAGTACAGATGTTTTTATTTATTTATGTGGCTTTTTACTTTGCCTTTCCATTCTGATGACGGGTGTTCAAGAAGGGTTCAAATCATGTAAAAATAGCACAAAAATACTCTAAAAACAAACAAATTAATAAATGACTCAACAATAGAACAGATGAAAATACAAAAGGGAGACTGAAAAATCAGACAGAAGGAAAGCCAAACGCTGGCCTAAATGGAAACGTTTTTAACTGATGACAAAGGACCTTCTGTAAAGGGGCAGGGAGTTCCCCAGCCAGGGTGCTGCCACTGAAAAGGCCCTTGATCCCCACAACCACACTCCAGCCAGGACCTCTCCAGCGGAAGGCGGGGATTGGGACAGGGCCACACAGGAAGGGGCAATCCTGACAGTGACACAGCCCTGGCCTATTCACACCTGGAAAGAAGAAGACCAGCACCTGGAAATGATGGGGTTTTGGGGCTCCCCCACCACCCACCACGGTCGTATGCCATACCTGTCGATGGGCTATTTTGTCACTCAGGTTCTCCCAGAGGTGCTTCAGCTCTGTCAGCGGCTCCCTAATGATGTCTCTGTCAGTCTCATCTGTAGCCTTTTTAAGCATAAGCTCCCCCTGGTGATTCAGTTTCTCCATCTCAATTTGCTGCTGATAAACTTCCATTTTAAATTCCTGCCAAAAAGGAGAAAGCTGGAGGTGTCAAGTTCTGGACTGTGGCTATGTCACTACCACCCAGTGCACACCTCAAAGCCTGGAGAAACTGCGCTTGTTTCTTACTTGGTGTGCGCGCACGTGCACGCACACGCGCGCGCGCGCGCACACACACACACACACTCACACACCTTCGCTCAATGGCAAAAAGGAGGAATAATTTACGCAGATATGACAAAACAACTGAGCAGCCAGTCGAACGTGTTCAGGACTGGAAATTAGGGAATAGATACGCCCCCTTAGCACTCCATTTTGAGGACTGACTAATGACAAGTAAGCGATCAGGTTTTGAAACTTTCC
Source organism: Shinisaurus crocodilurus (assembly GCA_021292165.1). Taxonomy (NCBI): domain Eukaryota; kingdom Metazoa; phylum Chordata; class Lepidosauria; order Squamata; family Shinisauridae; genus Shinisaurus; species Shinisaurus crocodilurus. Next base: position 36,866,309 of record CM037885.1, read on the forward strand.
GTAATGATAATAATATGTGTGTAGGGGCAGCAATAACAGTGGTGAGGGGCACGGGGAGGCACGGCGTTGGCAGGGCAAAAATTCAACATAGGAGAAGGGAGGACAGATATCTCACACCTGTCCTGCCCTCTGATTGCCCTGTCAGCCCGGGGACCTTGGGGAGCGGGCAAAGCCATCCACGTATCCTTTGTCTGCTCCTTTGCAACACTAGGTCGGTTCGTAGTAATACCGAAATTATCCATGACTTAATCATGGAAAAAGAAGCCGACCTGATGTGCATTACGGAGACCTAGCTGGGGGAGGCAAGTGGGCCTGTATGGGCGCAGCTTCTCCCAGCCGGGTACTCAGTAGTAGAGCAGGCAAGAGGAAACGGTCGGGGAGGTGGTGTGGCAGTAGTCCATAAAGATAACATCTCCCTGACTAGATTACCTGTGAAGGCAGCTGACTCACATTAATATATGTACATATATGTTGAACTTAGGACCAGGGATAAATTGAGGATTCTGTTGGTTTACCGGCCACCCTGCTGCCTGACAGAGTCCCTAACTGAGCTGATAGAGCTGGTCTCGGGGCTGGTGTTGGAGTCGGCCCGACTTTTGGTCCTGGGTGACTTCAACATCCCCCTTGTGACTGGCTTGTCAGGTGCGGCTCAGGAGTTCATGGCAACTATGACAGCCATGGGCCTGTCCCAAGTGGTCAGAGAGCCAACGCATCAAGCTGGTCACATACTTGATTTGATCTTTTGCTCTGACCAGGAGAATGATCCATGGGTAGAGGTCCCAGTGGTCTCTCCGCTGTCTTGGATGGATCACCATCTGGTCAGGACTGGCATTATGGCTGCTGGCCACCTCTGCAGGGGTGGTGGACCAGTTAAAATGATATGACCCAGAAGGCTGATGGATCCAAAGCGACTCCAGAATGCCTTAGGGGGTTTCTTGGATGGTGCCACCAGCGATCCTGTCGAGTCCTTAGTCCAAATGGAATGAAGACCTGGCTAGGGTCATCAACATGATCGCTCCTAGACGTCCTCTCCGACCCACTTCTAAACGAGCTCTGTGGTTTTCTGAAGGACTGAGGAAGCTGAAGCGGAGAGGAAGACGACTAGAGCACCGATGGTGGAGAACTCGACTTGAAGCTGACAAAACACTCCATAAAGATCATCTGCAGAGCTATGGAGTGGCGATACATGCAGCGAAGAGAGCTTTCTGCTCTGCACGTATCGTGTCCGCGAACTCGTGTCCAGCTGAGCTGTTCAGAGTGGTTAGGGAGCTGAGCCAGGCTCCCCCTATTCTGAATCAGTTTTTAGAACCTTCAGTGGCTCGCTGTGAGGCTTTTAATGAGTTTTTAGCGGACAAAATTTCTCAGATTCGTGTCGACCTAGACGCAATTGTGGATACAGAAGCCAACAGTGGGGTGTCCAATAACTCTTCTTGCCTGATTAAATTGGATCACTTTCAGCTGGTGACTCCTGATGACGTGGACAAGCTTCTTGTGAATAAGACTACTTGCCCTCTTGATCCTTGCCCATCCTGGCTTATAGCCCAGGGAGGGGAGACAGTAAAACAACTTCTGTTGAATATTATTAACGCCTCTCTAAAAGAGGGCATTCTCCCTACATGCTTGAAAGAAGCTATTCTAAGACCATTTTTGAAAAAGCCCTCCTTTGATCCCCTGGATTTTAATAATTATAGGCCAGTGAGTAATCTACCATTCTTGGGCAAGGTAATTGAGAAGGCAGTGGCCATTCAACTCCAAGCTGTCTTGGATGAAACCGATTATCTGGACCCATTTCAAACCGGCTTCAGAGTGGATACGGAGTTGAGACTGCCATGGCCACCTTGGTGGATGATCTTCGCCTGGGAATCGATAGGGGGAGTGCATCCCTACTGATTCTTTTGGACCTCTCAGCGGCATTTGATACCATCGACCATGGTATCATTATTCCGCCTGAGGGAGTTGGGGGCACTGCTTTGCAGTGGTTCCGCTCCTTCCTTTCAGGACAGTTTCAGAAGGTGATGCTCGGGGATAAATACTCCTCAAAAAAGGAGCTACTGTATGGAGTCCCTCAGGGCTCCATTCTGTCCCCAATGCTGTTTAACATTTATATGAAACCGCTGGAAGAGATCATCAGGAGATTTGGGGCTGGGTGTTACCAGTATGCTGATGACACCCAAATCTACTTCTCCCTAACTTCATTTTCCAAGGAAGGTATGACTCCTCTGAATGACTGCCTGAGGTCGGTAATGAGCTGGATGAGGGAGAACAAACTGAAGTTGAATCCAGGTAAGACTGAGGTGCTCGTTGTGAAGGGTCCTAATTCAGGAATTGAGGTTTGTCAACCAGTTCTAGATGGGGTAGCACTCCCCTTGAAGGAACAGGTTCATAGCTTGGGGGTACTTCTTGACCTGACCCTACTCCTGGCATCTCAGGTGAAGGCAACGGTGAGAGGTGCCTGTTACCAGCTTCGGCTGATTCGTCAGTCCTGGAATACATGGACTTAGTAACGGTGGTGCACGCACCGGTAACCTCTAGGCTTGATTTCTGTAATGCGCTTTACTTGGGGCTGCCTCTATACTTGGTTCGGAAGCTTCAACTAGTACAAAATATGGCGGCCAGGTTGGTCTCCGGGACACCCCGTGGAGACCATATAACACCGGTCTTAAGATCTTTACACTGGCTGCCAATTTGCTTCCGGGCAAAGTATAAAGTGCTGGTTCTTACCTTTAAAGCCCTACATCAGGGGTCCTCAAACTATGGCCTGCGGGACACATCCGGCCCGCCAGGTCTTTTCATCTGGCCTGGCGGCCGATCTAGAGGCTCCTTGTGGGGGAAGAGGAGGAGTGGCGGCTGAGCAGGCGGCGGGGCGCGGGGCACCTGCCCACTGCCCTGTATCTTCTGCGGGGGGGAGGGGCGGCTGAACCGGCAGCGGGGTGCGGGGTGCCTGCTCACCCGCCGCCCTGCATCTCCTGCGGGGGGGGGAAGGGGAGGAGGGGCAGCTGAACCGGCGGCCACCATGATGTTCTCGAAAGGCCCGTGATGTTATTTCATGTGCAAAGCCTGCCTGCTTTGCGTCGTCTTTTCCTTTTTTAATCCTTAATGGAAGCGAGTGAGCTGGCGAGCTGCTTCCTTGCATCTCTGCTCCCGTTGGAATGAAGCAAGCTGCCTACCTTCCCTCATCCAAGGGAGAAAGGGCCCCCCCGGCTGCCTGATGCAACCTCCGCCTTCCCCTCCCCAGGGCTTTACTCCTTCCCTGCAGCTGGGGGGACACAGCCGCCCATGGACCGCCCAGCCTGACAGGTGGGCGATGTCCCCTTCCAGGTCCTTCACCATTCCACAGCCAGCTGAGCGGATGTCTTTGGCGCCGGCCTGAGGGAGCTCTCCTCCAGCGCTGGTTGGCTTGGTTGGAGCTTGCGAAGTGCTGGCTATGACCACGAGTGGGGCGTAGCCGACTCTGACCTCACCCGAGGAGCAGCCCTGCTTGGAGGCTGGTGTGCATCCTGGGCCTCGGCCCAGCTGGCCACCACCGGCTCAGCCCAGATGTTCCCTGGACCTCCATTGCCCTTGAATGGGATTTGTTTTCCTGGATGGGATCCTTCATCATCAAATGCTTCTGGGCATCTCTAGTTTTTTCCGGATGGTTGGTTCATCCTCGCAGCAGCCCTGAAACTTGTGTTTCTGGTGATGAATTTTGTGCTAGTTCCATTTTACAGATGTGGGAAACTGAGGCCGAGCAAGAGGCAAGTATGTGGCTAGGACCCAGGGGGTGAGGGACAGCTCTTTATTTATTTATTTATTTATTTATTATTCATTTATTTATTACACGTGTATCCTGCCTTCTTTCCTGGAAGGAACTCAAGGCGGTTCACATAATCCTCCTCCTCCTCCTCCTCCTCCTCGCTGTTTTATCCTCACAACAACAACCCTGTGAGGTAGGTTAGGCTGAGAGTCAGTGACTGGCCCAAAGTCACCCAGTGAGCTTCATGGCTGAGTAGGGACTAGAACCTGGATCTCCCGAGTCCCAGTCAAATACCCTAACTAACCACTATGCCACACTGGCTCTCACTATGTTCTCTGGGGACCAGGTCTTCCTGACCTACCCCAAGGAATGGGTTTGTACTTTTAAGGCTGTGATCCTTTGTAAACTTACCTGGGGAAAAAGTCTCCTTGAATTCAGTGAAACTTACTTCCAAGTAGACATGCATAAGATGAGGCTGTAAGGCTGCAATCTTATGCACATTTATGTGGAACAAAGTTGCAGGATGTGGACCACCAGCTCTGTGGCTGGTAAATACTGCTCATTACTCATACTAAATACTGCTCATTACTCATACTAAATACTGCTCATTACTCATACTAAATACTGCTCATCAATGGCAACCATCTTTGGCAGCACCTATGTCTGTGAACAGACTTTTTCCCGAATGAAACATCTGAAATCTCCAACCAGATCCAGACTAACTGATGCACACTTGCATCACTTGTTACGACTAGCAGTGACAAATATGGAACCGGACATTGACCATCTCATTAGCCGAAAGCAGGCCCATACTTCCCATTGAAATACTAATAAGCTTATGTTGATTAAAATTGTTCTTCATTTTAAATATTGTATTGTTTTTTCCTGTTTTTTTGCACTACAAATAAGATATGTGCAGTGTGCAAACCAAGCCTTTCTATACCTTTTTAAAATTTAATGTATTTCAATTTTAGACAGCAAATTAATTTATAATTTATTTATTATTAATTTATAATAACTTTCTATTTAATCAAGTAAAAAAAAAAGGACCCCGGTCCTTTTTTTTTTTACTTGATCCATTCGTTCATATTTTTTTCAAACTATAGTCCGGCCCCCCAACAATCTGAGGGACAATGAACTGGCCCCCTGTTTAAAAAGTTTGAGGACCCCTGCCCTACATGGTCTAGGCCCAAGGTACCTTAGGGAGCGCCTCCTCCCCTATCTTCCACCCCGCCACTTAAGGTCTTCGGAGGGCCATCTGCTGCAGCTGCCTAATGTGAGACGGGCAGCTAGTCAGTCTCTTTTCATAGAATCATAGAAAAGTAGAGTTGGAAGGGGCCTACCAGGCCATCGAGTCCAACCCCCTGCTCAGTGCAGGAATCCAGGTCAAAGCATCCCTGACAGATGGCTGTCCAGTTGCACCTTGAATGCCTCCAGAGTGGGAGAGCCCACCACCTCCCTAGGTAGTTGATTCCATTGTCTTATTGCTCTGACAGTCAGGAAATTTTTCCTGATGTTTAGGTGGAATCTAGGTTCCTGTAACTTGAGCCCATTATTCCGTGTCCTGCAAACTGGGATGATCGAGAAGAGATCCTGGCCCTCCTCTGTGTGACAACCCTTTAAGTACTGGAAGAGTGCGATCATATCTCCCCTCAGTCTCCTCTTCTGAAGGCTAAACATGCCCAGTTCTTTCAGTCTCTCCTCATAGGGCCTTGTTTCCAGTCCCTTTATCATCCTTGTTGCCCTCCTCTGAACCCTCTCCAGTTTGTCTACATCCTTCTTAAAGTGTGGTGCCCAGAACTGGATGTGGTACTCAAGATGAGGCCTAACCAGTGCTGAGTAGAGGGGAATTATCACTTCACACGATTTGGAAGCTATACTTCTATTAATGCAGCCCAAAATAGCATTTGCCTTCTTTGCAGCCACATCGCATTGCTGGCTCATATTCAGTTTGTGATCTACCACAATTCCAAGATCCTTCTCACTTCGTAGTATTGTTGAGCCAAGTGTCCCCCATTCTGTAACTCTGCATTTGGTTTCCTCTCCCTAGGTGCAGCACTTGGCATTTATCCCTATTAAATTTCATTCTGTTGTTTTGCTGCCCCTCAACTGTGGAATGGCCTGCCAGTTGAAATACGCCTGCTGACTTCTTTGAATGTCTTTAAGCAGGCACTCAAGACTTTGTTATTTCAGCAGGCCTTCCTTTTATAATATTCTATTATATTTCTATGGAATTTTTATACTGCTTTTATGTTTAACAGATGTTTTTACTGCATATTTATTTGTTTAATTGATTGTTATTTTGTACTGCTGCCTAGAGTAATAGTATATAGGCGGGATATAAATAATAATAATAATAATAATAATAATAATAATAATAATAATAATAATAATATACCTTCATCTCGTTCAGCTGCTCTTTGACGGTGTTGAGGTCTGTGCCCACAGGGGGCATGTTGCAGAGTTTGATCACTGTGTTGTCCAGCCAGTCAAACATGGCCTGAAATGAACACACCCACAAATGAAGAAGAAACCAGACAGCCATGACCCCGCCAGACACAGCAGGCTGCAGGCTCTGGGAAGCTGGTCAGCACAGGCCTGGGAGCATTTTCCCTCAGCCCATCCTCTCTCAGGCTAAACCGGGGCTCTGAGCTCCATACAGTTTGGAGAAAACAGCTTTGCTGAGTCATACCAAAGGTCTGAATCTAGCCCGGTTTCCTGTTTTCAACGGTGGCCAGCCAAGGGCCTCTAGAAGCTCACAGGCAGGGCTCAATGCCCTGCCCTGCTGCTTCTGCCCAACATTTGCCACTCTGAGGCCTGGCCACTTCTCCACACAGAAGGCCCCCTTATTTAAAAAGAAAGGAGGCCTCATCACGTCTTAATACGCCCCTGACATTCCCATCCTCCAAGTATCCATCTGTTTCAACCATCCCTGTGGCGTTCTGATGGAAGCTCTTCTGAACAGCCGGAATCCATTCCAGGCTGTAGCCAACTGGAGGTACAAAGGCCCCCCCTTGCCTTGCCTTGGCACCTTCCGCACAGCCCAATCTCTTTCCCCGCCCCATCCCAGGCCCAGCGCAGCCGCCTGTCATCACCTGCAGCGTATCCTGATACTGCACTGCCGATTGCATGGCCTCCTCCAGCCTATCGAGCCTTTCCTTCCAGGTTTTGTTCAGGTTTTCCCAGGCACTGTTCATCTGCAAAAGCAAGGGGGAACTTGCCAGTCTGGGAGCCAGGTGTACAGTACCTTGGGTAGAATGGGACGGGTGGGGGAGCCCCAGGCGCCAACCCGCTTGGCTATGCAGCGCTGGGTGTGGCCCCCCTTGTGAGTGGCGATATGGACTCCCCCAGACCCGCCACTCTGCCGCTGCATCTCAGGTGCCTTCCAACAGGGTATTTCTACAGGAGCCTTTTCTGCAGGGAGGGAAGGGGAGCACCGTGCTACCTGTGCTCTGCCAACTCTCATCTCCAGCCTATTTGCACTGCAGATGGAGTGAATCACTTCCTAAGCATGGGTGGCATAAAACGCACAGATGGAGGAGTGATGCCCCCACAGGAGATGCCCCACCTTGCCTCCCTGTGCTCCCAAGCTAACATTAAAACATCCAGTTGAGAGGGGCAGGAACGCTCAACTGCAGACGTGCCTCTACCTGAATCAGGAGCCAGATGTACCCACCTCATCAATGCTTTTCTTCACTTCTGGTTTCTCTGTCTCGCCACAAGCAAAAATCAGATCAGTCCCAAGGATCCGGATGAATTCCAGTTCTTCATGCAAACTGTCCGTTTCCTCCTTGATTGTCTGCAGATAATGTCAGAGCACCGGCCACCAATGGTTTATTAGCAAACTCTGCTGCATCTGGGCTGCCACAATAACTCACAGCACACATTTATAAGCAGCCCTGGCTCTTGAACTGTATTTCTGATTGGAGTTTAAAGAGGGGTGAAGCTCTGGCAGAAGCAGACATACTTTGTTATAGGAAAGTTGTTAAAGCAGAGCTTTTAAGGAGCCACTGAAGATGACCAAAGGGTGGAAACTCGCTCAGATCTTTTTATGAGTTAGTTTTCACTGTGCAGTGTTGTTTCGTTTTTCATTACAAGGAGGCGGCATTTTTTGGAGTCTATGCTCTTAGAAAGCAAGACCCACAGCCTACTAGCACGAGCTGGATTCGACAATTTCCCCCATCCCAAGGAGTCTCACAATCACCCCAAACTTCTGACAGGCTGTTCTGAACATGGAAATTACAGAATTGTGAGGAATCCACTCTTGCCCAAATGTCTGTGGCAAGGAGGATTAGAGCAGCCTCCCCCAACCTGGCCGCCTCCAGACATGCTGGCCTCCAAATCCCAGGCTGCCTGGAAATCATGGGCGTCTGGAGGGCGTCTGGTTGGGGAAGCCTCAGCCAGAGTAAAAGATCCCTCCTTGGGGCATCTACAGTCCTTTAACAAGCCATGTAACGCAAAAGACCACTGCACACCTTGTGGTGACACATTCCATTGGTTAACAGTGTGCTCTGTGATGCTGCCAATCACTTTAATAGAATCACAGAATAGTAGAGCTGGAAGGGGCCTACGAGGCCATCGAGTCCAACCCCCTGCTTAATGCAGGAATCCAAGTCAAAGCATCCCTGCACCTTGAATGCCTCCAGCGTGGGAGAGCCCACCACCTCCCTAGGTAGTTCCATTGGCGTATTGCTCCAACAGTCAGGAAATTTTTCCTGACGTACAGGCAGAATCTGACTTCCTGCAACTTGAGCCCATTATTCTGTGTCCTCCAATCTGGGATGGTTGAGAAGAGGTCCTGGCCCTCCTCTGTGTGACAACCTTTCAAGTACTTGAAGAGTGCTATCATATCTCCCCCCAGTCTCCTCTTCTGAAGGCTAAACAGGTAAGGTAAACCCTTAGCTCTGCTTTTGCCTGTACCAGACATGGCTTCCTTTGGCACCCTTACCTCTGCTGCTTCAACTTGCTGTTTGATGATTGATGGGTCAATCCCAGGACTCTCCAGGTCATGGACAATGTCCTGTGTATCTCGGATGGTGGTCAGGAGTGCAGCCATGTCATACCAGAATTTCTCAGCCAGTTCCAGGACATCGAGGAATTTAATTTCACGTTCCTCAGCCCGAGTTTTGATGTCTTCCCAAAAAAACACCATCTGATCTAATTTATCCTGGATTTCTGAAATGGAGGGAGGAGAATAAAAAACACTGCAATCTCAAAGAAAGAGGATCTCTCTCAAACATGAAAAGATAGATCAGAATACGAAATACTTCTGATGCCACAGGACACATGAACTACAAGAATCTGCATGGCATACAGAAAGAGTGCACGTTCGACAACACCTTACCTTTAGCCGCTAGATCCTTCTCTGCTCCTTGTGATCGGCCAATCAGCTCTTCCCCACGGCGTTTCAGAGCTCCGAAGGACGGCTGCAGCTTCTCCAGCTCCATTGTGGCATTTTTGTTGTCGCTGATGCATTCCCGGATCTTTTCAACCTCAGCTGGGATCAGTGGGGGCATACGCAGGCGGGAGGAGAGGTTCTCCAGTGTCTCCAGCATTGGCTCAATCTTGTCATGGAACTAAACAGAAGGAAGGATGCTAAGTGAGGGTACAATTGAGAGACCGCACTGCATAACCACTGGGGTATGCTGAAGGGGCTGCAGTTCTATAGCATGGCACGGCTTCTGTTATCCGTTTTCAATCAGCATGCTCTTCTAGACCTACAGTCACTGCCCACTTCTCTTCTGCAGGGTTAGGTGCATACCACTTAGCCACAGTTATACATGCCCTAGAAACATAGAAAAGTAGAGTTGGAAGGGGCCTACAAGGCCATCGAGTCCAACCCGCTGCTCAATGCAGGGATCCAGATCAAAGCATCCCTGACAGATGGCTGTCCAGCTGCACCTTGAATGCCTCCAGAGTGGGAGAGCCCACCACCTCCCTAGGTTACATCCAGACTGGACTACTGTTATGTGTTCTACCTGGGGCTGTGTTTGAAGACAACTCAGAAACTTCAGCTGGTACAAAATGCAAAATGCAACCATGTGCATCCTTGTTGGGGCTAGATGGATTCAGTCATATAATTCTGTATATGTGCTCGCGTTAACCTTTAAAGCCCTGAACAGTAGGGATCCAGGTTATCTAAGGACTGCCTCCTTCCACGTGAACCTGCCTATGCTTTCAGAGCATCTTTGGAGGCCCCCTTCACTGGCCCACCGTTAAGATCAGTGAGGTTGGTGGGCAACAGAGAGAGGACCTCCCCAGTGGGGTTCTTGCCCTATGGAACTCCCAACTGAGGGACAGATGGCTGGCTCCACCTGTAGCTGCTTTTAGAGGAGTTAAACAACATACTTGCTCTCTCTGGATTTTAACTGAAAATATTTTGTATTATTTACTGCTATCATATATTTGAAACTGTATTTTATTTTAGCTGGCTTATTTTTAAATTGTTTAAATTTAAGGTGCTTTTATAACTTGATACTGAATTTTAATGTTTTATATTGTAACCTGCCTTGGGAAGACCATGGTCTTGAAGGGCAGCTAAGAAATATATTAAATAAAGAAATGGAACCCTTGAATGAATTGCTCAGAATCATCATCAGATGCATGAAACTCTGGTATAAGGACCCTTCCTGGAAACCATATTAGGGAGAGAACTGAATCTAACTGGAATGCAAACATACCTCAATTACTTCTGAATCCACTACATGCATTTGACCTGAGGGGAGGCAGGGAGATGTTGCAACCCCTTCACAATAAACCAGCTTCGCCTCTGCTAATAGCTACATTTTATGGTTAACATTTTACTGAAGGTGGCACAGGACACCTTAAAACTGAGAAAGCCACAATTTATTATGGCAACTAAACCCCCAAAGACCAGCTTTAGGTGTACCCGTGGACTTGTGTGCACCCAGTGGGATTTTTCATCTCCCCGCTGCTCCCCGCAAACAGCCGACCCTCTCCCTCCCCTGCCACAAACTGCTTTTGAACTTCCCCTCACTTCCAAAAGCAGTTTGCCACATGGCATGGGGCAGCTGGGGAGTGGCTGTCGGTGGGCCAGGAAGTCCAACCATATCATGGGAAGTCAGAGCGAGTCGCACAGTTCGTTGGATCCTGACCATTAACCGCATCACTCTTTCTTCAACAGCAGCTCACTGAAGAGTGACCCACAAGAAGCTCAGAGGAATTCAAAGTGATGGGATGTGTGTGTGTGTGTAGGATATATTGTGCACTTCTCCTGGGAGAACACAGTAGGAAGCATGCCTATATACAGAGGGAGGAAGATCCACCTACAAAGCGACAGTGTTTCTGCTTCAGTTGAAGCACCAGCTGAAGGACAATACCAAGAACAAATCTTTGCCGATTGCTGCCCTTTCTTAAACCCAATTCTTTCACAAAGATTCACATCCACAGCTGGTACAAAGTCTGCAAGAAGACGTCTGCCTCTCCACAAAGAGGGGAAGGGGCAGCATGGGCCACGCCTAATAGGGTCAAGTGGTTACTTCCTGATGCAACTCCAGAAGAATTCACACTGAGGAATTTCAATACCTGGAGAGGCTTTTCAGCTTCCAAAAGTCATGATGCTCAGAAATCCCAATGTACTTCCAGACAAAAGCAAGATTACTAGTCAGTGAAGACATCCTCTTTTTGCTAACTCAGAGGGTAGGAGGGTTGTAATGTGAGGAGGGGGGTTCTTACCTCTGCAATCTGTCATGGTGGGGTGCAGTCAACACAACAATGAAATGTCAAGAGCACGCAGGGAAGACGGGCACCGAAACATACAACAGAGAACACATTCCACAATGGGAGGGGTGATGAGACGGGAGGCGGAGGAGGAAAAACTCAGAGTTAATATGAGCATAAACCAAGAGGGGAATAAGTAACTAAACAATATGAAAATGTTTTTTTAAAAAATATCTTAAACAGATGTGACACAGAACAAAACCTGGGCTAATGTAACAATATTAACAATGGTTAACGTTTTACCAACTAACTTTCAAGTGACATGCAAGACACGTGCGTCAAGGGACTGAAATGAGGTGGCAAGAAATGTGTGTGTGATTCCCTGCTTAAATTCAAAATTATGTTTTTTTAAAAACTGCGGCACAAAAAAAAGGAAATTAGACTTAAACCAGGGAGAAAAAGCACATCTTGAATAAAAGTTGAAAAATCCTTTGTTATTACTGTAATAGAAATTATTTCCCAGACTAAATGCAGTGATCGGAGCCCCCACTTGCTCCCTTCACAAGAAAAACTGGTTTCACGCCCCTAAGTAAAGGACCTCGCTACAATCTGAGCCAGAGAGCAACATCCCACAGGTAAGAATGTAAGAGCCAAATCCACTCCCTGCCCAACTGCTGTTAGCCCCAGGAGGGAAGCTTCCACTGGTGCCAAGGGAAGCGTTCCTAGCAGGCTAATATCAGCTGCGGTGGGGTGTTGTTTGGACCACAGTGCAGGAGGGAAGAGTTAGCCCGCCCGCCCGCCCGCCCCATTCCCCCTCCCAACACAGCTGCTATTCATAGTCTTTAAAATATCCACACTATTCCAAGTACTGTGTTTAGCATCAAGCGTAGATTGCCTCTGCCGCCTTATACTAGCTCACCCAAAAATCAATGGAGCTCAGTGCTGTCCTGCCTGGCAGCAGCTCCCCAAGTGTGGAATGCTGCCTCTGCTACCCCCGGGTCCCCGCCCGCTCCTGCCTATCTGCTTTCCTTGACAAAGGAGTTGAGAGCCTTCCTCTCCCTCACCACACCAGGCGGCTGTAGCTGCTTCTCACAGTAGCCAGCAGCTTTAGTAGGTCCAGCATGTCTGTGGGAACTGTAGTCGCTCCAAAAGATGAGGGGAGATGGAAGTTAATTATATCCCCCCTCCTCTTCTACAGTTAAGGAAGATGCATCACAAACACCCCTACCTGGGTCTTCCTACAATCACACCCATGGATTGCACTGAATTCCCACGGATATTTGCAAGTGACAAACTCACAAACCTGCGTTGACTGTGAGACAGCTTCGTCAAGTGCCAGTGCCCGCTGGCGGACCTCCTCTTTGATGCGGGAATATGTGGTTTCTGCCACCAAGTATTTCTCTTGTACCATCTCCCCTTCTTCTGGGTTTAGCTCCTTCAGCTGCGGCCCAATCTTCAGCAGCTTGTCAATATGGGGTTTGTGTTCAGCAATAGACTCCCTCAGTTGCTATAAAGAATTGCCATGAGATCGAAAATCAGTACCTCCAGTTTTATGAGCTCAAAAATGCACTCGAAGCAAGTGTTTCTATGGTCCTCCTATTTGGGACTAAGCCAGAGAGACTTTCACTTCCTACCCACAACTGGAGTATTGAGGGACCACCATTTTAAAGCCACTTAGATTCAAGCCGGCACTTCACGAGCCCCCGAGGCCAGCACACCCACTCACCCGCATGTCTTCTTGCTGCTGCTTCAGGTGCTCGTGGTCAATTGCTGGAGGGGGCAGCTGCCCAATCAGCACCTGTGTCTCTTCCAGCCACGGGCTGAGCTCCTCATAGGTCTCCCAGAACTGGTTGACTAAGACCTGGGCCCGCTCCAAGCGGGCATAGCGCTCTGAATTGAGGTGGCTGATGTCATCATACTGCTTCAGAAGAGACTCCGTCTTCTCCTGTAGGAAAAGTGGAGTGCCGAGTTTGGGGCAGGCAGGAGGACTGAGGGAAGCGTAACAGGTTCCCTCCATGCTGCATGCATTTTCTCATATGTCTGAATAGGATCCATCCCATTTCCCCTAAATAAATCTTTCCTTGGAGTCCTCTTTTTTTGCCTTGGCCCATTAAAAAAGCACTTGCCAGCCAATGAGAGGCATTACTCAGTACTGTGCTATTCGGCTAGAATATTCTTTAGGAGAGTGAACGGTCAGGTTAGAAAGCTGCCTGTAACGAACAATAAAGGGATACATGGACTTGCCGTCAGTTGTACTCTTCTTTGTGCTAACTAGACATTTCTATCTGCATGGGTATAACTATATAGTAGATCAGTAGCAGCTACTCCGGGTTGAGCACCGACATGAAATTTGGTTAGTTTTCTTATAAAGTCAGCCCAGGGAGAGAACTGAAGGTGTGCCAGTTCTAATTAGGTTGGACCCTGGCTTAGCACTACCATCTGGACCATTCTGGATCTGACCTTTCTTGCATTTGAGACCTGGATTTACCTGCAGCATGGCTTTCTGTTCCTCTCCACAAGTTCCAAATATCTCATTGCGCTGGCTGAACAGCTCATCCACAGAATCTTTGTGTCGAATTATGTCAATAGAGAAAGCCTGCAAGGTTGAACATGGACAAAAGAAAGCAAAATTTAAACACACACACACACACACACACACACACACACGGAGAATACAAGTGTGGAGAGAGAGACAGAGGATGCAAGCTGCTTTTATCTTGCTCACAGTATCATTCTTGACCAAAGCATAGCCATCTTTTTTGTACAAAAGCCACATCTGAATAGACACTTAACAAGGACAATGGTTCAAGCCTGCCTAGATCTAACCATATATTAGTTATAATTATTAAAATTTGTACCTCACCTTTCTACACAATGGTGCCCAAGGGGCTAACAGCAAATAAAATAAAATAAAATACAACATAAAACAATCCTATAAAACAGAAAGCAGTATATAAAACAAAAGCAGGTAAAAAAAACTAATCAATGAAACAGTCAGTTAAAAACAGCAGCAGCAGCAGCAGCAGCTCATTGTCCCAATTTTACATCTGTTCAAATTACCTGGAGTCCAGATGCCTTCCCCTACCCCGAAGAGTTTCAACTCCCATGCCCACCTACGCACACACACCCCTTCACTGAGACCAACTTCCTTCTCAGCTGCCTTGAGATCAAAACAGAATGTTGTTTCTGTTACAATCCCTTTAGCCCTTTGCACAACTCAAGGTATGAATAAATCTTGCCAGTTCTTGCTAATACTTCTGCTTCTCTGCTCTATAAGTATTCAACCAACCTGCCAGCTTTCCACTGCAATGACCGGTTCCTGTGTCACCCTCATCAGGACCACCATCTACACTTCCCAAATGCCACAATTAAAAGTTCCGCTTTGCCCTCCACCTTTGCTTAACACAAGTTTTGTTCTTCTCATTAATCCAGGCAGTTCATTAAGGCAGCCGTCCCCACTCCACTCCATCCTCCAAGCATGCATCCCAGAAAAGTAGTGTGCCGTTGCCTTCTGCATACCTTTTGGACCTGCAGCTGTGCGGTGGTTTGGTCTTGCTCCAGGCGAATCGGACCAAGTGCTGTCAGTTTTCGTTTTGTCTCGGCAACCCAGGCGAGCTCTGCATCAGCCGCTTGTTCATACTAACACCGGAAAGGAGAGGAGAGCACCATTCGGTTAGCAAACACAACTGGGGAAAACTGGCATTTGTCCTGGCATGCAAGCAGCTATGGCAGAGCAACCACAAGGCTGCACACACATCTGAAGAAGAGCAGTGGGCCTCCATACAGAACTGCCTGGCACAGGGGAGGAAAGGAAGTCAGTGGTGATTTGGGAGAAATAAGAATAAGCAGAGTTCAACTTTTCCTTGGGCACATAACCATATTCTGACATGTCCGCAAGCAGGGCCGGTGCTACCATTAGGCCAACTAGGCAGCTGCCTAGGGCGCAGGGCTAAAGGGGGGCGCCAGAAATAGGGAGGGAGGGCTCAAGTGGGAAGGGGGGGGCTAAATATCTGATCTTGCCTAGGGCACCAAACTGCCTTGCAAACTGCCCTGTCCACAAGCTGTCCAAATATTAACTTCAGGCCAATGGTCAACCCACTAAACACTTTCTCTGCCTTTGTGTAGCAGGCTCCTTTTGGGCAGCTTGTGAAAATTTCATTTCTTGGAGCTGGAAAACAAGGTGTTAGAGCTCCTAGTCCTGCGCATTAATGGAAAATTCTTAGGAGCCAGCATAAAGGTTTTAGAGCAGTGTTCTCCAACCTTGGGTCCCCAGTTGTTTTTGGCCTAGGGCATGCTGGGAGTTGTAGGCCAAAAACAACTGGGGACCCAAGGTTGGAGAACACTGTTTTAGAGGCTTCGGTGATCAGAACCCCTGCCCCCAGGGAATCACTCACTCACTCACCCCCACCCACCCTTCTGCAAAACCACTTCCAGCTGCCTTCCAAGCTTCTCATCCACCCTTGCTCGCCTAAGACTTCCTGTCTTATACTGGTAGGCTTGGATGCACCTCCTTCTCCACACTGTGCCCTTTCCACACAAAGTTCTTACAAGAGAAGAAATGAGGCTCACAAAAAACAGCCCTCAAGCCCTACCTGTTGGGACCTTTGTATCGCAGCATCTATTTCTTCCACCCTTTGCTTGATGGTGTCGCTGATCAGCTTGTACCGCTCGTTAGTATCTGAGACAAGCTTGTCCAGCCCTTCGCGGGCACGCCAGGGCACCAGCTCCAACAGGGCACGACTCACTTCGTTCACGGTGTCCAGAATAAGCCTATGTTCCATCACCTCCTTCTTTAGTTCCTGAAAAAAATGTCCAGCACTCCATGACCGTGAAGTACGGTTGTACCACAGGGCCCTTTGGGCCTTATTCAGTGGTCCAGAACAGGCCCACAGCCTCTTAATGCTGTAAGACCAGGGATCTGCTTGCAGAAGGAATGAATGAACTGTTTAGGATTGCTCTTGCTGCCAGAGGAAGAGGAAAACCACACTTCCCATTAGCAGCAGAAGAGCCGGGCCTCCACTTGCTGCTGCGGGAAGGGAGAACAATGTTTCCCAGTTGGCAGCTGTGGGTCCATTTGTGGCTAGAGGAAGCACAGAACAGCAGCAACAGGCGGTGGAGGAATCTTCCTGCCTGCAGAACACAGATTGGTGCTTCAAAATCACTGCCTTAAATATGGCAGCTGCTTAGCTATATAACGCACTCTCTTTTATGAACATCCACTCTAGCCTGTAACTTTGCTTGATTGTGGAACGGTTCCTTACCTTCTGCCTCTGCTGAAACTGAGGGATCTGCTCTCCAACAGGAGAAAGCCCTCCACCAGACATCAGCTCTTCTTCCACCTGAGTCATCCAGCCAGTCAGCTCTTCATGCGCAGACTGGAACTTGGTGGCCAGCTGACGCGCCTGCTCTAGTGTCCGGAGAGCCTTTGAGCTGGCAGCAGTGATGTCTGAGTAACGGGTCTTGATGCCATCTAGTTTCTCCTGGATAAGCAGCACCTCTTCCCCTGCAGGAAGCCAACAAGAGTTTAGCACGAACAAACCGTATAATTTGGCTTAGGGTTTCTTTAAGTTTGGACTGTAAGCCCCTCCTTTCATTCTCAAACTCAGCCTCCACTGTTTGTCTGAAGCCATAGGAAATGGTGTGTGTGATGTTGTGGAGCTATAGCAGCAAACATACGCCTGAATTCTGTGGTCACTGGGCATCCATCCAGAGGTTGACCTTTGTTAGGTAGCTGGAGAATGCAGGGAAAGGGCAGGAACCAAGCACCCTCCCCAGTCTTACCTGTGGTTTGTTTCAGGAGGGCCTGCCCATTCTTAATGGCCTGGTCTACGTTCTTCTTGCGGTTCACGATCTCGTCATTCAAAGCCTAGACAGGAAGAACCGCCAAAGCTGAGTTCCCCTGGAGAGGTTATTTTGGCTCTACAGAGGACCAAAGCTGGATTCCTACAAGGGCA
This sequence comes from Shinisaurus crocodilurus, assembly GCA_021292165.1. Taxonomy (NCBI): domain Eukaryota; kingdom Metazoa; phylum Chordata; class Lepidosauria; order Squamata; family Shinisauridae; genus Shinisaurus; species Shinisaurus crocodilurus. The sequence goes on from CM037885.1 coordinate 36,883,679, forward strand.
CGAACTAGATCAGCATGCTGATCATGTACAGGCAGCACTCAAGAGTTCTGTGTGGCTCTCTTTCTTGCAGGAGGTCTCTGTGCTCTTGGGATGGGGACACAATCGCAGGCCCAAAGCAGGCAGTGCAGTGAACATGCCTGTCCCTTTTGCCAGAGAGAGGGAGCCTCAGGGAGAGACCTAGAGTGGCTACTTTCTCTGGGTTTATATTACGGTGAGAATGGCTGAAAGCCTTTCAGAAGCCCTGGCCTGGCCTATGTTTTGCTGCCATTTGTGGGGGCTTTTTGGCACTGAAAGGGAGCCACTCTGGGGGTGGCTATAGTGTGGGTGGGGGGTGGGGGGCTCCAGTACAAGCTGGAAAGAGAGAATATGAATGGCCCCAGAGGAAGATATTATCTTGCCTCTGTGAGATGAAGGCATTGGGAGCAATAGGCCGTTGACTTTTTCTGCTCCCCAACAGTAGATTATGCTGCCCAAGATAAGGAATCCCACTACGAGGGAACCAGCATTCCCCATCAAGTCAACCCTCTGCCTGCAAGGGAAGCAGGTGCAGAGAGGATGCAGGACTCTTCAAATGCATCTAAGACAATCACATGGAGAGGCAGCCATTAGGCATATGGACACTCAGGCACCTGTTTGCTGGCCCTTTCTCAGAGGTGCTAACTTGCAACCTCACTAGGTGGGGGCTTCTGCACAAGCCCACGTTAGCATCTGAATACTGAAGGTGGTGCTAGGGGGAACACTTCAATCAAAAAGGGTTGCAGGAATCAGCCTCCAAGGTTTAGTACTGGGGAGACACATTCTCGGCTTGCCTTTTATTTTATTCCAACACTAAGAAGGTGTAAATGAATTGTTAATAGATAAAGGGTCATGAACAGAGAATCCTGCCAAACCCCGCAGCTGAGAACAGACAACAGAGATCTATAAAGACAGATCCTGGTTCCTTCACACTTTATCAACACACCACTGGAATGGAAACCAGAGCAGGGCAGCCTGAGCTGGCTCAGTTCTCAATGGTACCTCACTGAATCATAGGGGACAAAGTCAAGGAGCAACGAAGTCAAGGAGTCAGTGGAGAAGGCAAAGTCTGCCCCTCATCCCAGACAATGGAGTCATTAGGGGCAGATTTAGCCCCCACTGAGTGCCCCTTTCCCTTCTCCCATTGAAGTGGATTGCTACGACAGCAGGGTCGATGGCTGTTGCAATGGGGCAAATACAGACCATCAGCCTTGGCAGGGAATGGCCCAACCACCACTTAAGGGGGACATTGGAAGCTGCCATCTGCTGAGACAGAGCAATGGTCCATCCTGCCCAGGACCATCCAGTCTGCCTGGCAGAGGCTCCCCTGGGTCTGTGGCAGGGAAAGGTCTTTCCCCATCACCTGGCACCTGATCCTTTTTTAAGTGGAGATGCCCAGGAATGGGACTGTTTGCATGCAGAGCAGGTGCTCTACCCTGTATCAAGCTATGGCCCCTCCTCCATGGAAAGATGACAACTTGCGTTTCTCTGCAGGAGCACCAGGATACACTGATGCCCTCCCCTCGGGGTGTCTGCAGAATTCAGGCCCTCTGTCCATGCATGCGCCACCTGTCATAACGACAGGCAGACAGGCATTCCACAGTCGCGCAGTGCAGGCCGTACACCTTCAGCTCAAAGGTCACTATGACCAGCCTTCCCCAAGCTGGTGCCCTCCAAATGGGTTTGACTACAACTCGCTGGAGGATGCTGGGAGTTGTAGTCCAACACATCTGGAGGGCACCAGCTTGGGGAAGACGGCTGCGCTAGATGCTCCTTCGGCAAAATACTCCCTCCTGCTCTCTCCCATCAGCAAACAGAGGCAATACTGATCTACCTCACAGAGCTGTTGTAAGGATTACTGAGACAACGTACGTTGCCTTGGACACAGAAGTGCTTTGGTATTATTCTTGCTCTTTGCTTAAAATCAAACCCAAAATGAAATGACTGAAAGAAACAGAAATGGAGGAAAGCAAATAATAATACTGCAACATGGAAGACGGGGAAAGGGGTCGCAATACCAGCTGCTCAGCATGCTGCCTCTGCAAGACGTCCCGCTTGTGGTCCTTGACGGACACGGAGCTGAGCTTGTCCTCAACCTCAGCCAGCCAGTTGAGTACCTCCACCTCGTCCTCCCCAAAGAGCTGGGCGTTGGACAAAGCCTGATCGAGAAGGGCAGCCTTCCGGCCACACTTGTCACAAATCTCCGCATACCGGGCCTCGAGGAGGTTGAGCTTCTCGCCCAGCGAGGCCTGCTCGGCATGGCAGCTCAGGGAAGCCAGAGACTGCCCAGTGCTGACTGCCTGAGTCACAGCCACAGCCTGACCCGCTATCTCTTCCTCTAGAGCCTGGAAATCCGGGATGTTAAAAAAAAAAGGGGGGGGGAGAAAGAGGGGAGGAAATACAAGCAAACAGAACCGTATGACTGAAAATGAAACCAATGCAAAGGGAAGAAAATAAATTTAAAACAAACCTGAATAATGAATATGGCTAATGATCATACAAACTCAAAGATGTAATCCACCCACATAAGGGCAATAATGCACATCAAATAAATGGTTTTATTAGGGAAAAACACACACAGAGAAATGGATGCCTGTTCTGTCCTGTTCCGGAGGCCAGATAAGCTCATGGACAGAACTCATAACTGCAGCTTTTTTCATAGCTTGAAAATGAGAGTTACTGAGTTAGAAGGAGAAGGGGTTCTCTCAGAGCTCCCCTTGCCTGAGCCAGGGTCCGGCCTATCCAGGGACCCCCAAGTGTTACCTGCAAGTCTCCCTCTAGTTATTGCCTGAGCTGATGTGACATCATTGAATGATCAAACATTCTAAGACTGCAATCCGATACACCATCCTTCCCCAACCCAGTGCCCTCCGGAAGTGTTGGACTACAACTCCCATCACCCCAGCTAGCATGGCCAATGCCTTGCTGGCTGGGGATAATGCAAGCTGTGGCCCAACACATCTGGGGAGCACCAGGTTGGAGGAGAGTACTATATATACAACTCCCTGAGAGTAAGTCCCGTTGAACTCAACAGAACTTACTTCTGAGTAGGCCTGCAGAGGGCTGCACTGAGTGCAGGACTCTAGAAGTTAGTCACTTGGTCAAGGCCATGCGATGAATGACTAAGGTGCAGTCCTGAGGCTTCACATTTGAGCCTCCACATCCTGAATTCCAACCAACCCATATGAATTTCAAAGCACCTTCCATCACGACCCTCCTCTCTCTCTCTCTCTCTCACACACACACACACACACACACACACACACCAGGTTCTTGTCTAGGTATCTACATTTCACAGCCAGGATGCCAGACTTTGCCCAGTGCTCTCCTGCCTTTCATCCCTGCCTTTTCCAGTTCTGCTTAGCAACCATCTGCTAACCTTGTGCCGGGTGATCTGTTGCTGGATTTTGGCAGTCTGAGTCCCAATGGGCTCAGAGTTGGCCAGTTTCTTTTCCGTCACCGACAACCAGTCAGAGATGGGCTCTGACGTCTCATGGAATTGCTTGGCCAAAACCAGGATCTCCTCCAGCTGAATTTGCCTGTGGCAAGACAACAAAGTCATTCAGAAACGTGGGGTAGTGGTTGTGAAGCAACTTTGCATTCCTGCAGAAATTAAGCAATGGCTTTTACCCCAGATATCTGGCTGCCTTAGAAAGCTTTTAAGAGACCTCCAGGACCAGCTAGAGGCTCCAAGCTCACTGAATACAACTCCCTTGTTTCAGAGATCTAAAACATACATTAACATATGAAGTGACCTTGAACCAAGAGCCAGACTACACAAGTCTCTATCTTCTTTTTCTTTTTTTGCAATTGTGATTAACAGCAGCTTTGGGGGAGAAAGTTTGATCAGACTAATAGTACAGTAGCAGTGGGCTAATCCCTGACCCAGTTTGGGTTTCCATTAGCACCAGTTTAGTTTTTGTCGTCTTCTTTTTTAAGTTACCGTAGTAGTTCTTATCATGAATTTCCTATATAACTTATAGTTTGACTCTTAGTCAGACCACTGAATCCAGGACCTTGAGGAGCATCTTGCTAAAAATATAAAGATCATCAACAACAAAATCTATTAAAAATCATTTTATATACCGGTAATTTTAATATTATAGATGATTTAATTAGAAGAAGGAGGAGGAGGAGGAGAGGAGGAGGAAATTAGCCACGGAAATGGCTGGATTCATTGGGAAGTGAAAGGATTGCTAAAACAGGACAGGGAGATTGAGGAAAAGATGAATTAATTCTTTGCATTGGTCTTCACTGCAAAAGTTGTACATATATCCATACCTGAATCCATTTTGGGGTGCAGTGGGAGGATGTCTGAGGAACTGAGTCAAATAGGGGTGAAAAGAGGTGAAATTCTAGAGCTAATCAATGAATTAAAAATTAACATGCTGCCATGTGTGCATGGCATTCACCTGAGTTCTTAAAGAACTAAAATGTGAAATCATTGAGCTTCTAACAAAAACATGCAAATTGTCACTAAAATCAGCCTGTTTAAAAGTACCGGTATTGGAAAATAGCGAACACCGATTTTAATTGGGGGGGATTATAAGCCAGTTAGCTTAACATTTCTCCCAGAAAAAGAAGACTGACAGGGAGACATGACTGTATACAGATGTGGAGAAAGGTTTTCTCTCTCTCTCTCTCTCTCTCTCTCTCAGGCTCACCCAGCAAAATTGATTCAGGACAGACGAAAGCAAGGTAGGCCAGTTGCTGGTTGACTTCCCTGGTTGGCCACTGTGAGAAAGGAGGTTGCTAGACCAGATGAACCCACTTTGGCCTGGTCTTCTTATGCACTTCTGCGTGCAGAGCATGTGCTCTATCCCAAGAGTTATGGCTCTTCTCCAAGGGAAGGGCTCCTGGAAAATGGCTATGGAATGGTGCTTGATTTCTGTAAAGGCTCATGCTTGCGGAAACTACAATCTCTGTGCCTGATGTTTTGGAGCGGGTTTTGGTTTTTCAGAGGTAAGGGAAATGCCCTCTGCACATGTGCAGATCCCCATAATCATATATTTAATACAATTTTATCAAGTAAAATTTGCTAGGGCGGCTCACACAAGATCACATCAGTAAAACAATAAACATTTAAAAATAGGATAAAAACAAGATTTAAAAGGCAATCAAAGCAGAATAAAGCCAACATGGTTTAAGATGTGGAGAAAAAGTCTGGAGAAATAAAGAAGTTGTCACCTGGTGCCAAAAAGATAACCATGTGGCCCCAGACAAGCCTCCCTGGGGAGAGTAATCCTGATAGGCTAGGGTGGGGCGGGCTCTCTCGTGGGTCACCACCTGCCACCATTCAGCCAGTAGGGCCACCAGGAGAAGAGTCTCCAACAATGACCTCCATATATGGACCCCTCAGATATTATTGCTCCACACGTTTCAGAGCTAAGCACAGACATTGTAAACAAGTGTGAAGGATTGAGGCCTACACAGGCTTAAGTTTGTTGAAGGCCCAAACACTTCCCTAGATTAGTTGAAGCCTGAAGGCCCAAACACTCCAGGATGGGAGGGGGAGTTTGAGAGTTTTAGTACCCAATAGAAGTTAAGAATTAGTCTCCTGATCAAGGTCACCTGATTATAACCTTCCACTCCTGGGAGGGCTATATATGTGTGGGGTGTGGTCAGCAGACTGCAGAGAGAGAGCTAGCAGAGAGAGATGGACTGCAGTGGAGAGAAGTAGTCTGAAGTTAAGCTAGAGAACCTTGATTTGTTTGTTTGTTTTATTTTATCATACTTGCTTTTGAATTATAACCACTCTATTAAGTAAATACCCTAATATAATAAGTAAAGTTTGTTGTGTACCCTGGTTTGTTGGAGTGACTTATTCACCACGTCTAAAGCCTACACCCATGCTACTGGCAGCAGGCAAAGGATTTGATCTCCTGGAACGGGAGAGGCTTTGAGAAGAGGCAGAGATCTTCCAAAGGCAGATCAAGGGGTCCCTGTAGTAGCGGAACCTTGACAACAAGTTCCAAGAGACCACCACGGTGAGCTCTGGCCCCAGTTAAGGCCAGCTGTAAAATACCTCCGTCCAGGGCTGACCATGGTTCTGCTGCCTGCAGCGCCTATTTGAATGAGGCTTCCCGTAATGCTGGCCTCGCAGTCGCCTGCCTACCTGGGCTTTGCAGGTGAAGCCACGGAAAGAGGAGGGACCAAGCAGTGTCCAGTTTATGCAACATTCTGCTGTGCAGACTGCGTCAGCTGTGAAATTCTCCTCTGCTGTCTCAACTTGCATGGAATCAATACATTTGCCTTCTGGCTTGCAAAAGATCAAATCATCTGAAAAGCCCCAGGCAGGCTACTGCTTAAATGCAGTGAGACCAAAAAGGAAGAGACAACTCTCTTTGTTCTGCACGGGGACAACACCTTGCTAGGAAAAGCAAGATAGGCACAGGGGATGATGCAGCTTGAGTAAACTGCTGAGTTAGTTAGGCCCCTTCCACAGGTGTTGCATGGACTCTCTGTGGAATCACTGGAATTTAACTACCAGGCTTGGGGGGGGGGGATTAAGTTTTGTGAACCTTTCCCTGAATTCTACAGATGTGTCGAACCCCAGAACTGTGCAGAAAGCTTTACACTGCCCACCCCCTTCAAGGAAGGGTGGGAGAAAGGGAGGAAATCTGGAGTGCTCTATACCCTGAATGCAGTTCCTTCAACCTTTTCTCTCTGGGTTGCTTCACATGTGAGAAGCACTTGTGGTTCTCCTGCACAAAAGTGCTCCTCACAGGTCCTGAACAAGCATTAGCTGGAGAAAACCTTCCACCCCAACCCAAAGGCAAAACCAGCAGCAAGGAGGGGTGTCAGCTTTGGGATACCATTCAGTGTGGCAGAGTGGTCCCCCGATAGATCTGACCCATACATCAAAATCCACTGGGAAGCTCTTGCACAGCCCAGCTGAAATAAACTGGAGCTTTTCGTTGTTCTGGCACAGCTCCTGGTCATGGAAATATTCCCCAATTTTATTAAATGTGGAAGGGCCAACCTGTGGATTGGGCTGGTCCTGAGCAAGCCAAGTTCTATTGTGCAGCATGAAGGGGTCCCACACTTTCTGCTGATGGCACTCTGTGACTCACAGGATTATGAGATTTTGGAGCATTTTACATACAAGAGGCTATTCTGCAAACAATGTCCCATCCTGTTGTCCTGGACTATTAGGAAATAGCTGGTTTTGCTTTATTGGACTTGCTGGGAAGACTATTGAAACAATGCTAACCTGGCTCTCTTAAAACAATAAAGGATGCCTTCTTATGAAATACAAATGCCAAGATAATTAAGAATTTGAAAATGCAAATAAGTGAAAAGTAGTATTTGTATTAAAGGGAGGTGTCCTGGATGGTATCCAAAGAGGAAAAAGTGGAGTTAAAGGTCTATCACTTGGGCCGAAGAGTTATTTGAGTAATGAACAGGTATGAGACTGTATTATCCCAGGTCAAAAGCATAAAGTTTTTGCTTATCAACTAATGAGCAAAAAATATTGTGTAAAGTATACACATAAAAAAGCTTGATATATAGATGTCCAGAAAAAATTATACAGTTAGGTTTAATCAGCAAATTTTGAGTAAGAAGTTATCTTCTCAAAGGTATGATTCAGAATTGATCTAATCTAGCCTGAAAAGTGTACATGTAACCCTTTTTAATTGTATGTTCTAATTCTTTAGGAATGTTTAGTAACAATAAGATAATTAAGACTGTGAGTCCTAATTTATGGGACAGTAGATAATATTAACTATGAGGTACTTTCTACACAAAAAGATATAAATATATTGCTCATTTTAGAATGCAGGAGCTTCTTATTAGATGCTCACCAGGTCTGTGTACCTGTCAGCCAAATAGCCTATTCAGTACTGGATGGGGGAACTTCGTACTTCGAATGAGATCTCTCCTTTTTAAGATTTTAGGATTAGAAGTCTAAGAAAAAGAAACATTTAGGAAATTTTATTTCCTGTTAAGCTATTAAGATCTAAGAATCTTTACTAAAACTCTGTTCAGCAACAAAAAATGTTTTAATGTCATTTTATGCACGTTATTGTTTGATGTGATAGTACAAGTATATTTCTAATAAAAATGAAAAATGGATCAAAAGATTGTTCGCTTACTAAGAACTCCAGAATTATGAAGCAGCAGAGATAGCAGAGCGAAAGAACGCCAAGGATGCTTTTCTGGGGAGGAGGGAAAGTGCTAAGTAAAAGCTGATTTCTTATGTTTCAATACTAAAATGTGACAAATAAGCTTGCATCCTGGCTTACCTGGCTGTAGCTTTGCTGAGAAGCCCTGCCCAGTGGCTTCCAAGACTGTCCAGTTGGCCAACTATCTTCTCCCGATCCACTGGTTCGGCAGACTGGGCTATTCTCCCACCCTCCGCTTGGATCATCTCAACAGTAGCTTTCCGGTCATCCAGGAGACGTTGGAGCAGCTTTGGAACAAAGCATTAGGAAGTAGTCAAGAGAATAAGAATTAATTACCCAATTAAGTAAAGAATTCCCCTTTGGCCTCCAAAAAGGCCAACCGTCCCCATTGCCTGAAAAACAAGTTCTCCCTCTGCTAAACTCATGCTCCCCTCCCTCCACTATAATCATGTCACTCTTCTCCTTACATCCTTACAGTGGCTCCCCTTTCACACTCCAACATCAACTTCAAGTTTCCAGCCCTCACCACTGAAACTTACCACTTTTACAACCGCCTGTAGTCATCTTCTCTGAATGGAAGCAGCTTTAAGTCATGCCTCATGGAGGCTGCCTCCACACTGAAAGTCAGGTGTGTGCCCTTAATCCCACCCACTGCCTCCCCTATTATACCCTCTCCATTCTGCAGAGCCCACCCACTCTCAGACTCCTTCCTTCCTCCCTCCCTCCCTCCCACCTCCTCAGCACTACAGAGGTGTTAGAGAGAAGGGAGCTGAGAGTGGGCGAGCTTTACAGACATCGAGCAAAAAAAAAAAAAAAAAAAAGCAAGTGAAACATTCCTGCTAACTGGGGACTATCTTCAGCTGCCGGCAGAGCTCAGTGCCCAGGGCTGAGAGAGCCCATGGAGAACCAGCTTCACCTCCTTTGGGGAACTTGCAGCTCTCCCTCTAGAGCAGGGCTCTCCGACCTTGGGTCCCCAGATGTTGCTGGCCTACAGCTCCCAGCATACCCAGCCAGCATGGCTAATGGCAAGGGATTCTGGGAGCTGTAGTCCAGCAACATCTGGGGACCCAAGGTTGGAGAGCCCTGCTCTAGAGCATGGCTTTTGCTCACCTTTTGCTCCTGGATCTGAGCCTTCACCACTTTATATTCAGCAGATGGTGGCTTCTGATTGGAGATGAGCTCCTCAGTGTCTGCTAGCCAGCTGAGCAAAGGCTCCAAGGCATCCTGGAATTTCCCACAATGCAACAGGGCTTCTTGCAGTTGTGCAATTCTCTGGGCCACCTACATTTTGCCAAATACAAAGAGAGACACAGATAGGTCACTAGAGCAGTATTTGCTTGTCAGCCACTTGCACACCTCAGTTCACTGCAAAAAACAGCTTCTTGGGCTCACTGCATCCTCACAATCGCCCTGTGACGAAGGGCATTGCTCGCATTTTGCAGATGGGAAACAAAAACTAGTTGGTCCAGCCTTCGCTACACAATGCGTTTCTGTGCACGCAGATCTATTGCTCCGGAACAGGTTCCCTGCAATATATTTGATGGCTTTAGTACAGTGTTCTCCAACCTTGGGTACCCAGATGTTTTTGGCCTACAACTCCCAGCATGCCCCAGCCAGCATTGGAGAACACTGCTTTAGTACATTTACATCCCACCTTCCTTCCATCGTGGAACTCAAGGTGGCATTCACAGAGTTCCCAATTTGCCTACTTAGCTTCAGCAAGGTGACTCCATCCTCCACCCTCTGACCACACCCGGGGGTTCCCCTGCCCACCGCTTGTCATGCTGATAGACTCCTTGTTGCTAATAACACTCAGCAGCTGACCTTTTTGTTGAGGGTATTCCAACGGGTGTTGATGCCTTCCATGTCGTGTTCCAAGCCCTGCACGTCGCAATCCTTTCCGGCACTCTGGACAAGTCCCTGCCCAAGCCCATTGACTTGTTGCAGTTTTAGCTGAAGAGGGTCGACTTGCTCCTTCTGGAACATCTGAGCAAATGCAGAGGGGGTGGGGATGGGGGAAGAATGTGAATGAACCTCCTCCCATCACAGGTCACCAGTGTCCTTACTCAACATTTTATTTATTACATGTTTATCTTCCAGGGTGGCACGCAGGGGTGAAATTGCACCTCAATTTCAGCCTCACGACAATCCTGCAAGCGGATTCTGACTGGCCCAAGGTCAAGCTGGTTGCCTCCCAGTGAACTTCATGGCTGTGAAGGGATTTGAATCTAGGTCTCCCTGGTCTAAAGCCAATACTCTGCCATTACGCTATGCTGGCAATAAACAGCTCTGTCTATTAGAGGAATCTCTGGAAGCCACTGGTGATCCATCTTCGGTGGCCACACTTCCATCTATGGACCCATGAATAGGCATCAAGGGATACTTCATCAATGGACCCCAATGACCCGTGAGTGAAGCTTGCAAGAGGAGGCAATCTGTATCCCCACGCTGAGAATTTAAAGGTATTTGTGAAGGACTGCCAACCGGTCCTTTCCTCAAGACGAGAGAACAAAGGCGTCAAACTGCCAGCCTTGGCTCTGCCATCTTGAGACTGCTTTTCTCAGGGCCTTGCCCTTAGCCTATACACTGAATTTAGCACTGAACCAAAGAGGAACCACACACATCGTGTGGGGTAGAACCAGGAAAGTTTATGGTAAACAGATAACAATAAAAGGTGGAGAATGAGGGAAAGGGGAAAAGGTGGGGAGACACTTTGGTATACAGGAGTAGAGCTACAAAACAACAAAACTAGTTCCTTTACTATATAAACACCCAGGCACTTACACTTGGCCTGGGGGATTGGTCTTCTTAGGGCTGCCTCAGCAAAAGCCCTACTCCAGGCTCCTTCGCATCCAGACAACAACAAAACCCAAAGCTTGGGAAACATTTGCATGCGAATACATGAGAGACTGAGTCGCCACAGAGTCATCAAAGAAAGCTATGTACATTTGCAGGAGGTTCCCAGTCTCCAGCTGGGATTACACTTGTTTACACGTGTGTGTGTGTGTGTGTGTGTGTGTGTGTGTGTGTGTGGTGCAGGAGACTTTGACGCTTAGAGTCTTCAGAAGGGGTCTGCTTTTCTTCACAGTATTCATCAGGCGTTCTATTTTACTTCTGGAGGAAGGGTTAAATAGACCTCAAAAAGGAAAGCCTAAGGCGAGGGCCTTTTCCCTGGCGGCACTCCGGTTGTGGAATGCCCTCCCCGGAGAGGTATGCCTGGCGCCTAAGCTGTGTTCTCTTCTTATCCTCCCAGGCATTTTAGTTCTTTAGTTTTTGTTGTTTTTAAATCTGTTATGTATTTTTAAATCTTTACAGTGTGATGGTTTTTACTTTGGTTTTATACTGTAGTTTTCAATGTTTTATTGTGCTATATTTTACTGTTGTAATTGTTATGAGCCACCCAGAGAGCTTTGGCTGTTGGGCGGTATAGCAATGTACTAAATATAATAAATCAACACGATTGCACTTTGGGCTACATGGCGCAACCCTGATGGCCAGCCAACCTGACACAGTCCTAGGGAGGGACCTCACAGCACCAGTCAAGGCTGACATGCTGCACTGAGATGCAAAACACAGGCTTGGAAGGCAAAGTGATAGAAAGGCCGAGTCAGAAATCACCTCCCTGCCCCGCCCCGTCCCACCGCCTCAGATTAGCCACACGTTTGCATGCATTAGCCCTGTGGGTGAGTGGTTCCCGTGTCTGGGAGATAGACTCATGGCCTGTTCTGGATGGGGTTGCACTCCATCTGAAAGATCAGGCTCGTAGTCTGGGGGTACTCCTAGATCCATCATTGTCAGCTGGAGTCCCAAGTGACTGCGGCGACTCGGAGTGCCTTTTACCATCTTCGATTGGTTCGCCAGCTACGGCCTCTCCTGGACAGGGATAGCTTGGCCACAGTGATACAGGCGCTAGTAACCTCAAGACTGGATTACTGCAATGCGCTCTGTGTGGGGCTGCCCTTGAGGCTGTTCTGGAAACTGGAGCTAGTGCAAAAAGCGGCAGCTCGGCTGTTGTCGGGAGCTGCCCCTTTTCAGCATGCAACTCCTTTACTGAAGGAACTGCACTGGCTACCTATTCGCTACCGGGTCAGGTTTAAGGTTCTGGTACTTGTGTAAAAAGCCCAAAACAACTTGGGACCAGGTTACTTGAGAGCGCCTCCTCCCATACCAACCTGCCCAGTCGCTGAGGTCATCAGATGGCATGCTCCTGGTGGTTCCTCATGGACCTTTGGCCCGATTGAAGTCCACCAGGAGAAGAGCCTTCAGTGTGGGGGTTCCATTTCTGTGGAACTCCCTGCCTCTGGAGGTCAGGCAGGCTCCGACAGACATTGTGCTGCTTTCGGCGCCAGCTGAAGACCTCCTTGTTCCGGGAAGCCTTCTCTGCTCTCCAACCACCAATGTAATTTTAGTTTGTTTTCAATGTATTGTTTTTATTTTTTTATTTATTTTATTTATTATATTTATACCCCACCTTTTTTCCTGCAAGGAACCCAACGTGGCTTACATAATCCTCCTCCTCCTCTCCATTTTATCCTCACAACAACCCTGTGAGGTAGGTTAGGCTGAGAGTCAGTGACTGGCCCAAAGTCACCCAGTGAGTTTCCTGGCCAAGTGGGGACTAGAACCCGGATCTCCCGAGTCCCAGTCCAACACTCTCACCACTATGCCACACTGGCTCTTTTCTTTTTTCTTGTTTCTTTTATCTGTTTTTGTCTTTCTATTGTTCACCACTCGGGAATTTGCTTGATGTGGAGTGGTATACAAATACTGTAAATAATAATAATAATAATAATAATAATAATAATAATAATGCACACACACACACACACACACACACAGGTCCAACTCATGCAGTCTTGATAAGGTAAAACTGTAGCCCATTTTCTTGGAGAGACGTATCCAACCTCCCCCTAAAGACCTCTGGAGATTCCACAGCATGCTCACACCATGCTGGGGCTACGCTGGCTGGGGCATGCTGGGAGTTGTAGGCCAAAAACATCTGGGGGCCCAAGGTTGGAGAACACTGCTTTAGGGCCAGCCCTACATCTCATTTTCATAGATGCTGTGGACCTGGAGGGACCAGCGAGGAGCTGACTGGTTGAACTCTCTAACCTTCTGGCTTCTCTTGCTTCATGGCAGCTCTTTCCAAATTTGCCACTAACTCCTCCTTTTATTTATGAAAGCATTTGTATCCTGCCTTATTTAGATCTAGCAGGTGGCTCACAGATAATTTAAAATATGAAAGCTACAGATTAAATCAATACTCAGAACAAAACAAAAACACAGTAATCAACTAGCAGGAAAACAACACACACACACACACAACACACACACACACACACTAGCACAGGGATATAGATCTAATCTTCTCCAGGCGGGAGTTCCTCAGCCTTGGTGCCACTGCTAAGAAGGCCCCTGTCCTGGGTAGCCATCCACTGCACCCCAGACAGTGGAAGAATCCCAGAACAGTGTCTCCAAGGAAGAAAGTCAGGTACTGGCATGTCCATATGGGGGGAGGCAGTCCTTAGGAAGTTGTCTTGGATTGGCTTCCTCCTCCAAAAAACACACACCTCCAGACCAATTTATTTGGAAAAGCTGGAGCCATCCTAGCCTAACGCTCCCTGCTCCTTCACTGACACCTGAACAGCCTCAACCCTCTTTGCACAAATCCAAAATGCTAAGTGTGGAGAGGGAAGGTCTGGAGAGAGACTGTGACTGCATTCCAGTCCTTCAGGCAATTGGGAACTCTGATCCTCGATGTGGGGAAGTCGGGGGTGCAGAGGCAGTGCTGATGCGTGTGGCCCCTCCGCACTTCAGTTCTGAATTCCTGCACTGGGCTCTTGTCAAGCCCTTTGGATGAGCCCTGTGTGCGTCCAGAAGACCTGGGTACAAATCACTGCCTTGGACTCGTGGCACGTCAGCCTGTTTCCTCACCATGGAACAGGGAAAACAGTGGCCTACCTCCCATGACTGGGCCAAATCAAGAGAAATGGAGAAGCACATGAAAATGCTTCATGAATGATAAAACAGCAGCGGTAGCAGTAGATAACGTGGTATTGTTTGCCCTGGGTTGCTAAACAGCGAAGGCCCAGAGAGCCAAGCTGACAAATGGGAGATTAAGGAGGATTACTTCACGTTGCCCCCTCCCTCTGTGGGGACAGAGCGAAGGGTGAATCTATTCAGCCTGCATCCCATTTCCCAAAGCTTTGGCCATGTTACTTTCTTCCTCCAATCACTTTTACCTCATTTTCACAACTGATACAAACTTCTCATTGTGACCTTAAAAAGTTCTTTATGCAAGGCTGGTATAAACTACAACAAGGCCTAACAAATACCTAAAAGTTTGATGAAAGCATCTGTAATATCATTTCAGCCCCCAGACTTTATGACTCTGCAGATTTCATATTTAGATGCTCACTTCTCCTCTCATTCCCACAGGACTTTCACTCTCCTGAAGTTACAATGTCGTTTATTGGTCCAACATCTGACCCCTTTCCCAGATGTCTTTCCCACCCTCTTTGCTCTTCTCTTCTGGAACTTCCTCTTAAAATGCACATCCAGTCACCTCTCCTTCAGTTTATTATTATTCTTCCTTTGAGCCTTCATTTCTGAAGGAAAGGCAGGCTTTAACTTTTATCTTTCATGGGCCAAGATCTGTTGGTGTAAGGAACCTGCAAGTTATACAAGGCTCACCATCCAGATGAAGAGTTCTGTCTAACTCAGCTAGCAAGCTCCTTACACAGAGATTGGCCCAATAATAAGAGAGCTTCTATCCTGCTGGGAAAAGCAACACAAATGCTAATCGTGCAGAGATATGCCACTCCTCAGAGACACCCCATTCTCATGCTCTGCTTGCAGCGATTTATCCACCTACAAGATTTATCAGATGCCTTTCCAAAAGATCAAGGCAAAACACAGCAATTCAGTAGAATGTAATCATACCGAAGTGCACAATTTGTGCAGAGAGCGGTTGAATTCTGTTGCTGGGCAGTTTAAACAGAGTAACTTCTAACCACCGACTTTTGTCATGGGATAAAACAGTAGATGTATGATTAGATCCCACAGAGCATCTCAACCATGACTAAACAGGGCTGGAAAAACAGCTCACATTCCAAGGAGTGCATATCCATCCCCTGCCCCAGTTTCTTGCTTTTCCAGGTGAGGTAAGGTGCTCAGCTACTCAGACAAAGCTTCAATGGGTGAACCTGGGCAGCCACTATCTCTCAGTCAGCCCTACTTCAAAGGGCTGTTGTAAAGAGAGAGTGTGAGCAGCAGGAGGGTGAGAAGCCACATATGCAGTATATTTTGGGAAAGTTTAAGGAGGCCCGAGTTCCTTGGAGGAGTGGGAGCATAAAAATGAAATCAATGACAAGAACTGTGGAACTGAATGATGTATTGTTCTTCTTACAAACAACCTTGCACAAATAAAGAACAGCAACACATTTTTAAACTTTGGAGCTAGATAAAGATTTAACAGCCACTTCCAAACAAAAGTGTGGACAAGCTCCCCCTCAGTGATAAAAGCCAAGGGGTGAAGGTTTGCTGAAGACGCTGAGTGAGACAGCTGCTTGCTCCCGCTCTCTCGCTCTCAGATGGGATACAAGACATGCAAGACTGCTTGGAAAAGGCAGAGAAAATTTAATTTCTCTCTCGTTCAGCAACTTGTCTCCAGAAATGGGAGCATGCCAGGATATTAAACGAAGATGCTGTCCAGAGCCGCAGAGCAATTCTCCAGTTGGAAGGATTGATGGCAACATAAACAGCAGACGACTCACCCGCCTCTTCTGTGGGAACTGCTTATTTTACATTATATATAACTTATAAATGGCACAAGCCCTCCTACAACAGCAGTCACACACAAGAGCCCCAGACCGATAAGCCAGGCATGTGAGCACTTTACAGGCACATGCCGCCACCTCTTCCAGCATGCTCAGGCCATAACCTCAAATGCAAAACGTATTTTTAAAGCCAACACAGAAGAGGACTTCGAAGCATTTCACTTGGGACAAGCGGACCCCCTCCCCCCCCAGTCGCAACCGGGAACAGCTGCTGTGTTTGGGTGGGTCTGATCCAGAAACCAGAGACAGGTTCAGTGGGGGAGGTTTTAAAAAAGCAAATCAAGTTTAACAACCGCCTCGGCAGAAAATACTTGGAAGCATAGCTTTGTGCTTCTAATACAGACTGCACAGAGAATTCTGAAGGGTTGGCTCGCAGCTCTCATTTCCAACAAAGCTGCAAAGTCAACCTCAATATGGATATATGAAAGCAGGAAGAGGCTGCAAAACAGAAGGGGGGGGGGGGGAAGGGGTCATGGTTACTAAACTTCATGGGAGAGGAGGGCCCCAGGTGCTCACTTTACCTACATGCTTCAAACTTTGCATCAGGAGTCGAGCCAGTGTAGAGCAGTGACCAAAGTTTTATTTTAATGTGCAAGACCCAAATCCAAATTCCTGCTCAGACAGGAAGATTGCAGATTGGCCTTGGTCCTTGGACAAGTTACAGTCCCTGCAGTTTAAAATCAAACTCCTGTGGCTGTTGAGAAGCTAAGGTGAGATAAGGCTATAATCTGAGCCCCTGGAAGGCGGAAAGCCAGGGGGCAGAATAAAAGGTGAAAGACATAATAACCTTGAATTAACAAAAATGGAACTTATTTCAATAGGCCGGTTGTATGAGTACAGAAGTTAAATGTACATGCATTAAAGAGAGAGCAAATGTGTGTGTGATACTTAGTTTCATGCTTAACTTGGAAGTACGTAAGTCCTGCTGATTTTAGTACAACTTACTTCCAAGTAAAACATATGTAGGATCAGGCTCTTTCTTCTAATGTACCTGGCTCATTATTTATAAGTTGCTTTCTCTACCCTCCTTCAAATCCTTCTGCAAGACCCACCTTTTCAGCAAAGACTCCCCTGAACCATCCTAGCCTTGCCTTGTCTGCACACGCTCTGTCCCATTCCCACTCTCCATTGTAACTCCCTTGACCGCTCCATCTTTCCTGTCTCTATATTACCCAGGTGCAAATGCAACAGACAGATTTGCAATAAATGCATTATGCAGGTACATCAATGGAACAGCAGATGCCACAGCTCTCTGTGGAATGTACTTATTATGTCTCCACCCCACCCCACCCACCCACCCACCCCTGGAGGACAAATTAGGAGAACGGAGCTGGGAGAAAGAGAACAAACTCTCTCCTCCCACAGTACTGCTCCCCTGATCTGATTTGGAGACCCCACCGATGCATTGAACTAAAAAAATAAGTCGGGAGATCCAGTCACAGACAGACCTCGTAGCATCTTGTCTAGTTTGGCAATGTGTGAAGTGTTCCTTAACCTCTCATGGCTTCTCTCCATGAGCCATGTCAACAAAGAGAGCACCTTTCATATGTTCCCAAACTGGTCGCCTCTTGCAATTTGTGCAAATCCCTTTTAATTTTTGGCACTGCAGGACTGAGAACTTTTTCACATCAAATGACTGCCCCCACCCCGAACTGAACAGACTGTAATGAAACCAGACCAATAATTCGCACCCACTTGGCTCACTTGCTGCCTCTTCTCTCTTTCCTAACTGCAGGCTGGAATTGTACAGTCTTGGCTGTGGAGGCTGCATTTTTAAACACAAAAACTCAGCCTTTTGCCCACAGAGGGAAACTGTTCTCTACATCTGGATTAACCGTTACTTCAAGGCAGTTCTCAAGCCTCTGGGTAGTTTTGCTTTTTTTGTTTTGTTTTGAAATGTGCAACTGTCTGAAGCATGAGAAATTATAACCAAGTCAAGCTCCTATGTGGAAAAAAACTCATGATGTAGCTTAGCTGGTTGACAACTGTCAAAATCAGCATTAAGCAGAAAACAATGTCCTATTATAGAAGACTGATGTTGCATACAACCTCCCTTTCCCAAACTGCTATTATACATAGATGTTAAAAGATTGAAGAAAGTGAGTTTTCTCTTCTTTGTGAACTTGAAATAGGTGCTCAGCTTTTGCTGTTTATGTAAGGCTTTACGGCTTGAATTTGCCTTGCACTACTTCCCGCTCAGCAACACATTTTTCCAACTAGGAGTTCTGCAACGGTGCACACTTAATCACAATCTTTCAGTAGAAAATGTTTAAATTTCTTCTGAGTGCATGAACATGAATGTTACTTGAATAAAGCTGTCAGTTCAAGACAGTGGAGGTGGTGGAATATTTTACATAAGCCAACAAATGCCAGATTTGCCTTGGTTTGGAGCCCCCCCCCCGCCATCTCTTTAAAAAACGTAACAACCCCCCCACTGTTTTTACCAAAACCCTTAAGTCCATTTGCAAAATTTAACCCCCTTTCAATGGGAAGGAGCCCCCAAGTTTGAACAGAAGGGAAAAGTCAGGCATGCATGCTTTGTACTCTATAAATTCTATTAGTCAGTCAACTATGGATTAACTCCTCACTTCCTCCCCAACTCCCTACAAAGTGATTTAATGTCTGACATAACAGCGTGTGGGTAATGGGGGGACGGGACGGGGGGGACGGACGGGACAAATACCTCATTATCTGGAACCAATCCACCCGTTCCAGCAGGAGGCCCTTCAGCAGCAAGGGAGGAAGCGGGAGGCCTTCTTCGGTCTGGCCTAGCAGAGGTCAGCTGCATTTCAATTTCAGGTGTGGCAGAAGCAGGTACACATGGTGTGCTGTGAACGATATCCCACAATGCTCCTGGTGCCAGGGGAAGACCACCATCTCCCTGCTCTGGTGGACTAATGGCAGCATCAAGGCTTTCCGCAGCCAGTGGCAAAAGGGTGGCAAGATCTTCCAACCTTTGGGTGGCCTGAATGAGTTCCTCTGAAGAGTTGGATATTGTAGCATTGGTCCACTCTTCCAGAATGGGCAGCTCCTCTCTGCTGGAAGGCTGAGCGGACCTATTTTGCATGCAGAGTGGCGCAGGATCAGAGAAGCACTCCTCTGCACTTGGTAATGCTGGTACTGATTCCTGAGCATTGTGCACCCCAGTGGCTGCTGCGAGGCCATCTTCACCACAAAAGTCCTCATTCCTGGACAAACTGGAAGCATCCCCTTTACCTGGGGTTGAAGCAAGTGACACTGACAATGATGACAATGTGGGGGGTTTTGCAGTTCTTGGCTGAGCAACAGCGGAAGGCCCCTCTGCAGTGCTGGCAAGTTCCTCTATGCTATCTGTGAAGGTATCAATTGCCTCGTCACTAGGCAGGGGACTGACCAACACAGCTTCCTCTCCCACGGTGGAGGCAAAGTCTTCTGCACTAGGCTTGTGCAGCACACAAGTCTTCAACAAGAACCAGAGAGGGGGAGGAGTTTGCACACACAAACGTGACACCACATTCTCCACCCCTTGTTACCTCATTGTTCCCACCCTGCCTGAAAAGCAACTCCAGGTCTCCATGCTCCAAGAAGTCTCTCTCTATTGCTAGAGTGCCTGCTGTTGTTACCTGCTCCGCCATCTTTGCTGTTTCCTCTTGAACTACAGTGCTCACTGCCACTTCTCCACCATCACACGCTGGACTTGCCAAAGGCTCAAGTTGACACAGACTGCTAGGCTCTATTGCCTCCAGGTCTTCAAAGGAGTCTGTGTGTTTTATGGGCTCCTCAGAATCCTGCTCCAATACAAAGTCATATTGAAAGGGCACCCAGAGACTATCTATGTCCTCCATTTCATTAATGTGGCTCCCATACAGGATGTTCTCTTTGTCTAGTTCTGCAACTTCATCCTCAGAAACCAGCTCTGGGACATCCCAATTTGAGAAGTCAGCCCTTTCGGAAGGGCTTGGCTCATAAGAAGCATGAAGCTCTTTTCCCTCTGTACTCACCACATATTTTATCAAGTCAAAATCTGGCTGGGATTCCAGCTCCCCAGCAGTTGCAGCAAGTTTATCATGACTTGGGGAAGTCTCCTCTGTTCCACAGCTGGTGACAGGTGGAATTTCCTTCTCAACTTCTCTGCCTTCTGTAAAAACATGGATGCATGGAGGTGGTCCTCTACAGCAAGAGACATCAACTGAAGCCATAGGCTCTCCCAATGCAAAGTTCAACAACCCTTCAACCCTGTGGCTTTTTGCTAGTTCATGAGCTGTCAACAGTTCTGTCCCATACTCCTCTATCTGACTAATTAAGGATGAGAGTGAGTGTTGTGATGCAGCATCTTTTGCAGTTGGAGGACTGGAAAACATCACTTTTTCTGAGTCACCAGAAGTTTCCCGTTCAGAGAAAGATTCTGAAAAGGTAGGTTCTGTTGTACTCGCTACTTGAGAACTATATGTGGCATCAAAGTCCTCCAGATCTGACACCACAGCAGAGTCTTCCACGCTGACTTCAAAGTGAGCAAAGTACTGGGAAGCTTCTGCTGAATCCTCAGCGAGCCCATCCAAGTCCTTCTGTGGGTCCAGGCCTTCTGAACACAGGCTAGAATCTTGCACCTCCAGGTCAACTTGAGCCACTCCATCTCCCTCTTCATTCATGCAAAGCTTTTCTAGTTCAAGGAACATCTGCACAGAATCTGTGTCAGAGAACTGCTCTGGGACGAGAGGACTAGCACAGGCTTCTAAACCAGAAGAAAATCCTTCCTCTTCAGGTTGGACTGTTATAGCTTCAGCATTGCATGAATAGCCCTCCTCCTCTCCAAGATCAGTGTTTAAGTCTCGATGCGTTTCCTGGGGAACCGGAGCGGAGCTGACAGCCTGCAGCTGTGAGTCATCCCAGAGTTCTTGCCAGTGAGATGGGTGGTTAGAGGTCCCTTGGACACCAGCAAAACTCTCTACAGCTTCCGTAACTGTCATGGATGGAACACTTAATTGTTCCCTTTCTTCAGAAATATCTGTCAAGCAACAATTTCTTTTCTCAACAGCCTTCCCTTTCTCTGTCAGCAAGCTCTCCTCCCACACCTCCTCACCCTCCATCATGATCAATCGCTCATCCTCTTCAAACCTCAGCTCCGACTCAGTCTTTTCTCGGAGGTTGGGGGTGATGAGAATGTTCATCCCTGGATCCAGGAGCTCTTCACTCAGGCAGGGAGACAGGGGCACTGTTTCTATGACACAGTCAGTATCATCTGCCTCTAAGGTGTCATGGTGCCCACCACTAAGGCCTGCTTTGATGGCGTTTTTCATTGCCCTTGGCCATGTTGCACTCGAGAGCCGGTAGTCCTGCCGCTTGCCACTTGTCAGGTCAACCACCATGTCTTCGGGTTCCAGAAGGGGCTGGCACTCATCTTGAGAAAACTCACAGAAGGCTTCGCTTAGTTGTTTCACCTCCTGAATTTCTGGAACGCCAGACAGCTTGGGGACGTGCTCCATAGTCAGTGGCTCTGACATGGATTCCCCGTGGTCTGACGGCACGGAGTTCTCTGCCAGCATGGTGGCAGACCCCTGCTTCTCTTGCAAGGATGGGTTGGAAACTCCAGCTTCTGAGACTTCACTCAAGGAGGCCTCAATTCTTTCAGCAAATTCAGGGAAATTTGGTGGCATAAATGACTTCCATGACCGCCTGTTGATGTTCTCCTTCTTCTCCGGGTTCGGTCGTCGCCTTGGGGGTGCTGGTGCCGACTTGGAGACATCACTGCTAAGTTTCAAGGCATCAAAAATTACTCTCTCATCTAACTTTTTGCTCTCTGGTGCCTTTGATTCAAAGACACGAGGTGCCCCTAACGTCCCATTGCTGGAAATTGTACTACTCTCCCCTTTTTCTAGGGTGCTCTTGGAAGGCTGATTAAGCTTAGACCCCTGGTCAATTTGCTCATTTATTCTCATTGTGTCATAGATGGACCTCTGAGGGACATAACAGTCTTCTATATAGCCATCCTCATCCTCTCCTTTCCCCAAACAAGCAGGACTCTGCCTTAAACAGTCAGGCCTGCTTAGTGGCTTGCCCATGCTTTATAAGGGTAAAAAAATCAGAATAACTTTTAAAAAACAACAACAGAAAAGAGCCCCACAAGCAAGACCCCCTCCCCCATCAGCTTTCCATCCACAGCAAAAGAAAATACATTCTGTTAAAACTAATAATAAAAATTCTCTGAAACGACTTGGAGGCCACGATTTGTATTCCACGCAAGTTAAACAGAATTCCAGCGAGAGAAATCATCTTCCACCGTGGAAGAACTTGAAAGAGGTAACACATTCCATTGCTCCTGCAGGAGGAAATGCCAGCAGTCCAAAGCAAAAAGATGCATGTTTCCGTTAAAAAACTGTTGAAGCGCCAGATTGGGGGCCAATGATCTCTGGCAGGGCTGCTCCCGCTCAGCCACGAAGCCTGCTCCAAAGAGATCCCCGGTCACCAAAGAAAGGCTCTCCCGCATCTCTCCGAAGGCGCCCGCGAAGCGCGCCCTCCTCGCGTAACAAAGGCCCGGCCTCCCCAGCGCCTTCATGCCCGGGCAGGGCTGTGCTTTGCAGCGGTTGCTTCTCCGGCCCCGCCGCGTCCCCGGGAGAGGGGCGGCCGCCGCTGCGCCTCGCCTCGCCCCCCGGCGCGGCTCTGCTCGCTCGGACGGCGCCTGGCGGCGGACACTCCTCGCACTTCAAACACAGGAAGTTCTTCATGCCGGGCAAAGTCGGGCGCTTCCTGTCTGCTCAGCATCCTCGGCCGGCGGGCGAGCCGGTCCAGCCCCCGCGGCGGGGCACGTTGGGAAAGGTCGTGGCGGTCCTGCGAACGCGGCGCGCCTGGCCTGGCCTGGCCGGAGATCTCGCGGCCAAGTCCGCTAGGCGTTCCTCTTTCACGGGCAGCCTCCGGCTCTCCAGGCTCGCAGAAGCGCGGGGGGCTGGCGCGGGCAGCCGGCTCCTGGCGCCCCCTCCGCCGGGCTGCTCTCGGCTCCTGCCATGCCCGCCCGGGCCTCGTAGGTGGAGTTCTCGCCCTGGCTCGCTGGCTCGCTGCTCTCCGGGTGGGAAGTTAGTTGGAGGAGCCTTTTGTGCGCGGTGTCGGGACCCGCCTCCTCGGCCAGCCGTCCCCGCCGAGCGGAGCCGTGGGCTGCATGTCAAGCGAGCGAGAGCCGCCGAGCTCGCCGCCGCCTCTCTCGAGAAGGGCTGCAGCTGTCACGGCCCTTCTTCGCGCACAAACTTCTTGCCGGGGGAACAAAAGGCTGCGCGGCGGCGAGGCCGGCTCGGATGGAGGGGGGGGGGGCGATGGCTGGCAAGCCGCTCCTCCTCCTCGCCCTTGGAGGCGTGGGCCCGGCTCGCTGAGTCTAAGCAGCGGTCCGCCCCCCCGGGGAGCTCAACTCCGGCAGGCGAGCTCCAGGCCCCGGCGCCAAAGGCTGCACGATCCAGGCTGGGCCAGCGCGCTGCCAACTCCGAGGGGGAGGGAAGCGAGGGGGATGGAGGGGGCGCTGGAAGGGAGGGAAGGGGGCGGAGACCAGCAGGCAAGGCAAGCGACGGCGGAGGGGGCGCGCGGAGGGGCGGGGACCGCCGCCAGCGCGCTCCAGGCAGGCGGGCCCGGAGAGGCCAGGCGCAACGGCCGGATCGAGGCGTGGAAATCCAGCCCCACCAGGAGGGAGCGGGCTCAGCATCCGAAAAGGCGGCCCGCCAGCTGCGCCTAGCCAAGCCACCCCCCCTTTTCGCCTCCCCTCCCCCTTATTACTCGTCCGCGATCGCCAAGTCGCCCCGGTCTGATTTGGAGAATAGGTTTGGGGGGGGGGGGAGAAAATGAATCTTGCTCATCGCAGTAAGGGGGAGCAACCTCCGCTCCCCGCATTGTCCGGGCTGCCCCCTCCCCTCGGCTGGGGCGGGGGTCGCAGCGCAAATCCCTTGACAAAGAATAGCGACGCCCTGTTGCCCTCCCGCGGCGCTCCAGCACACGCCTCCCCCCCACCCCGGCCCAGGAAGGAGAGGGATATTTTGTTTTGCTTTTTTAGAGCGGGGTGGGTGGGTAGCCGTGCCATCTTTTCTTCTGCCATCCACAGGATCGCCTGCAGATCTGGCAACGAACCGCCCCTCCTCCTCCCGTGAAGTCTCCTTACGCCCCATGCAAGAGGAAGCCCGGGCTCCAGCCCAGAGTTTGCTTGCCTTACTCTGGCAAACCACCGTCCCTTAAGACAGAGAGAAAGCAAAGCGCACCGGGCAGCGCATCCTGTGAGGCCCCCACGGTTCCATCGGAGGCTACCTCTAGGACCACAGCAGTACCTCAAAGGGGTGTGTGTGCCTCGTTTCATTTGAGCCTGCCTGAAGATTGCCCTGGAACTGTATGAAATAATGAAAGCAGTGCACCCAGTCTGAACATGTGCAGAGTGCATTTTCCTCATCAAGGATACAAAGGTCCGGCCCACACACGCACGCATATCTGGGCGTAGGGGTCAAACTTGCAGCTTTAAGTTTGAGCAAATGGGTGGGGTGGGATTAACTGTACATATGGAAATACCCCCTTCCCCCAGCACATTTTTAAAATACATACTATTTAAAATTCCTGAGACTGGATTTTTTCCCCCTAGAAGAGAAAAGCAGTGCATTTAATTAACCTGCAGATTAATATAAAGATGGAGGAGAAGTAACTGTAGAGTCTAACCACTCAGAGGCTGTGGTGATATCAAGACACAAGATTACTAAAGCACAGCAAGCAAATCTCTCTAGTTCACCTTCATTAGCTAACCAGCAATAGGCTAATCAGCACAGGTCATTGCCTCCTGCCACCCGCCTTACCAATGCACCCCCACCCTTGCATTTTTAGAAGCATCTAGGCCAGTGTCCTCCAACCTTGGGTCCCCAGATGTTTTTGGCCTACAACTCCCAGCATGCCCGATCTAGGCCATGGGGTCAAAACACAGCCAAAGGGCTGAGCTGGGGGTGTCTTTTTGTGCATATGTTTAGATATTACAAACTGGGCTAAAATGTCACACTTGGATTTCAAGGGCATTTTCTTCAACTCTTGTGAGATACCACTTTAATGAGGGCCCAGCAAACCCGTTGTCTAACTACAGGAGAGGGCTAAGTCCCAAGACACACAGGATAATAAGAGTCCATCTGAGCACTGGCAAAGGGCCTTTCCCAGAGCACTCCACTGCCACACTCAGCCCTCGTGGTAGATTACAGAACCTTTCCAATAAAGCCATATGAAGAACAAACCTTTGTTACTGGGCTGGAAGTCTCTTCCTTGCTTAGAAAAGCTAGCTTTGTTATTTTTTCAGCCACTCCCCCATTTGTTTTAATTGGGGGGGGGCAATATCATTGAAACCAGGTGAAGGGAGGTGGGGGGCAGAGGAGAAATGCTTCAGGTTTCCCACTTTAGCTGTGCTTGGAGAAGCAAGGAGGGCTGCACTGCATGTACGAACGACAGCACACAACACTGCTGCCAGCCACACAACCACACACAAATCCACGGGGGAAAGAAACATGTACAGCACACAGCCGAGCCAGCCCCTCGGCAACATGCAGCAGCACATGCAAGGTCTCGATTTGGACCAGGGTGCACCATAGCTCAGCTGTGTCCCTGGCTGGAGCAATAGTAGTACCTCTGAGCATGTGCTCAGTACCTCAACAAGTGAGTCCCCACAAACCAGGAGTCCCCGCAATGCCACTCTTTGCAGAAATAAAGCCAGCAAAGGCCACAGAGTCTAGCTTTAGATACAGACATGCTTCTGGTTTCACTGCACGCATCAGGGAATGGCTCAACGGGAAACTGGCAGTACAGTACTAGAAACACTGCACAGGCATGTGTCATAGTGAGGACCTGGCTCCTTAAAGCGCAGAGCAGTTAATTACTCCTTGTTCACACAGAGCTGCCATGTTTTCCAAGTGCTGACTCTGAAGGAACTCGTTCGGTATCGGACTTGTATACCTTGGGAGCCCAGCATGTTGCAGAAGGCTCTGTGCCTGTCGCAGGCCTCAGATCAGCTTACAAAGGGCCCTGGCCAGGCCCTCCTCCAGAAGCTGTCTTCCAGCAGGGAAGCTCTTCCGCCATTAATAGTGAGGGACCCGGATGAGCACTGGCCAATGCACAGATTTCCTCAAAACACAATTTGAAAACCACAGCCAGAGAGAACGCAGTCACTTCTTCTGCAACAGAACATTTGCCAATGTGTTATTCAGCATCACGCCTATGTTAAAAGACTACAAAGCAACCTGCAAGACTGTGGTGTAAACCCCCACCCACCCTACTTGTGTTTGGTGGGGTGGGGGAGGTGAGTGTTTCATTTTCAATATAAACACAGACCACACTCCTTCCCCCACCAAGAAGCTACCCTCCCATCAACCTAAACACTCCAGACCACAGGTGTGCTGTAAACAGAGCAGGTGCACAACCCACAGAGCAAATCCGGGGGGTGAGGAAAGCTATTTCTCCTAATCAAATCATATTTGAAATATCATTTCTTCCCCCACGGCAAGGGAGGTAACTTGGCAACCAGATGCTTTTGACATGTAGACACATGTACAGAACACCCTTCAGAATTAAGGGAAGGGCCAAGCTGCAGTGATCCAGAGTGCACTCTTGCTTCAGAATTAATTTCATCAGCCCACTTTTAGTGGCACCATTCAAAAAAACCCCCTGTAGTTCCAGGCCCATACAGGGTGAGAGAGACGGTCAGGGCCCTCCTCTTCCCAGCGCCTCGCCTGGCGACAGTCTCCTTTGCACACACATTCCAAGCGCCCCTTCCTAGCCCTTCCTCTGCTTGGCGCAAAAGCACAGTAGACAGCCAGCCGTTACAGCCACAGAAGAGAAAGTCTAGGTTGGCTGTAATAATTGAGTGCAGCTGTAACAACCATCTGTCCAACGGTTTCACCACGAGCTCCTTCATGTGCCTGTTCAAATTGCCTCAAATTGTGCGGGACCGTTTCAACGCTCCCCAGTCTTCCTGTAGGAAGAATCTGAGGAATTTCATGTGAGGCTTCCTCCTCCCGCCCCCATCCCGCTTATAAAGAATAATGTGTTGCGTTTACAGCCAGAAATTCTTTGGCTATTTCCTCACCAGGTCACATGCCGACAAAAGGAGCGCCAACATACACTCCCTCCTTCAGGGGGAAAAAGGTCTATTTTGTCCCCCACCCCCAAATCAAACTCTGCATTTAAAGAGGTTGACATCAGTATAGGTGTCTCACCAACCTTTGTCACACAAATTGACTATCCTGAACCTGAAATACTTGCTTTAAATTGGCATCAGTTCAAGCCCCCTAGACAGCCTTGGAAAAATGCCAGATGCCTACAAGTGACACAAATGCCAGCATCTAAGAGTTGTAACATTTCTCCTCACCCCACCCTCTTCCTGAACTGATGCCTAAAATTTTAATTCTGGCAGCTAAGGATCTGAAATATCTTTCCCCTGCCCTTCAAGATATGGTGGGAGAGCCTTGTTCTAAGTCCCTTCCATTATGGAATTCAGATCCCACCAGCAGGCAAGAAGAGCAGGGCCTTCAACAGTGTGCCCCCCCCCCGACTCTTGGATGAGTTTTCCAGGAGATGTCAGTGGTGGGACAAGGAGCTCTGCAGGATACTGCAGAGGGTTTTACCCCTAAAGGTGGCCTAAAAATCACTTTAAATAAACATAATAAGGGAACACTGAAGCCTCACTGCCTCCCAATTATTGGAAGTCTTATTCAGCCAACCCTTTGGCTTCTGAAATTTCTGCAAGCACTGCCCACATACTTGAAAGCATATCTGGACAACCATGAGTATGAGGGGCAAAAAGAAGGGGGGATTTTCTTCCTGTAAATTCCTGTTCATGAAGGAGGCAGGAAGGCATTCTAGTTGACTGACTGATCAAAGGATGAGCTGATTCCATCTAAATAAAGTGGAGGAAGAATGCTCCTGCCTCCCTCGAGAAGAACATTTTGTAGGAATGCCTCCTTTTTTTCTCTTCCATAGAAGAAGAGGACATTTTCTGTCCTTTGGGATGCAGTGTGCTAGCCGTATCCTACTCAGATGGTCACCCAGCTGGTTTGGAAGGATGCTCTGAAGAAGCCACCAACCAAAAACAGCTTGTGCAGAGGAACATCCATTCATTTTGTAATGCCCAGTAAATATGTGTGCAGATGCCCACATAACTGCTCTCTCAATTGCATTTAAAGGAGAGCTGCCCCAGCATGCAACAGAGGTGGCAGCAACCCCCGAGGAATGTGCCACGATGCCTTCTGGTGGCCAGTTCCGACGGGCCTTGTATGCCAATACAGTACCCTAAACCACCCAGATAGAGCTGACTTATAGATTCATAGATTATAGAGTTAGAAGGAGCCTACAAGGCTATCGAGTCCAACCCCCTGCTCAATGCAGGGAACTAGAGGAGAGGTCTCCCATCCCAAGTAACAACCAGGCTTGACCCTGCTTAGCTTTCCACGCTCAGACAAGCTGAGCCAGCATCCCTCATGAAAGGACACAAAGACAAGACGATGATTCTCTTGGCATCCAAGTTGCAATGGTCCTTTTGAAACTCCAAGCAGAACTCAGGCATTCAGTAGTTACAAGTCTAAATGGCCATGCTCCAAAATGTCGGGCAATGGATCTTCAGAAATCTACCAGAGCCACTTGCCTCTTCCCAAGAGAGGTAAGAAGTCACATTGCAACTGATGTCAGGCATCAATCCATCAACAAGGTCTCAGAGCCGCACTTGGAAAGCCTGTTTGTTGTGGTGCACACCAGAAGGAGATCCTATTTTATTCTGGAATTTCTGCAAGACAGGCTGTCCAAGGCTTTCAGTACTAATAATGAAACACTAACTGACAGCCCTTAACAGCATCCTGATGTGCCAAAAAAGGGGTCCATCTCTTCTCAATCACATATCTCTTCTAACCTGCCCATAGTACATTAGTTTCCCATTTGGAATTTAAAATGGATGCTTATTGCACTCCCCTGGCTAGGCTAAAGGAGCTTACATTCAAGCAAGTTTTTCTGGTTGGCATTATCCTGGCTAGGTAGTATCAGAGATAGGAGCTCTTTCTTCTAATGCAGAACAGTGTGCCTCTCATAGGGTGAAGGTAGTCCTTGGGTGAGACCCCTCCTTTATGCCCAAGGTGAACCTAGCTGTACCACTTGTCACAAGCAGTGATTCTCCTATACTTCTTTTCTAATCCAGTCCATTACTCCCCCAAGTTGCCTGAGCTGCCCCCATTTTCACTCAACCAATTATTGTGGGAAAGGGATAGGAAAGATGGATTTCAGACATCATGAATGGTGTGTAGAAGATCAGCTGTCAGCTAAATCTTTTTAACATCCATCCTTGAAATTCTTGAAGCTGCTGAGTCCTTGAAGCTCTTCCTCAAGGATGCTGCCTTCCACACACTTGCCATGGGAACCTTTGGGCTCCTCTTCACTTTCAGTTGGGATCCCTACAGCCAAAAACTCAGCCATGAGTAGGGTTCACAGATGGGACCCCAAGATGCTCCATGGCATTCTTGGGCAGAGAATATAGCTTGCTCATCAAACAATGGATTGTATTTCCTGCTTGGATGTTCCATTCTGCCTTTAATATCCAGTCAAAGGGTTCTTGAAAATCCAGTTTAAAGGCTATGAGGGAGCTTGAGGAAACACCAACTTGACCCAGCTGGGCAGAGAAGGACCTTGCCACTCATCATCATCAGTAAATGCAAAGTTCCAAAACTGACTTAGCAAGGAGCTTATGGAAGAACTCCGCAGGAAATAGACAATCCCAAGGCAACTGTGACTGGTTACCTTCCTCTCCCAGTAGTTCCTCCTCCTCTTCCTGTGTGGACACAAAGCTTTTCTTAGGAGGTGTGCCCTCTGTCCCATGTTAGACGTGATTGGCGTTGGCTGTTTATATGGCCCATGCCAGGTGGGGGTGTGGAATGTCCACTTGGGAGTTAAGTTCAGGGAGCCCAGAGCCGTGGCCAGGGCCACAGGAGTCTTTGTTAGATGACAAGGAGCTGGAAGGGGGCCTGTAGCTCCTCCTGTGGTGCTTGTGCCTGAAGCCACTCCTGGTTTTCTTATGGCTCTTGCAGGACTTCCTGCACAGAGATCAGCTGTCTGGCACTGTGCTCCTGACCTCGTGTTCCACTAGGCCGTAAACCTAACAGGGAATTTGGGGTGCACCTGGTCTCCTCTAAGATCTGAGAGGGATACAGAGGGCTCTTTGGGGAGGGGGAACCAACTTGATCCTGATGTCTTCCTCCTCTGAGGGACCCACTTCAGCTTTCCTGTGCTGGCCAGACTCCTCAACAATGGCAGGCATTGCTTCAGCTGAGTTCCAGCTTGACCCATGCTGGAGAGTGCGGTGGCGCTGCTGCGGCACGGAAAAAAAGCACGATGTCCTTCCTGGCCTCAGTATTGGCGGGACAGAGGGCTGGCCCCTCAGGTTGCCTGGATGGCCTGGAGAAGGCAGCAGAACTGTAAGGAGTGAGGCAGGAGGTGGCAGGATGTTTCGCCACTGCTTTTCTTCTTCCCTTCCCCTGTCAGCCCAGCCCGGCCCAGCGGAAGAGGGCCCATCTGCTTGACTTCTCCTTGGTTTTCTTCTCCCCTTGCCAAAGAGGGAGCCCTGCTTCTTATGCTAACCCAGGCTCTTCCCTCCTCCGCCAGTCCAGAGAAAAGACAGGAATAGGGGGACGGATGAAGAGGTCTTTGGCTTAGCTAGGAAATCCCCGGCACATCCTAGGGCCATGGGGCTATTGCTCCATTCAACAAATTGCCCCTTCCCAGGGTGCATTGGGCAGGGAGGGGAGTAAAACAAAATAAAACCAAGAAGAATGCCTGAAAGTGCAAAGCCAGCCTCAGCTGCTAGGGAGGATTAGGCGAGGAGCCCCCCCCCCCACAGAGAAGTCAATTATCAGCTGGCTCTGCTTCCTGACTGGATGGCTATCCTGAAGAACAGAGAAGGTCCTCCTGCCTCCAGGGACAAAAGGGGGGTTGTCTTGCCCCAAGTTCCTATTCTAGAGCAGGAGGGGGCTCTACTTGACCTTGTCTATTTAGGTGCGATCAGCCCATCCTGGATGATGGACATATGAGGCGGGTAGTTAAGGAATCCTGGAATTTACCCCTTAACTGTCTTTTCTGTGCTGGTTCTTTCGACAACAACCCCCCCCCCCCATTACTGCTGTTTATATTATAGATCTGAGGATTCTTGCTTTGTCCAGTCCAGAGTTGGAGTCCATAATCTGCTGGACTGGACTTTCGCTCTTTCACCAAAAGATGAGATTCTCAGCAAGCTGAATCTCAGGACCAAGACAGAGGCTGCACATTTGGTCCTGGTTTTGCATCCCCACTGTTGCTTCCCTTTCCCAAAAGACTGGAGGAGTATTTTGCCTGGTGGGGAGAAGGGCATTTATAACAAGAGGTGCTGCTTTAAAGCAGATTGTAGTCCACTGATGACAAACGTCTTCAGCATCCTGAGCATCCTGGAGCCTTTCCAAGATGTTGGGAGGTATGGACTTCTTCTGACCACACAGAAAACCAGCCCTGCCCCAGCTGTAGGGGACCCTGGCCTAAGTTTAGTGTTTCTGAGGCATGCATAGGAACCATTGTTCATTCTGCATTTCTCTCAGTGGTCTATAGAAAGACCTGTGAAGCAGCCAGCTGTGATGCAAACTATATTTACCGGATGATGGAGCTTCTAGACTCTGTATCCCCTAGTGACAATTTAAAAGAAAGTGTGTGTGGGGGTGTGTGGGGAGAACAGGTCAAAATGGTACGTCTGCTAATTTCACAATTTATTTGTGAGACTACAGCTGGGCTGTTGATCAAAAAATTCAATAGCAAATTCAAGCACACCCCAAGCCAACATGCACAACAACTTTATATGACACAAGAGAGGCTTGTCCCGTTAAGCCAAATTTGGGTGCCGTTCTGCAGGAGGGAATTTTTTCACAAGACATGCTGGAACTTGGGTAGCCCAGTAGCCCTTCCCCCTCTCCATCCTGGCTGCAGGGCTTGCTCAGCTGTGATGAAAAGTAGCCTGTACATGCTTAGAAGCACACTCTTAAATTCACATTTTCCAGAGCTAAGCCACAGGACTGAAAACAGGTTCTGGGGCTGAGGTCTGATGAACCCGTGGCCAAATTAATCTTACAAACTGATCTTAAATAAGCCTGCCCATCTGCTTATAAAATTTTAGTTGATCATTTAAAAGGCAGATGATTGATCAACTCCATGTAAATAAATTTTACTTATTACCAAAACCTCAATACTGGTAACTGTCTCGGTAGCAGTATTTTTTTTTAATAGTACTGTTGGAAGGACTACATTTAGTATTTTCTTTTTGTTGTTGTTGTTCCCTATGACAGTGGCAGACCAGAACCAAAGTAGCCTCATAAAATAAGCAAGTTGGCTTTCTAACTCCACTAATAAAAATTTATTCCCATGGATTCAGAAGCTTTAGTTGATTGATCTACTGAGAAAACCAATTAAAGCTTGAAGCCCTAGTCTTAAACTGTGGGTTGTGTTTCACAAGCAAGACTGTTGAGGCTTAAACCGATTCTTGAAAGGACCTGGGTGAGAATTAGAGTTCGCTCCCAAGTCTTCATCAGAAGTCAGAGCACTTCCATATACAGGGCTTGCTGGGCATGGAAAAGTCTACAGCATGACCCATATTCTACTTATGGGGCCTTGCCTCATACCCCGCTTTCACATTGCCTGTTTGCAAACCCATGGCATCCCACCTTCTACTAAACAACTGCACAGCAGCTCCTTCAGATAACAACACAAATGGCTTGCACTGGCAAGCCGCATCAGGAGGCTATTTGAATGGGTATTTTTAGGTCCCCCTTAATGCAATTTAGCAGCTGGAAGTAAACAGCTAGGAAGCCACTTTCTCCTACACTTAATTTTTAAAATGAGATGGGCCCAAACTCAAGATTGCTTTAGAAGGCATTCCTCTTAATCCCATCCTTATTATGTGTGCATAAGAGGGTCTTGAGGCTACACAGTGGTGAGAAGGCACTGTGCACATGCCCAGACATTTCCATTCATTTATTAATTCACATGCAGCGATGTGGGGCGGAAAATGTTCCTGTGCTTAATTTTTCTGTGGAAAATTTTCCTTTTTGTAAGTTCATTCGTAACAATGAATGGGTGCCAATTTCAAATACATTATTAGGCAAGCTTGACAGTTTCAAAGTTATAATTAATGTTTTTCGATGATGATCCCTACATATATGTCATTGAAATATATCTGTGTCTGAGTGAAATGGACCTAATACATAGTGGCGGTGAATCTAAAGGGTTGCTAAAATTAATTAGTGCAGCCTTCCTCAACCTGCTACCCTCCAGACATGTTGGACTACACATCCCAGCATTCTAAGCCAGCCATGCTGACTGGGGATGCTGGGATCTGCAGTCCAACACAACTGGAGGGTACCAGATTAGGGAAGGCTGAATTAGCGTGCCAACGGTTTTCAGGACTTTCATTTTCCCACCTATATGTTTAAACAATGGAAGGGAAGTACATGCTATTGTCTTTAAATTTTTACAAGTATTCCAATAACAATTTCTTACATAACATAGCTTTTAAATCACATGAAGTGTGCTTCAATTTCCCCCCTCAGAGATTGTAGGTCAGATACCTGTGGTGTAATGGGACAAAACATTAACATGGGGTACTTCTTTAGCTTTGTTGTTTACTAAATGCAAGTAAAATACATGCGCTAAATTAGATCACCCTCTAGGGCAGGGCACTCCAACCTTGGGTCCCCAGATGTTGCTGTCTTACAGCTCCCAGCATACCCAGCCAGCATGGCTAATGGCAAGGGATTCTGGGAGCTGTAGTCCAGCAACATCTGGGGACCCAAGGTTGGAGAGCCCTGCTCTAGGGCATCAGAAAAAATTCCGATGCAAACTGAAAATTTTCTGATGCAAATGACCCTATGCAAACTAGCCTAATTCAAAATTTCCCAGAAAACCCACATCACTATTCACATGCTCTAAGGCTGGGTCAATGGAGCTGGAAACAGGTCCTGAAGCCCAGCTTCTAATACTAACAAACACAGATTTTCTCAGGCCACTGAAGAGGCTTATTTTGAGGACCTCGGATTAGAATGGGATGGGATTTCTGGGGTGGGGGAGAGAAGATTTAGATAGCACACAACATATAAAGAGCCCTGAATGATAACGATGTATAATTAATTTATTATTATTTATTTATTTCTTAAGTCACCTTTCTCTTTAAAAAGATCCAAGGTGACTTACAGCAAAATGTTTAAACGTACAAAATATCTTTTTTAAAATTCCATTAAAAATACCAAAACATGAAGCTGGATCAGACCAAAGGCCTCTCTGTAGCCAAGCCTCCTGCTTCCCAAAGCAGTCAGCCAGATGACGCAACGGGAAGGCACACAAGCAGGACAGGAGGGCAAAAGCCCTTCCCCTACCCGTCATCCATGGCACCCGGTGTTCAGTGGCCTGCTGCCCTCTATACATGGAAGTTCCATTTACAGTAGTTATTATGGCCACTGGGTCCATGAATCTGCAGCAATGTTTTACCTTTCATCACAGAGTCTGGTGGCCACCACGTTTCAAAGGAGGGCATGTGTAGCAGCAGTCAGTGACATTAAGGTGATCCCAGTACTGAGCTGAGATTAGGCTAATTCAAAACCTAATGCTGCTTCTTCACACACCCCTCTTCTATGCAAGAGGCAGGATTTATATAATTTATTTTAAACCACCTCCTTCACTCATCCTCTGCCAGCACTCAGGAAACGTGAGGGATTTTCTTTATCTTTCCTCCTCCATCCTAATCCATTGGTGCCTCCTTCCAAATCTTTTTTTGGGGGAAGGGGAGACTGACATTTCTGACACAGGGGGTAGCCACAACATGAAGATAAACCCTCAGCTCCAAGCATGTCCTAGACAAAAGCTACCGGGATAATCCCACCCAACTGTGCCTATGCTGGGAGATTCCTTTTATCTGCTTGGCTCAAGGCAGACTTCAGACTGTGTTCATGGCAGGCCTCAGCCACTGTACAGTCCTGCTCTCCTAAGAAGAAAAGCCTCTTCTCTCCCTGCAGATTGTGGTTAGAGTGAGGTGGGCCTATCCCAAGGGCTGGTGTTAGTGTCTCCACAAGCCGTGGAGCAGCTCTGCATTGTCTACAGCAGCCTTCTCCAGCCTGGCGCCCTCCAGATGTTTTGGGTTTCAACTCCTAGCAGCCTCAGCCAGCATAGCCAATTGTCAGGAATGCTGGGAATTGTAGTGCAAAACATCTGAAGGGCTCCAAGTTTGGTAAGGCTGGTCTAGAGGATTTTCCAAGATACACTGCAAATTGTTTTCCCCCATAGCAGCCAAAAACAGACCAGGCCTGGTGATGTCTGTCTAGATCACAACTGGTGGCCCATCAAGCTGAATGTCGCCCACTAGCCATGGATTGGGGCCTGGCAGGTGCTTAACTAACCAGCTTGTTTTGTATTTCCAGGCAAGTCACAAAAGAGGAAATTTCTGGAGCCCCTGATGGGCCAACCATACATGTGTTTGGCTTGGTCCAAATTAAAACTGGCCAGTACTTGAGCTCCTGGCATTCAGTAAGGAAACCTTTCAGAAATCACAAATGAAGTGAGGCTCATAAAGCCCACCGACACATATCCCTTTCTTCTCATCCACGTGGGTACAAATGATACTGCCAAGCGGAGTTACGAAGAAATCACGTCAGACTTTGAAGAGTTGGGAACTCAAGAACTTTGGGGCCCAGATAGTTTTCTCATCCATCCTTCCAGTACTTGGAAGAGGAATAGAAAGGGGGGGGGGAATGCTCCAAGTGAATGACTGGCTACGAAGGTGGTGCCAACGTGAGAGATTTGGATTCTGGGACCACGGGCTACACTTCCTGGAAGATGGACTGCTGGCAAAGGATGGGTTGTACCTCACAAGGACTGGGAAGTATGTGTTTGGCCACAGCATGAGGAACTTCATCAGGAGAGCTTTAAACTGAAGAAGATAGACGAACAAATGTCAGTGTACTGGAAGAAGCAAAGACTACTAGCATTGAAAAAATGATCCTTCAACGCCAACTTCAGTGGACCGGTCATGTTGTTCGAATGCCTGACTGCCGTCTCCCAAAGCAGTTACTTTACTCCCAACTCAAGGATGGAAAGCGGAATATCGGTGGTCAATATAAGAGGTTTAAAGATGTTCATAAGGCTAATCTAAAAAAATGCAATATAAACATTGAAAACTGGGAAGCTCTGGCCCATGAACGATCTAAATGGAGGTTGGCCTTTCACAAAGGTTCCACGGACTTTGAAGAAGCTCGAGTGCAAGGTGAAAGGGAGAAACGTGCTAAGCGAAAAGCACATCAAATGAATCCTTTACAGGACCATCTTCTATCTGGTAACCTGTGTCCTCACTGTGGGAAGCTGTGTGGATCTAGAATTGGCCTCCACAGTCACTTACAGACCCATCGCTAGAGTCTACACAATCTTCTTTAGAATTTCCTCCTTTTATCCCGGAAGACAATCTTACTCGGTCACGAGTGATCGCCTGATGATGATGAAACTGAATCCAACAGGGGAGGGAGACATAAACTCGGGGGTACCATTGGAAGAAGGCCTCTGTACCACAACGGAGAGAACAGCTCCAGCGGTGCCCAATGATAGTCTACTACAAAATGTAGGAAGGAAGTTGGACTATAAAGCGCATAGTCTTCTATGTCTCTATACTAATGCCCAGAGTATGGGCAACAAACAGAACAAACTTGAACTCTTGATACATGAGGGCAAATATGGCTTGATAGGTATAACTGGTCTCCTCTCACCTAGACTACTGTAATGTGCTCTACGTGGGGTTACCCTGGAAGACGGTTCGGAAGTTGCAGCTGGTACAGAATGCAGCAGCAAGCCTGGTTAAAGGCTGCCGCCGGCGTGATCACATCACTCCGGTGCTCAAAGAGTTGCACTGGCTACCAGTTGTTTGCCAAGCCGAATTCAAGGTCTTGGCGTTGACCTTTAAAACCCTGTACGGCTCCGGTCCAGTATATCTCAAGGAGCGCCTCCAGCAACATCAAGTAGGCCGCTCAACAAGATCCACCACGGATGGCTTTCTCCCTGTCCCATCAGCCAGAGAAACCAGGCTGGTGGGGACTAGGAGGAGGGCCTTTTCTGTGGCAGCCCCCAATTTATGGAACTCTCTCCCCAGTGACCTCCGCCATGCCCCTTCCTTGATTAGCTTCCGCCGGGCATTAAAAACGTGGCTTTTCAGGCGGGAATATGGGGTGGGTTAGGATTTTTAAGTTTTGTATTGTTTTAATTGTGTTTTGTACTGTGTGTCCCCCCCCCCCCCCTGTATTTTATTGCATTGTACATCGCTCAGAGTGGCCGGATGTCTGGCCAGATGGGCGATGCATAAATATAATAAATAAATAACCAAATAAATAAATAACTGAAACTTGGTGGGATGACTCCCATGGCTGGAATACAGCAATTGAAGGATATAACTTGTTCAAAAAGAACAGAAGCAACAGAAAGGGAGGTGGAGTTGCGCTGTATGTTAATTAATTTATTAATTTATTAATTTATTATATTTATACCCCGCCTTTTTTCCTGCAAGGACCCCAAGGCGGCTTACATAATCCTCCTCCTCCTCTCCATTTTATCCTCACAACAACCCTGTGATCTTGGAATTGTGGTAGATCACAAGCTGAATATGAGCCAGCAATGCGATGTGACTGCAAAGAAGGCAAATGCTATTTTGGGCTGCATTAATAGAAATATAGCGTCCAAATCGCATGAAGTGATAATTTCCCTCAACTTAGCACTGGTTAGGCCTCATCTTGAGTACTGCGTCCAGTTCTGGGCACCAGACTTTAAGGACGTAGACAAACTGGAGAGGGTTCAGAGGAGGGCAACAAGGATGATATAGCAGGACACGGAATAATGGGCTCAAGTTACAGGAACCCAGATTCCACCTAAACATCAGGAAAAATTTCCTGACTGTTAGAGCAATAAGACAATGGAACCAACTACCTAGGGAGGTGGTGGGCTCTCCCACTCTCGAGGCATTCAAGGTGCAGCTGGACAGCCATCTGTCAGGGATGCTTTGACCTGGATTCCTGCATTGAGCAGGGGGTTGGACTCGATGGCCTTATAGGCCCCTTCCGACTCTACTTTTCTATGATTCTAAGCGCCAATAACAGAAGAACTTAGAGCTAGACAGTCAAACCTATGCAAAAGGAGAAACTGCAACTCTGCACTGAATGAATGATGCAGGTCCTATAAATGAACTCATTTATTGAGATGTTCCGTTTTGCCATTATTTATTATTATTATTATTATTATTATTATTATTATTAGCATTTATCCGCCGCTCTTCAGCCAGAAAAGGCTCCCAGAGTTGCTTACAAAGATTAATAATAAGACAGTCCCTGCCCTCAGGCTTACAATCTAAAAGGCATGACACAAAAGGAAAAGGGATTGGGAGGGAGGAGGAAGAATGCAAAACTCAGGCACCAGTTCTTAGTTAAATGGTTCTTATAGGTTTTTCTTTCTTTTTTCTTTTTTTTCTGGCGGGGGGGCCAAAACAAGCTCACTGCAGCTGTTCCTTCTTTGGCTGATGTATGGGGCCAGGTTGGTCTCCCCCTTGCTGTGATGTTACTCCTGGGAGGCAGGGGGTGCAGCCTCCCAGTGGCCCTTGGTTCTCTGGCCGATGGATGAGGTCAGAGTCTGCTGCCCAGTGGCAGAAAGGTGGTCTATACATTACATTTATTGTCCCAATGTATTCCTCCTGGCCACCTATGTTTTGTAATGCTGGCTACAATGCAGCTCCTCTCCGAGAGAGTCCTGTCAGTGTCTCCAGACAGGATATCTGGCATGAACACAGAAACTCTTCATGTGATATGAGCAGCCTTCCCCACCCAGGTGCCCTGGAATGCAATGGCCATACTGGCTGGGAATGATGGGAGTTGCAGTCCAACACACCAGGTTGGGGAAGGCTGTGAGAGCTCCACTGCGAACAGTTGCCGTAGGACCCCTCCTCTCCCAGAACACTGTCAGTGGCCATTCCTCCTGGTCACATGACATTTACTTTATGAAGAATTTGTGCCTAGGTTTGCTTTTTTCCTGTTCCCTCCCTTTTTTATTTTGTACTGCATCTATTGAATTGCAAACCCTTTGTACGGCACCCAGAAAATGTTTGTACCATAATATTATTATTATTGTTTCCCATGAGGAGAGCAAGAAACTGTGAGGAGGTTTTTTGGGGGTGGGAGACAAAGTTGTTTCAGAGCTACCGTAATAGGGAGCACGTAACTCATGGGGAAGTAACACGCAGACGGGCCTCAGCCACCCTTCTTTCCTGCAGTCCTGCGGCTCAGCCTGGCTCCCTGCCTGGTGGCCTGATTAGCTGGGGGGCTCCTCTAAAAGCTTCCTTCCCCTGCAGCGGATCCCGTCCCAGGACATTCTGCTTGCAACCGGCAACCTGCCACCTACCCTTCAGGACCCCCTCATGCCTTCCACCTTAGGAAGCCTTCCCCCTGAGGCCGAATTGGGGGGTTGGTCCTCCACAGAGCTTGACCCTGGACCTCCAGACAGGAAGTTGAGCACTTGCACAGTGTGCTCCTTTTGTCACTACCTGACAATAGCTTGCTTTTGCACATTGGGGATTAGTGAACAGAGCTTTCAGGTCAGAGAAGAAGGCATGATGCTTCAGCAAATTTGGGCCTCAGGTATCCCGCTGAGGCATCAGTACATGTGCATACGCAATCGCACACACTCTTCTCTACCTCTTTTAAAAAGTAAATTAATCTCTGCTGCCAGCCTCCAGCCCATGAGTTACGTGCCCCCTATTAGCCTCTGAAGCTTTGTCTCCCACCCCCCCAAAATGTGTAAAAATTATGTATTTGGATATAATCAACCAATGTGTTGCTTGTAAGTGGGAGCCCCTTGGCAACGCCAACTCCAGCTAAAGTGGCTGCTTTAAAGAGCTGCTAAGTAAACAGCCACTCTGCTTGGCAGGCCAGCAACCTGCCGCTTGCAGCTGCTGGTTGTTCTGGGACGCGCCCTGCAGGAAACACAATTCTCCCCACACCCCCAACTTGGCAAGCTCAACTGCTGATGGATTTCCACAACAGGAGGGTGTGGCAAGCAGTGGACTTTTATGTTGTTTACGGAAGGACCAAAACAGATACAAATACAGAGCCAACCTGTCTTTCAACTGACAAGGCAGCTTGAGAGCTGTTAGGACGGTGAACAAGAAAGCCCCCGTGTCAAATCTCAGCTCAGCCATTAGCTTACCTAGGCCACCCACTCTTTCTGAATGTCAACCTCACCCTCTGCAATATGGGAATAATGGGAGACATTGTTGTAAGGATTACTAGGATAACGTATGAGAGAATGTATGTTTTAAACCCTCTAAAGTGCTCCAACGCTAGCTATCATCCGTGGACAGCTGTGTCACAATGGCAGTCAGCTGGTCCAGCACCAGTCCTCCAGGGTAGCTCACTGGAAACGTGCCTCCACCTCCTGCTCTCACTCTATCTTCTCTTCCACCACCGCTCCTAACCCAAACTGAGGTGAGCAGGCTTCTTCTGGCTCTCAGAGGGTTTCCAGGGGAGTAAGATGACAGCCAGCTATGCGCCCAGTCTCCGCAGGCCTTCCCTTCCCTTCCTTCCCTCTGTGACTTACCATTTGGGTACATGTAATCCAAATGGTCTAGACAGAATGGGGGTGGGGGGGACAAGCAGCCTTTGAAGATGTAAGCAGGAATCCAAACCCAGCCCTATAGCCTAATTAAGCAAAGTTTGTTAAAGTAAACATAAAAACAGGATAGTGAAGAAAAGCAGTGAGCATGCACAAGAAAATGAGAAGCAAAACCTAAAGATCAAGCTGCTGCTCTCCCTACACTTCTATATTGTGTAAACTATCGGAGCCAAAACAGACTTACATCAAAGACCTTCCCTGGGGCAACAGACAAAGCGTCCCATGTTGGCCAAAGGCAGAACAAGGAGGACAACTCAAAATGGGCGTTACTTATTTAGCCATTCATTCGATTTGTACCCCACCTTTCCACCAAGAAAATGGCACTCAAGGAGGCATTATATCATGAATCTATGAATCTATGTTTTATGCTGTTTGACTGGAGTGATCATGACTGCCAGTGCCAAATCCACCAGCCAATGAGTACAGGTTCATGCAGGCAGGATGGGCCCAAGGAAACGAGAAATCAGCACCAGAGCTTCTCTTAGGAAGGTGACCATTGGCAAGGAAGGGGGTAATTCATTTCCTGCCAGACTGCTTTCTGTATAGCAGGGGCTGCAGGATAGGAAGTGACTGGAAGAAGGGCCGCAAATGGAGGCTGCTGTTCCAGCCACTATCTGGAAAGCTAAAATATTAGCCTTGGCATACTCAGGCTTCTTGACTTGCTTCCCCTTGCAATCAGCAATGTGCTATTTACTCTGCAGGTGCCTTCTCTTTGTGTGGTGCACTCTGTGCTTTGACTGTGTGGGGTGATATAGGGATGAGATGGGATCCTTTCTGAGCAGGACTAAAGCTGGATATTCTGAGATTCCCAGCTCTCCTTCCTGCTCATCCCAAGTGTGTGTGAGGGCTGGCCGTGGCTGGCCAAGTCAGCACATTAGCAGAGGCACTCTTGTTTATTGCTGGCTTGCATGTTGAAGGGCTGAGTCTGGCCTTGTAAAGAAGACCTAGGACAAGACTCAGCGATAGGACACCTGCCTCCTCTTTGCTCTGGGCTGAGTACACATTGCCAGGTGGGCGGGCCTGCCCTTCTGTCGCTGACAGTCCAGCAGTTACCATGTTGGCCTTATTGTTTTCTTGTCTGGACCTGCAAGGGAACATGAATACAAAAGCACTAGCTTGCTATGTAGAAGCCGCCAGTGGAAGAAACACTTCCTAAATTGGAAAGCATCCCTTTTGCCACAGTCCTTCTCCCAAACAGGACAAGTGGGGCCTGGAACACCCATTAGCATGAATAGGCCAAGAGAAAGCAACTCCAGTGGCAAATCCCAAAGGAGCCTAGTTGTACCATGTGGCCCTATTACCAGTTATGATAAGGGGAGTTCAAGGGGGAAGTCCCTAAGAAATTTTCTAGTCTGTTTGTTTGTTTGTTTTGTTCTAATACTTCACACTTATAGACCAGGGGGACTCTGTTGTTGACATTCAGGGAAGGCAGGGCAAGGGACTGGCCATTCCAGTACAAATAGAAAGGCAGAAACATAAAGGGAACAGAGAACTATATAATAGTTCTTATATAATTATAAGAACGGGTGACCAGCCAGATGGGCGATTAATAAATATAAGAAATAAATAAATAAATAAAATAAATAAACTATGGAAGGAAAGGAATCTGCAGTGGTGGTGACCTGCAATGTGTGTGCAATGTTTGTTTTCCTGCTGGAGATCAACATGACCTACAGGTGCAACAAGTGCAAGCTGGTCACGCTGTTGGAAGAAAAGGTCAGAAGACTGGAGCAGCAAGTGTCAACCCTCAGGAGTATAAGAGAAAGTGAAGAATTCTTAGATAGAACGATGGATCTACAGCAGCAAAGCATAATACAGGAGCCAGAAGGGCAACGGCAGGATGAGGCGGAGTCGGAGACTGCTGAGGCAAGGGAAAATAAAGTAGGGGGAACTCCCTGGAAAAGGGTGACTGTTAGGAGCAGAAGAACTAGAAGACATTCTGCGCCTGTGGAAGCAGTGGAGCTATGGAACCGCTTCCAGGTACTTGAGGACGAGAGCAGAGGACAGCCTGCAGAGGACGAATTACCTGGCACCCAACATGATAGCGAGCAAGAGGCTGAAGGTCAGTCAAGTGGAGGGAATCAAACCAAGGCCTACAGCAAGAGAAAGAGAAGAGTACTCGTAGTGGGAGACTCCCTCCTGCGGGGAATCAAAGCCAAAGTATGTCGCAAAGACCCATGGACTCGCCAGGTGTGCTGTCTCCCCGGGGCACGGATTAAGGATGTGACAGAGCAGCTGCCGAGGCTCATACAGCCCACCGACACATACCGGTACCCCTTTCTTCTCATCCACGTGGGTACAAATGATACTGCCAAGCGGAGTTACAAAGAAATCACGGCAGACTTTGAAGAGTTGGGAAGGGAACTCAAGAACTTAGGGGCACAGATAGTTTTCTCATCCATCCTTCCAGTACTTGGAAGAGGAATAGAAAGGGAAAGAAAAATACTCCGAGTGAATGACTGGCTACGAAGGTGGTGCCAACGTGAGAGATTTGGATTCTGGGACCACGGGCTACACTTCCTGGAAGATGGGCTGCTGGCAAAGGATGGGTTGCACCTCACAAGGACTGGGAAGAATGTGTTTGGCCACAGCACGAGGAACTTAATCAGGAGGGCTTTAAACTGAATCCAACAGGGGAGGGAGACATAAACTTGGGGGTAACAATGGAAGAAGGCCTCTGTGCCACAATGGAGAGAACAGCTCCAGCGGTGCCCAAGGATAGTCTACCACAAAATGTAGGGAAAAAGTCAGACTATAAAGCACATAGTCTTCAATGTCTCTATACTAATGCCCAGAGTATGGGCAACAAACAGAACGAACTTGAACTCTTG
This sequence comes from Shinisaurus crocodilurus, assembly GCA_021292165.1. NCBI lineage: Eukaryota > Metazoa > Chordata > Lepidosauria > Squamata > Shinisauridae > Shinisaurus > Shinisaurus crocodilurus. Next base: position 36,927,185 of record CM037885.1, read on the forward strand.
ATACATGAGGGCAAATACGACTTGATAGGGATAACTGAAACCTGGTGGGATGACTCCCATGGCTGGAATACAGCAATTGAAGGGTATAACTTGTTCAAAAGGAACAGAAGCAACAGAAAGGGAGGTGGAGTTGCACTGTATGTTAAAGATATGTTTCTCTGCACAGAGATACAGGAAGAGGAGCTTGGCAGCACCATTGAGAGCATCTGGGTTAAAATAAAGGGGGCAAATGATAAAATGAACATGGCGGTTGGAGTCTACTACCGACCACCCAATCAAGGAGAAGACGTGATCTCTTCTCGATCATCCCAGTTTGCAGGACACGGAATAATGGCTCAAGTTACAGGAACCCAGATTCCACCTAAACATCAGGAAAAATTTCCTGACTGTCAGAGCAATAAGACAATGGAACCTACTACCTAGGGAGGTGGTGGGCTCTCCCACTCTGGGGGCATTCAAGGTGCGGCTGGACAGCCATCTGTCGGGGATGCTTTGACCTGGATTCCTGCATTGAGCAGGGTGTTGGACTCGATGGCCTGGTAGGCCCCTTCCAACTCTACTTTTCTATGATTCTAAGGAAACTTTGAAATTACTTCTGCTTCACAGTGACTCAGTTCACATGACATGACAACCCATTGTGGGGAGCTAGCCACAATGGGTTGTCGTGTCATCTGAACCCAGACTGGATTCCACAGGGTGGCTTAATTTTCAGGAACAAGCCACCCTGACAACCCATGGCTTGTTCTAGGGGTTATCATACCCACAATGGGTTGTTGTGTCATCTGAACCTGTGAGAGCAATTTTATCATGGGTTGCTGGGATTGGCTTTAGGCCGTTCAACAAGAATGGCAAAACCCCCTACCACTCTTTGCAATGTCACCCGTGCCATCAATGTCACCCGTGCCACAGTGCCTGTGGTTGGCATTTTGCACCTGAGGCTTGAAATCCTAGCCTATTTGGGTGGCTGAGTCCCTTAGTTTTGTTGCAACCGCTTTTAGGCATGGAGGGTGCAACTTCCTGTCTGGAGGTCTCTTTGCAACCTGTGCCTTTAGTGGAGTGAAGGGCGGGCCCTGGGATGCTGATAAATCCCGCCTTGCTCATTTGTCTGCCTCGTGGGGTGACCCAGTGGCCAATATTTTTAACCCTTCTCTGATGTGCTGGCTTGAGGAGACCCAGGTTCAAATCCCCGATCCACCAGGGAACTCGCTGGATGGCCCTGCTTGACTTACTATTCCTCTGCACTAACCTACCTCAGAGTGTGGCTGCAAGGATAAGAGCTACGGGGCACCCTCAGTGGTGGTTTCAGTACCCTAACATCAGAAAAGCCCTGAAGCTGGATCAGATCAAAGGTCCATCCAGCCCACCGCCCCGTTTCCCACAGTGGGCACTGGGATGCCAAGAGGCAGGGCATGAAGGCAACTGCCCCTGCATTCACTGGGTATTCATAGGCATTCTGCCTCCAAACCTGCAGGTTTCAGCTATTTATTTGACTTTATTTTTAGGCCACCTTTAAGGGTAAAACCCTCTAGCCAACATGACTAATATAATTGAAAATGATCGACATTTTCCAGTATTGTCCCGCCAAGCTGGAGAGATGGCATCACCAAAGGATTGGCTTGCACTTGCTGATGAAGCACTTTGGTTTTTTTGATGTTAAGTGAGAGACCAAGTTTTTCGTATGCTTCTGCAAAAGCATTTAGGATAGTTTGGAGATCATCCTCTGAATGTGCAGAGACCACATTATCATCAGCATACTGAAGTTCCACAACGGAGGTTGTAATTACCTTACTTTTTGCTTTCAGCCTGCTGAGATTAAAAAGCTTTCCATCTGTTCGATATATAATTCCCACACCGGTGGGAAGTTTCCCCTTGACAAGATGTAAAACCATGGCGATGAAAATGGCAAATAATGTTGGGGCGATAACACATCCCTGTTTAACACCTGATCCCACTTTAAATGGAGCACCATGAGAGCCGTTGTTGTCCAAAACTGTTGCCGTCATGTTGTCATGGAGAAGTCGCAAGATATTCACAAATTTATTGGGGCATCCAATTTTCATAAGGATAGTCCAGAGAGCTGTACGATCTACAGTATCAAAGGCCTTAGCCAAATCAATAAATGCCATATAAAGGGGTTGATTTTGCTCCCGGCATTTTTCTTGGAGCTGACGTGCAGTAAAAATCATGTCTACTGTCCCTCTAGAGGGGCGGAAACCATATTGAGTTTCAGGGAGGATCTCTTCTGAAATAGATAGAAGACGGTTTGCGAGAATCCTAGCAAATATTTTACCTGCGGTTGCTAAGAGAGAAATGCCCCGATAGTTTCCACAGTCTGTTCTATCACCCTTCTTAAAGAGGGTGATAATTATGGCATCCCTGAAGTCTTCTGGGATCTCTTCTCTTATCCAGATTTTTTCGATGAGTTTATGAAGATGTTGTACAAGTTCGGGGCCCCCTTCTTTAAAGATTTCAGCAGGAATCCCATCTGGTCCACTAGCTTTGTTGTTCTTCATTTGATTAATGGCTTTTTTTACTTCATCCAAAGTGGGGAGTATTGCAAGTTCCTCTTTAATTTGTTTTTGCGGGATTTGCGAAAAAATCTCATTATCCACCTTAGATTTACGATTTAAAAGGTCATAATAATGCTCTTTCCAACGCAGTGCAATAGACTCTTTGTCTTTTAAGAGTTTGGTGCCATCTTTTGATTGTAAAGGGTTTGTACCATAGGTTTTTGGTCCATAAATGGCCCTTGTGGCCTTAAAAAAGCCCCGTGCATCATGAGATTCTGCAAGTTGTTGAATTTCTTCAGCTTTCTTTTTCCACCAAGCGTTCTTAAGTTCTCTTGTTCTTCTTTGGACCTCAGCCTTTGCGCTAGCGTAGGTTTTTTTCTTGGCAGCGCAGTTAATATCATTTTGCCATATTTGGAAGGCTTTCCTTTTTTGGTCAATTATATATTTAATCTCATTGTCATTTTCATCAAACCAATCCTGATGTTTCTTAGTTTCATATCCAATAGTTTGTTCACAAGCTGCAGTAATGGAGGTTTTCAGCTTAGACCAATGGTCCTCAATGTTGTCAGGAGGTTCCGTAGGTAGATGTTCCTTAAGAAGTGATTGAAGACGAGTTTGCTTAATAGGATCTTGAAGGACTTGGATGTTCATTTTACGCCTTGGTTTCCTTCCTTGAAGCCTACGTTGGGGAGCAATGTTGATAACCATTGTGGAACGGATTAGTCGGTGGTCTGTCCAGCAGTCGTCGGCACTCACCATGGCCCTAGTAAGAAGTACATCGCGGCGATCTCTAACATCGCGGCGATCTCTATCTTGGCAGCTATCTTTCTGTTACAGCTAACATCGACAGTGAAATCCAGCATCGTCTGAGCTCCGCAAGTGCTGCATTTTCTCGAATGAAACATAGAGTGTTCGAGGATCGGGATATTTGTAAGAAGACCAAAACACTGGTTTATGAAGCCATTGTATTACCAACTTTATTGTATGCCTGCGAAACATGGACTATCTATAAACGTCACTTCCACCTCCTTGAAAGGTTTCATCAACGATGCCTCCGGAAAATCCTGCAAATTACTTGGGAAGATAGGCGAACAAATGTCAGTGTACTGGAAGAAGCAAAGACTACTAGCATTGAAAAAATGATCCTTCAACGCCAACTTCAGTGGACCGGTCATGTTGTTCGAATGCCTGACTGCCGTCTCCCAAAGCAGTTACTTTACTCCCAACTCAAGGATGGAAAGCGGAATATCGGTGGTCAATATAAGAGGTTTAAAGATGTTCATAAGGCTAATCTAAAAAAATGCAATATAAACATCGAAAACTGGGAAGCTCTGGCCCATGAACGATCTAAATGGAGGTTGGCCTTTCACAAAGGTTCCATGGACTTTGAAGAAGCCCGAGTGCAAGGTGAAAGGGAGAAACGTGCTAAGCGAAAAGCACGTCAAATGAATCCTTTACAGGACCATCTTCTATCTGGTAACCTGTGTCCTCACTGTGGGAAGCTGTGTGGATCTAGAATTGGCCTCCACAGTCACTTACGGACCCATCGCTAGAGTCTACACAATCTTCTTTAGAATTTCCTCCTTTTATCCCGGAAGACAATCTTACTCGGTCACGAGTGATCGCCTGATGATGATGATGATGAATATAATTATTCTCCATGAATTTATCTCCTCTTTTAAAGCCACCCTAAGCTAACAGCAACAGCCACCTCCACATCTCATGGCAGTGATCCATAGATTAAGCAAGACTTGCTCAAAGAAATATTTTCGTTTGTCTGTCCTGAATGTCCTGCTCATCAATTTCTACTGCATAACCCCAGTTCCATTATTAAGAGAAAGGGCAAAATCATGAGATCTGAGCCAGGAAACACCCAGTTCAAATCTCAGCTCATCTATGAAATCATTGCATCGCCTGTGGCAAGCCATCATCTCTCACTCAGCCTCAGCTCTCCCCCCACTCTGGCTTCTGTAATATGGGGATGATACTAGTGGCCTACCTTACAGGGTTATTGAAAGAATTATTCATGTGAAGTCTTTGTACACTTCAGCAACATGTCCTTGCAGGGGATATCACAGGGCCCAATGAAAGAAGCTGAACAGTGACCACTGCAAGGCAGTGTCCAGCGTCCCCACAATGGTGCTGCACGTGCCGATCCACAAGTGGCTGATGCAAAGGAAAGCATGGGCAAAAGCCCAACTATGCATGGCCTGGGGGAAACCCAGTAACAGCTGGAGTGAATGGATCCACACCTCAGAAACAAGCAACAGGTGCATCCATGCTAGGAAACAAGCATGGACATCTCAATTTCTATTTCCTGAGTACAGCAAGTTTAGAACCATGCGCACCTAAAGGCACACTTGAGGCACAGAACCAGACTGCGTCTTTTCTCAAAAGGTGCTGTTTAAGCACAAGGAGTTGCTATTACAAGGTCTGTTAGGGAGAAACTTGTTGAGTCACTTTCCTCAAAGGATGCAAGAACATCACAAAGCAGATGGAAAGGCTTCAGAACACACGTTGGTAGAATTGTGGGTACTTCCTCCAAAGCACGATCACGCACTGATCTGAAGCTTTTAGCCCACTCTACTTTGCACTGGGCTGGGGGGGGGGGTGAAGAGGAAGGCAAGGCTGCAAAATAATAACTCTTCCCTCTCTGTCTTCCAGCTAAACACAGCACTCAAGGCTCCAGGCATTATGTCCAAGGTGTTGAAAGAGAAAATAGGTGGTGGTGGTGGTGGTGGTGGTAAGTTCCTTCAAAATTTAATCCCTTTCATTCAAAGGCATCCAAACAGTTTACACAAAGAAGCAAATGGTCATGATTCCAAGCTTTACAGATAAGGAAACCAAGGAAGATTATGGGGAATATTTTCACCCAGCTGAAAGCACGCAAGGCACTGTGGAGCTCACCCCAGAGGCCTTACACATGGGCCATTTCAGATCGGGACGCCGAGTGCCCTGGTGACAACACCAGCCTCATATCACCATTTGTGCTTTTTTTGTTCCCTAATGCAGAGGAGCCTGTCTGTGCCTTTTAAAACAGAAAATCTGAATAGCAGGCATCATTCAGAAAAGCAACCGCCGCCACCTGCCACCACCACCACCACCACCACTCAGCAGTGTGCTTGCAAAGGTGATGGGGGCGGTGGCGGTGGCGGGGGGCTGAATCAAGCCTTTCTTCCTTTTCCCTTGCATCTGCCCCCACTAAATGATTCTATTGTTAGCCAAGCTCCCTTTCTGCCAAGAGCAGGCAGGTGCTTTTCAGCTTTTTGGCAGGATGAAACCACCTGGAAAATCTGCATTCAGTTTCACCCCCCCTTCTGGCCATGGCGCCTTTGTCTCTTCAGTTATTATACAAAGCTGGCAGAGGATGTCAACCAGACAGACAGCGAAGAGAAGGGGACTTGGAAAGAAGATGGCCACATTCATTTTAGGGTTGCCAATATGCAAAATCCCATTTCCAAGCGGACTGCTGTTTCTTTCTTCCAAAACAAAACAGGCCATTATAGGGGAAATTAGCTCTTACACAGGAAGCGCCAAGTGGACTCTCACCACCACCACCACCACCAGTCCATTTCTTGCGTACCACAATACAGACCACTGAGGCAGTGTGGGCCTCTCCTGGTGGGGTCACCATCTGCATAAAACAGAGGGGGACGGTGGGGGAGGAGCGCCAAGGGCAGCGCAGGGCTCCGCTGCAATGCTACAGGGTTCCACAGCATGCTAGGCAGGATATCCCTCCATTGCAGTGGCTGCTGGCAGGACTGGCCGGAGAAGAGAGCCTGCCTAAGCATCTGCAGAGCGCCTTTCAGTCCCAAGCCACTGTATTTCTCGGGATATGAAGCAGGACTTGCAGGCCTATCCATGGGCCTTGTGAGATGAAACCAACAAAAAATGAACCCAAAGAAAAAACTGAGCGTTTTTGGTTTGTGGTTTCTGCTATATTTAAAAACTGCTTTTTCAAACATGATCAAAGGTGCAAGTGGAGGAGGCTTTTCTCCTCTGGGATCCCCTTCTCCACGTGCCTCTCATGCCAACTGCTGCTCCTACTTGCTCCTTTCTGGGGCCTGGTTGGTTGCTTTAGTGCATTTCCTAGTGACTGGTCATAGTCCCCCCTCATGGCAGTTTGCACTCTTAATCAAATAATTGAAGTGATTAGCCAATGGATGGTTTGACTGCAGATTAAAAACAGAGCTCCAATAGACTGGAACCAGCCATCTGGACTCTCTCTCTGCTCCATTTCAATGGCTCTTCAGATGCTTCAGCTGACACAGCCAGAGGCAGCCCTCTTGCAGGCGCACACATTACAGCAGCAGTCCATCCTCTGCCCCCGCTTCCCAGGGCACAATCTTCTAGGTATGGGGCAAGGTGATGGTTTGACATATAAAGCCCTGAAAGGATCAAGGCCAACATGCCCATGAGCTCGGCCTCACTCCAAACAACCCATCATGATTTCTATCACTGGCCATGTGCATCTTCTTAACTGCACCATGTTTAGGCAGCAGGAGTGCCCAGAGGAGTGTTCTCAGCAGCTGCCACACAATCTTAGAACCTCTCCAAAGTCCAAGAACTTGCCATGCAGTGTTGGTATTAGGACCATTTTGTTTCGGCAGGTTTTGGTGGGCTGAGCTTAAGCCAGCAGCGGTCTGCCTTCACCTTGAACTGATTAGCTGGCCACAGACAAGGCATTATTGCCTCCGCCTGACCCACACCTGTAGGATGGGGACAATAATATGGGCTTGTTGTAAAGATTACAGAGATAAAGTACAAGAGGTGCTCTGAAAATCCAAAGAGCACTACATAAACACTAAATATTATTAGTGGCTGAGCTTTTGCAGTTTTTATTTGGTCATTTGATAAGCAATTTTAATCTAGCGTTACTTGCCCCGAGTCTTTGGAGCACAGAAGTCAGAACTCTAAGTGGTCAAACAAACAGAACTGTAACTCTCAGTACAGGCAAGTCCCTGTGCCATTCACGACTCTTTCCCAACAACGCTCCCTCCAGCTCCAGCTCCTCCTTTGGCAGGAGATATCACAAGAATGAAGCGCATGCACTGTGGGAGTGGGGCAGGTGTCAGGGCCAGCCAGGACTCAGAGCAGCAGCCTCCTGCTGTGTCTACTGGCTCCCCTTGTGGTGAGTCACCTGGGCTGCAAAGGGAGGGTGGGAGACAGACAAAGAAGGAGGAGTAGCATTCTTCTCCAGGATCCTGTACCAGCGCATCAGTTCCACCAGGACTGGCTATAAATATTCCAAGTGATGCCTGGGTGGCTCCCAAGTCTTGCTTCAGGCTTCTCTGCCTGCACACCCATTCCAGTCTTCACTCCCTTTGGACTAACTCTGGCAAGCAATTGATTCTGCCACTGGATTGACCAGTTCTCCACATGCTCATCTGCCTACGGACCAGTGCTGACAGGTGGAAATAAGAGGCCAACAGCTGATTAGTTTGTACCAGAAGAAGATCTGTATGTGGGGGGCTAGGGAGGAAACAGAACTCAGGAGCAGAGAGGTAGGGAGCATTTAAAAAAACCCAATGAGGACAAGAAGCTTGAAGTAGATGCTGGGAATGCTAGGGAGCCAGTTCAAAGACTTAAGGGGAGGAGACCTGATACGATATTGGTACAGAAGGACGGGCTTTGTGGCAGACTCCATGAGGGAGTGCAAACAAGCTGGGGTGCCATGCCCTCAAATGATATAAAGAGATTCTCTCCATAACGGAGCACCTACTGATTGGAAGGTGCTCGGAAGGCTGCACATTGCTCACTCACACCGCCCACTAAGCACCTGTCTCATCTCTAAATGCAGAGAGATGAACAGCTATTTTGATAGCTCTGAAAAAGAATTGCAGTTTTCCTCAAAGACAGCCTTTTTCTTCCTTTCTTAACACCTCCCTCTGCAATTTGCAATTCTCTTGTGCAGCCTCTACAAAAGCAGGGGCAATGGAATGGGAGTTGACAGGGGCAAATCAGCCACCAGCTCCATTCATGCTGCAGTGCAGGGGCTCTCTTGACTTGTACAAAGCCTCATTATATTCCCCACCCCACCCCGCAAACAATAGGAAGCCCAATACAAAAAATGCAGTTTTTTAAAAAGAAGAAGAATAAAGGTGGTGAAGATAAACCCAACATGGCCCTCATAACATGGTTGAGCAGCAGCAGGAGGATGTGGCACTCTCCAAGCCACTGAACTAAAACAGTCGTATCACTCATCCCTCAGCCTTGGGAGAAGGCCCTGCTGAGGTTTCCAGTCACTGAGCCCCTGGGATGTAAACATAGCTGACAGACGGATTCTTTCCTCCCATTGTTTTAACTTCCGGTGAGCTCAGCACAACATGGATCCCGCTCATCAGTGTCCTGAGAAACCGGTTTTGCAACATGAGAACCCCACAAGAAAGTCAAGACTGTCACACACACTGGGGCTCTCCTTCTCTTCACTCTGCTGTCTCTACCTTCCCGTATACTCTTGTTGAACAGGATTTCAGGCATCACATAGATTTGAACTTTTGCCACACAAGCACAGAATCTAGTTATCTGTCACATATTTCAACACATGAAGTTTCTAATCCTAATGACTGCAGACTCTTTGCAAATGTGGCCTGGTGAAACCTCAGAAGCCAGAGATTGACTGAGAAGGACACCTAGCAGTCAAATATGGGGTGTTTTTGGGGGGGGGGATCGTAAGTGCCCTGCAATGCCCTGGTAGCTTACACTCTTTGGTACTGGCTCCCACAGGAGCCTTTAAAACCCTGTATGGCTCTGGTCCAGTTTATCTCAAGGAACACCTCCAGCAACATCAAGTAGGCCGCTCAACAAGATCTGCCACGGACGGCCTTCTCTCTGTCCCATCAGCCAGAGAAACCAGGCTGGTGGGGACTAGGGGGAGGGCCTTTTCTGTGGCAGCCCCCAATTTATGGAACTCTCTCCCCAGTGACCTCCGCTATCATGCCCCTTCCTTGATTAGCTTCCGCCGGGCATTAAAAACTGTGGCTTTTCAGGCGGGAATATGGGGTGGGTTAGGATTTTTAAGTTTCGTACTGTTTTTAATTGTGTTTTATACTGTGTGTGTGTGTGTGTGTGTGTGTGTCCCCACTTCTTGTATTTTATTAGATTGTACATCGCTCAGAGTGGCCGGTTGTCTGGCCAGATCGGCGATTCATAAATATAATAAATAAATAAAATAAATAAATATCCATCCCTCTTATTATTTGAAAACCTGGACCATGGAAGTGAAATAAATTACACTTCCCCCTCCCCCAATATATACAAATATGCACAATTCATTCTGATGGATGAGCCTGGATTTCCTTGGTGTAGAGCAGGGGTGGGCAGCTCCAAATTTTTGGCCTACAACTCCAATCAGCCCTAGAGAGCACAGCCAATGGTGCGGGATGATGGGAGTAGGTGGCCAAAAAAATCTGGAGGGCCACAAGTTGCCCAGTCCTGATGTAGAAGGCATGCAATGCCAATGAATGAAACTGGAGAAACCGGGGAGCCGCCCACCCGCCCGCCCGCCACGTGACAGCTGTCTTTTCACACATTTTATGCTTCCCCATCATGAAATCAGCTGTGGGTAAGTGGCAAAGCCCAGACCAGCAGGTAGTCCACTTCAAGTTCCACCATCTCCCGTTAGAGGACTTGGAAAGACCTCAGCGGAGACAGGACTTGGCTAGGAGGACAATTACTCCAGCTTGCACTGCCTCAGTATCCCTTATACCAGTGATGGCGAACCTATGGCCACAGCTGGCACGCAGGGACCTCTCTGTGGGCACTCGAGCCATTGGTCACCAGATTGCGAAAAGACCGTCCCCTTCTGCAAAACACTAATGATTTTGTTCTTTCTCACAGTGTGGAACAGAATGATTTTATTCTAGAATTCCTGTTACAGAATTCTGTTCTACATTGTTATCACATTTAAAAGATTTTGAAGAATGATGCACAGAGCATGGCTTGGATGTAAAGCCCTAACAGTTGACCTGAGTGCTGCATGTGTTGCTCTCAAACTAATGGAGTATGAGCCAAGGTTTGACAAATTATCAGCATGCATGCAATAGCAAAAATCACATTAATTGTGCAAAACCATGCCCAATGCAAACTTTTACCTAATGTAGTGTTTGCAGTCCAAGACATGAAGTGTTTAAAATGTGTTAAGCACGTTTAGTTTTCTTGTTTATCTTGCTCATCCTAGTACAGGTTGACTTTTACTTTTACTAATCCGACACCTGTAGAAGCAGGGAAAGGACCCGGGGTAAAGCTTGCCCCATACAATTTCAGCCTGGCATATAATCATATTACAAGTTGAGAATCCCTTATCCAAAAATACATGTGCCTAATTATTTAAAAAGTTTGTATAAATTCCCTTCAGGCTATGTGTACCATGTAGTACTATAATAATTTTTTGAGTTGTTTTTTTTTCAACAAAAAACTGTTTGTATCATTGAAAGCTCTGTTATTGTGTTTTTCTTTTAAGACAAAAGATGTTAATTAGTTCGGACAACTGTATGAGTTGTTTTTCTAAAACTAAAACCTCGGTATTCAGGTTTAATTGCAGTGTTGGCACTTTGAAATAAATAAGTTGGTTTTGTGTTGCAGTTTGGGCACTCGGGCTCAAAAAGGTTAGCCATCACTGCCTTATACTGAGGACTAAACTAGAAAGCATTCCAAAAGCCTCTCCTGATGGTCCTGCCCCTTTCCTATTTTTCCACATCAGTCAGGTCAGCTAGAGGACAGTTCCTTCCTTCTGGATGCAAAGCTGGCATGATCTTGGTTTCTAATCAAAGTCATTGAGGCTAGGAGGAGACCAAGGTCTTGTGCTTAAGTCTGAGTCAGCATGATGGAGGCACTGGACTTCTGGTTGGGATCAATTAACCATGTGATTCCCCGAGGCAGTTAAAATGTCCCCATCTTTCCCAGCAAGCAGAAACACAGTATGTTCAAGCTGGTCACTACTAAAAGCAAGCACAACAAGACTGTCAACTAAGAGCTCTTGCACACACGGAGAGTCTCAACAGCAGTTTCCCAGACTTCCAATAAGGCATATTTCACTCTTGCAAACCAACAAGGCTTTCTTATACAGCATGTAAAGTAAGGAACACCTACCTTCAGAGGAAGAACACCCCCGCTGCCCCAACACACACATATTTCTGCAGAGAGACAATAGCCAGCCCCCTGTGAGGATGCATAACTCTTGCAGCATCTCTGCTTTGGGAATGGCCCAGTGCAGGGACATGGCAGACTCACCTGCCCGCACTGGAGGAAGCAGGTAAGGCCAGAGCAGCAAATCATGAGGAGAACCCATGGGCAGCCTCCTCACGGAGTGCAGGGAGACACAACAGCCTTTGATCATTTGATTTACTTCTCAAGATACACCTGCAGTTCTCTCCAGGCACCCAGTGTAGGTAGGGATTACTGCTCTAAAGCAATATTGGCGCAGCTCACTTATCAAAAATGCCTCTAAAGATAAAGGGGCATTTCATAGGACAGCCATGGAAGTCATGAGTTGTTAAATGTTCAAGCCAAATTCAAGTTACGTGTTGAGAAAGAAGTATTCCAAATAAATAAGGGGCACGTGCCACAGGGAGCAGCAGACGGGTGAAGGCTCCACGGGACACGTATCCATAACAAACACATGTTTTTAAGCATTACATATCAAGGATTTCATGTGGGAGATACAGGTACAAACTTAAAATGCAATGAATAAAACACTCCCTAAATTTGACCAAACAGAGACCCATTCAGAAGGAAGATGAAGCCAGGGAGAATGATAGGGTGCAAATGCTCTGCCATACATGATCTTCTAGGCAATGGCTTGTCTGACCTACCTTGGCAGCATTTATATGATAAAGAGTTCTAGGAAGAAGATGTGCCATTTAAAAGCTGTGCTATTGCAAGAAAAGCAAGGGCAGGACCAGCACTGGATTCAGTGTAAAAATGGAAACTACCTTCAGGGTAGAAAGGTTCTTACCTTGAAATCCGACAGCTGCTGGTTGATCACATCCACCTCTGTCCCGACCACCCACTGCAATGCTTCACTCTCTTCTGCAGTGGCTGTCATGCAGTTCAGCTCCTTCAGCTTGTTGTAGAAGTCCTTGACACGAGCCAGCGTTGTGTCCACCTGCTCCAGGCGACTTTTGCCTCTTTCAGTCAGTTTGCCACATTGCTTATTTAAGGTCTCCAGTTCACGTTTCAGTCCTATGAGGTCAGGGCTTCCTTCATCATCCAGCATCTGCCTGCATTTCTCTTCGGAAGCTTGGATGTCGAACCTCAGCTGCTGAAGTTTGCCCAGGAATTCATGGACATCTTCTGCTTGGGACTGGAGGCTGTCCATGTCTCTCCCAACAGGGCCCATGCTATCTAACTCATCGTCTAGGTCAGCCAGCTGAGAGAACATCTCCCGAACATGATTATTAAACTGTCCTATCCCTTCAAGCTTGCTTTCCATAAGTACACAACATTCATTGACTTTTTGTTTGACTGCTTTGAAATCTTGCTGGGCGACCTCAGCTTGGCTTAAGAGATGGGAGGAGTCTGACCCATCTGGAGCATCTTCCACCAGACCTTGAGTAAAATCTCTTAGGTAATCCACCTGGGGCTCCAGTGCCTGGAGAGCCTCCTGTTGGGCTCTCAGCTTCTCCAAGTTCTTACCACTGCAGGCCTGAGGGCCCAGAGCCTCATAGATTTCTAGCTGATGCTTTGTCCCCTCTAGTTTCTTCTCAATGTTCCGAAGACTTTCTTGGAACTCCTTCAGCCGTTGTGACATTTCTTCGAGGGAACCAGTCTTTGCTTGGAGCTCCTCTGTAATAGCATCCATCTGCTGGTTGATCCTGGCTTTCTCATCCCGGACATCATCTTCATCCATTTCCGATGCATTGATAAGGATGTCAGCAGCACTGTTCAGCATCTCCAGAAGAGAGCGCCGTTTCTCCACATCGCTCAGCATGGCCTTTGACCTCAGGAGAGTGGCTTCCAGCTGCACCGGATCCAGAGTGACTTCCAACTCCAACATCTTTAACTTGCAGTCCTCCACCCACGGGAAAAGGTCTTCTACATGACGCTGGTATTTCTGAGCCTTCTGCAAGCAGTCCTTGAGTTTGGAGTGCCGGTTCACAATTTGCTTACTAAGGTCCTCCCAGTTTGTTTTCAAGTTGATCAGCTGGCTTTGCAAACTGGCTTTTTCCTCCCCAGGATGAACAGAGAGAAGCAAAGACTCACCCTCCACCACAATCATTTCATAGGAGCCACTGTGTTGGTTGAGGCTCTTTTGCAGTTCTTCCTGCTCCTGGATCTGATACTGCAACCTCTCCAGCTTGGCTGAGATTGGGCCACTCTGTGCCTGCTGCCTCAGTTTGTCATCCAGCCAAGTATGGAGTTCATCAAACATCTGCTGGAACTGCTGGGAGCTTGCAAGTGCTGTCTGCAGTCGATTCATCCGGTCACCTGAAAATTGGAGGAGGCACGGATGATGCACTATTAAAAATGCATTTCATAAACTAGGCAGAACCTTTTCTAATGTACCCAAGGCACAAATTAATATTCCAATTGTTGGAAATGAGCACCTTCCAGCAGAAAGGTAATTTGGTGCACCTTTAAAAGCAAGACAATCTAGGGAACCTATGTGGCCACAGGCCTCACGCTGGCTCAGCTTGTCTGAGCGTGGAAAGCTAAGCAGGGTCAGGCCTGGTTATTACTTGGATGGGAGACCCCTCCTCTGGTTTCCTGCATTGAGCAGGGGGTTGGACTTGATAGCCTTGTGGTCTCCTTCCAACTCTATGATCTATGAAATAAATCTATGCCATGAATCTATGCCATGAAAATGGCGCCCATCAGGTAGAAAGCTGTCAATTCTGCAGGATCCCCAGAACATCTGTTTCCTTAAAAATACGTTTCTAGACCTTAAGTGCAGTGCCCAGAGTAGGATGGGATGCCATCCCCCTTCTTTTCAGGTGTCCATAATTGAATCTGCTCTGATCAATGCACTTCCTTTTCCCTCCCACTTCAGGCACTGCATAAAGCAGTGGTTCCCAACCTTGGGACCCCAGATGTTGCTGGACTACACCTCCTAGCATACCCTGCCAGCATGGATAATGACAAGCGATGCTAGGAGTTGTATTCCAGCAACATCTGGGACCCACAGTTGGGAACCACTGGCATAAAGGGAAACCTGAAAAAGATCCCAGCCGTTTCTGCTACATTTTAAGGAACGTGGATGTGGAGAGGCTTTCAGCAGACAGGATGTTGGGATGTCATGTGCCAGCATCCAATTCCACCTTTTGGGGAGGGAGGGGGAAATGTTCTTGAAAATGTTGGCTGCACCACAATCTTAATACACATGGAGGATTTCGAAGAACGGTTCAAATCTGCTCTTTTTAAAAACAAACAAACAAACAAACAAACCCATGACTAAATTTTGGTGGTTTTGCTATCTTATCTATGGCAGTTGGAGTCTACTACTGACCACCCAATCAAGGAGAGGACTGAGGATGAAACTTTTGAAAAGCAAATTGCCATGGTTTCAAGGAGGCATGATGTGGTAGTAATGGGTGACTTCAATTTCCCTGATATCTGTTGGGAGACTTATTCAGCCAAACATGGCCCCTCCAAGAAATTCCTGAGTTGTGCTGCTGATAACTTCCTCCTACAGAAAGTGGAGGAAGGAACTAGAGGATCGGCTATCCTTGACCTGAGTCTAACCAACAGAGACGACTTAGTGGATAAAGTGGCAGTTTCGGGAACTCTGGGAGAAAGTGACCATGTTATACTTGAGTTCTTGATTCTAAGGGGAGCAAAAGCTGAGTGTAGCCAAACACGTACCCTAGATTTTAGGAAAGCCAATTTTAACAAACTCAGAACAATGATAAGTAAGATCCCATGGCAAGCGACTCTAATGAGAAAAGGAGCCCAGGAATGGGTGGGAGTTTTTAAAAAGGAAATTTTAAAGGCACAATTGCAAACAATTCCCACAAGGAAAAAAGGCAAGGGCAACAGAAGAAGCCAATGTGGCTTCACAATAAACTCAAAGATGACCTGAAAACAAAAAAGGACACGTATAGGAAGTGGAAGGAAGGACAGGCTACAAGGGAAGAGTACAGGCAGGTAGCACAGAACTGCAGGAATAGTGTCAGGAAGGCTAAAGCTGAGAATGAGCTAAGGTTAGCGAGGGATGCTAAACACAACAAGAAAGCTTTCTTCAGATACATGCACAGTAAAAGACAGAAAGAAATGGTGGTTCAACTACGCGATGATGATGGCAAATTGATAACAGAAGACAAAGAAAAGGCAGAAGTGTTCAATTCCTACTTCGGCTCAGTCCTCCCAAAAGAGGGTCTATGACCCCCCTGGCAAACCTGAAGTGCAGACTGTAGGGGCAGGATTGTAGCTTGAGATTGATAGGCAAATGGTCAAGGAGCACCTGATTACTCTGAATGAGTTTAAATCTCCAGGGCCTGATGAACTGCATCCTAGAGTAATAAAGGAACCGGCAGAAGAACTCTCAGAACCACTGTCTATTATCTTTGAGAAATCATGGAGGACAGGTGAAGTGCCAGATGACTGGAGGAGGGCAAATGTTGTTCCCATCTTCAAAAAGGGCAAGAAGGAGGAACCTGGGAACTATAGGCCAGTCAGTCTGACATCAATCCTGGGGAAAATTTTGGAGCAGATTATAAAGAAGTCAGTCTGCCAGCACCTTGAAAACAATGCAGTGATTACTAGAAGCCAGCACGGATTTGTCAAGAACAAATCCTGCCAGACTAATCTGATCTCATTTTTTGATCGGGTAACCTCCCTTGTGGACTGTGGGAATGCTGTGGACATCATATATCTGGACTTCAGCAAAGCCTTCGACAAAGTGCCTCATGATATCCTGGTTAGCAAGCTAGCTAAAAGTGGGCTAGATGGAACAACTATCAGGTGGATCCACAATTGGCTACAGAACTGGACTCAAAGAGTGCTTATCAATGGTTCCTTCTCAAACTGGGGAGAGGTAACGAGCGGGGTACCACAGGGCACTGTCCTGGGCCCAGTGCTCTTCAACATTTTTATTAATGACTTGGATGAGGAGGGGCAGGGAATGCTTATCAAATTTGCAGATGACACAAAGTTGGGTGGAACAGCTAATACTCTGGAAGACAGAAACAAAATTAAAAGCGATCTTGATAGGCTGGAGCGCTGGGCCGAAAACAACAGAATGAAATTTAATAGGGATAAATGCCAAGTGCTGCACCTAGGGAGAGGAACCAAATGCAGAGTTACAGAATGGGGGACACTTGGCTCAACAATAATACAAGGAGAAGGATCTTGGAATTGTGGTAGATCACAAACTGAATATGAGCCAGCAATGCGATGTGGCTGCAAAGAAGGCAAATGCTATTTTGGGCTGCTTTAATAGAAGTATAGCTTCCAAATCGCGGGAAGTGATAATTCCTCTTTACTCGGCACTGGTTAGGCCTCATCTTGAGTACTGCGTCCAGTTCTGGGCACCACACTTTAAGAAGGACATAGACAAACTGGAGAGGGTTCATCTGCAAATTTGATAAGCATTCACTGTACCTCCTCATCCAAGTCATTAATAAAAATGTTGAAGAGCACTGGGCCCAGGACCGAGCCCTGCGGTACCCCGCTCGTTCCCTCTCCCCAGTTTGAGAAGGAACCATTGATAAGCACTCTTTGAGTCCGATTCTGTAGCCAATTGTGGATCCGATTCTGTAGCCAATTGTGGGACTGGAAACAAGGCCCTATGAGGAGAGACTGAAAGAACTGGGCATGTTTAGCCTTCAGAAGAGGAGACTGAGGGGAGATATGATCACACTCTTCCAGTACTTAAAGGGTTGTCACACAGAGGAGGGCCAGGATCTCTTCTCGATCATCCCAGTTTGCAGGACACGGAATAATGGGCTCAAGTTACAGGAACCCAGATTCCACCTAAACATCAGGAAAAATTTCCTGACTGTCAGAGCAATAAGACAATGGAACCAACTACCTAGGGAGGTGGTGGGCTCTCCCACTCTGGAGGCATTCAAGGTGCGGCTGGACAGCCATCTGTCGGGGATGCTTTGACCTGGATTCCTGCATTGAGCAGGGTGTTGGACTCGATGGCCTGGTAGGCCCCTTCCAACTCTACTTTTCTATGATTCTATGATCTCATCAAAACAAGTGTGCAAAAGTGGCTTTCTTCTTCTTCTTTTTTTGAAACTCTGCTTCTGTGCGTAAATATTGTGCTAGGGATGGCTTATGGGGAGATGCAACAAAACAAGGGCCAGCACATCCTCCCTAGGCTGAAGGGCACTTCACACATTATATGATGTTTAGATATATACCTGGACAATGTAAAACATCAATATGACCAACACATAGCATCACAGAAGAACACTCATATGGGAGACGGCTTTGGCTGTGCCTTCCTGTTCCGTGTGTGCTCAGGGACACAATGGAGCTTGTTCCTGTGTCAATGTGTGGATGGCCCAGAGGCCACGGTTTTAGTTTAACCAGATCCAGTAAGTCAAGATTCCACTGGGTCCTAACTGCCTACTGAACAATATTCCTGCAGCTCTTGGGCCCTGGGTTCTACTTCTTGACTAAATGGTACCACTGGTATTTCCAAATTCTGTGAACTGTGTTTTGACAGCCTGATGATCCCATGTTTTAGAATATTTTTGTCCATACCTGCCAAGTCCTCCAACCCCTTGAGAGGGAGAGACACAGTCTCCAAGCGCTTCTTCAGTTCATCTTGAGGTACTGTTCTCCAATGAAAACAGAGAGCTCTTCACACAGGGCCTGAGCCTCCGTGATCTCATCTTCCAGCTGCTCCAGGTCAGACCGGATCTCACTCGTTTCCTCCAGTTGCTGCTTCACAGCCTCTGGCTGGGTGCTAATGGCAGATTGGGTGCTCAGGCGCTGCCCGGCAGCCTTCACCTTCTCGGACAATGCCTGAAGCAGCTCTTGGTACTGGGTGCTCTTGACAATGGCCTGGTCGATTTGGCTGGAACGGGAGTTGAGTCGCTCTGTGAGCTCGGTCCATTTCTGGTTGACAGCTTGGAGCTCCGCCTGCATGTGGTTGGTGGATGGAGACGTTTCACTGGGGCAGGCGAGTATTCCTTGGGCTGCCTCATTCAACTGGTCATACTGGTGCTTGCGAGCTTCAAATTCCTTCAGCATGAACTGAAACAGAAATATGTGTGTTTTTAATGGCCGACTAAGATTGGCATGGTTAAAGTCAAGGCTAAGGAAGCCCAGCTGATTGGGAGAATGTAACAATTTAACTATTTATTTAAACTTATTTTTAATACCTTTAAGGTATCACATAGCATTGTTAGCCTTGGATGTTAGCCTTGGAGCCACAATTTTAAGAACTCATAAACCCAAGACAGCCAACAGCATAGCTGTATTCACAAATGTAATGAAAGTAATGAAGATGACTTTCCTGTGAAATATGCCAGCATTTTCCAAGCATCTTATTCTAGCGGAACCCTTTTCACACTGATTAATCTGAAAATGATCCCCCACACATTGCAAAGGATTCCAGAGCGTGTTCTACGACACAGACCTGGTTCATGGCAAGGTTGCCTACTGGCCTCACACTTGCCTTGCATGAACCAAGAGCACTCCCAACATGTCTAGAGAGGAAGTTCAGTCATGGAGGCAAGCTCATCTTCCATGCCTGCCCTGATCTTCTGACTGAGGAATGACTGATAACAATTCCGAGGAACTCCAGGGTTCCTTGGCCTAACATCTGGCCTAAAAAACAATTGGCAACAGTTTAAAAACTGAACCGTCATCTTCATTCAGGAAGTAACGTTAACTGACAAAATCAGTTAAAAGCCAAAGAAGTTAGTCACAAGACTGCAAGATTTAAGCTGGCTGACAGCTAAAATCATATTTGGCAGCTATAAGCCATCTGTAGAGTTTCTGGAAGGCTTGCAAAGAAGCTGCAGGGACTCAGCTTTTAACAGGATTTCAGCTTTTAAAAAATGCTGGGGTGGGTGGGAGAATGACGACATTCAAAAGACATTCCATTCCTCTGCCTTATTTGTCCTGCTGCTACTCCTGATCATATAAACAAATTGCAGAATAAGAGTCAATCGTATTACCCAGGAGATTTTTCTCCCCCTCTGCATGTTTGACTAGCTACAGGCTTCTCAGCAATATGATTCATAACCTCAAAAAGAGAAAGACAAATAAGAGAGACAGGCCAATGGGTGAATAAACTGAGCACTTTTAAAACAAGCCTCTGTCAGGGCTGGCAGTCTGGCGGCCAGCTGGAAAGCAGGTGGGCAGTCTGAGAGAAGCTCAGCCTTCACCCCGAGTGCCAGCCTGCTCAGGTTAACAAGCCAGAGCAGAGCCTAAACTTCATAAGGCCAGGTGGAATTCCTGGACTAGAAGCTGCAATACTGCCCCCTGGCCATATGTGGTGGCGGCGCTGCAGCACAACAGGGAGCAGGCCAGCAGCTCCCCCCTTCTGGCAAGTGAGGTATGCTCGCAGTCCGAGTCCTCCTTCAAGACCCCTGATACTTTACATCAGTGGCTGGGGCATGCTGGGAGTTGAAGGCCAAAAACATCTGGGGACCCAAGGTTGGAGAACACTGCTTTACACCTTCATAACCAAGCACACTTGCAGGAAACTGAATTTGATTTTAGGAACAGTCCTAAGAGTATAGAAACAGATTCCCTATCTTGGCTGCCTGAAGCCAATTAACATAACCAAATGGATGAGCCAAGCTAGAGTCTGAGCAGACTTGCATTGCATCAAAGCAAGCCATGAAGGGTCCACTCCATCGCTTGAGCATATGCTCAGCCCAGTCAAGCCACATTTACCACAGTACTCCCGACCCAAACGTGCAAAGGAGGCAGAAAGAATTGCCTCTGCCCGCTTCTCACCTGGACCTGCTGCTTTTGTGCATTCAGCATGTTGGGGTCGATGGACAGTGGGCCCAGCACGCTCATCATGAGCTCCTTCTCCGTCAGCCAGGGGCGCAGCTGGCCTTCAGCCACCTGGAAGCTTGCCAGCTCATTAGCTGATTTCTCAAGCTTCTGCTGCCGCTCCGCTGTCACCTGGTTGGCGTGCGCCCATCTGGAATCTGAAAGCCAGGAACACCGTGGTTGGATCTGTCACCAGTATAATGGTCAAGCTATGCATGTCCTCAGTGGCCACGGATGGGGCAGAACTTCTGGGAATATTTACAGATCTTGCCAGAGCAAGGATTGCCACTGAGCGGCTCCCGGCCCTTGCCTCTATGGACTCTTCCCGCTGCAGCCAGTGGGGTCCTATCCTCCAGTCCTCCCTGCCTCTTGTCCTGCTCAGCCTCCTCAATGACATTTAATCTTCAACCTGTTTGGGATTTTGAATCCAAATTCCCTTTGGAGATGTTTCTCATTGGCTGTGCACAGTATGCCCCTGCCATTGCTTAACATACTCACTACCACCTTCAGCCCAGATATGTCTGCTCCAGTTTGCCTGGCTGAAATAACGCTTCCGCATTGCCCACCCCAATTCCATACCATTTCAACACACGACGCATCTACACAACAGACTTCGATATAGTCATATCCTCTCCCGAGGGCACCATTTTTCTGCAAGAAGGAGCTAGGAATCCCCAACAGAATTCTCAGCACCCTTGCTAAAACTACAACTCCCAGGTTCTTTGGAGAGGGTGGGGGAGGAGCCATGACCTTTGAACTGACATACAACCAATATAAGTTTGCAGTGTAGATATATCCACATTTTCCCTAAGCCAGTAGCTGCTGGGGCTAGGCCACATATCTGCATAATGCCGTCCCATGTGGTGAATGACGAGGGCTACGTGTCAAAGCGTTCCCTGGGTAGAAAAGGGTTCCTAGGTTCTCAAAGGCTTCCACCCACCAAACTGGCCATTGGCTCCTCCTCCTCAGGAAAGGGCTACAAAGGCTTCCTGTGCAGGCTGGGACTTTGCCTAGGAAACAAAGTCTGTGCCTGACTCCTGGCTTTTCGTCAGCACCTGCCTACGGCCCAGCTCTGACATGAACTTTACGCTGAGCCACCATCTAGCTCCGTGCTGTCTATGATGACTGGCAGTGACTCCCCAAGGCCTCAGGCAGAGACACACCTTTCTCAGTCTTGCTACTTGAGATCCTTTAGCAGAGGATGACGGGGACTGGACCCGAGACCTTGTGCACGCACTACATCTGCTCTATCCCTGAGCTATGGGATGTGCACCTGATCTCAGCTGAATGGCAGCGGCTTGCTTTATGTAGCTTGCCAGGCTGGTTTTGGAATGTTTCCATACAATTCCAACTGCTGGCCTTGTTCCTGTGCACACAGGGAGCACCTCCTCTTAATAAACAGAGGTGGAACCACTCCACAAAAAAGCAGATTTTAAAAATTGATTCGGCTGGAAACTTTGGCACACATAGTTACATTATTCTTTTGCAAATATGAACTATTGCTTGTCATATTGTGGGATGGGAGTGCTGTTACATGACTTTTCTCCAGAACAGCAACGGATTGCAACTTCTTTGGTAAGTTGACAGTCATTATCAACTCAGTCGTTTCAGTGCCCTCCCACCCCAACAACAACAAAAAACACTCTTTGTGCCAGGCATAATAATTCCAGAAAGAAAACCACAGAAAAATTGGCTAGATGTTTAACCCAGGGAAGAGAGGCTGGTTGAGTTAGAACATGGAAGAATATGGAAGAGAAGGTCAGAAAGAGGAAGCACTGCTAAAGATGGGAGAATGAGAAGTCTCAATGAGAAGGGCATGCCCACAGATGTGCCCTTCAGGGTCTGCAACAGTCACAAGCTAATCTGGAGGAGGAGGAGTGGCTGAGCAGGCCGCCCTCTCTGGACAATGCTGATCACTCAAGTTGCATGCACAGTCGCGGGGTGGGTGAGGAGAGACTGTGACCTTCAGCATGGAAAGATGTGCAAACTCCTGGGGAACAAACATATCGCATAATCCACTGGAAAATTCTTCTGCAGAAGAACTTCTCTGCAGAAAATGCACACCCTCCCCACTGTTTCCCAGGTAAAAATAGAGACACACTTATAATGCCCCTTTTCTTACATCAAGGATGACTGGCACTCCCCCCCCCCCCCCCCCGCTTACCATACAGTGTATGCATTCACTCTGCAAAACACTGGCCAGTTCTGGCTTCTGAAGCAGGATGAGCTTCCCTGCCACCCAAGAGATTTATCTTCTATAAACCCAGGACTGGGAGATGATGATAGCCGTAGCAATGCTCATTTGTGAACATCAGCACAATGTTTAAATTGGGGTGGGCCGACCTCAGACCTCTGGGATCTACTTTGTTTTTTACTAGAACCTCAAGGTCCTCCAACTGGGGTCAGGTGCAAAACAGTTCCTCAGGGCAGTCAAGCTCATAGTAAAATTAAGGACCAGGGTGCCTCTGAGCACATAGCTCAGACCACGACCCAGTGTCAGAAAGAAGCTCACAGTCCTTTCAGACAAAAATCCACTCCTGGTTCTCCCCCTCCCCAAGCATTATTCATTACAGCAGCCTAATTTAGAGGGGGGCGGGGCACTGCTGTTCTCTGAATTGGAGACACTTGCAGATCTAATGCAAATCACCCAGAGATCTACAAGTAGATCTACCTTCTGGCCACCCTTACTTTAAATGACACCCCCACCAGCAACAGGTACCACAGCAGAGGAACTGTCCATGGTAAACATAAATAGTTGGAGAGTAAGTATTCATTCATTCTTAAAATTTCCATGTACTCTTCAGTATAAATATTCCCAGGGCAGCTTATACGGTAAAACAAATATTTTTAAAAAAGAGGTCAAGGATCTTCAGCAGAACTTTCTGGTGGATTGTGCCTCTTATTTCATGCTTCCGACATGTCCCCCTCATCCTAGTTTCTTCACTACTCACAATGCACCCCAGCCCCTCAATGAATGGCAGCTAGCTGGAAGTCTCCTTTGCCCTTGGTTTTAGAAATGGCCCAGAACCTTGATCAGCCCTACAGAATTTCCCCGAGGTCCCTGGGTCACATACTTAAGTCCTCCAACATCCTCTTCCAATTTCCTGCTTCTGGTGATTCGGGATATTTCTCCAGGAGTCCAGAAAGCAACTCCTTTGCTTTCTGGACCTTTACAGCATTCTGCTCCAGCTCAGCCAGAAATGCCTATTGAGAGCAGGGGTGGGGAGTGGGAAGGAAAGAGCCACAAAAAGAGAGGCGATAATATTAGGCACTGGATATGGTTTAATAATAATATTATAATAAACTTATTATTTATGAATAATAAAGCTGCAGGAAATCACCGGGGGGGGGGGGGGGGAGAAGCCACAGTGGCAACCAATCATGTATGAGGGAACTGAGTGCCCTGCATGTTTCGAGTTGGGGCACTTCCTTGGGGCAGAACCTAAACAGTAACATAAAATAAGTACATTTAAAATATTTGAATTGTTCTTTAAAAGCACAGCACACTCAAGATCACTTGCAAGAATACCACTAGCGATATACTATAGACCAGTGTTCCCCAACCTTGGGTCCCCAGATGTTTTTGGCCTACAACTCCCAGCATGCCCCAGCCAGCTTGCTGGGAGTTGTAGGCCAAAAACATCTGGGGACCCAAGGTTGGGGAACACTGCTATAGATCATCCCACTCCCAAGGCAGGTCAGTTTGCATAAATGCATTATAATTTTGCACAACACATTAAAATGGGTTTATAAACACAGTGTTGTAAAATATAAATAAACATTTTTGTGGTATTCTACACTGAAGGGTTTTTTAATATATTCTCCCCTTATATTAATAAGAACAGCTTCACGGAAGGTGAGGAAGAAAGATTTCAATGTGTAAATTAATAAAAGCCAAACCTTGTTATGCTCTGCCTGAGCCCGCATTGTCTCTGACTTGGTAGGCGAGGAGGAGGCTTCCAGAGCCGTCAAGGCTTGCTCCTTGGACTCCAGCCACGTCAGCACCGAGCCCACCTCCTCCTGGGCGCCTCTCATCTTTGCCAACATGGCTGACAACTGTTCCTGGTGTCCCCGTAAAGCATCCCCGAGCGCCTCGTACTTCTGGTTCACATCTGACACATCACACTGGATCACTGTCAAGTCTATACCCCAAAAACAAAAGGGGAAAAAAAGAAATCCAATTTGAACTGGATAAATTATTTGATTTCTAGATTGGTAAACAGATATAAGTCTAGATGTTCACATGAACAAAAGGCATTAAGCACATTTCGTAGGGATGATTAAGTGAGAAGTTCACACGCACACTTTATATACAAGTGTATGCTTCCCAAATGTTCTTAAGGAACGTCATGTTCAAAGACAACACAGGAAGAGGAAATCCAAATTATTTGCTGACTTGGAGAGAACGGCTTGGACTAAGTTGCAGGGGGCACCCTTGTTAAATGAATATTGGGAAATGTGGGGCTTCCTCTAAACCAGCCTTTCCCACCCTCTAGGTGTGTTGGACCTAGATATAAGTACAGGCCTGTGGCTTACGCTGGCTCAGCTTGTCTGAGCGTGGAAAGCTAAGCAGGGTCAGGCCTGGTTATTACTTGGATGGGAGACCCCTCCTCTAGTTTCCTGCATTGAGCAGGGGGTTGGACTCGATAGCCTTGTAGGCTCCTTCTAACTCTATGATCTATGAAATCTATGAATCTATGGACTGCAATGACTGTGCTGGCTGGGAATGCTGGGTGTTGCAGTCCCACGCATCAGGGGGGTGGGCAGGTTGGGGAAGGCTGCTCCAGGCCCCCTCCATTGTGAGCCTGCAGCTGTTAAAATATTCCCCTCATACAGGAAGGCTTTTTGCTCTCCATGAAGTTCTCAGTGTTTGCTCTGACTCCAGCCATCTTTGATGATCCATATACATCACAGAGATCTTATCTCTCCTTTGTTGGCTGGTCAGAGGTATTGCCAAACAAGGTAAGCTCATAGCATTGTGAGATCCGTTTATATCCTTTGTGAATGGTATCGTGGGGGATGGTACCTTTAGATCACCAGTTCAACAGAGATTATTCTGGAGCGACGTTATGCCTT
The DNA here is from genome assembly GCA_021292165.1 of Shinisaurus crocodilurus. Classification (NCBI taxonomy): domain Eukaryota; kingdom Metazoa; phylum Chordata; class Lepidosauria; order Squamata; family Shinisauridae; genus Shinisaurus; species Shinisaurus crocodilurus. Next base: position 36,952,675 of record CM037885.1, read on the forward strand.
GAAAAACTGCATTTAAAGATGGACAGTTTTCTTAGCAATCTTATGTCTTTGGCCAGGTTGCTGTAGAAGTATTTTGGCTTTCTTTACAAGAACGCTGTGTGAAAAAGAACTCTTTGTACTCTGTAGATTTGGTTATGTTCTATTTTTTTTATTATAACAAAATAAATAAATATCTTTTAAAAATTCTGGGTGTGTATGTGTCTTGAATTTAGTTAGGACAGGAAGGTTTGAGATCAAGTGATTAGACTTGCAGGAAAATCTTCCTTCTTGGATTCAAGGTGAGGTTTGGGAGAGGGTGGGAAAGAACCCTTAACAAGTTGTTGTGTTTCAGTATACCCTCTTCTCTCATGCAGTTAGGACCTGTGAGGTCTCTGGGGGCAGAGTGGTGTATTCCTTTCCCCATTTTCACAAACATATTGATAGTTTGCCTTGAATGCTGGGGACACGATGGGTGTACAAACAGTTTCCATAAACAGGCCTCATCCTTACCTACTTCCGTATTATTTTGAGGGACCAACATAGCAACACCACAAGACACACTCACAAAAGCATGCAGAGCAGGCTGGGCTCCCTCACCTTTGCAGGTGTGATATCCATTAACACTGCCTATAGAACTTCCCCCAGTGGGCAGCACAGAACCTAAGCAAAACAACAAGGAGACAGACAGAATGATAGAGACAAACGTGTTAGCAATACAGATGTTTGAAAACACATGTAGGCTGCGTCCTTTGTAGCTGGAACACAGCCCTCCTCATGGCAACCCAGGAGGGTTAAGCATGAATTGAGACTAACCTCTGAGGAAAATCCATTCGCATCACTGCCAACTAGCAAGAACACAGCTTATCCCCTCATGGCAGGAGGCCAGTTTACACATTACCTTCCTCATGCTGAAAAAACAACTACCGAATCATGCGTTCTCCATACCAGCAACATAAAATGTAGCACAAGCAAACCGTTGGGCAATTCTTCTAGTTCAATGCCTTCTGCCTCCCAGAACAGGGATGCTGCTGTGAACTTCTCCACACCAGTCAGAAGAACCTCATGAGGAGTTGCGCTAGACATGATGGTGGCAGCATGAACAGCAGAGGGAGGCTGTTTCAGGTAGCCACCTTATGATAAATAGGACCTCGCCCACTCCTGCCACTCAGAAGGTGGTGTGCTGTCATCTCAGCACTTTGCAGTGATGTGTTACAACAACCTTCACTTGAATAATTTGCCCTTTTGGTGGCTTCACTGCCTCACTGTCTGCCTAAGGCCCAATTCATGTTACCTAGGCAACGAGGTAGACTCCGAAGAACTACTTGCATGTAGTCAGGCTTTGTGTCACAGCAGGAAGTAACCACATGATCAGGGTAACCCATGCCTTTGCATACATTAACACTGTAAGGTGAGAGGTCCATAATGCAGAAGCAATACTTTTGGTGGCTATTACGCAGCCCAGATGATGAATGAATCAAGCCAGAATCCATCTTACAGTGATGGAGGTGACAGAGAGGGAAGCCCAAGCATGCACAAAATTAGCACAGCACAAGACAACAAAACAACACACAATTTTCTTTTTGTCTCCCAAGTGTTATTGTTTCCCTACCCTACCCCCAAGTCAAGCAGGGAAAGCTTTCTGTTGTTGAGGGAGCTATTAGGTGAGAGATAGGAGACCAATTTGGCAAGGAGAGAGCTGTAACCACCAGATAGTTTGGATGGTTATGGAAAGTCTCTGGGTATGTGCTTTAATCCAAATTCAGTAATGGTATTTCACACAATATAGATTTATATGCAGTAGTATGTATTTGTTGCTAATTTGCGCTGTTGGTAGTTATGTATTCTTGAGCTCTGAGTTATGATTCACACTCTGCAGTTTATTTGAAATGTACCGTATTTTTCCGTCTATAAGACGCCCCCATGTATAAGACACCCCCCACTGGGCAGTTTCGCAACTGCGCGGTTCTCTCCTTGGCTTACTTCCGTGTATAAGACGAAAAAGTATAGTCTTATACATGGAAAAATACTGTATTAGGTGCTGAGCTGCTCTGATTTTGCAGCTATATACTTTTAGCTACCTAACTGCACTCTGCACTTTAATAAGCTGTACTACAGCCATTTTATTCTGGTTTTGCTTGACCAGCAGAACTGAACTTGTTATGTGCCTGGGAGATGTGGTTAATTTTGGGGACAGGGGAAGGGGCACCCCTACCACAGTGGGAGATATAGAATTGGGAATTGGACAAATTAGGTGAGGGAAAGGGGGGATGAGACGTTTCAAGTCTGTCCTCCTTCTGGTCCTCTCACCGACCAACCTGAGTAGTCCTGTGAACTTGCCCTGAGGCCTTGTGGCGCTGTTGTTAAAAGCCAGGTTGGCCTATAATAAAACTACCATTATCCATGATTTAATTTTTGATGACAGGGCTGACTTGATATGCATTACTGAGACCTGGGAGATACACTGGAACGATCTCTCTCAGATGTGTCTACCTGGGCCTCAGTGCAAGCCGATCTCCTTCTCCAGGATCCCTGTCAGCTTGGGCCCGCTCTGAGTGTTTGTACCTTGCGTAGGGTCTGGGGGTGGAGCAGGGATTGTGCTATGTGCAGACCACCATGCTGCCTAGCAGTCTCCCTGACTGACCTGATCTTGGATTTGGTGTTGAGGACTCCCCTCCTGGAGGCTGATGGAACCTGATACATTCCTGAGTGTCCTTGGAAAATGGCATGGTTGGTGTGCCTCTTGAAGCCCTAATCTCATTGTGGAATGCTGGGATGACTTGAGTGGTTGACATAATTGCCCCCAAATATCCTCTCCTGTAGTGCAGAGCCTAGTTGGTTCTCTGGTTTACCAGACAGTTGGGGATGATAAAGCAGGATGGGAGATACTAGAACACAGGTGATCGAAGACTCACAGCAAATACGACCAAACGTCAGTAATAGCTCATTACTTAACTATTCTGTGGCAGAAAAAACAATACTTCCCCACTATCATCACATCCTTGGAGCATTATGCAACAGATTTTTTCTGAGTGGTTTGAGGCCTGCTCCAGTGCTCCAACTCAGTCCACAAGGAGCAATTCAAGAACCCTTGGAGGCCTGCTGTGACTTGCTTGCTAAACGCTCTTGAGAGTAAAATCACTTGCATCTGCTTTGACCAAGATGCCCCAAGTGCAGCAGTTTAGGGGTCTAAGGGGCACCATCAGGTCAGGTTTTGTGGGATGCATTTCAGCGGCAACCTGCAAATGTAGCCAAGGTGCTTGGAAGAGTGTGGTCTATTTCATGCCTGCTTGACCCTGGTCCTTCATGGATAAGATAATTATATCCTGCAGAAGGCTACTGAAGCTAGGTTCAGGAGGTTTCATAGATTTCATAGATCATAGAGTTGGAAGGAGCCTACAATGCTATCGAGTCCAACCCCCTGCTCAATGCAGGAAACTAGAGGAGGGGTCTCCCATCCTAGTAATAACCAGGTCTGACCCTGCTTAGCTTTCCACACTCAGACAAGCTGAGCCAGCATAAGCCACAGGCCTCATTTATGTCTCTTTACAAGAAGGAGCAGTCCTGGCCATCTTGAAAGTGGCGCTTGTGTAGCTGCTCTTTAAGCAAGCCTCCTTGTATCTCTCTCAGGGGTTGTTACAACTATAGCCAGTCACAAATATCCTTTTCCTGGGCAAGATGCTTGAGCAGATGGTGGCTGTGTAACCCCAGCCTCCTTTGGATGAAACTGTTTATATAAACATGTTTCAGTCTAGTTTCAGCCTTCTGTCAGTGCAGAAACTGCCTTGGACATCCTGATGAATGACCTATGTTTACAGCGAGACGGGGAATGCAACCCTATGGATTCTCCTGGACCATTCAGTGACCTTTGATTCCATGCACCACAGTATCCTTTAGGATTGGCTCTGTGGGTTATGAAATGGGGCATGGTGATGCAAAGGTTCCCCTACCTGCAGGGCCATTCCAAAAAGGTGTTGCTGCGGGGGCAGGCTACTGCTCAGCTCCATGACCTTTATTCTATGGAGTCCCCGCAGTGTTTCATCTTTCTTATTCTCCTAGGCCATTTAAGTATTTTAATACTTGGCAGAACCTGGTTTTTGGCTGCTTTCATTATTATGTTATTGGTGTTTCTTGACTTGTTATAACAATTTATTGTATTTTATTGTTTATATGTTGTAAAATTCCCTGGAATCAGAAAAAGACAGTATGAAAAACAACAACACTTAAATAAATAAATGAAGGAGCAAAAAGAATTTCTTTCCACTGAAATTCCGAGGAAGTTTCAATTGTCAGACAGTAAAATTGCCAAGAGGGAGCACACTCAGGGTGCTTCCAAACAAAGCGTTCCTCGTACCACCAGCCAAAAGGCATTGTACCGCTATTCCATCTTTCCCACCTTAACATATTTTTTTGTGGAAAGAAAAAATGGGGGGGGGGAACAGCGGGAAAGCACAGGACGGTTACAATTAGAAAAAGACATCATTTGAACAATTGCAGTATCAAAGCCACATCTGGAAGCAAGTCAGGATGTTTCTTCTGCTGTTTCAGTGGCATGTGCTCCAAGTACCCAAGGGCTCTCTCACACTATCCTAGAAACCCTGGGGGTTCTTCAGAAACTTATCAGGGATCCCTTGATGAAAAGATCAGTCATGGCAGACAAGCCCAGAAGGAAGCTTTTCAACCTGCTACCATCCACAGCAACACTGAGTGCCAGGGGAGGGTTGACACAGGCCATTATGAAGCTGCTTTATATTGAATCAGACCACTGGTTCAACTGGCCCAGCACTGTTTCAGGCAGGAGTCTTTCCTAGCCCTACCTAGAGATGCCAGGGATTGAACCTGGGGCCTTCTGCATGCAAATCAGGAGCCGAGCCACTGCGGGGCACTCAAATCACACAAAGCGGCAATGAGGCCCAAGAGGCCTGGCCAGAGCCACACTTGAATGAGGGCCTTGTTCTCACAAACAGCAGATGAGACTGAACCACTTAAGACTGCAGCTGGGGGTTCACATGACTGAATGCTCCCCTATACAAAAAAAAAGCCGACAACCCTGCACATAGAAAACGAGGCATCTGGGAGAAGATCTAAATTAGGCTTAGCTAGTTTTGTATGCATGAGTCTCCACCCACCTGCAGTACCAAGTGTACAGACAAAAAGCCTCACTTGCTGTCTGTGAGACTGGGCTTACATCTGCACCCAAAAACACTCTAGAATGCCCAGGGCTCCCATGGGTAATATGCTCCGCAGGAGACAAATTCACATGGAAAGGATTCCCCTAATGCAGAATGTTTGGAAGCCACGGTTCTGACAAGGATGTGTAATCTTAGCAGCCATGACGGTCCTGTGTCTTATCAAGAAGTCAATCAAATAATACAAAGTATATGGGTTTCTATACACCACCTTCCTCGGATAAAGAATTTCTTAGAACACCTAATAGCAGACTTTAATATTTCCTGCCAACTGTCTCTTAAAAGGTCCTGCGTCTACAAACAGACTTTTATCAATTATTTTTTAAAGTTGGGGTTTATGCACATTGATACATACAAAGATATATCTAAAAAGTAAGCAATAAAAACATGACTCTTACCAAAGAAAATAATTTAAAAGTATTAGAAAAATGTTTTACCATATTACTTAATGGACCATATCAAATGTCGTTTAAAATTTTTAAAGGAGGGAGAACAAAGATAATGGATGTTTTACATTATTATGATAATTAATATTCCAATAATTAATAAATAAGATCCACTTTTCAAGCCCAAACAGTCTTTATAAGCAGTCTATAATATTGTACTCTAATTTGATAATTTAAAAGAAGAAAAGTTTAAAAGTGCCTGAGAGCAAGATTGGGGAATCAGATTTGGGGACAAGGTTTAGTCCTATGTCTTTAAACATTATATTCCTACCAACCTGAAATAAAGTTGTTTCAAAATAAAGAATAGATGGTATTTAATGCTTTTGAAATTTATCTCTAAATTTTCCTAACTGTTGGGAACTGCAGGCAGCAGGTAGCAAATTTTAAGCCCTGCAGGTGGCAGCAATTGTTAAGAGCAGTGTTCTCCAACTTTGGGTCCCCAGATGTTTTTGGCCTACAACTCCCAGCATGCATGCTGGGAGTTGTAAGCCAAAAACATCTGGGGACCCAAGGTTGGAGAACACTGTGTTAGAGAAAGCTGCAAACTAGCAAGAACCATAAATCGTTTTTGCAAGATGCTGAATGAAAATGCTTCTTTATAGTTTCGAATGTATAAGAACATTTGACGCTGCCCTTATTCCGAGTCAGTCCATTGGTCCATCTCACCCAGGACTGCCCACTCTGACATGGTGTGTCTTTCCACAGTTTCAGGCAAATAAGTCTTTCCTAGCTCTGCTACTGGAGATCCTTTAACAGGAGAGCAGGACAACCATCACGGCCTTCCTCCCCCCTCCTCTCCCAAATCTCAGGATGCTCCAGCTTGGATAATCCTTTTACCTAATGAGAAACCGAAGTCAGGATGGCTCCTAATGAGGAGAAAGGACAGTGGTGTCAGTGGTACTCTAGCAGCTCTTTCTCTTACCTGTCTTGGATTGTGCATCAGGAGCTGTAATCTCAACTATTAAATTCTCTAAGGCTGACCCTCTGTGGTTTATCTCCTCTACAAGAACTCCCTTTCCTGTCCATTCTTCCAAGAAGACCTGGTAATGGAACACAGACATGTGTCAGAATGTGGCCACTGATATGCAGAATACACAAATGCCTGACTGTAATCAGGGCTATCTGCACATTTGTTTATATAATCTGTACTCTGCATTTCTATGGGTGCTTCCAGACGGAGGGCTCCTAGTGCTACCACTGAGAAGGGCTTCTGCAGCAATTCCATCATTTTCTCCTTAACAGATTTTCTGAGCTAAGGAAAAAGACAGAAGAAGCGGTGGGGAAAATGGGAAGGCTATGTGTGGAAGACAATTATTTATTTATTTATTTATTTATTTATTATTATATTTATTAATCGCCCATCTGGCCGGTCACCTGGCAAGACAATGACATCTGGACCCCTGTAAAATCCCATGAATGAGGCAGGATGATGGTGCCATAAAAGCCTCGCCTGGAAGCACCCTACATCAACCTGTACATAAAGTGGCTTACAGATTTCTAAAACAACAATGAATAAATAAAATTAATACAATGAAAAAAATCACAACAGATTTAAAAGCAGCATGAAAGCCACTTGACGGTAAACACATTTAAGCTGCAATTCTATTCCCACTTACTTGGGAGTAAGCCCCATTGAACTCAATGCTACACGAGCAGAAGTGTATAGGATTGCACTGCCATTCCTATAAAAATGCCCACTGAAACAAAACTGTTGGCGATGAAGGGGCCAGGCATTAAGGCCATTGCATAATCTGACTGCCACAGGCAAGAAGAGGTCCTCACTCTTGTACCCACTCACAGAACATCTGGTGGGGAAAAGCAGAGAGGGAGGGCCTCAAAAGTAAAGCAAAGTCCTTGGGCAAGTTCATATGGAAGGCGATTGGTGAAACATCCTGGACACAGGGAAGGATATCCCTCAGTTCCACTTCACAAGGGTGGAAGTGGATATTGGGCACAGAATCCAACATCTGAAAAGCTTCAGGTTTCATGTTTTGTTTTGAAACCAATATGAAAAAGAATGGCCACAATCCAGTGAAGTCTCAGAAGATGAGGGGCAGTGGTCTGGTGGGTGCAGATCAGGGGGTGACACTCCTGCCTGCTGCCACACTGCCAAATTCAGCAGCGACAACCAAAAAAATCGATGCAGTACTACTGAGTGGTAAAAAGGTCAAATTTAGCTTGTTCTCAAGCTAAATTTGGCCTCCTCCTCCTCCTCCTCCTCATGACGACGACGTATATTTACATGCCACTTTTCTACAGTAAACTGTACTCAAAGAAGCTAACAGCAAAAAAATAACTTATGGGGGGAAAATAGCTTCATAGTGGTTTGCCACCAAAATTCAGCAGCAAATTGCTGGTTTTTTCTTTTCTTTTTTGCCGAGAGTTGCCCACCCCTGGTGTAGATGAAGCAGCAGCACTTCTAATGGTCAGGAATGGGAAGTTGGTACCCTGCATGCCTGTTCACCACAGACCAACAGCAGAAAGAGAATATACCTTACAAAATAAGCAGACTGATATAAACATACAATAGCCCAAATAAGCAGGCCTGAATCTGATCAGTGCCTGGATGGGAGATCATCTGGGCATCCTATCTATGTATGCTGCTTTGTGCTCCATGGGGCAAAGCATAAATATACCTAACTTGCATGATGTATACCAGTCTCAGAATTCATTTTTTCGTGGTGCAGAATTCTGTTTGCTTTTGCTTGTTTGTTGCCATACAAAGTACACCAGTTTTGCCTCATGAACACAGCAAGATCATAGGAAGCCTACATGAGTGTGCCCGAAACAGCTTCCCGCATTCTTTGCAGCTTCAGAGGAAGCCAAACACCGTCCTGCGTGAAGAAGAGGCTCCAAATCAGGACACCAGCCCAGATACAGTGAAGCTCAGGCCACATCCACAGTTTTCATAACTCTCTCACAGCGCCAGGTTGGCCTCTGCTCCGCAACTGCACATTCCCATCCTCTTTCCCTAGCAGGCTCCTGGCCTCTTTTCACTGCCCACCTCAATTTGCTGCATCCGCTTCTCCAACTCGTGGCTGCCCAAAGAAGTCTCTGTGGCTGGGATGGTCCCTGCTGTTTCTTTCATCCACTGCCTGATGGACCCAACCAGTTTTTGGAATTCATCCAACTGCTCCTGGCAGGATGATGCACCTTTCTCTCTGAAAGGGGCAAGAAAAAGCAGGTCATTAAGAAACCAATTTAAACCTTTTTCTGTTTTGCAATTCTTTATTCATTGTATTTATACAAAACATTATATTCCAGTGGTTACACACCACTCAAGAAAGCTAACAATTAAAACCAACCATAAAATACAATTTAAAACCCCCACACACAAAACTGCTTAAACAGGAAGGGGTTTGCTATGCAGTGAAACAATGTAAGAGAGGGGGCCAACAAACCCTCCCAGAGAAACACATCCCACTATTTTGGTGCAAGCCTCTATCGTGGCTGGGACATAGGATGCTTCTAGACAAGGCTTTCGTTGCGCAGAATTCTGCCTCAAATGCAGAATTTTATGGGGTGTCCAGACAACCTGTCTTTTTTTTTAAACCACAAAATATCTATTAAAGACAGAACAATAGAATAGCTCCACAATGGGCGAGTTGCATGACATGACAACCCACCCTGGCAATAAGCCACGGTAGGTTGGTTGTTGTGTGAACAACCCACGGTGCGCCCAACAGATGATCGGGCTCACCGTGGGTTGCTCGCCCCCTCCCCACCCCACATATGGCTGTATATGTCCCAGTCAAAAACCCAAAAAACAACGAAGGAGGGGAAGTCTTTGCTGCCTGCAAACACAGGAATTTTTTAGTCTGGATAGAATGTCCTGCTACGGCCGGGTTCAGTTGAAATGATAAGATTTATATGTGGAGCCAATGTTATTCTTTACCTCCACGGTAATTGCCCGTAAGCAGCGACTTTAAGAAGATTTTTTCTGATGAAGTCATGATTGACGAAACAGGCTTTACAATCCGGATTCCTGTAATTACGTCATACTCAGTCTGTTTATAGCAGTTTTTTCAACTGTTACATACTTGCCTATACTGTTTGTTATTGTTTTTATTATTGCTATCTTTGCCTTGACTTCTGTTACTTGTTATACATTATATTCTGTTGTGCTTCTTTTGTCCCACATTCTGTGGTACTCTGTTACTGTCATTATAGCAAGCTGTATTACATTACACTCTGTCTGTTATTGGCAGTTTTCTTTTCTTCACTGCCCAATACTTGTTTGTACTTTGTTTGTCATTGACTATGATGTTAATTGGCTCTGTTACTTTTTATACCTTTATCACATTATATAATCTGGTATTTGCTGTTGGTATTCTGGTGTCATCATTATAACTTGTTACCTGTTACTCACCACCTTACATGCTGGTTGCTATAACATGCTTCTTTATTATCAGCATCTGATTACACTTAGAATGTCTGTTTAATCATTGTATTGGGTATGTCATGTAATATTTTCAAGTAAACATACTTCAATTTTTTTGCAGTTGTGTGCATTGTGGCACTCTGGTTTATTGGTTACCAGTCAAAACCCCCACATTGCCCTGTCAATAGCCCCTTTGAAAGGGGACCCAGAGTTTTGACAGCTAGTTAGCTGTCAAAACTCCTTTCCCCCAGAAAAGGTGGGATGAACTTTTGCACTTTTCCGAGCAGTAAAAGTCTTGGGGGAAAGTGCAAAATGAGCATTACCCTCAGGACTGTCAGGGTAAAAAAAGAAGAAGGATGAGGATCTCGCTGTGCAGGGGGCGTAAATCTCACCACTCCCTTTTCGTGAGCTAAGATCACTCGCACCTTCGCTTTCCCTTGACAGCTTGCCTTCTGACAGCTGTCAAGAGAAAGCATAGGGAAGAAAAAGCCTATTTGGACCTTCTTTGGGTCAGTGTCCAGGGTTGGTACCTGCTGCACTCTAACAGCAGGTACCCCCTCCCGACTTTGCCCAACCAAGGCTCCCGATTTCTGCACTCGTGGAAATGTGCTCCTGCACAGCTACGCAAGTGTATTTTTTTAAAAAAAAAAAATTTAAAAAAAAAATTTGCACACACTGAGAGCACAAAAAAAATTGTTTGCAAACTGCTGACAGCACCTCCAATGCGCCACCGGGGCACTTTGAAGGGGCTGTCAAAACAGAGATTGTGAAAGCCGACTGTCAAGCTGGACTTTGTGATCTCTGTGGGAAAAAAAGGGGGAAAGGGGAAAAATGCTGTGGCAAGCCAAAATCGTCTTGCGATCGCGGCAGGGGAAACCCAGCCAATTCTGTTCACCCCCAAGTGCCACTTGGGCGCTTGTGGGGCAGCTGGCTCTGGCAGTGGCCAGGGCAAGCTTGGCAAGAGTGGCAAGCAGTCCGCTCACCCATTCCCTTCACCCACGATGGGGATGGTTGCCTGGGTTCGGATGATGCACCAACCCATTGTGGGTGTAACAACCCCTAGAACAAGCTATGGATTGTCAGGGTGGCTTGTTGCCCACAAAGAAGTCACCCTGTGGGAATTGGTCTGGGTTCACATGACATGACAACCCATGGTGGGTAACACAACCCACCATGGGTTGTTGTGCTGTGCGAACCCTTTAACTGGTATCACTAGGAGCCCTCCATAGAGAAGAGTCTCATTATCAGATCTTAGGGCACGGGCAGACTGGTGTGGGAGAGGGTATCCTGGATCAACGAACAATGGTTTATTCCCACTAAGGAAAAGCCTGCAGCCTGAGCTGAGAAGCATCCTGCTCAAAATCTCACCTCAGCCATGAATCCCCAAGGTGACCACAGGCAACTACTCTCTGGGCCTCAAATCTGCACTGTGGCCTGTCTTACAGGGCTCCTGCATGAGGGTTTCTGGGGCAGCACCTGTGGCACTTTGAGCACCTGAAGTTGCGCGATAGAAATGCCAAGTGTTATCGCCGCCTCTTCTGCAACACTGGGCCACTTATTTAGGGTATCTCAGTTCAGGCCAACACAGTAAGGGCCAACTGCAAGGAAGAACAGGAACTGGATGCTCCCAGGGAAATCACTGCCTTAGTAGGCCAGCTTCAGGCGATGCCCGAGGCTTTGGACACAGCTTTTCCTTGCCATTTCTCCTCCTGCTGGGCAAAAATTCAAAACCAAACACTGGCTATAGTCATTGCTGGAAATGACACCAGTGGCAAAAGAATGACAATGGCACAGCAACAGACTTCTGCAAAATGTCCATGCAGAGGATGGGACGCAGGGCCATCTGAGCTGTAACATGTTTATTTATTTATTAATTGCATTCCTATACTGCCCAGTAGACAAAGCTCTCTGGGTAGCTCACAAAAATTAAAACTCTAAAATACAGCATGATAAAACATAATCATCAGGCGATCACTCGTGACCGAGTAAGATTGTCTTCCGGGATAAAAGGAGGAGATTCTAAAGAAGATTGTGTAGACTCTAGCGATGGGTCCGTAAGTGACTGTGGAGGCCAATTCTAGATCCACACAGCTTCCCACAGTGAGGACACAGGTTACCAGATAGAAGATGGTCCTGTAAAGGATTCATTTGACGTGCTTTTCGCTTAGCACGTTTCTCCCTTTCACCTTGCACTCGGGCTTCTTCAAAGTCCATGGAACCTTTGTGAAAGGCCAACCTCCATTTAGATCGTTCATGGGCCAGAGCTTCCCAGTTTTCGATGTTTATATTGCATTTTTTTAGATTAGCCTTATGAACATCTTTAAACCTCTTATATTGACCACCGATATTCCGCTTTCCATCCTTGAGTTGGGAGTAAAGTAACTGCTTTGGGAGACGGCAGTCAGGCATTCGAACAACATGACCGGTCCACTGAAGTTGGCGTTGAAGGATCATTTTTTCAATGCTAGTAGTCTTTGCTTCTTCCAGTACACTGACATTTGTTCGCCTATCTTCCCAAGTAATTTGCAGGATTTTCCGGAGGCAACGTTGATGAAACCTTTCAAGGAGGTGGAAGTGACGTTTATAGATAGTCCATGTTTCGCAGGCATACAATAAAGTTGGTAATACAATGGCTTCATAAACCAGTGTTTTGGTCTTCTTACAAATATCCCGATCCTCGAACACTCTATGTTTCATTCGAGAAAATGCGGCACTTGCAGAGCTCAGACGATGCTGGATTTCACTGTCGATGTTAGCTGTAACAGAAAGATAGCTGCCAAAATAGAGAAAATGATCGACATTTTCCAGTATTGTCCCGCCAAGCTGGATAGATGGCATCACCAAAGGATTGGCTTGCACTTGCTGATGAAGCACTTTGGTTTTTTTGATGTTAAGTGAGAGACCAAGTTTTTCGTATGCTTCTGCAAAAGCATTTAGGATAGTTTGGAGATCATCCTCTGAATGTGCGGAGACCACATTATCATCAGCATACTGAAGTTCCACAATGGAGGTTGTAATTACCTTACTTTTTGCTTTCAGCCTGCTGAGATTAAAAAGCTTTCCATCTGTTCGATATATAATTCCCACACCGGTGGGAAGTTTCCCCTCGACAAGATGTAAAACCATGGTGATGAAAATGGCAAATAATGTTGGGGCGATAACACATCCCTGTTTAACACCTGATCCCACTTTAAATGGAGCACCATGAGAGCCGTTGTTGTCCAAAACCGTTGCCGTCATGTTGTCATGGAGAAGTCGCAAGATATTCACAAATTTATTGGGGCATCCAATTTTCATAAGGATAGTCCAGAGAGCTGTACGGTCTACAGTATCAAAGGCCTTAGCCAAATCGATAAATGCCATATAAAGGGGTTGATTTTGCTCCCGGCATTTTTCTTGGAGCTGACGTGCAGTAAAAATCATGTCTACTGTCCCTCTAGAGGGGCGGAAACCATATTGAGTTTCAGGGAGGATCTCTTCTGAAATAGATAGAAGACGGTTTGCGAGAATCCTAGCAAATATTTTACCTGCGGTTGCTAAGAGAGAAATGCCCCGATAGTTTCCACAGTCTGTTCTATCACCCTTCTTAAAGAGGGTGATAATTATGGCATCCCTGAAGTCTTCTGGGATCTCTTCTCTTATCCAGATTTTTTCGATGAGTTTATGAAGATGTTGTACAAGTTCGGGCCCCCCTTCTTTAAAGATTTCAGCAGGAATCCCATCTGGTCCACTAGCTTTGTTGTTCTTCATTTGATTAATGGCTTTTTTTACTTCATCCAAAGTGGGGAGTATTGCAAGTTCCTCTTTAATTTGTTTTTGCGGGATTTGCGAAAAAATCTCATTATCCACCTTAGACTTACGATTTAAAAGGTCATAATAATGCTCTTTCCAACGCAGTGCAATAGACTCTTTGTCTTTTAAGAGTTTGGTGCCATCTTTTGATTGTAAAGGGTTTGTACCATAGGTTTTTGGTCCATAAATGGCCCTTGTGGCCTTAAAAAAGCCCCGTGCATCATGAGATTCTGCAAGTTGTTGAATTTCCTCAGCTTTCTTTTTCCACCAAGCGTTCTTAAGTTCTCTTGTTCTTCTTTGGACCTCAGCCTTTGCGCTAGCGTAGGTTTTTTTCTTGGCAGCGCAGTTAATATCATTTTGCCATATTTGGAAGGCTTTCCTTTTTTGGTCAATTATATATTTAATCTCATTGTCATTTTCATCAAACCAATCCTGATGTTTCTTAGTTTCATATCCAATAGTTTGTTCACAAGCTGCAGTAATGGAGGTTTTCAGCTTAGACCAATGGTCCTCAATGTTGTCAAGAGGTTCCGTAGGTAGATGTTCCTTAAGAAGTGATTGAAGATGAGTTTGCTTAATAGGATCTTGAAGGACTTGGATGTTCATTTTACGCCTTGGTTTCCTTCCTTGAAGCCTACGTTGGGGAGCAATGTTGATAACCATAGTGGACCGGATTAGTCGGTGGTCTGTCCAGCAGTCGTCGGCACTCACCATGGCCCTAGTAAGAAGTACATCGCGGCGATCTCTAGCACGGACAATTACATAATCCAGAAGATGCCAGTGCTTTGACCGTGGGTGCTGCCATGATGTTTTAAACTTATTCTTTTGTCGAAAGAGCGTGTTTGTGATAGTGAGATTATGCTCTGCACATATAGACAAAAGTAAGAGTCCGTTCGGGTTGCTATTACCAACTCCGTCTTTTCCAATAGTTTCTGGCCATAAATCAAAGTCACGCCCGACTCTTGCGTTAAAATCGCCTAGGAGGATAATTTTATCCTCCTTAGGTATCTCTGACAGGAGAGTGTCCAACTGGCTGTAAAAACTTTCCTTGATGTCATCATCAGCATCTAATGTTGGTGCATAAGCGCTCAAAATAGTTACCTGTTGGTTATTGGCGAGCTTTAATCGAAGAGTTATCAGGCGTTCGTTAATGCCAGTAGGAACTTCTGACAAAGAGTTCACTAGTTCATTTTTGATGGCAAAGCCTACACCATGTATTCGTCGGTCCTGCTCAGGTAGTCCTTTCCAGAAGAAGGTATAACCTCCTTTTTCTTCTTTCAGCTGTCCCTCTCCTGCCCTTCGAGTTTCTTGAAGTGCTGCTATGTCAATTTTAAACCGTCTCAGCTCCCTTGCAATAATAGCAGTCCTACGCTCAGGGCGTTCACTATCTATGTTATCCAGCAATGTCCGTATATTCCATGTTCCAAAATTCAAATGTCTTTTTCGACCGCTAAAATGGTGACCCCACTGGACGCGGTAATCCAGTCAGGGGAGAAAGAGGTAGACTATGTTTAGGGCACCTTTTCTAGCCCCCTCCCCATACGGGGTGAGCAGAGTGGATCCTAAATAGGGCTGCTCAGTCATGGATACAGCTGCCGAGCTGCTCGACTACCTCGTTCCTTGAACAGGGCGACTGAGTCTGCATCCACCGCCCATGTGCTGGTCCATGACTAGGGGCTTCCAGATTCACAGTCCTGCCCCCGTTGCCATTCGCCAGTCGCCATGGGACTTTTTTTTGTTTGGTTGGTTGGTTGGTTGGGTTGGGTTGGGTTGGGTGGGTTGGGTTGGAAGACGCCTGTGCGTGAAACTGTTTTATGTGGGGAGATCGGTGCACAACGAATCACCACACAAACTTGACAGAGTACGGCAGAGATCCAATGGCACGGTTACCCTGACGATTGGAAAACCATTCTCTGCTGCAGCCTTCATCCGCCTTCACAGCCGTTGTAATTTAGGTTTAATTATCTTCCGCCTGTTCTGCCGTTGAGGACTTTATGTTTTGGATCGTTCTTTGTCTGGTTCCTCTCCCCGGACCTTACCGCCATGGGTGACCCTACTGGGAGTACATAGCTCCCGACGGCATTGCTCACAGGATTCATCGGAACACGCAAGCCCACTCACCACTTCAAGGTGACGATCCGAAACATAATATAAGATCCGAAACATAATATAAGAGCTCTGAAAGTTTAAAACAGAATAAAACCAGAGTAAAAGCCACCAGCTTTTACTTTGATCTAAAATCACAAGAGCACACATTTAGAAACAAACTGAAGAACTAAAAAGTCTGGGAAATAAAAAGGTCTTCACTTCATGCCAAAAAGATCACAATGTAGGCGCTAGGTGAGCCTCTCTGGAGAGGGCATTCTACAACCAGGGTGCCACAACTGAAAAGGCTAAAATCCTTAGTAGCCACCTGCCTCACCTCATTTGGCAGGGGAACCTGGAGGAAGCCCTCTGAAGATGAATCATAGATCTTAGGTATTTGTTATATTAATATCCCACTTTTTTCCTGCAAGGAACCCAAGGTGGATTACAGTAATCTAAACAAGAGATGACCAGAGCATGGATAACTGTAGCTGGCTATCTCTGTCCAAATAGCTGGAATATCAGCCTAAGCTGATAAAAGGTGCTCCTTGTCACCGAGGCCATCTGTGCCTCCAGTGACAATGCTGGGTGCAAGAGCACCTCCAAACCACGCACCTGATCCTTTAGGGGGAGTGCCCCCCCTCCAGAACGGGTTGAACACCACTTCGCCGGTGCTGTGTGTATGGTGTATGGCAAGGGCATGGGCAGTGAAGGCAGGGGTGTTTCCCAGCTCCCTGGCCACATCACAGAGCAGCCTCCCCCAACTTGGTGCCCTCCAGCAGTGTTGGGACTGCAACTCCCATTGGCCATGCTGTCTGAGAGTAATGGGAGTTGCAGTCCAACACATCTGGGGGGCACCAGGTTGGGGTGTGCCATCCACCCACAGGGTGGCTCAACTGGTGGGAAGTGCAGTGCCAGCTACTGCTCGTGGCATCCTGCAATTATCACCTCTTCACAAGACCATTATAGATATTTTGTTTTCAACACAGTTTAAATCTTAAGACCATGTGGTTGTGGAATTAAAGTTGGATGACTCCTGGAACGTGGACCTCTATTTTACCCTCACTTTGTTTCTTTCCTTGATAGTTTGTTCCATCTCACTGGGCCAACTAATAAAACTATGATTAATAGCAAACACATCGATAATACACATGGGACTTAAAAAAATTACTTCATATGTCTCAGTAATCTGCAATAATGCCACATTGATGCGAGACTACCGGACCTGATCCTGCAAGGAACTACACCCACAGTAAGTCATATATAAAAGTCCATGGACAATTGGAAGTGCTGTGGGGAAGGAGAGGAAGACGACAACGTGGGGGTTGCCTACAGACCTCACCGTCTGGATGATCACAGGCTGGAGACAGACAACAATTTTTGAGAGAGCTGGAAATGGTTTGAGGGAAGTTTTGCTTCCTGTGGAAAATGTGCCTATTTCTTTTGTTCGACCTCCAGTCAAAAAGGCATTTCAGACTTTTGACAAAATAAAAACCAGAGATGAAAGCAGGACAAGAATACACACTTGACCAGTAGTGATTCCTCTGCCAAGCCACCTTCCAGTCTCTGTGAAAAATATCACCTGTCTCCACTTTTTTTCAGTACAAAGTGTTTGCACATGGGAGAATTTTGCCTCAGTTTGCCTCGGCCTTTCAGATCACCCAAATCCCCTATGACCCGTGTCCCCTGCAGGACATCCACCACGATCACACCCTGAATTCACTGAGCAGCGAAGAACACGTCTTACCTCTCCCTTGCTGCTTTGTGCAGCTGCAAGAAGTCTTTCCGTAAATTGTGCACCTTCTCCTGGTGCGAGGAAGAGTCTGCCGCTGCAAGCCCACAAGAGCTCAGCTCTGCAGTCAGATGGTCCAACGTGTCCAGGTCTTCGTGGTGCTGCTTCAACTCAGAATTCAGTTCCTGGGGGGAAAACAGGGGGAAATGTGGATGAGATGTCACCTTACGACCAAAAACACACACGGCCCAGCGCACAACTCAGCCTTGGTTCCCGGCAACACCTTCACTAAGGGGAGCAGGCTAAGGCGACGGCACAGCTCATGCCTGTCCCCAGAGGCTGTGTGGGTTTGGTGGTGGTGTGCACAGGGGACCTGCACCGGCTGAATCCCCCTACAAATTACAACAGCCAAGACATGCCTTGCGTACACGGTGCTAAAAAGGAAAAAAACAGAGTAAGCG
Source organism: Shinisaurus crocodilurus (assembly GCA_021292165.1). NCBI lineage: Eukaryota > Metazoa > Chordata > Lepidosauria > Squamata > Shinisauridae > Shinisaurus > Shinisaurus crocodilurus. The sequence goes on from CM037885.1 coordinate 36,970,737, forward strand.
TTTCTTCTGAAGTAACCCAAATTCTGCAAAAGTTGAAGATGGATTCTGCGGCTTCTGGGATTATGCAAATTCACCAGCATTCCTTTATTTCGCATGATTCATTATGCTCCCATCAGTGATGGGGAGTGGCACAGGTAACTATCCCCATGCCCTCTGATCAACTGAGATTCTTATTCTGGCACTCCCCCCTGGCTTTGTGAGACTTTTCCCCCCACACTCTCAACCACATCTCTGCAACCATAAGGGCCAGATATTTTCCGAAGACTGGGGAAGCTGAATCCAGTGGCCAATGCCACATTCTGCAGCTTTTCTGCACTCCTGCAGAATCATGGCATATACACAGCCCTGTTTTATGGCCATCTCTGCTAGAACCTGTACCTGGCTGTATCCTGGCAACAATGCATCTAACAGGAGAAGAAGAAAAAAAAGATGAAGGCCAATCCAAGATGTTTCTCCTGATCCCAGGAAGGTTGTGGTTGCAAAAAGGCATGTGTCCAGAAGCATTATTGCTACTTTACACGCTCTGGCGTTCAAAATGTTTCCCCTGGTTTAAGCCCTGCTAGCTCTGATTCAATGTAAGCCTTAACACTGACCTCCCTTGCACAGCTGTCATGAGGCCCAATTGTAAATGCATTCTGACTAATACTTTTTGCTCTTGCTACAAGAATGAGCCCCAACAACACTGAACAAGCTGCGAGCCCCTGCAACTAAAGCCGTTTTATTCCAAGCCAGACCCCTGGTCTCTCTAGCAGAGAACTGCCTACCCTAACTGGCACCAGCTCCCCCTAGCAAAACCCTTTCCTGGCCTTGCTGTGTGAGACTCCTATAACTGGAGATGCAGGGCTCAAACGTGGGGCTCTCTGCTGCCTACAAACCGCGCACTCCAATCCCGAGCAACGGCCCTTGCCCAACAGCCTCTGTCATTCCGGAGTTTCTCACCTGGATCTGCTGGGAGAAGTGAGCAATGCTATGATCAGGCTGGTTTCCCGAGGCCAGTAGCCGCGTCCGGCTCTCTGTGAACTGCTGCAGCTTCTCGGAGAGCTGCTCGAACTGCTCCACTTTGGGGAGGAGACTCTTCAGGCCATCTTCCTTCCCTTGCTGCTGCCGCCACAAGCAGCCAAAGCGCTCTGTCACCTCTGTGAGCTTGCTCTGCAGGGCTGCGGCTGTGGCACTGTCAGCCGTTTCCATGAATCGGGTCACCATCTCCCGGGTAGCTTCCAGACTGCTTTTTTGCCTGGCAATATCCTGCTTCAGCTTCTGTTAAGGGAAACATAGTGACATGCATGCTGTGAAGAGCTTGCTGCCAGGGAGAGGCCCAATGTGTCCCTTGGAACCAGCCTTATTAAAAGGAAGAAGCACTTCTAAACACTCACATGCCCAATGGCAGCCTACACAGCTATGACTCCGCCTTTCAGGTCAGTTTAGGCATAATATTTAACAAAAACAAAGAAAAGCAACAGCAGAAGCAAAACCCCAATAGCCTAACTCAAAGACACGGCTCACATGTAACAATTAACCATGGGTTAAGTAACCCAAGAAATTAAAATAATGTTTGTTTAAAAACACCCCAAACTGCCTGACAAGGATCTGAGGGCTTACAGAATGCTAGTGGCAGTAAAGCCAAGAGATAGAAGGATCTAAAACAGCCTTCCAGGATACTTGCAACGAGCCATGGGGGACTTGAGCCGCCCAGTTCCCTCTCCTCTCCCCATGCCCTCCATGTACTTTGGGGGGTGGGCCACTGTTTTCTGCGTCTCAAATACTCTCAGCCGTATACTTAATTGATAAGACTCAGATTTTGATGGACTTCTGGTTTCTTTAGACCAGCCTTCCCCAACTTGGTTCCCTCCAGGTGTTTTAGACTACAACTCCCACCACCCCTGACCATAGGCCATGATGGCTGGGGCCGATGGGAATTGTAGTCCAACACATGTGGAGGGCACCAGGTTAGGAAAGGCTTGTCTAAAGAATCCAGAAGTCCACTGAAATGTGAGTCTAACAATTAAGTCTATGGTTGAGAGTGGTTGAGACACAGAAAACAGTGGCCCATCCCCAAAGGGACATGGAGGGCATGGGGAGAGGAGAGGGAGCTGGCCTGCTCAAGTCCCCAATGGCTGACTGCAAGTATCCTGGAAGGGGGAGGCACTGGGTTGGGAGGATGTGGGGCGTGAGGTTGAAAAACTCCTTCGTTACACTCTAGAGCAGGGGTGGGCAGAAAGCAGGTCTGTAGATCTTTGGGATTTCAACTCCCAGCATTCCTGACCATTGGCTATACTGGCAGGGACTTCTGACAGCTGAAGTCCCAAACATCTGGAGATCTAACTTCTGGCCACCCCTGCTCTAGAGCAGTGTTCTCCAATCTTGGGTCCCCAGATGTTTTTGGCCTACAACTCCCAGCATGCCCCAGCCAGTGCATCTGGGGACCCAAGGTTGGAGAACACTGCTCTAGAGGAACGATTTGGTCTCCAGAACGGCATGTCCCCGTCTCCTACCGCAACTGCAACCACTATATAGTGATAAAAGTGCTCAGTTTTGGAAATAGCAACCTTTTAGCATTATATAAACACAGCAAGAAGAGGTCCTGGGGTGGGGTCCTGAAGCGCCCTCCCCCCTTACCATTCCAGGCTGGATTAGGAGCACCCTCTTGGGGACTGGGGGTATGCACTGCAACACTGTGTTGCACGCCTCACTTGTAATAGAAATTCTAGAATACCTTGATAACCCTTGAGAATTGGCAAGCTTTTTATGTATTTATTTTTAGTTTTGCATTGCTTTTGGAGTATGTTTAAGTAAATGAGGAGTGTAGTCTGATGCACTGTTGGGACCAGCTCTGATTTCCTTTGGGCACAGAAGTTTATTATTACTTGGGAAGAAATCCATCAATGGAAAGCTAAGAAAAATCTCTTACCGTGCTTGTGGCAAGAGCCTCCTGAATGGAGGTGGAGGAGAAAGTTGCCACATCCGCTTTCTGGAGATTTTTCTCAATCTCAGCCATGGACTGAAGGAGGCTCTCCAGTCCCTCTTGGACGCTCTGAGATTGGGCAATGGACTTCTGCAAGAGATCTGAGCGCTCTGCCATCCGGCAAGAAAGACTCTGGAAATGGCTCACAATGGAATCTAAGGGAGCACCAAATGAAATGCAGATCACATGAGGGAAGATTAAAACACTCAGTATTTCCCATACAAAATGCCATGGGCTATGCGGAATCCAGCCTGCAAGGGCTGTTCAGTCACATAAGAAGCTGCCCAAGGTGGCCGAGAAATGCCGTTCCTTGGAGCCCAAGGCGATCTGGTGCATGAGGTGGAAAATCCAAAGGTCTCTTTCCAACTCGCACAATCCCTTGGGGAGTTCTCAGAGCAACAAGGATTGGAGACCAGCTGGCGCTAGATAATGCCCTCCAATCTCCACCATTACCTGTGGTGTGCTGAATCCCTCTGTGGTCGGGTACAGGTGCTTCGTGTATTTCCAAGAGGGACCGAGCTGCCTTCTCAAGTTTCTCCACAGGCACCTGATGCTCTGCAAGATCCTCTTGTAGGTGCTGTTCCAATCAAGAAGTGAGAGCAGCAGCAGAAACATTAGGACTGTACCAAAGAGCTGGCGGTTAATTTCTAAAAGGGACAAGGTACTGAGGCTCAAACCTGCCCAGAATCCACACCTTCTGTGTCTCGGTGCCATGCCCCAATTTCAGAAGTATGTGGCCTGACTGTGGTTAGTCAGTGCTGAGGAAAATGCACTTTTCACATGTTGGGACTCCTTCTTATGGGAATCGCACATTCCATGACTGAGACTCTACTTCAAGAAAGGCAGCAGTTCGACCAAGCCCGTATACACGTCCTAATTGGCAGGCTTATTCCAGTAAGCCACATGATGGAAGGTTTTCGATCAAATCTCCAGCAAGTAAAAAGGCAGACGTATGTCACTCGGTCTTTGTTTTTGCTTCTGAGACGACTGAGCAAGAAACGCCCCCACCCCACCCAACCCCACCCACACAACTTTGAATCCAAGGTTAGACCAGAAGTGTCTTACTTTGAGCTTCCCTCACTTACTTTGGCACTGGCAAGCTGCTTCTGCAAAATGGCCGGGTCTGAGGAAACGGGCTCTGAAAGGAGATTTGCCACGGCCTCTTCACTCTCTCGCAGCCATGTCCTGAGAGATTCTGCTACATCCTGGAATTGCTGAGAGCGATCCAGTAGCATGTTCAGATGAGAACCAAGCGCAGTGCACTGCAAGACGTGGGGAGAAAAGGATAAAGGTGTGATGGGTGCTTCTGACATCAGTCCAAGGAGAGCCATTGCCAGTCACAGACCACAGTCTACCGGCAGGCTCCTGGCCAATTTCCTGCATAACTGCCTTCTGATTGTCTGGAGTCTTGCAAAAGATACTGGACTAGGTGAATCTGGCTGATGTAGCAGGACCTTCTCATACAAGAGCGCATGCTCAGGGTCACTTTATACAGATTAGTTATGCCTTCACTGTTAAACAACCCTGAGTATGGAATCTCTCTTTGTAAATTTAACATGCACAAGTGTTCTAGTGAAAAAGAAGAAGACAGACATATGCTACACAAGGCTGAAGGCAGTTCCCCAGTGCCTCAACTCAGTTCCTTACTCTTACCCATAGGAATGTCAACTACTATGGGGCAAATACATCCTACAACAGACAGAGAAGACCCCATTATGGATATCGGCTCATGGCTCATTCATGAAGATGAGAGGAAGGTCATGAAAATCAGCTGAAATGACCTCATGAGAGAGGATGTTGCACAGATGGATGCCAACAGGACAGTCTTGGTTGGTTGTGGGATCATAAAACGTTAGCAAGCCCACTTTCTAACATGTTGCAATCACCAAGGCTATGTACATCTGCACATGTAGTAAAGGCTCAGCGGTGCAACAGGGGCACACTGAGCGAGGGGTGCAGAACCTCAGGCCCGGGGTCCCAATCTGGCCCTTCTGGGGCTCCCCAGATGGCCCCACTCCCTTTCCCCCAGCCAAGGGTCGTTTGGTTTTGTGCAATTTCCACCGCCCATTCCAAAAGGCGGGAATGCCTCTCCTGGGGTTCAGGTGCTGGAGATAAGAGCTTCAAGCTGCAATACGTGGGTATTTTGGCCCCTCCCCTTCTGCCTTTAACCCTGCCCACTACTAGAGTGCACCGCCTCCTCACAAGAGCTTCCCTGAAATGGAATCTGGCCCTCGGGCTGAAAGAGGTTCAACTCCCCTGCACTAAGCCTTGGGAATAAAGAACTCCGGCACACCATGTGACCTGCGGATCCAGGCCTAAGTTCTTTGTTAACAAAACAAAACCCTACAATGCTTGTACCTTGGAGTGGAGAGCACCATATCTCTTGGTGGCATCGTGCAACTTGCTCTTCACTAAGGTTCCAGTGGCTAAAACTGCAGGCACTGGAGGCCCTCCAGCCTCAGCCGTCACCATCTTCTCTGCATCCAGCACTTTCTGCCCTGACATAGTAACAAACCGCAAATCCCCCTTGTGGGAGATCACATCTTCAGAGAAGCTGCTTTGTCGGTGGAGCATAGGCTGAAGGGATTCGAGGCTGCCATCTCCCTCGTGCATCTTCTCCAACTCCTGCTCAGCCTGTTCCAGCCAGGCCTCAAACTCCATGTGGTCCTGCAAAAATTTCTGCAGCTCCTCATGGAGTGCCTGCACTTGCTTGAGCCGCATCTCTGACTGAGACAAGGCAGTGGCATACTGGTCCTTCAGCTCTTCTAGCCGTCCATGTAGTCTCTGCTTCTCATCTGGCATTAGATTGTGGCCTTGCTTATCCAGGAAGGCCTGGGCTGACTGCGTGGTTAGAATGATGTCTTGCTGCTGAGAGAGAAGTTCTTGGTGGCGGACCTGAAAAAACAACATTAACACATTGTTAACACTGGCATCTGCAAAATTAGAACCTAGGCCCTCCCATGCCAGGGAGGGAAGCCTCAGCTACCTTCAAAAAAGGGAGAAGCTTCTACAGTTCTGCAGTTTTCCCAGGCCCTGTTGGCTTCTTCCAATTGGCTGGGAGCCCTATACAATATTTAGTTATTTATGGGAGACCCTGACTTAAAGCCAAATGGATTCATAGCTTAGTTGGGATTTGAACCCAGGCCTTTCACTCAACCCTCATTCACCAGACCCCTCCTACCTTCAAGCTCTTGTAGTGCAAATTGAGATCCTCTTCAACTCTTTCCACTTCCATCAATTGACCATCAAGATTATCTTGGACTCTTCCATCTCCATGCTCTCCAGCTACTTGTCCCACTGGGTGGAGTTGACCTTCTGCAAACTCTCTGTGCTGATCCAATGAAGCCACCCAATGGAGAAGGGATTCAACCTTACTCTGATTTTCTTCAAAGTCTTTGACAGCTCTAACCTGGAAACAAAAGTTTGAGAAGATTACAAAGCAGAAATCCATTAGAATTAATTTCTGTGCTAATGCCATGGGATCTGTGCATGAGCACAGCTGTAGAATGGGAATGCCTTTAGCAGCCTGGGTGGCTAGGACTGGACAAAAACTAGTTCACTGAGCACATTTTGCCATCCATGGTAGCTTTTATGGGTTGCCACCCACTCCCAGGTAACAATGAATGAATCTTTACCTGGGATATGAATAAATTTAACATTACCATCTGCTGCACAGAATCACAGATGTTTAAACTGCGGCCTTCAAGCCACAACAGTGTTGTTTTTTAATGCACTTAAGTGTTTGTTTTTAATGAAGAAATCCTAGTTTCCTTTTCCAGGCTGCAGGCATAATAAATACCCTGGATGGTGCTCCTCTCTGCCTGCCCCCCTATCTAGAAGGGAAAAAATCATTTTTCCAATTTTGTTCTATTTTCCAGTTTTGTTCAATTTTGTTTTCAATTGAAAATGTTCAATTTTCAAATTCAAATTTGTTGAGGAAGTCTTGGGGCTTCTTCAACAATTCTTTTATAACACAAGGTGCTTCCAGATGAGGCTTTCATGGCATCATGACCCTGCCTTGTTCACTAAATTTTACAGGGGACCAGATGACAACATCTTTTGCCACTAGTAACCCTCCCATGTTTTCCCACTGCTCATCTTTTCACTTATCACAGAAGATTTGTTAAGAAAGAAATGACGGAGTAGCTACACCAGTGTTCTCCAACCTTGGGGTCCCCAGATGTTTTTGGCCTACAACTCCCAGCATGCCCCAGCCAGTATAGCTGGCTGGGGCATGCTGGGAGTTGTAGGCCAAAAACATCTGGGGACCCAAGGTTGGAGAACACTGAGCTACACAATGTCTTCTCATTAGTAGCACGAGGAACCCTCTGTCTGGAAACATCCATAAGCTTTTGCAGACTACAGTCTGTTTTATTTTTGTTTTGTGTATGTATGTGTATATATCTCTATATCTATCTCAATTTAAACACACAGGTATGAAGGGGGGAAATGTAAAAGTGGGGTCAAATGACAATGAAATGCAAAGGCACAATCTGTGACAATTCAGTCAAGGCTGCAATCTATACCCACTTACCTGTGAATAAGCCCCACTGAAATGGGACTTACTTTTGAGTAGATACGTATAGGACTGGATTGCGCTGTAAATCTTGAATATATACAAAATAAACACAGTGACCACTGACAACAGCAGTCACTGGCAAAAACACAATAATCCTAGCATTACTAGGATTACTACTAGTTAACATCTGTACTGGGATAGGAAACCATTGTCTCTATTCATGCTCAAATGGATAAAATCAGATTCCTTGATAAGGCGTAATTCAGCTATTTCATGCTGGAGTCTATCTTTTAAGTTCCTTTGTTGAAAAATGACAACCTTTTTTGCATATATTTAAGCTTTAATGGAATGGTCAAAGACCATACATTTTGCATTTCATTGCCATTTATTTTTTTCTCTAACACCCATGTATCTGCCAAGTGGGCTCTAGTCCAAATGTGTTGGCCTACAATTCTCATGTTGTCTGGGGATTATGGGAGCTGTAGTCCAATACATCTGGAGGATCATGGAAGCCGTAGTCCAATACATCTAGGGAAGGGTGCCATAATACATGTGTTAGTCTTTTAAGATGCCACAATACTCTGTTGCTTTTGTTGCAACAGGGTAACTTGGCTTCCACCCTCTGGGAGTTCTCCTGTCTAGCTAATCCAAGGGAAAGGAGGGTGGAAAGTGTTTGGGCCAAGCTGCTCAGCAATGATGGAAGAGGAGTCTTGACTCTGTGGAGAAGGCAGGGCTCGAACTTGAAACTCAGGGAAGAGGCAAAGCCAACCTCATTTGCATGGCCCTGCCTGTGGAGGGAGTGAGAGGAGTGACCCTCTCAGGATCTCCTCCTCCACGGATGGCAAAGCACAGAGGAACAGCCACATGACTGCCCTGGTGAGCTCTTGCTTAAACTAAAGGACCACAGCTGGCTATCTTGGGGCCTGCCTAGGCAGAGGATGCAGGAGGCACTTGGTCCTTCCCGATCACCCAACATCCCTGGCTAGAAATTCTCTGCTCATATGTTTCTGGTCTGCTGGCCTGAAGGGGCTAAACTCCACCACCACCCCTGACCAACTCTCCCAGTAATCAAATGTTATCTGACTCCCCCGCCCGAGGCCTCCTGGTTCTCTGAGCCGCACGGGCCCTGACTGCAGCATTGGTTGCCACCGCAGCCCACTACAACTTTTGCAGTACCAGACCACATCTAGCTTTCCATAACTTTATCCAATGCCTTCCTAAATCCAGGGAGGTTCTTTGTTTCCACACCTGTTGCAGATCTTCCTAACCTCCTTCTTTCTGTCTGCACTGGAAAAATAAAGGAAGGAAGGGCTCAGGCCCATGCTGGTGCTTTACCTTTTCCGTCTGCTGCTGCACCACAGTGCTAACGGCACTCTCAAGCTCCTTCTGAGCTGCTTCCGCCCTCTCCTGCAGGGACTGGTAGTGCTCCTTAGCCTGACAGAGTCTTTCTTGCAGGGATGCCAGCTCCCTGGGGTCTAGCTTTGTTCGGTTCTCTTCCAGGAACTCCTCCGTCGCTTTCAAGATGCTTGCAAAGGAAGCTGCCCGGCTGTGCATGCTCCTCTGCAGGTCCTAATGGCAGTAATAAAAAGAATGACAACTTATTTATTTATTATATTTATAAGACACCTATAAAACAAGTTCTCTAGGCATTTAAAATTTTAAAATACAATAAAATACAAAACTCTAAAATCACAATACGATATAAAACCAACACAATCAAATACAAAAGCACATACAAAGCCAGCATGAGAAAAATGACACTCCCCTGAAAAGTTATCTGGCTTGTTTATTTAAAGCTGGCATTTATAACGCACCCCATCCAGAGCAGCTTTTAAAAGTTTTAAAAAGTCCCTTAAACCTCCTATTAAAACAATAGCATTCACACCAAAATGCATATCGACTATAGGCACCTGTTTGAGATACTGAAGGAAGCATGAGAGCTTATAATTTAACTAACAAGAACATCCACTGTTGGAAGGAAAGGACAATTTTTCATGTATCTTTAAAAAAATCCATCTTGTTGTAGCCCACCAGGACCAAGATGCACGCCGTTCATGGGACACCTCACAAATTAAAATCAACCTTGTGCTCATGGAACCTGCTCAGACAGGTGAGTCCCCAAGGGAAGTTCTATCAGTTCTGTCAATTGCAGAGACAGCCACTGAGTAACCCTCTCTCCATATTCTTGCTCTCTGATCTTGGCTGTACACATGCCCTTGCTGACACAGAGTGTGTGCCAATGGGGAAGGTAGAAGACACCTTGGCAAATTGGCCCTAAGCAGTTTGGGGCTCACATCAAGCACCATGAACCAAAGAAGAGCCATGCTAGATCAGACCAAGGGTCCATCTAGTTCTGTTCACACAGTGGTCAAAGAGCTGCCTGTGGGAAACACACAAGTAGGCCACGAGTGCACTAGCTCATTTTCCCCAGCATACTGCCTCTGATACTGGAGGAAGCATATAGCCATTGATAGCCTTATCCTCCACAAATCTGTCTAATCCCCTTTCAAAGCCATCCAAATTGGTGGCCGTCACTACATCTTGTACATGACCTGTGGCCATAAGTTAACAGAATGCCAGTGCAGATGCTGGCCACATGTGTGGGCATAAGAGGCTCTGAGCATCCCAGCCTGGTCACAAGAAGAGGCTGCTACTTTCCACGCTGGCTGAAGTTTCCGAGAGATCATCAAGGGAGGTTCTACCCAGTGATCGAGACTTTACATACACTCTCACTCCAAAACTATTCCTGTAATCATGTGCTTACCTTCACATCACTCTGCCTCTGTTCCAGCACTGAGAGGTTCCCTTCACCAGTTACTCCCTGTGGATCCAACAGCCGGTTCTCAGCCTGATTCATCCAAGAGCACAATTCCTCCAATTTCTGGCTGCGTATTGCTTGCTGTTCTTGGAGTGTCTAATTAGAATTTGAAAGTTTTAAAAACAAGACAGGAGCCTGTTAATGCCTATCAGTTAAACCGTTAAAGCCACAAATACAAGTCAAACAAGTGTCAAGACGCAAAGCATTTCAGCAGGGGAAGTCAGTGGCCTACAAGATTCATTGTCCCACTTTCTCTCTTTCACCTGCTGCAGTTTACTTTTGCTCTAGACCTAAGCCAGAACAGAGTGCAACTGGTTTAAAACTGGGTCATTTGCTATTTGCATATTTTCTTCTGCCTTAATTTCTCTCTTTCATTCATGTACAGCATCAAAGACTGGTGTTGACCCAATGGCTTTTCATTGATGGATGAATGATCACTTGAGAAATGGATAGCAAAATTTGTAGGGATGATGCAGGAATGAAAGTGGAGTGGAAGGAATCTGATCTCCTTGTAGACCTTTCCTGAAAAATCCTCGTCAATTTTACATACCGAGGTAACATTTTTCATGTCTTTTTCTCCCACTGAGGAGAAAACCATTACATCACCTGATCCCAAACATAAATACTTCCCATGGAGGAAGCCAGTCCAGTTTAGGCCACCAGGCAATTAACCCAACGTCTGCTTGCAGCCTCATTTTTGCATTCCAGTCACATGAACAAAAGATATCTGGGGAATCGTGAGACATGCAGATGGCCTTGCAGAACTGCTGTGACCCAAGAAACATTATTTCTGAGGATAGGGACTGGGGGGGAGAGAGAGAGAAAGTGTTTTGGACAGTGCACCAAACCAAACCCTAGATTATCCTCTTGGTGTACAGCAAACAGGGCATCACTGGAGCAATTGAGCATGATGTGTGACCCTAGACCATCCTTTTTTCAGCTAATGTGCAATTTCTCTTTCCCCTGGTGCCTTTCGGTCAAAACATACAAACTTGTGCCAAACGAGAGAAAGTGCTTTTTTCTGACAGTCTTTAAGCCAAACAACAGAAGCAGTTTGAGGAGGGGGAAAAGAGCACTCCTAAAAAAGCACTCTTCAGCAGCATAATGAGATCTTCTCGCATTAGGGATGAGAGTACACTGAATCTGAAAAGGCAAAGCAAACCAGTTAATACACACAGAGACAAGAGGCAGAACAGGCACACATTACAGAGGGACAATTGTTAAACAAAACGTTACTTGTATTAATAGCACCTGAAAGAGGGAGGGCGTGCAGTTACAGGGGCTGCAAGAACAGATTATGCTGAGCAAGCGTGGGGGATCCACCAAGGGCAAAAATAGACTGGATGCTAAACTCAGAAGCACATCAGGTGTTGTTGTTGTTGTTGTTGTTTCAATTATTAGCGGCTGCAGGGGGGATTTTTTAATCAAGGTCACAGCACACAGGCAGGAGAGGTTTAACTCTTCCCTCCCCCAGTTGTGAGTATCAGCGCCCCCTGCCCCTCGCTGCTATTAGCCCTGGGAAAGAGCAGCTCAGACGGGCAACCTCCCAGCCCTCCCCCGAGCACCCACAGCTGCTGTCAATTTAAAAAATAATAATCTGATGTGCTTCCCAGTGACACATTTAACATCATGTCTAGTTTCAGCCCTTATTTAAAAGGTGGTGCTCTTTGCGTTCTCAAAATATTCACTGTACATTCTCTAGATCATGGATCAGTAAAAGGAGGGCTCCAGAGCTAAATCTGCTCCCCCCCCCCGGGGCAAACTTTCCATTTCTAAAAATAAAATAAAAATAGTAGCATAATATGACTATAGTACCAATCAGATTAGCCAGTTTCAAAGTTGTAATTAACTTCTTTTCACGTGACTATTCTTGGGAAGCATATGTACATATATAATACATACAATACATTGCGGTTTGGGCAAGCTAAAATTAGTATGCTGACTGTCTAGAGCAGGGTCCCCAGATGTTGCTGGCCTACAGCTCCCAGCATACCCAGCCAGCAAGTGATTCTGGGAGCTGTAGTCCAGCAACACCTGGGGACCCAAGGTTGGAGAGCCCTGATCTAGAGGCAAGAGAGGAGCATTGAGGGAGTAGCCACTGTAGCAAAAGTCTGACAGCCATTTAAAGGGGGCGGGGGTTGGTGCCTTCATCTCCTATTCTCAAAGTGGCCCTCCAAAGAAACTAATGGTTCCATATGGTACATTTCAATGCTACAAACTTGGAACGGGGTTTCTGCTCATGGCTCCCTAACTTCACCCAAATTCCAAGGAAAGCTGGGACCTGCAGTACAGGGAGGAGGCAGGTACCCTGTCTACATTTGTATCCTGGCTGCCATATCTTAGGCGTGGTAAACAAATGACCCCCTCCCCCCAGTTCCCAGGGCTTATAGCCCACATTAATGTAGTTCACCTCATTTCACTACATAAAATTAATCTCCAGCTTTGCTAATATTAATGACAGTAATGTTTCTCTTTACTTCTGCTCTCTGTCTACCTAGGAACTTGTGTGTTTTTCCCAGGGCAAGAGACAGATATGAGTTACAGCCAGACTTTATGTTTTCAGAAATGGAGCAGCCATTGCTTCTTTGTCCCAGAATGCAAGATGTAATCTGATACACGCAACATTTACCAGTGACTAATTCATTCAGTCTGCAATCTCTATTTTGAGACTGGGTCTAAACTGCAGACTTCCTGGCCCTATTATCTGGCCTAATTTTTGGACTTTTCTGTTCTACCCCATCCTCCCCTCCCCCTTTTCTATTCTTTATTCTTTTTTCTTCTTCTTTTTTTACCACCTAACCTCATAGAGTTCTGGAGCACTTGAAAATTTGCACAATCTGTTGTGGCATTTTGATTAGTCCTAATAAAGGTATTGCCCAACTGCACATTTTGGATTTTTTCCTCATGCACCTTTCACAGCTTTTTTTTTTTTACAAACCTCAACAAGCCAAAGAGTGGAGTGTCCTGAACCTAGCATGTCCCGGGCAGCAAAACTGGCATGAAATTGACACACAATTCAAAACATGACATCAATGTAGCTCTTAAAACATGGGTCTTAAGGTTTAGGGCAATAAAATGTCAAAATCTAGCACCCTAAGGGTCATTTCACATGTTACAAAGCAACAAATCCAGGTTTTCCACACCGGGTACACTTGTTGGGACATATTTGAGAGCAAAATACTTCAAGATTAATATACTTGTTTGATCTAAGTTTTTGTCAGTGTGGCTGTTGCAGTCATGCTTTACATTTGTAGGTGTACACTTAAAATACCTTTGGTGTACAGCAAACAAACCTTGTGTGTGACATTGCCCAAAGACATCTGAGTTGCACTGTGCCAGTTTTAAATCCCCCTCCTCCCACCGCCTTCTCTCTTCCCACTCCATCCAGGACATAGATTTCATAGATCATAAGAGTTGGAAGGTGCCTACAAGGCCATCGAGTCCAACCCCCTGCTCAATGCAGGAAACTAGAGGAGGGGTCTCCCATCCAAGTAATAACCAGGCCTGACCCTGCTTAGCTTTCCATGCTCAGACAAGCTGAGCCAGCGTAAGCCACAGGCCTGTTCTAGCCTTCCTTGTTGGGAGAGGGAATTCAACCCTACCACAATGGAAAAAACTGTTTGGACTGATATTCCATTGCCCTTAGAATTGCCACCTATCTTGAGTACTTGTTTAGTGAAAGTACGGTAACCCCCCCTGCCTCACTCTCTCTGAGAAAGAAAGAACTGGGAAGTGAGACACAGAGAAAGGAGGCTTCTCTTTGCTTTGAAGAAGCAGCCAATGCCCTGTTGTGATGACAAGAAATCATTGCAAAGGGGTGCAGACTAAAAACTGTGCAAAAAGCAGCAGGCAAGTCATCAGATTAGTTAAAGAAGAAAAAAAGACACACACGCTGCTCCCTGTTAAAAACAGAGGTTGCTGCTCCACCACCGTCACCTGATCTGTCTGCTCCGCTTGCTGGAGACAGACCTGCAGGACTTCTGCCCGGGTGGCCAGTCTCTCGGAAAGCTCCAGGAAACACCGCTGCAGTTCATTCAACAGCCTCAGCAGCTGCCTGCTTTGCTCAGGGGTCAAGTCTTGAGCATGCTCAGAAATGAAGAACTGAATGTCAAAGGCTGTCGCATCAAGCTGAGCTTTGGTGTCTGCACGGGGCTTTTTCAGCTCCTGACCATGTCAAGAGAGAGCAACAGGGAAAAGCGTACTCAGTACGAACTATTTTGAGGCTGCACATACCGTATTTTTCCGTGTATAAGACGCTCCCATTTATAAGACGACCCCCACTGGGCAGTTTCGCAACCGCGCGGTTCTCTCCTCGGCTTACTTCCATGTATAAGACGACCCTCAATTTTAAGTCTAACGATTTTAGGAAAAAGTATAGTCTTATACATGGAAAAATACTGTACTGGCCAGATTCGCATGATCATCGGGAAAAGAAGCCGTGGTGGCTTCTTTTCCCCTCTTCTACACGTACCAGTTGTGCACAGCACGATTTGCCTAATTACCCTCGTGGCATGCAAATTGCTGTGTCATCCGAACCCAGCAAGCTGTGTGGCAGGCATGGCTTCGAAACCACCCCAGAACCCATGGCTTGCTATAGGGCTCTGGGGTGGTTTCGAAGCCACCCCCCACCGTGGACCTTGCTGGATTCAGACGATACGGTAAGCCACATGCCACGGGGCCAATTAGACAAATTGTGCAGCACACACCCGGCACACAGGAGGGTGGGGGGAAAAAGTCGCCGTGGCTTCTTTTCCCGATGCTTGTGCAAACCTGGCCACTGCCACATTCTATACAATTTCAAGAGGCAGGGCACTGCAAATTTTGCCCGGCGCTATCAGATGTCATCGCCCATCCAGAGCTACTTTCTCAAAAGAATATTTTCTTTTTTTATATTAACACCAGCATGCCCTTAAGTCACAGGGTGTAGTATATATGCTGGATACCTTTGTGAGTTCAGCCATCTTGAATGAGTGGCCAGGGACCTTAAAGCAGAAGAATGGTAATGGTCCTTCATCCCTATAGGGATGCTTTCCCAGATAGCCTTCAGAAGGTGACACCCTCAGAGCTAGTGGGAGGGGCAGAGAGAGACTGAGACTCAGTGTGGCGTACTCTCACCACTATGCCACACTGAGAGAGCCAGTGTGGCGTAGTGGTGAGAGTGCTGGACTGGGACTCGGGAGATCCAGGTTCTAGTCCCCGCTTGGCCATGAAACTCACTGGGTGACTCTGGGCCAGTCACTGACTCTCAGCCTAACCTACCTCACAGGGTTGTTGTGAGGGTAAAATGGAGAGGAGGAGGAGGATTCTGTAAGCCGCCTTGGGTTCCTTGCAGGAAAAAAGGTGGGGTATCAATATAAATAATAAATAAATAAATATTGTGACTGAGAGACAGGGAGGGAGGGAGGGAGGGAGGGAGGGTTTGGAGCTGTGAGGAGGCTGAAGGTGAAGCACATCTCAGGTGCAGAGTCGCTCTCCCTGGGAATCTGATGCAGGGCAGGTAGATTTCCACCCTGCTGCAAGAGTCTCGATTTGTTTCCAAAATGCTCTGCATGTACATTTGAAAATAAAATTAATATTACAAGAACAACACTAAGATTCCAGAGCTCTCTCTTGTCCAGAGGAAATGAAATCCTACCCTGCCATGTTGCCCTAGAACTTCTCACCACTCAGGGAAGCAGGAAATGCCTAGCAGCATTTTAAGTAGAAAGGAACAGGCTAGTAGGGTTACCATTTCCCCAATCAGGGGGAGGCCTGGCTTCCTAGCTATGTATTCTGGAGGGAACTAGTAGCAAGCTCAGGCACACCAGACGTTACCAAAAAGCCCTCTAGAGTTCCAGACAAACAAGAGGAAATACTTTTTCAAGCAACACATAAATCTACAGAATTCATGGCCATAGATGGTTATAACTTATGACAATCACAGACTGTTGAAATGTCTGTTGGCACAACACAGTTGTTTAGAATTTTAAATACACAGATGACAATCCTGCCAGGGGCTACTAGCCATCATATAGCTATTTTTAAACCTTGCACACACACCATAATGCAGATAGCTCTGTATGCTGGCGTGGGGGAAAGCGTCACCCGGGCAACTCAGTCTCTACTGAGGGAAGAGACCTTTGAGTCCTGCCAAAATGTTTGGGGAGAGAAAGAAAATAAGGATAGATGAGAGTCAGCTTGTGCAAGGAAAATATAGTGGAAGGAGGGAGAGAAGGGGAGGGAATGAGGGAGAAAGAGGAAGGCATCCAATCTGCCTCCTTCCCTGCGCCTCGCCCATTTCATCCACCGTGATTCCCAGGAAAGGCAACCTTAGACTATCAGATGCGAACTACGAAGAGTATGGCTACCATCTGAAACATCTGGCTTTGGGAAGCAGCATCCAACCAGACCGACCACTGACATAACCCAATAACATTCTTACACGAACTGTTATTTACAATGCTGAAAAGGGCACCAGAATGAGTTTAAGAAGCTGCCTTCAGTATAAACAAACCAGGTGCTTTCTGCAAATATTGCATAGCTGATAGGATATAGCTGATAGCTATAGCGGATAGGATAGGAATAGCTGATAGGACAGGCCACCAATTGGGAGGCTTTAAAAAGGGATTGGACAATTCATGGAGGAGAAGGCTATCAATGGCTAAAGTCCGGGTGGCTATATGCTACCTCCATGTACACCAGTTGCTGGGGAACATGGGCGGGGGGGGTGCTACTGCACTCATGTCCTGCTTGTGGGTTTCTCATGTGGGCAGCTGGTTGGCCACAGCGTGAACAGAATGCTGGCCTAGATGGGCCCTGGGTCTGATCCAGCAGGACCCTTCTTATGTTCTTAATTCACAGTTGAAAGCATGGGCTGAAACAGCAGGCCGAAAAGTGACAGCACCCAAGAGCAAAAGGCACAGAAATTAAGTTCCCTAGCGCGATGGGGAAAGCCACAAAACATGAGAGGAAATGGGTGTGATTAATGGAGCTTCCCCCTGTGGGAACTGGCGGCCTCCCTCCCTCCCGGTCAGGCTTAGCCTGAGGTGTTGCTATGACTACCATGTAGCTCTGAAGGCAGGAGTTCAGACTGCTGGCATCAGTTGTGCTGTGGGATTCGAGACCGTTGAGGAACTGTGTGGTGTCGGACACCCAGCTCAGCAGCTCTTGCAGTTTGCGCTGGAGCTTTTCATGCTGTGTTAGGATTTTAGCCTCAAAACGAAAACAAAAATAATGATTAAAACCAGAATCTGAACAAAAGGGCAAAGCAAGGTTAGCCGAAGATGTCAACCTTAACAAAAAGTGCCATTTTAGTTGACAGGCACCAAGATTATGGACCAATACAGAACCCAGACTTATTTCTGAAGCATAACTGTTGCCATAAGATGTCTTCTCCCCTCAGGATCCATGTGATATAAAAGAACACATGTAGTAACTCCCCACCCCACCCCCCAAAAAAACCTGGTTATCACATTCTGAAAAAATGCTACAATACAAGTATTTTTTAGCATGTGAAATAATAGCTATTACCTCATTGGGATATCTTTCTCAAGAACATTTTTGCCACATGGACAGTAAGAGAAATATTGGGGGAGGGGAGAGAAGAACAGGTTGCTTACCTGTAACTGTGGTTCTTCGAGTGGCCATCTGTGCATTCACACACATGGGCTCTGCGCCTGCGCTGAGACTGGTTCGGGAAAGTTCTATAGTTAAATCAGGCGGGAGCCCCTCCCCCATCGCGCATGCTCCTTAGCGGGGCTCCCGCCCGTTCCCTCAGTTCCCTGAGACCGCCTACTGCGGCCCTGGGACCGAGAGAAACATCAACATCGGTCCAGAAAAGGACGGTGAAATCACAGGACCTAACCGCTGCTGGTAGATCCATCGAATTCGACAGTGACACCGAAGCGAGGCCAGCGGGCGGGTTGTGTGAATGCACAGATGACCACTTGAAGAACCACAGTTACAGGTCAGCAACCTCTTCCTCTTCGTGGACTCTGTGCATCACACACATGGGCAGAGTAGCAAGCTGACTTACCGGAGGAGGGGACAGCTCTGCCGAAGACATTATCTGCCCGAGCTCAGACATCCAACCGATAATGCCGGATGAACATTGTTGGAGAGGACCAAGTGGCTGCCCTACGAAGGTCCAGTAGGGTCACTCCTCTCCCAAATGCCACCGAAGTCAACACCCATGTGTGTGTGATGCACAGAGACCACAAAGAAGAATCATCTTGCACAGTGACTCTTCCACTACAAAATAGTCACATGAGCTGGCTACAAACACAGATGCACACGCTGCACACAGGCTGTGTTCAGAGAAGGCCCCGAGTGCGGGTGATGGTCCAGCCATGGCTGGAATATTTGGAGCATTCCCCAAGTGATGTGTGCATTCTCCTCACTTTTTGTATGGAAGTTTCTTTAAAATTCCCAACAGCTCAGAAGATAACAGACAGCACTTCATTAAAAAAATAACAGGGAAGCAGCAGTGACCAAGTTCTCAGTTTGAAGAGAACTCAGATAGCAGCAATATTCCCACAACAGCTGTGCTACCTTGAAGGGAGATTTGAAGATGTCAAGAAAGGAATGAAATTGCATATTTACTGCACCAAACTCTTCGACTGTGTAGAAAGACCAAAACAGCAAAATTCCTACAAATACCTTGAGCTCTGCATTTACAGGGACCAGACTATGCTTCAGACACAACAGTCCTGTACACATGTCTAGCCTCACTTTCTAAAACCCCATGATGGTTCGGCTGCAAAATAAAGCTGCCCCCACCTAGTAGTAAGGGCTCCCCAATGACAGAGCTCATGTGCTTCGGCTTAGCTTATGTTCATTTACGTCTTACATACAAAACAGAGATGCAACACTGAATTGTGGAATATAACTCTTAAAAACTTTAATACATTATTTTCTTTATGAGGGGAAACTGCGGACATTTAGCATGCTTTGGTTAAAGTTTAGCAAGGCCTCATGAAATTATCTCAGGAGCAGAGGTCAAATGGCAAAGCCTTTTTTGAACTGTAGAGGCAGCAGAGGGGGTTGTGGGCTGGTTTGCATGTCTGAATGCTCTCCCCATAAGTGAAAAAGCCCTACATATAGAAAAATAGCATGTTAGGGAGAATCTGTGGCTATAACCTCCACTTAGGCTCATGTAGGGTGTACGTGTATGCATGCATGCGTGTGCATGCCCGTGTCCCCTCGTTTAACTTTTCTCGAGATAGCTCGAGTGTCAGGAAGTGTCCTGTGTTTCACAAAATATTCCTCTTGCATGAAATAGGAACCTTCTTTGAATAAAGATGGTGATTACTTGTTTAAGAAGCACCAAGTCTGGTGGCTAAACATCTCAGCCATAAGGAACGCAGTACCTTTTCTGTTTCTGCTGCAGTGCGAAGGTTTATCAGCCAAGAGGCCAAGACTTCACTCACAGAGCCAAAAGACTTTTGAAGGTTTTTGGCGTCTTTCTCCAAAGCTTTCAGTAATTGCTCAGGGACCTCTTGGGGAGGCCTGGCCACAATCCCTTTCACTGTTTCCAGATCCTGATTCACTGGAGCTGACAGGTTGTTTAGCTCTACATCCAAGGCCTGAGGGGCAAGAAGAGTCCATGAAGCCAAAATATAAGCAAGACAAAGCAACTTCCAAGGCTGGAACATGCCTGAGCCTCACACACACCCTGTCTGCTGAAGGCTTCTTAACTCTTTCTAGGTCACAGTAATCCTGTCCAAGCAGTTGAATTCACAGCTTTTGTACTCGTGTTATTATCCAAGCATGAAGCAAGATCTTGGCCAAAGAGGCGAATCAAGTAAGAGTAAAAAAACCCAATTGTGACCCAGGGACTAAAGTGCTGGACATACGTAGATAGAAGGGACCCGGGTTCAAGTTTCATCTTGACCATGAATTTAAGTACACCACACTCTCTCAGCCTCATTCACCTAGAGTGGTCTACCACACAGAGTTGGCGTGAGCATGTAATTTAATGAAGACTGAAAGTATTCAGCAAAAAAATTACAAGTGCAGTAGAAAGGATCAGTAGCAGTTACTGCCTAGATAATGAGGCAAAGGGTACAACCACAGTCTAAACCAGCTTCAAACTGGTTTATCTGTATGGGTTCATATGTTATGCGTATTTCTCCTGACCCCCACCCCCATTTCACAACATTTACTGGAAACTTTGTGCAACTGATGAAGTACAGGAGGCTTCTGCTGCAGTGACTCAGACCCTTGATTTTCAAGGCTTCGTGAGGGTGCTAAAAATGGCTTGCAAACCCAGAGGTGAAGTTCCCAGGAGTCCTGAAAGGAAGCTTCTACAACTGGGACTAGATTGAACCAGAGTATATCTAAATTACTAAAATAATAGACACTGCAAAATTCAAGGTGAGAACTAGACAGATGAAATGTGGCTGCTACCAAAATCAAAGAACCCGCACACATATTTTTCCTCTCCCTCTCATTCTCTCTCAAAACATTCAACAAACAAAAACACACGATGCACTGCACTGCACGGTTCCCTGCCCCCCCCCCCCAAATCAGAAGCCAATGAAACAAAGTGGGGGCGGGAAGTTGCAGCATGTCAAATCCTTGAAAGGAGATGATGGGCTGTTTTTGGTGGCAGGCACAAATCATCTGTGACATACCAGGACTAGAACTGGGCAAAATGCCCCATCACTAATTTCATAGCCCCATTCACTGTGAAATGGAGCGGGGGCACTTTGGTGATTTTCAGGAGGTGGGTGAAAGTTACTGGAGCCCTTCAAAGCTCTGGCTGACTGGCAGCCATCATTTTAGATTTCCTAGAATGCCTTTCAAAATGCCCCTTGGTACAAGGCATTCTTGGAAATCTGATCTAAAATGCTCACCATCAGCCAGAGAGAGATTCAAAGAATTCTGGTACGTTCCACCCAGCCATGTGGAAGAGTGAAGACAGTTTCACCTCCTCTTTCACTGACTGCACCCCCTGCCCCAAATTGGGGCCAAACATTCCAACTCTTGAAAGTTTGGCTTAGCAATAACATGGACGAGAATTAATTTTGTTTTTCCATATTTGTTACATACCAAGACTGGCATAACTGAAAAAGTCTAGCACAACTAAAATCAAAGTCTTTGGTTGAGCTGAGATTTGGTTGAGCTGTCTCCCTAGCCCAACTTTCTTTCAACTGACAAATGTGCACATTTGTGTGCAATTAACATCTTTTAGATCTTTTTAGAGTTCCCCTTTGTGCTCATGTTCACAAAAGACAGCCACTAACTTTGCATCCCAATATCTGTCCAGTGAAGGCCAGATCCTGCAGTTGTCATGAGCTAGACACGTAAGAACCGTCCATTCAGGACCAGGCGGAGGGCTCCCCAGGTCCAGCATTCTTTCTCTAACAGTGGCCACAGCCGATGTCACTGGGAAGCTCACAAGCAGAGCAAGACGAAAGTCAACAGACGTGGACTGGCCGCTCTTTTACAATCCCACCATCCCCACTGCAGTCCCACTAGGAAACTAGTCTCTTAAGACTTTTGAAGGGTCAAGATGAAAGTTAAGACAGCAGCTTCTCTTACCACTGCCTGGCAAAGCAGGTCCTGCAGCGCCACCAAGTTCAGTTCTCCAAGCGGAACCCGCTGGATGCGCATCTCAATGTCGCGCACCCTGGACAACAACACAACCAACTTCTCATCATAGTCAAGGCAAAGCTGTTTGTTGTACGGAGCCTGTGGGGTCACAGACATTGAACACTGGCTTCATATTTAGGAGGAAGGGAGATACACAAAGCAGAGCAATCTTATACTTTTCCCTTTGCATGGTCCTAGGTATAAACATTTATTGCTTGTAAAAGTAACAAATTAAGTGTTTTTTCCAGATATCATTTTTTTAATAAAAGCTTATTTTGTAAAGCCTTTGTAAAGTTTTCTTGGTAGTTGCTCCTGTCTTCTGGGACTCTCTCCCAAGTGGGGCTCATCATTCTCCCTCACTGTCAACCTTCCGACATCTGGTTAAGACTTTTTTTGGGTGGCCTTTGGCTGCATTTGGGTTTGGCGGGCACTTGTCTCTGCTGGCCTTTTAACTGCATTGCTGTCTGTTTTAGGGGCTTAAGTGCTGATGTTATCACAACTACTGGGGAACTGCAATGTTGATTATGGATCTTTTACAACGGTATTATGTTTTATTTTACAACTGTGAGCTGCCTTCTGAATTTTGATTCAGACCAAAAGGCAGGAAAGAAATATATTTAAATAACTAATAAAGTAAAACAACAACAAAGCTGCATTGCTCTCACCAGGTACCGGTAAGTTAAACCAGAGGCCTCTGGGAGGCTTTATCACTTACTAGTCACCTTTTGATTAACAACTAACAGAAGAGCTGAGCTACAGCATGGCATAGCTTGCCTCCAGAGAGAGATACTCACTTTGGCTGCCTAGCTAGCTCATTGACTGTGCACACATGCCACAGAGATTTAGTTTAATAAGGTTACCTACCTTGGCTGGCTTGGTTTGCCATCTCTCTTCTCCGTCTTCAGCCATGCAGGAGGGTTCACCAGCATTCTCGCCTTCTCTGGTCATTTTCAGGACTGCATCCTGTTGCATGTGTGGTGTTCTAGAAGAATCTCTCTTGCCTTCTGGAAACTCATTCTCTTGAAGGATTTGTGCCTCTGGCCCTTCTTTAGAATCAACTTGCCATGTCTTCTCTGTTCCTTTAGTCATGGACAGTGCTTTAACATCAATGCTGACATTTTCTCCAGCTACTTCCTGGACTGTATCCTGCTGTATGAACAATGGCAAAGAAGAATAACAGCTTATCTTGTCCTCCAGAATCTCTCTGCTTTGCAGGGCCTCTGTCTTTGGCTGAGAAGGCCCAAAGGATTCTGTGTCATCGATGGCAGTCACCTTGGGTATCCAGTCTTTTACGATAAATGGTTCTGTGGCCTTTTCTTGAGATACTTTTTCTTCTAGCATATCTACCACTACCAAGGCATCTTGGTAAGTTCTAGTCTCTTGTTCAGTTAACTTTCTGGGTGCATCTGTTTTGGGGGTAATGTTCACTTTCTGGTCATCTGTGATATTCTCTTTAACTCTGACTTGCTTCTTTTCTTTTCTAAATGCTTGCTGGTCCTGACTCTTAACTTCAGCTTGTTCTAGTGTGACCAGATTGCTCATCACCCTGCCAAATATATTCCCCTGGAAGGATTCTCTAACACCAGAGGTCAACTCCTCCTCAATCCTTTTCATCAATGTTTCCTTGGAATCTGGGGCAGGAAGAGATAGTCTTTCTTGAGAAGATTCTGTTGGGACAGTAACCTGCTTTTTATTCTTTTTTGTTTTCTTCTTCTTGGTAGTTTTTACAGCAATACTTTCTAAAGTGCTAAGATCCTGGGTTCTTAATAATTCAGTTTCTGGGCTTGGTAGTTCAACTTTGGTTTCCCCAAGCAACATTTTATCCAAGGCCTGCTTCTTGGACTCAGCAACTGTGGCAGGTACTTTAGAATGTATGTCAACTTTTTCTTCCTCACCTATAGAACTGAGTTCCTTTGATGCTGACACCTCCAGAGATTCTAAGCAGATGGTTCCCTGAGCTACCTCAAGGACAACGGCTGTACTATCACTCTCTTTCTGAGAACATTTTTGTTCCTGGTCATCATTATTTATCTGATTCATCATGACATCCTCCTGAGACGCAATTCCTTTCCATTTCTTTTCAATCACTTGATTGCATCCTGCTTGCTTTTCTAACTCTCCTTTCCAGAGTTCTTTCCTTCTCAATTTACTTCTCCTACTAACATTTTTTTCCTGGCTCTTCACTCTTGTGGCTTCAACTGGGTCTAACATTAAGGTGAGTTCAGGTGCCAGCTTGCCTTCCCCTAAAAACTTTCTAGCTAAACTGTCCACAGCAGAAGTAAGAGGAAGGGAGGGTGTTACTGTCTCACCCAACTCTTTCATCAGCGTCTCCAAGATTCCTTTTGGAGAATCAGTAATGGTGTCTTCAGATGTGCTGCAATCCATTGCTTCAGATAGCACTTTTTCAACATTACTCTCAGTAGCAGTTTTACAAATGGACAATATTTCAGTCTCTGAGGTACTATTTTGCAGCAACAGCTGTGGCTGGTAACCTTCATATTCTTCCAAGTCCTCATGTCCAGATCCATCGTTAGTTATTGGAACACTTTCTTCAATTGTGCTGGCTAATTTCTTGCTGACTAATCCTTTTTCAATGGCTGCTTTTAATGTTACCCGTTCTCCACTCTCAGCACCAACAATTCCTCCAGTCAAGAGCTGATTAACAGCAATGACTTTAGCGGTATCTTCATCCACCACTTCCCGTTCCAAAGCAGATGCCAGCGACAACCTTTGGCCAGTAGAAGTTTCTATGATGCCACCTGTATCTGCCTGAGCCTGCAACAACCTTAAGGCAAGCATGGGGTCTACTATGCCAAGCTTAACTGCCTGAGAACACAAGAGTACATTCCTGGTCACTTCATCTTTGAGGTCTCGAAAGGGAACAACCTCCAAATATCTCTGCCCTGATTCAATGTCAATCTTGCTCTCCCTGACCAATTCTGAATACGGGACCAATCTACAGCTCTCTGGTTGAATGGCTGCATGCTTCATTTCAGAGGATACCAATGCTTTTTCCATAATTGGCTTGGGCAATAACCCTTCCTTCACAGCTTTAGTCAATGTAATTTTCTGGCCAGAGACAGGGTCAAATATGCTTCCAGTCGTAGCTTGTATCCCTTGAACTTTGCTTTGAAACTCTGAGCTGACTAGTCCCAGGGATATGGCTTGAGGTAAGGGCATGAGTTTCTTTGTTTCTGGATGAATATACTGATGCAGGCATACACTTTCTGCCTTTCTGAGATCTTCGTAGAAGCCATGGTCAATCAATCCATGCTCCATAGCACCCTCTACTGGAAGTCTCATGCCTGTCTTGTGGTGAATGATTCCTCCATTGGCTATCTGCTTGGTCAGGAGTTGAAAGGCTTTCTCCTTGGACAGAAGTCCCTTTTCTACAGCCTGGGTGACTGTCAAAGGTTCTTTAGTTTTAGGATCTAAGATACCACTTATTTCAGCCTGCAAAGCAATTAGTTTCTCTTTGGTTGCATCGTCAACGCCCTTCCCCTTAAAGGCTTTCTCTAACTTCTTAAGATCTTCTTGAGTAGGTCGCTGTATTAGGCCAAGGTTGGAAGCCAATGTGACTGACATTTTCTTACCACGCTTGAAGTCAATAATTCCACCGGTAACCACCTGCCCTTCCAGAATTCTTGCAGCAGTTTCTTTGTCCAACAGACCAACCTCATATGCATCCTTGATGGAGTAAATGGTTTTGCTAAGTGGGTCTATAACACCGCTTATGGCTTGATCAGAGGCCAGAACCTTCTGCAGAAGTTTCTCATCCATCAGTCCTTCACCAATTACTTCCTCAGTAGTTAATGATTCGCAGGTCTCTGCATCAAAAAAGCTGCTGAACATTTTCATCTTGCCCAGCAGTTTGACAGCTGTGTGGCTGGGCACAACTCCACAGGCAATGGATTCATCCAGGAGCATCTTCTTTCCCGTCTGTTCATGAATTATGCCACCAGCCTGGAGCTGTGTTAGCAACATATTCAGAGTGTTGTCTTCTCCTAGTTCTATGGACAGTTTTGGCAACACAGAACTATCAGTTTGATGGAAATGTACCACTTTTCCTTCTATACCTAAGTGTCTTTCCTTAATATGCTCATCTGTAGTTTTCCCTTCAACTTGGTAAAGAAAGCTGTCTATTGACCCATTTTCCACTTTTTCTATATTTAACAAATTCATAGCTTCAGCACCCCCATTTATTGTTGCAAGAGTCACCTCTTCCAAAGCATTCTCCTTCAAGTTTTGAGATTCTTCCACCTTCTCAAAATCACCAGTAGACATATTGGTTTCTTTTTCAACATCATTTCTTCTGATTTCAGAGATTCTCTCCTGCTCTTTCAAAATCATCTTCTCCTCCTCTGCTGGTTCTTTTGCAAACTTAGCATCTTCCCATGTGACCTCCATATTTGGAGATTCCATTTCAAAGCTGGAGTCCTTTATAAATTTGCACAATGGCCATTCCATTTCACCCCTGCTCTGGATGATCATCAGTCCTTGCTCTCTTTTGGGGTCATCTATTTCACTTTTAAAGTCTCCCACGAGATCCACATCCCTCTGCTGCTTCTTCACATCCACACTACTTTCTTCATCTTTCACTGGAAGATACCCAATTTCCATTTCAAACTTTTCAGCAAGTGAACAAATGTCCAATGGCAGATTTCTTTCAAGCTCTGTTTCTGATGCAGATGAATTAAATTTGAGCTCCTCCAAAGCAAATTCGTTACAAGGTTCAGCTTCCACAGTTGCAATCTTCCCTTCTTCCTCATCCCATTTTTGGGGTTGGTTTCTGCTAGCTTCTAGGGGGCAAGTGTTAGACCCATTCTCTTGTGCCTCCAGAAGGATTTCTGAAAGGTTGCTTAGCTCCCCATCTACTAGAAGCAATTTTTGGCCATTGTGGATGTTGACATAGCTGTGGGTCATCAAATAAAACAATACCCTTTCTTCAGAGCTTCTTAATGGACACTTGCTTTGGTTCTCATGATGTGTTGGGCTATCTGAGAAGAGGGTGCTCCTTTTGAGTCTGCTTGGCGAGTCTGATAAGGACATATTTGGCATGATGTCAGGAAGGTGGGTTGATTTTAGTTTCTTGGCCGCACCTTTGTTCAGGATCCCACAATCAACAGCTTTGTGCCAAGGCAGGATATCTCTGGTTTCTGGTATAAAAAGTGCCTTGATGCATTGCCTGTTGCTAAGAATCCTATGGGCTAGCTCAGAAGACAGGACACCCTGTTCCAGTGCATCCACAACAGAGAGAATATCACCTGACTCGGGCCACAGAAGACCCATAAATGACCAAAGGGATTCCAGGATTGCCACAGCAGTTCTTGATGTTACTAAGTCTTTCCTTACTGCTTCATCCAGTGAAAGTCTCTCTCCTGTAACCGTATCTATAATGCCACCTGTCTGTAGTTGTCGGTCCAGAAGGGCACAAGCCAGATCTTGGTCAATCAATTTATGTGTTACAGCCTCATCCACAGTCAATCGGTGGCCACTTTTGGGGTCCACAATGCCACCAGCAAAAAGCTGGGCTTCCAGTAACCTCACTGTTACCTGCTTCTCTATCAGCCCTTCCTGAATTGCACAGAAGATGCTCACTTTCTGGCCTGATTTTAAGCTCACCATCCCACCTGCTAGCTGTTTGACTGGGAGTAACCTCAGCCCTGTCTCCTGGTGAAGGATGCATTGCTGCATCAGGTCATTCCAGCTAATTTTCTTGGCTGAATTGGGGTCGATCAAAGTGTTGCAAGATCGCAGGCAAGATGCCAACTTCCCATGAAGATGTGTGGTAATTATACCTCCTTGAAGAGCCTCTTCTAAGCCAATTCTCCTATGGCTGGAAGGGTCTATGAACCCCCCAGTGAGAAGCTGCACTTCTGAGATTTTCAGCCCAATGCTTTCACTGATTGTTACCATCCTCCATTGCAACCACAATAGGAAGAAATGGCTTGCATTTGAGGTTAGTCTTGTCTACCAGCTGGATGGCACTCTGCAGTTCCTGCAGCACCTGGTAGGTCCTGCAGTTTATGATGCCTCTTGCCAGGCCTTCTGCCAGGGAGAGCTTTTCATTGGTATTAGGAACCACAAGGCCAGCTGAGATCACCTGGGCTTCCAACAGTAGAAGGCCTGTTTCTTGGTCTAGGAGACCTTTCTTCATAGCCCCAAAAACAGGTAAGACTTCCATTGTGCCAAGGTCTAGCACTCCTGCAACAGTCTCAGTTCCCTGGAGAATGGGGGGGGGGGGGGGAGAAAGAGAAAGAATTCAAGACCAAAGAAACCACCAAGTTTTAATGCAGAAATGATTGACTTCAATGCACCCCAAGTCCAAGGATGTCTCAGTCTTCTAAAGATACTGTGATCACTAGGCTAGAGAGCAGATCCCCAGATGGGTAGGAAATTTACATAATGCTGATCACTATACAGCAAGCTTACAGATGGGGGGGGGATATAATATGTTGTTTTCAGTAGCACTTTGGTGCTCAATCTAGCCACCCAGATGTGGCATCACTGAGACATTTTGGATACCCATCAAGAGCAACAAAGCAGCAAGAGGAACCTAGCAGCCACAAAGCTCCACATAAAGAACAATAGGAAAGAGAGAAAGAAGCACCAGGACCAACAGCCATGCATTCACCACAGTGCCCATTGTGTTTTTATATCCAAAAGGAATGGAGACAGATTGCACAAAACAATAACAACACAGCTCACCCACATGAAGCACAGGAAAAGAGAGAAGGAAGGAGAGAGAAGGACACACATATCTCCCCCCCCCCAAGGATTCCACCAGCTTCCTGTGAACTTAGTTGTTATAGTACCCGCAATAGGTATGACAACCTGGACTTGGCTGGGAAGTGGCAGTCCCATGGAAGAAGTTTCATCCATGCTGTCAAACTGTTTCTGACTGCACAAACAGCAGCCTCCTGGGTTCCAGCACAAGTTACCCCTCACCATGGGATTCCAAAAGGCTTAACAGGGCAGACTCATTAAACTGCAAAAGTCCTGGCTGGAAGAAGCCTGGGCTGGGAGAATCTAGCATTACATTCCGTTGCACATGCAGGTGGAAACACTGGGACTGATTGTCCATGTTAACTTTTCAGGATCCAAATCTACAAATATCAGGACCCAACAAAGACCTCAGACACTGCTCACAGGTTCATCTTCAGTGAGAAGGTAGATAATGGAGGTCAAAACTGTCACCATTACCCATCTCATCCAACAGTTGCAGCTACAGAGGAGTGCATTTTGGGAGGTTAGCAGCTATGTCCAGCAGACTAGACTGATACTCTAAAATGCATCCCGTGGTCCCATGCAACATGCAGGGATTCCACAGCAAATGAGCAGGGGTCCTTTGAATGGCAAACTGATGCCAAAAAGGGCAGAGATATCACATGGCCAACCAATCCCATTTCTTTCACACACACGCTCATCACTCAGGGAGTCTTAAAAATTTGATCCGGCAAACAGTGTATATAGCATATTTAAAGCCTGGTCCTGTCTTCCCTCTGATCCATAGATCATTGCTATTCCAACGCTACAGAAGTGACTAGCCCAAGGCCACCCAGCTAAGCTGCAATCTGAATTTGGAGCTTCCCAGTATGTCCAAAACTCTGCTAGAATAGACAAGCATAACCAGAACTTTACACATACAGTACTTGGTTTGGCACTTTACAACTGGAAAGCCAGGGAAGACGAGCCCCACGTTTGGGGGACCACTGCAGATCCCACAATGGTTGTGGGGACTGGATCACTGAAAGAGCACACCTGGTCCATAGGGGCATGCTGGCCATCGAGATCAGTGGTAGGTGCAGTGCACAGGTGAACAAGCCTCACAACTTCGACACCTCCCAAGAAGAGGCGGTGATCTTTCTGACACACTGCAGCCAGGATGTGGCCCTGATAGAACTTCTCTTATTTCATGGCCCAGCAGGGGTGGGTTGGAGACCTCCAGAAGAGCCTTCAAAAACCTCTGACAGCACAGTCAAGACTCCAAACATGCATGTTCAGATATTAAAACAAGCAAGAAAAAGAAGAGAAGGACAGGAGTCATAAAAGGCTTTTTACTTACCAGAGTTGTGGGGTTTGCCGTGAGTGGTTAAAGACAGAGCCTTTATGGAGCAGCTCAGCCGTATGGCGCGCACACAGTGTAAAAGCTGAGGGTTAGCGTCCGGCATGCGACTGTTTGTTTTGCACAAAAAAGTAGAAAGAACACACACACCCTGCAACCCCCCAACTTTTCCTCATTTCTCAAGTGAGGTTTTTTGGTGTAACCTCCAGATTGTTAGTTTAAAAAAACGACACAAGAAAATTGTAAGCAAGGATGGCAGTTAATCCAAACAGTAACTCAACATGAAACAGAAACCAAACAGGGACACATCATGCTCAATGCAGAGAGTTCTGCCTTTTGGAGGGTTTGTGTGTGTGTGTTTTATATGCAGTTTCCTCCACTCAACCCATTGCTTTGAACTGCACAATCATTCTCAACCAAGAGTTGGATGTTTTCCACAAGAAAAAATGTTTAAAAGGTCTCCCAGAGGCTCCCTGCAACAATGAAGCTCCCAATCCAAATGGGGAAAAAAATTCATTCACAAGTGAAGCCTAAGTATCCTTGGAAAAAGCCCTCTCCTCTTTCAGCCCTGCCCCCTCCCCTCCGTGGCAATACTGTCTCTTTGTTCAGGCCCTGCTGCTTCACTTGCAGTGGCTCTCTCCCAGTTTGGGCAGCCAGAATTAAGGTGTGCTAGTTCTTGTAAGACATGAGAGCGATCAAGGAGGACAGATCAGGAGCCTTTGCCTTTCCTGAGCTGGATGGAGCATCTGCTCCTGAAAAAATGCTCAGCTAGAGGAAGATGGGGGATGGGATGGACGGACAGGACACCACAGATATAGTGGTCTCAGGATAAGGGAGTACTTGATAAAACAGCATTCTAATACCGACGATCCCTGCTGAATGCTAGTGTGCTTAGGAGTGCATCCAAATAAAACTCTGGCAACCGTGTCTGCCTGGCTGAGTTGGTTTGCCAGTGCTTCAGAATGCAGGGAGCCAGAAACCATTACAACACAACTCCACACAGATGTACATATTGCATTGGACACATGAATATCACACTTACATACACATAATATACAGGTATATCCAGATAGGACTCCAGAACAGTAACAAAGCAGTAACAGAGGCAGGACGGATGTTCAAAGACATTTTGCCAAGTGCACAAGGGAAGATGGCATGAAGTGGAGCTAAAATGGCTGCGGAAGAAATGTATGGAAAGAAGGACCAGTTTTTGGTCAATGAAAGCTTTATGGCAGTGGAGAATCCTGTTATTGGAATAATGTGGACTGTCTTCCCATGGGAGGATGCAGGGGTGGTGGTGAGGGAGAAAAATTAATTGTCCTCTTATTCACTTCTGATTAAACTGTATTTCAGCCAGTTTCTTAGTTCCCTTTACTGCCTATTATGTTCCACTCTCACTTTGCTTTTGCCACTCATGTGTCTTCCTTTGCTTCCCCTTACACCTCAAAAAGTTGTAAATAGGCAGCTTCACTATAGTATTGCTATAAGGAAGCTGCATCTGACAAACTTCTCCATGAAAAAGATGCAGGAGCCCTTAGTGGGCGACGACTTTGGCATCCCTCATCTGTCACTCACTAAAACCCAACAAGTTTATGAAACTCTCTCTTGGCTCAGCCTTCAGTAACCAACTCAGCATAGGAGGATCCTCTGCAGGATGCAGCAGAAGGGACACAGAATGGGATGGGGATTGCCAACGTGGACTTCCAATAGCCTCCAGGCTGTGATGAAGAGAAGATATGCAGCCACCCCTGGGGAAAGAGTCCTGCAAATGAGGGTGGTCCTGGGAAAGGAGAGGGGAGGGCTACCTTATGGGCTGTCTCCTGGGCCATGTGGCTCTGCAGCTGTTGGAGCTGTTCTGCGGAGTCGGAGCAGAGCTGAGCATAAGTCTCCTTCAGGGCATTCAGCTGGGTCAAAATGTGTTCCTTCTCCTGGCCAGAAAGCCTGTAGGATGGGATGCAAGACATCTCTTAATAGAAGCACAGCTATCTGCCACCCTAGAAGAAGCCTACTGAGATTCTGGCAGATTGCAATATCATCATCTCAGACCCTGAATAGAAGGACATATTATACATTAAGCCAGACAAGCGGTTGACTCTAGCCCAATGTATCTTACTGACTGGGTTCAGACAACACGATAACCCAGTCACGGGTTGGGTATGGGTTGAGTGTAGGTTGTCATTGAACCGTGGATTGTTGTTGAAATGTGAGTTATTGTGTTGTCTGAACCCAACTGCACTAACAAGCCATGGCTTATTAACAATGGATAACCCATGAAGAGAACCCTTGGTGTGTTGTTGGGTTGTGAACTGTGGGTTGTTCCCCATGGTTTGTTTTCTCAGCTGGGTTCAGACAACACAAAAATCCATATTTCAATGACAATCCATGGTTCAAGGACAACCCACACTCAATCCTTGAGTGTGGGTCATCGTATTGTCTGAACTCAGTCATTCTGTCCAGCTGCAGCTCTCCAAGGCCTCAGGCAGAAGCCATTTGTAGCCTGGCTACCCAAGATAATTTAATAAAAGGTAACAGGGATTGAACCTTAGACCTTACACATACAAAGCACGTGTGCTCTACCATTGAGGAATGCCTTCTTTCCTTTCCCCCAAGGCCCTGGAAGAAAGTTATATCTGCTTCCTTTGTGCTCAGATCAAAACACTCCATTAACCATGACAACCTGCAAATCAGGATGACTCTGCTGTTCTCAAGAGGGACTCTCCTCCTCAATGCTGGCCCTTCCTTTCCCCACTCTCACGTTCCTACAAGACTACTTCTTCAGATTTCCACCTTTGTTTTCTCTGGATAACAACTGTGAATCTTAACAGCGTAGTAAATAACCCAGGTTGGAAAGGTGGAGAGAATTAAAAAATATATGGGCAAGAAGCTTGAACTCCCCCCTCTTGCATTGACTACAAACAACTGCATTCTTCCCAATTCATGTTGTACTCTTCCAACTCACTTGTGGCTGTGCTTTGCAAGGAAGATCTGGGCAGTTTTGACAGCTTCTGAGACCTGCTCCTTCTTCGCAGCCAATTCCTCATTTAGAACCTGATGAAAACAAGGAGGAGGCAATGTCTAAGAGGGCAAGGAGAGTGGTATATGTCCAAGAAACGTGAGCACTGGAAGAAGCTCAAGGACAACTGACCAGTAGATCTGGAAAGATCAACCCAGCAAGACTGATCTAGGCTTTGTCTTGTACTGCTGACATGTAATGAAGAAGAAAGCATAAAAGGAAGTGAGGGCCCCCCTGCCCTTATGCACCTGCTGCTCCAAGATGGACTTCTCAATATCTCCTAGCTTTGGTGGGATGCTCTTCAGTGGGATGCTTTTGAACTGTGCACTCTGCTTAAAATTTGTGACCCAGCCCAGGAGTTCTTTCACCTTGTACACATGCTCTTGCTTCTCTTCCTCCACAACTTTCTGCCAAAAAACAACAATAATAAGAACATGGAACATAGACACGGACAAGTTGTTTCACCACCACAGTCAAATGCTTCCTATATGCATAACAAGGTAAAAACTGCTCGGTTGGCTGCCTGTCTCCAAGCCCACACTGGGTAACTGTTGCAATGAGCCACTGAATGCTCACAAATATTCTAACTTGCTCACTATAAAGAATGCAGACAGTGCAAATTTTGTGAGGGAAATGAATGTTAAAGTTGGAGGTTACATAGGATACAGGGATAAGGGCTGAGGGGGTAGGTGGGGGAAGCAGAAGGATGCTGAATGTTCAGTAAATTCAGGAGATTGGGGAGGCAACATCCCAACTAGGTCCCTCCTTAGTCTTTGTAAGGATGGGGATGGGGAGAGATAAAATAAAGTATAGAAATTGAACAAAAATTAAGGCAAAACTCTCCTAATTCAAAGATCTCTGCAGCTCTGCTGAACCCCCACATTTCTGATGCTAGGAAGGGCCTCCCTGGCAGGCACAGAGAAGGGCCCTGCCCGTCCAGAGCAACCCCAAAATGGTAGATCCTGCCTCCCTTCAAGGGGAGGAGCCTAGTCCCAAAGTGTTTCAGGATGCCCTCCTGCGTCAGGGTAAGATAGATGTGCACTATTGGCAAGAAGCTGAGATTTTGTGATTCTACATCACCCAACAACATGCTGCTAATTGCTGAAGCCCCAGTGCCTCCAAAGGATGGGGGCCAAAACCCCAAAGATTCTATGGGACAAATAACACTGCCTGACCTGAGTGGACGGCAACAGATTCACAAGGCAGGTAGGTACCACTGAACAGCCTTCCTAAGTAACATGCTTACTTCTTCCTCTTCCAGGCGCCGGAGGGCGTCACTGATGTACTTCACGTGCTGTGTGGTCAATGTGACCAGGGCTGTGTATTGCGTCCGTAAATCCATGAACTAGGAGGAAGAGGTGGGGGGGGGGGGGGAGAGAGAACAAGAAGCACAAGGAACATGCCTATTAGAGACAACAATAATAAAGCATCAAACCTTGTACTTTGCTCTTAAAACACATCATTTCTCATTCTCGAGAACATGAAAAAATTCCCACTCACAGCACGAAACAGGCGGGCATTTATACAGAGTCACTGAAGTGCAGCGACCCTGGCCATAGAAGGCGAGTGACCACTACATAAGTAAATACACACACACAGACACGTTTAAGGTCATTGAGCCAGACTCTCTATTCCATGGATGGGCAACTTCTGCTGGTCCAGGGGCCAATTCCCTCTGACCCAGAACCCAGTGGGGGCTGAAATCTCCCTGGAAATGCCACTGTGCCACCAAATTTCTGCTGGAGTTTGGTGGTACAGCAGCAACAGAAGAGACTTGACTCTGCTATTATACAAGGCTGCTGGGTAAATGTGGCCCACCAAACAGTCTGAAGGCTGTGGCACATGACACTATGTGACCGCTGAAGCCATGCAGGTTGGTCTGTAAAGCTGCCAGGATGGAAAACCACCTGGGAACCTTCATGTAATCACGATAGAAGCATTTAAAAAATCATTATAAAAGCACAACTTCAATATTGCTTGTGGTCAGCATGGGCAGAAATAGAGAGCCACTCAGGGAAGAGCAGAGATCACACCGAGGGCCTGGCCTAATGCAAACTCCTTACAGAACCTCAAAGACCAGTTTCACAACATCCTAGGCTTCCACATGGAGCAAACAGGCTTTCAGGATATCTCTTTCTCTCTGTTTTCCTTGGCCTTGTCCAAAGGATCCATACACAATGGACTGCACGGTGCTCTTTCTTTACCTCGCAGCTGGTGGGACGGTGCCTACCCCTGCAGGGATTAAAACCAATGGTTCCAAGAGGTCTACATATGCCAGACCCTGATGCTTAGAGCCTCTGTGGATGATACAAAAACCAGTATGGGGGGGGGGGGAACCTTTACACACAGGAGGAGGAGGCAGCAGAAGTGCAGTTTGCAGGAGACGCCACTTGCTTGTCTACTCAGGAGCCCCCAACCCACCCCCAGCCTAAAAACTGCAAAGCCTAGCAAAGGGCTATGCCTCACCTCTTGCGTGATGGCATCAGAGGAGGAAAGCATGCGCCGACGCTTCATGGGAGACTTCTGCTGGGATTCCACAAATGCACGGTACGTCATCAGCTGCAGCTCGTAGTCCTGAGGATATAATGATGGCAAAATGGATTTCAGTTCCTTAGAGCAATAATTTTGAAACTCCATATTTAGTACTGTCTCTCTGAGCAAAACATGATCATCATCATCATCATGGGGAGGCGGATGCAAATTATAACTTATTCTAACACAATAGCTAAACAAAATTAGCATATGAGAAGCAAAGATAACAGGCAATGCTTTCTGGAACCCCAGACCAGAGAGCCTTGATGGCAGACTTTCTGTGAGCTCTGCAGCTAAAAAGAACTCTTTAAAAAGCCTGGGAAGTGGGAACTGAGGAGGCCGACAATGAGGCCTAAAGTGCTGAAAGGCAACAAAGGCAGTAAGGACCCAATGGCTGAGACTGCAGAACAATTAAGGGGCCTGAGGCAAGAATGGTCTGCTGCTATCTGATCCTTGGAAATGCAAATAAATGAGGTCTCTCAACAACTGAATGAGACTGTAAAAACAGCAAGTGCAGCTATGGACTTCGGTCTAGCACAGAAAAAAAAACACCAATAACAAACTATCTAATACAGAATTGCAGGAAAAAACGGAGGCCCTTGAAAATCATAGCAGAGTCAGACACCCAAATTTGAGATTTCGAGGGATCCAGGAATCTGTGGAAAGCCAAGATATGATCGGATTCTTGACAACTTGGCTAGCAGAACTTTCCCCCAAAATAAATATAGAAAGAAGAGATACAGCACGGGATACATTGCTAAACCTGCAATGGGAGCACGCCTGAGGAATATCATTGCACGTTTCACTAATGAGGCAGTGAAAGAAGCCATATTGGCAAGATCCAGATCGGGTATGCAACTTCAGTATGAAAGCTACCCAGTCCAAATGTTTCAGGACTTGAGCCCTGAGACTCTTCAAAAATGAAAGGCGTTTAAATACTGTTCTGAAAAGCTTAGATCTCTGGGCATAAACTACAGATGGGGACACTCAGTTAAACTCATCATTAAAATGGATGACACTGCCATGATTATTTCATAGAATCATAGAATAGTAGAGTTGGGGCCCATAAGGCCATCGTGTCCAACCCCCTGCTCAATGCAGGAATCCAAGTCAAAGCATCCCTGACAGATGGCTGTCCAGCTGCACCTTGAATGCCTCCAGTGTGGGAGAGCCCACCACCTCCCTAGGTAGTTGGCTCCATTGGCGTATTGCTCTAACAGTCAGGATTTTTTTCCTGATGTCCAGGCAGGAATCTGGCTCCCTGTAACTTGAGCCCATTATTCCGTGTCCTGCAAACTGGGATAATTGAGAAGAGATCCTGGCCCTCCTCTGTGTGACAACCTTTCAAGTACTTGAAGAGTGCTATCATACCACCCAATCAAGGAGAAGAGGAGGATGAAACTTTTGAAAAGCAAATTGCCATTGTTTCAAGGAGGCATGATGTGGTAGTAATGGGGGGACTTCAATTTCCCTGATATCTGTTAGGATATCTGTTGTATTCAGCCAAACATGGCCCCGCCAAGAAATTCCTGAGTTGTGCTGCTGATAACATCCTCCTACAGAAAGTGGAGGATCGGCTATCCTTGACCTGAGTCTAACCAGCAGAGACAAGTTAGTGGATAAAGTGGCAGTTTCAGGAACTCTGGGGGAAAGTGACCATGTTATACTTGAGTTCTTGATTCTAAGGGAAACTCAATATGGTTTCCGCCCCTCTAGAGGGACAGTAGACATGATTTTTACTGCACGTCAGCTCCAAGAAAAATGCCGGGAGCAAAATCAACCCCTTTATATGGCATTTATTGATCTTGCTAAGGCCTTTGATACTGTAGACCGAACAGCTCTCTGGACTATCCTTATGAAAATTGGATGCCCCAATAAATTTGTGAATATCTTGCGACTTCTCCATGACAACATGACGGCTAACGGTCTTGGACAACAACGGCTCTCATGGTGCTCCATTTAAAGTGGGATCAGGTGTTAAACAGGGATGTGTTATTGCCCCAACATTATTTGCTATTTTCATCGCCATGGTTTTACATCTTGTCGAGGGGAAACTTCCCACTAGTGTGGGAATTATATATCGAACAGATGGAAAGCTTTTTAATCTCAGCAGGCTGAAAGCAAAAAGTAAGGTAATTACAACCTCCGTTGTGGAACTTCAGTATGCTGATGATAATGTGGTCTCCGCACATTCAGAGGATGATCACCAAACTATCCTAAATGCTTTTGCAGAAGCATACGGAAAACTTGGTCTCTCACTTAACATCAAAAAAACCAAAGTGCTTCATCAGCAAGTGCAAGCTAACCCTTTGGTGATGCCATCTATCCAGCTTGGCGGGACAATACTGGAAAATGTTGATCATTTTCTCTATTTTGGCAGCTATCTTTCTGTTACAGCTAACATCGACAGTGAAATCCAGCATCGTCTGAGCTCCGCAAGTGCCGCGTTTTCTCGAATGAAACATAGAGTGTTCGAGGATCGGGATATTTGTAAGAAGACCAAAACACTGGTTTATGAAGCCATTGTATTACCAACTTTATTGTATGCCTGCGAAACATGGACTATCTATAAACGTCACCTCCAACTCATTGAAAGATTTCATCAACGTTGCCTCCAGAAAATCCTGCGAATTACTTGGGAAGATAGGCGAACAAATGTCAGTGTACTGGAAGAAGCAAAGACCACTAGCATTGAAAAAATGATCCTTCAATGCCAACTTCAGTGGACCGGTCATGTTGTTCGAATGCCTGACTGCCATCTCCCAAAGCAGTTACTTTATTCCCAACTCAAGGATGGAAAGCGGAATATCGGTGGTCAATATAAGAGGTTTAAAGATGTTCTTAAGGCTAATCTAAAAAAATGCAATATAAACATCAAAAACTGGGAAGCTCTGGCCCATGAACGATCTAACTGGAGGTTGGCCTTTCACAAAGGTTCTATGGACTTTGAAGAAGCTCGAGTGCAAGGTGAAAGGGAGAAACGTACTAAGCGAAAAGCACATCAAATGAATCCTTTACAAGACCATCTTCCATCTGGTAACCTGTGTCCTCACTGTGGGAAGCTGTGTGGATCTAGAATTGGCCTCCACAGTCACTTACGGACCTATCGCTAGAGTCTACACAATTTTCTTTAGAATTTTCCTCCTTTTAAAATCTCCTTTTTGTAAATTTTCTTTTTTTTATCCTGAAAGACAATCTTACTCGGTCACGAGTGATCGCCTGACTGACTGACTGATTCTAAGGGAAGCAAAAGCTGAGTGTAGCCAAACACGTGCCCTGGATTTTAGGAAAGCCAATTTTAACAAACTCAGAACAGTGATAAGTAAGGTCCCATGGCAAGCGACTCTAATGAGAAAAGCAGCCCAGGATGGGTGGGAAATTTTAAAGGCACAATTGCAAACAATTCCGACAAGGAAAAAAGGCAGAGGGCAACAGAAGAAGCCAATGTGGCTTCACAATAAACTCAAAGATGACCTGAAAACAAAAAAGGACACGTATAGGAAGTGGAAGGAAGGACAGGCTACAAGGGAAGAGTACAGGCAGGTAGCACAGAACTGCAGAAATAGTGTCAGGAAGGCTAAAGCTGAGAATGAGCTAACGTTAGCGAGGGATGCTAAACACAACAAGAAAGCTTTCTTCAGATACATGCACAGTAAAAGACAGAGGAAAGAAATGGTGGTTCAACTACGCAATGAGGATGGCAAATTGATAACAGAAAACAAAGAAAAGGCAGAAATGTTCAATTCCTACTTCGGCTCGGTCTTCTCCCAAAAGGGAGTCTATGACCCCCCTGGCAAATCTGAAGTGCAGACTGAAGGGGCAGGATTGCAGCTTGAGATTGATAGGCAAATGGTCAAGGAGCACCTGATTACTCTGAACGAGTTTAAATCTCCAGGGCCTGATGAGCTGCATCCTAGAGTAATAAAGGAACTGGCAGAAGAACTCTCAGAACCACTGTCTATTATCTTTGAGAAATCATGGAGGACAGGTGAAGTGCCAGATGATTGGAGGAGGGCAAATGTTGTTCCCATTTTCAAAAAGGGCAAGAAGGAGGAACTTGGGAACTATAGGCCAGTCAGTCTGACATCAATCCCTGGGAAAAATTTGGAGCAGATGATAAAAAAAAGTCAGTTTGCAAGCACCTTGAAAAACAATGCAGTGATTACTAGAAGCCAGCATGGATTTGTCAAGAACAAATCCTGCCAGACTAATCTGATCTCATTTTTTGATCGGGTAACCTCCCTTGTGGACTGTGGGAATGCTGTGGACATAATATATCTGGACTTCAGCAAAGCTTTCAACGAAGTGCCTCATGATATCCTGATTAGCAAGCTAGCTAAAAGTGGGCTAGATGGAACAACTATCAGGTGGATCCACAGTTGGCTACAGAATCGGACTCAAAGAGTGCTTATCAATGGTTCCTTCTCAAACTGGGGAGAGGTAACGAGCGGGGTACCACAGGGCTCGGTCCTGGGCCCAGTGCTCTTCAAAATTTTTATTAATGACTTGGATGAGGAGGTACAGGGAATGCTTATCAAATATAAATCAAGATTATAAACTATTTACTAGTATCTTAGCTGAAAGATTGAATGAAATAGCCCCACAGTATATCAAAAATGATCAGTTCGGTTTTATTAAAAATAGATCTATTTCAGACCCGATCCAGAGGTTACTCAATGTAGTACACCACTGCTCCAAAAAAGAAACATGCCACATACGATTACTTTTCTGGATGCTACTAAAGCATTTGACAAATTGGAATGGGGCTACATCATAGGATTACTAAGTCAATTTTTGGAGTTTGGAGAGAAATTTATTGGATGCCTTAGCAAAATCTATCGCCATAACACAGCAGTGATCCAAACTAATGGTATAGACTCTGAAAGAATACTCATCAATTGGGGGACCAAACAAGGATGCCTGTTGTCCCCACAGCTGTTTGCATTCTCAATTGAACCCCCAGCAAATACGATCAGGGAAGATCCAAATATAAAGGGAATAACCATTTATGGCAAATTAAATTAAATAAACCTTTTTTGCAGATGACATAGCCCTGACACTATCAGACCCAACTACTGAACTGGTACAAGCTATGAGGCTGATCAGTGAATATGGTCAAGTTGCAGGGTTAAGAATTAATGTAAGTAAGTCTAAAGCTCTCTGTTTAAATATGAGCGCAACCCTGAGAAAAACTCTAAAAGCAGTTACCGGTATACTTACCTGTTCTGATAAAATTAAATACTTGGGAGTCCAAATACCAAATGACCTGCACAAAATAATTAAACTAAACTATTTCCCATTGATAAAACACACTGAAGCTAAATTAAAAACTTGGAGGCAATCAGGGATATCCCGGCTTGGTAAGATTGCGGCAATAAAAATGGCGGTCTTACCTAAATTAACCTATCTATTTCAAACACTCCCACTCACCATTCCAGACAAGTTATTGAAAAAATGGCAAAAAATGCTTATTAGCTTTATTCATGATGAAAAAAAACCTCGGCTTAATAGTCATGTCCTATACCGAGGGACATCAGCAGGGGTACTGGGCTTACAGGCTTACTCAACTTAAGCTCATACTCTGAAGCATTTCAAATCAAACAAATGCTGCATAATATCAGGGATGTTGAAGAGTCCTTGGTCTCGAGTCCCGAGTCGAGTCCCGAGTCTTTGGACCCGAGTCTCGAGTCCGAGTCCAAGTCCTTGGTCCAAAATGGTGACTCACGAGTCACGAGTCACGAGTCACTCCCAAAGCTGACTCCACGAGTCCCTATTAAAATCAATGGGGGGTTTTTCCCAACAAAATAAGGCTACTTCAGATGTGTGGCTTAAATAAATTCTAGGCACAAGTGTGCCTTTTTATCTCAAAACTCTGCCACTGATTTTGACAAGAACAGATCAGGCTGACAAACCCAAAATAACCAGGCAGGCAGAGGAGGCAGGGAACCCCAAAGCAGGCAGGCAGAGGCCTTTGTCTAGGACAGGGGTCCTCAAACTTTTTAAACAGGGGGCCATTTCATTGTCCCTCAGACTGTTGGCGGGCCGGACTACTTTGAAAAAAATATGAACAAATGGATCAAGTAAAAAAAAAGGACCCGGGTCCTTTTTTTTTTTACTTGATAGGGGTGAATATTTTTTTTCTTAAATGGAAAGTTATTATAAATTAATGATTATAATGTTAATAAGTGATTAAATGGAAGATGGAATTTTATTTTGATGGCAAAAGTGGATTTAAAAAATAAGAATGTACTACCTTTTTTGCTGTCTAAAATTGAAATACATTAAATTTTAAAAAGGTATAGAAAGGCTTGATTTTGGATGCTATAATAAAGAATGTAGTAGATATTAAATCACGATATTAAAGCCCTGCCCCTCCTCCGACTCGGCTGCTCATAATCCCCCGGGCGCTGCGCGGCCACTGTCGCCTCGTGTGGTATCCAAAGCGGTGCGGAAATGCAGCCGGGATCCCAAGCTCCTCGCAGCACACCGTGGGACTCCGAGGAGCTGCCAGCGCTGGCCTCCTCTGGTGGGCTCCTGCTCTGCGGAGCGACCCCTGCACTTTCTTTCGTCTCCCTCTCTTACGAGGCAGCAGCAACATCCTCCCCTTGTTCCTCTAACTAACGCACAGCCTGGGGCTCCAGCACCCGGGAATGCACGCACAGGCACACACACACGCACTCTTCCGTTCTCTTTCGGTTCCCACCTCCCAGGGAGAAGAGAGAGCGAGAGGGGGCGAGAACCTCCCCCCCCAACAAACTCAAGGCAAAAAGGGAGCAAAAAAAGGGAGCCTGATGGAGTCTGCTGCCGCCGGTTTTCTCTCAGCCATCGGAGATCAGGAGACGCAGGGTGGAGGAGGAAGAGCAGGCGGGCAGGACCTGGAGAAACCTCCGGAGGCGGCGGGCACATGCAGATGTGCGTGTGTGTGTGGAGCTGCAAGCGTGTGTGCGTGCGTGTGTTTGAGCGCCTCTTCCCGCTCTGCCTCCCAAGTCTCTCTCGCGCCTGCCTTCAAGAGCCCGGGCTGCACTGCAGGTTGGTCTTCTCGCAGTAATGAGGTCTCCAATCTGACTTTTCCCCGCAAATGGAAGCTGTGCCTTTCCCCCCACCCCCTTCCTCCTCGATCAGCCGCCGGGCCGGATGTGTCCCGCGGGCCTTAGTTTGAGGACCCCTGGTCTAGGATAATTCAAAATGTGGAACTGGTTAAGAAGAGACCAGGCAGGCAGAGGAGGCAGGGAACCCCAGGCAGGCAGGCAGGCAGAGGCAGCCAAACCCAAAATGTCTGAAAGGTTGCATTAGTAAAATGATTTTAAAAAATAAACTTGGATTGTTACTGCAACTAGGTCCAGACAGCACCTGCAGGTGGCATGCAGGGATGTTGACGAGTCCTTGGTCTCGAGTCCCGAGACGAGTCTCGAGTCCCATTAAAAATATTGGGACTCGAGTCCGACTCGAGTCAGAGGGGGGACTCAGTCCGACTCACGAGTCGAGTCCTTGAGTCCGAGTCCCCATCAGGGCCGGCGCTAACGCTAGGCCAACTAGGCTGTTGCCTAGGGCGCGTAGCTGCCGGCGCGCTCCTGCCCTGCCCTGCCCTCCCGCCCGCCCGCCTCTCCGAAAAAGCCAGGTCATGCGCCGGAGTAGTGGTGGGGCCGAGCTGGGGAGCCTCACCCCACCTGCCTCGCCTACGCGCCGCCTCTCGCCTCGCCGCCGCCTCCCCCCCACATCGCCTCGTTAGCCTCGCCTCATGCGCCTCCTACCCCCACTTCACCTCGCTTCGCCTCCCCCCGCGGACGCCCCCCCCCTCGCCCTCGCCTCGCCTTCTACTCAGCGCTGCCTCCCCCAACCGAACCTACCTTCTCCGTGCTTTTTCGGCGCCCGGCCCGCCTCGTTTTGGCGGGAAGAACCAGGGCAACAGGGCTTAAACAGCCCTGTTGCTCTGGTTTCCCCCGGCCAAAAACAGAGCGCGGGGGTCCCTTTTCGGAGGAGGCGTGGGAAGGTAGGTGGGGAGCGGCAGCGGCAGCGTGCGGGGGGGGGTGTCCGGTGGCGGCGGGGGGGGCGGGAGGTTGCAGAGCAGGGCTGCTTTCCGGAGCCCCCCCCCATGGCACGAGAGGGGGGGGCGCTAAATATAGTTTAGCCTAGGGCGCCAAACTGCCCTGCACCGGTCCTGGTCCCCATCCCTGCATAATATGTCTAGTGATGCCAACAAAACTTAGATTTGTATGGAAATACCTCTGAATAAGAAAGAGGAATTAAGGAACATACCATTCCCTAAAATAGGGGAAATTAATATAGCTTTACCTCCAGCTAATCCCCTCTTGACTGCTACAATGGAGGCATGGAAAAAAATGGGCGTTGAAATTAATCCCATATCCTTCACCCCTTATGCCTTTCCTGAGTCATCCCTTATTTTTGATGTTGATAAATTCACAGTTTTGGAACCAGGAGACAAAGGGCTTGCGCACAGTGAAAGATCTGTTTAATAAACTAGAACCAAAAAGTGGACCTCAATTAAAAGAACTGCAAGAAATTAAAACCAACTGGTTCCAATAGGCCCAAATTACATATTTTACCTCAATTCCTGAAGTGAAAGCACAGTTAGAACTCCTACTGATAGAAATTAATCCCAACTCAAAAGGTCTGTCTCGCAATTATACAAAATGCTTATAGAAATATCAATGGGAGACACTAATGGTGTCAGGCAGGTATGAGAAAAAGATTCAGGTATCACCATTGAAGATGGTAAGTGGAATTCATTGTGGGCTCTATCCCCATTCAAATCGATTTCATCTAAGCTGAGGGAAAATGTAATTAAAACAATATGTAGGCGGCATCTCACACCAGTAAAAATCAGCTATATTTACAAGGGGAGCAGCCCTCAATGCTTGAGAGGCTGTGCTCAGAGAAGGACTTATAAACACATGTGGTGGGACTGCAAAGTCATAGAGAGATTCTGAGTAGAGATATTTAATTTGGCAAGAAAAGTTACAGATCAGGACATATGTAAAACAGAGGAACAGGGACTACTGTTCCTCTTTGTGGGAGACAACAAGCACCTACTGCATAAAGATATACTAACATTCTTCTGGACTGTGGCAAGAATGAAAATCGCATCAGT
The DNA here is from genome assembly GCA_021292165.1 of Shinisaurus crocodilurus. Taxonomy (NCBI): domain Eukaryota; kingdom Metazoa; phylum Chordata; class Lepidosauria; order Squamata; family Shinisauridae; genus Shinisaurus; species Shinisaurus crocodilurus. The sequence goes on from CM037885.1 coordinate 37,015,329, forward strand.
GTGGAAATCTACATGCGGACCATCAATTGAAAGCTGGGAAAGGAGGCTTTGGGATATTGCCTTACTAGAAAAATTAACCAAAGAACTAAGGGCCATGCACAATAATGCAATTGACAATGACTCTGACGCATGCTGGCAACCCTGGATTTCTTTAGCCCACCAGAGTGATGGGAGGTTAAAACCTCCACAATCACATGTAACCATCTGGAAAGACCTAATTAATACACCCTAGCTAAATTTAGATTGGTAGACCCTCCAGAGGAAGCTTAACCAGTTTTATATAAAGCTTAACAGTTTTATATATCTGTATTGCTATATCCAGGTCATTGTTGATATTTCATGCTTGGTGTCAGTTATGTTTTCATGTTGTATTGTTTGTTGGTAAAATAATTTTAAAAAACTAAAAAAAAAAATCATCATCAAATCCCAAAGCAAATTGTGTGTGTGCGCGCGCACATATGTAATTGTGTATGTGTTCCCTCTGCATACATGCCTGATCAGCCCAAGGTTATTACCAATGAAAAATGATGGTTTTCAATTGACCAGCTCCATCCACTCAAGGGGGTTCCAGCACTGATGGCATTATTTTAAAGAATGTATGCATCTCTTATGGTTCAGTCATTTGCATATAAGGTGCTCTTCAATACCAAATGATGTACTCTGCCATGATTACTTCACCATAACCACCAAAAAGCTACACTTGGCAAGATCAACACTAGATTCAATCACACGTATATTGCATCAAATTGCTCAGGTTACTACACCTATGCATTGCTGTGAGGGATTGAGGCCTACACAGGATTGGGTTTGTTGAGGCCTACACAGGCTTAAGTTTGTTGAAGCCTGAAGGCCCAAACACTTGGATGGGAGGGGGAGTTTGAGAGTTTTAGTTTACCCAATAGAAGTTAAGAATTAGATCTCCTATTCAAGGTCACATGATTATAACCTTCCATTCCTGGGAAGGCTATATATGGTGGGGTGTGGTCAGCTAGCAGCAGTGGGAGCCTGACTGCAGAAGCAGAAAGAGCAGAGAGAGAAGCAGAGAGGGAGAGACTGGCTGCATAGGAGATAGGTAGTCTGAAGTTAAACTAGAGAACATTGGATTGTTTGTTTGTTTTATTTTACCATACTTGCTTTTGAATTATAACCTCTCTATTAAGTAAATACCCTAATATCATAAGTAGAGTGCTGTTGTTTACCCTTGTTTGTTGGAGTGACTTATTCACCACGTCTACAGCCTACACCCATGCTATTGGAAGCTGTAAAAGGACTTGATCTCCTGGAACGGGAGGGGCTTTGAGGAGAGGCAGAGATCTCCCAAAGGAAGGTTAAGGGGTCCCTGCAGTAGCGGAACCTTGACAATTGCCTTTTCCAGTTTCTTCTGGACAAGGCATTGTTAACTGTTTAAGAAGACTATGCAGTCTCCGCTTTCACACCCTTTGGAAGCATATAACAGAACTTTAAATTAATTAATTACATTACATCAATTTATATTAAATATCCTCCAAGGGGCAAGTGCATTGAGATTTTGCATCACTTAGTTTAACAGCTTAATGAATTGGTTAACGATCCGTGTTCCAGCCAGCACTTTTCAAACCTTCAGCCTTCAGGGAACCTCGATCACAGTGATTGGCCTACCAAGGAGTCCCTGCACATCTGCCATGGAGTGCTTGGGCATTACAGAGGTTTCTGCGTAATTCACTGGCCAGGCTTCTTGGCACCACCTGAACCAAGAGTGTGACCTAGAATGCACCCAACTTCCTGCTGCTGCGGCTGGGGAAGATCAGAAGCGGCTGGGCAAGCTGTCTTTCAGGGACCTCTGTCTGCCATTATTGCTCTTCTCAAGGAACCTGTGTTTCCTGGAGCAGAGCTGGAAAACCAGCACTAATCAGTGGACAGACTTACTTTGACTTCTTTTGGTATCTCATGCTCAAAAGATCATTTTTTAAAAAATGATTCTATAAGGAAAAGCTACAAAGAAAAAGCTATTATCAGAGTTACCTTCCCTGGGGATGCCTGAACAAAAATCCAGCCACTTGCGCTCCCAGGAGTGCTTCAGTCTGCACACCTAAAGCAACCTTCCCCTACCTGGTGCTCTCCAGATGTGTTGGCCTGCAACTCCCATCATTCCCACCAGGTAGAGGAAAGGCTGGTCTAAGGTAAAGTCTCTACACACTGTACATGGAAGAACACATCCAGCTCCAGAGGTGCCAAACCCTATCCCAAAGAGATCTCATCCTTCGCCTGCATCTCCTAGGTGTTCAATCATGCTGGATATGCCAAAAGCCAATGTTTACATTCTACATTTACGGAAACGTTGTGTTACCTTGACAGCAGCTGAGTATTGCTGAGAAAGTTTTTGACACTGGTCCAGTTTGGCTTGATTCGCCTCTATTTCAGCAAACAGTGCCTTAAATTCAAAATAAAAGCATTGCCAGAATTATGATTTCAAACTGGAAGTTCATCTGCCCTCTTCATAAGGGCATGAATCTTTAGTACAGATCTACATCACACCTCCCACACACTTCACTTAATTACTAAGTTAATGTTTCCAACATGAATATATATCCCTACATTTCTCAGTCTGTAATGGGGCAAGGGACAGTGCTTCCTTTCGTCCCATTCTGTAGTTCCTTGATGCTCGCAGGGGAAGCTGGTAGCATCTGAGGGCAGTCAGAACAAGGCTAGAAGAAAATCAGACCTCGAATAACTCCAAGTGTGTCCTGCTGGCTGCAATTCTCTCCTCCTACAACAATGCATGGGTTTGCACGACACTTCAAGCCCAGGATGGCTATGTAGCCACCCTGAGCTTAAGGTTAGCCTGGGCACCCCACTGTGCCCGACTAACGATCAGGCACAGTGGGGGTCCTGAGGAACAACCTCAGCCCTCTTCCCCCCTCAGCCCCCCGCCCCCGGTATCCCAGGGGAGACTGCGGGAGCACTGAAGGGAGCAGAGCAGGGACGACAGCTGCCGAAAAGTGCCCAAGCGGCACTTTCGGGGAGCTGTCAGAGGCTCCCTGACAGTGGCGGAGACAAGCCGCCTAGTGATGGGCTTCCTCTTGTGGAATCCCCGAGTGAAGAAGGCGTGTTCTCCTGGGTCTCCCCCAGAGGTGGCCCAGGAGGACACACCTCCTCTTCCCCTTCCCGGCGAGGCAATCGCCCCTGTGATCATATTTATTTATTTATTTATTTATTATATTTATGCCCCGCCTTTTTGCCTAAAAGGAACACAAGGCGGCTTACATAATCCTCTTATATCTTATAAGAACAGGCCAGCTGGATCAGACCAAAAGTCCACCTAGTCCAGCATCTTGTTTCCCACAACTGACCAGCCAGATGCCTCCGGGAAGCCTCCCAAATAGGACATGAAGGCAAGAATGCCTCTCCCATTGTCACTCCACAGCAACTGGTACCGAGAAGCAAACTGCCTCTGAAGCTGGAGGATATGCATAACCACCATGACTAGTAGCCATTGATATATTTGCCTTCGTTCATTTTTCTAATCCCCCTTTTAAAGCCATCCAAACTGGTGGCCCTCACGACATCTTTTGTTAGCGAATTCCACAATTTGACGATGCCTGTGTGAAGAAGTCCTTCTTTTTATCTGTCCTGAATATCCTGCCAATCAGCTTCATGGGATGACCCCTGTGGGTTCTAGTACTGTGAGAGAGGGAGAAAAACGTCTCCCTGTCCACTTTCTCCATGCCATGCATAATTTTATTCACCTCTATCATGTCTCCCCTTGCTAGCCATTTTTCTAAGCTAAAAAGCCCCAGACATTGTAACCTTTCCTCATTGGGGAGTTGCTCCAACTCTTTCCTGTATCTTTTCTAGCTGGGACAACCAGAACTGGATACAGTATTCCAAATGCCAGCACACCATGATTTATATATTAGAATACAGAAGCAGAACTGATTTAAGATGTGTCGCATACAGAAGCATACATCTTGGCACAGTTTGTCTTAAATCTTTGGGACTGCCTAGCAGAGAAGTCGATTTCCAACAAAGCTTGGTGGAGATTTGGTACCAAATTGCTAAGCCAAATCAAAGCTGTTCCAAATCCATCTCGTCAAATGGATGTTCCTAGATGATTTTGCCCAGCATCTTTTAAAGCAAATAATTACACACAGAATTTGGAAAGACTTCAATATGCCTTTTTGCTCACATGGAATACCTCTTCAAACTCTGTGAATGTTACAGTTCCATGAATCAAAAACCCAACGTGGGGATATGACCTAACCCGTAAGGCTTCTTTGTGGCACTGTGTCAGCCTTACCATCTGCTGGCTGAGTTGCTCTGAGAGGACCTTGCTGTCTTCTGCTTGTCCAGGTTTCATCAGTTCCTGTTGGGTTGTAGTCTCCTCAATCCACTGGATTAGTGCCCCATGACAGTTCCGGTAATCACTCAGCACTTCCTCAATACTCTCCAGCTCTGATTGGCTGTCAAGAGATTAAAAAAGAAAAAGAAAAAATAGGTAGGGGAAGGGAAGAAAAGATGAAAGAGAGAATAGATAAACTTTGGATGGCAAGTTCTTACATCAAAGCAATATTATTTATACAATGATAATAGTTTTACTATATATGGTGCCTTATAAAGTAAAGAAGAGGACAAGTCCCTGCCCCAAGGGGCTTACGATCTATAGTGGTTTATGATAGCCCTGGAATGGTGGAATCCTGCAATCTTTGGCACTTACAACCTTTAGAGCAGCACTGAGAACATCTACCATTTCAGCAGATAAATCTTTGGTCCCCTGCTAACCTTGAGCCCGTGCCCTATTTTGAAGGGCCAGCAGTGTTGGCTCTGATCGCTGGACTCACTCTTGCACAAGCTCGAAATGGACAAAGGGCTCTTTAATGCCCTCCTCCCCAGTGTGAGCAGCAATGGAAGCTTTTGCAAAGCCTGTCCTGTACTGTAAACATCACCTTCTGCAGCCTTTTGCTGAGAAGCCTTTTAGGAGAAGGCAACCAAGGTGCACGATAATGGAGTCCTTGAGACTGTGGCACACAGAGGAAGCCCCAGGGGCAGGACTGAGCCTCCAGGTGGGTGGTTCCCTTTCCCTATTATACAGCCTTAGTACTGTGTTAAAAGTTTTCAAAAAAGAACGTCAGAGGAAAGATGACAGAATGCTTAAGGACATCAAGGCAGAACATTACTAAGAGAACAAAGATTTTCTGCATTTCTTCTTATCTCACCAATGGTGAAGTTCAGATCCTTGTTATCTCAATGCTTCAATAATTCATTTTATTTACTTACTAATGCTCCATTAAGTTCTGTTATTTAAAAGAAAAACCAAACACCATGCAAGGTCATCACATGTTTTCATGTTCCCTCTCTCTCTCTTGGAGCAGTTTAATTCCCCTTTACTCGGCACTGGTTAGGCCTCATCTTGAGTACTGCGTCCAGTTCTGGGCACCACACTTTCAGAAGGACGTAGACAAACTGGAGAGGGTTCAGAGGAGGGCAACAAGGATGATAAAGGGACTGGAAACAAGGCCCTATGAGGAGAGACTGAAAGAACTGGGACAAGGCCCTATGAGGAGAGACTGAAAGAACTGGGCATGTTTAGCCTTCAGAAGAGGAGACTGAGGGGAGATATGATCGCACTCTTCCAGTACTTGAAGGGACACAGAGGAGGGCCAGGATCTCTTCTTGATCATCCCAGTTTGCAGGACACGGAATAATGGGCTCAAGTTACAGGAACCCAGATTCCACCTAAACATCAGGAAAAATTTCCTGACTGTCAGAGCAATAAGACAATGGAATCAACTACCTAGGGAGGTGGTGGGCTCTCCCACTCTGGAGGCATTCAAGGTGCAGCTGGACAGCCATCTGTCAGGGATGCTTTGACCTGGATTCCTGCATTGAGCAGGGGGTTGGACTCGATGGCCTTGTAGGCCCCTTCCAACTCTACCTTTCTATGATTCTATGATTCTAGTACTTAATTACTGCTGGAAGATTCAAGGGTAGATGCTTTTTTCTGCTTTTGTCCCAATGAAGAGACAGTGGCCGAGTTCGCACATCACTTTTAAACTCAGAGCTTCTGAAACCTCTGTGGGCTTAAAGTTGCCCCAGGCCCCAGCTGTGTCCGACTAAAGGTCAGGCACGGGGGGGGGGGGTCCGGAGGCGCCACCTCTCCCCTCTTCCTCCCTCAGTCCTCCTGAGGGGGCACTGAGGGGAGAGGAGTGAGGATTACAGCTGCCAAAAAGTGCCCAAGCAGCACTTTTTGGCAGCTGTCAGAGGCTTCTTGCCCTCGCTCGGTAAGGACACTACTCAGCTGAGTTGTGTCCCTGCTGACCACGGGCAACAACCCGCACCCCGCCCTGGGACGACTGCCACAGCCGTGCGCCTCCCTTCCCCCCACTCACCGTCGCCACCATCTGCTGTTGCCTCCGCCTCTGCGCGCCTCATTGTCCTCGCCAAGCCCCACCGAGCGACGAGGAGGCATGGCGGCGACGGCTTCCCCTTCCCAGCTTGCCCGCCTTTTCTCACGGGAGAAGGGGGCGAGCTGGGGAGGGGAAGCCGCTGCCGCACCAGCGGTCCCTCCTCGCCCGGTGGGGGCGCGGCAGTGGGGGCAATGGTGGACAGCGGCAGCGGTGAGTGGGGCTCAGGGGGGGAGGAGGGGGAGGCACGCAGCGGCAGTCCCCGGTGGCTTCCCTGCGGGCTCCTGTCGATGCAGGACATCGGCAGGAGCGTGTGGGGAAGCTGCTGACAGCCGGCCAGGTGCTGCTGGGGCACCTGGCCGGCTGTCATCGGCCAGAGTCCCTTGCCCAGAGCGGCAGCCCTTTTTGCTGTTCTGGGCAAGAGGCTCTGTGCCTTTTTGGCTCGCGGGTGGGTCAGTGTGTCGTCCGGTTCAGATGACACACGAAACCTACTAGGGTTAACTTAACTGTATTGCAAGCCATGGCTTAGCAGGGTGGTGTAGAAGCCGCAGCAGGTTGGCTTCCAAAGCACCCCGCCTGGGTCAGACGACATGCTAAATATCAGCAGCACTTAACCTACTGAGGTTTAGCGTGTCGTGTGAACATGGTGAGTGTGGGCAACCTTGGAGAAGAGAAGGGGTAGGACTACAACTGCCATGAGCCCCGGCATGCATGGACAATGGTCAGGAATTTGGGGTTCTTGTAGTCCCAAACATCTGGAGGGCACCAAGTTGCCTCCCCTGGAGTCAACTGCTTCTTTCTTCCTGGGCTAAAACTGGTTCAAGCATCCTTCTCAGAAGCCGCAGTGGGAATATGGGGCCCTGCACAAGTTTAATCCCAACTAAAGCAGCTTGAGTGAACGCGACACAAACAAAGTCAATTACTCCAGAGTTCTAGAGGCACCACTGTGTTCATTTGTTAGATGCCAGCACAGCCCCAAGTAACAGAGGGTCACAGTCAACCATTGCAGCAACCCAAGGGAAGACGCAAGCCAATGAGCTGGGCGCAGTGCCCCCCTCCCAACACTCTAGGTCATTAAAGCAGGTACCAGGAGTGCCCTCCCACTCACCGGGTCTCGATCTGCAGGCTGACCCTCTGCCAGCGGTCCCACAGTTGTGTGCCTTTCTCCTGGTAACGCTCCAGATCAAGGCTGCGCTCCTGCTTCAAACGGTACAGCTGGTCCGCCACAACCTTGGCCCTTGCCAAATCATCTTCCAACATTGCAAAGACAGTGTTCTTTTCATTTACTTCACCGATCCATTGCTGCAGCATTTAAAAAAGAAAGAAAAGCATCGATTAGTAGTGGCTGGAACCAAAAAATAAGCTAACAATTGACCGTCAGTCATCTGCAAGCCCCACCTGAAGGGCTTAGGAAGAGGTGAGGCTGCTTCCCGCCTGTGGGAAGGGTATGTGTGTGCACAGCCCAACGAGGGGGTCGCCAAGCTGTAAGGACAGTAGAGCAGGAAGGCCAAAGAGGGGGGCTCAGGGTAACTGAATATGGATTCCGAGGCATGCCTCACAGACCTTGACTCTAAAGTCTCCATTTTGTCCCTGAAGGCTGGCTAAGCAAGGAATCAACCAGTTACACTTGCTGAACTCTAATCCAGCCTTCCCAAACCTGGTGCCCTCCAGATGGGATATCGATTGATTGATTACATTTATATCCCGCTTTCCCCCCTCTTGTTTATTTATTTATTTATTTATTATATTTATAACCTGCCTTTTTTCCTGCAAGGAATCCAAGGCAGCTTACATGATCCTCCTCCTCCTCTCCATTTTATCCTCACAACACCCTTGTGAGGTAGGTTAGGCTGAGAGTCAGTGACTGGCCCAAAGTCACCCAGTGAACTTCATGGCCGAGCGGGGACTAGAACCCGGATCTCCCGAGTCCCAGTCCGACACTCACCACTGCGCCACACTGGCCCTTGGTCCTATGCTGGCTGGGAATCGTGGGAGCTGCTGTCCAACACAACTGGAGGGTGCCAGGTGGGGGAAGGCTGCTCTAATCTAGACCATCAGAAGCAACCCCCTGGCATGCAAAGAATGCGGACCCTGGAACTTACAAGTGTCTCTTTGATTGCTGAGTGACTACCCCAATCAAAGTACCCAGGGAAAATTCTGAATTGGCCAATCCAGAGCCCTGGTGGGAAAAACACTCCATTCATAAAGCACCACCACCACCACCACCACCACGGGGAGACACATTAAGGGTAGGAACCTCCCCACCTGTTAACACACAGCAACTATTGCAACCTAGAACCCATATACCATTCTGCACATGGAACTCTCTAGGCAACAGCAAGAGAGCTCAGCATCCTAGATGTCCTTTGATCCCCTTTGTTCTGGGAATCCCCCCCCCCACACACACACACACACTACTGTTTTCAAACAGGTTTTCTTTCCAGGAAAAGTTGAGCTGAGATTTGGTCAGGCTTTGCTCAAACTTCTACCTGCTGTCAAATTATGTTCTCCTACCCTCATTTTTCTTCCTTCCATGTTTGCTGTTTTATTATCACTCGCATCAAGGCTCCTGAGGAACACACAGCCTCATGCTTTCCCCTCCAAGCTTTCTAGCACAAAGATGTAGAACATATCAAGGTTAAAGGGACCAACAAAGACCTCAGTAGCCCCAGTTCTCCATCACAGGACAACCTCTGAACCTGGAAGATAAATCTACAGCATTCCAAGCCTCTTTATATCCCTCCTCCTGTGAAATAAGAAAATACTTTAATCTCCCTCGAACTTCCCAGTTTTTCTCTATCATATCTCCGTTCAACCCCTCACACTGCCAAACTTCACGTCACTATACTCTGTTGAGGCCTCCAACACATTCTGCCAAATCCCTTGCTGTGAAGGATTGAGGCCTACACAGGCTTGAGTTAGCTTGAAGCCTGTAGGCCCAAACATCTCCTGATGGGAGAGGGGCATTCGTAAGTTTCATTTCCCCCTCATGGAGTTAAATTTCCTTTTCATTGAGAGAAGTCTCCTTTCCCCCCTAATAGAGTTAAGTTTCATTTCCCCAGTTTTAGGTCACATGATTGTAACCTTCCAGTTCTAGGGGAGTGTATATAAAGAGGTGTGGAGAAGCTGGGTGAGTGAGAGAGCGAAATTGGAGAGAGGAGAGGTTTTGCAGGCACCAAGAAGCAGTGAGCAGCCAGAGAAGCAGATTCTGAATATCACTGAAGAATGCAGAACAGCCAGAGCTAGGCTGAGAAGGAATCTCTATTAAGGTTACAGGTGAAAGAGTACCTAGGTCAGAGAGAACTGCGTTATTTCTTTTATTTCTATTATACCTGCTTTTGGAAAGTATACAGCTCCATTTATGTAATTACCTTAAGTTTTTGTGAATCTTCTTTACCAATATTTACTAAAGTAAACCGTTATTGTTATTCAGTTGTTGGAGTGTCTTTTGCACCACGCCTAAGGCCTAATCCCACGTTACTGGGAAGAGAAGGTAACAGGCAGAGAATTGGCATCCTGATACAGGAGGGGCTCTTAAAGAGGCAGATATCTTTAAGGAGCTGAGCAAGGTGTCCTGGTACAGGTGGAACCTTGACACTTGCATCTTCCCTGCTCCCTTAATTGGCAACCATAACTTGCGAGCCTCCATCTCTCTTTTTCTTTGCCTACTTCCTGGTTATACATCTAGCTGCTGGTACAAGCTTAATTGCGTTAATCTAACCAACTTCTCCATTCTGTACCGAAGTCATATATTTGGTATACTTTTATATTTTGTAATGAGGCTTATATTCTTTGATTCAAATCTCAGCCTGTATTCAAATGTTAATAAACCCTCTCAGTACAAGTGCAAAGCACAACCACCTCATAGCACACCTCATCTCTAGGCCCAAGATCAATACTTGGGTCATCATCAGGCGATCACTCGTGACCGAGTAAGATTGTCTTCCGGGATAAAAGGAGGAAATTCTAAAGAAGATTGTGTAGACTCTAGCGATGAGTCCGTAAGTGACTGTGGAGGCCAATTCTAGATCCACACAGCTTCCCACAGTGAGGACACAGGTTACCAGATAGAAGATGGTCCTGTAAAGGATTCATTTGACGTGCTTTTCGCTTAGCACGTTTCTCCCTTTCACCTTGCACTCGGGCTTCTTCAAAGTCCATGGAACCTTTGTGAAAGGCCAACCTCCATTTAGATCGTTCATGGGCCAGAGCTTCCCAGTTTTCGATGTTTATATTGCATTTTTTTAGATTAGCCTTATGAACATCTTTAAACCTCTTATATTGACCACCGATATTCCGCTTTCCATCCTTGAGTTGGGAGTAAAGTAACTGCTTTGGGAGACGGCAGTCAGGCATTCGAACAACATGACCGGTCCACTGAAGTTGGCGTTGAAGGATCATTTTTTCAATGCTAGTAGTCTTTGCTTCTTCCAGTACACTGACATTTGTTCGCCTATCTTCCCAAGTAATTTGCAGGATTTTCCGGAGGCAACGTTGATGAAACCTTTCAAGGAGGTGGAAGTGACGTTTATAGATAGTCCATGTTTCGCAGGCATACAATAAAGTTGGTAATACAATGGCTTCATAAACCAGTGTTTTGGTCTTCTTACAAATATCCCGATCCTCGAACACTCTATGTTTCATTCGAGAAAATGCGGCACTTGCGGAGCTCAGACGATGCTGGATTTCACTGTCGATGTTAGCTGTAACAGAAAGATAGCTGCCAAGATAGAGAAAATGATCGACGTTTTCCAGTATTGTCCCGCCAAGCTGGATAGATGGCATCACCAAAGGATTGGCTTGCACTTGCTGATGAAGCACTTTGGTTTTTTTGATGTTAAGTGAGAGACCAAGTTTTTCGTATGCTTCTGCAAAAGCATTTAGGATAGTTTGGAGATCATCCTCTGAATGTGCGGAGACCACATTATCATCAGCATACTGAAGTTCCACGACGGAGGTTGTAATTACCTTACTTTTTGCTTTCAGCCTGCTGAGATTAAAAAGCTTTCCATCTGTTCGATATATAATTCCCACACCGGTGGGAAGTTTCCCCTCGACAAGATGTAAAACCATGGCGATGAAAATGGCAAATAATGTTGGGGCGATAACACATCCCTGTTTAACACCTGATCCCACTTTAAATGGAGCACCATGAGAGCCGTTGTTGTCCAAAACCGTTGCCGTCATGTTGTCATGGAGAAGTCGCAAGATATTCACAAATTTATTGGGGCATCCAATTTTCATAAGGATAGTCCAGAGAGCTGTGCGGTCTACAGTATCAAAGGCCTTAGCCAAATCGATAAATGCCATATAAAGGGGTTGATTTTGCTCCCGGCATTTTTCTTGGAGCTGACGTGCAGTAAAAATCATGTCTACTGTCCCTCTAGAGGGGCGGAAACCATATTGGGTTTCAGGGAGGATCTCTTCTGAAATAGATAGAAGACGGTTTGCAAGAATCCTAGCAAATATTTTACCTGCGGTTGCTAAGAGAGAAATGCCCCGATAGTTTCCACAGTCTGTTCTATCACCCTTCTTAAAGAGGGTGATAATTATGGCATCCCTGAAGTCTTCTGGGATCTCTTCTCTTATCCAGATTTTTTCGATGAGTTTATGAAGATGTTGTACAAGTTCGGGACCCCCTTCTTTAAAGATTTCAGCGGGAATCCCATCTGGTCCACTAGCTTTGTTGTTCTTCATTTGATTAATGGCTTTTTTTACTTCATCCAAAGTGGGGAGTATTGCAAGTTCCTCTTTAATTTGTTTTTGCGGGATTTGCGAAAAAATCTCATTATCCACCTTAGATTTACGATTTAAAAGGTCATAATAATGCTCTTTCCAACGCAGTGCAATAGACTCTTTATCTTTTAAGAGTTTGGTGCCATCTTTTGATTGTAAAGGGTTTGTACCATAGGTTTTTGGTCCATAAATGGCCCTTGTGGCCTTAAAAAAGCCCCGTGCATCATGAGATTCTGCAAGTTGTTGAATTTCTTCAGCTTTCTTTTTCCACCAAGCGTTCTTAAGTTCTCTTGTTCTTCTTTGGACCTCAGCCTTTGCGCTAGCGTAGGTTTTTTTCTTGGCAGCGCAGTTAATATCATTTTGCCATATTTGGAAGGCTTTCCTTTTTTGGTCAATTATATATTTAATCTCATTGTCATTTTCATCAAACCAATCCTGATGTTTCTTAGTTTCATATCCAATAGTTTGTTCACAAGCTGCAGTAATGGAGGTTTTCAGCTTAGACCAATGGTCCTCAATGTTGTCAGGAGGTTCCGTAGGTAGATGTTCCTTAAGAAGAGATTGAAGACGAGTTTGCTTAATAGGATCTTGAAGGACTTGGATGTTCATTTTACGCCTTGGTTTCCTTCCTTGAAGCCTACGTTGGGGAGCAATGTTGATAACCATTTTGGACCGGATTAGTCGGTGGTCTGTCCAGCAGTCGTCGGCACTCACCATGGCCCTAGTAAGAAGTACATCGCGGCGATCTCTAACACGGACAATTACATAATCCAGAAGATGCCAGTGCTTTGACCGTGGGTGCTGCCATGATGTTTTAAACTTATTCTTTTGTCGAAAGAGCGTGTTTGTGATAGTGAGATTATGCTCTGCACATATAGACAAAAGTAAGAGTCCGTTCGGGTTGCTATTACCAACTCCGTCTTTTCCAATAGTTTCTGGCCATAAATCAAAGTCACGCCCGACTCTTGCGTTAAAATCGCCCAGGAGGATAATTTTATCCTCCTTAGGTATCTCTGACAGGAGAGTGTCCAACTGGCTGTAAAAACTTTCCTTGATAAACCCTCTCAGTACAAGTGCAAAGCACAACCACCTCATAGCACACCTCATCTCTAGGCCCAAGATCAATACTTGGGTATCAGTCAGTTGCATATGCACACTTCTGTGTCGGGGTATGTGTGTGACTGGGGACACACGATAATTACTCCTATGTATCCCTTGAATGCTTGGAGAGCAAAAGGATGTTTGTAGAAGCAGGCAGAAGCTGGAGGGCAGGAGATGCAGGGTTCCTTCTTCGCCAGCTTGGTACAAGCCACGCCCACACGTCTGCTGTCTCGGAGCAAGCCAGCCATGCTGCCAAATGCAGTCAGCACCAGGCATGAGAAAGCAAGCACGACATAGCCTCAGAGACACGGCTGTTTTGTCAACTGCTCACCACCAAGCAGCAGTGATCGCGTTGACACAGCAAGAACTTGCAGCCACGGGAGACTTGCATCTCCCAGGGACCCAACTGGTGGACAGGAAAACACTGCAACTCAACACTAGATTCATAGAGCTGGAAGGAGCCTACAAGGCCATCGGGTCCAGCCCGCTGCTCAATGCAGGAAACTAGAGGAGGCGGGGTCTCCCATCCAAGTGATAACCAGGCCTGAGCCTGCTTAGCTTCCCACGCCCAGACAAGCTGAGCCAGCGTGAGCCACAGGCCTGTTCACAGAAGCGACTGCTGTCAGTGGCCTCTGGCAGTACAATCCTGTTGATGGCTACTAACCTGTAACGTGGCTCGGTGAGACTGAATGGCAGGTAGGTCAGCAGGCACAGCCTCCTCTTCACTCAATTTAACCTCATACCCTTTGACCAGGGACTCGGCCCCTTGGGTATTCCGAATGATAACATCAACCGTCTTTAGCCTATCAGATGAAAAAGGAGAATGTAACTTTCTGAACCTATGACAGCTGTTCTTTGTTGCCATATGGAATAGCAGAGAGTTTGCCATCCAGGCCAGATGAAATAATTGGGCAATGAGCAATTTCAAAGTCCCCCTCCCCTCAATCCCCACCCCCCCACGCCCAGCATCGCCATGTCTTAACAGACTGTTCTCTACAGTTATTGTACAGTAAACAAACAGCGCCATCTATGGACAGTTAAAGGAATGGTCAAACAAAGCACTTCAGTGCACACTTGTGTTTGTTATTCACTGAATGCAATTTTCACTGAAAATACAGACAACTTTAGTTAAAAATATATAAATGGATACGGTTATACTGCAGAGAGGGAAAGGGGAAAAATTGAGCTCTTTTAACTAAAGTGAACATTCCAATATGTGCCTCTATCTTGCAAAGTAGAGAAGGTCATCACAATTTAAGGTGCTCCCAAAATTACTGCTACTCCTGGCCTCCTACACACACATGCCATATGTGCACATATGAAATGCAATCTGCTTCATTTGAACTCAACACACATTTCAGAATGCTGGTGCTGCCAGATAATTCCTGCCAGAAACAACTGCTAGCTTTGCAAAATCTACAGAGATTTTCCCTGGGAATTCTGCAAAGATTACTGAATTCTCTGTGATTACATAAACCCCATCAAATCCAGCAGGATGTTATCAGTTCATCTGCCAGTCAAATGATCTTTATATTTTACCAAAAGTAATAATCAGTAGAGCACCTGCTTTGCGTGCAAAAGATCCTGGGTTCAATCCTTAGCATCTCTACTGAGAAAGACCCCCACCTGAGACTCCAGATAGCCACTGCCACTCAATGCAGAAAACACCGAGCTGGAGGGACCAATGGTCTGATTCACAGTGTAAGGCAGCTTCCTATGTTCCCTTCATACAGCAATAAATTGGCCTCTCTCTTTGTTTGAGAATGAGAGAGAGAACTGTATGGACTCACTTGTCCAGGTAGATAGATGAGAGCCCGTAGACATGGTCCATTTTTTCTACCAGCAGGTTAAGCTCAGAACGAAGATGTGGGGTGCTGGATCCCGTTGGAGATTTGTGCAAGAAAATACTGCATCTCTCAGAAAGTTCCTCCATGTCAGCCTTCAAATGATGCAAATCTTTTTTCAATCGCTGCAGAGACAGTTGGTGTTAGTGAGAAAGAGCAGAGATGCAGTCCTTTCACGGTGCATCTTCACAGCACTGATCAGTAGGGCAGGAACTAGCCCTGGGAACATAATAACCTCCTCAAAGTTTCCCGGTTGTTGGATGTCTGGCAGTTAAGTACTCAAAGAACAGTCTTTCAGTGACGGTGCTCAAAATCTGGAATAGCCTCCTAAGGAGAGGTATGCCTGGCCCCATCACTGCCAGATTTTAGACAACTAGTGAAGACCAACCTGTTCCAGCTTTTCCCCATTTACTGCTGTTGAACAGGATTTGACAACTGCCATTAAAGATTTGGTTGTAATGTTCAAGATATTATTATTTGTTATGAAAATATTATTTCATTAATTTTAGTGCTGTAAGTAACCCTGAGTGCTGTATAAAACGGAGGGGGAAGAAGAGATCAAACATAACAACACAAACCATATGACTGCTGACATTTGCAAGGGCTGCTAAATTTTAAGCGAACCCCAAGGTTCCACCAGAATGGGCTGGGCGGTGAATTTTCTGCACACAGAAATCCAAACTGTGAGCATTGGCAACTTAAGCACTTCACCAATAAAACCCACATTCTGCAGCTTGAGTTTATCACACGTGATTTTGCTTCTTCAAGTCAAGATATGGAAGGAGCAACACAGAGCACTGAATGAAGTCACAACTCTTGACCTCTACAGCCTGGCTCAACCCCTGCAGATGGCTTCCTCTGAGATTTCAGTCAGTGCTGCCCACACAGATTCATGCTTATTTCCCAAGCCATTGGGGCTAGGAGGAGGAACCTGGAATTTCTGGTGAACTCTGTAGTAAGATGGCAAAACCCTTGGTAATATGGCTTCCTACAACCAGATGGATGCCTCTGCCATGCACTCCCCACTCCCCCCGGCTGCAGAACACCACCTGCTAAGGCCCTCACAGCAAACGCCACGATACCGCCCTCATCATTCGGAAACACCAACCTCCTGCTCGGCAATCAGGAATGTGTTTTCCTGCAAGGCGTCCCCATCCGTCCTGGTGCTGCTCGCGGTCCGAATGGTGCCCACCAGCCGCTGCTCACATTCCTCCAGGTGGAGGCGGATGTTCTTCAGCTCAGAAAGGTATGTTCGAGAAGCAGTCTCATCTTTGTCTTCTGTTCCCACATAGACAAGAGCAAAAGTATTAGAATCGACCAGCACCAGAGGCCCCGTGTTCTAAGACTGTTTTTTAAAATGGCCTGGAAACTTCAGCTGGTTCAAAATAGGGCAGCGAGGGGATGGGCCAACATGATCATATTATACCAGTACTTTTCCATGTGAACTGGCTGCCAGTCCATTTCCAAGCAAGGTTCAAAGTGCTGGTATTAACATTCAAAGCCCTAAACGGATTGGGGCCACGTTAGCTGAAGGATTGTTTTTTCCCCATATACACCTGCCCAGACCCTAACATCATCTTCAATGGTCCTTCTCTGGGAGCCCCCACCAAAGGAAGTGAGGAGGATGGCTACTAAGAAGAGGGCCTTTTCCACTGTGGCACCACAGCTGTGGAATGAACTTCCCAGAGAGGGTCTCCTGATGCCTACATTGTGCTCTTTTCGGTGTCAGGTGCAAACCTTCCATTTTAATTTTTCAGTTTGTTTTAAATCTGGCACTGTATTTTAAAACCTTGCACTGTTGCTAACTTTTATTTGGTTATTATTTTTATTTTTTTAAACTGTAAAAGTTTTAAACTTTTATATTGTATTTTATCATCCTGTATTTTATGGGTTTAATTGTTGTGAACCACCCAAAGAGCTTCAGCTATTGGGCGGTATAGAAATGTAACTAACAAACAAACAAACAAACAATAAAACTTGCTGTTTGCCGGCTCCTGGCAGTGTACATGCTCCGCAGGCAGAAGACCCCAGATTCAGACCCACGCTCTGTCACTCTGGGCTAGGGAAGGGAAATCTCCCTCCGCCCCAGATCCTGGAGAACCACTGCCAGTCACTGTAGACAGTGCTGGGACACGGACCAATAGTTACAGCCACTACAAGAGAGCCTTACAGTGCTGACATGACTGAGAACACAAGTGCACCAACAGTGGAACCCTTGCTGTGATCTTTGATATCAGAACGGAGATAGCCGTGAGGGGGTGAGGGGCGGTGGGCACTGGGACTCGCCCACGCTGGAGAAGGTGGCCACTCTCCTTTGCACGCCCCACCTTCTTCCCCCATTGCAGGAAGGAGGGAATCCACACGAAGCAGCAGAGTCCCCTTTGCTCCTCCGCTGGAGAAGCAAGGGGGACTCGGCTGCTTCTCGTTCATGTGGCCCACCTCCTTCCTCTGGAAGGAGGAAGCTTACCAAGACTGCTGCACCTGTTGCTGGATGGGGGGGGGGCAAACACAACGGTTCCCCCCCCCGCTTCTCTCTCTCAGAGAGAGTGCAAGGAGGACAAAGCTAGTATGCCTCTCTTTCTGTTCCAGCTTGGGGCAGGAGCCCCCAAAGTTCCAAACAAACACAGGAGGAATCCTATATCCCCATCAGGGAATGAATGAACACAGCCTAGTGGCAAGGATGTCACAACTGTGGAGCACATATAGTCAGGAACGGCTGGAATGTTACATACCAAATCCAAAGAGAGATTGAAGAGTGGAATCTCTCATGTAACCGTTGAAAAACACGTTTCTTTTCTCTACAAACCTTTTACCACATCTTGGTCAAAATATGACAGAGCCACAGGGGGCCCAAGGAAATTGACTTGAGGACCAGAGACTCACACGGGTTGGCCATCCTTGAACCAGGCAGCTTAGATTTGCTTTAATTTGCTTTAGGCTCCCCCAACTTACCATTTTCCATCGACTGCAAAAGCTGCTGAAAATGCTCCTTGCACGAGCCCACTTCCTCCTCCAGGCGCAGCCGATCAGCTACAGAGAAGAGCTCCGAATCCCGGCTGTCCTCCAAGAAGTCCTCGTAGTGCACCTGCAGGCTCCTGACGGACTGGTGGCATTCCCCCGGGGCCAAGGCCCTGAGCTGTGGGCAGGACACACACAGAGGCCCATGTGATGGCTACGTGAAGGGACGCAAGGCTTGCAGTGTCGCAGGCGGGCACAACTGCACCGGGGACAACTAGTGACAGCCCGCCTTGGCAGGCAGGCAGGCATGTTCTGTCTCACTGCAATCTCCAGTCAGACTGATTTTACAGGTGCTTGTTGCACTTTAAGCTGCACCTGGGAAATTTCTCCTCCCAGAAGGGCAATTCCACAGTGATGCTTTTCGCTGTTAAGTCAGTGTGGCGTAGTGGTGAGACTGTTGGACTGGGACTCGGGAGATCCGGGTTCTAGTCCCCGCCCAGCCATGAAACTCACTGAGTGACTTTAGGCCAGTCACTGACTCTCAGCCTAACCTACCACACAGGGTTGTTGTGAGGATAAAATGGAGAGGTGGAAGAGGATTATGTAAGCCGCCTTGGGTTCCTTGCAGGAAAAAAGGCGGACTATAAATATAATAAATAAATAAATAAGTACCACCAGCTGGCCAAGAATTGTACCGTCACTGGAGCCAAACAATCCTCCCCTCAACACACACGCACACACACACACTATGTGAGATGCAGCATATGTATAAAAGCATTCTGAGCTACTGTTCTTGCCCTTGTTAAATTTATTATGGCATTAGCTTTCCTGGACCACAGCCCAATTCAGCAGATGTACAAAGCTCCATACACCTGCAAAATGGGGTCTAGCAATAAAGTTAATTTGTCTTTATTTATTTATTTATTATATTTATACCCCGCCTTTTTTCCTGCAAGGAATCCAGGGCGGCTTACATAATCCTCCTCCACCTCTCCATTTTATCCTCACAACAACCCTGTGAGGTAGGTTAGGCTGAGAGTTAGTGACTGGCCCAAAGTCACCCAGTGAGTTTCATGGCCGAGCAGGGACTAGAACCCGGATCTCCCGAGTCCCAGTCCAACACTCTCACCACTACGCCACACTGGCTCTCTTTAAGTTGCCACCCAACCTCTTACTGTTTTTGGTGAAACGGACTAACGGAACTGCCGCTCTGGAATGTTTTCATTTGGGTCTGCTTTCAGTGGCCAGGATAACAATATGGGTGAAGTTAGTGTAAAAGGACCACTACTTGCTCATGGTAAGAACACTAACAAATATTTATTTATTATATTAAATACACAGGCTGCTGATATTCTGTAAATGTTTAAGTGCAGAAGTTTATGCAGAATTTTCTTTAAACTCCTTGGACTAGGGAATTAACTTTTTGCTTATGCTAGTAAGTGCCATTATGCTGATGGTGTTGTATGAATACAACAACAATGCATTATTACTTTATTAGCCTAATTTTACTAGAAGAGGACTTTGGTTGCAAGACAACTCCTTGGTTCCTCCCTACTTCCTCAGTCTTGTGTTGCTACCTGCCCTTTCCACTTCCTGCTCATCACCTTCTAACTTCCTGTCCAGTTCTCGCCAACCAATCGAACTGACACAGTTTAGCTATGCATTCTTCTCTAGCTGGCAGAAGCATCTGCCTACAGCACTCCTGGGGTTTGCAGCATTACCTTCTCCATATTCCAGCTTTGCACCAAAGAGATATCCTTCCTCAAATAGTTCCAGGAGACAAGACTCTTCATATTTACATGGAGCTGGTGCCACAGGGCCATCACCTTCTGGTACAGCTGTTCCACCCTACAACAGGAAGACAGAACAAGGCTGGGTGACTCTCCCAACTCCCTATAAATGGAGCTCAATGGTAAAGCACCAACTGTGCGTGATGATCTTCTAATCAGGGCATCTTCCATCTCTTCTACTCAAGATGACCGGGGGTATCAAAGTAGGCTTTTAAGCAAACCAACCTGACTTGCACTTCCTTGACTAATATGCAGGTCAGCACGCAATTATCCTTGGTTTCTGCACTGTTTCAAAATTTGTGACACAGTTTTTCACTCAAAAAAATGCTAAAATGTGTATAAAATGCGTATTTTAGCGTGAAGTGTATATTTTGCGAAAAAGACATTAAAATAACATGAAACTGTGTGCGTCTTATTTTTTATTTGCATATTGATGTGGAAAGGGGATGGAACAGACTTATGAATGAAAACATGCAAAACTGACACAGACAGGAAACAGACTACTGGGTGACCGGCCAGATGGGCGATTAATAAATATAATAAATAAATAAATACCATAATCCACCCACCCCTCGGCTGAGGCCCACTACCAGTCAGGGGATAAAGTATTGATTACATTGTTCTGAAACATCCCCAGATCTTCAAAATGGTAAAAGCAAACCAAAAAAGACAAGAATTGAGCAAAACATTGCCCAAAATTTAAAAATTTAAAAAGTCCAGTTCCAAAGCATCAGCATAACATTTTTAAAGCCAGTCCTGTGTGGGGCTAAAGAATCACTACAAATTCTTAGGCACCAGTTTCAAAATTTTTGGCTGCCTTGGATAAGCAGATGTCTAGGTTTTTTGCAGCTCTGGGACAAATGGGCAGAGGTTGTACCCATCTTTGCCGCAACGAATCCGTATGAGAAATAAGATCTGGTCTTAGGATTCTGCACTTTTGCCCAAGTTTTCTGCTTCTGCTTCATACACAGAGCCCTCTCAAAAGCTTCTCCAGTCCAAAAGTGCTTATAGCAAACACACCAGCAGACAGCCCCAAGAAATTGCTGCAGGGATCCTTCAAATCGATAGGAATATTGGTGTTGCTCTAGGAAATACAGGATTACTTTACCTGCTGGCCACGTCAACAGCTTCTCTGTTGGGAGGGGGGACCAAGAAGCAAACAGACGGGACCATGGCCTCATTCCCGGTGGGACTGATCACTTTCCATTTGGTCCGCTGAGAATTGTCTTCCAGGACACACTCATCGTTTTTGCAGATGGTGATCTGTGTGGGCAACCAAAGTGAAGCTGTGGTCCAGCAAGTGGACAAACCACCATTTCCCCCTTCTCCCATGAAATGATGCAAGGCATCATGTAGGCCAACCTGGCCTATCCGGAATCTAAAACAGTCTCCTCAGAAGCTTCTCCAATATTTCTTCACAATCTCCAAGGGAGGGGATTCTTGTGGAGTCCTAGATAGTTTATTACAGTGTTCTCCAACCTTGGGTCCCCAGATGTTTTTGGCCTACAACTATAGCTGGCTGGGGCATGCTGGGAGTTGTAGGCCAAAAACATCTGGGGACCCAAGGTTGGAGAACACTGGTTTATTACAGGCAACACTTGAAATAAAACACACAGGTGAAGCCGAGCGCTCTCCACTTGAGTCGTCTTACTAACAGTTAACCATAACCTATCACCATCACCATCCATATGCCAAACACTGCCTCCCCTTATCTTTCAACAATACGATCTGGTCTTCATATAGCATTTTAGAATGCTCAAAGCACTCCACATATAGTCTACATCCAGACATTAACTCTAAACGGTGGTTTAGTGTGTGCTGGGGGAGGAAATTCAAAGCTTCTGTTCATAGTTTTCTGTTTTGTCTAACTCTGATTTGACCTGCTGGTTTGTTAACTAGCAGATATTTGTACAACCCATAGCTTCCCACATTTGGATGAAATGGAACCATGGTTTGTTATAAGCAGCAACTGGAAGCTAAACATTTCCTTCCCTCAGGAGCAAAGCTGGAAGGGGAGGCGGAGCTTGTAAGCCTGAGGCTAAGCCATGATTTCGTGTTACATCTGAATGTGGCCGAATTGTCTCACTAATATTAGCCTCACGCTGGAGATACAGAATTCGGACAGAGAGAGACTGAACACTGGCTTTGAAATCTGATTGGTTTTGGAACTCAACATATATGGATTCTGGATTCAAACTTACACATTTCTGATTCAGAGAATTCACAGAACACCCAAAGTCTGTGTGAAGGTTCATTTCCACTGTTATCAACTCACCTCAATTTGGCGATAGTCACAGATAGCCTTCACAGAGATGGTGTTCTTCAAAACATGGTCGGGGTTTCGTGGCTTAAGCTGGACGACGCTTTTGGACCTACCCACTAAGCTGGCAACAGAACTCTTGGACTGGATCAGCTGCTCCTTTTCATCCTGTCCGAAATAAGAGGAAAAGCACAGTTGGGATCGGAGGCAGAGAGGGAGAGCAAGCAGACGAAGGGGACCCCAAAGATGGTTGTGAACCTCAGTCCAGCCCCACACCCTCCTCTGGAGTGAGCACTTTGTCAAGGACAGGTTGGGGGGGGGGGCGTGTACGCACACACCCTCATTTCAAGTTTTCCAAGTTTTCCAACTGGGGGGGGGGGAGTTCAGAGTCAATCCATATTTAATGCTATTCCAGACAAGAGGATTTGTTATGTCCTAATCCTCTCAATTCCCCCACCCAGCCAAAGCCACATGCAAGCTTAGTATTTTACTACCAGGCCCAAAATTATCTATACAACAGCGAACAGTGCAAGAAGACCCAAACCCATTCCTTTTCACTGAAAAGAAAAATGCTCAGGGTTTGTTTGTTTGTTTGTTTGTTTTTTGCAAAATAAGGAAATAAAAGCAGCAGCAGAACTGTGTGAAAAGACTGTTCAGGAAGGTTGATGCATATACTTAAAGCAGTTAAAAACCTGTCAGAGAAATAGCACTGGAAAAATACAAGTGCGGTCTTAAATAGGAAAGAAAGAATAGAAAGAAAAGAAAGAAAGAAAGAAAGAAAGAAAAGCTTAAAAACAAGCTACCTGTGCCTGTCCCAGGGGAGCATGGTTGGAAGAAATACAACTTTAACTCATTCATTATGATCAAGGAAGCAACTCACACACAGGGGCCAAAGCTTTGTTTTCGACTGCCTGTGGAAAACCTGCACAGCCCCAGCGGCGGCAGGCGGGGCAGGAGCGCAGCGTTTCTGCGCCCTCTTCCGCCACGCACCCTAGGCAGCCACCTGGGTCTGCCTAGCAGTAGCGCCGGCCCTGCTGCCCTGGATCCTAATGTTCGAAATCACTTGCCATGTAGAGCAACGTGATCACATGGAGCATCTCCATATTTTCTCTGCAGTGTTAGTAAGGCATTCAGAATCTCAGTACAACAGCAACCATCTAAGTGATTAATGGAACGAAACATGATGGCTGTACCAGAGCAGGGACCACTCGTGTCAGGGAGGATGTTTTTAGCCACTTCCCCACAGGAGAGTTTAGGGTGAACACAGTTTCCTCCCTAATCATCCCTTACATGCATTGCATCCTCTCTCCCAGCACTCAAGTCCTTTCCCGCTCACCCCACCTAAGTGCCTTTTGCCATAATGCTTTCTAAACTATGAACAATCTCACCCTTTCCATTCATCAAGACATCCCTGCCTTTGCCAAAGACCCCTGACTAGATCTGCTTTGTCAGGAAAGCCTTCACTAAACCATCCTCACACTTCACGTTGCCCGTTCCTCTTTTTCAAAGGCTCCCCTCCTCAATCGCTGCCGTCCACTGAATGTAGATATTTTAAGTCCAATGCACAGGGACTACATCACGGCTATTTCCTGTACCACTTAGTCTGTGTTACGTGGCACTCCTCAGTGGAAAAGCACATGCACACCAACTGCTGCTGCCAGTCACAGGAGACAACACTGAGCTAGA
This sequence comes from Shinisaurus crocodilurus, assembly GCA_021292165.1. Classification (NCBI taxonomy): domain Eukaryota; kingdom Metazoa; phylum Chordata; class Lepidosauria; order Squamata; family Shinisauridae; genus Shinisaurus; species Shinisaurus crocodilurus. The sequence continues at coordinate 37,039,084 of CM037885.1, forward strand.
CGAACCAAGGGCTGACCCAGTGTCAGGTGGGAGGAGCCACAGCTCAGTGCTTTGCACATGCTCCGCAGGTTCAATCCCTGGCATCTCCAGTTCAAGAATCTCAAGCAGCAGGGCTGGGAAATGCCTCTTTCTGCCTGAGACCGTGGAGAACCACCACTGCAAGTCAGGGTAGACAACACAGGGCTAGAGGGACCAATGGTCTGAGCCGGCATGAGACATCAGTATGTGTTCATCGTAGTGGTAGCAGCAACCAGAGTTAGAAAAATGAAAATAAACGGCATGCTGGAGATCACAGACAGGTAGGTGTTTCACGGTAGCGGGAGGTGGAATTGAAACACAAGGAGAGTTTTAAACAATGCAGGTCTGGGAACAATTAAAAGGAAAACAGACAGAGTTCCAACTGGCGTGCACATTCCTTACTTTCTTTTTAAGCACAGAGCAGTTTGCAATGCTAGGACAATCAAATTCATCCGAACAACGTAGGGATTCCAGGATAAATAGGAATGCTATTGACAGGGTTAGATCACAACAGCAAATTCAGATAAGGAGGAGTGTCAGGTAATAAAGGATCTGGGAGCTTCTCTGGTCTGATGCACCGAACTGGCATGACCCTGAGACTTGCTCAAGGAGCACCCACCATGGAATCCTGGAGCAGATCCTCCAAGCGTGTCAGGCTGGTGCTGTGATCACAGGAATACTTCCTTTTGATGGTGTCTTGGAGGTTCCTCAAGTATGTCTCTGAATCTCGGGCATCGCTGAAGAACTACAAAAACACACACAAAGCTTCCCATTTACCAAAATATCAACCAGAGGTTTCTGAAGACATATTTTAAATCCACTTAACAAAAGAAGAGCAAGAACAATTTTATCTTGCCAGACTACAAGAAGACTTGATCAAAGCTTTCTCGGTGTCAAAAGGAAAATGTTTCCTTTTTGGCTACTTTATTAGAGACACATTGGAATAGCCCAGCTCAGGCCTGTTTAGTCAGGAAGAGAACATGGTAGAAATTCATCAGGCGACACCAGGATCTTGCACAATGCAGGCAACAACCACAAAGGCAAGTCCCATAAGACAAGAGCTGATGTATTGTTCTACTAGGCGAGCAAGGAAATAAGATGGGAGTGGCAGTTGGGGATGAAGGGAAGAAAGCCACAGCAAATGCTTTCACTACAAACTGGGCTTGGGGGCAGAGGTCTGTACCGTTCGGCAGCAGCACTCAGGCGTGCTCTGAATCCACAAGGTGACTGGTGCTGTGCAGCCGCATCTTGATCAGAGAGTCCCCGCCATACCTGGAAGTAAGCTGCGTTCTCCTTCACGTGCTGATCCACACACAAGCACAGCTGCTTGATCCACTGCCACTGAGTCTGCACTGCCGCACTGTATGCCTGTGAAAAACAGAATGAAAGTCACGTTGCACACTGTGGCGGCTCCTTGCCCAGCATGACTGACCACCCACCATGCCCGACAACCGACTGTAACAAGGGCTTGTAAGCTGCTATTTGCCCAGTGACCTATGGCAAATAAATATCACTTCCAGGAGACACGGCAAGGAAACATTTGTAAAACAGAAGAGAATTGGGTCCCGTCCCCCCCATTTAGATCTTCAGTGGGCCATAAGGCACATGCCTCTAATGCAGTGTTCTCCAACCTTGTTGGGTCCCCAGATGTTTTTGGCCTACAACTCCCAGCATTGGCCTACAACTCCAACCCAAGGTTGGAGAACACTGCTCTAATGTTTGATGCAGGAAGAAGGGCCACTTCGCACACTACTTTTTTTTTACAGATGCACACAAATCATTTGACAGTGCAACTGAGGACGTCAGCACACACACACTGAGCAAGCATGCATTTGATGTGGAAATTTTTAGAGAAAGTAGCCACCTTTCAGCTCTCACCCCTGTACAGTGAAAGATGTGGAGTGAAAGTATGTGAAGGATTGTTGAAAGTAAGATAAAGAGTCTAAGTCAGAATGTCTGTAGAACGAAAGTCAACGTAACATATGTTTATGTAAACATACCATTCGGAAGCACTCCCTTATAAGGATAGATCATGCGTTGTTCCTGTGCTGACAACGGACTATCTCATATTGTCCGTGTGTGTGTGTGTGTGTGTGTGTGTGTATGACCGGATACCCCAAATAAGGTTACTGGTTTCTTCCAAGAACAGATTCCTTCTTTGCATGGGTATATGCTTCCCCCCTTATAAAACCCCAGAGCTGCGTTTCTGAGTTTGTACTTTCCTTGAATCTGTGCCAGGAATTTACCTCTGATCAGACCAATAATCAAGTACTTGGTTTACTAAAGGCAGAGTGGTTTATCTTTCCAGTGGACCTCCAGATCGGACTAAGAGAAATTCCACAACACATTCCTAGCCATGCACATCTTACTGGAGCACACAGCAGGGAACTAGAATAGGCAACGGCTCCTTACAGCACACGCAACAGCATTAACATGTGCAGAAACCCTCAATATGTCTGTCCTGTATAAAATGCACAAGCATGACATCAGCGTACACCCCTCCACCCCCCTCCTTTACCTCCACAGTCTGCTTGGCCGGGTGATTCTCCAATGATAATATCTCGGCTGTATCTTGCAGTGAGCAGAACACATCCTGTTTCTCCGCTAGCTCCATTGTGAGTTCCTGCATAGCAGTGACATGAAAAGGATTAATCACATTTCCCTCAGCAAAACCAGACAGTCTGCTTTTCTCTCTCTCAATCTAAATGGAGATGGGGGCACGTAGAGATGTGGCACTTTTGGAGGCTTCAGATATCAGCCTTTACAGCTTCTCTTTCTGCTTAAAAATTAGTAATTACCTCTGGAACCCAACCTGAAAAGTTGGGCCAGTGTAGCATATTGGGCAGAATACTGGATTTGGACATAGGAAATGCAGGTTCAGATTCTTGTCCAGTCATGAACGTGCTCAATTCAAGGTGCTTGAATGTCCTTCAACATGTATGAACATCCTATTAAACCTTAAATCAGGGCTGGGTAACCTGTGGCCCTCCAGATGTTGTTGGACTCCAACTTCCATGATCCCTTACTATGAAGAACGTAAGAGTCATGCTGGAGCAGACCAAAGGCCTATCTGGTCCAGCATCCTGTGCCCACTGTGGCCAACCAGATGTCTATGGGAAGCCCACAAACAGGACACAAGCAGAACAGCACCATTCCACTCATGTTCCCCAGCAACTGGTACACAGAGGCACCCTGCCTCTGATACTGGAGGTAATATACAGCCATCATGACTAGTGGCCACCGACAGCCTTATCCTCCATTAATTTATCTAATTCCCTTTTAAAGCCATCAAAGTTGGTGGCCATTACTACATCTTGTGGCAGCAAATTCCACAATGCACCGTATGAAGAAAACTTTCTTTTTATCTGCCTTGATAGAAGCTTAATTGGATGACCTCAAGTTCGAGTATTATGAGATGCTCTCTCCACACATCTCTACCATGTCCCCTCTTACTCACCAGTTTTCTAAGTGAAAACACCCAAATGTTGTAAGCTTTCCTCATAGGGGGAGTTGTCCCAGCCCCTTGATCATATTGGTTACCCTTTACTGCACCTTTTCAAGCTATACAATCTCCATTTGGGAGGTGAGATGACCAGAACAGTGCACAGGATTCCAAGTCTGGTCACACCCTATCTTTGTATAAAGGCATTATGAGATTGGCAGTTTTATTTTTTATTCTTTTCCTAATCATCTCCAACACGGAATTTGCTGGGTGAACATTTTCCACTCACTGAGAAATAATTCCTCTTGGCAGCCATGTTGGGGTTGCTGTCACTCCAGTCATAGGCCAGCTCCTCCTCCTCTTTTTCGTTTAGCCAAATTAATTCAGTTGTCGCTCGAGACACAAACTCGTACAAGCTTTGGAGGTGACGCAGTCGGAAACTGGAAGTTTCCTGCATAAAGATGACACATTTTCTCACATTTCCTGCCACTCTGGGGACTGCTGGTGAAGCTACCACCCTTGTTCCCAGATGCTCTTCTTAATAAGCCCCACAGCCAAATATTGTCAAGCTATTCTTATGTTTTGAGTGCTCTTCAGTTGCATTTTAGCATTAACAAAAAAAATCCACAAGTCTCTTCTTAATGGCTGTGCTGCCATAAGTAATGGATGCTGTTCACCTTTAAAAACAAACAAACAAACAAACAAAAACCTAGCTACCTGCAGGGGCAGTGCTAGGTACCAAAAACATCTGGGGCTCAGGTTCACAGGACCAAAAAAAAATTTAAAAATGCACAAATTAGCATATGCTAATTTACATATGCTCTAAAGTGTGTGTGTGTGTGTGTGTGTGTGTGTGCACGCGTCTTTAAAGGACCCTGTCTCTTAAGGACACACCTATTTGTAAAAAGGGATGTATGGACAGGGGAGAGGAGGGCATTTGATTTCAGGAAAAAAAAAACCTCAGGCAGAAAGAATCAAGGAGGGGGGAGCAGGAGATGAAGCACATGTGGGCAAAAAGCCAGCTAATCCAGGGGCCCTGGATTATCAGGGCCCCTGTACCTTTATTTCAGCAAGTGCCCATGGACAGCAGGGTGGTGGGGCAGAGGGCCTCCCAGAGATTCGAGGCTCCAAATGAAAGATTTGGGGCTCCAGCCCTAGTGGGCCACCCCCTAACACCGCCTCTGGCTACCTTTGCAACTACAGCACACGGGGGGGGGGGGGCATAGTGCACCATTTCTGAGGTAATTTTTTAAATCATTCAATTTACAAAGCAAGGAACAGCACAGGTATGCAGGGGTGGGGGGAGTTACAATACTCGCAAATTACTATGTCAAGAAATATACCCAACAGGTAGCCCTGACGGTGGTGTAAACAGTCTCCTTTGCACAGCAATCAGTCACAATCAGAGCTATTGTACCAGGTTGGGGGGGGGGATGTATCATATTTTACCCAAGAATAAAATACTGTGCTTTAAGAGCTTCTCAAATGAGATATTCTTGCAGAACAGAAGCATTCCTTAAGGAAGGATGCGAGGTGGATCGTGAACCACAAACAAGGATTGTGCATCCACTTATTGCGAAACAAAAGGATTGCACAGAAAGGAAGCAAGGAACGACGGAGGCTGGAGCAGGCCGAGGGAACATCAGGGCCTGCTCCAGTTGGACTGCCCCCCCCCCAACAGGGCTAACTGACATCTACAGCCCTGTGGGGAAGAAGGAACGACGGAGGCTGGAGCAGGCCGAGGGAACATCAGGGCCTGCTCCAGTTGGACTGCCCCCCCCCCCCACAGGGCTAACTGACATCTACAGCCCTGTGGGGAAGAAGAAGGAGGCTGGAGCTTCTTGAGACACAGAGAATTACATAAGTAATATTCCCCCTTCTTTCCTCCCCATTCCTTTTTCCTTGTGTGTCGTGTCTTTTTAGATTGTAAGCCTGCGGGCAGGGACTGTATTGTTAATTGTTGTAAACCGCCCAGAGAGCTTCGGCTATTGGGCGGTATAAAAATTAAATAAATAAATAAATAAATAAAGGTCCTCAGAGACCACGGGTGGAATCTAGGCCCCTAGGAATGGAAGTACAGTTCTCAGCTTTGAAGGACTTCAAACAGTTTGGAATTCATGAGAGATTCCCTGACATCCTTTTGGTCGCGGGAATAAATGCTACAGAGTACACTCACCATCAGTTTGCAGTACTGGGTCTCCAGCTTACTAAGAGTCTCTGTGTAGCTAGTGCGGAAATTCGGAGACATTTTACCCTAAAATGAGGGAAAGAGATAAAGAAGGGCATAAGAAGCAATTTAGAAATTGAAAGCATTATTGAAAACGTACATAGCTTGAGATAAAACCCTTTTGAAATCTTCCCCTCTCCCGCCACCTTCCACTCTCCAAAATCCTGTATAAATAGGACTGTGAAGAGTAAAAAGCAGCACAGCTAAGCCCAAGGGCACCATTTACGCCGCCTTATCCACGCAACTCATCCCTGTCCTCCTTCAGGGCCCTTTCTACATCATCAACAAACAAAACCACGGTCTCAATATTCACTTTACTCTTAGAATGTACTTTATCATTAAAGCAGTACCCCAGGAGCGTCAAAGCAGCAGCAACCGCAGGATGACTCCTCCCTATAACATGAACTTGCGGGGAGGGAAAAACAGGAGAATAACTTTACTGTGAAAGACAACCTTGCTATCTATTTATCTGATCTATAGTCTAGAAAGGCCATAAAGCACCCCGTTCATGCAGTTAAAGCCTTCTCTCGTTCAAGCTAAAATCAAATCCACCTCCTTCAGGTCTTTCCTCCATCTTGTTTTCTACTAATGCTAGAAAGCTGAGGGTTGAGCTGGGTAACCACTTGGTGTCCCTTCCAACTCAGTGATTCCTGAATTTCTGTGAATGGTTTTTTTTATCAGTGACTTTTTGCCCTAGGCCAGGAGAAGGCTAGCATGAATGATGGTGAAAGATGTCCCACGATCACACATGGCTGACTGGAGACTTGAACTGGCTCCTAGTTCAACGCTCTAACCACTACACCAGTGTTTTCCAACCTTGGGTCCCCAGATGTTCTTGGCCTACAACTCCCAGCATGCCCCAGCCAGAGGCAACTTCCAGGGGGTCTGGGGCCTGCAATGCTGCCCCAGATCCACCAGGGGGTCTCACCCGTGCCCCCCAAATTTGCTTTAAAACAGCCCCTTTTTGCTGCAGCTGTGACATCAAATTTCAGCAGCAAACAATGCTTTTGGCTTTTAAAAGCAGGCTATTTTCCCTCACTGACTCTGAGTCTGCACCACCAAATTTAGCCACCAAATTCAGTGGTACAGCAGCAGTGGATAGTGGGGGCTGCAAAAAAAGGCCAGGGGGAGTCACATGCATCCTGCTCCTCCCCAAGGCCTATCTACACCAGTTGCTGGGGAACATGGGCAGGAAGGTACTGTTGCACTCATGTCCTGCTTGTGGGTTTCCTGTGGGCAGCTGGTTGGCCACGGTGTGAGCAGAATGCTGAACTAGATGGACCTTGGTCTGATCCAGCAGGGCTCTCCCTATACTCCTATGGAGAACAGACTGGCAGTTTTGAGAGGAGGGTCACACTGAGAAAAGGCAGAGACACAGAACCGTAGGGATGTACTGTATGAGAATTTTGTTCCCATTTGCAAATCATGTGAACACATCCCATTGCAACCTCGAGCAGGAACGCAATTCTTGGAAAATTTTCACAATTTCCTGAACTTGTGTTCATGTGCACTTCCAAAAATGTGCATTTGTGCAAATCCCCCCAAATTCATATTTGCATGCTTTAGCCAATTGGGGGAAATTGTGCACTTTATAAAATGCACATTTTTCCAATCGGAAAAAAAAGATGCGCACATTTGGGAATGCAAACGAGGTGAAATGAACTTCAAGGAAGAATTTGGAGAACCTCAATGAAATTGAACACTGTATGTTCGCTCATCCCTACGAGATGCGATTTCTTGAGGAGGCTGGCTGATCCCCTATCTTACAAAACTGATGTGGGCTGTGGAAAATCTTACTAGGATAAAAAAGATATAGCCCCTTATTATCATATATGTCACCCATATTTACAACTCTAGTGCTTAACACTTGTTGCCACCCATATAGTAGTATAAAGTCTACTATGGACCTATTTGTTTCATTGTTAAGTATGGAAAAATGAAAATAAAATGAATATTTGTAAATAAATACAAATGTTACAAAATGCCATAACACCTCTAATGGCTTCCTTCTGAAGGAAACCAAACCCAGGTAAGCACTGCACCCCTGGAAATAAATATTTACTGCTCAGAGAATTGGACTACACATAACAATACTTTGCTTGCCCTCTTTGGATCCTTCTCAGCACTTCCACATTTTTCTTAAGTTAAGCTGGTCCCAGCAGCTCTTCGCACAACAAGTTCTTCTGCTTACCTCATACATCCTGGCCTCTTTCACGCTGGAGCCCAGGCCTTCTACACTGCTGTGGATGTGCCGCTGGACCTCCAGTTGGGATTCTACGCTCGGCAAGTCACTCCCCCATTCGGCCCGCTCCAACTTCATCTGAGACAGACACAGAACAGGCAGCCATTGAGCAAGCACAAGCAAAAAGGCACCCTTTGCTTGCTACAACCTATTTATTAAGAGCTAAGCAGCATGTCCCTCTTGCCCTGCCATGTCACGCCATTCTTGCAGGAACTGCAAGGGCCAAACCATGAGCCTGTATTTGGCATTAAGAAATTCACTAGGTTGAATTTGGGCTTCTTTTAAGCATACAGTGTGGCGTAGTGGTGAGCCAGAGTGGCGTAGTGGTGAGAGTGTTGGACTGGGACTGGGACTCGGGAGAGCGGGTTCTAGTCCCCGCTCGGCCATGAAACTCACTGGGTGACTTTGGGCCAGTCACTGACTCTCATCCTAACCTACCTCACAGGGTTGTTGTGAGGATAAAATGGAGAGGAGGATGAGGGTTATGGAAGCTGCCTTGGGTTCCTTGCAGGAAAAAAGGCGGGGTATAAATATAATAAATAAATAAAATAAATACATAATTTAAGGACTATTTCCTTCCCTCTGTCTTCTCTCATAGCAACCAAGCATGTGCTGTTAACTGCACCATCTCTGGACCAAGCTATCAAGGACACATAGAAAAACGTTCCTGGGAGCTGCTCCAGAACCATAGCCAGAGCATATTTTAGAGCCAATTTCTACTTTTGCCCTAGCCTTGTCTGGAAGATTTCAAATTTACAGTACTGTTACTTATGTTTGTAATAAACAAAGTTAATTCCCTTTTGTCTCTGTGATTTGGATGGTATAACTCCAATAAATAAACAAATGATTTAAAGAACTAATCATGATTTTTTTAAAGTTACATCACCAATATTTAAGACAATATATACATGCACATGCACCTCATCACCTGAATTCTGCTTTCGTTTTATATCACACCACACACCTGTATCTCTTCCACCCAAGAGAGCAGCTCATACACAAACCGGAGATTGCCCTCATCTTCAGAAGATGAAATGGCCACCAGTTCTGTGCGTGTCATTGGCTTCCGGAACCAGGAGGTAGAAGCAGTGGTGGTAGTGTGCGTTCCCTTCAGCAAGGGCTCAGCTTCAAGGTGCCTGATGCTCAAGGAGGAAGGTTGGACCAAGTCCAAGGAGGAGGGGGAGGTGAAGTGCCCCTTCCGGTAAAGGTTGGTGCATTCCAGCCGCAAGGTAACCTGCTCATCTTGAAGCCTCACAATCCTGAGAGAGAATCCAGTGAGAGGGGAAATTAGGGCAGAATCACAGCAGAAACACTCCAAAGAGGGCAGGATCCTCCACCTGTGAGCCAGACACCCTCCCCTTTGTACACACACACACACACACACACACACCGCACACCCCTGACTCTCCACAAAATTTAGGACAAGTCCACACAGAGCTTTTGGAAGGTGATCCAACATATTCACTTCTACTGGTATGCCTGCCCCAAATATTTTGGGCTGCATTAATAGCTGCATTAATTTGCTATTTTGGGCTGCATTAATAGAAGTATAGCTTCCAAATCGTGGGAAGTGATAATTCCCCTTTACTCGGCACTGGTCAGGCCTCATTTTGAGTACTGCGTCCAGTTCTGGGCACCACACTTTAAGAAGGATGTAGACAAACTGGAGAGGGTTCAGAGGAGGGCAACAAAGATGATAAAGGGCCTGGAAACAAGGCCCTGTGAGGAGAGACTGAAAGAACTGGGCATGTTTAGCCTTCAGAAGAGGAGACTGAGGGGAGATATGATCGCACTCTTCCAGTACTTGAAGGGACACAGAGGAGGGCCAGGATCTCTTCTCGATCATCCCAGTTTGCAGGACACGGAATAATGGGCTCAAGTTACAGGAACCCAGATTCCACCTAAACATCAGGAAAAATTTCCTGACTGTCAGAGCAATAAGACAATGGAATCAACGACCTAGGGAGGTGGTGGGCTCTCCCAATCTGGAGGCATTCAAGGTGCAACTGGACAATCATCTGTCAGGGACGCTTTGACCTGGATTCCTGCACTAAGCAGGGGGTTGGACTCGATGGCCTTGTAGGCCCCTTCCAACTCTACTTTTCTATGATTCTATGAAATATGGTCTTGAGAGTTCTCCTCTCTCTCTGGGACACTAGGAGGGCAGAGATCCACCCCAATAGCATCTTCCCTTGACAACAGAACAGGCCTACCATGAGGCAATGCAACTGCCTCACACAGGGATCCGATCCAGATCTGGCCCAGTGCCGAATCCATAGGAATGTTCTCCTGCAAGAGACCCGCTTAAGTGCTTTTGGGCAGCTCCAACAAACCTTGGAACAGCTGTGCTCAGGAAGGCCTGAAGGGTGATTTCCTCCCACCAAGACTCTGGAATGACTGCCCCATCTGGAGTCAGGAAGAACGCTTTCCCAAGGTGCAACAGGCTTAAAATACCAAGCCCCATTTCCCCTTCACAGCATTAACTTGACATGCCATCTACAAGAGCATTCTAGTTCCCCCAACGCTCCTTCCACGTTCAACCACACACAGAAGCATTGCTTACTTGAAGACTAGCTCCTCCAGCTGGTAGTAGTTCTCATCCCGAAGTATCTGAACATCCACCTGTAGTTGACGGATAAGCCCTTCACATTCCTGGAGGTACATGACGACATCTGATTCATACTGCACTGGCTGACCCGACTCCAGGTGTAATTCATCCTGGCAGGGGATGATTTAAGATAATGAGTGAGATTCTCCCTCTTCAGTGTATTTCTAGGATGATACCCAAAGAAAGCAGATTTGACTAACCTGCAAAAGCTTTTATTAAATAAAAAAAAACCTAACAAAAAGCCATCGCTTGCAAGTCCCACTCTGCCACTGGCTGAGCTGTTGTGATGCCATGGAGTGTTCACCAACATTCCAGCTGATCCTAAGGAAGATGTTAGCCAAGAGCATGTTGTCCAACAGTAGTTCTTCTGTGAGGGATGTGAGAGGCCAGTCTGGCTGCACTTGACATGGGGCTGGAAATGAAAGAGGCTGAATGCCTGGAGAGCACATTGGGGGCAAGGAACAGATGGGGCAGTGAAGGCAGTGAGGCTGAGGGGTGGGATGCCGAGTGGAAGAAGGTCCAGAAGGCAGGGAGTCTGACAGAAGGAGGGCAGAGCAGAAAAGATTTGCCGAAAGAATAGCTGGATGTCTAAGAAAAACAGAGGGGCCAAGAAAGGACCAAGCAAAACTTCACCCAGCTCCTACAGACAAGAGGGGCTGTGTGCTGCTAGCAAGAAGGTATGGAGGACAGGCAAGTTGGCTTTGGGAGCTGGGCACTATATTAAGTCTGGCATACTAATCTGAACTACCCTGCCAAACTAGCCAGCTCTATCTGTGCACTTTTCTATTTACAGGATCCAAGAGTTTTTCTTGCTCTTTAAAAGTCTTGATTGCCTGCATTTTCACAACAAGACCCAAAGGTGAGCATTCCTGATTGCAGGGGTGGATTTCGGAGAAGGTTAGGAAGACCCAGAGAGCAAAAGGGGAAGACTCACAGCTTGCAGTGTATTCCTTGCCAGAGTAAGTTTCTCCTCACAGCTGAGAGTTCCATTCTGAATTTTGTTTGCTATCTGTAGTAGCAGCTCCAGCCTGCAAGAAGCGTGTCAGAGTTACCACCAAAACAATTTAAAACATAGAAAAACAAGGTTGTTATTTTTCAAAGGAGAAGACTTCCATCTTTCAGCACCACAGTGCCAAGACAGTGACACCGAGACACCTGAAATTTGGCATGCATACTAAGGGGAATATCGAGGCGCGCACCTCAGGACTATTTGCTTTTTTAAATGCATTAATCAAAATTAAGCAACTTCCCCCTCCCTCCTGCTGTGGGGCATGGCCCCTCGGGGGAATGGAGTGGGCAGACCCCTCCGTCTGAGGGCTATAGGACTGCCCCATGGTAGGTGTCTTGCCTAGGGGCCCAGCAGGCATGGCTTCACTCAGACCAGCCGGGCACAATGTGTCTAACTCTGAGAGCTGTTAAAGTTTGCTCGAGGGCTTTGCGGCATCAAACGAAGGGCTCTTCCAACCTGTGAGAAGCCAGGTCCGTTTGCTAGTAGTTTATAAATTGTTGTTGATGATGTTTGTTTGGTTTTAATGCCACTGGTTTAGCTTGCAAAGCACTTCACAAGAGTTGCCACGGTCACGTCCTCACAACAACCAGGGAAAGAACGTCATAAGTCATCCTGTTTTACAGCTCGCCACCCACCTTTCCACGGCCGGCCGCAGCAACTTCTCACGTTCCAGCATTTCTATGATGAGCTTGCCCCACTCTTCCTCCACGTCATTGGGGTGGTAGCCCTGCGGCAGTTTAAGGCGGCCAAATTCAATCCAGGTCTGGAAAACACAAAGGAAGAGCTGCTATTTCTCCTGGCCCTGCGACAGAATGGAACCTGTGCAGAGACCAGCCTCCCCTGGGCTGCCGGCTCTAAGCCCCGCTCCCCCCACCCCCAGGTTCAGGTGCTGCTGCTGCGACACACAAACCAAGCAGAGAAAGCCTCTCTGGGGCAATGAGAATTCCCTTTTGGGACTCAGTAAATTCCCCCCAAGAACAAGCCTTCCGCCAACTCCAACAAATGCTGTTTGCAGTATGAGACAGACAGTTTGGGGGGGGGGGAGTCATATGAGTTAAGGCACCATAGCTGGGGAGCTAAAGTGCAGAGACCAGCCTCAACAATACCACAAGTGAGAAGGATCTTGGAATTGTGGTAGATCACAAACTGAATATGAGCCAGCAATGCGATGTGGCTGCAAAGAAGGCAAATGCAATTTTGGGCTGCATTAATAGAAGTATAGCTTCCAAATCGCGGGAAGTGATAATTCCCCTTTACTCGGCACTGGTTAGGCCTCATCTTGAGTACTGCGTCCAGTTCTGGGCACCTCACTTTAAGAAGGACATAGACAAACTGGAGAGGGTTCAGAGGAGGGCAACAAGGATGATAAAGGGATTGGAAACAAAGCCCTATGAAGAGAGACTAAAAGAACTGGGCATGTTTAGCCTTCAGAAGAGGAGACTGAGGGGAGATATGATCGCACTCTTCCAGTACTTGAAGGGATGTCACACAGAGGAGGGCAAAGATCTCTTCTCTTTCATCCCAGTTTGCAGGACACGGAATAATGGGCTCAAGTTACAGGAACCCAGATTCCACCTAAACATCAGGAAAAATTTCCTGACTGTCAGAGCAATAAGACAATGGAATCAACTACCTAGGGAGGTGGTGGGCTCTCCCAGTCTGGAGGCATTCAAGGTGCGGCTGGACAGACATCTGTCAGAGATGCTTTGACCTGGATTCCTGCATTGAGCAGGGGGTTGGACTCGATGGCCTTGTAGGCCCCTTCCAACTCTACTTTTCTATGATTCTATGATTCTATGAAATCTCCTCCCACCACGACTTGACTCGATTGTTCTACCTAGAAAGACAGCAGAGCTGCGTTTTTGGCCCCATTCTAGTTATTTCGGTGGAAAATGGGAGTGTCCTGTCAGACAAGGCCAGGGATCAGCAACCAGAGGCCAAACCCTGGTTGCTGTCTGGTCCTGTGGCTATCTGGCTGTAGCGGCAGGACTTGGTGGCACCCCACCTGATCTGCCAATGTCTATCCGCTCCTCAAAGCAGCCTTCTCATGAACGTAGCTGCCAAATTTTCACCTTTAATTTAATACCGTCGTAGTAGAACTGGAATAGCAACTTTTCCTGCATTTGCTGCTGCAAAACTTCAGTAGCGATATGTACACAAAGCCAAACTCAGCAAAACTACCTGCACTGTGATTTGTAGCTCACACCTTTTGTGGATCTCTTTTAAAACAATGCCTTATTTCTTTTTGTTTAAAGCAAAACCACAGCTACTGTATCACTAATGGCAATGACTGTACACAACATCCCTGCCCATCCAAGAACGTCTCTCACCTCCAGCAGTTTATACAACTCTTCAATGCTTCCTTTTTCTTGCTGTTTTGCTGGGATTTCTGTTTCCTTGAAGTGGATGTATTGGTTATAAAGTGCCTGCAAGAACAGAGAGTCAAGGAGTCATCCATGGAGTTATCTTACTCAAAGGAGAGGAAAATATCAACAAGCTATTAACCCACAAGGTGGAGGGGAAAAGCATCTCCACCCATGAAGAATCCCCATAGATCAGTGTTCTCCAACCTTGGGTCCCCAGATGTTTTTGGCCTATAACTCCCAGCATGCCCCAGCCAGCTATGCTGGCTGGGGCATGCTGGGAGTTGTAGGCCAAAAACATCTGGGGACCCAAGGTTGGAGAACACTGCCATAGATGCTATAGCCCTGTTACAGATTACACCGGCTGAAAGAGCAGCTGATAAGAGCTCCCTGGTCTTTTTACAGGCTCTCTGCCACTTCTTGCACATGTAAAGAGGATGAAAGCAGTTCTGGCATTGCAACTGATGGTATGAACAGACCCTGAGCTGTGATGTGTCCCATGTCCAATCCCAGCCAACTATTCACTAGCCACCCTGGCTTAAAGTTCAGGGAGAGGGCAGCTTCCAGTAATCCTTCATTAAAGGACTATAGCTCACACAAGGAACTATACAGATTTGACTAGAGAAAGCACATCAAATTTTACCTTGAGTTCTACAGGGTTCTGGGGGAAAGATTTGTCAGACATCATTATCGTGTGCTGCTTGATCCAGGAGATGAGTGTTTCTACGTGGTTCTGGTACTCTAACCACCTTGTGTCCACTTCCTACAGAGAGAAAAGGAAGGGCCCTTAATAAGGAACGATCAGGAATCAGTTGCCTCAAAATCAATAGCAGGCAAAGTATCAAGGTGAGGACTGACAAGTCAACATGGAGAAAGGAAGAGCCATTAAGACACATGATTCCCATTTTGTTTCTTAAAAAGACAGCAAACTTGCTGCCAAAGATGGTGCTTGACCAACTTGGGTTCTGAAGTTACACAAGCATGATATGGTCAAGGTTTCCACCAGGATCAGCAAGAAAGAGGGTTGCTTAGATGCCTCCACAGCTACAGAAGCACTGCCAGTAGCGTAGCAACAGAGCGGTAAAGCTCCCAGGCCTCCAGGCATGGCTGCCCATGCAGTCTACACTCAGCTACTCGTTGTCCTGCCCTCTGCAAAAAGGACACACAACACTCTTCTCTCTTTCTGAAGAGCACGAAGGCTCTTTCAGAGGTACACTCCATTCCTCCCAATACTGTAGAACAGCCTTTCCCAACCTGTTGCCCTCTCGATGTTTTGGACTTCAACTCCCATCAGCCTCAGCAGCATGGCCAATGGTCAGAAATGGTGGGAGCTGTAGTCCAAAAGATCTGGAGGGCAGCAGGTTGGGGAAGGCTGCTGTAGGAGCTCACTGTCCAAATGTTGGTTAGCCAAGGTTCCTGGTTATTTCAGCTAATTGCTCCTTTCCATATAAGTTCACAGGAATAGATAAAACTTTTGTTAAGAGCGATTCCCAAAGCATTTTGGGACAGCCTGCCTGCAAAGGTGTTTGAGTGCTGGGGTGGCCTGTCCAGACTGAACAAGCAGCAGGAGGACTTACAGTGGCACTGATCCCTTCTCCTCCCTCTGGGACTTTGGGAAAGGCATCGTAAATTGAAGACACGTAAGTTATTACAGACTTTTCATCTGGTGAGGGGACATCAACATCTGGAAAAAAAGAGAGAGGAACAAAGCTGTCAAATGCATGAACTGAAAAGAAAGAAAGCACAAAGCTAGCTGTATTTTGTGCCTCATCTATATGCAATATGTAATGCTTTTCCTGCATTGTCATTCCAAGAAGCTGAATGGTGGGGGATTCAGGACAGATAAAAGGAAGTACTTCTTCACAGAGCGTATAATTATGGCCACCAATTTGGATGGCTTTGAAAGGTGATTGGACAAATTCATGGAAGATAAGGTTATCAATGGCTACTAGTGGTCAGCAGTGTACTGAAAATGAGTAAATAAGTATCAGTCAAATAAACATTAGACTGGTCCTGCAACATCTATTTTCCTTTTATGCCCCGAATGCTGAGGACAGAAGACGACTTCTGCATGATTTGAAAGCTCGCTACCACCAGTAATGTAAAACTAGCTGGTTCACATTTCACTTCGACACATTTTCACAGCAAAACAGACATTGAAAGCAACTCTGTCGAAGACCCCCGTCATCTCTAAGAATCTGTATCAACTGGATACAATGCCTAAGTAGGCCCCAAAAGCCATCCGCATTCCTCCTGCTGACTTCCCCCATAATCACCTTCTGCATCCAGCAACCTGGTGACCCCAAGCCGCTCAGCAATCTCGAAGGCCTGTTCCAGATTATCTCGGCTGCTCTGAATCTGAACTCTCTCCATATCCACTAGATCTGGCCTGCAGGAGACAGAAAAAAAGGTCATTCTGTGTTCACAGACTGTTTGCTGCCAGAAACTTCTGTTATAAGAGAGAAAGAGCAGCAAAGATACACTCCCCACCCCCCCACAAAGCACTAGCATCAGCCCTAGAATATGCAACTGAGCGACAAGGTGGAGTACCTATGTGCATATGCAATGTGCTCCAAACTTAGGAAGTGGGCTATCAATCAGCGGTGAACTTCTAATAGAATACTTCATACCACAAAGCCTCAGGACTGGTGGGGGTGTGCCTGATTCCATGCATATTCCCTCACCAGTGATCAAACCCATAATGAGCAACAGCTTGCGTAATCCTCCCAGTACTGGGCCCTGGGGGAAAGCGCTTCCAGGTAAGGTCAGGGCACCAGCACCTCTTTATTCAGAAATTACCCACTCCTTCAGATCCCTGTGCCACAGGCTTGGAGCCAGTCCTGGTAATGAAAACAGCTTCCAAAACTAAGCCCTGGCTTAACTCAAATCATTTTATGGTTTCACAACATATAACAAGATACTTCTGTTGGTGGGGGGCACAGAGGATTCTCAAGAAAACCTTCCTGGCCTAAATTAACTTGCAAAGAGTGAATTTATATTCTCCTAATTCAATTTTTTTTACATTCTCAATTATAGATGCTGATAGCTTTAGGATTTTTAACAAACACAGAACAAAAACAAATACAACCCAAGATGTAATAATATTGAGTTTAGCAATGTAATATTTAACATTATCATCTTAACATTAGGAATTGGGGGTGTGGGTCACGGTTGATTTATCAGGGGTTTCACATGACATTGATACTTGAAAACTGGTGCATACTTTGTCCAAGACACCCCAGGTACTGAAAATGGGGCATGTTTATTTTTCTCTTCCAAACTGAGGGACTCAAAAGCCCACCTCACATGAGTAACATACAGAGGAACGAGCTGCAGGACCCGCAGTCCTGGCCCTAAGGACACATGGCTCGCCCCATCCCACCCCATTTTCCATGCACTGAGAGGTCTGAGGTGGGAAGCCAACACGCATGGAGGTCTACACACACAGGTTTCCCCACCTCAGGTATTAGCACGGGGGTGGTCACACAAGCGAAAAGCACGTCAAATGAATCCTTTACAGGACCATCTTCTATCTGGTAACCTGTGTCCTCACTGTGGGAAGCTGTGTGGATCTAGAATTGGCCTCCACAGTCACTTACGGACCCATCGCTAGAGTCTACACAATCTTCTTTAGAATTTCCTCCTTTTATCCCGGAAGACAATCTTACTCGGTCACGAATGATCGCCTGATGATGATGATGATGGTCACACATCTTTGGGGAGGGTCTAGAGCAGTGTTCTCCAACCTTGGGGTCCCCAGATGTTTTTGGCCTACAACTCCCAGCATGCCCCAGCCAGCGTAGCTGGCTGGGGCATGCTGGGAGTTGTAGGCCAAAAACATCTGGGGACCCCAAGGTTAGAGAACACTGCTCTAGAGGTACGGCCCTGCAGCCCTTTTCTATGCGTACTGCCTCTTTACACATGTAACATGTGAAGCAAATGGATCCACTCTCCCCACTCTCTAGGACAAAGGAGGGGCAGAAGGTAGATCGGGATCTACTGGTAGATCTCTGGGTGATCTGCAGTAGATCAGCAAGTATTTCTGACTCCCAACAGTAGCAACAACAAAATGACTCCCCACCCACCCACCCACCCTAAATTATACTGCTGAAATGAAGGAAGCTGGGGAAGGGGTGCGCCAGTCGGGTGGGGAGGCTGGTTTGAAAGGACTGTGAGGTCCATTCACTTCTGATACTCAAAACAAATTCCTGGGCTCAGAATTCTTTAATTCGAAGCCTATGCGTCTTGCACCTGGGCTCCAGTTGTTGCTGGATCATGAGGCTCTAGTAAAAAACAAAGTAGACTAGACCCTACAAGCCTGATAGTCGAGCCTCTCCCTGGAAAACAGGAAATATGAAGTGAACTCCAAAACCATTAAGATACTCCTGGGCCACCCAGAAAGCTGAAACTTGGTACATACAAGCAGCCCAAGACACAAAGATTACCAGAAAAATATGAAGACGGGACACCTAACAGTCAAAATATGGGCCCCCGTGTTTGCCTGAGAATAGAGATCAGAATTTCAGGCCACACGTGGGACAGGATGCTGGTTGTGGAAGTTTTGCTGCCTCTCCAGAACTAGATTCTGAGGAAGGGACACTTCCAGGGGAAACATGCATCTTGTTCTGCTTACTGTATTTTATCGAGGCGGCTTTTAGTACCTTGATTTATCTTGGATGCTGCTGCAGTTTCAAAGTGCTGTGCTTATTCCACTGCTTTTCTTTTCAATTTTTAGATTGTATCTTATATTTTGTATTAAACTGATTTTTATTTAAGCCGCCTCGCATACTCAGGTTAAAAAAAAGAAAAGAAAAGGGTATAAACTAATACAAAGATTAAAACAAAATAAGCATCTCCACATAAGCTTTGGGGTTGTGTTTTTTTTTTAAAGTGTCCTCAGAATCAAATTTCAGAATTTAAAATCGTAAATCCCAAAGTTTTGAACTTTCAAAATGTGCACAAGATTTCATTTTAGTGTTAGAAGTTTCATAATTTTTGAGATTATTCTGTTAATTGGGAGTGTGGAGCACACAGATACCTGTATCTGTGGATAATGGCATTGAACATCTTTCCGTCGCTCCAGCAGGATGAGAAGTTGGTGCATTTCACTCCAATGTAACCTGCGGTCACCTTCTGCGTCCACAGGAGGAGCTTCTCTTTGGCGGACATGTCCCCTGACTCTCCGCTGATGTAGATGTCAGAGATCTGGAAGAGAAAATCATGGCTCTGAAGTAGCAGAAGCTGGGCAGGTGAAAGGAGGCTGCATTTTAAGGGCAAGGAAGCGCTTTGGAGCAAGAGTACATTCTCAAGTGCGTTGAGGTAGGTAAGGCAGTTGTCTCAGGGGGGCCGGGGGGGGGAGACAGGTAGATCTGACCCAAGGGGCACAATCCTTGGGGAAGATTCTTGCACACACCCCAACACAACAGGAAAGGGGATATAGTTCAGTGATGAAGCACATGTTCTGCATGCAAGAAGATACCAGGTATAATCCCTTCCATCTCCAGTTTAAGAAAGGGAATAGGCACCAGGCGATGAAAAAGATTTCTTTCTGTCTGTCTGTCTCTCCCTGATACTCTGGAAAGATGCTGCCAGTCAGAGCAGCCAATACTGGGCTACATGGACTGATGGTCTGACTCTGTACAAAGCAGCTTTATATGTTCACATGAGAGCTGCTCTCATTCATTTCAACACAGCCTGCTGCAGGAGCATTTACCAAGACCATGTTGTGCCCATGTTAATTAGAGGGAGGCGTGTGATTTGGTTTTCTGCCTCCAGCACCAAAATTACACGGGCAGCCCTGAGAAGTGTCACAAGCAAAGATCAAGCAGGCAAGGCATCATATTTTAGACAAGAAAATTAGGGAGCTGGAGGAGAAGAAGAAGGCACCATGCTAAATTCCTGCCTTGTCCCAAAGTCCAGCTTTGGGACAAGAAAGTGGAAGCAGCAGCAGCTAAATCATGGCCTTGAGAATATCTACCTAGCAAAGGATTTCCTTAAAAGCAACTCTCTGCTTGCATGAAGAAGGGCAGCTCGGTGCTAGCCAGCAATTTAGATAACATCTGCCATTTAGATCAGTGTTCTCCAACCTTGGGGTCCCCGGGTGTTTTTGGCCTACAACTCCCAGCATGCCCCAGCCAGCATAGCTGGCTGGGGCATGCTGGGAGTTGTAGGCCAAAAACATCCGAGGACCCAAGGTTGGAGAACACTGATTTAGATAACATCTGTCCAGCTGTGACTGAGCGACTGCCAATCAGGGCATCTCTCCCTCCCGGGGATAAATGCAGATGTCTTAGCAGTCCACACTTCCCCCTACAGAGTCCTCCAGTGACCCCCTGTAGACTGATTTAGTCTCTCAACCCAGGCCGGACTGTGCTATAAACAGGTAGAAGAGCTGTGCTGTGGAGGAGGTGCCCCAAGGCAATCCTAGGAAGTGAGTAGAGGCAACGATGGGGAAGGTACATCCGTGTGTGCGCGCGTCATGATGTGTCACAATATTTCTTCCCTCACTTCAAATAGAGAAATCAATGTGAGCAAAACCATCCATCAAGTTGTCCCAAGGAAAATATATGCTTAAAATAAATTTTAAAAATCAAATTTGGCACTCCGCAATAAAGCTCTCCAGGTGACATACAACTTATAAAAATATGTTAAAACTGAAACAACCAAAACCTAAAATCAAAACCACAATCAGAAACAGCAGCAGATTAAAAGCAGCAGCAAAAAGGTCCACTAACTAAGGGGCCACAAAAAGTCTGGCAGAATGGCCAAGTTCTCCCCATTTCCATACAGGTGAACAGTGAAGCAGCCAAGCAGGTTTCCCTAGGCAGGGCACACCTGCAGCTGCAGCACCACAACCAAAAAGGCCCAGCTCTGCACCTTCCTCAAACAAACTTCTCTGAAAGCTGGAGTGTGGCACAGACCCGCCCACCAAAGACCTCATCAGAGCAAGCTAAAGTTTTTGGCTGCCTCTGTTACTGCTCACTTGTTGGCCTTATATCTTTGTTGTAATTGGTTTAAATATGAGATTGGAGATAACAGCCGGAGTCAGGGCTTTGAGGCCAAGCCCTGTCCCCTGGAGGAACCCCTGGAGGCTCCGTGGGCCTGATTGGGGAGGCCAGAGGACTGGATTAGGCCCACGGTCAAGGGGTTCTGCACCCCTGGTTTAAATGCTTCACATTTTAATTACGTGTTAACGGCTATTGTTTTATCTCGTGAGCTGGCTTGTGGGCCTGGTACATGTGGAAAGGTGGGATATTAGAGGAACCAATTTGCAGGGCGGAGCGCTTATTGATATAAACCATGTTGTTATTAAATACATCTGGTTGAAAAGGATGGCAATAGCTTCATGAACTAGCATGTTTCACAAAACACTTGCAGAAAGTGGAAGCAGCAGCAGCTAAATCATGGCCTTGAGAATATCTACCTAGCAAAGGATTTCCTTAAAAGCAACTCTCTGCTTGCACGAAGAAGGGCAGCTCGGTGCTAGCCAGCAATTTAGATAACATCTGCCATTTAGATCAGTGTTCTCCAACCTTGGGGTCCCCAGATGTTTTTGGCCTACAACTCCCAGCATGCCCCAGCCAGCATAGCTGGCTGGGGCATGCTGGGAGTTGTAGGCCAAAAACACCCGAGGACCCAAGGTTGGAGAACACTGATTTATATAACATCTGTCCAGCTGTGACTGAGCGACTGCCAATCAGGGCATCTCTCCCTCCCGGGGATAAATGCAGATGTCTTAGCAGTCCACACTTCCCCCTACAGAGTCACAGAAGCAGCAGGCAGAAGTGTCGTGCATTTCTATGCTATCAGGCAGACCAGACTGGGTAACATGCCCCTGCGCAGCTGGCCGCCATGCATTTTCTTTCCACAAACCAGTGTGAACCCAGGTCAGCCTGGGATGCTTTAGGCATAGGATGATATCCAGCCTCAGGCAATGGAGAGCACCTAGATTTACATAGAGAGTCCCCACCTGGCTTGATGATTGGGCGGCCCTTTGCAAACGCTATGGTTCATTTATTTAAGTTATATTCTACTTCACAAACTAATTTTCCAAAGCGGCTTACATTAAAAGAAACTTATTACACCAATAATAAAACACCATATTAAAAAATAAATAGAGCACTAATAATAATAGATAGCAGCATTAAAAAGCAACAGAACAAAACAAAAACAGCAGGGTCCATCATAAAACACCTTCCATAGCTTGTTTTCTTTCAACCATGTTTAAGTTTTACGACTGAATGCCTAAAGGGCAATTAAGGATTGGCCACAAACCCAGATGCAAAACTACGGTTTGCCGTTTGCCGTGTGCTTGCAAACGGTGGGCTGCATTCACCATGGCTAAGTATTGCATCTGCACCAAGTTAAACCGTGGTTAAGAGGCAGTTCTCCCACCTCCCTGTGCTGGACCCAGTCTCGCTCATGCCTTACTATACATGCCCCCGGGAGCAAGCCTAAGCCGTGGCTTTGCTGTATTGTTTGCACTGTGCCTACACCACATCCGATTCACAGTAGGACCCTTGGAGAGCAGAGATTAGATTTAAGGCACAGTGAATCCCCCCCTTAGAAGCTTCTGCCAGCCAAAGGGTCAAGGTTGCCAACATGCCCAGAGGTCTAATTTTCCTTCAGGAGTGAAAGCAGGGCTGGGGCAGGAGGCAAGGAGACAGGCAGCAAGCAGGCAGCAAAAAATTAATCTCTGTTTGGTTCTCTGCTGGCTCTAGACCTCTGAGGACTGCTTAATTCATGAATATGTGGTGTTCAAAAGATAACATTTGAGTGCCACAGGCAAGGACAGGCAGCACAGTGGGAAGGAGGAGGGGGAAATGGCTCCTGACTGCCGAAGGCCGGGACTAAGTTTAGACAGAGCACAACACGCTCCCCGGGCCTTCTTCACCCAGCAGAGCGCGGGCCGGCTCCCGGCTCCATCTTCCTTTTCTGCTGTCTGGGAGCTGGGCTCCGCCCCACCTATGCAGGCAGCCCGGATGCACATGCAGAGGAGTGGCCAGGCACAGTGACCCAGTTTCCAACAAAAGAAGGGGAGGGAGAGCGCGTGCAGTGAGAGCGCGGCAGGTGGCTGAATGCTTTTTGCATGCGCACACACCTTCAGGCATGAGACGAGTGCTGGGCTGGGTGTGTGTGTGTGCCGGGTGAACAGCAAACCAGCTGATTTCACCGGTGCCACACACATTGGGAAAACTCATCCCCGGGAACCAAGCTGTGTGTCATGCTTCAGAACGGCGGGGTGTGTGTGTGTGTTCTGCTTTACCCCTCCCACCCTATCACAATTTACATGGACCCGGGTGGGGGGCAGTGGCAGGGATCAAACGGGCAAATGCAAATTGCCCTTTTTCAGGTGTCCACCTGTTTTGGATGGCCTTTTAGTGGCCAAGAGCCACCGGCAGCCTTGCCTCTGCCCCCACTCGGGAGGGCAAGGTCTCATCTCCAGCACCAGGCTGCGCTTTGGAGGTATGTGGAAGCAGTGAGGATTCTCTGAGTACCTTCAAAGCCCAACAGGAGGTCAGAGGTGCCCCCCCCAACACTCACACTCACACTCACACCACTTGCTTTATGCAGACGGCACGCAGTGGACCAACAGATATGGCCAGTCAGCAGCAATCTGGCAAGTACATTTGCGGAACTCTTATCCATCATCGTGATAGCCATGGTGGGTACTAGAGACAGGGACATAAGGTGAGTCACCAGGCCCCTAAGTAGAGGGAGGAGTGGGGCACAGTCCTTGCAAGGCCGAGCTCAGTCCTCTTGCTCCTTCCTTGCTCAGAGGCGGCAGCCGAACCAGGATTCCCTGAGGCAAAGGGGCAGCAGGGAAGCTACTGTACTGCCTCCACCATTTCTTGGTCATATTGGTCTTTTTCGGGCACACACATGATCCTGAGGAGGCCAGCAGGGCCCTGGAAGTCATGAGATCTCCTCTGTGCCGGTGCTTGGGCTGAGTGCCTTTCCTACACTTCAGGGGGACGGCCAAAATCCCACCAACACTATGCAGGCCCTCTAGGTCAGTAAGCAAATCCCAAAGAAAAGATTACTGGGAGCAACCCGGTATCCTGCCCCAATTCGTGGCAGCCCAGAGGAACAGAAGGAGAGGAAGGGAAGAAGAGATGCACAAGATCATGTAACCAATGGATCACAGCTCAGAGCCAATACATTGCCTCTATGGTGTGTGGCGGGAAGACCCTCCATCGATTCTGCCCACCTCTGGGAGGCGCAGTGCTAGCAGCGCAACACCGCCCACCACCCCATGGCCACCTGCCTGCCCCATGTGAGTCCCAAGTTTAGATGTTACAATGGCAGTGTGGGATTCAGCCACAGGAACACTGGAATTAGGCCACAGGCGCAATGCATAAATAGGCTCTAAGGTAGTGTAGTGCTGTGGATACAGTGTTGGACTTGGTTCAGGGCAACCCACGTTCAAATCCATGCCCAGCCACGAAGCTCCTTTGGTGGCTTTGGGCAAGTCACCACCACTAACTCTAGCCTACCTCATGGGGCTTTGGGAAAGTAAAATGGGATGGCCTCCACGTGGGTTTTTCTGAGCTGCTTGAAGGAAAAGTGGGATGCAAAACACAATCAACTCACAATCTGTGTAGCAATGCAAAGATAACGGCCCCTACGACGAGGGCCCGGTGAGTTTCATCACTCCCACAATCGCTCTGGAGCAGGGGTACACCATGTTTCTTGGTTTGGGGGTTGCACTGGGGATTGGTTGATAAGAAAAGGGGTGCAGCCAGAACCCAAAGCTACTTTCAGATTGCTATCCCTCCACCTCTTCCCCAAAAAGGAAATTTAATTTCCCATGCTCAGTGCTGCTATTTGTACTTTTCCATGTTAGCTGCATTGCATTCCCTCAGTTCCCAACATTTCTCATACATAAAATTCCATGCAGAATTCCATGTACTTTTCCATAGGTAAATCCCTCCACCATTCAAGCAATGTACCTATGCTCATGTTCCCCGCCCCCATTCCATTCCACCACGGCGCATGTCCAACACCTTATTTTATATTCTAAGTCAGTGTTCTCCAACCTTGGGTCCCCAGATGTTTGTGGCCTACAACTCCCAGCATGCCCCAGCCAGCGAGTTTTCGTCTTTCTTCTTTTTTAAGAAGAGAAAAACTGTGCCTCTTAAAAACTGCGCCTCTCTGCCCCTCCCGGTGGCAGCAGCCGTCTGAGCTGCTGACAAAGAGCAAAGACTCCTAGAGCCCTCTGACAGAGACTGCCAGAACATCTTTCAGGTCAGTGTTCTCCAGCCTTGGGTCCCCAGATGTTTTTGGCCTACAACTCCCAGCATGCATGCTGGGAGTTGTAGGCCAAAAACATCTGGGGACCCAAGGCTGGAGAACACTGTGATGACGATCTTGCAGCCAGTCTAAGAGTTCCGGGTGCAGCCCTGGAGCTTCCTCCCAAAAGCGGAAAGGCCCTTTCAATGGAAAGAAGCAGGGAGGTGAGCTCGGGGTGATCGGCACCGGGGTGGGGTGGGGACAGAAAAGGGGAATGGAGCAGTGGCGACACCGGCATCAGCAATGCCACCGTACCCGCGAAAGCTGTGCAGCAGCCAACGCGTTGCACGCCCCTGCTCTAGTGTGACCGTTCCAGATGACACATTGCTTAAAATCTCTCCCTGATTTCTGCTGGGGAGGGAAATATCTTCCCACAGGCTCTCTTTCCACTCATGCCCAGCTGCAACCGCGAGGCAAGAGACCAGGAACTCTGCTGAAGACACATGGAGGCCTCTCCCCCTTCTACACACTGCCAAGCAGAGGCAACCTCACCATTTGTATTCTGTTGATCACCTCCTTCCCCGGAGTCTGACATGCTTATCGCATAGGAAAGCAGGGGCCTTTGTCAGCTGCTGCCACACAGACGGCTCCTTGGGCGTTTGCTCTTCTCAGGCTCAGAACTGTCAAAGCTCTTTCTTCAAAGGGCCCACCCTCCTCCCTCCAAAAATATTGCCACAGGCTTTGAAAGTCTCACAGTTCACATGGCCATGATTGTAGAATTGGGGACATCCCAAATTTCAGCCCTTCGTTATCCTTGCAATGCCCTCAATTTTCTTTTCTAATTCCAGAGGCAACTGGGGCTAATGAACACTAGAGATTGCCACAGACGCTGCCCACACGAACTGTGAGACACCTACAGATGCCTCAGGAGCAGGCCCAGCATCATGCGTTGGCCCAGTTGGGAACCTGCCATGGGCCCATCACCAACCAAACACACCAGGGAACAGGGGCCACTGGCTACTGTCATCTCTTTCAGTCTTGTGCACATCCTCAGACATGCAAACAAGATGGACACGGGTAATGCTGCAACCACCAGCGGCACTTCAGTACATCTGCGATGTTAACCAGAGTTAAGTCAACAAACCATGCTCAGACCATGCTTAGACATTATGTTTTCTGCACTGGGTCTTATTTATTTCTATCTATCTATCTATCTATCTATCTATCTCCCACCTTTTTCCTGCAAGGAACTCAAGGCAGCTTACATAATCCTCCTCCTCCTCCATTTTATCCTCACAACAACCCTGTGAGGTAGGTTAGGCTGAGAGGCAGTGACTGGCCCAAAGTCACCCAGTGAGCTTCATGGCTGAAGGGGGACTAGAACCTGGATCTCCCGAGTCCCCGTCCAACGCTCTAACCACTACACCACACTGGCTGTAGTGATGGCCACTCCTTGTCCGAGTTCCACAATATCACTTTTGGAAGCACTTTCTAGCCACAAAGAGCCTTGCTTCAAATTCTTCCAAAGACTGAGTGATATCTCACCCAGAAACCTTCCAGAATGTATTCCCAAAGTTGCCCACCCTTATGCTAGGGGAACCATTTCCCGCCTGCCACCCTGGCTCTATTCTGCCAAAGGACCATCATATTTTCCATGTACGCAGGAGCACATCATGTGTAACATTTGATTATTTAGTCGAGTTAGCAGATCACCCGTATCAAGGTCCTCAGGGAGCAACAGAGATGAGACCAGAGCTTTAAAAAAAAAAAAGTTGTATTGAAAAACAGTAAAGAAACTGGCAATTTAATGGAAACTGTAAACACAGTCCCAGAGATGAGAGGGAGAGAGAGGAAGATGAGAACTGATGTTACTTCTAGGCTGGAGGAAAGGAGGGAGAATTGCAGTGTTAACTGAAAGCTAGCAAGAGGAAGAGAGAGATGTCCCTGTCAAAAACACCCATTGTCCGGTCAAAACCTTGTTTTAAAGGGGACATAATTTATTTCCCCCCAAAATAGGGTGGGATATACATTTTTGCACTTTCCCGAGAAGAGGCTCAGGAGAAAGTGCAAAATGTACAGGACCCTGAGGACAGTCAGGGGAAAAAAGAAAAAGATGAGGATCTTGCTGTGAAGGGGGTGTAAGTCTCACCAGCACCTTTTTGCGAACAAAAATCCCTCATGGTTTTGCTTTGGCTTGACAGGTGACCTTTTGACAGCTGTCAAGAGACAGCAAAGTAAAGTTAAACCCTATTTGAAGCCTCTCTGGCTCAATGTGCAGGGTTGGTAACTGTTGCAGTTTGTCAGCAGGTACCACCCCCCCAGGACATCGATCAGCTGAGGCTTCCCATTTTTGCACTCACAAAACTGCACACCTCCACAATTACACAAGTGCCACTAAAAAATATTTTTTTAAAGTACAAAAATATTTGCACACATTGTGGGCACAATTTTTTTTTTAAGTTTGCCAATCACTGACAGCCTCTCCAGTGTGCCACTCGGAGGTCATGAAAACAGAAATCACGAAAACTGGCTGTCAAACCAGAGATCGTGATCTCTGAAAAAAGAAAAAGAAAAAATTAAAGGGGGGAAAAAGGCTGTAGCAAGTGAAAACGGGCTTGTGATCATGACCGGGCCGGGGGGGGGGGGGGAAGCAGACAAGTCAGTCCTGCTGTGGAGCCCCCTAGGACAGTGTTCCCCAACCTGGAGTCCTCCAGCTCTCTTGGACCACAACTCTCAGAATTCCCCAGCCAGCATAGCTGGCTGGGGAATTCTGGAAGTTGAGGTCCAACAGAGCTGGAAAACCCCAGATTGGGGAACACTGCCCTAGGATACCTGCAGGAGGACCGGGAGGGAGGGAGGGAGGGGGTGAACAACCCCTGGTGAGCCCAATCATCTGTCAGGCACACCATGGGTTGCTTGGGCAACAACCAACCCATCGTGGCTTATTCCCAGGGCGGGTTAGCGTGATGTGTGAACACGCCCAGTGTGTGTTACATAAAGATTTCCATCCTTATGCTCTGTCCAAAACACAGGGAGTGGGAACGGGATCCTTAGCATCAGGGTAAGATCCTAAAAAGTGACTTTCCTAAGCCATGGAAAGGCTTTACCAGGCAGAGTCCTACTGGAAGTGGGAGTGTAGGGAAAGGGCAGTCAAAGCCGGGACTCCCGGCTAGGTCAAGCTGAGTTTATCCCAGCAAGACCTTTTTTCTGGAATCACCTGGGGTTTAGAGGAGCAAGACTGGGCACCCAGCTGGGGCCTTCCGTCTTCCCCAACCTGGTGCCCTCTAGATGTGTTAGATTACAACTCCTATCATCCCCAGCCAGCATGGCCAATGGAGTTGGAGAGGCTACAATAGAAGGTTTCAGCAGGAACATTGTCCCTAGTCTGCTGCAGCCACACTGGCTCCACCTTTCTGGACTGAATGTGACATTTGGGTCAAGGTGCTTGTGAGGCAGGGGGGGCACACAAATGGCAGCCGAACAGCGCTCTTCGGCACCAATTCACATAAAAACATTGTGTGCCTCTCCCTTCTGAGACGCTGCGTTCCTTGCTTTGAAGTCCAAGGGCTGAGAAATGAGGATGCAACATTGGGCTGCTTATACAAAGGGCTAAACACGTGAGGAAAACGATGCCCTTTTTGTCCCCAGATCATAGAATCATAGAATCATAGAAAAGTAGAGTTGGAAGGGGCCTACAAGGCCATCGAGTCCAACCCCCTGCTCAATGCAGGAATCCAGGTCAAAGCATCCCTGACAGATGTCTGTCCAGCTGCACCTTGAATGCCTCCAGAGTGGGAGAGCCCACCACCTCCCTGGGTAGTTGGTTCCATTGTCTTATTGCTCTGACAGTCAGGAAATTTTTCCTGATGTTTAGGTGGAATCTGGGTTCCTGTAACTTGAGCCCATTATTCCGTGTCCTGCAAACTGGGATGATCGAGAAGAGATCCTGGCCCTCCTCTGTGTGACAACCCTTCAAGTACAGGAAGAGTGCTATCATATCTCCCCTCAGTCTCCTCTTCTGAAGGCTAAACATGCCCAGTTCTTTCAGTCTCTCCTCATAGGGCCTTGTTTCCAGTCCCTTTATCATCCTTGTTGCCCTATTGCCCAGATCAATAGGGGCACTCGCTGCCAGTCTCACTAGATTGCCAGGCTGAGCAAATGGATGGGAAATGTATCTGCTGCCACCTCCTTCCATTCAAAAGGATAACAGCCCCATTGATGCACCTCTGTGCTTCCTAAATGCCATCAACCCACACACCCCTTGTCTATGGGGGGGGGGGGGAGAAGGGGAGGCGACAGTCTCCTCTGCTAAACAAGATCATCCCCCAAAATGGCAAGGTATGAGGATGAAGTGTCTGTCTAGGAAGGGGCCCACAAGCCACAAGAATTGCCTTGCTGGTTCAGATCAATAGTCCTCCTAGCTCAGCATCCCATCTCCCAAGAGATGCTGGAAGGAAATGTTCAAGAGCAGGGCGCAATAAGGACTATGCCAGTGCAGCATAGTGGTGAGAGTGTCGGACTGGGACTCGGGAGATCCGGGTTCTAGTCCCCGCTCAGCCATGAAACTCACTGGGTGACTTTGGGCCAGTCACTGACTCTCAGCCTAACCTACATCACAGGGTTGTTGTGAGGATCAAATGGAGAGGACGATGATGATTATGTAAGCCGCCTTGGGTTTCTTGGCAGGAAAAAAGGCAGGGTATAAATATAATAAATAAATAAATAAATAAATAAATGGGGCTGCATTTCTAAATATTGTTACCATCAGCAACTAACCAACAGACTCCTCTATATATTTGTATCATTAAAATGCAAGCTGTTGATCCAGCCTTTCCCAGCCTGCCGCCCTCCAGGTGTGTTGGACTACAACTCTCATCATCCCCAGCAGGATGGGGAAGGCTGTATTAGGCCATCACAACATCCTGTGAAAATAATTTCCACATGTTACCCATGAGTTGGGTGAAACAGGACTTGTTCATTCCCCCTCAAACCTACTGCCAAGGTCAGTTTCTGCGGATGGCTTTGAATTTGGATATTTCTAAGTGGCAGAGGGGTTACCTATATATGCCTTCTGTTTACTTTCTAACACTATCCACACTGCTCACTGCTCTTATATACAGTGAGATATTTGGCTCCTTCCTCAGTCATCAGGAGGAACAGGGTGGGGAAACCAAAAGGAGAATAGCCACTTCTTCCCTTTATCCCCCTTTTTGAGAGTTCAGAGTGCTCCAGATACATTAACTAGTTATAGTCCTTACAACAACCTTGTAAGGTAGGCAAGTATTATTATCCTCATATTTTTAAGGGTGGGGGTGAGCTTTGATTGAAGGGGAGGAATTCCTGTTTCACAACTCAGTTTCTTAGCCCCTAACCCTACCTTAGCTCTCCAAAAGAGAGAAAGGGGGCAGCGAGGAAGCTAATACGCCCGCACCCCTGCGGTACATGCTTGAACTGTCCCTGAAAGAACCTGAAAGCCTGCAGGCCAACTTCTCACCGAGGCAGGGGGTGGAGGTGGGGCTCAATTCAGGGGCATTGCGGTGGCTGAATCCAATGAGCGTTCCTGGAGCTGCGCTCTCTGTGCTGCTGCTAGACAAAAATAAAATTACAACTGAGATGTGGCTGAGCCTTCGGGTCACCCACAAGGTTTTGGAATAAGAGCAGCTCCAGCCAAATAGCAGGCATCCTTTTTACAAGAGGCATAACCTCTCTGGCTATTCCCTGCGGCGGGCTCCCATCTCCACCCCTTCCCCCTCAGCCAGCCCTGCCTCCTTCCGTCAATTCAGATCAGAGCGTCATGATAATTTAGTGGCTGCTCTGGCCTCTCTAACAAGCTTCAAAGACTCCTTCCAGAGCGATGCTGCTTACTGAGGGGTGGGCCATGGCAACCCCCCCCCCCAAAGGATCTGTCCTTGGAATTATTAGAAAAGAAGGAAGGGATTGACTGAATCTTATTGGAGGGAAAGATGTTGAGATAAAAGCTCTTGAATGAAGAGAGCACATCAGACACCTTGCAAATGCAAGAATAATAATTTTTAAAATCCTGAGGGGAAAGACTGTACGGCACTTAGTGAGAGAATCATGATCTTCCCTATAACACAGAAAAGGTGCCACTCCCAGGGCATCAAGAGAATATCCTCACCCAAGCATGGCCCCAATGACCCAAACACATCTTAAGAACAAAAAACAAGACCCCTATCCCCTGACACCAAAAAGGGGACAAGAAAACCTGCAAAGGAAGGGTTACATTTGATCTAATCCTCAGGGGCTCCCTCTAAGGAAGAATCCGATCTCTGCAACAGACAAGGGTTTTCCACAAGGCAAGCACAGAAGTTAATATTGGACAAGGTGGATAAAAAAGATCTTTCTTTTTTTAAAAAAAGTGTCTCCCCTTAAAAAAAAAAAAGGTACCCTGATCTAATCTATGCACACTCTTAAAAGTGAATCATAACCATCTACCAAACCCATTAAACTGTAAGGGTATTATTTCATTGCAAACCAATATGTTCTACTTCATTATAGCAACTGGTAAGCATGCATGATTGTTCAGAAAATACAGGAATTTCAATATGGGAAACTGAATCTAACTCGCTGGAGTAAATCAGTCTTTTTCCCCTTCAGGATTTAAATCAATATACCCTGGCATTGGCACTGGGCAGAGAATCTCAGCTTTAAAACAAAAACCAGAACCCTCAAGTTGCCAGCCAGAGAAGCTTGATGATGTGTGAGCAATATCTGGTAAAATTTCAGGTGGCCAGGATTCTGAGCAGTCAGGATTGGGGCTTGAATGCAGTCTGCACTACCCCACCCTCATAAGAGCAAAGGAATACATTTGCAAAAATAAACCAACATAGACAAATAAACCTTTGCATAATCCATTTAAGCTATGGATTAATCAGCTTAGCACTGATTCTTGATTTCTCTTTTATATACAGCCTCTCCCTAACATGGCGAAAGAAATTTGTATTCTGTGTAGGTCTGGCACTTGAACGTTCCAAGTTGGCTCCTAAGGAGTTAGAATCTCTTCCCACTTCTGAATGCACTCACTCTGCTTTGATGCCCAAGTGGGGCACTCCAATAGATTTCCATCTCCCTCACTCCCCCACCCCACCCCCAAGGCCTGTGGCTCACGCTGGCTCAGCTTGACTTGAGCGTGGAAAGCTAAGCAGGGTAAGGCCTGGTTATTACTTGGATGGGAGACCCCTCCTCTAGTTCCCTGCATTGAGCAGGGGGTTGGACTCGATGGCCTTGTAGGCCCCTTCCAACTCTATGATCCTATGAAATCCCCAAACACAGTACATAGTACACAGGCAGTCCCCGGGTTACGATTGTCCCGACTTACGGACAACTCATACTTAAGAACAGACCGCCATATATGTAAAAATCTGAGTTAAATACAATGGTTCGTACTTACGAACGAACGCATTGCACTATAGAGCGCATGCACTATACTTTGCGACACTTTGCAACACTTTGAAAACTTTGCACGGCTTCTGTTCTGACTTACATACACATTCGACTTAAAGACAGACTTACGAACGGATCTCGTTCGTAACCCAGGGACTGCCTGTACATTTTGCCACCCAGCCCAGGATTGTGTCAGCTGAGCTGTTTAAATGTGGGGCTGCCCTACCCGGATCAGAACATTTTAGCCAAAAGAGGAGAACAGCTGCACTGGCTTTTACTGATGATGTCTATTTAGGGTGGATAAATCTCCACCATGGCTACTAGCCATTATGCTTATTTGGCATCTCCAAGTCCAGAGGCAGCAACAGGGGCAGCAGCTCTGCGCTTCATGCTCGGCTTTCTAGGGGCAGCTGGTTCGCCCTGTGAAAAGCAGGATGCCCTACCCCATCAGCATCACCTAGAAGGGCTCCTCTCACGTTCTTGTTGCTCTTTGCCCATTCAAGGGGGTGAAGTGAGTTGCAACAGACAATGCCTCTCCACCCACTTAGCCCCAGAAACATTAGGGTCTTGCAACTCAGATGCATTTTGTTCTGTGATGAGTGACCATGTAGATCGGGGCTTTCAAAGTGCCTCCCTCTTCAGGGAAT
Organism: Shinisaurus crocodilurus; assembly: GCA_021292165.1. Lineage (NCBI taxonomy): Eukaryota > Metazoa > Chordata > Lepidosauria > Squamata > Shinisauridae > Shinisaurus > Shinisaurus crocodilurus. The sequence continues at coordinate 37,072,276 of CM037885.1, forward strand.
CCATCCTATATCGATTCGCCTGCTGGGAACCACTGCTCATTGCAGGGGATCCGAAGGGGGGGGGGAGACTCCCTAGCCATAGAGGGGTGACTGCCATTGCCTTATACAAACTGAGCTGCTGGGTGTGTCCCAGAGCACACCGGCAGCACTTCCCTGTAAGAGGAAAAGGCCATTAATGGCTGCTCCTCAAGGAAGCTTTTCCTCCATGACTGATTTTCTCCTTAAGGAATCTCTGATAAGCCTCCAAAAAGCCCTTGGGTTTACCAGTAGAAAAAGCCACTGATGTAAGCAACAATAGGGCTGTTAGCTCTGATGGATATTGCTTGGATTTCCTTGGGACACACGGTGGCCTGTGAATGACCCAAGACAGTTAGCCAAGAGGAACCCAGGGATGGAACATATAAGACTGAGATGGTCATTTCAGGATAAGACTGTTAATCTTAATTGCATGGAGCAGCTGAGATCGGTGATCCTAAAGTGGTTTCTGTATTATTAATTGCAGTTCAAGTATCCATTGCAAACTGTTAGAAGATGCCTATAGCTCCACCTGTGTTTATTTATTTATTATATTTATACCCTGCCTTTTTTCCTGCAAGGAACCCAAGGCAGCTTCCATAATCCTCCTCCTCCTCTCCATTTTATCCTCACAACAACCCTGTGAGGTAGGTTAGGCTGAGAGTCAGTGACTGGCCCAAAGTCACCTAGTGAGTTTCATCATGGCTGAGCGGGTACTAGAACCCGGATCTCCCGAGTCCCAGTCCAATACTCTCACCACTACGCTACCCAACTACACTGTGTTGGGTTGGTTTTTACAGGATCTGAGATACTGAAATCATGTTGAAGATAACATCCCAAATCTACAAAGGCAGAATAAAGTGATACAAAAGACAGAACAATGGGAAGATGGCTACTATCTTGCAAACTTTCTGGAATGACAATATGCAACCACATACACTGCTCTCTTCCATCTGAATTATTTTGGATACCGGCTATAGTCATGCTGGCCGGGAATTATGGGAGTTCCAGTCCAATGCTTCAAGCGGGTGCCAAGTTGGAGAAGGCTGGACTATGGAATGACCACTGGTCTTTTGTATTTCTTACTTCTCTAAATATTTTTTAAAATGGAAATACTCTTCCGCGTGACCCAATCCACTAGAACCCTTTCCGCCTTTCATAAACCATATGAAGAATGCCAGCTGAGGCTGGCCACTCGCTTTCGTCCCCTTGTAGCTGGCTGGGTTCATAGCTCTGCTCCCTCCTGCTGCTTCCAAGGATGGGCCACTTCTAGAAAGCTGCCCTGGGGATTGCTCAGTACGGTCAAGCACAGTATAACTGTGCAAGCAATCCAATCAGTCATTTGGGGAGGCAATATTTTTAGAGGTGCCAATGAAGCAGCACAGAATCCTATCGAGCCCCAGCATCTGCTGGGAGAGATTTGGGGGTGCAGGTCGTCACCGGGGAATTGGGCTGGTCCTTCAGTCAGCCAATGAAGCACACACCCTTCGATGGTGTATCTTTGCTGGTTGTCAAATCTGGGCAGATGAATCGAAGAATCAGTGAGGCAGGAAGGGCCTTGACTGGCAGTCTAATTAAACTACTTCAAATAGGTAAAATCCCCTGGACTATAAACAAACCCAACTCTCTGAAAGCATTTACGAGCTTCAACTCCTTCCAGCATATAACTAGAGACCAGACATTTGGAGAAATGGATGCACTTCACAATAGCATCTCCTGTAGAAACTTCAGTGGGTGCGAATTTTATGGCATGTTCCAGGTCTGACAAGGCAAGGATGGATGGGTGGGTGGGTGGCCTTTCTGTGTTGCCTGTGACTTGACTCGCTTACTTGAGTGCATTTGGAGAGATTTTATTTACAAGCCCTTAAGAGCACTGCACTCACTGTCTACTTGAGGCACCCTGCAGTCAAGTTTGCATGAGTCAATCTGGGGCACAGTGTAGGCTGGGCTTTTTAGACTTCCACAACTCCACTCCTCACAATTAGAAACTGCTTGTGGATCGCCAGCCCAACAAGGCTTTGCAGGCTGTAGAACCAAGAGGTTCTTGGCCATCTTTTGGCATCCCCAGTAAACAGCTGTTCTCTCTCTCTTTATGGCTGCCTCTATAAGTATTTGAAAACTGCTATTATGTTCCACACTGCTATTATGCTCTCCACCTACCGTAATCTTATTTTCTTTAAACTAAACATGCCCAGCTCCTTGCAATCTTTGATACTCTCCTTGGAATGCCTTTCAGCTCTTTTTCAAGGATAGGGTGAATAGATGACTCCCCACCAATGTACACACCATTTTGAGCTCCTGAAACAAAACAAAACCAGTCCCATGCTGAATGGCAACCCTCATTCTTGTCACAGAAACAGCGATGAGAGAGGTGTGTCTATACATAATGCACCAAAATGTAGCTGAAATTATTTGAGTGAGGGCTCAGTTCACACAGAGTGCACTTCCCTCACCACAGAGAAACTGCCTAGAATTAAAGTGAAGGGGGTTTCCAGTCCTGGGTAGCAGGGGGTGGGGGCAGCGGTGGGATATTTGGTGTCTCTGGCTTTAGAGAATTGCTGAGCATCTTGGTGAAAATGTGGGGCCCTCAAGCCCCATCTATCCCTTTCACACTGCATCAGCTGACAGCCCCCAGCTTACAAGAATGCTTTTAACATTTAAAGTCAAGAGAGGCATCTCACAAGAGAGATGTGTCCAGTTTTTTAATAGCCTCATTGTCGAAAGGCGCATACCAAATTGGTTGGGTATTCTATTAACGCAGTTTTAGGGCTGGCCTGCACCCACCCACCCCTGGACAGTCCTTGCCTCCAATGCCCCTGTCACTCTTCCCTCCCCTCCAAATGCACACTGTTTAAACCAGTGTTTCTCAACCTTGGGTCCCCAGATGTTTTTGGCCTACAACTCCCAACATGCCCCAGCCAGCATAGCTGCTGGGGCATGCTGGGATTGTAGGCAAAAACATCTGGGAACCCAAGTTTGAGAAACACTGGTTTAAAACAAGCAGTTCCTGCACAAAGTAGCCTTCCCAAACCTGGCGCCCTCCAGGTGTGTTGGATGTCAACTCTCAGGATTGCTGACCATTGGTCATGCTGGCTGGGATTGATGAGTGTTGGAAGTCCAAAACACCTGGACTAAAATGCATGTTAAAGAACTGAAGGGGGTGTTTCCTGGCATATGGACACACGCATGTGCAGACACACGTGTCAGAGAGGAATCCTGGACTAAGTATGACACTGAAACATAAGTGGCCTCTCTGGCTACAGAAAAAGCAATTACAGCTTGAAGCGCAAGCAAAAAGCTTGACCTGCGCCAGAGTCTCTGAGGCTCTGCCGAAACAAGCCCAGTGAGACGGCATCCCACCCTCTCTGCATTGTAAGCCCATTTTTTAGTTTGTCTTAAAAGCAGAAATGCACAAAAGGGGGTCTACTGGGAAACAACCCATGTCTTCATTTGAACACAGGCTTGCCAACATTCATCCCCAGACCTGTTTTGAGTACCAGGGCTCAGCCCCAGAACATGTGAGGTAATGGAAGAAGTGGCAGCACCACTCAGCACATGCACAATTCATTTCCCTCCCTGCTGAGCAACTAAGTCCCATCTGGGTTGAGGGAGCAGGATTCCCAGCTCACAAAATGTGTCCTCCAGACAAACATGAGACTCCGCACCCTCCTGGAACCTCATAGTATACAGAAGGGATTGGAGGGGGGGGGGGATAATAAACACATATTCCAAATAGAGGCACCAAAACACTGAAACTTTAAGAAGCTGCAATAAATGTATAAATCCACAAGTTCCGGGAGAGGATGTGGACTTACTTTGAGCCAGGTCTCATCAGAGCCTCTGTTCCATGTCAGTTCTGAGCCCTGGAGCACAGGGACTAAACAGAAGTGTTCTCTTAAGCATGTAGAGAGTGCCTTTCCTTCAACAATGACTGCCTACAATCAGTTCCAGGCACGTGGAATTGGGGCAGCTTTGCAATTTTTCTTTTATTAGCCAGGCACACCTACATTCTTAATTTCATAGATTCATAAATCATAGAGTTGGAAGGGGCCTACAAGGCTATCGAGTCCAACCCCCTGCTCAATGCAGGAAACTAGAGGAGGGGTCTCCCATCCAAGTAACAACCAGGCTTGACCCTGCTTAGCTTTCCACGCTCAGACAAGCTGAGCCAGCGTGAGCCAGTCAACCCTCCACACTGATGGCCAGAGGAGCCTAGCGTGGACGCTTTCAATTTACAACGCCTTCACTGTCTGGTCACCTGCAAGCTATTCTTGTGCACCCCAGGCAACCAACCTGCTTACAAGCATGAATTAAAGGATGGGGCTCCAAAGGCTTCCAGGAAGAATTTCCCAGTCAGGAAGTACCACAAAGTTAAGATGGCGGCTTCCAGCATCCCTAACCCTCCCTCGCCCCAAAGAGAAGGAGAAAAGAAACCTTCACTGACCCCTCCTTCAGCTGGCCTAATGTTCTCCTTCTTCATCATCCTCCATTTGAGGCCTTCTCCCACCAAGGAAGTGGGGCCATCTCCACAGAGCAACACAGAGTTCCTGTTGGGTCCAGTCACCTTGACCTGCAGGTGAGTTGAGTCACTCCCATATCCTGAGGAACACCGGAAGGTGCTCGAGGTTGACCCACTAAAGGACAACTTGCTTTGGGAGGCAGGCAGCTTTGCCGAGGCATGATCTGCCCCCTTGCCAACAAGTAGCTCTTGTGCAAATGGCAGCCGTGGAGGCTTCTCTGTGACTTGGGTGTCCAACTGATCCACCATGGGTGATGGTGTGGACAGCTCTGAGATCGTGCCCTTCTCTGCCGTCCAAGAAGCACCCCACGTGGCACTCGATAAGCTTTCATTTCCTTCTTCACTATTCCAGGCCTCAGGAGACTCTTCAGCCACCGTTGCCGGCATCTCCAACTTTGGTTGCTCCAAAGACCTGCACACCACCACCACTGTGTCTGTGTCATCTTCCTGGGGTCCTTCAGCCAGCGCTTCCCATTGCAAAGGCACCAGAATGGCTCGGCTGTTGCCAGATCCTGGCCTCTGAAAGGCAACCAGCTGGCTCGCCACCTTCTCGCGGTTTTGCTCTGCTGGGTTGTCGAGCAGGTGGGCAATGACAGTGGTGCCCCCTTCTAGGATTCCAGACCCAGAGGAGGGATCTTCAGTCACCAGTTGAGCTCTCTCAAGCTTCCCTTGGAATCTCTCCCTCACCTGCACAACATGCCCTTGTTCCAGACCCTCCAGTTCCAAGGTGGGAGAAGCCTCCCCACATGAGGCTGTGTTTTGGTGCAAGCTACGGACAACATCCTTTCCTTCCTCCTGCAAGGGAGACACTCTGAACTTCTTCACTGCCTCCGCTTCCTTCTCTTCTTCAGCAGCAATCTCAGCCCCTTTGGAGGGTCCCTCCACCACCAGATCAGCCCTCTCTGGTGCCATCCTCTTCTTCCCCTTCCTCTTCCGTTTGAAGCGGGCTTTTCTTTTGGGGGGGAGAGGAGCATTCCCTGCCTCCCCGGCTTGCTCTTTCGGCTCTTTAACACAACCCAGAGTATTCCCCATCTCCCTGGTGCGCAAGACACCAATGACAATGCAGCTAAGCTGGCACTGGGCTCCTGGATAAATCCCAGCCGCGGCTTCATCAGATTAGATGCACATTTTAAAAACACACACTAATACAGGCACACACACACACACACACACACAAGATTCTCCCCTTCTAGCGGCTGCTGTTTTCAGACAGCCATCTTACGCGGCTGGGAGCTGGAAGAAGACACACTCAAAGCATCTCACTGCAGTTCAGAAATCACTTGACCTAAAAGCAGACGGAGCCCGGATTGGCTGCAGCTTTCGCTCTCCAAATATGAGGTAATGGGAGTGCTACCCTCCTTAAGGCAAACAGAAAGCGGGGAGCCAGACAGACAGAGGCTGGGAGGTGGCAGCGGGAGGGAAGGAGCGAGGAAGACGCTGCTAAGGGGTGTGGCACAAAGACAGATAGATGGAAACCAGGGAGCAAAGTTTTATTTAAAAAAACACACCACAACAACGGAGATGCTGAGTGAAGGCAGCATGAAAAGGGAGTGAGAAATAGAAAGGGGGGGGGAATCCGGGAAGGAGACAGACACACTGTGCATACCAACAGAAAATGCCCAGAGCTGCTGCGTTTGAGACAGAATAGAGGGGAATTTGGGCAACGACAATCACACGGCTCAGGAAGATAAATCCCAGCAAAGCTGGAAAGAGAAAAACCTCTCGAGCCCAGTTATGCCTCAATATTTGGTGCCGACTTCATGGCATGTCAGATCTACGTTCAGCCCTGAAAATCATTATCATCTTATGCTTTTGCACTGCCCCTCCGTCATGTAGATGCAGCTAAGCCGTAGGGAGTGTCTCAGTCCTAAGCAGGGGAGGGGGAGCTGATTAAATCCCAAAACCACTGGATAAGAAATAGAGGTCCCTGGATAAGGAAGGCGGCCGCTCAGATGTGCATCAATTACACACACATTCTCCGAAGGGGGAAATGGAGGAGGCCAGGACTCCAGGGAGGAGGGAGACGGAGGGGTGGCCAGGCTTCCTTTGGGCCAGGGCCCAACCCGGAAATCCGCCCAAAAGCCTGGCCCCAGACCTGCAAAGACTGCACACCTGTGAGGATGGCGGGCTCTTTTCTAGTCCATTCAATCCATTTTTAGTTCATTCAAGTTCCTGAGGAGCTTTTATCATCACCATCAAGATGTGAAGTAACTGCATTTCTCCCCTGATGATTTGGGACTGGAACACAGGGACTTAACCAGAAAGGGATTGTAAGTATTATTATTTTTTGTATTAAATTATAGTGTTACAACACTATAACAAGTGATATTTCAGTAACAGTTTAATATTTTTTTTAAAGAGCCAGAAAATTTGATTTTAAAAAATTAACTGGATGATCTGGTGCTCACCGCAAGGATTACAGTGACAGTGTGCTGAGCTTCAAATGGCCGCTCAGGTGAACTGGACCTTCCCCTTCCCCACCTACAGCGGCCATGTCACTGCACGCAGGTGTAGGAGAGCCTGGAGTGCATCTGCCCTGCCTCATGCTCACAATTTTACGGGGGCTCCGGACACTCCAGAGACTGAAAGAACTGGGCATGTTTAGCCTTCAGAAGAGGAGACTGAGGGGAGATATGATCGCACTCTTCCAGTATTTGAAGGGATGTCACACAGAGGAGGGCCAGGATCTCTTCTCGTTCATCCCAGTTTGCAGGACACGGAATAATGGGCTCAAGTTACAGGAACCTAGATTCCACCTGGACATCAGGAAAAATTTCCTGACTGTTAGAGCAATAAGACAATGGAATCAACTACCTATGGAGGTGGTGGGCTCTCCCAGTCTGGAGGCATTCAAGGTGCGGCTGGACAGACATCTGTCAGAGATGCTTTGACCTAGATTCCTGCATTGAGCAGGGGGTTGGACTCGATGGCCTTGTAGGCCCCTTCCAACTCTACTTTTCTATGATTCTATGATTCTATGACAACGTCTGCATCTTGCAAGCCATGTTTTCCCACCACTCCTCCCACCTTTTTCCTTCCCATTAAAAAAATCTGTTAAGGAGGGAAAGATGGAATAGCTAGCTGCAAAATGTATTTTGCTTGGTAGTGCTAGGAGCTGTCCATCTGGGGAAGCACCCTCAGCAGGATAACAATACAGAACAGTGAAATATACAGAAAGAAGTGCAATATCCTTGATAGCGTGTGAAATCAATTGCAATTCTGCTTCGAGACATAGGAAGCTGGCTGACACAGAGTCAGGCCCTTGGTCCATCTAGTCCAGTGCTGTTCACACTGACTGGCAGCAGCGTCCCAAGGTTTCAGGCAGGAACTTTTCCAGCCCTACCAGGAGATGCCGGGGATTGAACCTGGGACCTTCGGCATGCCAAGCGGGGGCTCTGCCACTGAGCTACCCCCCCCATATTTTCTTGGATTTTACAATGGAAGAGCAATAACCAGGGGTGGGGACTCGGACTCGAGGACTCGACTCGTGAGTCGGACTGAGTCCCCCCTCTGACTCGACTCGGACTCGAGTCCCAATTTTTTTAATGGGACTCGAGACTTGACTCGGGACTCGAGACCAAGGACTCGTCAACATCCCTGGGCTGTTGACGAGTCTTCTGGCTGTGCCAGAAGGAGCGCAATCACCGGTGAAGAGCGCATGGAAGCGAGGCGCGCCGCTGCTCGGCCACTATGGACAGCTACCAGGAGCGCAGCCCCAACGATTTGTTGAGATTTATTTTGATTGATGTGTTGTTGTGGGGGGTTAGGGTTAGACATTTTGGGTTTGGCTGCCTCTGCCTGCCTGTTTGGGGTTCCCTGCCTCCTCTGCCTGCCTGGTCTCTTCTTGACCTGTTCAACAGTTGAATTGTCCAAGACAAAGGCCTCTGCCTGCCTGCTTTGGGGTTCCCTGCCTCCTCTGCCTGCCTGGTTATTTTTGGTTTGTCTGCCTGGTCTGTTCTTGCCAAAATCAGTTGCACAGTTTTGAAATAAAAAGGCACACTTGTGCCTAGAATTTATTTAAGCCACACATCTGAAGTAGCCTTATTTTGTTGGGAAAACCCCCCATTGATTTTAATAGGGACTCGTGGAGTCAGCTTTGGGAGGGACTCAGGACTCGTGACTCGTGAGTCACCATTTTGGACCAAGGACTCGGACTCGGACTCGAGACTCGGGTCCAAAGACTCGTGACTCGACTCGTGACTCGAGACCAAGGACTCTTCAACATCCCTGGCAATAACTATTAGTGCTAGGAACCACCCATCTAGAAGCAGCCCTTGTTTTCAGAGTCACTTTCATTATTGTGGGCACCAAATGGAAAAGGCGAGGGAAGGCAACAGGGCTGCATTTCCCCTTTTGAAATTCCACTTCTGGGCCACGGGGTAAAAAGATCCTCTTGAGCAAAAAGGAACATGTAAACCTGGGGCCTCCAACATGGTGCTTGTAGTCACCACTGCGCCCGCGGACACCTCTCTTGGCACTCGCCAGGCTCCCTGCCACTCCTGAGTTTTATTTTATTTAGGATTTCTTTTAATAAACATTTTTAACTGGAAGGCTGACATGCTGCAAAGTGAAATGCCAGCATCCAGAGCCATCTTTATTTCAAAAATGCCTCTGGGCCCCACGTGGCATTCTTGGCCCAGTTACTTATCTTGGATCCTCATCAGTTTGCACAGAAAACTGTGGGTTCAAAAGTGTGGTTTTGTGTTTGGGATCTCAGACTCCATGGCTGCCTTGTACTTGTTCTTGAGTGAGCTACTTCTATTTTAGCCTCACCAGTTTGCCTTCTAGGAAATTGGTGTTTTGTTACTGGCCATGCCCACTATGGCAGCCATTTTGTGAGAGTGCCCATGATTATTCTCTCAACATTCCAAATGTGCCCACCAACCCAAAAAGGTTGGGGACCCCTAATGTAAACCCATCCTTCAAATGGTCTGTCCTCATTCACTCTCAGCCCAATGCAGAAATGGAGATATTCCAAGTAAGGAGCAACGGGAAGCGGGCAGGGGAGCAAAGCTCAGGATCCCAAATGTTGGGGAAGGGAGGGCAGGGAAGGATTCCCTTCTACTTGGGAAGGAATGCAGTGTGAAGATTACTCAGCACCAAACATTCCAGACAAGGCAGGTAGATGCTGGAGGGCTTCCTGAAATAGCATCTGTTTCAAGTATACTTTCTTGAGCAACAAGGACAGGTTTGGTTTTTTCAAGCGCAAAATCAAAAGCACAAAGTGCTCCTTTTTAGTCAAGCATATATCAGCGTTTCATTTCTGGGCCTTGTCTTAGAATCATAGAATCATAGAAAAGTAGAGTTGGAAGGGGCCTACAAGGCCATCGAGTCCAACCCCCTGCTCAATGCAGGAATCCAGGTCAAAGCATCTCTGACAGATGTCTGTCCAGCCGCACCTTGAATGCCTCCAGACTGGGAGAGCCCACCACCTCCCTAGGTAGTTGATTCCATTGTCTTATTGCTCTGACAGTCAGGAAATTTTTCCTGATGTTTAGGTGGAATCTAGGTTCCTGTAACTTGAGCCCATTATTCCGTGTCCTGCAAACTGGGATGAACGAGAAGAGATCTTTGCCCTCCTCTGTGTGACATCCCTTCAAATACTGGAAGAGTGCGATCATATCTCCCCTCAGTCTCCTCTTCTGAAGGCTAAACATGCCCAGTTCTTTCAGCCTCTCCTCATAGGGCCTTGTTTCCAGTCCCTTTATCATCCTTGTTGCCCTCCTCTGAACCCTCTCCAGTTTGTCTATGTCCTTCTTAAAGTGAGGTGCCCAGAACTGGACGCAGTACTCAAGATGAGGCCTAACCAGTGCCGAGTAAAGGGGAATTATCACTTCCCGCGATTTGGAAGCTATACTTCTATTAATACAGCCCAAAATTGCATTTGCCTTCTTTGCAGCCACGTCGCATTGCTGGCTCATATTCAGTTTGTGATCTACCACAATTCCAAGATCCTTCTCACTTGTAGTATTGTTGAGCCAAGTGTCCCCCATTCTGTAACTCTGCATTTGGTTTCCTCTCCCTAGGTGCAGCACTTGGCATTTATCCCTGTTAAATTTCATTCTGTTGTTTTCGGCCCAGCGCTCCAGCCTATCGAGGTCACTTTGAATTTTGTTTCTGTCTTCCAGAGTATTAGCTGTTCCACCCAACTTTGTGTCATCTGCAAATTTGATAAGCATTCCCTGTACCTCCTCATCCAGGTCATTAATAAAAATGTTGAAGAGCACCGGTTGGTCCAGTTGTGAGTAGCTGACCAACTTGGGTAGGACGAGGATGTTCATTCAGATGCTCTTGTCATCAGTCCACACGGCATTAATTTCTCTTTCTTTCTTTTAAGAAAATTATGCTCATATGCTTGTCAAAGCACTGCATGGACAAATGACAAAAATAAAAGATATCAATTTTTAAGGAAAATATTCACCGGGCAGTATCCAACGGGGCTGTAAGCGGGCCCTCCCGTCGATGCCGCTGTGCAACACGCAGGGCTATTGAGCTCCACCTCGCCTTCTTCACACGGCGGATCTAATGGCCATCCATGCGGCTGCTGTTCTCTCAGTCACCTCCGCCGCTGAGGTTATGGATTTATTTAATAACCTGATTGATAGGTTGCAAGACCAACTGAGAATTAAGATTAAGAACGATGTCTCAAGAAGAACCCTACCATCTTCAAGCTGGTTTGATAGAGAGTGCAAACAGGCCAAGAGTCAGCTGAAGGGAGCTTATCGCAAATGTACTCCAACTCAGGCCTTTTGACGAATGAATATGTTGCCCTTAGGCAAAAGTACAAACTTTTGGTAAGAGGGAAAAAACAGCAAGCCGAAAAACCTGCTTGGCAAACTTTAATAAAGGCCTCCCATGACAGGGACACCGGCTACCTCTTCTTGCTTGCGCACAGTATCAGGCTTACTACACGGCCTACACGGCCCCCGTGTGCACTATTGGACCTAACGAACGGATACGATACTATCATTCATTATATTTTGATCATGTTATAAAGATGCCAACCAAATAACGGAAACTGTAGAAAATTTACCAGAGTGGCCGCCAGCATCTATAGCTGAGGTTAAGAATCTTATTCTTCAGCTGAAAAGTAATAAAGCACCAGGCATTGGTATTCTACCTCCAGATTTTTTGAAATCTAACATTGATTGGTGGGCTTCTCTTTTGCAGGTAATATTTTCATCCATTGACTCAACAGAGCTACTGCCCAAAGTTTGGGGCACAGCAGTAGTTATCCCTATATTCAAAAAAGGCCTTACATCTGATCCAGCAAATTATCGCCCAATTAGCTTGTTATGTGTAATTAGAAAATTACACACAAAGCACCTTTATAACAAGCTAATTGACTGGATAACCGATGAAGCCATCTTGGCTGATGAGCAAGCAGGCTTAGACAAGGTAGATCTATGATAGATCACTGCTTGGTACTAGTAGCGCATTTAATTGATAAATATGCCAAGAAACCAGGTGGTGTGTTATATGCAGCTTTCCATTGATTTGAAGGCTGCATTTGACTCAATCTCCCATATTTATTTATTTATTATTTACATTTATTAATCGCCCATCTGGCCGGCAACCGGCCACCCTGGGCGATGTACATAGGCTAAAAACAAGATAAAATACATTTAAAACACTATAAATTTTTTAAAAAATCTTAACCCACCCCATATTCCCGCCTGAACAGCCAGGTTTTTAATGAACGGCGGAAGCTCAGCAGAGAGGTTCTCAGATTAAATTCCTCATCTATAGATAAAATACTCCTTTTTTTGATTAAATGTTTATATACCAATACTTGGCTGAAGGTGCAATGCTCTATAGATGGACAGCTTACAGGGTCTGTGCTAGCCACAAAGGGAGTTAAGCAAGGCTGTATTTTGGCCCCTGTATTGTTCAATCTGTATATAAACAATATTGTTGAGAATTTGACATCTCCAATATTTCACGCCCCTAAATTGGCTACAAAACCTATTTCCATTCTTTTGTATGATGCTGTACTTCTTTCTCAAACAAAAGTGGGCCTAAAAAGATGGATGAGGGCATTAAAGAACACCTAGCTGTGAACTGTAACAAAACTAAAGTTATGGTGTTCTCTAGAAAATACAGGGTCCATAGATGGTATATGGATAAACAGCTAATTGAACAAGTTAAAGTCTTTAAATACCTCGGCATGGTTTTTAATCAACAAGGTCTTGGTTAGCCCACCAGAAATATATGGTGGAAAAGGCGTCACAGAGTCCAAAACAAATTTTCCTTGTCTCATGTTGTTTGTTTGTTTGTTTATTTATTTATTATTTTTATACCCCGCCTTTTTTCCTGCAAGGAACCCAAGGCGGCTTACATAATCTTCCTCCTCCTCCTCTCCATCTTATCCTCGCAACAACCCTGTGAGGTAGGTTAGGCTGAGAGGCAGTGACTGGCCCAAAGTCACCCAGTGAGTTTCATGGCCGAGTGCGGACTAGAACCCGGATCTCCCGAGTCCCAGTCCAACACTCTCACCACTGCGCCACACCGGCTCTCATGTTGTGTTCCAAATGCCTCCTTGCCTTTGGAGGCTAATCTTCCCTCTATTAATCTACAGGCCTGGGGCAGGACACTTAATTATTGGCTTCGGTTGAACTTAACTCCTACTGGTTTACTCCCCTTGGTCTTGCAGGATTCCCATGTGAGTGCTTGGATGAAGAGCACTATCTCTAAGCTGCATTCTTTTGGCTTATCATCACAGCATTTATGAACGTTGGGATTTATCACAGCAAAAGTCCTAATTAGCCAGCGCTTACATGATATTGAGCAACAGAATCATTTGGCCACTACAAGAAAATTTGCCTCTGGTATGATTATTTTCCATCTAGGCTCTTCGACACATTGCCATCTTATTTGCAAAACTTAACAGTAGTAAAGTACAGACGGGCCTTCACTCAGGCAAGACTGAACATCCTGCCATCAGCTGTACTGCAGGGCCCTTTTAAAAGAACTCCATTGCAGAATCGCTTATGCCCATGCGGAGATGGCAGTATCGAAACAGTAGCTCAGCTCATGTATTATTATTTTGTACTTTCTATAAAGATCTAAGGAAAGAGGTGATCACTCCACTACTGTTATCTATTCCAGGGCGGTTAGTTATTGCTTCCGTGTCTTTTCTTCTAGCAGATCAAAATAAATAGGTCACAGCAAAAACTGCAAAATTTTTAGCAGGTGCTATTAAAATAAGATCTATCATTTTATCAGAGTCCTAATTTCTTACAGTTTTTTTGACTGAGCAGAAGTTTATCTGATTTTTATTTATTTTATTTATGTGTGAAGGACTATGTACTAATCATGGTATTTTTATCTAATGAAGATTTTAGGAACATAACTAAGGTAATTTTAGTCAAGTATAACTTTGTTTTTTATCTCTGTATATTTTATTTCAAGTGCTAAGGCCTGTGGCCGATGCAAATAAAGGAATTGTGAGCGGATCTGCAAGCAGGGCCCACCCACCTGCACAACAGAGATTTAATGTTTCCTACAGGAAGCCCTGAAATTGGTGGAAATGCTTGTTTCTGGATCAGGACGGGTTGGCGGAGCTCCCTTGTGCGAGCTCTGCTGACCTGCCGCAATCCAGAAATGAGGGGTTCTGCTCATTCCCGGTTGCTCCCGAAAGTGCTAAATCTCTGTTGTGCAAGCAACCAGCGGGTCTCGCTTGTGGAATGGAATTGGCAAGGGCACAATGGAGTCTGCGGGGGTGCAGCACCCCACTGGATACTGGCCCAATGCCGGTCTTTTCTCTTTCGCTCATATACAATTAGTTAACTTTGCCATGGAGGCGGAGCCCCCTTGCCAAACTCTCCTTCCACAGTTGGAAATTTTACTCGTCCTCCAGTGCATATTGTGTTGCTTGCAGTTAGATGCCCACTCCGATGCTCATCTAAGTGTGCCTTCCCATTGGCAAACTGCCTCAACTAGTCATCCTTAAGCTACGTCTAACTAGAGCTGGATCAGGACACATGTCTTCCTGCACAACAGTGGCGGGCAATGCAGGGAGCATCAGACCAATTGTCCAGGTAACGTGGATAGGTTCTCTCTCCCCCCCACCTCACAGCAGCACCATCAGATGATCAGGGGAACAAGAGTTGCAAACAGAGGCAAAAATGCTATTTTTAAAAAAAGGAAGGAAGGAAAGGTTTGGGGCAAGTGTCCACTCACCCTTCCGCCCACAAAAAAACCCCAAATAAACCTGCAGCAAAAACCAAGCCTTATGAAAACTTGATGCAGCATTAAAAGAAACTCTTCTATAAATGCAACTGAATCTATTTCCCAAATGCTATTCAACAGATATTTGTATGATAATGTCAGAGAAACTTCTTTTTAAATATTATTTTTTGAGATCAACATTATTTTTCTGGGTCTCCCCCTCTCCCATTCCCCCCACCCCCAGCAGAGCAACACCCTTACATTTATTTATTTATTTATTTATTTGGCTTGCACCCCATTTTTCTGCCAAAAATGGCAACAAGGGGAGGGCCTTTTCTGTGGTAGCCCCTGAACTGTGGAACAAGCTCCTCACTGAGGCCTGCCTGGTGCCAACTCTATGATCTTTTCAGTGCCAGGTTAAGACTGCCCTCTACGCTGCTGGCTTTTAGTAACTAAATGGTATACGGTGGAGTGCTAAATTGTTTTAGCGGTCGTGATTTATTAACTTGTTTTTCGTTTTTGTGATATTTTTAAAATTGGTTTTAAATTTTTATAATGTGTGTATTGTTTTATATTTAATTGTATTTTGTGAAGAAAAGAGCCTTTGAGGGTTCTTGCACACACACACACACACACACACACACACACACGCACACGCCTCCTCATGTGTAAACCAAGTAAGGCCAGTTGGGGGGCTGGGAGGAGGCGAAACGTGCATAAAGTATCGGATGGGACATGGCGCCTGTCTACGGCTTTTCAGATGCAAAAGTCCCCTCCCTGCCTGGCCAGGTGAAGTTCACCCTGATTGGCTGAGAAGCAGCAAAGCTACAGGTGGAGGAGGGGAGGGGGGAAGAGCTATTTCCCAACGTGTGGGTTTTTATTCTTTGTCTTTGGTCATCGCGTGGCTGCCGGCTGTTGGAGCAATGGCGGTAAGCCAAGGAGAGACCCAAGCCTTCGGGTGGCCTCAGGTTACGACCCCAGGTAGCTCCTGGTGAAATTAGCTGAATGAGGGCTCTGGAAAGGCATGCCTTGTGGAGGGCTACCCATCTCGGACCTTCGGGTAGGTGAATTAGTCCTCCCGGGCAGCAAGGCTGTGCTGGATCTAACCCTGGAAGAGAACTGACCCCCAGGTAACAGAGTTGTGTGCCTGGGAGATATAAAGAAGTAGGTTTTGTTATTTTGCAGCTTTACTGTGTACTAAAGTGTCTCTCTATTTTGTGCTTCTCTCATTTCCCACCTTTTGTTGTAAAATGCTACCAGAATAAACCTCCTTTGGTTTTTTACCCCACATGGTGTTTGTGGATGGCTCTGTGGTTCCAGCAACTAAATCAAGGTTACAGTGACAAAGGCAAGTCCCTGAACAGAGATTCAAGTAGGATTGCAGACAGCTGAGGCTGGCAATCTGGTACCTTGAGATCTCTGGGGGTCTTGGGTCCTTTGGGGTAGGAAAGGGTGGGGGTGTGGCAGGTCAGCCAGCCCCCCCTTCCTCCACATATTTAATTGTACTTTTTAATTGATTGTTGTACACCGCCCAGAGAGCTTCGGCTATTGGGCGGTATAGAAAATGAATGAATGAACAAACAAACAAACAAACAAAGATGGCACTCAAGGCGGCTTACAATCACTAATAAAACTTTATAAAAACAATAAGCAAATACATTAAAACACAATTTAACAACAACAAGAGTAAAAACAGCATCCCGCTCAACAGACCCACTTACATACCAAAGACCTGCTTGAATAAAGCGGTCTTTGCCTGCTGGTGGAAGGACACAGAGAGGAAGTGAACCTAGCCTCCCTTGGCAGGGAGTTCCACAGCCTGGGAGCGGCCACTAAGAAGGCCCTGTTTTGCATTGCCACCAAACGTGCCTCTGAAAGTAGCAGTCTCAAAAGAATGGCCTCTCCTGAAGATGTTAAGAACCAGGCAGGCTCCTATGGGAGAAGGCGGTAGCCTAGTCCCAAGTCGTGTATGGCTTTATAGTCATAACCAGTACTTTGAATTCTGCCTGGAAACAGACTGGTAGCCAGTGAAGCTGTTGTAACAGAGGAGTCACGTGCTCCCTGTAACTGGCCCTGGTCAGCAGTCTGGCGGCAGCATTCTAGACCAGCTGAAGTTTCTGACCAGTTTTCAAAGGCAGCCCCACACAGAGCGTGTTACAGTAGTCCAAATGGGGTGTAACTAAGGCATGCATGATTGTGTCGGGATCAGAAGTCTCTAGCACTTGGCGCACAAGCCTCAGCTGCGCAAACGCACTTCTGACTACCGCCAAAACCTGGACATCCAGGTTCAAGGGCAAGTCCAGAAGTACACCCAAACCACGAGCCTGAGTCTTCAGGGAGAGTGTAACCCCGTACAGCACAAGTTGAATCCCTATTCCCTGATCTGCCTTTTGCCTAACCAGGAGCACCTCTGCCTTGTCTGGATTAAGCTTCAGTTTGTTTGCCCTCCTCCAGTCCATTACCGACATCAGACACCGATTTAGAACTAGAACTGAGTATTTCTGAGCATTTGAATTTCTGAAACATATTTTATGCCTCAAGCCAAGAGGTTACAAGATGGAAAGCCTAGAAGTGCCCCCTCTCTGATGAGCTTCCGTCGCTCATTAAAAACCTGGTTGTTCAGGCAGGAATATGGGGTGGGTTAAGATTTTAAAATTTTTATATTGTTTTAATGTATTTTATTGCATTTATGTATTTTATTCTGTGTACATCGCCCAGGGTGGCCGGTTGCCGGCCAGATGGGCGATAAATAAATATTAATAATAAATAAATAAGTGGAATAGTTTTGGTAGTTGGTTTATGGCAGGGCCAAATGGACACTGTATAAAGGGAGGGAGACTCAAGGGGTTAACAACAGTCACACTGCCAAAAGAAATCCCCTTAATTCCAAATGGTAGTGGACGACGACTTCATACTGAATTGCAGCAAGCAATCGGGATGCCAAAAGAAATCCCCTTAATTCCAAATGGTAGTGGACAACGACTTCATACTGAATTGCAGCAAGCAATCGGGTACCAGCCCAGCTCTCCCCAGCCAGCTTCTTGCCTCCCCACCCCCCCGCCCCCAGGCTGGTAGCTCTTCTCGTCCCAAATTGTTAGCGCAGCAGCAGAGACCCTGAAGCACTTCCTGGGCACCAGGACTCAGGTTGCCACCTGCACGGTCACCATGGCTGGCCTCATCCAGTGCAGTCCACCCCGCCCCTATAATATGTCTTCCCTCCCCTCTTTCTCAATACAGCAGTGCCACCTAGTGCTTGCACAGAGTGAAGGGGTTTTTTTTTCCTGATATTTGCAGAATTTTCAGCTACTTTTCCTTGAACAAAATATGGAAGCAAACAGCCTCAAGACAAAGGAACAACTAGATATCGTGAGAGTTATGTGTCTAACACGGCAAGCAGCAGCCCTCAGAATCTCTGAGCATTATGACATCAGATGATTTATTTGTTTTAACTAAACATTACTGGACTGCAGGGCCGGTGCTACCATTAGGCCAACTAGGCAGCTGCCTAGGGCGCAGGGCTAAAGGGGGCGCCAGAAACGCCTTGAAAAAAAAAATACAGCGCTCTCAAGTGGGAAGGGGGGGCGCTAAATATCTGATCTTGCCTAGGGCACCAAACTGCCTTGCACCGGTCCTGCTGGACTGACATATTTAAGAAGTCATCATGGACGACGGTGTACAGAGGGAGCTTGAGGTGGTCTCTGATTCAGGCACAGACCAGGCGGAGACTTGCGGCACAGCGGCCTCTTCATGTGCCTTCAGCCCTGGCAGCCAGCACAGTTCCTTTAATACAGCTGCAATCTGTGCTCAGTATATCTGGGTGCTCCACTGAGCTGCTGCATTCTGCACCAGCTGTAGCTGCTGAACCAAGTGCAAGAATACTCCCACACAGAGTCCATTTTGCAGTAGTCCAATTGTGAGGTTACCAGGCATGGGTCGGAGCGGCTAGGCTCTCCCTATCCAGCAACGGGTGTAGTCAGTGCACGAGCAGAAGCTGGTAATGGCAGGACCGGTGCAGGGCAGTTTGGCGCCCCAGGCGAAAAACTATTTAGCGCCCCCCCTCTCCAAAGCAAAAAAAACAAAAACCCTGCACCTACCTTCCCCCCCCCCCGCCCTGGCTGCGGCGGCTGCTGCTGCTGCGGCTGCTGCTCCTGAAGTGACGCGATGCGACCCCCGCGCTGTTTTTTGCCCGCGACGAAGGTAGGTGACGGGGGGGTTGGGGGTGACGGGGGGGTTGGGGGGGTGGCGATGGCGGTGGGAGGCGCAGCGGCAGCGAGCGAGCGGGAGGGCGGAGGGCGGGTGGAGGCGCAGCGGCGGGCGAGCGAGCGAGGATATCGGCTGGGTGGGCGACCCTCGCCTCGCGCCCACCACCGCCCGCCCACGGGAGGGACGCGCCGCCCTTTGGGCTGGGGAGCCGCGGCGCTCCAGCCGGCCGACCACGGCCCGGCCGAGGCAACTCCTGCGGCGGCGGCGGCAGCCGGAAGGGAGGCAGGTGCCCCACGTGGCGCTCGGCAGCCGCGCCGGCCCGGCAGAAGAGCCGCGAGCGAGGGCGGGAGGCCCCCACCCCACGCCGAGTGATCCGGGAGCGGAGCCGGGAACGCACCCGCGGCTGGAGGAGATGCCCGTCGAGGGCGTCTGACGAGGGCTGGCTGGCTCTCCTCGCCGCTGCCGGCCTCCACGGATCAGGATCGAGCTCTGCTCGCTCGCTCGCTGCCTCAGTGCTGTGCGGCGCTGAGCCTCCTTCCGCAGCGCCTCCAGCCCGGACGCGGCGCCTGCCCATTGGAGCGCCCGCCAGCCACGCCGGCCCCGCGCGCACCCCATTGGGCCGCGCGCACCCCGCTGCCGGCCTCCACGGATCCTCTTCGGCCGCGCGCCCTAGGCAACCGCCTAGTTGGCCTAGCGGTAGCGCCGGCCCTGGGTAATGGGCGCTCCAAGCCACTCGGGTCACCTGGGGCTGTAGTGACAAAGATGGATCCAGGAGCACCCCCAGGTTATGTACCTGTTCCATCGAGAGCAGGTGAACAACCCAATTCCCAGGCATGGGATCCACCCACCCATAGGGCCTCTGTCTTGTCAGGATTCAGCTTCAGGTGTCCATCGGTGGGAGGGGGGTCGGTGAGAAGGGTAGTCAAAAGATGGATTATCACCGTACATGCATGCAAGTGCTTCTCCGAATGGTCACCCCAAGAGGAGCACCCCACCAGCTAAGACTGCCACTCACAACTCAGCTGTGCAACAGAGGAAAACCTCACATCCATCAGATAAAGGGGTGGGGGGAAACCAAAGACATGGGGAGCACAGCAGCTGCCGAGTCTCAGCGTGGGTGCCATGAGCCCACTGGCATCTTAGCACACTGTCGGACGTCCTTCGGCACATACACCACCGTCACCACCAAAGCATACCAACTACAAGGCTCCACATCTATCATACCAAAGTTCACTACTAAACACTTGATATGCCTGACAACACTCCACTCTCACAATGCCCCCCACCCCCTCAACTGCCCCCCCCCAGTAACAGGAAAAAAATCCATTATACAATCAAGCCATTTCTTGTAGCCAAAGCCTGAAAAGCATATAATAATTAATGCACATGATATAACCTGGATGCAAAATCTGTGTGAGCTAAGCAGATAGAGGCTGGGAAGACCTGGATTCAATTTCTTCTTCTGCCACAGACTTTGTGTGTGGCCATGGCAAGTGCCATGCCCCTGCTGGAGGACTCCTCCTCTGAGGAGGAACTAGAGCTACCAGAGATGGAACTAGAGCTCCAGAGAGGGATGCCATTGAATCATCCATGTCAGAAGACCAGGAGGAGCCTGGGCCCTCGGGGAAGATGGCCACAGGTCCATCTCTGCCTCTGAGGCAGAGGCTGAGCCACCCCTTGGCCCCCAGGAGTGTCATCGCCTCAAGCGGCGGGCAAGTAAGACACCTGCGAGAAGAAGTGCTTGCTTACAGAGGACTCCTCAGGAGTAGGGCTCTGGCCAGAGAGTTCTGATGTACTGCAGCTGAGCCATAGGTGGGGCTTAGCAGGCTCTGGCAATATAAGTGTGCAGGACTGCCAACCGGTCCTTTCTTCAAGACCAGAGATCAAAGGTGCAAAACCGCCAGCCTTAGCTCTGCCGTCTTGACCTGATTCTCTCAGGGCCTTGCCCTGGGTCTATACACTGGACTTAGCACTGAACCACAGAGGAACCACACACACCGTGTGGGGTAAAACTAGGAAAGTGTATTTAAGGTAAACAGATTACAGTAAAAGGAGGGGAATGAGGGAAGCAGGAGAAAGGTGGGGAGACACTTTGGTACATACAAGTAGAGCTATAAAACAACAAAACTAGTTCTTTACTATATAAATACCCAGGCACTCCCTTTGTCTGGGGGTTGGTCCTCTTCCCAGGGCTTGCCTCAGCAAAAATGCACTACTCCCGTGAAAGCGTGCAGACAACAACAAAAGCCAAAAGCCACAGCAGCAGTATAGATGCTTCCCCCCAGCCCTCCTTTCAGTAGCCCAGGTGTCTTTAGCCAATCAGGATGAACTTCATCTGGGCCAGGCAGGGGAGGGGTGGCTCTTTGCCGCATTTGCATGCAAATAGCTGTGGCACCGGCCATCAAAGACATGGGAGACTCAGGAGCCATCAGAGAAACTATGTACATTTTGCATTTCCCAGCCCCCAGCTGGGATTATACTTGTTTACACGTGAGGAGGTGTGTGTGTGTGTGTGTGTGTGTGTGGTGCAGGAAACTCTGACGCTTTTTCTCCACAATAAGCCTTCAGCGTCTGTCAAACCAGTGCTGAAAACAATGCCGTTCTTCTGCTCCAGTGCCTTCTGCCTTGTTTCCTGAACCTTGCCAGTTTTCACACTTGGCACTCCAGAAGGCTCCCAAGATCTCAGCCAGCCAACTCAGCTAAACCAGCAGCAGCCTTCCCAAAAGCCTCAGTGCCCACAATATACTCACACTGTCAGTCGTAATTATGCAAACAATCAACGAGGAGAGCTGCATCTTCTCCAATAGCCTGGCCTCCATGACACTAGATATGCTAATTGTCCAGACCAATCAGCACACTGTCATCATCGAAAGACAGACTTTCTCCTACACATGCAAAGTTGGCACCAAGATGCAACATGTACCTCTTTCTGTTTAATGTCCATCAACAGAAAAGAAAAGACAAATTCTTACCTGGAAGTGCAAGATAATAGTCCAGATCAGCCCCAAGGTCAGCTTGGGGTTGCCATCCGTTATGTCATCATTGCGAATGTTCACCAGCTTCACCTGGAAGGAAAACAAACAGGAAGATAAAATATAAAGAAGAGTGCTTGCTGCTGCCTCATCACCTATGCGAAAGACAGTCTGGGTGTGCAGGAGGTACCGCACCAAAGGTCTACGTAGCCCAGTGTTCTGAGTCCAACAGTGGCCATCCAGATGCCTGTAGGGAGACCAAGTCGGGGAGGAAAGGACAGGGATTGGCCACCCCCCAGCATGTGAACTGAGCACGCTGCCTTATTCCAAGCCAAACCATCAGTCCAGTAGCGGCTCTCTTGAGGTCTGGGGCAAATTTCTTCCCCAGCCGCGCTGCCGCCCGATATTGTTCTAAATGGAGATGCTGAAGATTGAGCCCTAAACCCTTTGCACGCACAGTAGATGCTCTGACAAGTCTGACCTCTTCTCTCTGGTATGTATACTACCTCTGAATATTGAGCTGTTATGGCATTATTAGTTTGTTATTCCAATAAAGGTGCTCACAGCAATACATAGAACAGTGTTCTCCAACCTTGGGTCCCCAGATGTTTTTGGCCTACAACTCCCAGCATGCCCCAGCTAAGCTACACTGGCTGGGGCATGCTGGGAGTTGTAGGCCAAACATCTGGGGACCCAAGGTTGAAGAACACTGACATAGAACAATATGGATGCCCCATTTGGTCACTGTGGCAAATGGTAGTTGGCGGATACCTCCCGACATAAACTTGTCCAGCCCTCTTTAAAGCCCTCTCAGTCAGCCGCCATCACTCAGCATCCCGCGGTAGCAAACCCCCCAAGTCAGCTTTCTCCAACCTGTTGTCCTCCAGATGTGCTGGACTACAATTCTCAGGATCCCCCAGCCAGCCATACTAGCTGGGGGATGCTGGGAGTTGTAGTCCAACACATCCACAAAGCACCAGATTGGGGAAGGCTGCTCTAAGCGAGTGCTTCTCAACACGGCCAGTTCCAATGTGTTTCTGGGTGGGTCACTTAATAAGGGGCTTCCCCGCCCCCCCTTCTGGGTTTTTTTCTTCTTTCACTGGGCTGGCAGCACACCGGGGCTGCCACGTGGCCCCTTGAAGAGGCAGGTCCCTCATTCCCTCTATGACATGTCATGCTTAACTTCTGTTCAAATACACACTGCATACATACACACACACACACACACACACACCTACATTAACAATAAAAACGAAAAATAAAGTATAAACTTATTCAGTGCTAATTTCTGATGTAATTAAGAACCAGTGTGGTGTAGTGGTTAGAGCACTGGACAAGGGCTGGGGAGACTTGGGTTCAAGTCCCCACTCAGCCATGAAGCCCACTGGGTGACTTTGGGTTAGACACTGACTCTCAGCCTAACCTACTTCACAGGGTTGTTGTGAGGATAAAATGGAGAGAAGCAGGAGCACGTATGCCACCTTGGGCTCTTCAGAAGAAAAGGTGGGATATAAATGTAATAAATAAATAATAATAAAAAAAGACAGGGAAAGCAGGGCTCAAAAGGTGGGAGTCAGTTTGCAAGTGGGTCCTGCTTCAGAACATTTGAAAAACACCGCCCTAAGTTAAATTAAGAAGGGCTTGAAGAAACTCTTCTGTTGATCTAAACCTACTGGGAATCTATTTCATGGGATGACTGAGTTCGGGGTGTGTGTGTGTGTCAGAGAAAAATAAAGTTATTCTGTTGGATCCCTCCACGATGTTCATAACTTTTTGTATGCTTGTTGCTCACGCCCCACCCAGCACACGTCATGTAGGTTAAGTAGTGCTGCTATTCAACCGAATGGTTTAAAACCTTCTCCAAGACCAAGCAAAAGCGATGGTATCGGATGATCACTTCTGAGCCCTTAAAACTTCCCAGGCATGTGGCATGTGCAGCATACGAAGCGTGGAGATACGCACTCTTTCCCCAAGAGCGCATGTCCCCACAGCACTCTCCCATGCTCCCTTCAGCACTCAGTCTAGAATACTGGAAGGAGCCCTCAATCAAGCGATAATGAAAACCTGTGAAGCTGCCTCATAGAATCATAGAATCATAGAAAAGTAGAGTTGGAAGGGGCCTACAAGGCCATCGAGTCCAACCC
Organism: Shinisaurus crocodilurus; assembly: GCA_021292165.1. Lineage (NCBI taxonomy): Eukaryota > Metazoa > Chordata > Lepidosauria > Squamata > Shinisauridae > Shinisaurus > Shinisaurus crocodilurus. The sequence continues at coordinate 37,096,299 of CM037885.1, forward strand.
CCTGCTCAATGCAGGAATCCAGGTCAAAGCATCTCTGACAGATGTCTGTCCAGCTGCACCTTGAATGCCTCCAGACTGGGAGAGCCCACCACCTCCCTAGGTAGTTGATTCCACTGTCTTATTGCTCTGACAGTCAGGAATTTTTTCCTGATGTTTAGGTGGAATCTAGGTTCCTGTAATTTGAGCCCATTATTCCGTGTCCTGCAAACTGGGATGAACGAGAAGAGATCTTTGCCCTCCTCTGTGTGACATCCCTTCAAATACTGGAAGAGTGCGATCATATAATCTGCTCAAAAATCTTCCCGGGGATTGATGTCAGACTGACTGGCCTATAGTTCCCAGGTTCCTCCTTCTTGCCCTTTTTGAAGATGGGAACAACATTTGCCCTCCTCCAGTCGTCTGGCACTTCACCTGTCCTCCATGATTTCTCAAAGATAATAGACAGTAGTTCTGAGAGTTCTTCTGCCAGTTCCTTTATTACTCTAGGATGCAGCTCATCAGGCCCTGGAGATTTAAACTCGTTCAGAGTAATCAGGTGCTCCTTGACCATTTGCCTATCAATCTCAAGCTGCAATTCTGCCCCTTCAGCCTGCACTTCAGGTTTGCCAGGGGGGTCATAGACCCTCTTTTGGGAGAAGACCGAGCCTCTGGCCTACCTAGCTCAGCCCAGTCGATGCCAGCGGCGGCAGCAGCAGCTCTCTGAAGCCTTTCTCAGCCCTGTTTCCTGAGGTCCCTGGAGATGGACTCTGGGGCATCACATACACAGGTCACGGGCTCTGCCACTGAGCAAATACTGCCTGACTGAAGTTGAGCACAGTGGAGGGTGGGTGCGCTTCTGCAACTGGATCATGGGCGTGCGTGTGTAAAATGCCCCCCAACACACACACACACACACACACATGCACACACACACACACACACACACACAATTTCCATTTAACAACAAATTGCAGTGGAGCCTTAAAAATACTAATTGAAACATCTCAGTCTCTGCCCATGTATTTTACAGCATGCTGTTTAGTTTAGAGAGATTACTTATCCCTTCACCACCTCAAATGCTATCTTTTCAGGAATCTGTACGCCATATAAAATACAAGCCAAAACTTGATCGATCCACGCCCTGCATTACACAGACAACCGAGTTAATACACTCTCTCAGACCAAGATCTGGAAGGAATGCACTACCCACACCAGTGTGGCAGGGGAGGAAAAAAAAGTCCGGAGGTGAAATGCTTCTCCCAAGCCCGGTCCATGACTGAGGGGTGGCGCCTGCACGTATTCTGCACAGGGCTGGGTTCTCTCTCTTCTGCCCCTCCCACTCCACCCTACACATGCTCACAGAGAAGGGATTGTCCAAGCCATTGAACCAGAACATTATGAACCGTCACAGACCCTGAAGTTCAGCCCAAGACGTGCCAAACTGTGGCTTGTGTTCAGAAGAACTACTTCGCCCTGACAATGGTGAAACTGCAGGGCGGAGGGTGGGGGTCGGGGGAGAGAGACCCGGTCCCATGCGAAGGGTGTCTTTCCACCTTAGGATACTTTTATTGGTAGCTTTGTTCTCCTTCAGCCCCTAAAGCAGTGTTCTCCAACCTTGGGTCCCCAGATGTTTTTGGCCTACAACTCCCAGCATGCCCCAGCCAGCTATGCTGGCTGGGGCATGCTGGGAGTTGTAGGCCAAAAACATCTGGGGACCCAAGGTTGGAGAACACTGCCCTAAAGGCTTCCCCCTCCCGCCCACTGCCTTTGAATGGAGCCCTGAAGACTCATATTGTCAGAGCAATAAGACAATGGAACCACCAACTACCTAGGGAGGTGGTGGGCTCTCCCACTCTGGAGGCATTCAAGGTGCGGCTGGACAGCCATCTGTCGGGGATGCTTTGACCTGGATTCCTGCATTGAGCCTGGTAGGCCCCTTCCAACTCTACTTTTCTATGATTCTATATTAATGTTGCTTTGAAATGCTGACATCCATAGGACCAGAACTGTCGGGGTCTACAGGGATCAAACCAGGAGCCTTGCTAAAGTCAGGCACAAACTCCCTTGGCCGCAAGGAAGGTCCCGAGTCAGAGAAAGGGACTGCAAGCAGCTCAAGCGGAGGCACTAACGTTACGGGCTAGAAGCTGCCGCCTGGTTGTGGGAATCAGGTGATCCTGGACAGCCAATCCCATCCCTTCTGTGAAGACGCAAGATCTGCCACACTCCATAGGCCGGGCAGTTCATTGCTGCATTAAGAGGCCCTTCCCCTTTGTGCTTTCAGGCTGCCTGCCGACCCGCCTAATGTTGCGCCCTCTGCTGGAAGGGCTGGATGCCTCTCGAGCTGTGGCGTGAGAGCGGGCAGTGTGTGTGGGGTGTGTGTGTGTGTGGGGATGTTCTTGCCAGCGTTTCGACCTGCGAGTGTGAGAAGAGTCCATGTTTCCTACAGGTGCAAGGGCAGAAGGCACCACCCTTTAGTTATTTCAGAGAGAGGCAGCACGCCGCACACCATTAAGCCAGCTCATTTCTCATACCGTATTTTTCCGTCTATAAGATGCCCCCATGTATAAGACGCCCCCCACTGGGCAGTTTCACAACCGCGCGGTTCTCTCCTTGGCTTACTTCCGTGTATAAGACGACCCTCAATTTTTAGTCTGACAATTTTAGGAAAAAGTATAGTCTTATACATGGAAAAATACTGTATATTCCTGAGCTCCAGTTGACAGTGTCCCTTGGGCTCCTTTGGAGAGCCCTTATTCCTCTTACTCTGGCAACCCAGGGGTCACCCGGTAAACTGGGATTAGATGGGCATCTAGGGACTCCAGCTTTACCACTGGGACCAAGTTCATCCTTAAATTGGCCAAAAAATAATAATCAATAGTTATCACCAACTCCTGGCTCGAAGACCAGTAGAGCTCATACGTACTGGGGGGCAGCGGCGGCGGCAATGGCTTCTGTTGCGAGATGTGACCAAGGAGTACCACGGGAAGCCCTCCCAGTTTCCTTCCAATCCTAGTGGACAGTCTCTTGGTAACTTGGCCAGAAGGACAAAGGCTGGATTAGTGAGACTCTCCCCTTCCCAACATGCAAGTTTACTTAACCAAGAAGTCAGGGTTACTAACAAGACATATAAAACATGGAATTGCAGTTAAGGAAATAAAAAGAAGAAAATGTTCCTAACTTCATAGACTTGCCTTAATAGAACAGCCAGGTGGGGTACAGCTTTCGTGGCTACAGAAGATGCATGTCAAAAGGTTAGTAGCTGTGTGTAAGAAAGTGGTAGTGGTGGTTGGACTGGGACTCGGGAGATCCGGGTTCGAGTCCCCGCTCAGCCATGAAACTCACTGGGTGACTTTGGGCCAGTCACTGACTCTCAGCCTAACCTACCTCACAGGGTTGTTGTGAGGATAGAATGGAGAGGAGGAGGAGGAGGATTATGTAAGCCTCCTTGGGTTCCTTGCAGGAAAAAAGGCAGGGTATAAATATAGGAAACAAATAAATTAATAAATAAACGCAGCCCACCTTTGCCCTCTTGGCAGAAGATGGGTGTCAAGTGCTGGGAGCACAGTGCCTGCTAACTCCAGCTGAAAGACCCCATAGAGACTTAGCTGGATATTTACTGGAAACTTGGGTGTGGAATTGGCATGAGGGTGTAACCCAACTTAAGGATGGTTCCCTGGTTTATGATACAGGACACACTAAGTCTGGGGTGACCCAAAGACCAACCAGTGGTAGTGCCATGTGACCCTGACCCAACCACGTACAGACTCAGAGGATTTTATATCATTTCAATAATTATACAATATACTATGTTAGAGTCCTAATTTTCTGTGACACCCTATATAGAAACATTCTACTCAGAAAACACCCAGCACTGAACATTTTCTTGGGTGACCTGAAGTACTTCCAGACAGAAGGCTCCGAATGCTACTCTGCAGCTATTTTGTCTCTTCTACCTTAAAATACTTTTCTGTGATAAGAAAAGACAGAAGAAGCAGTAGGAAAACATGGGGGGGGGGTGTCACAGGTGGAAAACAACACTGTCTGGATGCCCCATAAAATTCTGTGAGTGAGGCAGGGTGATGGCACCATAAAAACCTCACCTGGAAGCATCCCTACTGTCTCCAACCCAAGGCAATGTGCCTCTTCCTGGCAGAGTCCTTCCAGACTGCTGGAATAACCTACTATGACTCGAGGGGAATATTCAGAACCAAAACCATGAGGTGTCAACACTGTAGAAACTGGGTTTTTTTTTGGTTTGCCTCCTAGAGATGATGAACTGTCAAAATGCCTTGCCCCTCCACTCTGCACATTTAAATGCTGCTACCACAAGAGCCTACTAGAACCTCACAATTGCTCAGACATGCCACATTCTAAGCGTGGTCCGTGGATTCAGAGTCCTGCTCAGAGGCTCCACCTCTCTTTCCCACCCCAGGATTATGGTGCTTATGACCATTCTGCACACAGTGTGCCTCAACAAGCATGTGTGAGCCATTTCCCCGGCCCAAGATGGAGGAGGATTTTCTGAAGCGTCTGTGTATGGAGGAATGAGCTCCCAAGTGCCTCCAGCAAGACTCTGCTGCATCTTTAAACACAGGGTGAGGGAGTATCATTAAGCTGTTAACACTCCCCCGGGCAGGGGAGTGCCTTCATCTGAGCCAATGGCCCCTGGGAGTCGTGGGCAATAAATTTCACCTCCCTGCCTCACCCTTGTCATCATCTTCATTCTCAGATGGGAGTATCAGTGGGAAGAGGAGTCTCCGCCCAAGAGAGCGGGCAGGAGTTTCGTCAGCAGAATCGTGTTGGGCCGCACTTCTCCAGCACAGAGACAAGGCATTCCCCACCCTACTTTAGCAGTACTACGTCATCCGCATTGAAGCAGCTCGCTCAGGAACAGGGCGATGGCACCCCCAGCTCAGTCCGAGGAACTTGGGCTATGATGATCACGTGAACTGCTATGGCCTCCCGCGGAGAACCCTGGCAATTATTAGCTGCCATAGGGTGGGGGTTAAGATGAGAAGCCTTCATTCTCATGGAGCCTTAATTCTCATGGAGCCATCCACAGATCTACCACGCCCAGGATACCTGGGTCAGAATCTCTAGCCCTTAAACCAGGGGTGCTGAACCTCAGGCCCGTAGGCCAAGACTGGCCTTCGGGGGTTCCCCTGCCAGGCCCCGCCCCCTTTCCCCTGGCCACCGATTGTTTGGGGGTGTCCCGGCTTTTGCAGTCCCCCCCCCTTCTAAATGCCTCTCATAAGGGCTTAGTTACTTGCAGTAAGAGCTGTAAACTAAAACATGCTGGTATTTTTGGCCCCACCCACCTGGGGGTGCGGCCCCCGAGAGCGTCTCCAAAATGGGATTCAGCCCTTGGGCTGAGAGAGGCTCTGCACCCCAGCCGTAAGCAGATCTGAAACTGGTTTAATTGCACAGTGTAGGTATGTCTATGGATATATATGTTACCCAAGTGTGGGAGATGTGTCAGAACAGCCAGGGTCGGGGCCGGCTCTTGAGCAGGGGTGGGCAACTTCAGCAGGTCCGGGGCCACTTTCATCTGGACCACCTCCAGCCCCCACAGGCCACACGTGGCCTGCTGCTGGGCCACCGAAAGTCAAGGGACAAATGCAGCTGGGGGCTTGCAGGGTTTTGTGTGCACGCAAATTCTGGGAGCGCGTCAGGGGCACAGAGGGCCACACCAGAGGTGGGGTGTGCGTGCAGCCCACGGGCGCATGTTGCCCATCCCTGCTTCAGAGGGTGGCGCTGCAGGTAGCTGCCGGTCCCAGGCCAGCAAAGCCCTCAGGGCGGCAGCGGCTTCCCTCCCTTTGCTCGGAGCATTCCCACAGCTCAGCCTCAGCACGAGAGAGCTCTCCACCCTGCCCATCCCATCCAGGCGAAGGGGGCTTTGCCCGAGGGAGCCCCTTCCTTGTCAGCTGTCCCACATCTTCCAGAACTGTGTTCCCAAGATCTTACCCAAGTGCCCCACCCACTGGAGGAATGGGCAGGGGCCCCTCCATGGCTACCGGAGGACTCAAGCTGCTATACGAACTGCAGCCAGTCAAGAAAAAACCCACAAAATATGTTAGGAGGCACTGTGGAAAGAGGGACAAAGAATGACAGAAGGCACCAGACGGACACACACACACCCCCGGGGGCTCTTACCTGTCGCTGCTTCAGGAAGTCGAGAGCAATCTGCACATTCTGTAGCCGGTGGAACCGCATCCGGCCCTTCTCCCGTGGCTGAAAAACACGAGAGAGCAGTGTCAGCAACCCCATTCCACAGAGCAAGGCACATCTACTCATCTCTGACTTGGCCTTTCTTCCATTACTCAAGGAAAACAGGAGGGGGCAGAGTCCTGGCACCCCTTCAGGCTTCAAGCTGCCACCTCACATTCTGCCAGGGATCTTGCCAAACATGGCTGCACATTGTAAGCAGAAACAACGGCCCACCCTTGACGTAGAGAGCCACTGCCCAATTCGTTTTCAGCATGCTAACAAGGGCTGTGCCCCAATCAATCTCCTGATCCTCAAATCAGCAACCAGCCTAACCCTAACCCTAACCCTAACCCTAAGCAGGGCTTAAACGCTTTCATCAGAAAAGGCAAAGGCAAAGGTCAGAGAGAGATGACCAAGGGAGAAGAAACCGAAGAGGCAGACAGGTCCACAGCTAACGGCAGCTGCCCCTATTGCTGGCTTGCCAAAGCGCCACAACCAACAGGACAGATGGGCACAGTGTGCCTTGGCCTGTACAGCGCTGAGAAAACTCAGAAAAAGGAGCCCTTGAGAACCAGTTGTGTGGCCCACCAAGCTGAACTCGGTCACCTACCATGGGTGGGTGGGGGCATCAGGGACTCCACAAAGCTCCTGTTTGCCAGCCGGCCTGGGATGGGGAAAACAGGGAAGGGTAGCCAAGCACTTGGGCAACGGGATGCCTTCAGCTCAGTAGGGCAGGCCTGCTCTCGCGAGTCACTAATGTGATTCCAACTCAGCTTCAGACGGAGCTGCAGGCAAAAGGCAAGAAACGAGGACGAGCCTGGTGGCAGCTGGCCCATTTCTCCAATGCACCCGTAGCGCTGGTGGGACTGCAGAAAGGGGGAACCAGGCCCACCAGCTGGAGGACCAAACCCGGTGAGACAGCAGAGACACGTAACTGCATCACCCACCCCTGTAACGCTTGGGCGGCGGCGGCCACAGTGCTGAGGAAGAGGCTCTGAGGAAGTTTTTGAAAAGCTTTCCCCTCTCACGGCTCTCCTGATGAAAATCGCCTCCGGCCTCTTCAAAGTTTGCCCTGTTTGGGAAAACGTGCCGGCACACAGGCCGGCGTCCTCACAGGGCAAGCAGCCGTTCTGGGCAGGGAGCTCTTGGGAACAGAGTTGACTCCCTGCCCGCCCCTGCAGGGGAGCTCCCAGGTGCTGCTTTTCTGGTGCCACCACCCCATCTCATTCACGGAATTTTACAGGGGGCCCAGCTGTCGCCTTTGACTCCTAACCCTCCCGTGTTTTCCCACCACTTCTTCTGTCTTTTTTCTTACTGCAGAAAATCCATTAAGGAAAGCAACACAAAGGGGGGTACACAATGCCTTTAGACCAGTGTTCTCCAACCTTGGGTCCCCAGATGTTTTTGGCCTACAACTCCCAGCATGCCCCAGCCAGTGCAGGGTTGTCAGGGTGGCTTGTTGCCCCCACATAAGCCACCCTGCAGGAAGCGGTCTGGGTTCAGATGACACGACAACCCACCGTGGCTAGTTTATGTAGGAAGGTATCCGCCAACTACCATTTGCCACAGTGACCAGATGGGGCATCCATATGGTTCTATGTCAGTGTTCTTCAACCTTGGGTCCCCAGATGTTTTTGGCCTACAACTCCCAGCATGCCTGGCTGGGGCATGCTGGGAGTTGTAGGCCAAAAAACATCTGGGGACCCAAGGTTGGAAAGCGCTGCTTTAGACTGTTAGAACTAGGAGCCCTTCGTCTGGAAGCGCCCCCAATTAAAAAAGCATAGCGCAGCTATTCTGTCTTTTCCTCCCCAATGGATTTTTCCTGGTGAGAAAAAAGACGGGAAGCAGCGGCGGGAAAGCCCAGGAGGGTTACAAACTGGAGACGTCGTTGTCTGGACGTCCCTCCGCACCAGTCAAACCCCGCGAATGAGGCAGGACCACTGCACAATTAGAGCCTGGCCTGGAAGCATCCACAGTGCTTCCAGCGGCCCTAATCCAGGGAGCCCTGCTCCCACAGCTTCTGTTGGCCAAAATTTAAAAAGACAGACAAACCAACGATGGATGCATCTGCCATATCCTGGACACCCTGGTAAGACAGGAGTGGGCAACTGGTGGCCCCCCAGATGTTTTGGCCTACAACTCCCATTAGTCCTAGGCAGCATGGCCAGTGGTGAGGGATGATGGGAGCTGTAAGCCAAATGATATCACAGTTGTAATCTGGAGGGCCACAGGTTGCCTTAAGATTCCTTCAACCTAAACAGCCTTTCTAGCAGGATAGATGAGTGAGAAAGCAGGACGGGGGCCGGGAGAGAGGCTGCAAAAGGAGGGGCCGGCATTGCTGTGTGGGCACTGAAGGGGAGAAAGCCCCAGTAGCTTTATGTGCCAGGGATCGGGGCCAACCCAAGAAAATTTAGCCACTGCACTGTGTGAGCCAAGAGGCGAGGCCCCAGAATCCCTTGCAATGTCGCAGAGGGTGCTGGGATCTTGGGTCCTATCCTGCTATTAAAAAATACGGCCACCAAGTGACAGCTTGGATCGTCCATGCAGTTGAGCCCCAAATATGCAGTCAAGCATAGGGCCCTGGTGCTTTTCAGTGAGGACTGCAAAAGCAGTTGCCTGAACCCTTGAGGGCTCCTGCCGCAGCGAGAGGAGGAGATGAAGAGCCACAGCGAAGAAGAGGCAAAGGCAAAAGGAAACGCCCTACGCCAAATGATAGCAAAAAGTACAAGCAGTGTAACCTCAGAAGTGGCAGGCAGCAGAGAACTTGGCAACGTTTACTAAAGCAATTGTTTAATTCCTTCATTGAGCTAACCACAAAAGACCTCCAGTACTTCAGACTCGCTGGAAACCAGTTTTATACCCATTCGCAGAGTAAGGAAGATGCTCTCCTTTTAAAGACACGCTCCCCAGCTCTCACCCCCCCACACACAAATGGCTTCCCCAGTTTTTTCCATGGGGTGCAATTCTCCACAGGCCTTGATGAAGGTCAGGCAGAGATCCAACTACCTAGTATATACAAGTGACACAATCCCCCTCCTCTGAGGAACATTTCAAGAGAAAAATCTGGTCTAAAAGCAGGCAAGCAGACCACATGCAGTGTTAATTCTTTTGTTCTTTAGCAATAAAGATGCAAGCACAAAATACCTTCTGGGAAGGATGAGAGTGTCTTCCCACAAAGCAAAACAGGCTGTTTCGTTTGACTTCTTATACTTTCCATATTAATCGGAGCAGGTGATTTCCTACTTGTGAGGTGATGGGAAGAGACTTGACATTTCCATGTGCCTCAGTTTACATGTCCACGTGCCCACACAACAAATGCACACTCATGCATGGCCAAAGGCCTGAGGTTATGAGTGTGGGACCAGAACATGTTTGTTGGAAGTGTGCAGGATCTGAAGAACGCAAGACAGATGATCATGCACTCACACCACGTGGGTTAGTGTTCCTCACACATCCAGCTGCAAGCACCAGAAAACACGCACTGATAATCCAGTGGAGGCTCCTCAGCATCCCTGCCAGAAATCCGCCCGCACCGCTGGGAGAAGGAAAGGCAAACTGCACGTACTGTGTGCTGTTGATGTGTTGGTTCTGTGTTAAAATTGTCATGTACCTTAGCACACAAATGAAATAAAATGCTTTTTGGGGGGGAAAGCGTGCTTTGAACTTGCTTTAATTTAGCCTGATGGCAAAGTTAGATTAGGGTGCCTAAGGTTTTTGTGGCAAAGAGCGAGACTGTAAGGCAGTGTTTCTCAACCTTGGGTCCCCAGATGTTTTTGGCCTACAACTCCCAGCATGCCCCAGCCAGCTACGCTGGCTGGGGCATGCTGGGAGTTGTAGGCCAAAAACATCTGGGGACCCAAGGTTGAGAAACACTGCTGTAAGGGAAGGACAGATGAGAAGCACCATGTTTGCACATTCTTCTCTTGCTGGAACCAGGAGGCCTAGAGAGTTGCTGGGCTTTTTGTGTTTAAGCGAAGACTCCCCAGGTCCACGCAATGCACGTGGCCCTTCATACCCGCTGGTTCCTTGGCAGGCAGCCCCTCAGAGGCTTCTACAACAAGCCTGCCCCATGCTCTCCCTTTTTGCTCCCCATTTCTCCTGCATCTTTCCCTTCTACTCATGGCAGTTGGTCCCAGCTGGCCATCTTCGTTATACGATGTAGCCTGCACCGGTTTAAAACGTATGCAAAACTGTCTGAACAGAATGCAGCAACGGCACCTCCGGAGTGGGCCCTGCTCTAAATGTTAAGTCAGGGGTCCTCAGCTCACAAACTCACCAGGAGGCCTTAGGCAAGCTCAGCTGCTCACTCTTAAACTCAATACGTGAACGGCAACATGGGCGTAATAATATTAGCCCATATGCCAGAGCCGAAGTCATGGTTATCAAAATAATGTGTGTGAAGTTCTTTCAACCTCCTGAAGTGTTATATAAATCCATTCTTTATTACATTTTATTGTTGATTTTAATTTGTGTTGTAAACTGGTAAAAGGCAACGGGGTAAAGGTTCTTAAATTACGTAAATAACAGCACAATCCTATACATGTCTGCTTAGAAGCAAGTCCTATTGAGTTCAATGGGGTTTATGCCCAGGTAAATGGGTACAGGATTTCAGCCTAAATCAATGCTAAAGATCACCATCTATTCCTCAAAAAATACCCCAGCTAGTCCCTGCCTGAAAACTCAGGTTTGCCTGGATTATCGGAGCGTGTCCCGGTGCCAGTTGTTAACGTTGCTCCAAGTAGGGCATCAACCTACTGCATCACCATCCTCCTCCTCCTCCTCCTCCTCCTCGCACTCTTCGCTGCTCATGCGACACCAGGATGGCAGTTTCACCAGCCGAAGGGTCTTCTGCCCTGAGAATTCCTTTTGCTAGCAACCATGGCAGACAGACGACACCAAATGGGAGAAAGTGGCACACACACCCAAAAAGAAAGGAAAACGCAGCACACACAAGATGCATGGGAGGAGGGGGTAGAACACACACAAAACAGTGTTCTTTGCCCTTCCTCCTACATTAAAATAAGATGATGATGATGATGATGATGATAAATGGATCATCCTGGATCTTCCCACCGTAAACATTCACTGGATGCCCAGTGGTGCTGGAATGGACCCAACATCTGATCTGCCTCACATCTCAAGGCAGAATCTTGAGTGAGGCCCAAAAGTAATAGTACTCCCTCGTCCTGAGAACTGAACAGCCCTATGGTGGAGAAACAGCTTTGGGACCATACATTTTGAACCAAAGCGCTGCTATAGAGGACATGCTTTGCATGTAGAAGGTCCCAGGTTCAATCCCTGGCATCTCCAGCTTTAAAAAAGGAAAAAAAGGAACAGAGCAAAGACTTCTGCCCAAGATCTGGAGAGCAGCTGGTAGTCAGACTAGACCAGTGTTCTCCAACCTTGGGTGCCCAGATGTTTTTGGCCTACAACTCCCAGCATGCCCCAGCCAGCATAGCTGGCTGGGGCATGCTGGGAGTTGTAGGCCAAAAACATCTGGGCACCCAAGGTTGGAGAACACTGGACTAGACAATACTGGCCTCAATGGACAAATAGTCTGATCCCATATACTTCCTATGATATGTTAGGTGCCTTTTAAAGGGACTTCCTTCCTGCTGCCCAGAGAGCAGGCTGACATCACATTCCAGGCAATGAGGTGTTCCAGGGATGCTGCCGCCTCACGCTGAGTTGGCCTCTGGACTCCTGCATGTGTGCTTCCTCCCCATGACAGGCAACCCCAGTGCTAAATAAGTAGTGATGATCGACACCTATCCAGTGGGATGATGCCTGATCTCCTTTCAGCGATCAGTGCACACCCTTGGCAGGTCCACATTTCTATTGGCTAGTCAAAACTGACAAGCAACACCAAGCCACAGCTCTCACAGCACTGGCCAAGCATCCCACAGAAAGAAGTCTACCTCTAGAGAGTGTTTTCCCCCAAATAGGTTTTTTCCCCCCCTATCTGGGGGGGAGAAGGCTTGATTATCAAGATGCAAGTGTTTGAATCTTAGCTTAGCAACTCATTAAATCTCTGCAAGGTGCCACCAATGATGAGCTAGAACAGGAGAACTGTTTTGATCTTTTACTTTCCTTTTCTGAATTGCTTGTTCTGCTTGACGTCTTTATCTCTCAGGCTTGCCAATAAGATTACCCTCTTATAAGGATTACCCAGCCTTAAAGGTGGTCTAAAATCATTTTAAATAAATAAAATAAACCAACAAATAATTATTTGGTGTTAAACTGAAGCCCCACGTGCCTAGATGCTCTGTAGAGGTGCTGATATGAAAAGCAGTGCACGCTAGGGAGGCTGCAAAGGCCCAGCACCCTGAAAGGGTAGGAGACCGCAATGGGTGGGACAGCGGCTACCTTCCTGAGCCATCTCCCCCCAGGGGGAAGGAACAGCCAACAGAGAGCTGGTGGCAGCGGCCTGCCTCTGAGGCACGGTCCAGAGGAGTAGCTTGCAGTCAGAACTTGTGAGACCCTGGTGCAAAAGGGGGTGGCTAGATTGCCTCAGGCCACAGCTTCCAAACTAGAAAAGGAGAGTGGGTTTATAGGGCCCTTTTATTTAATTTTGCACAGACACACAGTATATAGGACCTGCAGCATCTCACAGTCATTGTCAGAGCCAGCTCCTCTAAAGTTGGGGATGAGATGCAGGTGAAAACCAGAGTGGCTGCAGGGGAGGGCAAATTTAGATCTATAAATTTACTGCATGAGAGCAGAGAAGTAGAGGTCCCTTCTTGCTCAGACCACTGAGCCAGCATGCCCTGGAAATTTTCATATGGCTCAGGATGTACAAGACCAGTTCTCCTGACCTATCCCTGTCCTCTTGGCTTCCCCAGCAGTTTCCTCTTCTGGCCAGAACACCATTTGCCTGGCACTGCTCAGCACTCTCAGGTTCAGGACCTCCTGCAGATTCGATCCCTGACAATAACGGGCATGACATTTTGGAGACCCCGAGGTCTCAGCCGGGCAGGCTAATGCGTGAACCCATCCACCACATATGCCACCTTGTGAGGCTTGCGTAGGGCCCATCGCTCCACTTCCTGGAGTTATTCAGGAAACTGACATGATGGGTGTAATTTCACTTAAAGCAGGGGTCACGGGCAACTTGTGGCCCACCAGATATTCTGACCTACAATTACCATCGTCCCTCACCACTGGCTGTGCCGGCTGGGGCTGATGGGAGCTGCAGCCCAACAACATGGAGAGGGCCACAAGCTGCTCTCCCTGACTTAAAGAAATGCATGAAAATAAACGCTACAAAAACACAGTGGTGTAACAAAATTAACCCGTGTATGTGCTATGAAGTCAAGGCATGAAGAATATCTTCCTGGTTAGGACTTTGGGATGATGGGGAACAGGATAAATGATTCAGCTTCTGAGGGAGGGTCTTGGAAACTCACCAGTTTGACACCTGAAAGGACCTCCAGCAGAGAGATGAGGTTGTGACCATCTCGCAGGTCCTCGTAGAGGTCGTTGATGTGCTTGCGCACCTGTGGGATCGAAGCAGAGGAAGAGAACTGTTCAGATGCTTTGAGGTCTTCTCTGATTGTTCAAGGCACCACAACAGTCCTGCCCAGTGAAAGTGTGTGTGGGGGTACCGGAAAAAAGCTCAAGATCATGTGCACGGGCAGTGGAGGAATGGAGGCAACACACTATGCAAGGACTGAAGCCTTGTCTGCTGACTACTAGAAATTCAAATATGTCCGTCCGTCCCCCCCCCCCACAAGTTCTGTTTCACTTTAAAGCCGTTTTCTGCTGCAGTAAGGACTAGGAACATACTTGCTTTTTTCAAAACTAAGATGCTACAATTCTCAAGGTGCTGGTCCCCTTTTCTGTACTTGTACACACAGCACTTGACATAAGGAAGTATACATAACAGAAGCCATGGAGCCTTTGAAACTGGAACATTATACCATTGGGCAAAAATGAGACAGCTAAGCAGCTCTGGTAAGCTAGGATCAAAAGTGCATGGCGCTTACCTTCATCAGGTGCTTATTCACCCATTTGGTGAACGTCTTTTTCTGGACCCGATCCCGTTCATCTATTAAAAGAACACACAGAGAGAAAGGAAGAGCTAGGTTAGCATTTCAGTCACCTGGAAAAACAAAGCACACCTTCTTGAACTTTCCTGCTGCAGGTTACAAGCAGAGCCATCATAAGCGTATTTAGGACCTGAAGTACGTCTATACAAGAGTAGGCAAAGACCACCCCCACCTCCCACCCACACCCACAAAGACACAAGGCTCTCTGCCAGGTGCGTACCTTTTGCAGCCTTTCCTGAGCGTGCAGGTTTTATAAGATGCATAAAACCACTGCACCTATCTTTGTTAAGAAGCAGACCTAAAACAATGCAGGCAATTAGCGGCTTATTCTTTCACTGTATTTTGGTTCATTGGATTTTAGGGATTTAACATTTATTTTAGGCCCTCAAGCTCAGCCCAAGGACACCTGGAGAGCTTTACATTTTTCCAGACAGGTCCAAGTATGTGTGCATTTCAGCCAAACACAGAGAACATGAGGGGCTCTGTTCTCAGCATCCTTTTTCCCTTGAGAAGTTGTCCACCGATTCTGTGCTATTGACAGCATCCTCCACCCCAAAGAAACATGGATCGCTTCCAGACATATGTCGTTGCTTTTCTGTTGTTTTGTTGTTGTTGCTTGAGGAACTGCAACACAGTGTCTACACAATTAGTTCCTGTTAGGTGTTTTATTGCAATTAAACCCTCCCATCCATACCAGGGACGAGATCAGGGTAGGATGTACTCAAAGACTTCTACATATTTGTCCCATCCACCTCAACCTCTCTTCCCTCCCACCCCTTCCCTCTTTACTTCCTCAAATGCACCTGGTGTTCTGAGCGCGCATGCAGGTATTTTGTACACCTGTGCATACATCTTTTTAAAAAATTTAAACCGGTACTCCAGAATTTCAAAATACTCCAAGTTTGCCATTTTGAATCCCAAAGCTCTCCCAGTCCCATCAATGGCGATTTCTAGGATAGACCCACCAGAAATGTGGAACTGGTCCACTGTCAAGGAAGGCGAGAGCAGGAGTCATACTGCTGAGTCCTAGAGATGTGTGAGGAATCTGATAGGGGGTGAAAATCCAACGGATTTTCATGATTCAGCCCCCCCCCCCAATATTCCGGTTTGCCAGCCCTGCGCTGGTACCTACTCACTGTGGTGCAAGTCAAGCCTGCTTGTGGACTTCCATCTCTAAGATGGGCCACGATTTGCACATTTAAAAAAACAACCACCACCAAAGCAATTTGCACAAAATCAGAAGCTGAAAGCCATGTGGTTCTAGCACAATTTGCACAAATCGCGCTAGAACCATGTTTCTTGGCGTCCGATTAGCGCAAATCACCCAATTTTGTGCAAATTGTACTAGAGCCATGTGACTTTCAGCATCTGATTTGCACAAATTGCCCGATTTCGCGCAACTTTCCTTAGCCTTAAAAAAAATATATACGCAAATCGCAGCCTGTCTTAGAGATGGAAATCCACGGGGAGGGGGGGAACTGACTCAGGCCCGCTTCCGATTGTTGGATAGGAAGTGGGCAGGAGGACCGTCACGCTCGAATGAGACGGATTTCCCTGTTTTGGCACATCCCCACCAATGCCGACACATCTTGGACTGTTCCTTCTCTTGAAGATAGCAGGCCCATTGGTTGAAACGTGGTTCAACATGGCATGGGATGGGATATAGAGCGCCTCCTCTGATGCTATCTTCTCATTCTCAGAAAGGAAGTATTACATTGTTTAACATAATGCTAAGAAAGAAAGCAATAAGTCTATGTATAGTTTCAGCATGAGAAACAAAACAAGAGGCTCCATTTTGCTGAATGCCGAAAGTCAAATATCTCTAGGCTTGTGGAACTTGGCTAGATTTAAAAAAAAAAGAAATAAAGAGTATTTGCAGGTAGAGAGGCACCACTGTACATACAGAGCATTCTTTTTACTCTAAATAGGAAAGATGGAAAGATAGGAATATAGGCAGAGGTGAGGTGTAGCGCAAATTTCAAAATGGTGGACTTGGAGTATCCTGGAATTCTGGTTTAAAGTTTTTGAAAAAGATGTGAGTGCATGTGTATGAAATACTTATGTGTGTGTTCAAAACAACTGGTGTGTTTGGGGTAGCGAAGAGAGGAGGGGCAATGAGCATTACTGCAGAGATCAAAGCCACACACACACCTAAAACGTATGGGAGTGAAGTGCTAGAAAACATCCACACCTTTGGGGAATTGCACTTCTGATCGGGGTCTTTCCAGCTAAATGGATTATCCCCATTAAGAGAGAAAAAATGGATGAAAGGAGATAACATGGTTACTAAAGGATGACAATGACATCAGAATGCCCTGTAAAATTACAGCAATGAACCGTGGCCAATGCACATTAAAAGGTGCATCACAGGGGGAAATACAACCTTGGGTGAAGGGCAGGGCCATCTCATCCACCCCAGATCAACCCAGAGCATATTATGCCATAGATGGAGAGTACCACAGAAAAGCACTTGCAGAGCAAATCGCTCCGGGCAACTTGAGCAAGTCAGCCAAGTCATATATTGCATCTGAAGGCACACTGCACTCCATGGTCACTAGCCAATCTGAGCTGGCATAATATTCTTTCCCCCACCCTGATCAGACCTTGAGTGAGAGCAAAGGCTTCCTACAAAGATGTTTTAATTCTGTGAATTATGGGACTCTATATTAGTTCAAAATTCACACAGGGACACAACAATCAGAAAGGAAATTTCTAGAGATTTTGTTCTTTCTGGTATATTCCATTCTCTCAAATATTTGAAGTTATCATTTTTTAAAAAATTACAGAAGAGTTTTTCTAACTGTGCAATCCTATATATGTCTATTCTGAAGTAAGCCCCATTGAGTTCAACTGGACATACTCCTAGGTAAGCAAGTACAGAATTGCAGCCTAATTAGATTAATGTTTAATTATTGGTTCATCTTGCAGTATTGAATTTTCAAGTCAAAAACTATTGCTTATTACACTTTTTTTAAAATTAGGGTTCCATTTTAAGATGTGTGTACACGTACGTATACACACACACACACTCTTCTACATTTTACACATATATGCACAGTCAGTGTATGTAAAATGCCAATATACAGAATGTTGGGTGTATTTTTTTAAATAACTATCGTTTCTTCAAGTGATAACACTCTCCGGGAAATACAAGGGCAAGGAAAGAGCCCAAGTGCCACATTAACATCTTTTTAAAATCCAGATATATTTTAAAATGTGGGGGACCTCATCACCAGCTCTGCAAAAAACCTTGGGGAAAATCCACCGCTGCAATAGGAGCAGGCCTGCACAGTTGAGGGTACTTTGGAATCCACTCTTCCCACATGGGTCAGCCAGACTGCAACGCATGCATCCATGCTTGGCCCTATCAATCCCAGAGAAGTGCAGTGCTGCTGTGGATACGCACAATCCACCTGAGTCACGGAAAGCCCCGTCAAACACTCTCCCAGCTGCATTTTTAATTTATTATTATTTATTATTACATTTATACCCCGCCTTTTTTCCTCCAAGGAACTGAAGACAGCTTACATGACCCTCCTCCTCTCCAATTTATCCTCGCAACATCCCTGTGATGTAGGCTAGCCCGAGAGTCAGCGAGCTTCATGGCTGAGTGGGGACAACAAGAACCCGGATCTCCCAAGCCACTGGCTCGCAGGGCGCCATCACCAGACGGAAGCTATTTTCGGTGGCACTGGCAACCGCATCACTGTGGCCACGCATGACTTCCCCCTGGAATCCCGTGTCCCGTGCCCTTCCCCCCCACAGTTGTCCTCTGCTCCTACTGCAGGTTGCCCAGTCCCAATCTCCATCTCTCTTGTTCATTCTCTCCCTCCTTTCCAGCTAGCCCCCCAACATTTCAAATTCCTTGGAATGACCAGATCTTGGAAGCAGAATCAGGCATGCAAGTGTATGCAGTTGCTTTAGCCTGCATCATTAGCCTTAACCTTTAACCTTAACCTTTAATTATGTCTAACCTGCGTAATTTCTAGTGAACACAGAACCAGCATTAGCAGAATGAGATGCAGTGCGGATTTCATGTTGGAAGGCTCGAGTTCAAATCCCTGCTCAGTCATTGTGGCAACTGTCGTAGCCTTGGGCAAGTTCTGGACTGGTAAAACGGGAATGACGGTGGCCTGTCTTATGGGGCTGGTGAGCGAGAGGGTGGCTGAGATAAGGAGCAGGAGTAAAACAAACAGCATGGAGGGCATTGTTGATAATACACACACATGCACACATGTAGGCACATACTGGACTGCTTGCTGGAAGTGAAACACTCAGACAGTTCATTGGAGAGCTTGACAAAGTGCAGACAACCCCCTTGCCTCTCCCTTTCCTACTTTCCCACCGCCCTTGTCAAAATTTAGACTGTAGGCTACTTCAGGCAGGGACCTATCTGCTGATGCTGCTTTATAAAGCTCCATGTACTTTGATGCCCTATATAAAGAATCATCACCCTGCACATCCCCTGCAAACAAACCCATCATACACTTTCCCCCAACAGCTGCTTTTATTTTCTGTACCCCATCCTCAGTTTAAGCTCACTCAGCCCTGACCTTTGGTCTCCCTGCAATCAGCATCCAGGGACAAGCCAATTCATTGTGATCTGTATACAAAGGCTACCAAGCACAAGGACTCTCCTCCTGTGAAGCTTTGATCAAAACATCAACAGGTCCTTTTCTCACTGGGTGTTTGTATCGCTACGGGTCTGCAGATTAAAAGGCAAGCAACAATCAAGGACCACACACACACACACACACCCTTTTACAAATGACTCCTTAGGGACAACATGCTGTATATTACTGACATCCTTCTAAAAACTCTTCTCAGAATATTCTCCATTGCAAGAATACAACCATCGCGCAGTTTTTAATTAAAGAAGTGTCAAGGTGCCTCCTGTTCCTTTAATCATGACTACAACCCCCACATCCCACCCCACCATTTTGCACTGGGGGCTGCACTAGTGTGGTTAAAAATCTTCCCTAGTTTCAAAGGGATTGGCCCCCAAATGGCTCACTCTATGGAGCTCTGCCCACTCGGTGGCACAGCTGTCCCGGGAGCCCATGCAGGTGGCTGAAAACAGGACCCAGGCCTAGAAGACACATCCCCCACGCTCTGCCGGGAGGACACCCTCCCATCTGTACCTAACCATGGTGCATTCTGAGCAGGGCTAGAGTCAGCATACTTAAGTAGTACATGTTTCAGCTGTTAACAAGCTGCTACCTGGTCATTTCCTTGGGAAGTACTTGGAAACATTCAGTTTTTATCAACACTATCTGACACAACAAAGCATTTAACGTTATGGTCAGTGGTGATCCTCATGTTGAAGAGAACGGAATACAGTAATACCTTGGATTGCAAGTAACTTGGTTTGAGAGCGTTTTGCAAGACAAGCAAATTTTAAAATATTTATTTTAAAAATTTTGACTTGATATACAAGCAACGTCTTGCAATACAAGTACTGTAGTACGGCTTAAATTAAAAATCTCTGTACAAATTTTTTGGGGGGAATTTCGTTTTGATATAAGAGTGTTTTGGATTACAAGCACGTTTCCGGAACGAATTATGCTCTCAATCCAAGGCATGACTGTAGTTGAAAGAAAAAGAAACCTGCAAGAGATTCGAGCCAAGCACTGTAGGCAGACTGCCAGACTAAAAGAATGTAGTCAATGGCTGATAATGACTGACAATGGCCGTCAATGGCTGTTGATGACTAACAAATGTTGAGGTGCTTTGTTGCCTCGCCCTGCCTACATGATCAAGATAAGATAGTACCAAGCAGCGGCTTGATTGTAAGATCATCTTCTTGTCTCCTTGTAAGGAAATCCCCCTCCCCTAGGCAAACCCCTTTTGTCTTGACCAATGTAAGAACTGTTGCCAAATGACCAGACTCAGGTATGCTATAAAAGTGGTTGTAAAGCCCCGCCCGAGGTTCTGCTTTTTCCAATAACCCGAGTTGGTCCTCGTTGTCCTTATCCGAGTTAAGAGGTGACCACTTCATCGTTCTATTAAAGCAACCTAAACATTAAGTATTTTGCTTCAGTACTCAAACAATCCTCCCCCACCCCCGTTTCTTTCTCCTTTAGCCCAAATATTTAAAGACAGAAACCATCTCCATACTAATTAAAAACTCTCTTATCATATTTTGCTTTTCATCTAACAACTAACCATTTGTAGTTCTGGCTGCCTAAATGCTTCAGAAGATGGGAAATGTCTCCCCTAGCCCATCACCAACAGAAAATGGGGGGGGGGGCTTTTGCCTTGGTGGTGCCAACTGGCCATTAAGGGGCAGAGTTTACATTTCAGAAATAAAATACATGGAAGGCAACACTCATCACATTCAAGTCCCCATGCCATGGGAAGCGTGGCTGCCTTGAGATGAAGGAGCAACAAAAGCTGGTGCCTGAGACAGGAATCCAAACAGAATCCTGCTCTCCATTTAATTGAAATGGGGCACAATCCACCAAGAAATTCTCCTGTGCAAGTGCAAGCCACGCCGAAATGAACCGGAGTTGTGCAACTTCCACCTACTATTTAAATAGGGTTTGTGCGGGATAACTTCAGTTCCAGCCATCTCCCACTCTGCCTCCCTTAACAGGGCCCAAGATCTATTGCCCAAGGCAGCTGCCTCACCTCTTAGGAGAGTTTCCTCTGCTCCAGACCTGTGGTGCTTCCAGACAGGTATTTTATGACGCTATCACTCTGTCTCATTCACATAATTTGATCGAGGTTTTATAGGCCGGCCTTCCCCAACCTGGCACCCTCCAGACATGTTGGACTGCAACTCCCATCATCCCCAGCCAAATGGTGGTTGGGAATGATGGGAGTTGCAGTCCAACACGTCAGGAGGGCGCTGGGTTGGGGAAAGCTGGTCTGGATGATGCAGTCTTCCACTCCCATGCTTCCCTACTGCTTCTTCTGTTCTTTTTCTCAGTGTGGAAAATCCATAAAGGAGAAAAAGATGGAACTGCTGTGCAATGTTTTCCCACCAGTAGTGCCGGGAGCTTCCCACCTGGAAACACCACCAGTTGAGAGAAGCTTACAGGACATCGGAATCCAACGAGTGTGTCCTCCCAAATCTATTCCCTTCCCTTTCCCTTGAAGCCTTACCTGGATGCCCACGGGGTGCCCTTCCTACAACATTCAAGGCTGTAACCTTAATAAGGGTGAGCAGATGGCACGCCCCAGCCATGAGTCAGAAGAGAGTAAAAAAGAAATAAAAGTATCAGGCTCCAGTTCAAGCAACACTTACAAGGAAGTTAAGTTCAGTAGCCCTTACTCCTGAGTAACCACGCTTAAGACCAGGCTGCAATTCTCTCCACTTCCTCCCCAGCCCTCCCCAACCAAAGAAAGCATTAAAAGGCGAAGTAGGCCAGGTCGTACTAACCAACGCAACACATCTGGCACGCAAGGTGGGCATTCAGCTCCCTCTCCCCTCTGTAAATGTGCAACATTGTCCCCTCAGATCCCGGCACCGGCAGCGGCAGCGTTAAGTCCTTGGTGTGCAGCACCACTCTTCCATCTTCCTGTTTCCCTGGTGAGATGTAATCTTCAACGTGGTCTCCTAGCCCCATGCAATCGCCTTGGGCTCCTCCACCACGACTCCTCCCACAACTTCCTACTTTGCACAGAGAAAGAGCGTGCGCATGCGCTTCCTTTTAGAACATCACTCCAAAAAGTCCCCACAAACTGGAACACTTGCCTAGAAAAGGATTCCCTTCACAAAAAAGGCTCCACAGTTTTCTTGTAGCCGGGGAGGCAGCAAAATCCCTCTGATCCACAAGCAAAGGGGACAGTACCGTGGTCCTGCACAAAGTGGTGTGGCAATTTTGATGTAGTATCTCCAAAGGCAGACACCCCACACTGGTGATCCAGGAGACTGGCAAGAATGTCCTGCTTCACTTTGCAATGCTCTATTTTGTGTGGACAGTTGCTATTCCCACTAACCGCTTTGCACTCAGGAAAGGGTACGTGGTTTTGAAATACATGTAAAGAATTAAATTAGTCTAGCTGGCCCAGCTACACTCCCTGATTAAGGTGAGAGAAAGAGAGCCTCTCCTCTTCAGAGATGAGCAACCCAGCACAGGTCCAGGACAAACTGGGACAGCTCACGACTACACAGGGATCAGGGATAGAAAGGAAATTTTCTGTTTTCCAGCTTTTTCTAAAGAATTCAATGTGCTTCCAGGGGTCCATCAAGCCCAAGCTGCCATCTTCATGCAGTAAACTACATTCGGAAGTCAGGACGTCCAGCCGACAACTCTCCAGAAAACTGAACAGTGCGGTCGAGGCTCTCTCCAGTCTAGCTTTCCAGTTCTGGTGTCAACTGCAAGTCATCATACAGACTGAAACAACAACACCAAGGGAGAACAATGGAGCATTCTTTCCTTGTTGCATTCATGCCTGCAGCATCTTCACAAATAAAAAAAATATTTTCACATCAAAGACAGACCCATATCTTCTGGAGCTCAGCTCTGCAAATGCACTACCGGTAATTCAGCTGAAGTGGAGCTGTTTTGGGGCAGATGACAGTTTGGAATGTCCACAGCAGAGATAACAGGGCTGCTTTATCACTCTCCTCTTCCTCTTCCTCTTCTTCTAAATATATCTCCTCCTCGGTCCCTTTCAGCTGGGTAGAGCGCCCCCCACCCCCACCCCGGCATCCAGCAAGTCAAGCACAAGGCTCTCGCACTACAGATACACCCCAGGAGTGACCAGGACTGGCAGGAAAAGAAAAAAATGGATTCTGGCTTTCTTCACTGCCACCCAGGAATAAATCCAAGAGTTTCCCCTGGAAATCTCTAGTAGAGAGAGAGAATTCTCTCTTCTCCCGGAAGAGTCTGTTGTTCAGCCTTATTCCTCCTGGGCCGGCTCTTGGATTCTAATGGGATTAGCCCTCCCCTTCCCACACACAGGCACTGCCGGCCACTATCCCATGAGCTAATAATAAGCCCCTCGCTTCTTCTCACCAACAACCTTAAGGCCTCGCCAGCTTATCTCCAACCGGTTAATCTTTTTCCAGAGAGTCCTTCGGATAAGCAACCTGTTACCGCAGCCTCCTCCACTCTCAGCCGCAACAGCAGCCTCTCCGGCTGGCTTTCCACCACCCCACCCTTGCCCGCATTCCCCCTCACCCATGCAGAAGATAACCAATCAACCGTCTGGCATTCCTGACCAAGACTGGGGCGAGAGGCAACAGCAAAGCCGCTATTGTCAGTGACCTGGGCTGGCCTAACAGAAAAAGAAAGAACGGGGGATTAGGGCAGCCAGAGGAACTCCACAAAAGGCTGGGTAGCAGGAACCACAGAAGACCAAGCCATCCCAAGAAGAAGCAGAAGAAACAGAAGCAGAAGAAGAAATCCAATAACATCCTTTGGAGTATCCTCCAAGCCCTCTTTTGTGCAGCTAGCAACCAGAAGACCCACAACCGGACAACACGAAGGTTGCTTTTTGAAATGGGAAGGTTCTGATACCAAAGAAATCCACTGGTTTCCAGGCTTCCAATGGGTGCTAGAGTAAGGGACCAACCAGAAGATATATCCTCAGTGACAGAAAGATTGACACCACATCGGAAGCTGCCTTATGCGGAGAAAGAACACCGGTGCCTCTCTCTCAGCACTGTCCACAGCAGCCTTCCCCAAGCTCACACCCACCAGATAGCTGGCTGGGGGATCGCTGGGAGTTGTAGTCCAACACACCTGGAGGGTACCAGCTTGGGGAAGGCTGGCGTAGACTGACTGGTGGTGGCTCCCCTGGGCTGCAGGCAGGGGTCTTTCCCCCGTGCCACCTGGAGATGCCGGGAACTGAATATGGGACTTTCCGCATTTAAAGTAGGTACTCTGTCACTGAGTAGAGCAGCCCCTCCCCACATTAAAAAAAAATGCATTACACACTCTTACCCTGGGATTATTTAATCCAGAATTATGTAATTATCACCAGCTGTACTGTAATTAGCAACC
Source organism: Shinisaurus crocodilurus (assembly GCA_021292165.1). NCBI lineage: Eukaryota > Metazoa > Chordata > Lepidosauria > Squamata > Shinisauridae > Shinisaurus > Shinisaurus crocodilurus. The sequence goes on from CM037885.1 coordinate 37,120,489, forward strand.
TCTACTGTGGATTAGAATTGCACTCTACTTGAACCACTTTCTATACATTAGTATGTACTGAGAGGGGGCTTGTTTACACAACCACGATTCAAATGGGACCACCCGTAATGACAATACCTGTCTACATTAAAAAGGATTTCCACAGCGTTGCAATGCCATCCCACCCTGTGGATCATCTTGGGCTGTTCACAACTCACTGTGCAGCTCTGGGAAACTAGGAACTCATACACACACACACACACACACACACACATGCACAGACACACGCACGCACGCACACACACACACACACACACACACACGGTGCTTCCAGACAGAGGGCTCCTACAACTAACAATCCAGAGGCCTTGTGCAGCTATTCCATCTTTTCCTCCTTAATGGTTTTTCTACAGTAAGAGAAAGGATGGAAGTAACAGTGGGAAAGACGGTTGTCAGAAGATGACGACAAAGACATCTGGACCCTCCTGTCCAGGGCGAGGGCATGATGAAAGTCCCATCTGGAAGCACACGCACCGTCCCGCAACACTTGATGCCATGCAGATGGATGTGCGAACTAATTCCACTGGGAAAGTACTGTGTTTGGAGATGATGTGAAAGTTCTGTCTGTGGCTCATTCATTCATTTGTAATACTTACTGTATATACTGGTTAATATAATAAAACCCCTATGCAGTTTACACACAAAATACTATAAAAACATAGCAAAAATACATATATAATACAATATAACGCAACTTTTTGCTGTAAAACACATATAAATGCAGGGCATGTGTAAAGCAGCTTTCAAGCGATTTCCTCCATGCTGTCGAGCTGACAGAAGAAGCCATGGGAGGGTCCACAAGGGGGGAAAGAAACAGAACTAATCCCCTTATCAAAAGCAACTGATAACATATGATTTTAAGCTTTTGCTTCGCAGCCTAGATTACAGTGATCAGAGCACCCGCACTCCCCCTCCCTCACCATAAAAAATATTTGGGAAAGGCTGAAACCTTCACTGAAAGGGAGGAGGGCTTGATTACCGTACTCCTTTATCAAAGAGTTTCTTTATCCACAAGCTTGTTTGTTCATTACAGCTAATCAGCTGCTGGAACAAAATGGTTTTAAAGTGGTTAACAGTGCGATCCTATAAATGTCTATTCAGGAAGCCCCACTAAGTTCAATGGGACTTACTCTCAGGTAAGTGTGCATAGCATTGCAGCCTAAGCTCTTCCCCCATGTTGGCTGGGGAGTGCTGGGAATTGGAGGACTTTTCTCTGTATAAACATGCATAGGATTGCGCCCTTAATATGATTTAACTGCCCCCAAATGCTATATTATACTAAGAGATGACAACTCAATAGCATACATCCCCCTTACAGTTGCTTAAATGTTAAGGGAAAAAATGAAACTGAAAAGAACTGAAAACTTCTAACATACTAATGTATATTTCATCATCATCATCAGGCGATCACTCGTGACCGAGTAAGATTGTCTTGTAAGTGACTGTGGAGGCCAATTCTAGATCCACACAGCTTCCCACAGTGAGGACACAGGTTACCAGATAGAAGATGGTCCTGTAAAGGATTCATTTGACGTGCTTTTCGCTTAGCACGTTTCTCCCTTTCACCTTGCACTCGGGCTTCTTCAAAGTCCATGGAGCCTTTGTGAAAGGCCAACCTCCATTTAGATTGTTCATGGGCCAGAGCTTCCCAGTTTTCGATGTTTATATTGCATTTTTTTAGATTAGCCTTATGAACATCTTTAAACCTCTTATATTGACCACCGATATTCCGCTTTCCATCCTTGAGTTGGGAGTAAAGTAACTGCTTTGGGAGACGGCAGTCAGGCATTCGAACAACATGACCGGTCCACTGAAGTTGGCGTTGAAGGATCATTTTTTCAATGCTAGTAGTCTTTGCTTCTTCCACTACACTGACATTTGTTCGCCTATCTTCCCAAGTAATTTGCAGGATTTTCCGGAGGCAACGTTGATGAAACCTTTCAAGGAGGTGGAAGTGACGTTTATAGATAGTCCATGTTTCGCAGGCATACAATAAAGTTGGTAGTACAATGGCTTCATAAACCAGTGTTTTGGTCTTCTTACAAATATCCCGATCCTCAAACACTCTATGTTTCATTCGAGAAAATGCGGCACTTGCGGAGCTCAGACGATGCTGGATTTCACTGTCGATGTTGGCTGTAACAGAAAGATAGCTGCCAAGATAGAGAAAATGATCGACATTTTCCAGTATTGTCCCGCCAAGCTGGATAGATGGCATCACCAAAGGATTGGCTTGCTGATGAAGCACTTTGGTTTTTTTGATGTTAAGTGAGAGACCAAGTTTTTCGTATGCTTCTGCAAAAGCATTTAGGATAGTTTGGAGATCATCCTCTGAATGTGCGGAGACCACATTATCATCAGCATACTGAAGTTCCACAACCTAACAAAAACCAATGCAATCCATGCTGGTCCATGAGAAAAAATCTAAAATCAATTATGATCAGGCAATACCTTTATTAGGCCCAATCATTTAGCCATTCAGGAGCAGGATCCTACAACTCAAGGAAGATGAGTTTCTAACACCTGAAGATGAACTTTACTCTTTGATGAGGGTTATTTTCTCTACAACCACGAGGTAACACTACCCAATTTGGCTTACATTGGGTTTTTTTAACCTAGTGCACCATTCAGGGTCAGAATTTATCTCCAACTTTAGTAATTTAAAAACTGCTATGGTTCTCTTTTTATTCTCTGCCTACCGAGGAACCAGCATGTTTTGCCTAAGGTTGGAGACAAATCCAAGTCACAACTGGATTTTATATTTTTGAAAATGGGGGAAATCAGCCATCACGGTTTATTTGTTCCCAGCAGTCCTAGTCCTGAAACTTCCTAACACCTGGTATAGCCTAATCCAGCTAAGTCTGCCTCTCCTACAACACTCCATCTTCAGACTCTTATTAATGCAGACTTTATGACTTCAACACTCTTCCAGTACTTGAAGGGTTGTCACACAGAGGAGGGCCAGGATCTCTTCTCCATCATCCCAGTTTGCAGGACACGGAATAATGGGCTCAAGTTACAGGAACCCAGATTCCACCTAAACATCAGGAAAAATTTCCTGACTGTCAGAGCAATAAGACAATGGAATCAACTACCTAGGGAGGTGGTGGGCTCTCCCACTCTGGAGGCATTCAAGGTGCGGCTGGACAGCCATCTGTCAGGGATGCTTTGACCTGGATTCCTGCACTGAGCAGGGGGGGTTGGACTCGATGGCCTTGTGGGCCCCTTCCAACTCTACCTTTTTATGATTCTATGAACATTTTCGACAAAGTGCCTCATGATATCCTGATTAGCAAGCTAGCTAAAAGTGGGCTAGGTGGAACCAGGGCCGGCGCTACCGCTAGGCCAACTAGGCTGTTGCCTAGGGCGCGTAGCAGAAGAGGGCGCAGAACGCTGCGCTCCTCTTCGCTGCAGGCGCGCTCCTGCCCTGCCCGCCCGCCCGCCTCTCCAAGAAAGCCAGGTCAGGGATTGCGCCCGGAGTAGTGGTGGGGCCGAGCCTGGGCGCCTCCCCCCCACCTTGCCTCGCCTCCGCGCCGCCTCCCCCCACCTCGCGCCGCCTCCCCCCACCTCGCCTCGCTTCTGCGCCGCCTCCCCCCCACTTCGCCTCGCGCCGCCTCGCTTCGCCTCCCCCCCCTCGCCTCGCTTTGCCTCGCCTCTACTCCGCGCTGCCTCCCCCCCCCGACACCTACCTTCTCCGTGCTGTTTCCGGAGCCCCGCCCACGCTCTGTTTTGGCGGGAAGAACCAGGGCAACAGGGCTTAAACAGCCCTGTTGCTCTGGTTTCCCCCGGCCAAAAACAGAGCGCGGGGGTCCCTTTTCGGAGGAGGCGTGGGAAGGTAGGTGGGGGGCGGCAGCGGCAGCGTGCGGGGAGGGGTCTCCGGTGGTGGCGGGGGGAGGGGCGGGAGGTTGCAGAGCAGGGCTGCTTTCCGGAGCCCCCCCCCACGGTACTAGAGGGGGGGGTGCTAAATATAATCTAGCCTAGGGCGCCAAACTGCCCTGCACCGGTCCTGGGTGGAACAACTATCAGGTGGATCCACAGCTGGTTACAGAATCGGACTCAAAGAGTGCTTATCAATGGTTCCTTCTCAAACTGGGGAGAGGTAATGAGTGGGGTACCACAGGGCTCGGTCCTGGGCCCAGTGCTCTTCAACATTTTAATTAATAACTTGGATGAGGAGGTGCAGGGAATGCTTATCAAATTTGCAGATGACACAAAATTGGGTGGAACAGTTAATACTCTGGAAGACAGAAACAAAATTCAAAGTGATCTCGATAGGCTGGAGCGCTGGGCTGAAAACAACAGAATGAAATTTAATAGGGATAAATGCCAAGTGCTGCACCTAGGTGAAAAGGAACAAACTGCACAGTTACAGAATGGGGAATACTTGGCTCAACAATACTACAAGCAAGAAGGATCTTGGAATTGTTGTAGATTACAAGCTGAATATGAGCCAGCAATGTGATGTGGCTGCAAAGAAGGCAAATGCTATTTTGGGCTGCATTAATAGAAGTATAGCTTCCAAATCGCGGGAAGTGATAATTCCCCTTTACTCAGCACTGGTTAGGCCTCATCTTGAGTACTGCGTCCAGTTCTGGGCACCACACTTTAAGAAGGATGTAGACATACTGGAAAGGGTTCAGAGGAGGGCAACAAAGATGATTAGGGGACTGGAAACAAAGCCCTATAAGGAGAGACTGAAAGAACTGGGCATGTTTAGCCTTCAGAAGAGGAGACTGAGGGGAGATAGGATAGCACTCTTCCAGTACTTGAAGCAGGGTTGTCACACAGAGGAGGGCCAGGATCTCTTCTCAATCATCCCAGTCTGCAGGACACGGAATAATGGGCTCAAGCTGGGAATTGGGGAGGTAGGCTGGGAATTCCTCACCACAGGAAACTTGTACACATGCCCAGGTTCCAACCCAGATTCCACCTGGACAGCAGGAAAAATTTCCTGACTGTTAGAGCAATACGCCAATGGAACCAACTACCTGGGAAGGTGGTGGGCTCTCCAGGCATTCAAGGTGCAGCTGGACAGCCATCTGTCTGGGATGCTTTGACTTGGGTTCCTGCATTGAGCAGGGGATTGGACTCGATGGCCATATAGGCCCCTTCCAACTCTACTTTTCTATGATTCTATGAGAAGGCCTTCTCTTGGTAGCGCTAGGAGCCCCTCCGCCTGGAAACACCCTTGGAATCTTAATATGGAAGTTATCAAGTCCAGCTTAATTATTTCAGCATCTAGCAAACATCCACTTGGAGGACATCAGGCAACTAACAAAACTTAAACGCAAAGACACTCAGCAACTGGTTGTGTTTCCCAACTGACCCACCAGAGTGCTTCCAAAAATGAGGATTCCTAGGCACAGCCTTGTGCAGCTATTTCATCTTTTCTTTCTTAATGGATTTTCTGCTGCAAGAAAAATGACAGAAGAGGCAGTGAAAAGACACAGGAGGGATATGAATGGAGGAAGTCATCTGGACCCCATAAAAATCCATGACTGAGGCAGGGCAATGGTGGGATAAAGCCCTGTCTGGAAGCATCACTGGTCTTTGTCAGGAGCAGGCTTGCTCTCTTGCGCCACCTGCCTGGCTGGCTGGCTGGCTGGCCGGCCCTGCCTGCTTTCTCCCCAACTAGCCCAATTGAATGAAGAGACAAAGTCTCAAGTTGTCCTGGGGGGAAAAACCCATATACTTTTATTTCTTGAAGTAGCCCAACGTCTTTCAGCCCTGTATAATATATATGGGCCTCCTTCAGGGGTCAATGTTTCTAAAAATGTCTGCAGAGATCTCTGAAAAAGTTACGTCTTCAAGATGAATCCTGCATATTTTTAGAAATATTGACCCCTAAAGAAGGGGCCTGTATATATTATACAGGGGCCCTGTTGGGCTACTTTAAGAAATAAAACTAGAGAGAGAGAGAGAGAGAGAGAGAGAGAGAGAGAGAGAGATCAACATCCTGAGACTTTGTCTCTTCATTCCATTGGGTTAGTTTGGATGTTCTCCAGTTTTGTCTGGCCTTCCTCAAGTAGCCAGAAAGTTATGGGCCCAGACTTTTGCTTGAGTCACCATTGACCTGGGCATGTGTACAAGTTTCCTGTGGTGAGGAATTCCCAGCCTACCTCCCCAATTCCCAGTCCCTGTTTTCCAGGACAGGTTCCTCGCCTAGGATCTCAGCTTCGCCAGGCTTTGCCTTTGGTCCACCTGCTTGGACCATCTGCCCAGCTTGTGAGCCCAGCTTTCCCCAATTGATTTTCCAAGGGGCTTGCCAATGCAAAGGTCTGATTGTCTGCAGACATCAGGTGCACTTGGTTGGCAGCATCCCCAAATAGCAGGTGAAGTCCAAGCACAAAACTGGATCAGACCAAAGGTCTATCTGGTCTAGCATCCAGCTTCCCGCAGTGGCCAACAGATGCCTCTGGGAAGATTAGAAGCAAGACATGGAGGCAACAGGCCTCCCCCAGAGATGCCCCCAGGAGCTGGTATTTAGTGCCAGACTGCCTCTGAACATGGAGGCTCCATTTAGCAATCGCAGCTAATAGCTGCAGGTGGCCCTACTCCTATTCTGTACATTTGTCTAATCCCCTTTTAAAACCATCTCATTTTTATTAATTGCTTTGTTTTAAAAGATAGATATCATGGAAATGGGGCATACAACCCCACATAAACATGTAAATGTAGCCGCTGTTAAGGGAATTGCCTGGGTAGCATTACAGAATTGTAAATCAAAACAGCTCTTGCACCATCCAATACTTGCGATAAGCAGAAGGAATAGCCACAGTCAGAATTCTTTTAGACCAGTGTTCCCCAACCTTGGGTCCCCAGATGTTTTTGGCCTACAACTCCCAGCACGCCCCAGCCAGCTACGCTGGCTGGGGCATGCTGGGAGTTGTAGGCCAAAAACATCTGGGGACCCAAGGTTGGGGAACACTGTTTTAGACCTCTCAACAAACTACAATTCCCAGGGTCCCCTGGTTGCAACCCTTGAGAATTAATGGAGGTTCTGGAACAACCTTCTGTGCGACCAAACGAGTCCCCTCCAGGCAGCACAGCATATTCCATTACATCACTGACCCAGTGGTATGTCTGGGCTGCTCCTGACCTCTTCCTAGCAAGCCCGCCAGCCATGACTATCGCTTTAAACAAAGTCAGGAAGAAGAAAACATACACACACGTAACACTTTGCTACACAAAAGAACAATACCTTCCTGCCTCCTGCTTCTGGTCCAGTACAAGATTCCGGCAACTCCAAGAACATGACTCAAGACAAAAATTGTGGGCGGCAGGAAAACACCATCCAGAAGTGGCATTTGCCTCCCGATTCCCAACCCCTCTGGCCTCTGAGCTTTTATCGCAGATCCTGAGTTTTAAATTCCTCTCTCGAGGCCACAAGCAGCCAGACACAGCATCACACAGAACAGGGTGGGAGAGTACAGCAAAGGCACAGAGTTCAGAAGAGAGAGAGCTGTCTCTGAAAGACTTAATGCAACGGGGAGAGGGAGTCCCCCAGTCTCTCATCAGCCCACAAAGAGGGGGCAACGGGGACCAGTCAACTCTCTACTGATTTAAAAGCAGAGACAGCAAATAGAGCAAGAGAACTTTAGAAAGAGAGAGAGAAAGAGAGCGCCTGAGTGTGAGGGTGACTCAAACATCTTTCCTTGGCATCCACCAACATGATGAAATGAATCGACTTCAGCCCGAGGCCCCCCTTCAAGAGAGGGAACGTCACACTCTTAAATTTCCATTCCTAAGCCCGTTGGAATGCCCGCTGTCCACTGTCCGTGCAGACTTGTTTGGAAGAGAAGCCTTGAGTAGCCTCTTTCTAGGATATATTACATACAGAGCAGGAGTCCTCCAGGACGGGTTGCCCAAAGAGCATACCTCATCCATCACCGCCGCCACCACCAGGGACAGGAGGGGGGAAAATGCATTTCTAGTTCACAGAAGAATCACAAACCTCAGGAGGGGGTGATACAGATAGGAATGGGCTTGATTCTCAGTGGCCTGTGGACAGTGGAGGCAACCAGGAGCCGGGAACAAAAGTAGTGCCCACCTCAAAGGTACATCCGAAGCCACCTCTTTGTTTTCCCTCATAACTGAATGGGCACGACTCACTCCTACTGGGAAAAGTGAGGCCATGCACTTAGGGACAGTGTTGGGGGTGGGTGGGTGGGTTGGCCTTTACAGACAGGGTTTATCTAATTTATATCCCACCCCTCAGTTTACAATTAAATGCCAAGGGTAGCTTTAAAAAATTAACACACAATTTAAACAACTAAATATTAAGAATTCAGTGATTAAAAATAGTAAAAAGTAGCCTAAAGAGAAATAATTTACAACATTAAGAGCAGATTAAACCAAGCAATGGGATAAATTAAAGGATGAGATCCTTTTAAAATATAAAAGGATGGGAAAATACAAAGGCCTTTTCATGGTGCCAAGAGAACAAATGAGTTGGCACTAGGCAAACCTTTCTGGAGAGAGTATTCCAAAGAGTGGGTGCCACCACCAAAAAGGTCCTTTCCCCAGTCACCATCCACCGCACCTCAAACAGTGACCAGGAGAAGCGGCTTTGAAGACGATCTCAGGGTTTGGGCAGATTCACGCAGGAGTAGGCGGTCCGAGAGTTCCCATGACAAGGTGTGTGCGTGTGTACACACGCATGCAGTGTGCCTCGATGTGCAGCGGAAGGGTACACTGCACTCCCAAGCATCCTTGCTGTAATCTTCCCTTCCCACACACATACATACACCACTTTCCATAGGCATTTTGCTTGTAAAAATTATAAAGCTTATCCTAGTTTCACGCTTGGCGCAAGCAGGCCAACCAATTCCACTGAAGTAGCATCCACAGGTTAACACGTCCTCATATTTTAAATCCAGAACTGTAGGGCCATAAAGCTAATATTATCTTCCAAGGACCGAGGGGGAAACATTGCCACTTTTGTTCGCAGTGCCTGCATTTGCGGTCACTGGGTAGGCTCGCCACTGGAGATCCTTGCCAGGAAAGAGAGAGAGAGGACACTGTGCAATTGTTCCGGAATGCCTCCGTTTAGACACGACCTGACACTGTGTGCCCCCCTTTTTTAAAGGATCTTTTCACTGACAGAGACAAGAAGAGAAACTCAGAAAGTGCTATATAAATGCCAAATATTATTATATTATTAAAATAGCAACAACCTTTTTTCCTATATCATGTTAGTGTAATACAGTGTTTCTCAACCTTGGGTCCCCAGATGTTTTTGGCCTACAACTCCCAGCATGCCCCAGCCAGCATAGCTGGCTGGGGCATGCTGGGAGTTGTAGGCCAAAAACATCTGGGGACCCAAGGTTGAGAAACACTGGTGTAATACAACTATTCGGATACATTTTTCTCCTATTAATTAGACCAAAAAATGCTACTTTGAAAGGATTGCTGGATTCTCTGCTTTTAACTTAGGCTGTTCCGAAATATAAATTTCTACCCATGCCTCCAGGGACAAAAATCCAGAAGAGGAGCTATTATCATCTCCATCGCCTATGGTTCAAACATTCTGGATCTTGGTGGTGGGGAATCCAAAATGGCACCTCCCCACTGCATAGGAGTACGTACTCAGAAGGGTATTCATGATTGCATGGGCAGGGTCACTTCTGCCTGTGGCACCACAAAGATTAACTGCTTAGTTACATGGGAAGGGCCACAACTCATGATATACATATGCATATCATGCAAAAGAACCCAATTCAGTCCTTGCCATCTGCGTTTAAGAGGATCTCTAGCAGCAGAACTGGGAACCAGCTCTGTCCAGGACTTCGGAGAGCTTCTACCAGTCGGAGTAGACAGGAACGGGCTAGCTGAACCAGTGATCTGACCCCACGTTTCACAACCCAACAACAAACTATGGGTTCTCTTCATGGGCTGTTTGTCGTTAACAAGCCATGGCTTGTTAGTGTAGCTGGGTTCAGACAACACGATAACCCATGTTTCAACAGCAACCCACGGTTCCACAACAACCCACAATCAACTCATTCTCAACCCTTGAGTGTGGGTTATCATGTTGTCTGAACCCAGTCATTGTAAAGTGGACTGAAGAAGGGGATAGAGAACCTCCCCCCTCCTCCCCCTCCCTCTCTGAAAATGACACACCGCCATGACCTGGCCTTTGAGATAACATCGCCCTACAATTTCCTCTGCCGTGTGGACTGCCCACCAAAGAATGAACAGGTGGCACTGTGGCTTGAAGGGACCAGTGGGCGGATTATGAAAATAGCATGCTTTTCAAAGTAATATCGGTGAAGTTTTAGGAAACCCCCAACTCATATGCCACCATGCGCAAAGGTTTTTTTCTCCACCCACACACTCAACCTTTGCAAAGAATGTTCAGGCAGAAACCTTCCTGTGCAAACCAAGTCTCTCATTTCCTCAACCACAGTGCCTACACTGCTTCCTATAAAACTGTTACTAAATCAAGAAAACCTCTCTCATTTCCAGAGCGACTAAACAGTCTCAGCCACCATGACAACCCAAATGCCATCCAAGGGCATGCGCAGGAGGAGGAGCAGAACCAAGCACCCGCTACCCTAACGACATGGTACTGTCCAATACACACCCTGTTTCATAGAATATCATAAATAATAACCACCACAGACCCCCCGCCCCAAGGGCCAGTTTCAACAGTGGGGGAGGGAGAAGATAGAGGAAGGGTAAAAGGGGATGAAAATACGTATGTGCAAATGCAGGTAACATGTCCTTAGGGTTCATTCATTCCTCCCATTCATATTCCAGATGGGAAGCAGGAACCAGCCAAACCAGTGATGTGGGGTGAAAAGTTTTCCGGGGAAACTGCTTGACTTTCCCATGGAAAAATTTCCATTTCTAGAAATGCATTGATTCATAAAATTAACTAGTAAGATACAGAATTAACACTATACAAGGGTCAAAAATTGGGCAAGTGGGGATGGAAACAATACCAAATAAATCTAAATTCAAAAGTTAATTTCATTTTTTCAGGTGACTACTACCCCAAGGAAGCCTATATATTTAGGCACACAACTCTTCAGCCATGTGAAAATCAGTGTATCTTAAAGAGCTCGATGCCTTCTAAAAGAACGGTATGCTACTTAGTTGTCAGGTCTTATTGTCTGAAGGTAACATTTAAATCACTAAGTATGGTTTATTGATTTCCCCACCTCCCCTAATCAAATATTTCCGTTTAACTGCTTTCGGCTACTGCAAAAAGCTTTGGTGATATTTATACAGCATATGAAATTAACATAAAACTTTTGTTTATTAAATATATGTCAAATCAGATCTCAGTTGATGTCGGGAAGCAGAAAATATTCTGATTCCACGTTTCCCTGACAACCCACATCACTGTCCCAAACCATCGCTGCGCAGGGATTAACTGCACAGCTGGAGGGTCACAACTGGCACTAACCTGCCAAGTGCAAACACACTCTGCCTCTGACAGACAGAAGTGGAAGAAGTGGGCATGGGATCACCGGCCATGATGCCCCAGCCCAAGGCAGAGCCAAATATCCGCTAATCCCCTGCCCTGCCCCCCTGTGCCAGTGTTCTCCAACCTTGGGTCCCCAGATGTTTTTGGCCTATAACTCCCAGCATGCCCCAGAACACTGCCTATGCAATCCTGAAGACAAAGCAGAGAGGAGGTGGGAGGCACCTGTGGACAAACTGTTCCAGAAACTTCGGGATGGACAAGAAAACCATCTCTAGGAAGACTGAATGTCCCAGCCAGCCCGGGACTTGAGCAGCCGTGTCCACATTCCGGCCCGATCATAGGGTGAGATGCGGCAGCCGGCAAAAGCTGGCAAGGAGAGCGGCGGGCTGGGTGGAAGGAAGCCAGGCTCCCATGAAAGCGCCAGGCCAGGGCAGGCCAGGCCAGGGCCCCCGATCGCGGCGGGCATGGCAAGGCCCCCCGCAGCCCCCTTCTGAGGCTTCCGCGCACGCGAGGGCCAAGGCAACTGCTCTCCAGAGAACACGTGATGGCTGCATAAGGAAGACGACGCAAATGTGTTGCTGTGTTGCTGCTTGCCTGTGGCAAATAGCTCTTCATGCAGGCATGTGAACATTCCACGTGTTTAAGCCAGGACACATGGAAGAGGAAGTCTTTTTGCTACCAACCACAACCAGTGAATAATGTTTACACGGGTCCTTGGCTGGATGACACTGCAGGCTGGACGGAAGTCACCGCACTCTTAACTTCACAACACCCAGCCACAGAAGCGTCACTTCACATACAAAAATGCAACACAAGCTAAATTTAGGACACTCTTCAAAGCAGCTTTTGGAAGCCAAGCAAAGTTGCTGTCCCCAGAAAGGAAGAGGATGAGGAAGGAGGCTGGTGTTGCCAGAGCTAAAAGTCTATGGGAACGAGGCCACAGTCGCGTCAGGGCCGGATTAAGAGCATTATGGGCCTGGTGCTGAGGATTTTGGTGGGCCTTTTTATGGAAATAAATAAAATGAAGACGCAATTTTATATTAAAACAAATTAAATATTTTAATTACCATTAAAGTGCCAAAACTCAAAAACTCCTGCAGCTCATCAGTAACGGTCTTCCCAATTTCCCCCAAATTTATTTATTAAAAAAGAAAAAGCAGCCACAACAAAAAGCCAGGAAGCTTTGCTTGACCAAGAATAATTTTGTTGTTCTTGTTGCTTTGTTTCGTTTTTGTTTTTTTTGTTAAACTAGCATTTGAACAATTGAGCTGCGAATCAGAAAGATCTTTTGCTCGAGGCTGGAGAGAGAGGTCCTTTCTAAATCTGAATATTACAGACCCTAGCAAGCCCCCCATGTGCTTCAAAGAAATGTAGTAACAGTGATTGAAATGCAAAAACCTACCAAAATGCTAATTTGAGAACAACAGTTCTTGCTAGGTCTTGCCTCAAGCCTGTAATGCAGATGTGCTTAGAACACCTTTCTAATCTTGACAAAATCATTAATTATGCTGAATGATAACGATCAGAGCTAACTCAAATCGTGCCGCGGGTCCCTATATTGTGGGCCTATTGTCTGTTATGGGCCTGGAGCGGCCGCTCCAATCGCCCCTATGTTAATCCGGCCCTGAGTCGAGTGGCAGCACATGCGCTTTGCAGGCAGAAGGCCTCAGATAGCAGGTGCTGGGAAGAAGGACCTCTGCCTGGGGCCTTGGAGAGCTGTTGCCCATCAGAGTAGACAGCACTGGGCAAGATGGACGGAAGGTCTGACTTGGTTTCAGGGCCCTCTTCATTCTGAGCGAGACTCAGCCTGAAGGCCACTTTTCAAAGGCAGGGCTCGCTCTCGGAACGCGCATGCAGAGTCCAAGTTGAGAGAGCAAATCTGAGCCAAAGAAGAATGCCTCCCTCACCGCTGAACAGCCACAGCCAACTCCACTCACCACCCCGTTTCTGGGATGAGAGAAGAGGGCGTCCAGGTGGGTCAGATGATGCCGTCTCAACTCCGCCTCGGATCTTGTAGTCTCCTCCTTGACGAAGGCTGCCCACCGCTCACTCAGACTGGCTCCTCTCTCGGGCTGCGCAGAAGCTGAAAAAAGACCCTTGCCTTCTGTGAGCAACGAGGGGCCCTTGCAAACAGGGCCTAGTGTTTTGGGGTGTGGTGGGGAGTGGCCATCTGTGGTTACTGAGCTAGCTGCCTAAAAAAAAAAGACATGCTCAGCGACACACTTTTCCATTAACATGTTGCATGTTTCAGGGTTAAGTCCCAGCAGGCCTTGGCCAGGAAACTAGGAAGGGTGCAATTGCTCTCTCCGTCTCTTCTGCACACAACGAGGCAAGGCACACACGTTGTTTCCAAAATGCTTTGTTGTGCCAGCTGAAAGGGGGTCTGTGAGGGAGAGGGGCTCTGCCTGTCTGGTCTCCCTCCAGAGTCTTCACAATGCAGGCGGCAGTTGTGCCACTTTACCGTCTCCTGAGGTAACGGTCGGGATGGAAACGGGCTCCTGTTCCTGGGTGCTCCCCGGCCGCATCACACCACGACCCACAGCAGCGGCCTGGACGAGCCCCCTGAAGCCGGCAGCAGTGCCGCGTGCCTCCGGACTCCGCGTTCCCACTCGCTCACTCCGGCTCGTTCCACCCAGCCCGCGAGCCTCGGCAGCAGCCTCCACAGACCGCCATGCACACAAGCCCGGGTCCGGCCCCATCTTCCCAAGGCACTTCTCTCAAGGGAGAAAGATGAAGAAGTTTGCTTCCATTTAAAAAAAAAAAAAAAAATGAAAGCCAAGATTCTCAGAAATTCAGCTTCAGTGCCAAAAGTGTCAAGCTGCGTTCTGAGCACGGAAGACAAACAGCCCACAGGCCCATCGCCCCGTCCATTTACTGAAGAGACCGTTACGGCAGCGCTCTCTTCTGCCAGACCCCCCCACCCCCTGTTTCTTAAGAGTTCTCCGGCCCAGAGCTGAGTCACTCCCTGGCTCAACCCAGACCATGTGTGTGTCTCGGGCCAGCCTGCCCACGCACCGGACTTTTTCCTGCTGCGTAATGTTTCTCCTTCCCAGTACTCCTCCTGGGTGACTCCGTGCAGCACCCGGGCTCTTAAATGAGGCATATGGGGCCAACAGCAACACAAAAGAGGAACGGTTCACCGAAATACAAAGGACTGGTCCATCCCCTCCCCCACATCCTGCAACTTTGCGGGCACATGTGGTTCGCACATCATGGCAATTCGTGGGTTATTTAACCCACAAATTGCTGAAATCTAGCAGGAGCGAACGAGAGCGCTGCCTCCGGTGGGCTCGTTGCTTCCGCTTTCAGTTAACAACCTATGTTCACCCCATTTGTAGGTTGTTAGTGTGATGTCTGAATCCAGACACTCTGGGTGGTTGAGGGGTTAAACAACCTAGAGTTAACCCAAGAGCAAACCATGGGTTAACTCGGAGGCAGCACACTCGGTCGCTCCCACTCGTCCCCGACAACACCGGGGTTAAATTACCCATGGGTTGTCTGGGTTGTCGTGATGTACAAGCCGACTCCACTATTTCCTCACCAGCTAAGCTCAAAGGCCCTCCAGTCAGAAAAAAACACTCTTCGAAAGCTGTGGTTATGAGTGTAAGACGGGAAGTCAGCAGCTCAAATCTCTCTTGAGCCACAAAGCGGCCACTAGGTGGCTTCAGGCAAACCACTATGCAACCAGCGTTCTCCTACACTGTGTTCTCCTATGTTTTTGGCCTACAACTCCCAGCATGCCCCAGCCAGCTACTCTACGCTGGCTGGGGCATGCTGGGAGTTGTAGGCCAAAAACACCTGGGGACCCAAGGTTGGAGAACACTGTACTATACTCTCAGGTTCAGCTGCAGGATTTGCAACACGAAGAGCAACAGCAGCAGCACCGGCTTACCCTTCAGGGCCGCTGCAAAGATTAGTGAACACTTGAAGTGTACTTTGTGGGAATGTGAGAGCAGCCGTGCGGGATCAGACCAAGATGAGTCCCTCTCGCCCAGCGCTCCACTTCACTGAGTGCCCCTGGGAGCTCCCGAGCAGCGTGGGCAAGGCTTGTCCCAAGCTTCTGGTGCTCAGAGGAATACTTCCTCTGAACAAGAGGGTTCAATTTAGCTTTCATAAGTAATAACATAAAAGGGGATTTCCATCCCCACTATCGATGGTTCCTCCTAAATAACACTTTTCTAGGAACCGGGCCTCCAGGGGGTCTTGAACCATAGCCATTGCCTATGCTGGCTGGGGATGATGGGAGCTATAGTCTGATACATCTGGAAGGCACCGGGTTGGGGAAGGCGACCTTATATAAACAACCAAGATCGGGTGTCCAGGAATTTACTGGCTTAGGGTGTGACCTGAGCTTCCCAGCCTGGCCAAAGTGATGGATCCTACTTTTACCCCACTGTCTGCTGCGCATGGCGGGGGGGAGGGGGGGCAGTGCAGGGAGTAGCCAATGGGCCGGTCCCTGGCAGTGCATGCTGGATATCTAACCTCTGTACTCTGTACTCACTGACCTTGTGCTGCACTTTCACTAACGGAGAAGGGGAGAGAAGCATACCCACACCGTTCCTCACCCCCTACTTCTTCCGCTCCCCATGATCGCTATGTTTTCCAAGTCCTTGCTAAAAGAACTCCAAACTCCTAAAACACCTGGATCTTGAAAGCGGATCAAATTATGTAAAACCAGCAAACGAATGCCAATATGCTTAATTAGCTTCATCTGTTCCAATGGGAGAATTCAGGTCACCTTGAAACAAAATTTACATTTTATTTTATCAGTGCAGAAATGCACACAGACCAAACATAATCCCCAGGGGTTGGATGAAGTCTTTTAAGTTTATCCAAACCCTACAAGGCCTCACACCTCCTAATGCTGAATCTGCACTGGGCCCCAATGCCTGTTTGCTCAGCAAGAGATTGTCAGGTCCAAGTATCCAGACTGGAATACACCAAGCCAGGAGAAATTGCTTTTGTGTCAAGTCAAGAGGAGCCATGCTGAGAGTTTTCATCCGTTACATGTGTATACATGTCATTCCTAGGTCAACTTTTCCAAACTAAAATGTTCCTGCAATTGACACCTGACTATAAGAGATATCCACCTTCCTTAACGCAAGGGTCTTAAGTTCCGTGTGAACAGGACAAGTAAAAGAAGATCAGAAGCAGCCCCTACAGAGGAAGAGAGTCTGTCAGTAGGCAATAATGCAGTGTAGCAGCGGTGGCAGCAACAGCAACCTTCCGTCTCATCAAGCATTAATACTCAGCAGAGACTGCTGCTTCCACACTGGCTTATAAAAAGCCACTCTTCCGTGCAGAGTGAGAAGCATCTCCAGGCAAGCAGGCTGGGTGATTATTGCAAACTGGAAGAGGGTCCATTCTTTTCATTGTTTTATTTTTTTATTTTCAGACCATCACTGTGTCCCAAATGACAGACTAGAACAGATGCAGTGATATATCTTACTGGACTGACCACCTTGGGTAGGTGTAGTGGTAGATAATAAAAAGATACTGCCTTTCCTTTCTTGTTTCTCAAGTATAATGCTCTGAACGCAGAGCTGTGCATACATTGCCTTTCTGCCGGACTGCAGACGTCCAGCTGCAGAGTCCACCATACTGAGAATCTCTTTCCTTTTAAAAAGAAAGTTTCTAGCCTTTATGGGTGCAAAAGTATGCTTAAAAGCCATTTGTGTGCAATGCCCACAGTCAAAATCCAGCATCCTATAAAGCTGTTTGCCCTTTTCCACATAACAGAATAAAATATACAAAATAGTAAACAGACAAAAATTACACAAAGTAAGTGCAGTTGTGGAGATCCACCTAATCTGAATAACTGGTCTAGGTTGTACAATTTGATGCAGCGTTTTTTCCTATTTGTTTTTAAGTGCAGGGTGCAACCATCACGTTTCCCTAAAAAGATCATTCCTGGACTGGTACCTCACATGCCGTACAGCTTTTGGCCAGTTCTTCCCAATGTCCACCAGGTGGCGCTGCAGAAACACCAAACTGCAACTCACGCAATTCACAGGGTTGGGGAACCCTCCTCAAAGCATCAGCGCCTGCTTCGGGAAAGGGAAGAGACAGAGAAGCAGCAAGCCGGCCGGCGGGTGGTTCGGACAGGGCTGACCCACTTGCATGCAGGCTGATACGCAGAGCCGCACAGTGGGAAGACTGGTGCAGAGAGAGGATGACAGGCTCACTATATACCAGTCACTTTACTTGGGAAAATATATGGAATGCTGTGGAGCTGAAAGGCCCATGAAATTAGTATGGGTTGTTCCTTGAGAAAATTGGTATTGTTCTGTAGAAGAGAGACACAATGGGATGAATGAGAGCACAGAGAACACTCTTGAAAACACAGAGCATCCCTTTAAAAAATTACAAGGGGAAAGTAGCAAGCCGGTTCCTACAACTCCCAACCAGGGATGGATTTACAACAGAGCTCTAGCCAGCCCGCCACCACGCCATCTTATTGATGGGCCCCTGGGAAGTGTGGGCTACAAGACTGTACCTCTGGGCTAGCAAAACCATTCATCTTAACTGCAATGAGATGACTGTCAGCCTTTCATGTGTTTAATTTCCAGAATGAGAAGAGGAAACAAAGCCAAAACAAAGCCAGAGTAAGAACGTAAGAAAAACCTTGCTGGGTCAAATCAAAATTCCACCTGAGCCTAGCTTGCTGCCTCTAATAGTGGTCAGACTTTGGCCTCTTCAGATGAGATTACCCTGGGCGCTCAAGAGCAGGGCCGGAAGACCACCTTTCCCTGTTGTTTGTCTGAACGAGCAACCAGAATGCAGAGATCTTGTGCTGCCTCTGAACATGGAGGCTCTATTAGTCATCATTGCTGGCAGCACTTGAGAACCTGACTCATCCTCTTTAAGTTGCACTGTTTGACCTGGAATTCCTCCTGTGCCCAAATCTCTGACCCAGGGGAGCCTGAAGTGGTGATTCAGCAGTAAAAACAACCAAGAGCCTTGTGGCGCCTTAAAGACTAATACATTTATTATAGCATAAACTTTGGTAGACCAGAGCAGATGGTCGTCCTGAGTTGGAGAAGGGAGAAGAAAAATGTTAGCAGTGAGGGGGGAAAGCACTTTGTACATACTCAGAGACACACCTTATTTTAACTGCAGATATGAAGGTGCTCATCCCTAACATTAACAGCAGCTTCTGGGGCTGAAACTGGCAAAATTAAGCCCTTGAGTTATGAGATTTACACCATCTTCTCTTCTCTTCTCTTTTCTAAATGTTCATAATTCCCTCTATTTCTGATGTCCAGGCTGAGAGTGCCACTGCTCACAGAACCAAAAAGGCACCATCTATGCACAAGTGAGAGGTAGTACTGTAGGCTTGGAAGAACCCCAAGGTTTGCAGGAGTTTAAAAAAGAAAATACCTTTGGGCCGGGGGGGGGGAGAGGGGGGAATAGCCCAACGAGGACTGAGCAGGCTCGGCGGCCACAGAATGCTGGCAGGCTGACTGTCTGGGTGGGGACGGAAAACTGTGGAGGGCAGGAGGGGAATGGAATGGAGTGGCTGGAATCCTGAGCGGCAGCACCCCTCCACGCTGCCACATTGTGTTGCAGGTTACATTTGCTTATCTAATTAACCATGTGTAGATATATGCTCATTCTGCCACCAGGGTCTTTAGGGCCCAGAGGAGGAGAGAGGCACAGAGCCTCTCCAATGCAACTAATCACAGAATCATAGAAAAGTAGAGTTGGAAGGGGCCCACAAGGCCATCGAGTCCAACCCCCTGCTCAATGCAGGAATCCAGGTCAAGGCATCCCCGACAGATGGCTGTCCAGCCGCACCTTGAATGTCTCCAGAGTGGGAGAGCCCACCACCTCCCTAGGTAGTTGGGTCCATTGTCTTATTGCTCTGACAGTCAGGAAATTTTTCCAATGCAGTATCCATACAGTGTTCTCCAACCTTGGGTCCCCAGATGTTTTTGGCCTACAACTCCCAGCATGCCCCAGCCAGCTATGCTGGCTGGGGCATGCTGGGAGTTGTAGGCCAAAAACATCTGGGGACCCAAGGTTGGAGAACACTGATCTATAAGCATGCCTGATGTTCCCCCATCCCATCCTAACTTCTGGTCCTTCTCCACAGTTGGGCTTCCAAACCCCCTTCCCCAAGGTGGACCATCCCTTCTAAAACAGACCCATTCTTGGAAAAGCTTCCCCTTGAACTGCAAACAGAATGACATGAGGCGGAGCAGCTCCGGCAGCCCCATCGGTGAGTGCCAGAGAGAGACACACAATCATGTAGCTGTTTATCACTTACAAAGCCTCTCATTTCCAGAGTGCACAAAGGTCTGTACTTTGTTCACCCTCACAAGAACCTTGTGAGGGAGCTAGGTCCTTTCTATTTCCATTCTCAAAGATGGGGAAATGCTAAAAGAAAGGCGGCAACTTGCCCAAAGCCCACACAAAGAGGCCACAGCAGAGGCGGGCCTTGAACCCAGATCTCTGCAGCCTCAAGCCCAGCTCTTCAGCCACTGGAAGGCTTCCCACACAGCCTAAGTCCCACTTATGTGGCCAAGCCAAAGTGAAGCCCAGAAAATATATCGAAAAGAACAAGGACTCCCAACTCTCTGTCTTGCTGTTCCACAGCATCATTCTGTCTATAAATGCAGCCGAAAATGAGTATGGCAAGGTGGGGGAAGAACGGGAAGTGGATCTTAATCCCTCAGCTACAGGAAACTCAGCTGTAAGATTCAGAGTGAGCTTGCATTCTGCAGAAGAAGGAAATATATATAAATATCTCATACATGCGACACTGAGTCATTTGTACTCCTCCTTGCTCCGAGAATTTATTTATTTTATTTATTTATTTATTTATTATATTTATACCCAGCCTTTTCCCCCGCAAGGAACCCAAGGCGGCTTACATAGTCCTCCTCCTCTCCATTTTTATCCTCACAACAACCCTGTGAGGTAGGTTAGGCTGGGAGTCAGTGACTGGCCCAAAGTCACCCAGTGAGTTTCATGGCCGAGCAGGGGACTAGAACCCGGATCTCCCGAGTCCCAGTCCAACACTCTCACCACTACGCCACACTGGCTCTCGTGTGAGAATACAGGATCCATCCTGCAGTCGGACGGCTCTCGGCCTCTTGCTCTCTCCTGGCGATCTCAAAGCCAGGCAGCCCGGGCAGCCGTGTGTCACCCTCACAAACTCTCATCACGTCCAACCAACTTCCTCCCTCCCGTGCGGGGCAATCGCCAGTAACTCGAGCACCGGCCAGTTCCACAAGTGTGTTTGCACCTCTGTAACCAATTGCGCTTGGTAGTGCCACTCGTGTGCCATTGCAAGAGAGTATGTGCAGTGGCTGCCACACAAATTCAAGAGCAGGCTCAAGCCCAACACAGCCTGAGTCACCTCCTCGTGGAGTATTTAGACGTCAAACAAGGCAGCTGCAACTGACTGGGCAAAAGGGAGTAACGGCCAGCTCGTGCCACCGAGATCAGTCAAAGTGGCCATCTCCCTGCAAAGAGAAAACACCTGCCCTCCCCAAGAAAGAGTGAACTCCCTGGCCCCAAGAGTAAGTAAACTGACGCAGCCCAAGAGAAAGCACACCGGGTCTGTCTCTCAGTTCCCACAAACAACACAGATCCATTCCCACGGTCAGCAACTAGCGTGTCAAAGCCGCAACCTTCACCTGCCAAGGTGACCTGCTGACATTCCCTTGAACACAGCTGCTGCTGCTTCCTCCCACCTTTTTTTAATTGTCTAGGCCAGTGTTCTCCAACCTTGGGTCCCCGTATGTTTTTGGCCTACAACTCCCAGCATGCCCCAGCCAGCGTAGCTGGCTGGGGCATGCTGGGAGTTGTAGGCCAAAAACATACGGGGACCCAAGGTTGGAGAACACTGCTCTAGGCTGACAAGGGGAGAGCCAAGTAGTACCGGTACTCCTTGGGGAGGGGGGATATTTGGCCAAGGAGCTTCCAGTTGCTGACTCCGTTCCTCATCTGTGAAATGAGAAGAACATTTTATAACCATCTCTCTCCTGAGGTTGTTTTTAAGGACAACCCAGATAAAGGATGGGAAGCACTTTGTAAATGTAAGAACCAGGGATGTTGAAGAGTCCTTCGTCTTGAGTCACGAGTCGAGTCACGAGTCTTTGGACCCGAGTCTTGAGTCTGAGTCCTTGATCCAAAATGGTGACTCACGAGTCACGAGTCACTCCCAAAGCTGACTCCATGAGTCCCTATTAAAATCAATGGGATTTTTCCCCAACAAAATAAGGCTACTTCAGATGTGTGGTTTAAATAAATTCTAGGCACAAGTGTGCCTTTTTATTTCAAAACTCTGCAACTGATTTTGGCAAGAACAGACCAGGCACAAAAACCAAAAATAACCAGGCAGGCAGAGGAGGCAGGGAACCCCAGACAGGCAGGCAGAGGCAGCCAAACCCAAAATGTCTGAAAGGTTGCATTTTAGAAAAATGATTTTAAAAAATAAACTTGCTGTACTTCCTAAAACTTACCCATGTTGCATTTGAGGAACACGGTTTTTTCTAAATGTTTGGCCCCCATTCTGGAACGGTGAGATCTCATCCCAATTCCACCCTCACTGAACACCCGCTCCACTGGTGATGAACTTGCTGGAACCAGAAACACACTCAGAGCAGCCACACAGAGTAATCTCAGGTCCTTCTTCTGCCTCTCCGAAGTACGCAACACATCAATCAAAATAAATCTTGACACACTGTTGGGGCTGCGCTCCTGGTAGCCGTCCATAGTGGCCGAGCAGCAGCACACCTCGCTTCCATGCGCTCTTCGCCGGCAATCACGCTCCTCTCCACTCCTTCTGGCACAGCCCAGGGATGTTGAAGAGTCCTTGGTCTCGAGTCCCGAGTCGAGTCTCGAGTCCCATTAAAAATATTGGGACTTGAGTCCGAGTCGAGTCAGAGGGGGGACTCAGTCCGACTCACGAGTCGAGTCCTCGAGTCCGAGTCCCCATCCCTGGTAAGAACTGCTAAATAAAACCATCTTGCAGAGAGGTAGCCGGTAGCCGTATCAGTTTGTAGCAGCAAACGCACTGAGGAGGTTTGTAGGCCTTTACCCACTCCAATGTAACAAGAGATGCACAGCCCAACCTGGACAACGATACTTCCCTCTCACAGGCCTTGCCTGGGTGATAGGCTTGACCTTGCTTAAAATAAAACAGGCCACAGAACACAAACCAGAGCCTGCAACAAACCCAGATGCCAACTCCCCCCCCCCCGGCCATATCCAACCTGGCAACATTATCGCAGAACCCAATAATGTCGCCCGGCATAGTGGTGAGAGTGTTGGACTGGGACTCGGGAGATCTGGGTTCTAGTCCCCACTCGGCCATGAAACTCACTGGGTGACTTTGGGCCAGTCACTGACTCTCAGCCTAACCTACCTCACAGGGTTGTTGTGAGGATAAAGTGGCGAGGAGGAGGATTATGTAAGCCGCCTTGGGTTCCTTGCAGGAAAAAAGGCGGGGTATAAATATAATAAATAAATAAATAAATAAAATACACCTGCACCCTGTTCAGGTCTTAAGGCTAAACAGGTGATGGCCATGTGTGAGTGAGGGCACAGGGCTACAGGCTGCCAACCCCCTGCGTTGCAAGGCACACCGGCCCCTCAGTTCCAGCCTCGCCACACTGAGAGACTACAGAGGGATTCAGCTCAATGCAAACAGAACTCTGCACAACTAGGGACCGTGAACAAGCAAGCACAAGTAGAACTCCTGTTCAGACACTGCCACTCAATGGGCCAGTTCACACAATCAAAGTGGCTTATTTAAATCACGGCATGTGCCAGAAACGTGCGGGGAGCGATTCCCATAATCACCGCCCAGGTGCAGCTTGTTGTGTCGTCCAAACCCAGGCAGCATGGCTTGTTGGAGGGGAAAACAACCCTCCAGTAACCCTACAGCAGCCCACTGGTTATTGGAGAGTTGTTTCCCCCTCCCATCAAGCCATGCCACCTGGGTTTGGACGAACCGACAAGCCGCACCCAGGGGGCGATTGTGGAAATCACACCCTGCACATGCCCGGCACAAGGTGCAATTTAAATGAGCCACCGTGGTTCATTTTGATTGTGCAGACCATGTCAATGGCGTGATTGGAAGTGAGGGGGGTGGTGCACACTGCAAGGCAGAGAACAGGGCCAGCGTGGAAAGCGTAAAAACAGAGCTCTTCTTCCAATGTGGCCTATGCAATCACCTGCCAACAAAATCCCACTGCTCTCTACGTAGGACAAACAAATCAGTTTCTACACAAAGTAATAAATGGACACAAATCTGACCTCAAAAATGGCAGAACTCAGAAACCAGTGGGAGAACCTTTCAATCTCTCAGGAGAACACTCCATTGCTGACTTGAAAGTAGCCATTCTCCAAGACATTAACTTTAAAAGGAGACTCTAGCATGAAACCACTAAGTTAGAACTTATCAAGAAGCTTGATTCTTTTAGGCTTGAACTGAGATGACAGTTTCCCATTCCACTACAGGTGTTTATTAATGCTTCTGTTATCTCCAGTTAATGCTCTTGTGAATGGTCACTTTACTTACCTGAAGCATAACACAGAGTTGTCACAGACTATACTTTTTGCATTTCATTGCCATTTGACCCCCCAGCCCCAGTGTTTACTCTGTGTGTGTGTGTGTGTGTGTGTGTATGTGAGAGAGAGAGAGAGAGAGAGAGAGAGAGAGAGAGAGAGAGAATACACACAAACACACACCTCTCTCAACCTCCCAGCTGAGGATGACACTTCATGAACTGAGGATGACTAGAGTCACTAGAGGGGGGGAAACCCCACAGAATGTTAAAAAGAACCCAAAATATCATATCTGAAATGCTACCAGTTTGCAGTACTTCTAAGACACCATCTTTCCGGAATTCAGTTGACAGGCACTTAAGCAGCAGCCTTATACCAAATCAGACCACTGGTACAACTAGCTCGAGTATTGTCTACTAGTCGGACTCCAAGGTTTCAGGCAGGAATCTTTCCCAGTCCTGCCTGGGAGATGCCCGAGACTGAACCTGGGATCCTTTGCATGCAACGCAAGTGCAATATTTAATATTTTTAAAATCACTTTTTTACTGGAGTGCTCCAGCCTCCCGAGCCGCTGGCTAAAAATCTCTCCTTTGTCAGGAAACGGGCCCCCCACATCTAACTTGCCAGGGCTGAGCGCAGACCACCCCCCAGGCCTCCCCTCCCCCACCCCAGTGAATCTGCAAGGTTCAGCCATGAGTGCAGAGCCCTCCCATCTGATCTTGCTTCTCTGCTCCTGCAGAAGTCATTCCCAGGCAGCCAGGCCGGCCCTCAGCCTTCTGGATCTCTCCCGAGCACTGTGGGAACCAGGGAAGCACCGGCTCACACGCTGTGCCAAGGATTGTGACAACATCTCCCTTGTCTCCACCAAGGAGAGAGTGCCACCAAAGATGAGTTGACTGAAATGAGCCCAACCAAGGCTTTGCTTAGGTGCTTTCAGGTGGCGGGCAGGTAATGCTTCCCGCCTCCACAGTTCCTTCAGGCGTCCCTCAGCTGGCCCACCAGCGAGGCTTCCTGGGTGGTGGGGAGCCCCGACAAGTCTCCTGTCTCTGGGAAACACCCAGTGCTGGCAGCCTCACAGGCTGGACCCAGTCTTTTTGGTGCCGGAGGCAGAAAATTCAACCGGCAGCTTCACTCCCACTAATTCCCACCAGAAAGTTCTCCAGAGCTCTTGTGCAGCTCCTGCTGCGTCTGAAGCCAGTTGAGTGAGCTACCTGGGACGCACACCTCAGGGCCCCCTTCGGGTGCGGAAGGGGGCAGGGGGGGAAGCCTCAGCGAGCCTCTGGACCGGCCCATCAGGCGAGGAGCCTGCCCTGCCCAACCGCAGGCTCCAGCTTTCCGCTGCTCTACGCCACAGGGCAGGGGCATTGCTAGGCAGGGGCATTGCCTGAACCTATTTCCAGGGCCCCAGATCTATCCCCAGATCGGGGATGCTTTGACCTGGATTCCTGCACTGAGCAGGGGCTTGGACTCGATGGCCTGGTAGGCCCCTTCCAACTCTACTTTTCTATGATTCTAGGATTCCCCGGAGCCTTCAGTGTCCACTGGTGCCAATGGAAAGACAGCTTAATTGCCACGTAGGGGGGCAGTTTTCATGCTGCGACGCCAGTGAAGCCACACACACAATTCCGCCAATTCCGCCACAGTTCCGGCAATTAAGCTTTAAAAAAATATTCTCATTGGTGTTAATGGGAGGTTCTTTCTTCCAAAGCTTAATTCCCAGGAGGGAATTATTCCCTGTGCACTGTGCCCCCCCTCCACATGGCAATCCAACATGGGGGGGGGGGAGAGACAGCTTCCACTGCTGCCAATGGAAAGACTGGGCCCAAATATTTTAAGGGCCTAGCGATGCTGCCTGGCCTATGTTGCGGAACAGCGGCCTGCCCGCGCTCCCAGCCAGGCCTTGTCTCTCTCCCCCCCCCCATGTTGGATTGCCATGTGGAGGGGGGCACAGTGCACAGGGCCGGTGCAAGGCAGTTTGGTGCAGTTTGGTGCCCTAGGCAAGATCAGATATTTAGCCCCCCCCTTCCCACTTGAGCCCTCCCTCCCTCCCTATTTCTGGCGCCCCCTTTAGCCCTGCGCCCTAGGCAGCTGCCTAGCTGGCCTAATGGTAGCACCGGCCCTGACAGTGCATAGTGAACTGTGATCCCCGTGGGAACCCCTCCCCTCCTGGGAATTAAGCTGCCGCATTTTCCCCTCCAGGTGACCTGCTGCCAGCCGCTCAGGACGGCCCCGCTCCTCTCAGTCCAGCCTCACTGAAGGCCGATTCCTCCACCTTCCCCAACCTGGTGTCTTCCAGATGTGTTGAACTACAGCAAGCATGGGGATGATTGGACCTGTAGTCCACCACATTTGGAGGGCACCAGGTTTGGGAAGGATGTTTCCTGGGTGCTCACCACTGCACAGCAATTAGCATCGTAATGAGAAGAGCAGACCTGCAAAGCGTTTTACAGCCTTTATCGTGCTTATCTTCACAACGAGCCCTGGCTTCCTCTCGGACCTGAGAGGGATCATCATCAGCCTCCTGAACTGACCCAGCCGCCAGCCTCCTGGGGCACTCCTGGATTTCTGCCTTTTGGCCATGCTCCTGACACGCACGTGTGCGAGATCAGAATGTGGCAGTTGGCGTAAACACACCAGCTACACCCTCCTGCAAGCACAGGCAAGCACCAGGAGACACAGCACACCACAGCGGCCCTCCCAGCTCCCAGCCTGCAAGTCGGCAGCCATGAGAATCGTAACGACGTCCCAGGCTGTAAAAAAACTCAGCCAGGCTCCAGCTGCCCCTCCTTCGAAGCCTGCTCTCATCCCATAACTCCCCTTTGAAGTGCCTTTCCGTGCCGGTGAGTCAGACATGTCTACATGCAGTGGCCAAAATGCTTTCTACGGATCATTGCCAGAAGGGAAGCTTCGCCCATTCCAGGTCAGGGAGGGGTCCTCACAGAGGTCAGCCTGTCCTTGCAGCCGAGTCCCCAAAGCCAGGTGCCCAGGTTTGGACCGGAGCAGGTGGCAGGGGGCGAGAATCACCACACAGCTGCCAGGATAATCCCCACCCATGGTTGGGAGGAACTCAGGATTGTCACATCCATCAGAGGGTGACAGCATACTCATCATGGTGAGCAAGAATGCGGAAGCCTGCTCTTGAGATGTCTGCTCTTAAAGTTGACTGTGCTTCCTCCCCACTGTGGACATTTCAACTGTGAGCTCCATGGGGCAGGGACTCGTCGTTTTTGCTTCTGTTACTCTGTTAAGTCTTATCATGTACATCGAAGAAACAACCACTACAACATAATAGTTGGCAGCAGTTGCTTTACTCTACAGTAAGGGCACCAAAGGTAAATGTTTAACTCCCAAGGAATCTCACTTAAGAGTCCTTTCTGAATAGTCTCTCAATTCCACCATCAACTGGTCGACAGACCAGAGGGGAAACAGGCCTTTCCAACTGTATGGAAGAAGAAAATAGTTTTCAGGACACCACAGAGACATACTCCCTTTCTCTTCCTGGTTCGTTCTCTCTCTCCCTCACCAACCCAGACTCACTTCAGCTGCATCAGCCCTTGGACCAGGCCATACCCTGTCAGCTGTCCAACAGGCTTTTCACACACAAATAGGAACTCTGAGGAACCCTGGTGGGGAACTTACTGGAATAATCAAGGATTCAAATGCTCAGTGCCAATTCCTCTTTTCAACAACCACTTCACACCGAGATTAATTCTGATGACACATTTAAAAGACAGACTTCCTTTCCAGGTTCTTAGGAGAGCAATTAACCATAAGATCTTTTGAGGAGGTAATGTGGTTTGGGGACTCCCAAGCGGGATGCAAAAGGGAGGTGCATTTAGGAGTATTTCCCCAAAATGAGCCAGGAAGTTCCCAAGATTAATGGACACTTTGTGATGGCTTGGGAGGGACTTCTCCTGAAGACACAACAGAAATGTCACTTTGCATTTTTTTAAAAATGTTTTCTAGACAGGGAATTTTTGAGAGCTGACATTGTGGAACAGCAGCAAGTATTTCTAAGAAACCATAATTATTCTTTTTATATCACAATCAATGTACATGGTGAAAGAACAGAGATACAGTTATGTACCGCCGCACGCAAACTCAAAACAGATTACTAGATCTAGGGGTCTATGATCGCAATGAATTACAGCTTGCCATAAGCAAAGGTGGAGCACCTGGGTAGCTAAAAGGTTGACCAAGGTTGCTCCATTAATAAAACGGAAGAGCATGCGGTGCTTTGAGTCACAAAGAGCTTGCATCAAGCAGAACAGAAAGATGGCTAGCGTACAGATGAGCAGTGATTGCCTTTTCCCCATCTGCTGCTGAAGATGCGATCTAACTGGAAAGGTTGTATATTCTCCCACCAGGATCATTTGGTACAGCAGGGGGTTATCTGTGTCATAATTCTCCTAGAGCCTGAGGAACACAGAGTAAGTACGCATGACCTTTCTTTCTTTTTACTACACAACCTTTTCAAACATGTTCTGCTGGCTCAAAGAGGAGGCGCTATCTCTGCCTGTTAAGAGGATGGATATTTCCATAAGATCACCTTGTGAGTGGCTATGGAGTAACCGTATCACCCAGAGCTGTCGGCTCTGCAGGTACCGTGACACAGACACAAGCCCAGCCCGCTCTGTTTGTGACACTGTGCTAGGCCACAGTTAGGAGGCATGGAGGAGACCTGGCCTTCCTCCTGGACCCCCACCCTCCCACCTCAAGGAACATCAGGACATTGAAGGGATGTCACACAGAGGAGGGCCAGGATCTCTTCTCGATCATCCCAGTTTGCAGGACACGGAATAATGGGCTCAAGTTACAGGAACCCAGATTCCGCCTGGACAGCAGGAAAAATTTCCTGACTGTCAGAGCAATAAGACAATGGAACCAACTACCTAGGGAGGTGGTGGGCTCTCCCACTCTGGAGGCATTCAAGGTGCAGCTGGACAGCCATCTGTCGGGGATGCTTTGACCTGGATTCCTGCATTGAGCAGGGGGTTGGACTCGATGGCCTTGTAGGCCCCTTCCAACTCTACTTTTCTATGATTCTATGATCTTTGGGGGATCACTTGACACATCTGACCTACCCATAACAGGGCTGGGGGTCAGCGTGGTCCAAACCTGTGCTGCTCTTACTCATCTTCACAGGCAGTGGATGCAACAGGATGGAAAGGGAAAGGACAAATGTCAAAAACCAAAGAAGGTGCCCTGGGTGGTTCACCTTGCCTGGCTGAAAAGAAAGCAAAGGCTGGTTTTGCTGGTGCAGGAAGAGATAAGAGGGCCAGGCCAGAGATCAAGAAACAACCACAAAGCCTCCTTGCTTTCCATTCCTCCTGCCTGCTCCCCACTCCGCCCCGAAGTAAACAGGCAAATTTGACAAAGCTTCAGGAGGGGAGAGAGAGGCTCATGGTTAACTTCTTGGCTGCTGATTCCCAGGCAGACAAAGCGAGCGGGCAAGGAGAGTCCTTGGATCTCCAGGACAACTGCGTGTCAAAGATCGGCAGGGATTTCCATCCACAGGACAGCGGACTGCACTTCTCCCAAACTTTCTGGCAACACTCACTGGGCCTTTTTCTCACGCTCACCACAGCCTGACCAAATTGAAAAGCTCCATCGGCAACTTCTTAATCTCCCAAGGCCCAACTGGCTCTATTATTATTCAGTCTTTGCTTACGCCTTTGGAAGTTGCAGCCCTGACAATGCGGGAAGACACAGCAGCTAGCAGGAAATCAGGCTTGCCTTGTGGAGAAGCACAACAAGCTCCTATGTTCTGCCCCCCACCCCCCAACGCACACTCAGAAGCCTTAGCCAAGTATCTCACAACCAGACAACACACCTCCAAGTTACAGAATCTCTGTGGTGGTGAACTTATTGCCGCATTCTGATAATAAACTGGTCGTGTGGCACCCAGGCCTCGCGCACATACATACAATATGAAGTGCAATGCAAAGTGGCCATGCAAAATGGCAGTGGCGGTGAAGCAGGTTCAGTGGGAAGAAGCAAGGGACTCTTTGTGGAGAGCTGCAAAAATTTGCAGAATATTCCAGTTGCCAGTGGGGGTACAGGCCACTGGGAAAGAGAACGGCTTTCTTCCGGAGGGGAAATGCCCAATCCACACCATGCATGAGGATTTATGAGACCGACTTGTGCGGCAGGGAGAGAAAATTGAAGGCCAGTCCCTTGGAAAATGAGCTGCCTAGCAACCCTGAGGGCCTAATTCTTGCGGCTCTCCACAAAGAGTTCCCTTTCATTCATATTCATAGATCAGAGTTGGAAGGGGCCTGCAAGGCCATCGAGCCCAACCCCCTGCTCAGTGCAGGAAACTAGAGGAGGGGTCTCCCATCCAAGTAATAACCAGGCCTGACCCTGCTTAGCTTTCCACACTCAGACAAGCTGAGCCAGCGTGAGCCACAGGCCTTGCTTCATCCCACAACCTGCTTCAGTGCCGCGGTCCTTTTGCATGGGAATGATGGGTGTTTGCAGTCCCACACATCTGCGGGGCAACAAGCTGGAGAAGGCTGTCCTACACTGAAACATTGAAAAACTGACTTGTGGGAGTGGTCCTTGGGATCCCGCCTGACAGAGCAACGGGCTGGCCAAACTTGCTGAGCTGGCTGAGCCAGGATGGTTTGGCAAAACTCTCTGTAGAGCAGTGTTCTCCAACCTTGGGCTCCCAGGTGTTTTTGGCCTACAACTCCCAGCATGCCCCTCACTCTTTTTCCAGTTAGAAAATAATTTGGACTGGTCCCCTCACTCCTAATTAGCACCAGCTCTGAGGGAGCTTTTTCTCGAGCTACACTGGGGCAACTCTGCCCCACTTCCTCAGCACCTTGCGTAATGCACTATGGCCATGCCAACATGCCAACGGCTTAGGACCACAATACCTGACGGAACGTCTCTCCCAACCGTTATCTACCCGGACACTACGCTCAACATCTGGGGCCCTCCTCCGACTGCCACCTCCAAGAGAGGCTTGGTTGGTGGCAACGAGGAGGAGGGCCTTTTTGGTGGTAGCCCCCCAGTTATGGAATCAGCTCCCCACTGAGACCCGCCTGGCGCCAACCTTACTATCTTTTTGGCGCCAGGTTAAGACTTCCCTCTATGCCAAGGCATTTAGTTAGGAGCTTGGAATAGCACGGAGGGGATTGTCACCTGTAGGCTCAGTTTTATTGGCTTTTGTATTGTTATTTTAAACGGTGTTTTTAAATTTGGTTTTTAATTTTTTAAACTGTTTTGTATGTTTTAATGTTGTTTTTATGTAGAGAGTGTTGTGAACCGCCCAGAGAGCTTCGGCTATGGGGCGGTATATAAATGAAATAAATGAAATGAAATGAAATGAACATCTCTTCCCCACGGCTGGCCGCCAGTGCTTGGAACCTGGTCAGTGCCTTCCTTGGGGCATTTGTATTTTTTATGGTCTTGATTCTTCCAAGGCTCCCAGGAAGGGAGGGCTCTCCGCCTCCAGACTGATGCCTTCGCTCAGGCAGCTCCTCTCCCCACAGCAGCGCAGCACAAGGGCAGGGGCAGTGAGAAGCACTGAGGAAAACATGTGCACACCACCAGCACCGTCTGCCCTCGAGCCATCAGGATCTGTCCTTGCCAGCCTGGGCAGCTCCGTACAGGTCTCCTTGGCCTGCACAACCTCTACAACACCCGGGGGCGGGGGAGGGATGGATACTCCGGCTGCTGCTAAAGCGGCATTCCAAAAACGCGCCAGCCATGAAGCACCAGCAGCTGCCGCACAAGTGCCCACATGTGCGCACACATGCACACGGTCTTCATGCAGTAACTCTGCACACATCAGCAAAGTGTCTCATAGCCCAGAACCTTCCGCATCTCAGACAGAGCCTCTAGAATTTGCACACACGAGGGCCCAGGGGTTAATAGTAAAACTGAGGGTGACCCAATGAAATTGGCAGCTGCAGACTGACAACAGAAAACATGTCTTCCCGAAAAGTGCAATTAACTTCCTGGAACTGGTTACCACATGATGTGATGATGGCCACGAGCTTAGATGGTAAGAGCAGAGAACAATTTACCGCTCTGTTGAAACAGGCGGTAGCCATGATCACTAACTCGGGTGGGTAGAAGGTAGATCTCCAGAAGTTTTGGACTTCAAGTCCCAGAAGTCCCTGCCAACATGGCCAATGAGCAGGAATGATGGGAGATCGACTTTCTGCCACCCTGGCACTAATTAACATCGGATGGAGGTGCCTGCGCATGCCTACACAGCCTCCACTGACCCAGCCCCAATAACTCGGTGAAAATGGCAACTCAGTGTACAGCTGCTGTGAAAAGGGTAAATCCCATGTTGGGAATCAAAAAGAAAAGAATCAAAAATAAATCTGCTGATATCATAATACCTTTATACAAATCTATGGTGCAACCACATGTGGAATCCTGCGCACAGTTCTGGTCATCACACCATAAGACAGATATTGTAGAACTGGAAACGGGCAACCAAAATGATCAAGGGGGTCCGGAGCAACTCCCCTACAAGGAAATGTGACAAAGTCTGGGGCTTTTTCATGGGATCATCCCATGAAACTGAGTCTGAGAGATGGAAGATATAGGACACACAAGTCCTTCACACAGTGCATAATGAGATTATAGAATTTGCTACCACAGGATGCAGTGATGGTCACCAACTTGGATGGCTTTTTAAAAGGATTAGACAAATTCATGATAGCAGAAGGCTATCAATGGCTACTAGTCATGAGGGCTATATATCACCTCCAGTATCAGAGGCAAGGCAGAATTACCATTTGCTGGAGAACGCGAGCAGGAGGGTGCAGCTGCACTCGTGCCCTGCTTGTGGACTTCCCAGAGGCAGTTGGCTGGCCACCGTGTGAGCAGCGCCTGTGGGCTGATCTCACACAGCTCTCCTTATGTAGGCCTCAAGCGCATGTAACTGCCATTGCTGGCTTGCATCTCCTGTTGCCTGGGCTCTCCCATCCTGCTCTTTTCTCTGATACTTGTTATGTTGCCACTTCCTCTCCCCCACTGTCACCCTTTTGCAAGTTCCTTGCAGTCAGGACCAGTCTTTTTAAACACATGTTACTGTGTAAAATACATTGCTGGTGGCACTGTACAAACACTTCTCTTTTAAATCATCCTAACATCTCCGGAACGCCCTCCCACAGTGAGGCTTGACTGGCGCCGACGCTGCTATCACTTTGGCGCCAGGTTGAAACTTACCACTTATTTGCCCAGGCATTTTAAAGTGTCATGCTGGTCTGTTTGCTTCTTCTACTGTTTTAATGCTTCAGATTTGTTTTTATTGTGATATTTCATGTTTTGATTGTATTATTTTGTGGCATATTTATGGTTTCAATACCCTAGGGGTGACGTCCTAGGATAAAGGGGGGATTAAAAATATATTGGAACAAATGATAAACATTTAAAAAAGGATTGCGGAAGCTGACATATAAGGAACACAGCAGAAGGGACCAGTTTTGGAAAGAGCAGAGAAGTGACGGAGCCATGGAGGCAGACAGGAATGACAACCTCGACGCTGGCCAACAGAGAAAGTGGGAGCTTCGGCTGCAGTAGGCGTGGGCTGACGGCAGAAGTTGGGGGTGAAGATGTTTTAGATGCAGAAGCGGAAAGGGGAAAAGAGGAAAACACAGTCTGGACAGGAGGGAGGGAGGGAGGGAGGGAAGGGTGGGAATCCAAAGACAAGAGACAGGCAGACCAACAGAGAATTAATTAAGTCCAGAGAAAAAAGGGAATGAGGCTGGATCTTTTGTGAAGTTCTCAGAGGCCTCGAACCCAAGCAACTAATCTCTGCTTTTAGCAGAGCCCTCAAAGCTGCCAGTATATGTGTGTGGGGTGGGGTGGGGTGGGTGTTTCCCTGCGGGACAGCCGCCCATCATAAGGCAAGTCCTCCTTGTAGGTTTGGCCTAAGGTGGTGGGGGTGGTTCTTCTCCAAAGTAGCTTAATTTTCAAAAGGAAGAGTCCGCGGCCATTCCACTGCCAAAGCACAGCGGGGGGGGGGGGGGGCTCTTCCCACAGAGGAAGTGCCAGGCAAAAGCGTGTGCTTGAGCAAGGTGGTCCTGAGCCAGGAAGAGCGGCATGGCTTTGCGCAGCCACACCTCATGCTAAAAGTCCACCAGTTTGGCACCTGCGGTGCTCACGCAGGCTACCTTTTCCCAGCTTGTCTGAGCGTGGAAAGCTAAGCAGGGTCAAACCTGGTTATTACTTGGATGGGAGACCCCGCCTCCTCTAGTTTCCTGCATTGAGCAGGGGGTTGGACTCGATAGCCTTGTAGGCTCCTTCCAACTCTGTGATCTATGAAATCTATGAAACAATGCTCCAAAACTGAGCCACAGACTTCTGACATGGTGAGAGCTCATGCGAAGCCACCCTAAACACACTCCTGCACATTGCAGCCTTCAACAACAAGACAAAAAGTGATGGGTACGAGCGCACCGTTTGGAAAAAGCATTTCATTAGCACATGGAGAGGAACAGGTGGTCGAAGAATGCCTCTTAGCCATGACAGAGGCATGGCACCTCCGAATACCTGATGCTGCAGAGAAATAGGAGCTGGACGCCCCCCTCCACGCCCTCCTGCTCAGCTTCTTGGAGACATCTGGCTTGTCACCGCTGGAAACTGAATACCGGGATCAGAAGGACGTTTGACTTGCTGAGTCAATTGTTACATTCTTACCTCTAGGACAGCCTTCTCAAACCTGGTGCCCCCCAGATGTGTTGGACTACAACCCCCATAATCCCCCAGCCAGCTTGTGGGTGTTGTAGCCCAACAGATCTGGAGGGTGCCTAGTTGGGTGACGGCTGCTCTACCAGAACGCCCACGTTCACCAACGTGCGAGCAGAGACCTTCCATTTCCCAGGAGCTTTGTTCTCCCAAAGGCCCTTGGACCTGGAACTTACGTATTTTCTGCCTTTCACGAAAGCAGGCAGCTTAACTGACTTGCGTTTGCCTGTCTATGGATCAGATTTTAGGGTTTTAGGGCTGTTGTGAGGAAGACCCCACTGTACGTGGGTTGTGGACGCAACCCATAACCCTTTTGCCTCACACACCCCCCTGCCTTATTCTCCGAGGAGACTAAACCCAAGTGCCCGTGTGCTTTCAAGGAATCCACTTCAAACGCACGCGGGGCCTCCACAGCCAGCCCTCGCTCTGAAGTCCAACCTTCTTCCCACAGCAGCTTAGGAAACAGGAAAGCACTGAGAAAAGAAAGAGGGAGAAGGCAGTCTTGAATGAGGGGGTGAATGAAGAAAGGGCCTCCTTTGCCAGCCGAACAAAAGCTGCTGCGGTGTCTTCACAAACAGGCCTGCTATTCTAACACCAAACCCAAAGGCTACTTGGCAGCAACGGGAAATATGAAAATGTTAGGCTTGTGGGAAACATCCGTGTTGTGTTTTTTTGGTGTGCTGGCCCTTTGTGTGTGTATTTTTGTAACACTCTCCACGGAGGCAGGCCACCCATGTCCAACACAAACACACACACACACACACACACCATTCAAATGAGTCATAAACATTACAAGGGTATTTTCAGATGTGTGTTGCTCTGCTGTGACCACCAGTACGGTGTAGTGGTTAGAGCACTGGACTAGGGCTCAGGGAACCCGGGTTCAATTCCCCACTCAGCCATGAAGCTCACTGAGTGACCTTGGACAAATCAACATCTCTCAGCCTAACCTACCTCACAGGGTTGTTGTGAGGATAAAATGGTGAGGAGAATCATGCAAACCACCTTGAGAAGGATGCTAGAAAGGCAGGATATAAATAAAATAAAGAATTGCCCTAGCTGAAGAGGAACTTCCCCACCCCTCCGATATTTTTTTCTCCATTTCCTACTCAAAAGCAGTAAAGGTGTGTGTAGGGGGGCGGGGATGATAGCTTGCAATGGTCAGAGCTTTGGCACCCAGGGAGACCTGGGTTCAAATCTTGGCTCAGCCACAAGACGCTACCCTCTCAAACCGACACTTCTCACAGGGTTGTTGTGCGGACAAAAATAGAATAACTCCACACAGAACACCCCAAAGCCAACCAAATACAAGAGAGCTTCTGAAAAGATTCTCAGACAAGTCTCAAAGGGAAGGAAACTCCAGGAGAGAAAAGCTGCCACTGCAAACCCTGTGCACAACACATAAAGGATAAATCCAAGAGGGCATTCTTGGCAGATCGAGCGACTGCAGTGATCCGGGTTCTAGTCCCCGCTCGGCCATGAAACTCACTGGGTGACTTTGGGCCAGTCACTGACTCTCAGCCTAACCTACCTCACAGGGTTGTTGTGAGGATAAAATGGAGAGGATTATGTAAGCCACCTTGAGTTCCTTGCAGGAAAAAAGGCGGGGTATAAATGTAATAAATAATAAATAAATAATCATGCATAAGGAAGGACAAGGTCCCTCCTTACTGCAGGCGGGAGGAGAACCAACACCTAGAAAGAGGGAGTGTCCGCAGCTGCTGCTGCTTGCTTGCTGCCGCCTCCACCCTCCACCCTCCTGCTCTCTTCCTGTGGTCACCTCTGGACTCCTACCCGGCAGACCGCCACTCCATGCAGGACCGGGCCCCTGGGTATTGGGCTGGTGTTTGCTGACCGACTACCTTCACCTGCCGCTTACCTGGAAGGGACACACAGTTGTGTGGGGGCAGGCCCGCCACCAAAGGGGGTGCGCCCCTTTGGGCCACTCCTTCGGGGAGTGACAAGGGCAGGGCCACTATCCCCCTTCTCGAGCAAGTTTATCGAGAAGAACAAGTGCTCTTCAACGTTTTTATTAATGACTTGGATGAGGAGGTACAGGGAATGCTTATCAAATTTGCAGATGACACAAAGTTGGGTGGAACAGCTAATACTCTGGAAGACAGAAACAAAATTCAGAGTGACCTCGATAGGCTGGAGCGCTGGGCCGAAAACAACAGAATGAAATTTAATAGGGATAAATGCCAAGTGCTGCACCTAGGGAGAGGAAACCAAAATGCAGTTACAGAATGGTGGACACTTGGCTCAACAATACTACAAGTGAGAAGGATCTTGGAATTGTGGTGAATCACAAACTGAATATGAGCCAGCAATGCGATGTGGCTGCAAAGAAGGCAAATGCTATTTTGGGCTGCATTAATAGAAGTATAGCTTCCAAATCGCGGGAAGTGATAATTCCCCTTTACTCAGCACTGGTTAGGCCCCATCTTGAGTACTGCGTCCAGTTCTGGGTACCACACTTTAAGAAGGACGTAGACAAACTGGAGAGGGTTCAGAGGAGGGCAACAAGGATGATAAAGGGACTGGAAACAAGGCCCTGTGAGGAGAGACTGAAAGAACTGGGCATGTTTAGCCTTCAGAAGAGGAGACTGAGGGGAGATATGATCGCACTCTTCCAGTATTTGAAGGGATGTCACACAGAGGGGGGCCAGGATCTCTTCTCGATCATCTCAGTTTGCAGGACACGGAATAATGGGCTCAAGTTACAGGAACCTAGATTCCACCTAAACATCAGGAAAAATTTCCTGACTGTCACAGCAATAAGACAATGGAATCAACTACCTAGGGAGGTGGTGGGCTCTCCCACTCTGGGGGCATTCAAGGTGCAGCTGGACAGACATCTGTCAGGGATGCTTTGACCTGGATTCCTGCACTGAGCAGGGGGTTGGACTCGATGGCCTTGTAGGCCCCTTCCAACTCTACTTTTCTATGATTCTATGATTCTATTGTATTGTTATATTTATTGCCTATGTTTTACATGTGGGTGCTAGAAATAAACTTAATAATAAATAAAATAAAATATAATAATAATAATAATAATAATAATAATAATAATAATAATAATAATATTCCTTCTGATGAAAAAACTGAACGGATAAGTGTCCCAAACTGTCAAGAGGCTTGAGAATACTGTTACTAGATCTACTGGAGGTTGAAGGGGAAAGAGGAGGAAGCATTTAGGATAACTGCAGACGATATGCATAGACTGAAATAATGGTTCCAGTCTGCACTACAAACTGCAGAGAGAGAAAAGTCTGCCCTTTGCGGGGGCATGATGTGCAATTAAACCATCTGTGGACCATAATGCACACACCACTGGCTACAATCCACGCCAGCCTTCCCCACTGGCCCTGCTGGCTGGGAATGATCCATGATCCGAGTGGAGTCCAACAACATATCTGGGGCGCAGCAGGCTGGGGAAGGCTGGTTTGCATCGTGACAACCACATGCGCACTTTGCGGATAAATGTCCCCAACATTCAGTGCCTGTGGGCAAGAGGGCAGAAAAATAAAATAAAGAAATAAAGGTCCAAGTTTCACACATCCCTACCAGTGGGGCCAAGCTATTTTACCCTGCAATCCTCAAAGAGGACTTACCACTGTGAAACAACCCCACTGAAATCAATAGGACTACTTTCAAAGTCTGAAGGCAGCTTGAAATGACAACCGCTGACATCTGACAGTGGGATCTGGTCCACAGAGGCTTTTGATACAGCACATCCGCTCATCATTAAGGTGCCACAAGTCTCTCTGTTGTTTTAGTAGCTGACACTGAGGATCTGGAGTGTGAAAACCTGCAAGTCTGGCCGAATTCTTAACTTGAGCAGCTGAACAGATTCCGATTTGCTTTTGCTGGACCAATTCAGCTGCAACACTCCTGTTACTTCTGGTTGTGCCATTGTGTTGAAGTTTAAGGCCAGCTGAATTCGTGTGTGTGTGTGTGTGTGTGTGTGTGTGTGTGTGTGTGTGTGCACACGTAGGTCGGGGAGACATTCTTGAATGCAAACACAAAGTGTGTCACCGCTTTGCTCCAAGGGTAACCGTGCAAGCAGGAAGCAGCATTGCTGTTGCACTTTACCTCTGACTATTGTGGGAACTCCCCGGCATTCCCCCTAACCACACACATCCTCCAGCATCGGAAACCGAACTAGCGC
Source organism: Shinisaurus crocodilurus (assembly GCA_021292165.1). Lineage (NCBI taxonomy): Eukaryota > Metazoa > Chordata > Lepidosauria > Squamata > Shinisauridae > Shinisaurus > Shinisaurus crocodilurus. The sequence continues at coordinate 37,159,371 of CM037885.1, forward strand.
TGCTTGCCTGAGTCTGGGCGACCAGCTGCACCGGGGCTTTGCCCATCACTTCATGGAAACTTCCGAAGGAGCATCCAATCTCCCGCTATTACACTGGTGCGTGTCCCCCCTCACCCCACCCTCAAAGATATTAGACGCACTGAAGCGGGAATGAGGAATTTGAGATTATAAAAGTCAGGGAAGGATAAAGCTTCTGTTCCCTGGAGAGAGGCTCTCCTGCTGTGGAACCTAATCCCCCATTAAAAAAGCAAATTAAGTAATCCAGACACAAACATTTCCTCGCTGGTTTGGTCCAGGCACCCACCTGCCACCCTCCGTTAAGAAAGAGGCTTGCTCCGCCGGGCTTCACATCTCTACCTCCTGCTGCAAGTGCAATTCTGGGTACCTGCAGCACTCTGCATTTTTTTAAATTACGGTAAGCAGCAAGGGTCACCAAGGAGGCATTCTTTAACCAGGATGCCCCTGAGCCCACCTGGAGAGGAGTCACAGCAACTTGCCACAACTTGCCAGGCCCTTGAGAAGGGCAGCTGGAGTCCGCAAAAGGGTGGAATTTAACTCCTGTCAATCACGCAAAACCTGGACTGGATGCACAATAAAAACCTAAAGCAAAAGACTGACCCACCTGGGATGCTGAGCAGCGGGATTTTCTTTATTATATTTATTTATTATATTTATACCCCACCTTTTTTCCTGCAAGGAACCCAAGGCGGCTTACACAATCCTCCTCCTCCTCTCCATTTTATCCTCACAACAACCCTGTGAGGTAGGTTAGGCTGTGTGAGTCAGTGACTGGCCCAAAGTCACCCAGTGAGTTTCATGGCCAAGCGAGGACTAGAACCTGGATCTCCTGAGTCCCAGTCAGCGCCAAGTAAGCTCTCTCTTGGACTCGGGAAAGTTGAGTTTGCCCCTTTGCACTGTCCTCTCTCTCTCTCTCTCTCTCTCTCACACACACACACACACACACACAGTGGGGTCTGAACTGAATAGACTGCTTGGGGCTAAAGGGGATCATGTGCGTGTTGCCACTGATCGTGAGGGAGGGAGGAAGAGAAGTACTTTAAGTAGCGCTTTTCAGAGAGACCAGAGTGTTTCGCCTACTGTCAGGCCTCTAGCACGGGTTCTGAGACTGCTGGATGTGTGTCCAAAATAGGCTGGGACCAAGATCCAGAGCAGCAAAAAGGAACAGAGGAGCAGGAGAGAGGAGTGTACTCTCAGCAGAACCAGGCAGGGGTCAAGATCCAAGGCAGCAAGCAGGGAAAGGAAGTCCTTGCACCAGAAACTAATGTATTTAAAAACTCACACCCTGCTTTTTCTCACAAAAATGAAAAAGTGGCTCACAAAAAAAGAAACCAAGCAATTAAACTACAAAGCAATTAAACACTTAAATTAAAATTGAAAATAGATGTTACTAAACAATTTGTAGAACAGCAGTAACAATAATGAAGATCAAAGCAAGAGGGGAGCTGGGGGGGAGGAACAAAAAACTGCTTGCAGGAAAAATGGGGGGGGGCAAAGGAGAGAGTCCAACATCTTAAGCTGGCACCTAAAAGAGCAGAGGGTTGGGCCATGGCGGGCCTCCCCATGGAGGGCAGTTCAGAAAACTGGCACCACAACAAAAAAGGCCCTGCTCCTCGTGGATACCTGCCAAATGTCAGCCAACTACTCACACTAAGGAGCAAACTCTGTGATTGGGGCTTTATAGGGCTTGGCGGACAGTGATGGCGGCCAGGCAGGCGGCTGGTGCATGAGCCACGATGGCCCCCTCAGAGCCCAGATCTCAGTCGGCCAGGCTCACAGTAGGGTCAGAGCACTGGTGGTGCAGGGTAGAGTGTGACTGTTGAGAGTCCTGCTTCAAAAACCCTGCCTCAGTAGTCCTTATAAGCAGCCCTGTGAGGTGGGGACCAGTATTGTTATCCCTGCATTGCTGATGGGAGGCGGCGGAAGGAGAGAGGAAGTGACTTGCTTGGAACCATCTGGAGCGAGGGGGGTGTCCAGCTCCCCCCCCGGGGGGGGGCACGTTGCTGCACCAGCTCTCAGGCGAGCGCACGGCCTTCAGAGCCCCAGACTCCCTGTAACACGCTTGCGACTTTCATTTTGGAGTGGAGAAGGAAAGAACCACATGCAACACAGCGCTGGGCCTTTACAAAAGGAGGCGCGCACACACACCCCGCCCCACCCCAGCTGATGAGTAAACACGCTCGCTCGCTCGCTCGCTCCACCCCTCGATGGCTCCAAGTGATCGCCCAGCTCAACCCTCTTATCGCAAACAGACACCTTGGGCAGCCCCAACTGCCTCCAGTTCAAGGAAACCATCACATGACTGGCCCAATGCAAAAATACCAAAGACAAACACTGGAATGCGGGGCCTGCCTGCCCTCCGGACACCGCCTGATGGCCTCACTGGGCTAAAACTGAAGCGGCCCAACTCTCTGCTCCCTCCTCCCTTTGCCAACATTTCTGGCCCCTTTTTAGTCACTGAACATGAGCTGGAGAGAGCTATTTGCTGCAAATAGCACCTTCAGGGGCCATTTTTAGTGGGGAAGTGATGTGGGGGGGGTGGAGAAAGGTCCTGGTCAGATAGGGCTGCAGCTGTTTTTGCTGGGCGGGGGGGAGAAAGAGAGAGAGAGAGAGAGAGGCCGGTTGTAAGAACTTTTTAAAAGCACACGACATGCTTAATGTAGTTTGGCCCAGACTGTAACAGTTTTACTGCCCCACCACAGGTCATCTTCGGTCAAACACATTTTGTAGGTTTTTGCAGTGCTTCAAAAACCTGCAAGACCTGTTCATCTAGACAGTGGGACATTTTTTTTTAAATGAATGTATGCAACACCAGAGGCAACAGTGAACATGACAGCCCAACGTGGCTTAATCTACCTATTTTTCCATGGCGCCCATGGGGTGTTGAAACTGCCATGGCCTGTCGTGTCATGTGAACCCAGGTGGCAGGGTTTGTCTTAGGGTTAGACAACCCTCAAATACCACCTGGCTTGTTTTAGGTTAAACCACCTCCAGCTCACAAGAACTTAGGGTGTTCCCAGATGAGACTTTCATCGTGCACTCACAATCCAGAAGACACTGTCACCCATTTGTAACCCTTCTGTTTTTTCCCCACCACTTCTCCCATCTTTTTTTCTTATCACGAGAAAATCCGCTAAAGGAAAAAAGACAAAATCGCTGCACAAGGCCATTTGACTGCTGGTAGTGCCAGGAGCTGTCCATCCTTCAGTGTTGAGGCTGCAGAGTTTTTGCAAAGCAGGCTACAACCCCCTTCACCACCACCCCGCTGCCGCCTTCTCCGCACACAGGAGGTTTGAGTTTCCACCCAGCATTGTAGACAGATCCTTTAACGCAGAGTAATTACCCTTGGACGCACTTTCAGCACCCATTTTGGGCAGGTTAAGAGGTGGAGAAGGGGGAATTCTCCCCCCACAACACACACACCCCTCAATCGTGGAGTAGAGATTCTAATTCAGTGTTCTCCAACCTTGGGTCCCCAGATGTTTTTGGCCTATAACTCCCAGCATGCCCCAGCCAGCTTCGCTGGCTGGGGCATGCTGGGAGTTGTAGGCCAGAAACATCTGGGGACCCAAGGTCGGAGAACACTGTAGTAGTTGTTCAGAAACCACCAGGGTTTGATAGTTAATCTAAACTAATTAATCCGGAGTCAAGGGGGGGGGGGATAATCTTGGATAAGAGGCAAGGGCGAGGTCTCATAAGTAACACTGTTTTGCTAGTCAAATAAAATCCAGCAGCAGCGCGGACCGGCACTCCCCAACAGGCAGGGCCCTCGTCCCTGCACATGGCAGCTATGCAAACAGTTCGAGGGGCAAGAGCCACCTCATCCAAGGGCGCAGTTACTTGGCTTGGGCAGACGTCACGTTATCGCCTTGCGCCAGGGCCTGGGTCTCTGGTGCTATTATGAGCAACTTTTAGGGCAATTAGTGGGTCTCGTAGGGCCTGGGGCAGATGGTGTTTTCATCAGCCATGGCTCCAGAGTGATGATGCTGCATTCACAACTGCGATCCGAGGGAAGAGGGGGCTTTGCTTGGGCCCCACTTAACCCACTTCCTCGCCCGTTTCAGTCACTTAAGCCGCTTTGCTTCCTTTCACATATGGCTTAAACTCAAGAGCATCTTCAGTGGCTATATTATCCCAGCTGAAAGTTCCTGGGTACACATCTGCAGGATGGAAGAAGCACAAACCCCACAGAAATCAAGGAGGCAAATGCCCTTTCTAAGCGCCTCTTTTGGCGCTACAGTGCGATACAGACAGAATTAAATGCAGACACGATCCAAGCAATGGTATAAAACACACAAATCTTTGAGTCCTTAATACTGAATGCCCCCCACCCCAATGCCACAGGTAAAGCAAGCCCAATCAGAAAGTTCCTGCAAGGGAGCTCAGGCTCATACTTTGGCTCACCTTCACAGGTAGCAAGTTCCACAGCTCTTGAGGCAATCACCAAGGATGCTCCTCCCCCTCTCTGTGCTTCCCACTGTCTGAACATGGTTCATGAATGGTAGTGTTAAGTGGGGGTGGGGGCAGTCTTGGCTGATCTTCGAGCCAACATTTCCTGTTAGAGCAATGTGACAATGGAATCAACTACCTAGGGAGGTGGTGGGCTCTCCCACTCTGGAGGCATTCAAGGTGCGGCTGGGCAGCCATCTGTCGGGGATGCTTTGACCTGGATTCCTGCACTGAGCAGGGGGTCGGACTCGATGGCCTTGTAGGCCCCTTCCAACTCTACTTTCCTATGATTCTATGGTCACAGGACAGACAGGAGGAAGCCATTTTGCAGAATGGCTAGCGAGCCCTAAACCTTTTACAGCCTTACAGGTCAAGAGGTTGCTTGGATGATGCTGGAGGCATGCTGAGGGAAGCTGCCAAGGAGGCGCCCGATGAAGTTTGGCTACTGGTGGTAAGCAAGGAGCAAGCCGAGGTGAGAAAGCGAAAACGGCAGCTGGCAACAGAGGAAACAAAATTAACCCTGCAATAGAAGCTTAATCTAAAGAGCTTCTCCATCTCTGTGAGCTAAACTGGAAGCAACTACGAGCCCTGTGGGGGTGACTGGGAAAGGGGTCCGCCGGCAAGAACAGTGACCACCGTCATGGCTGCTGCCCAGTGAAAGCCGAGACAGGAAATCTCTTATGGAAGGCTCAGTAACCTCCATTAGCAAAGGCCAAAATGACCTCCAGCCCGAGGGAGCAGGCAAGACAATTAAAGGGAGAGCTGGGCTTCTACCACAACCCTCTGGGGAAGGGGTGGGGCTGGTGCTGGTGCTGGTGGTGGTGGGGGGAGATTGCTGACTCAGCGGGGATCCCAGGGAGAATATCCTTCTTTCTATTCATTCAAATGCGTCTCTCTGCCAGCTGAGTAGCCTAAAAACCCCAAGTGGCTTACAATGTAAAAAACCATACTGAAAACACTCTCAGCCATGAATCTCACTGAGGGAGCGTAGTAGGCCAGCCTCCATCCTTCAGCCGTGCCTACCTCGCAGGGGTTTTGTGAAGGTAAGTTATGGTCAGATACACATGGTCTGAACTCTTTGGAGGAAAGGCAGGAACACAAATGCAGGATCAACCAGATCACGGGCGCGGAGCAGGGCTGAACTTCAGGACCCACACGCAGACCGGGCTGGCTCGATCGCAGAGGGAGAATAAGTCGCAACAGATCCTTTTCTCTCGTAATCACCCTTGCCGGGCGCAGGTTGCTGTGCCCTCTGAACCTGGGGTGGGCGGGCAGCTGGCAGCTGTACAAACCACCCTGAAACCCACGGCTCGTTCTATTGGAGCCTTTAATATCTGAGTGCACTGGAAAGTTTTGTCATACGTAACTCTGGCTTCTGTAAATAACAACTGATAAACAATATCAATTGATATTGCGTTTGTCATTGATACTATTTTATAATTAATTTAAAATGTTCTAATGGCAGTATAATTGAAAGAAATTGTTTGTTTGGATTGCTACAATATGTTTTGAAAAGAATTGGTACTAGATTGTGTATTATAATGAAGCTTTGATATGTATTCCTGTTCTTATATTGATGTTCTTGTGCTGTAAACCGCTTTGAGCATATCGATGGGGGAAAGTGGCATGAAAATAATAAATAAATTATCATATAGAATATAATAAATACAAACAGTATTAAAAGACAACTAATAGCCATAACTGAGAAATATTAGGATGCAATCGTATGCGTGTTTAAACCGAAAAAAGTTGATGCTGGCTGGGAGTTGTAGGACTTTTTTCTGTCTAAACATGCATATGATTGCACCCTTAATATGTGATTCTCTGCAGTGGCAAGTTTCTAAATAAAGAGGCGCTGGGGCTCAAGCCATGATTCCCCCCCCCCCCCACACACACACACACAAACACACATAGCTGAACAGACCCATCCACTAATCCTAGCTGCATGCGGACTGGCTGTGGTTACTCAGTGGTGAGGAAAAGGCACTCTACACATGCTCAAAGGCGATTTCTAATTTCCGGCAGGCTGCAGGATGGTTAACTCTCAGTGTCCAAGTTCTAATGCTAGATTCTGTAAACAGATCCTCATTCAATCCAGCTAATGACAATCTCATATTCCACCTGAGCCTCATGTACAAGGAATCATAATATTAAGCCAAATATCACTAGTGCTATAATCCCAATTTAGTTTGTATCCCAAATCACATGTCATGGATACAGTCAGGTTATCTCTTGTGGTGCTCAACTGCACTCATGTTAGCTTGTGTGCATAGGAGAAAGGATCCATAGTGTCTTCTACCAGCACCACTTCAGGGAGACAGCAACCAGGCCTCTGTTAGAAGGTGTCCATGTCAGCGCATAAACATGTTACAGCGCACTGAAAGCAGAATCCTGAGTTAAACCCTGGTTCTTGGAGGTGAGAAAATGGGACAATTTCCACCACTAGTCACATCATCATCACCATGATTATTAAATTTATTAGATGCTTTTCCCTAAAAAAAGAGTCAAGGCATCTTCCAGAAGGGGTTAAAATGTCCAAAGAGCTAATATCATTTAAAACAGCCTAAAACAATTAAAATGCCAAGACCCAGTAAAGCAACTATTGTGAACCGCCCAGAGAGCTTCGGCTGTGGGGCGGTATATAAATGAAATAAATAAATAAAATAAATAAACTAAATTAAGAAGCTCCATCAAACGCAAATGCCTGGGGTAGAGGAAAGCCTTAATCTGGCACCAAAAAGGTAAGGATGTTGACTCCAGGTGGACTTCACTGGGGAGAGCATTCCACAATGGGGGGGGGGGACACCATCAGGAAGGCCCCCTCCCTTGTTTAGACAGCCTTTTAAAATGTTTGCGAACTCCTTTATTGCCTTTGTGGTACGGGTCCTCACAACAAACTTTTTATAGTTCCGTAGCTTGGGAACCGGTGCAGAAAAGAAGGTTGCTTCCAGAGAGCGGGCTCCCAGGACTACCAATCAAAAGATGTTCCAGCTTTCCTTCCTTAACTAATTTTCTGTGGTAAGAAAAAAAGGTGGAAGCAGCGGTGCTAAGACAGGGGAGGGGTATATACATCCCATAACACTCCGTGAATGAGGCAGGGCAACTGCATAATGGAAGCCTAGTCTGGAAGCCCCCAAAGCGACTGCATAGCCCAAAGAAGGTAGATGAGTCAAGGTGGGACATGAACTGGGCCCAGCTCCTTCGCCACAGAACCGTGCCTGGGTCCCCGTCGCCTTCCGTTCCTAGCAGCAGAGAAGCCAGTCTCTCAATTCAGTTGCCACAACCCTCATCAGACATACCAAAGCCAAAGTTTGCTCATAAATAACATTGTCTACCACAGCCCTAAGCCTCAGCCCAATCCAGGACTGACTGACTGGTTTCTCGGTGATGAGAAGGCACTTGGCACATGGTCAGAAGCTCTCTCTAAATTACTCCTCCTCCTAAATGTCAGGCCTAAAAGCCAGGATTTGGAAGTCACTCTGGGATCGAATCAGAGCTCAAACTGAGCCCTGTCCTTTTCAGCTTACTGAAACGCAGCGGTTGCTTCATTCCTGGCACCCACTTCACCAGGAAGATTTATGCCCAGCCGCCAGATTTCAAACACCCCCAAAGCGGCGTATAAACCAGGAATTTAGATCATTTTCATCAGCCAGGTTCTTATTTTTTGTGTGAAGAAGTTGTACAAAGCAGCTGGAACCATAAATCAATAAATTGCTTGTTGGATGCAACCACCAACGGAGTCCGGGGCCACCTACAAGACTAATCACATTTACCGGTAGTTGTTGCATGAGCTTCCTTGGGTTAGATTCCACTTTTCATTTATTTATTTTTTTTATTTATTTTTTACTTTTATTTATCTGTTAAATTTCTTTTTTTTTTTTTATTAAAATATTTTTTATTTAAATTTTTAAACAATACCAAAAAAATAACACACACATATAACTAATATAGTGCTCCCATCACCATGGGACCAAATAATACAATGACTCTATATTTGTTCATTATTCCAAAAATACAACCTATCTTGACAGGGTAAACTCCCTTTCCCCCTTTTTAACACATATTCCAGAAATAAACCCCAAATATCCTTGAAAATATTTTTCTTTAATTCCACTTTTTCAGATGCATGAAGTGTTATCCGCAGCAGGCAGGTCAGAGCACGTGCAAACGGTGAGGCCAGAATGCCATGAAACGCAAGGGCTAGCCATAGGTCCCCATCTTCATGCAGAGCCCAAATGCAAGCAAAACACAGATACCCTCCCTCCATTCCCAACAGCAGCCATTGGCAATATCATATTTCTTGCTGTGTTCACTGAACGCCTGAGGAAGGACAGTTACTTTGATGCCCTCATCACGATAGAGTCCACGTTCAATAGAAACAAATTTGCTACCAAATTCCAGTGTGGCCGCCTCATGCTGGAGCCTATCTTTGAAGTCTGTTTGTCAAAGCATGCAGTTTTGACACTCACAGCAAGAGTGTTCTGGGGAAGTACGTAAGTAGTTGAGCACAAAGGGAGCAAAATTATCAAGCGGGGGGGGGGGGGGAGCTGGCAGAACCACAGGGCCCCAAAGCAACACACCAAACAAGCCACACAATAATCCAGGTTTCTCTCTCTCTCTCTCTCAAACACACACACACACACAGGGAAATTGTCTCTGGCAAAGGTCCCGTTGCGTTCCTTGTCTTCAAGTGCCCAAGTTTCTCTGTACAGCCTGCTCTGAGAACACAGTGTGAGGTTCTACAGGATGCAGAGAAACAATGCTCAAGGGGCATGTCGGAAGAATAATTACCTGGCCAGAGGTCAACTCTCTTCCAGAAATCCTGCAGGGACCCATTAATGGTCCAACTCTGGGCCAGCACAGATGCAGATTTAAACGCAACAGGAGCAGAAGTGGAGCACAGGGCAAGTCGGGCTGAGTTAAGAAGCGTTATGATCCCCCACCCCCACCCCGCCACCGCCATGGGCTCTTGAGGCAGCAACCTCAGGAAGTGTGGGGCAGAAGACAGTTACGGAGTACCTTTAATTTTTAGAAGGCACCAAAGTTGAAATAAAAGTGCCAGCCGGCTGACCACCAGTGGACCTGGCCCACTCCCGTGCCACAGCTGCTCCTGTGCTGCAGGATGGGAAAGGTTATATGAGCAGCAAGCGGGGGGGGGGGGTGCCTCCAAGCTTGTCATTAATTCCAAACAGTTGCTCCACCACTTGAGCTGCGCAGGAGTTTGGATTCCCCAACACCAGCTGCAGAAAGTGTGTGGAGACAGAAAAAGACATTTATGGCGGACACTGCCCCAACGCTCTCTCTCTCTCTCTCTCTCTCTCTCCCTCTTCAGTTTTAAGTGAACTGAGTGGCTCTTATGTGCAGCAGGCATTGCAGCGTTTCTCCAGAATGCCCTAAATCTGGGTAGCTGGCAAATAAAAATTATGTGTAAGAATCAGGAAATGTAGCCCTTTCTTCTGGAATTAACTCCAGCAAGCTGGAAGCGACAGCACGACAGGGAAAAACACGAGAACAGTAGATGGAGAGGCAAATGACGGCCGTTGGCACTGTGCTAAACCAAACACAAAGTTCACCTTTGCTACACAAAACATCACAATCAGCTGAGAGTCAGGCCAAAGAAAAATGCTTAACAGCCAGGGTTTCATTTAGGCTGGGACTTGGTCCTGAATCCCATTTTAACCATAGCAGATCAGTCCTGAAACACAAAGAATCATGAGGAGGCAAGAACATGTGCAGAACAGCTTCCCATAAGATGTTTGGGATTCAGGATCAGGGCGTTTAAGTCTAAGAAAATAGCAGCTAGCGCTACCCCTAATCCATAATTGTTATAATAAACAGCAGCTTCAACCGGATGCCTGTCACTTCAAAATGACTACTGACCACTCCAAAAAACTTGTTCCCAGCCCAGTTAGATTTGTTCCATCACAGCTTCAAAAACAAGTCTGCAAAGTAACTGGCCCATTTTTAAAAAGAGAACTGGTCCACTTAGCCATGTGCATAGATTTCATAGATCATACAGTTGGAAGGGGCCTACAAGGCCATCGAGTCCAACCCCCTGCTCAATGCAAGAAACTAGAGGAGGGGTCTCCCATCCAAGTAATAACCAGGCCTGACCCTGCTTAGCTTTCCACACTCAGACAAGCTGTGGCACAGTGCCAGCCTGCAAGCGTAAAAGAACCAACTTCGCTTACAAAAACATTCCCAGCCTGGTCACCCAAAGGCAGTGCTTAAATGGCCAGAGGTGACGGGGTAAGTGGCTACTTACAAGCCTGGTTGAAGCACTACCGGGTCAAAGTTAGGTTCTGTACAAAACACCAAGGCAGCAACACCGCCCCTCTTCAGAAATCTCGCCAACTCAAAACGTTGCTTGTTCAGAGGTCCCCAGGGGATTCCGCAGTCCACCTCATTTACTCCAACAGGGAGCAGGACAGGAGGAGAGCCCACGCTGAGCCAGGCCCAGGAGAGATCTGGAGCCCTGCTGGAGGCCACCGAGGCCAGCAGGAAACATAGAGAAAAGTAGGCCAATGCATGTTAACTAATGAGACCCCCTGACAAGCCAGTGGAGGAGGAGGGCTCTTTTCCTCACCAGCACAAAGCAGCAAGCCGTGGAACACCGCGCCCTTCCCCGTGCAAGCCAAGCCCTTGCCCGTAAGAGGAACACAGCCTGGCAGCAGCTCTCCATACCACCTCCAGACATGCACACCGTGGAGATGCCACCAGGGACTGAACCGGGGACCTTCTGCACACAAAGCAAGTGCTCTGTCGCGGAGCTACAGCCATTTCCAGCAGCCCTCCAAATGCCTGCATCTCCCCTTTCCAGATGAGTGCCACTCCTGCCCTTTCTGCTGCTCAGAGGGGGCTGACAGCTCAGCCCTAGCAACCTACAGTAATACCTTGGATTGCAAGTAACTTGGTTTGAGAGCGTTTTGCAAGACAAGCAAAATTTTTAATATTTATTTAATTTTTTTTTACTTGATATACAAGCGACGTCCTGCAATACAAGTACTGTAGTACAGCTTAAATTAAAAATCTCTGTACAAATTTTTTGGGGGGGATTTCGTTTTGATATAAGAGTGTTTTGGATTACAAGCACCTTTCCGGAACGAATTATGCTCTCAATCCAAGGCATGGCTGTATTCCCTTGCAATGCTGCGCAGGCATACAACTGTGCACACAAGCACAGGAAACACGGCTGCCCAAGCCTCCCCCTGCGGCCGTGGGCGCACGGGGAAGGCAGCAACCCCAGAGTGGCCGGGCACGTTTTGAGTCACAGCAACCTCCACAATCTACAGAAAACCTCTCCCACCACAACGAAGTGAAAACTTGCGAGTCTCCTCCCCACCTCCGCTAGCCATCTCCTTTGCTGGATCAGAACTTCAAATATGACAACATTCATGGTGCCATTTTGGCACAGTGAAGCCGCCTCCTTTTCAGCTGGTAGAGCGACCAACCCTGAGAATGCTCTCGCCGTCCCCAGCACTTTACGGACCACCAAGTCATAGAAATATTTGGAAAATATGTTGAGCCAGGATGTGCCAAGCCACAATTTAGCACATGCCCGTAATTCACCACACACACACACACACACACACACACACCAGGCAATTTGTGGTGAATTGAGCAAGCTTTGCCCATCTGCCACCTGCTGCAGGAGGCCAGGGATAACTTGATCCAATATCCATCCTCACATTTCCTCCCGACCTTCGGGGAAGGAGTTGGGGGAACCGGGGCTAGGAGTCGAGGAGGGACTGACCGAAGTAGAAAGGAATGTCCCTGTCCCTCATGTCTCCAGGACAGAAGGATCATGTTTAGCGGAACGGTACCAACTGCTCCCTCCTGTCCGCAATGCCTGGTTCATATACAAGAGCTTTATGTGCCCCAAGAGCTCACAGCAGAGACACTGTGAAACCTCCCTGCAAATTGGAACCCAGCAGGGGCCGGAGATTCAGATGGTACTGAAAAAAAGCAGCTTTGGTTATTTTACGAGACCCTCTCAAGACTCCAGTCAGTCTCTTCCCAGGGGATGCCTTCCTTCCTTCTTCCCTCAGCGCCCGCCCCTGCTGAACTGGCCAAAGAATGACAACAATGCAGCCTCTTCCCAAAAAGCTGATTAGCTACATAAAAGAGCAAATCCTTTCTAGGTCCTTTCTATCCTATAAAGCAGTCAGCACTGGCGAGAGCGTCGTGTTTAAATTCTGACTCACGCCTGAGACTTGGTGGGAGCGATGGGCACAGGAAACAAGGTACGTCCGCAAGGCCACGGTGGGGGGGGGGGAGGCTTCTGCCAACAATTGCTTGACGAACCAGAGATTGCTTTGCCACCTTAAAACAAGGCAGAACAGCGGCGGACACTTCCGGAGCAGAACAGGTGACCTGATGCCGGCAGAGGTCGGAAAGGGAAGGGTAAGCTCCTCTTTCTCCTGGCTCTAGCCGGAGACAGACAATCATTTTTCAGAGTGTTATAGGGGGCTTGAAGAGAAATCAGTGCTGCTCATGAGGCACACACTCGTCCCATTCTCACCATGGTCAAGAGGTCTTCATGGTGCTTCAAAAGCCTGCAAAACCTGTTTGACCAACAGCATTAGTGGGACAAAAGAAATACGGGTGCACAGGCTGGCAAGCTAAGCCTCTCTCAAATCACCTTCAACGGGTTTTAAGGCTGTTGTCCCTTTGTCAACGGACTCTCTCCTATCCCAGGCATTTGCCCTCACGAGCCCCTTGCTTGCTGTCTCCTGAAAGAGAAATCCTGAGACCGGAGGCAGAGCTGGGCCAGTCGCTTTCCACGTGTGGAAGAGAAGGGGAAGGGGAGAGATGGTGCCTACCTTTCAGGTTGTTGAGTCCATCCAGGAATTTCCGGTACTTCTCGGTATTCATTTGCCTGCTGGTGTGCTGGAAGGAGTTGTGAGCATGGCCTGAAGGGGTGGGAAATGGATACCCAAATCCACACAGGCGACCGGGAGCGTCCCCAGCCAGTCTCCCGCCCTGCTCCGAATTCACGAGCCGCCACACAAAAAGTGCACTTTGGTCACTCTTTCAGCGGTGATGTCACCAGCACAGCCGCCCTGCCTCACGGCCCTTTGTGCTTCCTTATTTGATGAAGTGTGCATTAAAAAAACCTCACTGGGTGTCCGCCAGCCCCTTCCCACACACACCTCCCCCTTCTTTATGCAAACTAGCAGTGACACTGTAGAAAGGCCCCATCTGGGCGCACATCGGAGGTGTAGGGTTCCACACACGCACGCACGCACGCCCCAACCCTACGTGACCAAGCCACATCTCAAGAGGCAGAGAACTGCGACAGGCAGCAGGGCCCTTGGATTTCAGGGGGAACAGACCCAGCTGGAAAGAATATGCACAAATGCGGGGGGGGGGGGGCAGGGAAGACCCACCCAAACATACATTGTATTTTAAAGAAGTTTTTCAGAAGTCCCAAACAGCAAGGTGCTGTTTTGCATAACACACACTTCTGGATATTCCAAATGTCAAAGAAAGGAAGAAAAATGGAGTATCACCATAGCGCTTGGTTTTTATGTCATTCATTTCAGTGCTCAGCAGTTCTTATGGCAACACTGAAGGAAGTGCTATTATGGCTGTATTGCAAGGTTCCATGGACTTTGAAGAAGCCTGAGTGCAAGCCCCCCTTCTTCCCACCCCATTCCTTTTTCCTTGCGTGTCGTGTCTTTTTAGATTGTAAGCCTGCGGGCAGGGACTGTCTTGTTAATTGTTGTAAACCGCCCAGAGAGCTTCGGCTATTGGGCGGTATAAAAATGAAATAAATAAATAAGGTGAAAGGGAGAAACGTGCTAAGCGAAAAGCACGTCAAATGAATCCTTTACAGGACCATCTTCCATCTGGTAACCTGTGTCCTCGCTGTGGGAAGCTGTGCGGATCTAGAATTGGCCTCCACAGTCACTTACGGACCCATCGCTAGAGTCTACACAATTTTCTTTAGAATTTCCTCCTTTTTATAATGTTCTTTTTGTAATTTTATCCTGGAAGACAATCTTACTCGGTCACGAGTGATCGCCTACTACTACTGCAGGGGTAGGTAACTTCTGGCCCCCTGGATGTTTTGGCCTACAACACCCATCAGCCCTAAGCAGCATAGCCAATGCAGGGCCCCAGGTTGCCCACCGCCGCTGCACTGCAAGGACGTGAGGCCGAGAAGCGGCTGGCCTTGAGGCTACCTCGTGAGCTCATAGCGACAGCCGGAGCGGAATCAGATTTTTCCTGGCCTGCGCTTTTCCCCACGTCCCAAAGGGGAAACGTTTGCTAATTTACTTTGTGCTCTGACTAGGCTGCTTCCAGACAGGTGGCCCCAAGAGATCCTTGCTCTTCTGCTCTAAGCTACAAGGGGAATTGCAGCTGACTTTTTCCACTTTGTCCGGGGATATTGTGCACTCCCAGAGGAGGCTTTTGTTGTGCAACCTCCCCTGCCTCACTTACAGAATTTTATAGGGGATCCAGATGAAGTCCTCCATTTGTAACCCTCCTGGGTTTCCCCACCGCTTCTTCCATCTTTTTTCTTACAAAAAAAATCAGTTAAAGGGGGAAAGATGGAATAGCTGCAGGGTGTCTTTAACTGCTAGTGCTGGAAGCCCTCTGTCTGGAACAGTGTTCTCCAACCTTGGGTCCCCAGATGTTTTTGGCCTACAACTCCCAGCATGCCCCAGCCAGCAACGCGTTGCTGGCTGGGGCATGCTGGGAGTTGTAGGCCAAAACATCTGGGGACCCAAGGTTGGAGAACACTGGTCTGGAGGCACCCATTGCACATCTTCCACAGCAGTCTTCTCCGTGGTCACTGTGCAGCGATTCCAAACTTTTTTTTCCCTGAGTGGATTTTCTCTGCTAATCCCCCCCCCCGACACACACACACACACACACAGAGAAATAGGGGTGGGAAACATGGGAAGTAGAAGACGTCGTCATCTGGATCCCCCATAAAATTCCATGGATGAGGCAGGGCGATGGTGTGAGAAACCTCTCACCGGGAAGCACCCTTAATGAAGGAGTGTTGTAGCGCTATGCTCCATATAGGGGAAACCCTTCCCCGTCACCGCCATTTTAGCAGGGTGGTTCATGGTGATGAGAAAGAGGTTTTTAGTGATTTTTTAAAAAAATAATAGCATTATAGGTGTACAATGCTATACACTTATGCTAATTTTTTAAAATGATGCAACCCACCCACCCACCTCCTACGCACACACATTTCCAGTCACCACCATTAACCACCTTGGATTTTCTAAAAATCATTTTTCAAATGTATATATTGTATTATGGCATTACAGGGGTATAGCGCTATAACTCTCTTTCATTTAAGTAGTATTCTGCTATTACTTTAATACGTATCTTTAAAAGGATATTGCTGCACTACTTAAAAGATTCAATAAAAAACACATGGGTGATGAAAACGGTGCCCGCTGCAAAGGTTATAATGAATGGGTGCTCAGCCACGATGACACTGACCACATCAAAACCACGCCTCTTTTAAAAAGTGGAAGAGGCGCACAGAGGGCACCTGCTACACCTGTGGAGATTGTGTTACTCTTCTGGCCGTCTCAAAAAAAGTCAGACTTTCTCCAGTAAGAACAAAGACAGAAGCAGTCCTGGGAAAACACGGGAGGATTACAAAGGGATGACAACACCTTGGTGAATCAATACAATTTATGTCCAGTTGCTCATTTTGCAAGAACTTGCAGCCACCCAGAAATCCCACAGCATCTGTGAAGAATTCTCACATCATAGAATCATGGAAAAGTAGAGTTGGAAGGGGCCCACAAGGCCATCGAGTCCAACCCCCTGCTCAATGCAGGAATCCTGGTCAAAGCATCCCTGACAGATGGCTGTCCAGCCGCATCTTGAATGCCCCCAGAGTGGGAGAGCCCACCACCTCCCTAGGTAGTTGGTTCCATTGTCTTATTGCTCTGACAGTCAGGAAATTTTTCCTGATGTTTAGGTGGAATCTGGCTTCCTGTAACTTGAGCCCATAATTCCATGTCCTGCAAACTGGGATGACTGAGAAGAGATCCTGGCCCTCCTCTGTGTGACAACCCTTCAAGTACTGGAAGAGTGCTATCATATCTCCCCTCAGTCTCCTCTTCTGAAGCCCTTAAATGTCAAGCTTGAGCCCTTGAACTTATGAAGATATGCTCTGGTGCTTGTATTATATTTTGATATTATATTAGCTGCCCTGGATGTGTTCTATAACATAAAGGCAGAAAACAAATATTTTTAAAAATCCCTATCCAGTGTGAGTGTCTCTGACAATATGCAAAGAGCACACATATCTTGCCACTGAGCAATGATAGATTCATAGATATAGAGTTGGAAGGAGCCTACAAGGCCATCGAGTCCAACCCCCTGCTCAATGCAGGAAACTAGAGGAGGGGTCTCCCATCCAAGTAATAAGCAGGCCTGACCCTGCTTAGCTTTCCACACTCAGACAAGCTGAGCCAGATGGAGTATTCATGCCTATACAAAAAGCATACACGGTGCAATGGGGCTGGGGTGTTTAAAATTTAAACTTTAAATCATATTCATCTTGATGAACAGCAAACAGGCCCAGATCGATGACCCCACTTTCAAAGCTCTCGTCTTTCTAAGGAGGCCCACAAAAGCAGAAGGGCACAGCAGCGCCCGACACACAATGATCACCGTATCAGTTTCCTTGACTGCAAGACTAGCCTCGGACACCAGTTGCTGCTCCCTGTCTGTGCAACAGCTGCTTGCCTAGGAATCCAAGAGGCACAATTGCTCCTCCGGTGCCCGAAGACTGCACTGCTTAAAAAGCAGGTGCTGGTCAATGGAAGCCATTCTTCAGTACTTGACAACTCCTGCCCAAGCCGAACACGCACGCGTGCGCGCACACGCACACACACAATCACCATCAACTGGGTTGCAGTATTGGGTGCCATACGAGTACTTCCATTCTCTCTCCTTAGGAATAGCAGAAGGACTTTGTGGATGCTCAGAGCCTGATAGATCACCATGCTGGTGGGATTGGGAAGGTGCTTTAGAGCCGTGTTCTCCAACCCTTGGGTCCCCAGATGTTTTTGGCCTACAACTCCCAGCATGTCCCAGCCAGCATAGCTGGCTGGCTAATAGAAGGAGAATCGCGGTAATTATTACTGTATCCACAAAAGTGCCAACGCCGCCGTGATTAAACTTACTTTTACATATTTATAATTAAACCTTATTTTTAACAGAGTTAGTAGAAGCCTTTCCCTTGTTTTTTCTTTTTCTTTTTGAAGTGGCTTAGGCCTTCCTCGTTTATTCTTTTGAGGAGGCCACCACCTGAGAATCCCTTCATTTTTTCTTTTGGTTTTTCTTCCCAGGTGGCTTGAGCCTTTTTCTATGTATCCCTTGGAGAGGCTTCCAATGTGCTGATTACTCCACATCCAACAAGAAACCGGTTTGCCCCTGTTGTTTCATTCATTATCCTTATCAAGGAATTCTTACGGACTATCAGTCAGGTGATCACTCCTGACCGAGTAAGATTGTCTTCCAGGATAAAAAAAAAAAAAAGAAAATTTACAAAAAGGAGATTTTAAAAGAAGGAAAATTCTAAAGAAAATTGTGTAGACTCTAGCGATGGGTCCGTAAGTGACTGTGGAGGCCAATTCTAGATCCACACAGCTTCCCACAGTGAGGACACAGGTTACCAGATGGAAGATGGTCCTGTAAAGGATTTATTTGACGTGCTTTTCGCTTAGCACGTTTCTCCCTTTCACCTTGCACTCAAGCTTCTTCAAAATCCATAGAACCTTTGTGAAAGGCCAACCTCCAGTTAGATCGTTCATGGGCCAGAGCTTCCCAGTTTTTGATGTTTATATTGCATTTTTTAAGATTAGCCTTAAGCAGGGCTTTTTTTCTGGTGGAACTCACAGGAACTGAGTTCCAGCACCTTTTCTTCTATTAATTTCATTACAATTTAATCACCATCTACTCCCAAGGAAACATAATCCAAGAGTTCCGGTACCTTTTTCTCCAGAAAAAAAGCACTGGCCTTAAGAACATCTTTAAACCTCTTATATTGACCACCGATATTCCGCTTTCCATCCTTGAGTTGGGAATAAAGTAACTGCTTTGGGAGACAGCAGTCAGGCATTCGAACAACATGACCGGTCCACTGAAGTTGGCGTTGAAGGATCATTTTTTCAATGCTAGTAGTCTTTGCTTCTTCCAGTACACTGACATTTGTTCGCCTATTTTCCCAAGTAATTCGCAGGATTTTCCGGAGGCAACGTTGATGAAATCTTTCAAGGAGTTGGAGGTGACGTTTATAGATAGTCCATGTTTCGCAGGCATACAATAAAGTTGGTAATACAATGGCTTCATAAACCAGTGTTTTGGTCTTCTTACAAATATCCCGATCCTCGAACACTCTATGTTTCATTCGAGAAAACGCGGCACTTGCGGAGCTCAGGCGATGCTGGATTTCACTGTCGATGTTAGCTGTAACAGAAAGATAGCTGCCAAGATAGAGAAAATGATCGACATTTTCCAGTATTGTCCTGCCAAGCTGGATAGATGGCATCACCAAAGGATTGGCTTGCACTTGCTGATGAAGCACTTTGGTTTTTTTGAGAGACCAAGTTTTCCGTATGCTTCTGCAAAAGCATTTAGGATAGTTTGGAGATCATCCTCTGAATGTGCGGAGACCACATTATCATCAGCATACTGAAGTTCCACAATGGAGGTTGTAATTACCTTACTTTTTGCTTTCAGCCTGCTGAGATTAAAAAGCTTTCCATCTGTTCGATATATAATTCCCACACCGGCGGGAAGTTTCCCCTCGACAAGATGTAAAATCATGGCGATGAAAATGGCAAATAATGTTGGGGCGATAACACATCCCTGTTTAACACCTGATCCCACTTTAAATGGAGCACCATGAGAGCCGTTGTTGTCCAAGACCGTAGCCGTCATGTTGTCATGGAGAAGTCGCAAGATATTCACAAATTTATTGGGGCATCCAATTTTCATAAGGATAGTCCAGAGAGCTGTTCGGTCTACAGTATCAAAGGCCTTAGCAAGATCAATAAATGCCATATAAAGGGGTTGATTTTGCTCCCGGCATTTTTCTTGGAGCTGACGTACAGTAAAAATCATGTCTACTGTCCCTCTAGAGGGGCGGAAACCATATTGAGTTTTAGGGAGGATCTCTTCTGAAATAGATAGAAGACGGTTTGCGAGAATCCTGGCAAATATTTTACCTGCGGTAGCTAAGAGAGAAATGCCCCGATAATTTCCACAGTCTGTTCTATCACTTTTCTTAAAGAGGGTGATAATTATGGCATCCCTGAAGTCTTCTGGGATCTCTTCTCTTATCCAGATTTTTTCGATGAGTTTATGAAGATGTTGTACAAGTTCGGGGGCCCCTTCTTTAAAGATTTCAGCAGGAATCCCATCTGGTCCACTAGCTTTGTTATTCTTCATTTGATTAATGGCTTTTTTTACTTCATCCAAAGTGGGGAGTATTGCAAGTTCCTCTCTAATTTGTTTTTGCGGGATTTGCGAAAAAATCTCATTATCCACCTTAGATTTACGATTTAAAAGGTCATAATAATGCTCTTTCCAACGCAGTACAATAGACTCTTTGTCTTTTAAGAGTTTGGTGCCATCTTTTGATTGTAAAGGGTTTGTACCATTGGTTTTTGGTCCATAAATGGCCCTTGTGGCCTTAAAAAGCCCCGTGCCTCATGAGATTCTGCAAGTTGTTGAATTTCTTCAGCTTTCTTTTTCCACCAGGCGTTCTTAAGTTCTCTTGTTCTTCTTTGGACCTCAGCCTTTGCACTAGCGTAGATTTTTTTCTTGGCAGCGCAGTTAATATCATTTTGCCATATTTGGAAGGCTTTCCTTTTTTGGTCAATTACGGTATATATTTAATCTCATTATCATTTTCATCAAACCAATCCTGATGTTTCTTAGTTTCATATCCAATAGTTTGTTCACAAGCTGCAGTAATGGAGGTTTTCAGCTTAGACCAATGGTCCTCAATGTTGTCAGGAGGTTCCATAGGTAGATGTTCCTTAAGAAGTGATTGAAGACGAGTTTGCTTAATAGGATCTTGAAGGGCGTGGATGTTCATTTTACGCCTTGGTTTCCTTCCTTGAAGCCTACGTTGGGGAGCAATGTTGATAACCATAGTGGACCGGATTAGTCGGTGGTCTGTCCAGCAGTCGTCGGCACTCACCATGGCCCTAGCTACATATTTCTACAGTGTTACAAACCCTTTTCAAAACAAACATCATGCAATCAACCCTCAAGGTCCCACTTGTTTTACTTACATTCTTACACTTGTACCTTACTGTATCTGTATCATGCTTTTTGTCTCAGTGAGTCCTCTAGTGGCCATACTTTAAATACATGTATTTATACTCTATATACAGCTGAAAACAGCTGTTAACCATTTCATCACTATTCATTAGAGTAAGACATCCAGCAGAATCAATTACCACTCCCTTAGGGCTCTCTCAATGTTCCATTTAATACTATAAGGGTTACTCTGCAAGTCCACCCATTCTTTGCTTGGTGAAGACTTCATGGGTGTGCCCTTCTTCTAATACTCTCTCTGATGACCTAATCATCTCCCTTTATAGTAGCTAGCAACCCATTTTAAAAGTATTAAAAGTATGGCCACTAGAGGACTCACTGAGAGAAAAAGCATGATACAGATACAGTAAGGTACAAGTGCAAGAATGTAAGTAAAACAAGTGGGACCTTGAGGGTTGATTGCATGATGTTTGTTTTGAAAAGGGTTTGTAACACTGTAGAAATATTTTTGTGTTTTGGTGTAGAAACAACACTGATATAGTCCGTAAGAATTCCTTGATAAAGATAATGAACTAAACAAGAGGGGCAAACCGGTTTCTTGTCGGATGTGGAGTAATCAGCACATTGGAAGCCTCTCCAAGGGATACATAGAAAAAGGCTCAAGCCACCTGGGAAGAGAAACCAAAAGAAAAAATGAAGGAATTCTCAGGTGGTGGCCTCCTCAAAAGAATAAACAGAGGAAGGCCTAAGCCACTTCAAAAAGAAAAAGAAAAAACAAGGGAAAGGCTTCTACTAATTCTGTTAAAAAATATAACAAAGTTAGGACTTGGTATGCTAAATCACAAATGAGAATATACATATATTGTGTTACTTGTAATTGCATTATTAAGTCCTCAAACTTGTATGAAATTACTATGGATTTATACTTACAATTATGTTATTTGAAATTCCAGCATTGTCATTGTTTAGTCCTCAAATTTGAATGTTAAATCATTATGGTTTTATACTCGAAATGTTAGTAGTGTTTAAAAATTTCTAAAAAATTAATATAAAATTTTTTTGTAAAAGGTTTAATTATAAATATAGAAAAGTAAGTTTAATCACGGTGGCGTTGGCACTTTTGTGGATACAGCATAGCTGGCTGGGGCATGCTGGGAGTTGTAGGCCAAAAACATCTGGGGATCCAAGGTTGGAGAACACTGCTCTAGAGTGCTTCCTTCCCAACACCAACGCCCCAATTCAAATTGCCCAGTGACCTGAGATGGTTGGAGAGGGCTCACCTTCCCTAGCAGTTTGCAGCTGGGCTCATTTGCCCGGGTCGTCTCTGTAAGCACTCTCCACAGCGCACCAACTTGTGACGTGCTATCATCTGGAGCCAGGCTGGGGCTGTGAAGGATGACGTGATGGTGCTGACGACTGAATGGATGGCTCTGGGATCTGAGAGGAGGGATTAAAAGGCTACCTGGTCCAACCCCAATTCTGTGGCATCCTCGCAACAGTTGCTTCTGAGCATGAGTGGTGGAGACTGGAGCCAAAAACGGTATTGCTGCTTGCTGGTAAGTTTGCTAAACACGCTGGGATTTTTTTCTCTTTACAAGCTTCTCTGCTTTACAGAAGGGCCAGCAAAGCCAGTAAAGCCAGAATGAGATGCGCTACTCCCATGGTGGAGCCTCCCACTGGAATGGCACCATGCTCAACTGCTGCGCCACTGAGGAAAGCTGCCCTTACTCAGGGATTGATTTATTGATCCATAGCAGCAGCAGCAGCAGCAGGAGGGGGGGAGAAACAAATCCATTTTCGCAGAGAGAGAGAGAGAGAGAGAGAGAGAGAGAAAGAGAGCAGATCTGATCTCTCAGGAACAGCCAAGCGGAATGGAGGTCAGAGCGTTTGCTCCAAGCTTGGTGGAACCTGCTGGGAAGGGGGAATTCAACTGTATAGCCCCACTCCAAAGGGCAGACTCAGCCTTTGTCTGAAGTAGGGGAGATATTGGGGGAGGGGGGACTTGCATGAATGCACTGCACTGGCCAGAAGGCTGGTCTAATTAATTTTTATTTGATCCAACCCAAATGTTTCTGGTTTGCCAGTAACAAAATCACTAAACAACCCAGGGACTGGGTTCAGTCAACACGCTAATCCACACTCAGGGGTTGAGTGTGGGTTGCCGTTGAACTGTGGGTTGTTGTTGAAACACAGGTTATCATGTTGTCTGAACCCAGCCAAGATAACAAACCATGGTTTGTTAACCATGAACAAACCATGAAGAGAACCCACGGTTTGTTGATGGGTTGTGAACTGTGGATTGTTCGTGGTTAACAAACCATGGTTTGTTAGTGCAGCTGGGTTCAGACAACACGATCACCCACGGTTCAATGACAATCCACACTGAACCCCTACTCAACCCCTGAGTGTGGGTTATCGTGTTGTCTGAACCCAGTCTTCACCACCAGATATAAAAATACAGTCTATATAAAACCTGTTCCTTGGTTTATGAGATTTTGCCAAGGTGAAACCCATCGAAACCCATCACCTTCTACGAAGTCAGCCCGATGGTCTATCTAGCCCAGTATTGTCTGGCAGTGGCTCTCCAGGGCTTCTGGCAAGATTTTTCCCCAGCCCTACCTGGAGATCACAGGGGTTGAACCTGGGACTCTCGGCCTGCATAGCTCAGGTGCCCTACACTGAGCTATGGCCCTTCCTGGACAGGCGGGGCAGGATTTCCTGAGCTCTCGGGGAGGGGTCCAGCAGCTCACTTAGTTCGGTGACTCCCTCCACAAATAGAAAACAAATCAACTATGCAAGCTCAGGATATCTGCTTATTTGCCATAATTTAGACAAACTGCAGAATCCAGGTAGAACTTGGGCTACCTGGGGCACAGGCTGAATACAAATGCACCACGGTCCTGGGCTTATATGGAATTGGTATGATGTCCAAAAGGCCAGAGGAAGCCGGCCAGTGCAGCTGGTTCCCGTCAGCCACTCCCACTCGGCAGGCGAGCAGCTGTGGCTCCTCAGCTGTGGCTCTACAGCCTGAAACATCTGGACTTAGAAAATGGGAGTTCAAATCCAGCCTCAGCAGCAAACCACCAGCAAATCACCAGCACTGGGATTCCTCAAATGCAAAATGGGGAACGGTATGGATGGACTCCAGAGCTTTTGCAAGGGTGAGCAATAAATTGTTTTTCACTTGTTCTGACCCTTCGCAGCAGGGTGCCACTAAATGGCCAATGAACCAATGTCACCCCGCTACGACTAAAATGCCTCCTACCCTTTCCTCTTAGAAGGATTTTGTTTGCCATTTGTGTCATTTTAAGCATTTGATCGTGCTTAGTTTCAGTGTAACAATGCAGAAAAGAAAAGCAACCAAGGCCAAGTCGGAGGACGGCAGACAACAAGGCCGGACAACACAAGTTTGAACAGGCAGACAAACTTCTTTTTAAGGTCTCCAATGATCCACGAAGCCTTGCATGGGGGAGCCAGTGTGGTTCTATGGGCAGTGAGGTGGGCTGGGACCTCAGAGGCCTGGCCTCAAGTTCCTCCTCCGTCATTAACTCACTGAATTTCACCTTGCCATCCGTAAAATGGGAAGGATGCTGGCCTGCGCTGCGAGGGCAAATGCAACTAAGACTGGTAAATACTTGGCTAATTGGAAAGCGCTATGGAAATGATAGAGCAGGAAGTAGATGAGCACTCTCCATGGCCAACCAGCATCTCTCTCCCCTCAGCATCTCTGAAGAGGGTCCGGATTCTAAAGCCACCTCCCAACTCTCCTCAGAAGCCAGAGTGAGAGTGTAGCTGGCCTCCCAAGAGAAAAACAGGCTGGTGGAAGTCCAAGTTTATTGTATTGAAGTGAGACGGGTCTCCCCTCCCCCCTGCTTTTCCTGGACCCCAAATAAAGAGAGATTAGGAAAAAAAAACACCCACTCCTTGGCAAGTGAGGGAAGTAGATGGCTGCTTGAGCAGCACCACCATTATTGGCCCAGGGAGGAGGTGATTTTGGCACCGCTGTGGCTTTTATCAACGACCCAAACCACGGCCATCGTACAGTGCCCTCGGCTCACTTTTCTCCCAGACTAACTATCGACTGTTTTAGGCCTGTGCCCACCACAGGACAATAAAAAGCAACTTGAAACTTTTCAGCATGTCTTTGTGTCTTTGCCTCACTTCCCTTGCTCACAAACAGCTGAT
Organism: Shinisaurus crocodilurus; assembly: GCA_021292165.1. Taxonomy (NCBI): domain Eukaryota; kingdom Metazoa; phylum Chordata; class Lepidosauria; order Squamata; family Shinisauridae; genus Shinisaurus; species Shinisaurus crocodilurus. Next base: position 37,184,298 of record CM037885.1, read on the forward strand.
TGTGAGGAGGAAAAGTAGGTCAGGGCTGGCAGAACCGCTGCCAGGTTGGGATCAGACACAGCCCTGCTGAGCACCCGCAGATTGCAAGGAAAACAGAATGCGGGCCCAGGCAAGCGGAAAGGGACAAGGCAAAGGCAGCTTCCGTGCACGGAACACTCCTTTCCAGAACAGGGAATGCCGTGGGAAGTGGGGGGGGGGGAGAAGGCCCTCTGCACATGTTCTGTGATATTCTCTTCTCCTGTGTTACCATTTAACAGGCAGGCTGGGCAGGCTCAACTTACACCAAAATGCAACTCCTTCAGTGTCATGGCTCAGTTCCAGAAAGCGCGAAGGCTGATACAGCTATCCCTCTGGAAATTATTACAGTAAAGAATAAAATGCCTCTGAGGACATGCAGAGAAGCTTAGCTTCACAGCTGAGCATCCACCATCCATCTTCAACCTATGTACAGGTTCAGAACATATGAATCAATAAGCATCTCAGCTCCTTTTTTCATTTCCCTTTTTAAAGCCAAGGTAGTAGTCCTCATGACTCTACGTTAACACCTTGAAATCATGGGTTAAAACACATAGATAAGAAGGATACCTCTCTGCTCTGTCCAGTTCTCCCACCCAATCATCATGCAATAGGGCTTCAAGGCTGTTCAGAGATGCACTGCTTGAGACAGATGGCCTTTTCCTGAATCCAAGAGGAATGAAAACTGCCCGAGGGGAGGGGGCTTCCACACTAGGGGGCATCACCATGCTTCATTCACACACTTTTAGTGGGGCATCCCCATGATGACATAGTAATCCAATCATTAGCAGCCTATATTTTCCTTGTGGTTCTTCTGCTATGCTGGCTGGGGCATGCTGGGAGTTGTATGCCTTTCTTCTGTCTAAACACGCATAAGACTGGACCCTAAGCCTGACCGCAGAGCCTGTCTCCCTTGTTTTGGGATACAATTATTGTCTGAAAAGCGGGATAAAAATGCAGTAAATAGATAAATCATAAATAAATGAGATGTCTTGGGCTGGCCTCAAAGCAGGGAGTGAGGCATCTCGGTTCCCAGGCACAAAGGTTCCCTGAGCATCATCTCCAAAAGAAAACCAAGCGTGGCCGCAGGTACAGCGAGCCTCCCCGCGCTCGCTCCTGCACGCCACCCAGCTGAAGTCATAAAAGCCACCTGGCACTCTTGCCATCTACAGATGCACTTCTGCCACATCTGGGTCGTTTGCTCCCGCCCAGCTGTGAAGCGGTTAACACGCTCCCCTGCTAGGTCCCGCCTCCCAGCTGAACGTGCCTGGAATTCCAGGGGGGGGGGGAGAGCGCAAAATTGCTCCAGCTGGCTTGGGAACCCCAGGGCTGCCTGCCACAGACAGGATGTTGCCTCAGCAGCGGGCATCTCTTCAAGGCTGGAAGGGAAGCGAGCTTGCTCACAGCTTCTGAGAGAGCTACCCCAAGCTCAGCTGTCCCCTGGCTCTTGGTTGGAATCCCAAGGATCTCCCATCCCCAGCAGCAAATGACTCTCCTCAGCAAGATTCAAGACCATCTGAAACAGCTGAGGGCGGATGAGGCAGCCATTCCTTGGCCAGACAGAGCCGCTAGCCGGCCCTGAACGAGGGGGGGAAAGGCCCCACACAGCCAGCCTCAAATGCACCATCTCTTGCCAGGCGGAAGGCGGTTGCAGCCCCGCGCCCATGTATCCTCCGCTGCAGACACAGGCTGCGGCCAAACCTGCTGCGCTGTGCTGGCTTCAAGGCCAAGGCGCCCCAAGGACTGCCCGCCTGCAGCGGGTGCCAGGAGAAGCAGAACTTGTGAAAGGCCGTCACGCCCATGAATGCAGCAGGGCGGGGCGGTGGGGGGGGGGGGAGATTCCCAAGCGGTAAGTACATAAATCAATCAAACGAAAGTTAAAACAATTTTTAACATGTTAAAAAACAGAGTTTAAAAGAGTGGGCAAAAAAAAAGAAGCAGCAGCAGTCAGCAGAAATAAAACAAGTGCAAGAAAGCATAAACACGATCAGAAGAGAGAAAAGAGATTTAAGAGCCTGGGAAAACAAAAAAGGCCATCCATCCCCTGGCTGTAAAATGACAGGGAAGTCGGTGCCCTGCAGCCCGCTCTGCAGAAAGCGTTGCACGGCTGGGGCACCACCACCGTCAAGGCCCTTTCTCCAGTAGTCACATGCTGCGCCTCAGAGGGCAAGGAACCTGTAGGAAGGCCTCTGCCGAAGGTCTTTGTCTCCAGGCAGGCACATGTGGAGACAAGCGATCCTTCAGGTAATGGAAGGCACAATCCTATGCATGTTTAGACAGAAAAAAAGGCCTACAGCTCCCAGCATGCCTGAGCCAGCATGGCTGGCTGGGGCATGCTGGGAGCTGTAGGCCTTTTTTCTGTCTAAACACGCATAGGATTGCGCCCTGAAGTGCTTTAAAATGTACATATTACCCCACAGACATTACATTCCCCCAAGAGGCTCTGCCATGGGGTAAATATGATTGCCAACACAAACCATGATGATAAAACAAAAAAAGCAGCAGCACCGTTAAAACCATCAAGTTAACAACAACAACCACAGCTACAGCCACCCATACATTAAAAGCTACTCTGAACATGTGAATGGCCTGGGTGAAGAAAAAGGACTTCACTTGGCATGGAAAGGAGAATTGCCAGCCCAGCATCAGGCAGGCGTCCCTGCAGAGAGCATTCCTGAGATGGGGTGCCACAACTGAGAAGGCCCTGTCTCCAGTCACCACCCATCTACCCTCAGTAGGAAGGGGGCAGCTGGAGAAAGGCCTCTGATGATAAACTGAGCGCACAGGCAGGTCTATAATTAGGTAGCACTTCTTGTGGAGTGTGTGAAATGCTTTGAGACACATGGCCACAGGAATCCACACAACCACCCTGTAGGGCAGGGGTGTCGAATCCAACCTTTTGGGGTTCCCCAAAGGGCAACGCCCACTTCCCCCCCCCCCCGCCCCATTCTAAATGGTTGAAATGCCTCTCCGAAGGCTTAGTGACCCCGGCAGGAAGCGCTTCCAGCTAAGACACCCTCGTGCTCTTTAATTCTGGCTCCCCCCCTTTGGCCCCGCCCACCACTGGAATGCAGCCCCCAACAGCTTCTCCAAAGTTGAATCCAGCCCCTGGGCTGAAAGTGGTCTGACACCCCTGCTGTAAGGTGAACCAGTACTATTATCGCCATCATACAGATGGGAGGCTGAGCGATACGTCACTTCTTGCCCAAGGCCACCAATGAGTTCGTGGCAGAAGTGGAACCTGAACTGGGGACTTCCAGGTTTCGTAGCCACAACACGGCACCAGCTCTACAGAGCCAGCGTCCTGCAGCAGGGAGGGCTCCTTCCTAGAGCCTCAAGGGCAAAGAGAAGCAAGATCCACAACATCAACAGAAACCAGACAAAGCTTTCTTCATGCTCAGCTCCTAAAATCAGCACACCTGGCCACAAGGGAAGGAAGAGGCAAAGAGGACCTTGAGAAAGGAAATGGGGAGGGGGGGGAGAAAAACGTCACAACTGCTCCAGGAAGAAGGCAACACTTAGCCCAGCCATGTCAACAGCCACTTACCTGGTCACCTGTGGCGAGTAAGAATCACCTCCAGGAGACCCAGCAAGGAAGCGTTACCATTCAGCTTCTTTCCTAGCTAAATTTGTCCCTTTTAAGCCTCCACTGTGGTTTGCCCCTGCAATTCAGCCGGATCTTTCTGCCGGCAGCACAACGGGATGTCCTGCTGTGGCTGGATCAGGCTCAGCATTGGGGCCAACTAAGGGGCTGTCCAAAGGGAATTCAATAAACAGGCAAATGGCCAAGCACAGCGGTATCAGTCCGGAATGGGATCAGTTGAATGCAGGAGCGGTCAAGATACAGGCAATGGCCGAAGAAGCACGGTCCTACCAGGCACATAGGTGGTTTCCAGAAGAAAGGTCTGAGGCGCCGCCAAGGGTCAAAACAGGAAAGTAGTCAACCAGAAATGCAGCCCAAAAAGCAGAGTCAAGCAGGAATCCAGAGGTCAGTCACCAGGCAAGGTCAGGGAAACAGGACACTGGAGACGACGTTACGGTGTTGTTCCAGCCATGGATGAACTGAAATGCAAGGCTGACATAGCCAGCTTCCAGAGCCCCACCCAGGGCTCAGCTGCAGATTACAGGCCCTCTGGCAAAAGTCCTACTCGTGAGGAGGGCCTTGCTCGCAAGGAGACCTTTACTCTTGAGAAGTCCGGTTACGATTCTTGAGGTGCGCGCTTCATTCAGGGGCCGACATGCTCGACATGCTCGGGCCGCCCTTGGTTCCCTCCTCTGCTGCCACGGGCGGGTGGCAGTCCTCAGGGGTTCCATCCCAGGGACCCTCAGGGTCCAGTGCTGCAGAAGGACCCGATGCCTCTTCTCCCGCTGTCAGAGGTGCCTGGGGTCTTGCTAATGCCGGGGGGGGGGTCCACAGGGAGCGTGTGCTCTGCCCAGCCGAGCTCCTCCTCTGACGAGTCATCCTGGCTGCTGTCAGGGTCGGGCGTGGCACAGGCGCCGCACTAGAGCGCACGGGGGAGGATGCGGCCCGCGGGCTGTGTGTTGCCCACCCCTGCTGTACAAGGAAGTGCCATGTGTGCTGGGGCAGCCTCAACAGTACAGCTGCGAGCATCCCCCAGGCACCAGGGTGAGGAAGGCTGGTCCATACACTTTTCCACACTTCCACATGACTGCCCACATGCCCAAAATATGACCACGTAAGTGCCACATCATGTCAAAGTGGTTCTGCATATCTGCCCAGTGTCAGAGGGCAGTTTTGGACAAAGCATTCTCTGTGCTAGCAATTGGGGGGGGGGGGAATCCCAAGCGCCCGTTTATGCCACAGACACAGTTCAGGTTCTGCTAAGCCCATCCCCTGGGCTTCGGGCCAGCAACAGGCGCCCCACAAGACTCCCTGGCCAGCAATTGTGACACTCCGCTCATGCTACTGCAGCAAAGGCAGGTCCAAAGAAAGAAAGAAAGAAAGAAAGAAAGAAAAACCAATCAAGGCAAGAACAAAGCAGGTATTTTGTGATTCTGCCCCTCCCTGACCACCCCCATCCCAAGCAAAGGTGATGCAACCAGAAGAAGAAAAGCTTTCTAAAATATTAATTAGAGAGTCATCTTAATACCTTTGTAAACTGGGCTGAACATGCCCACGCCTTTTTTGGGGTTTTTTTTTTTTTGTTCTAATAACAACATCTAAGTTTACTCTCGCTGAATTCCAGAAGCACCCAAGGGGAACACGCAGATGAGGAAGGGTGGATTGGCGAAAGCATTCCAGAAATTTACTTGAGCCACACTCACAAGAAGTGAGAATAGCTCGGTGCAGCAGCACTTTGCTTGTCCCGGGTTCGATCCCCAGCAGCCTCTCCAGGTAGGGCCAGAAAAATCCAGCGTGAGCCCCTGGCAGGGCCGGTGCTATCATTAGGCCAACTAGGCAGCTGCCTAGGGCGCAGGGCTAAAGGGGGCACCAGAAACGCCTTGAAAAAAAATACAAGTGGGAAGGGGGGGGCGCTAAATATCTGATCTTGCCTAGGGCACCAAACTGCCTTTCACCGGTCCTGGCCCCTGGAGACCCACTGCTGCCAGCCAGTGTCGTCAGTACTGGGTTCGGCATAAGGCAGCTTCCTACAGTCCGGAGGGGAGCCCCCCAGCTCAGCGGGAGGGCACCTGCTTTGCCCGCGGAAGGTCTCCAGACCGGCAGCCCCTGTTAAAGGATACTAGGAAGCAGGAAAAGGAAAGATCCGTGCTGGAGGCCTTGGGGAGCAGCTGCTCCTGCAAGGGGACAACACTGGCCTAGGTGGACCGACGCTTTGACTCAAGGCAGGCAGCTTCCAACGTCAGAGATCATTTAGCATGGATTCCTTACTCCTTAGCAAACTTGTACCACCATCGTATTCCTTATCAGAGGGGTGGCGGAGGTGCTATTGTTCAGCCCCCACTTCCCTGAATCAGCACACAGGTTCCCCACCGCCATCTGCATGCAACCCACACAGATCGCCACCACTACGCAGGAAGGAGAGATACGTGAAGACGCCGCAGGCTGGCAGCACAATCGATTCCCAGGATGTATGAAGATGGAGGCACCGGCTGCAGCATGTTTCCTCGGCCCCACAGGCCTCAGGATGGGGCGGGGCTCATGCACAGGGGAACCCGCTGCGCCAGACTGCATAACCCCACCCCTTCATCATCGGCGCAGTCCTCATCCTGGGTTCAGCTTCTGAAAGCCAGGTTACATATCAACAGAGTCAAAGCTTTTTCCTGGACTACACCACTTCACGCTGCAGGGGGGGGGGGCATCAAAGGGCTTGAATGAACCTCCATGCATGAACACACACTTCTCTCTCTGCACATGGGCAACCAGCATGGCGTATATCCCCAACGTGACACTCTATGTGTACAAAAGGCTGTGCAGGGGGGCAGGTTAACCACACACACACTTTTACTGGAGAATGATTACAATTTAAAGATATAAGCTGGAAATATAGCTGCCAGATAATATTATGGATGTAGAGGAAAGGAAGGCGAGAGACAGGGGAATCTTATTCTCATCAGAACAGCACTAAAACATAATAAAATAAACCAAAAACAGTATGATAAATACAAAGAAACCGGGTGGTCTGAAAGAAAGGCTGACAACTCATATTAAGCTTTATCAGCAAAATGAGAACTGAAAATATTAACATTCAAATGAAAGGAAAAGGGACAACTAATAAATGGAAGTATGTTTCCATTTGCAGGGAGACCAAGAATTTTTGTCTGGTGTTTTCAAGTACAAAATTAATCAAGTAAAGAGGTGACTGTCGATGGGGAAGAGCATGCAACCCACCACCACCACAATGAACAATCGGTTTGGTAAAAGTCCACGAAAAAAGCTTTTTTGCATAATTCTGTGGACTGCACAAAGTGACCCTTAGACAGGCAGGCGTGTGACGCTGCAGCATAACGATGAGGCAAAATGTTGGGAACTAGCTATCCTATACAGGATCCGTTCTCCAGGAATAGAAAAAAAGAGCAGAAGGGGAAAGAGTTTCCTATTCAGCATCCTCACCACCACCCAACATAATCCAGGCCAATGTGCACTGCAAGTAAAGGGCCAGGAGTGAACATATTCCATCCCAGTAAGATCCCTGCTATTCTCCTGGCCTCGAGGAAACTCAAGCAAGTAAACCAAACTGTACACTTGGGGAGATGGCAACAGCAGGAAACCATGCAGGAGGCAAAACCCGCAAGTCACAGACTCCTCAAAAAGGCCTTTCTTTGGGAGCCCTCTTCCACGCCCCAGTCTCCTGTCTCCCGTGAAGGCAGCCCTGGAGGGACCCCAGAAACACACTCCGGGATCCGGTTCCCCACCCCTGCGTCCTCACTGCTAGCAACTTCCTCAAAACGCCGTTTCACGCAGTGTATCCCTCCCCAGCAATTTGGCCGTGGGCCTGGAAAGTTGTGACTGCTCTGTGCTAGAAGGGCCATAGAACATATCCCCCCCCCCCCACTCCATATTTTTTAATACAGTGTCAGACTCCAGAGGTTTTTGGACAGGATGCAAGCACTGTGCTGAAGGAGAACAGGAAACAGAAACTGGAAGATCAGCCACATTTCATTTGCAGAAAAGTAAATAAATGACGTCCCAAAAGAGTCACAGCTCAGCAGCCTGGAAGGAGCCTGGCCAGATATCCAGCAGCAGTTGCAAGACAGGGAGGAGGGGAATCTCGGGACTCGATCCGAGCCACGGCTCAGCACAGCTCGGCCCCACAGCCTGTTGTCGCTGCCTGGGTTCAGCCTTGGAGTGTGTAGTGATTACAGAATCCCTCTGAGCCTGTACAGAGTGTTTCCCCCTGCATCACTGAGAAACCACGGTTAGTCTCCACAAGGCGGCCAAGCACGGCTTGCAGAAGTGCACCGGGGGGGGGGGCAGCAAGGGTTCCACCTTTTTTGAAATCAACCCATCAGCAAGTCCACAGAATTGCATGGAGCAGACCAGGGAAGAAGCCTAGCCATATCCCCGCCCCACACCACCTGAACCTTCCCCTATAAGAACAAGATGGGACTGGATCAGAGGAGAAGCGCCACCTAAGCCAGCTCCAAAGTGGTGGACCAGATGCCTCCAGGAAGCCCCACCAGGGCCTGAAGGCAAGAGACCTCTCCTGCTGCCGCCCCCTCCAGCAAGTGGTGCTCAGAGGTACACCGCCTCTATCAGCCTCTATCCAACCATCGCCGTGACTCATAGCCGTCAACATGCGCATGTGTGCATGTAGCAACCCTCCATGAGCTACGGTACATGCCTGAGTGGGGACTTGGACCCAGATCCCCTATACTCTAACCACTATGCCACACTGGCATTGAATTCCGAGTCCAAAGAATCTCTGGATGCACTGAATCTCTCTCCCGCCCTGCCCCAACTTTCCCTCTAAAATCAGAGCCAAAGATCTCGGGCTGATGGTCTGGAAAGACAGGTTTGAAGATATACACCAGAAATCAGACTGGAGGTGAGAGGGATCCCTCTCCTCTCCCCTCCCCATGCACCTGCTCTCTTCTGACATCACCCCACCCACCCCCCAGTCAATGTCAAAACAGCACAGATTCTGCAAGATAACCTTCCATTCACTTATTTTTAATTGAATTATTTGGATTTAAGCCCTCATTCTGGGCCTATGGGTTGCAAGCGAGGCAATGGGAACGAACATTTCAACGGGGAGCTGCTGGAATGTGCAGCCACACCTGCTGGAATGTGCCAATCCGCCAGCCCCGTGCATCTGGGAACGGGATGCTGTGGGAAGTCTCTCCCGTTGTGCTTAAGGGCTGGGTGCGAGGAGCCCCAGTCTGTTGTCTCACCACCGGCTCAGAGACACTAATCAGCCCAAGCAGAATTAATAACCACAGCAAATCAGCTTCACAGCCTGCTAAGATAAGAGTCTGGAGGAGGAGGAGGAGGAGGAGGAGGAGGAGGAGGAGGAGGAGGAGGAGGAGGAGGAGGAGGAGGAGGAGGAGGAGACGGTGCAGCTCTAAAAAAAAAAAAAAGCACAAAAAGAGCATGTTCCAGGTGAGGTTTGAGCTGCCTTCTACCAAGCCGGCTTCCTGACTCCATCTAACTCAGGACCGGCTACCCTGGCTGGCTCTCCGGGGTTTCAGGCCGGGGTCTTTCCCAGGCCTAGCTGGGGGGGCTGAGCCTGGGACCTCCGGCATGCAAGGCAGGGGCTCTGCCACTTTACAGCATTCTTACCCTGCTCTTCCGCCAGAAAAGGCTCCCAGAGTGGCTTACAAAGATTAATATTAGACCGTCCTTGCCCTCAGGCTTACAATCTAAAAGACCTGACACAAAAGGAAAAGGGATTGGGAGGGAGGAGGAAGAAAGCAAAGCTCAGGCACTTTGTTCTTCGTTTTGTAACCCTGATGGTTATAATGATATGCTTGAAAATGTGTGACCAATGCCTGGTGAAATTTCAAAAGCCAGAGGAGCTCCCAAATTAAGATTCCAGATGCTCAGAGAGTATCAGGGCCTTGTAGTGTTCCTTGTCCATCCCCCACGACAAGCAGAAACAGAATTATTCTAAATGCAGAAACACACAGCATAAGAGACATTTAAGCAAAGTTGCACCATTTACACAGGCACAGAGAATTCAGCTTTTCTTGCGGAAGAATTTTAATGTTGGGGGGGATTAGCATGAGTACACAATTAAGCCCTGACCCCCTTCCCACACTGTCTGCTGGGCCCATTGGCTCTGTGTGAACACAGCCACGCTGGAAGTGAATTCACACTCCCTGAGTTTTACCACTTAATTAGGAGTGACTGACTTCAAGGGGACAAGCCAATTCTCAGCGCTTTGGTCTTACTCCATCCATTAAACCTGTCAGGAAGAGGAGATCAAAGACTTTCTCAATCAGCTCCGGGCGATGCACCTTCCCCTCCCAGAGCAAGTCACGCCAAGACCATCCGCGCTGGAATTCAGGCAGCACAAAGGGAGGAAATGGGGCCGAGGAAAAAAGGATGGGCTGCCGCAAAGCGCTAGAGCAGTGTTCTCCAACCTTGGGTCCCCAGATGTTTTTGGCCTACAACTCCCAGCATGCCCCAGCCAGCGTAGCTGGCTGGGGCATGCTGGGAGTTGTAGGCCAAAAACATCTGGGGACCCAAGGTTGGAGAACACTGCGCTAGAGGCACCTTCCGTGGAGACAGAATGCCCCCCCTTCCCCAACCAAGGCAGCAAGAGAATCTCTGAAGAGAGTTGAGGGGAAAGAAAGACTCCTACAGCAAGGACACACAGTAGAAGACCTCAGCAAGTAACCACCAAGTGCAGCGCTACTGGCCTTTCCCACACGCCTGGTTCCGTTTCTTCCATTCTGAACTGTGAACACAGCTGAGGGTGGAAGCCAGGCCAGCCTAACTGGTGATCCACTAACCACCAGATACACTTAGCTCCATATTTTGTTTATTACAATCGTATCAACCTGTTAATTCAAGGGTGGCATATAATAATAATAATAATAATAATAATAATAATAATAATAATAATAATAATAATATTTTATTTATTACCCGCCTCTCCATCTAGATCGAGGCGGGGAACAACAGAAAATATAAAATACCTAAACTAAAACAACACAATATATACTATTAAACATCTTAAAACATCCTAAAAACATCTTTAAAACATCCTAAAATTCCGCCGGATAGGCCTGCCGGAAGAGTTCAGTCTTTATGGCTTTTTTAAAGTCCAAAAGACTGACAAGTTGACGTATCTCCTCCGGCAGGCCATTCCATAATCTGGGAGCAGCAGAAGAAAAGGTCCTCTGGGTAATGCTAGTCAGCCTAGTTTTGGCTGACTGAAGCAGATTCTTCCCAGAGGACCTAAGTGTGCGGGGTGGATTGTACGGGAGAAGGCGATCCCGTAGGTAGCCTGGACCCAAACCATGTAGGGCTTTAAATATCTGGTGTCTCCCCCCACATTTTATCCTAACAACCCTATGAGGTAGTTTAGGCAGAGAACAAGCTCCACAGCTGAGCTGCCCAAGTCTGGCTCTCAGCTTCTGCAATCCTAGGAAGACAGCAAAACATAAGAAAGAGGCTCAGTGAATGACCTGAGCAACTCTCCTCCTGGTGGGCTAAGCCAGAAGCTCAGTGAGATCTGGCTCCTCCTTGCTTCCTTCCGAAAAGAAGGTGACCGAACTGGAAAGACAACCAGAACCTGGCAAGGACAGGCAGAGAGGATCCCCGTCATGAGGACCCATCATGTTTGTTTCCTCAACAATAAAACCAAATGAGCCTAAAATCAGTGGTTCATGCCTTGGTCTCCTCTCACCTAGACTACTGTAATGCGCTCTACGTGGGGTTCCCTTGGAAGATGGTTCGGAAGCTACAGCTGGTACAGAACGCAGCGGCTCGCCTGGTTAAAGGCAGCCGCCGGCGGGATCACATCACTCCAGTGCTCAAGGAGCTGCACTGGCTACCAGTTGCTTGCCGAGCTGAATTCAAGGTGTTGGTTTTGACCTTTAAAACCCGATATGGCTCCAGTCCAGTTTATCTCAAGGAGCGTCTCCAGCAACACCAAGTAGGCCGCTCAACAAGATCTGCCACAGACGGCCTTCTCCTTGTCCCTTCAGCCAGAGGAGCTAGACTGGTGGGGACTAGGAAGAGGGCCTTTTCTGTGGTGGCCCCCATACTGTGGAACTCTCTCCCTAGTGACTTCCACCATGTCCCCCCTCTGCTGAGCTTCCGCCGCTAACTAAAAACATGGCTATTCAGGCGGGAATATTGGGTGGGTTAAGATTTTAAATTTTTATACTGTTTTAACTGTATTTTATATTTTACCATGTTGTACATTGCCCAGAGTGGCCGTTTGCCAGCCAGATGGGCGATTCATAAATACAACAAATAAATAAATAAAATAAAATAAAGTCCTTCAGCAGTAGCCTCCAGCCCAACCCCAGGAAAAAGAGTTGTCACAGGTGCCTGTCTCCTCTGACAACCAGGTCCCGGGTAACAGAGCCAGCCCCCAAACCCAAATACCCACAAGGCTTCCCGCAGTTAAATTAACCCTGCTCCGAAGTCACAGACTTCCTGCAGAGTGGCCAAAACGTTATCTGTGGAATTCACTGAATTGCTACATGATGTTATTGAATGTGATGTTCTAGGATGCAGATAAACTGGAACTAGTTCAGAGAAGGGCAACAAAGATGATTAGGGGTCCAGAAACCATGTCCTACATGGAAAAGTTGAAGGAGGGTGTATGTTTAGCCTTGAGAAGAAAAGACCGAAGCAGGATACAATAGCACTTTTCAAGCTAAAGGGTTGTCACAAAAGAGGGCTGCGTCCAAGCCTCTAGGATATGAAATGACAGGCTTAAGTTACTGGAAGGAAGATTTTGGTTGAACATCAGGAAAAACTTGCTAGTTGTCAGAGTAGTCAGACAGTGGAGCCAACCGCTTAGGGAGGTGGCGGGCTCTCCATCACTAGATGTATTCAAGCAGAGGCTGGGCAGCCGTCTGCCAGGGATGCTTTAAACAGGATTCCTGCCCCAAGCAGGGGGTTGGACTCATGGCTTAAATGGATTCTATGATCTGAGGGTGGGAAGAGAGACTATTTTGCTTAATGGTTTCATCAACCACCCAGTTCCAAGTAGTCTTGGTTGACAATAGCTCAGAATTGCTGCAATAATTCAGAGATAAACCTTAAAGTCCCCCGCCCACAAGCCCCACTGCCTAAGTCCAGAGAGTCAGTGTCATGTACTGAACAAAGTGCTTTACTTGGATGGGGGAAATGTGGGTTCAAATCCCCTTTCAGCTACGGAGTTCACGGGTCAGCATCTCTCTCAGCTGAGGCTACTTCACTGGCCACGTCAGGAGACGCCAGTGAAAGTATTGCAGCGTGACCCAAGGACTATTGAATCCTTAGCATCCACAATGGCACTTGTCAAGGCACACGGCAACCGCTTGTCATGGCAAGGAAGAGGCAACGCAGTTGCTCCACCTAGGTTAGCAGCACTTAGAATGTAGCTTCCCTGCCACCCATTGCTCAGGCAAGGTGGGAAATGGCAGCCCCTGCCTCAGCACCCAGCCACGCCTACCCGAGAGGCAGAGGAGGCTGCCCTCCCCAGACAGTGAATGTTGCCACATCTTCAGCTAGAAGACGCTCTTGCTGCGGGCTGAGTTTCTGCAAGCACCAAAACGCCCACCAAGCAATTTCTCCTTCATCACCACAAAGGAATTGTGTTTATCTTTGCAAAACGGAGCACACAGAGATCCCCAAGTTGGGAGGAAGTATCCAGTGGAGGGGCTGAGCAAATGGAGGAGGAGGCCTCCCTCTTGCAATATGTGGTGCGAGTTGCCTTGGCACCCCAAAAGCAAAATGGCCATCCTGCCCGCACCTCAGTGCAACCAGAACAGTGCCTAGGAGCAGGTTTTCCTGCAATGGAAATATTTCAAAGGGCAAAACTCATACAGCCATGTGATAACTGCAACTCTCAGGGAGTTGCTTGCAGCATACAGCAGGGCAGGATTGTCATGAGACCTTGCAAGGAATTAGAAAAACACAGCAGAAGGGAGACTTTTAGTATGAACTTCCACATGATGTTGATGACCTCAGTCCTCCTGGTGGAGAAAGAGAAAGCGGCAGACTCCCGTGCGACAGTGTGAACTGCTCAAAGGGTCGTCAGGGACGGGGAAAGATTTTGCATCCCTAGGCACCCAGGCAACCTGGCACATGGGATTTTTCCCCATGCCCCATAAAAACACACCACATACGCACCTAATGCTAACTTTGTTAGCAAATTCAGGGGTGATTTGCAAATTGACACAGCAGACAGTGCTGCCGCATTCGATAATTCACTATGCAGACGCTCCCCTCTTCACAACCACCCCTCCCCCCCTCCCCCTCCCAATTTCAGAGCGGCACAGTTTACATCACGTTGCCTGGATTACGACTCATTTCTGGCTGGCTAGACTGGAGCAGCAGGTCCCCACAGACGCTGTGTAGCATGTGAACACAATATTATTATTACCCAACAGCAGAAAGTTGGATGAAACTTCGCATTTGTCTGGAAAATCGATTCAACTGGATTTCCACCCTGCTCAAGAGCCACAGCATCCATACACAGAGAATAATGAACTTTCCACCAGGAGTATGGCATACGGGGATGAATAACACAGCTGCGGCTATTGGGCGGTATAGAAATAAAATAAAATAAAATGAAATGAAATAAAAACAACAACAACAACAACACGGCCCCAGTTGTCTTTACCTCCACACCACTCATGTGGCACACAACAAGGATTTATTCCAGTCAATACCCAGATCTGCTACCGTTGCCTGCAGTAAGAGGTGACGATGGGAGTTGTAGTCCAAAACATCTCGAGAGCAGCAAGTTGGGGAAGGCTGACATTTGTTATGTGGAAGCAAGCCCCACTGTACTCAATAGAAGACATACATAGAACCGCACCACAAGTCCAGCAGTGCCCCGAGCAACGAGTTGATGCCAGCAGACAGAACCGGGCCTCGGATCAGGGAGTCTTGGGCTCAACCTCTGTTGGGGACTGTGTGTGGCCTCGGGAAAGCCATTCGCTTTCTCCCACTGAGTTGGGTCATATGCAGCATGGACAAGCAGCTTCCCCTTCCTCCCCCTACTCTCACACACAATGTGCGGACAGGTATCAGCAGCAGTAGTCCAAGGGGCTGGCCCGGGGTCAAGCCCTGTAAAGACAGTGCAAACTTTGCCAATTAAAAATACTATAAAAGCGATAAATAGAAGGAGAAGGGGCTTTGCTGAGCAGAACATTTGGTGCATTCCAAAGGGGTGACAAAGAAAACAACCAGGATTCCCCTTTGCCACCTTACCTGCTGCAGCTTGTTTCTTCTTTTACAAAATTCACACGCACCAAAAGAAACTGCCTTTGGCTCATCTGTGCTGGGTGCTTAAATTTTGTTTTTGTTTTTCCAGGGCTGTTTTTCTACAGGCTGCCTAAAAGAGACACACAAACAGGCAGTGGCCCCTGCCATGAGAGGTGCTACTCTGGCTAGCTTGACACCGGTTAATGAAAACCCACTGGTGCCATGGAATTCAGGAGAGACTCAGCCCAGCTGGGAATTATCTTGTTTACAATGCCTGCCTACCAAAGGGAAATTAATGTTTAAGCTGTAAAATCTCCCCCTCCTCCTTTTTTTGTCTCCCAACACGATTTATTCAGTCGTTGCTCATAAGGGTTCTGCAAGTGAAGAGCAGCCCAATTTGTTAGGCTAACTCAATAGACAGATTTGCTTCTAGTGGTTTTTTTCCTCCCCCTGCCAATAATAAACAATAGGTTTTCCTGTCTAGAACAAGTCTGCCATCCACTTCCTTCCTTCCCAACCCCCATCCCGTAAACAATTCTCAGTCAGACACAAACCTATTTTAAAGTTATTCTGCTTAACTTGGCCTGAAAAAGAGAGTTGATGTTGACCTTCAGAAAAAGTTTTAAAGTTGTCTGGTGAGGTTTAAACTACCGTACCTCTCACCTTCAGCTGCCATCAGATAAACTTGCTGTTTAAAAAGCAGAGAGCCAGAGACTCTTGTTGCACAAAGCAGTTCAAGAGACATGTGTGCCCGTGTGCTAGCTCTGGCCTATAGATCTACATTGCACAAGATTCTGCAAGATCCATCCAATCCAACTTCCTGTCTCCATCCACGGCCCCCTCCCATAAGAAGCAGCACGTGGGGCTGCAGACACCTCCTGGCATTTGTCCCCAGCATCTGGCATCCAAGAGTAGCCTCCATGCTGAGCCTGGGGCCAATGGCCTTTGAGCAAGGGGGACCAGCCCCCACCCCACCCCACGTGCCCAGCTCTTTCTTACAGCCTTAGAAGGCACATTCCTCATGCAGCCCAGCACAGAGATTGGTTTATAATTAAGAATACCAACTACTCAGAAATGAACTTTAGAACCTTTTTCAAAAGCCTGTTGTTATTATTTATACAGTGTACGTGATACTTTACACGCTAAGCCAAAATAAGACCGGTCATTGCCCGAAAGACCTTACAGCCTAACTTCTGACAGTGCAGGGAACCAGGGAGGTGAAGGTAACGAAGTTTAACATGAGCCAGATAAAGTTGGAGAGTAAGCAACAGCTTCACTACGGAAGTTTTGAAGAGGGATTTGAAGCAAGGGAGAGAGGTGCCACCACACCGGTGTTTTGTAAGGACAACCCATTCAGAGGAGCAGAAAAAGAACACGAATTCATAGGGACTAGAACTCTCAGACAGCTGCTCAGATCCCAGAACAAGGCAGCCACAGAATTCTAGAGCCGGAAGATAGAGCCCAACTCCCTTCCCCAAGACAAAACAATCCTACTAGGCCAGCCAAGAAATAGCCCAGATGTGCACCCAACACCACATCAAAACTGGAAGCTACTAAGGTTTGCACTGACCAGCTATGGAGAACATGAAGTTCCAAAGCTAGCAACATTTTATAGCAACCACAAGATATTGTTTTACATGCTCTGTGTTTCTTATCTAGTATTCCTGTACCCAGTACCACTTTGCAAGCTTGTTCTTAATGGGGTTTTCCTCCCTTTCACTATCTATCTTGAAAGTGACATTTGAACAGGGAAATGAGCTTCAGCAACATGAATCTGTGCAGAACGACTAGGGTGCCAAACCAAGGCTGTGATCCAGCCAGTTCTTCCCCATTAAAAATCAGGTGAATCTAGTTATGGCCGGAAAGCACTCGACTCTCCAGTGTTGATTTCAATGGAACCTACGTACACTTAGTTTGGGATGTACTCCAGACTTTCCATTCTCCAACAGTGCTAAGCCTGGATATTATAGAGAGCTTTCACTCACCTTTGACATTTCCGAATGGAGAAGCAGTTTGAGCAGGTAAATACCTCACCGGCTCCTTAAAAAACTGTTTTGCAAAGCTACCTCTAAGTTAATGGGGGAATGTTTTAGACTTGGTAGCAACCTTGAATCTTCCAAATATTCTTTCCCTCTATATCAGGGGTGCATAACTCATGGGCCGCACGCAGCCCTCCACCATGCCCTGTGCAGCCTGCCAGCCTGCAGGTGTCCCAATGTTGTTCCGGCCCTGCCATTAGCAGCGCTGGAATAGTGATCCTAATTGGGGTCACAGGTCTGGGTGGGAAGGCTAATCCTTCCCCCTCCCCCAGCAACACTGAAGCTCCTGGGACTGCTGCTTTACTTCTGATAATGGTGGTGAGAAAACAGCAGTGCTGCTAAGGGTTGCTGGGGTAGTGCTCCGTCTGTGTGCATGTGTGTGTGTGTATGTGCGTGCGTGCGCCCACACGTGTGGCCCCCAGACAACACCAGATCCAGCCCTCAGTACCAAAAAGGTTATGCAGCCATGGTCTACATAGAACTCACCAATAGTATACATGCATACACACACACACACACACACGCCCTTTTAGGCCATAAGCAAAAAGGAAAAGGGGGAATTGATTTCCCTTTGTGTACTTCTTCCTCAGACACTGCAGAAAACTTGGCTGCCAAACTTATATAACAGGAACATTCTTGGGGCTACAGCCCAGACTCCGGGATGAAAGGGGGTCGGGGGACACTAGTGATACTAATAACTGTAATGCCTGCTTTAGCAGAGGGGTGTCCAAGGGGGTGGGCGCATCTACCGTGGTCGCCTGAATTTGCCCGGCTCCTGAATTTACCAGGGGTGCCTGCATTTGTTGGCTGCTCCTCTTTAAGTGATACAAACACCCTTTTTAATTAACTTTTTTCTCACTAAAAACCCTGCCCACGGCCTTCCATTCTATGTTCATAGGAGCTCAGTGGGAGTGGAGTTAAAGCAGGGGGGGGCATGTGTGCCCAGCTTGGCCTTCCTCTCTCCCATTAGGAGGTAGCGCAGCACCTGGTGACCTCGGCCTCTAGCAGGGAGCACAGCTGAGCGAAGGAGGGCTGCCCCTCCGCCCCGCCGCCGCCGCCGCCGCCCTGCACCTCGGCCTAGAGCCAGCCGGTCCCTCGCTGTGAAATAAGCTGGCCCGGAGCAAGAGGGGAGGCAGCCAGCCACCAACTACCGTCAGCAGCCGGGCACGGATCCAAAGGTAGCCAGGCTGGTTACCGGGGGAGTAGGCGCGCGCGCGCGTGTGGCGCTGGTGGGGAGATGAAAATAAGCACGGAGGAGGGGGACACACACACACACAGGGACGCCGCTCCGGACGAGGTTTCCGCCACAGACGGAAGGGAAAGCAGGGAAGGGAAGGAAGGGAAGGCGCCGCCGCCGACGGAGCTCCTCCCAGGCCAGCCTCTCCCCGGCCGGAATTCTGACAGCCCGGCTGGAGCGAGAAGGGCCTCGAGCCGGCGAGCCTTCCCCATGTGTCGTCGTCCCCCCCCCACGGTCCACTTTTAGCCGTTTTCTCCCGCCCCTCCTCCAAGAAGCACCAGCCAGGCAGGCAGGCAGGCGGGCGGGGGGTCGTCGCGGGTACCCCCAGTCCCTCCGGGGATGCCGCAAGCACAGCTCGAGGGCGCGCGCGCGCGGGGGGGGGGCTCCTTTTCCCCGAATGCCGCCGCCGCCGCCTGCCGTCCCGCCCGCCGCCCGAGCCCACCTTTGTAGCGCTCCAGGACGTCCTCGTACGCCTGCACGAACTCCTTCTCCTGGCTCCGGGTGAGCGGCAGCTGCCCGGGCACGTAGCCGGCCATGGCGCTCGCTGCCGGGCCAAGGGGGTCTGGCTGGGGCTGCGGTGCCGGCGAGCGGCCGATGCCTCCTTTGTGGCGAGCGAAGAAAGGCGCCGCGGCAGGACGCTGCGCTGCGCTCCGCCGGCCGCTCGCCCTGGACCTCCTCCGCCTCTTCCTCCTCCTCCTCCTCCTCCTCCCCGCCGGCGTCTCTTCCCGGCCTCCCGGCTCAGGCTCCACCCGCCGCTGTCAGCGAGGCCCGGCCGGCCCCGGCTTGGCTGGTCTCCTTCCCCGGCCCGCCCCCGGCCCGGCAAGAGGCAGCCCGAGCGGCGGGGACGCCCGGCGGCCGGCTGGGGAACTGCGGGCGGGACGCGGCCCGGCGGGACGAGCACCCGGGCTCCGAATCGGAACCGGGAGCGGAGGATCCGGGCTGCCCAGAGACCCCGCCTCGAGCCTAGCGGGAGCAAGCCCCAGCCGGCCGGTGGGAAGGGGAAGGGATCGGCCCAGAAGCCAAGGGAGGAGGAACTGGAGCGCTGGCCCGTGAGCGCCCGCCCGCCCGCTCCGGAGCCAGACCAGAGTGGAACCGGATCCAGGACAGGGGGAGGAGGGAAGATGTCCCGAGCAAGAGCAGAAGGCCAAGAGGTAAAGGGAGAGCGGAGGCGGCAAAGCGAACCAAAGGAGAACCGGGCAGAAGCGGCGGGGTGGGAGTAGCGGCAGGACTGGATCCAAATCCTGAAGGGAGCCGGGAAATGTGTAGAACCGCAGTAGAATCCTTTGTGGCAAAAACAACAAACAAACAGAAGGGGGGGGGAGAAGAGAATGCAAAGGGGAAACCTCCCTTTTCCCCTCCTTAACAGTTTGTCTGTCTGTTTTGTGGAAGAAAAAAAGATGGGAGCGGTGGGAAAACATGGGAGGGCTACAAGTGGAGGACAACAATGTCTGGACCCGCCCGGCCCCCCAACAAAAAATCCGTGTTTGAGGCAGGGGATGGCACAATGAAGGACTCATCTGGCAGCACCCTTCAGGAACTCAGCCCAAATCTCAGTGGACCAAAACGTGGGCCTGGGCATTCTCAAGTGGTCAAGCCACCCCGCCTCCTGACCCACTTCTTCAGCACAGCCATGCCCAGATCCCCACCCGACCACCACCCCCGGGGGTCTGGCTAGGGCCAGACTTCGGACTCTCTCCGCCATCCGCGGCTAGTCCCCAACTTCTCACCATTGCCTTTTCCATCTAAGGCCAGCACAGACCCCGAGGATGGATGCCATCCGTTCTGCCTGGCCTGTGTGAGTCCTAGCACTCCCCTGGGACTATCGGAATGTGCAGCCTTCCAGCCGCAGCAGCAGCAGCAGCTCTGGTATTATGTCAGAGTCCCGGCCTGCTGGTGCATGGAAGCAGTTGGTACAAGGTGGGCCTTCTTGGAGGACAAACTGCATCACAGAGCCCCAAAGGCTGGGCTGCCAAAAGAATAAGAGATATTAGATCAGTGATATGACTCTATCTATTTCATTTATTCATGTATTTATTTTTGAACGAGGGAAGCTGACTCCCTGGCATTTCCATGATACAGATAACTATAAGCTACAATAGGTACAATGTGCCTAGGAACATGCTTAGGAACTTGGTGGGTCTTATTCCTGGCAAACATTTATTTATTGATTAGACCGCGCCTTTTTTCCTGCAAGGAACCCAAGGCAGCTTACATAATCCTCCTCCTCCTCTCCACTTTATCCTCACAACAATCCTGTGAGGTAGGTTAGGCTGAGAGTCCATGACTGGCCCAAAGTCACCCAGTGAGTTTCATGGCCAAGCGGGGACTAGAACCCGGATCTCCTGAGTCCCAGTCCAACACTCTCACCACTACGCCACACTGGCTCTGATACGCACACTGATACACAGGATCAGGCTGTCTGGCTGTTCTCACAAGTAACACTAAAATCAGCTTTTGCATTTCCCACTGGTCATTTCAAACACAAAACCTTAAGGAACTTGGATGTACATTAAAAATGGACTCTCTTCTGCTTTTTTTCCTTGGGTAAACCTTGTTGACCAGGGAAGGCATTCTTAGCAGCAAGCTGAACAGGAAGAAAGCAACAAACCCACCTTGCTTCCCAGAGCATGGTCACTGCCAGAATAGCTGTTCTGCTACTCAGATCACTTGGTCCTAATAATATCAGCAGCTGCCTGAGCCAGCAAGCCTTGGAAACGAACAGCGCTCCTCATCAGGGTGACATGGGTGAGCAGAGGTCAGCATTGCTGCTGATGCCACTGTAGGTCTACACAGCTTGTGATCCACCAGGGGTCCAATGAATGTGTTTTTGTTGTGGCGGGGGACAGAAAGAGCAGGAGGAGAGAGGGCTCGGCACCTGCAGCTAGGGTGCAAGTCCGACACCATTGACCACCCCAAATGTGACTGGGAATAGTTGAAAAGTGCCTAGGCAGATGTGCCGGTTTCTGCAATTGTAAAATGTCCTGGTGGTCTTCTTCTAACACGGAAGTGCTTTACATCTGTAATACTGGAAGAGGGTGCCTGCCTGGAGCAAAGCCGAATGAAGAGTTTGGGCGGCATCTGGTGGAGAAAGTTGAGCAGCGCAAAGCAAAAAAGAACGATAACACTGTGTCATCAAGAGAAAGGAGGAGATCAGCAGAAAGTGTCGGGCTGGGAGAAAGAAAGAACACACTGTTAGCAATTAAGGCCGCGTTTTTGAAATGGGTGGGGTGTGGGATATGTTCCTGACTACTGTTGGCCCAATTATCTCCAGCTGGAGATGAAGGTGCACAGTGAGGAAAGGGAGGCTGGCCGCGGGGAAGTGGCAAGGCTGCCTTCCCCAACCTGGCGCCCACCAGATGTGTTGGGACAACAACTCCCATAATTCCCAACCAGCATGACCATTGGCTATGCCAGCTGAGAATTATGGGGGTTGTAGTCCAACACATCTGGCGGGCACCAGGTTGGGGAAGGCTGTGGAAGGGAGGAAGGGGGGAAAGCTCTGGGCGTATGCAAGCAGCTCGGCTGTTATCACTGGCCAATCAGAGGGGAAATCTGACATTTCCCTTTGTGCAATTTCCAGAGGCAGCCCTGCGATGAGACAAGTTGCGTCAGGTGTCAGATTTTGGCCACCACAATGAGTGGCAGATTCAAGATGGGCATGTCTGACCCACGGCTAGGGTGCAATTTAGTGGGAAATTATCTTGCACAGGAGAATTTTCAACTGAATTGTGCCCTTCGTTTACTAGTATGTGTACTTACTGGGTACCTGGATTATCTGCCTTGAGTGGCAAAATGTTTTGGGCCACCCTGGGGACCTTCAGAAATTAACGGGTATTCTGCACACATATTTTATTTATTTATTATATTCAGTGCTTTTTTTCTGGAGAAAAAGGTACCGGAACTCTTGGATTACATTTCCTCGGGAGTAGATGGCGATTAAATTGTAATGCAATTAATAGAAGAAAAGGTGCTGGAACTCAGTTCCTGTGAGTTCCACCAGAAAAAAAGCCCTGATTATATTTATACCCCGCCTTTTTTCCTGCAAGGAACCCAAGGCGGCTTACATAATCCTCCTCCTCCTCCTCTCCATTTTATCCTCACAACAACCCTGTGAGGTAGGTTAGGCTGAGAGTCAGTGACTGGCCCAAAGTCTGAGCGGGGACTAGAACCTGGATCTCCCGAGTCCCAGTCCAACACTCTCACCACTACGCCACACTGGCATAGTCAGTCACCGAGAGGGTTCTTCAGTAATGTAATTTAAAAACTAGGCCTGGTGAAGACATTACCTTTGTAACGTAATATTTTCTACAATACTGAGAGTTTTCAAAACCTTGCGGGGGTGTTGAGGGCAGGAACCCCTTCACAATGGGCATGTTGTGACCAGGTATCCTGTTTCCAGATGGGGACAGGCAGCTCACAGAGAGAGAGAGAGAGAGAGAGCACACTCGATGGGCCTGTAACCATGGCAACCAACAGAATGGTTACTCAGCCATCTGTGTTGCCCTGGCAACGTGCAAAGCGCCTTCTTCCATTGCAATTTCCATCTCTTCTGAGCTAACTGTCCTGACAATTTCCGTGGTGTTCTCCTGCAAGCCCATCCTGAGTGCATGAGGGAGGCGGCATTTTGAGAGGCGCTTGTGAGGTAATCTGAGCATCCTTTGCAAGGGCAACTGAGGCACAAGCAGAGAGTTGCTCCTTTTGTGGACGATGGAAAGATGAACTGCAACAATACTTGATATTCACATGGAGCTTTCCCTGAAGCTGTGCAAAATAATGGTCTTTTGCAGCTTCCGTATAAAGCAGAGGGAGGATTTAAACTGAAACTGCACCATGGGTAGGTGGGAGGGGAAAGCTGGATCCTAACCAGGCCCAGGCTTCCCCGTTCCTCTGCCCCACCAAAAACATATCTTTTTAACACTGTTTTTCACCTAGTGGGGGCTCTGTGACTAGTAACCCCTATGAGGAGAAAAATACGTTTTCTAAAATATGGTTTGGAGTGGGAAAGCTGGGTAGAAGAGGAGTGAGTTCTCTCTCCACGCACACACTTTACAGGGAATTGGCAGAGCCTGGGTTGGCTTACGCTGGCTTGTCTGAGCGTGGAAAGCTAAGCAGGGTCAAGCCTGGTTATTACTTGGATGAGAGACCCCTCCTCCAGTTTCCTGCATTGAGCGGGGGGTTGGACTCGATGGCCTTGTAGGCTCCTTCCAACTCTATGATCTATGAAATCCTGCCCATGTCACATCTAGTTGCATCCTAACAGCACAATCCTATGCATGTCTACTCAGAAGTAAGCTGCACTAAGTTAAATAGGGCTTCTTGCAAGTAAGTGCATACAGGATTGTACCTAAGTGTTCAAAGTGTTTGATGCGCATCATCCCAGTAATCCTTACAGCAACCCCGCAACGCAGGCCGGCATGATTCGGTTTATCTTACAGATTGGGAACTGAGGCTGAGAGCCAGCAGCCTGCCTAAAGACACCTTGCCAGTTCATGGTTAAGCTTGGAACCCAGAGGCACCAAGTTCAGAGCACATGCTCTTCACCAGTTCTCAGTATGAGGGTTTGCAAAACATTTTGTTCTTTCCTTTTCAAAACATTACACATCGGCACAATCCAGCCAAATTCAAGCACTATGAAGTCCTATCAGCGTGTGCTTAACTCTCCCATTGAAAATGGTACTTTGAAGTACTTAGCTTTGGCTGGATTGTGCCCAATATATAGAACAGGCTAAAATTGCTTTTACTTGTCACCCATCTGGAAGGCATTTGGCTCCATGGGCTGGGATAAAATAGCGTTTGCAAACTTTTGGACCGCAGAGGGCAGGGGGAGGGCTGGTCACAGGATGTTGACAAAATGCAGCTGCAATGTGGAAGACGGAAGTCGGTTGGGTCAGGGGGCAGACCCCCAGTAGGGCCTAGGGATGGCAAGGGCTGGAGAAATAATGGGGCTTCAGAGACAAAGAAAGAAGGCAAGTGGGAGGGAGGGAAATCCACCCAGGGCTGGTCGAGATCACGGGGCTTCTGCAGGGGGCCCACTCTCAAGCCCGGGATCCCTTTGGGCTGCTGCTCCTTCTCCTGCACCTCACTGCCCTTCCTCTGATTGAGTAAACAGTGGCAGGCACAAGGAGAAGGAGCGGCAACCTCCACAGGTCTCACCCCACTCTCTTCTTCTGGCATCCTTGCAGAATGGGCCCAGCAGAGGAGGGCAAGCAAATGGGTATCATAGAATCATAGAAAAGTAGAGTTGGAAGGGGCCTACAAGGCCATCGAGTCCAACCCCCTGCTCAGTGCAGGAATCCAGGTCAAAGCATCCCTGACAGATCCCCGACGGCTTCTTGCCCACGGGCCCCTCAAACCTGGAGCTGGCAGCGAGCCAGGGCCCACAGATGGGGAAGCAAACCAAATTCCAAATGACCCAATCTCTGGAGATGGAGATACTCTTACTTATGGAGGGGTGAGTACCAGTAGAGGCCTCATGGCAGAAGCTCCCTTCTCCCTTGGTGTGATTTTTGGGGGCAGGGACCTGGCAGGGAGGACCGTGGGGAGAGCTCCTGACCTGAGTAGCACAGCATGGGAAGGGGGGGGGGCTTGAGCCCTCCGCCCCACACTATATTGCCACCTGAGCACTATAGCACTGCCACGAGGGGGCGGTTTTCATGCTGCTGACTATGCAGCAAGACACTGGTCCAGCCTGAACAGCACAGCAGGGAAAGGAGTCACTCTCCACGCCTCCATACTCGAGGCCTGTGGCCCACGCTGGCTCAGCTTGTCTGAGCGTGGGAAGCTAAGCAGGGTCAGGCCTGGTTATTACTTGGACGGGAGACCCCCTCCTCTAGTTTCCTGCATTGAGCAGCGGGTTGGACTCGAGGGCCTTGTAGGCCCCCCCTTCCAACTCTATTATGTGCACCTAGGAGAGGTTTTTCTCCCCCTTCTTGAAATGGGGGAGAGAATAAAAGTGGCCCTTTCCCTTGTCATCACTGCTGAACAGGGGTGGGAAAATTGGCCCCCCAGGACCAATTCACCACCCTCACCCCCTTTGCTGTTCGGACTTGTAAGAGGTTCCTAATATTCTGTACCTACCATGCACAGTTCTCACCAGGAAGTTGGCAGCTGTCTCTTTATTCAAAACTAGGTAATATATTTCTGCATACCTGGGAGTCCACCAATGACATGGAACCCCCTACCTTGTCTGTAGGTGGCCCCATTTCACTGCCCTATACTGAATGGCATGGGACCACCAAATTTGCGACTGGAGAGAATAATTAAACTCTAATCATCTTAGAAACAAACCAGATTCTGCTACAGTTTCTATACAGGTGCTGAGGGAATCTGAAACCACGAATCTTTAAGGGACTCCAGCCCAGTTCCAGAGCACTGTCGCCTTTTAACAGATTTCCACCTATTTTGCACAGGAGGGAATATTTATTTACTTCCAATGAATAAAAAATAAGATACTGGATTTTTTTTCCTTTTAAAATCCGCCCGCCCTGCATAAGTACAAATGTGTGTGGAGACTTGCTTTTAAATGGGTTATCTCATTTTAAATTTACATGATGGGATTTTAAATGCCACTGAATGTGAATTTGCAAGATATATTTTGGATGTTCTCCAAAATGGTGGTACCTCCCTATCCATAAATGCAGATGTTAAAAAAAACACAGAGAAAAGACTTCTCTCTGAATAAAAGGCACAACCCTATGCAAGTTTAGACAGGAAAAAAGGCCCACAGCTCCCAACATGCCTCAGCCAGCAGCTGGCTGGGGCATGCTGGGAGTTATAGGCCTTTTTTCCTGTCTAAACTTGCATAGGGTTGTGCTCTAAGGGAGGCAAGAGACGCACAAAAGTGTGTCCAAAATATAAATTCCACCGGCCTGTGTTATTTATTTTATTTATTTATTTATTTATTTATTTATTGCAAGGAACCCAAGGCGGCTTACATAGTCCTCCTCCTCTCCATGTTATCCTCACAACAACCCTGTGAGGTAGGTTAGGCTGAGAGTCAGTGACTGGCCCAAAGTCAGCCAGTGAGTTTCATGGCCGAGCGGGGACTAGAACCCGGATCTCCCGAGTTCCAGTTATTCAGCCCTCTACACTACATGGCATTTATCAAAAGCTTTACCGCTGTATAAATGAGGCAAGCTTGCCTACATCCCTTATTTTAAGCACCCTCCTTTCTTTTAACATACATCCCTTACTTCATCAGCTTACCATAAAACTAACTCCTTTTTTTAGTACAATCCAACTCCAGAACAGACACTGCAGCAGCTCTACACACAGTGTTGCTTATTTCATCTGTCAAGCTTGCCCTAAAATAAGTAAAGCGTCTGTTGTGTCATGCGGGTGTGAGTTTGGCGTATGGTAGACCAGTGAAGCAAACATGGGGATGGTGCCTGGACAATTTCAGTACAGCCTGACCTAAATGTTTCCCTCCCTGTTGTTTTCAATTGTCTGCATTTTACAGTAATACCTTGGATTGAGAGCATAATTTGTTCCGGAAACGTGCTTGTAATCCAAAACACTCTTATATCAAAGCGAGTCTCTGGCGGGCGTGAGCGGGGCTGATTTCGGCCCGCTACACCTACTCGAGGCAAGCGGTTACATCCCTACAGTTGTCTTGAAAGGCCTTGCTTGTTTATCAAGTAAAAAAAAATTAAATTTTTTTGCTTGTCTTGCAAAATGCTCTCAGACCAAGTTACTTGCAATCCAAGGTATTACTGTACTTTAGTCTCAGTGCTGATTAATGGCAGTTATGATTACTTATCATTTCCATAGCATGTTTTGGTGTATAATATTCTATTACACACACACACACACACACACTTTAACAGAATCATTGATCCTCACAAACGGCCTGCAAGGGTGATTACTAGGCTGAAAGATGAGGATCCTCCTGGCGGAGCCAGCCTTCCCACCTGGGGCCCCCACCAACCACAGCTCTCTCAAGAGCCAGGAAATGTCCCACCCACCCCCCATGGGAGAAATACAAGCAAATCATTCCTTTGCACATGGACCTGCTGGTACATCTCCAGCCCAGCTGCACTGTGGAAATATTAACTAGAATAGTGGCAACAAACACATAGCATGGAGTTCAAAAAAATGTGCAACTTCATCTGGCAGAAGAGATTCCTTCTCCTCCTGGTCCTAAACTGCTTTCCCCACCAACACTGCCCTTCCAGTCCTCAAATTCAACCAACCACCAACTGTGTGTACGTATGCCTGGTGTACATAGAGACCTGTGGAAGGGCAGCACTTAACTTCCTTGTATCCTGCATGACTAAACAAGATGCTATCTTTGGGGCATTCAAGAGGCTGCTTATTTGCATACATTAATTCAAATTATGCAATTTTTAAATTACTTACTAGAATAGAGGAAACACCTTTGGGCGGGGAACTGGTCTACCTTTAGAGATGGGACTTCTCGGGCTGGGGCAGGAAGACAACACAACATATTTATCTACTTTTGTAAATAAATAACATGCTGCATGTATGTATGTTTTTTACGTTTGGTCTATGACCGTAACTAAAATGAAATAAATCTTTTCAACACCAGGTTAAGACCTTCCTTTTCTCTCAACCATTTGGCAGCAAATGATGAGGTTTTAATCAGGTCCTGGAACATAACATGAACAATGACAAATACTGGGAGCACAGGTCGAGATTGTGTTTGCACCCATGCACACCTCAGCCTTGCTAATGACATAGACCAGTGTTCTCCAATCTTGGGTCCCCAGATGTTTTTGGCCTACATGCTGGGAGTTGTAGGCCAGAAACATCTGGGGACCCAAGGTTGGAGAACACTGACATAGACAAAGAAGTGGGCAGTAGACTTATCAAAACTTGCAGATGCTATAAACCCAGGAAGGACTGCAATTACTTTGGAAGATAAACTAGGATGGGAACAGTGAGATTAAATTACTAGAGTTTGATGCAAACATCTGTTTGCCAGATGTCTCTTATTGGAAGGGATTGTCACTTTTTCCAATCAGACAAAATGGATTTCCCTGATTTTACAACACTGCGCATTCAGCTCCCTGGCATGCAATAGAACGTCCACCGCACTCCTCGTTCGAGCGATTTTGATCCAGACTGTCATAAAACTGACCCACAACAAACAGGCATGTTTTTGTACTCTGCAGCTTCCTCCAGTCTAACTCCTCTAGAAGGTGGGCCTTATTAATATTTCTTACTCTTCAAAGGACGTGGAGGCAAATGCATGATACTAGCAAAAGAGCTCTCCCACCCCAACCCTCTAATGAGGTTGGTGTAATTAATGCTGACGACAGCCATCATTCACTGCTGCCTTCATGGAAATGTCTCTGTGTGTGGGGTGGGGTGGGGTGGAAGAGGTGGGCTGAAAAAGCAGAGGATCCTGACGGTGCAAGGAGACAGTCCTGTGCTGCCTTTGTTTTGCTTTGGAACCATTTAGATGTTAACCTGAGTGATGGAATAAGTCAAGCCTGAAAACAATCACTGCCTGTGCCTGGGGCAGAGTTCGCAAGGAACCAGCTCTCCAGAAGCTCAGAGGAGACCGACTGGTTATCCTCACTGGTTACTGTATTGTAAAAATGTTCTTTGATTATACAAAATTGCCGCGTGTCTCTCTCTCTCTCTCTCTGCTATTCCTCGTGAGCCCTTTCAGCCCACTGCCTCAGCAGGCACCAATCCCTGCTCCCCTGTTCCTCCGCTCCCTGCTGCACGTGCTGTGGTGTCGTGTGTGTGGAGGAACCTCAGTGCTCCCGTGGGGTCCCCTGGGATACCCATGGGAGGACCGAGCGGGGAGAGGGCAAGGACCCACAATGTGCCTGCTGCACTGTGGATTGTCCTGTCATAGAATCATAGAAAAGTAGAGTTGGAAGGGGCCTACAAGGCCATCGAGTCCAACCCCCTGCTCAATGCAGGAATCCAGGTCAAAGCATCCCTGACAGATGATTGTCCAGCTGCACCTTGAATGCCTCCAGAGTGGGAGAGCCCACCACCTCCCTAGGTAGTTGGTTCCATTGTCTTATTGCTCTAAGAGTCAGGAAATCTTTCCTGATGTTTAGGCGGAATCTGGCTTCCTGTAGTTTGAGCCCATTATTCCATTTCCTGCACTCTGGGATGGTCGAGAAGAGATCCTGGCCTTCCCCTGTGTGACAACCTTTCAAGAACTTGAAGAGCGCTATCCTATCTCCCCTCAGTCTCCTCTTCAGAAGGCTAAACATGCCCAGTTCTTTCAGTCTCTCCTCACAGGGCCTTGTTTCCAGTCCCTTTATCATCCTTGTTGCCCTCCTCTGAACCCTCTCCAGTTTGTCTACGTCCTTCTTAAAGTGTGGTGCCCAGAACTGGACGCAGGACTCAAGATGAGGCCTAACCAGTGCCGAGTAAAGGGGAATTATCACTTCCCGCGATTTGGAAGCTATACTTCTATTAATGCAGCCCCAAATAGCATTTGCCTTCTTTGCCTGGTGAGTGCTGCTGAATGACCTTTGATGGGAAGGTCTGCTACTCAGAGCTACTGAAACTTGTGTCATACCCCACCTGCTTGGATGGACAATGAAGGAAACAATTTGGCAGAAGCAGCAGCTGGATGGCAAGAAGTTCCGGGGGGGGGGGGGTTGGGCTGCACATGTATGCTGTTGCTTTTCTGTGTGGGGGAGGGGCGGGCTGATGCAATTTCAAGACTAATATTGCCTCTCTGGACACCCCTTGGCTCAACCGGAGTATCTGCAGATCAAGATCACACAGGCAGGGGAGGCCTCATCAGGACTCCGAAGCTGCCCCGGAACACCTTTACTCAGTGTGGAGCAGGAACCAAGACTCCTCTTCTGCTCCTCCTTTAAGGATGCATCTAGATGAGCCGTAGGGTGCCTGCCTGTTTTGCCCCAGGAGGCAAACGACCCCTCCAGAGGTGCCCACCAGGTGCTCCCAGGCCCTGCGCTACTGGGAATGAGCCCGCGGCAGCTGCTGACGCCCTGGCCCCGCCGCCATGCGCATGCACGCACAGGCGTACACCTGCTGTTCCACAGTGAAAGTGGCACGCCCCGGGCCCCCTCCAGGCAGCAAAGGGCAGCCCCGGAGCCACAAGGCAAGAGGTGCACCCCTCCCTCCCTCCCTCCCTCCCTTCTTGCACGATGAGGCCTGTGGCTCACGCTGGCTCAGCTTGTCTGAACGTGGAAAGCTAAGCAGGGTCAGGCCTGGTTATTACTTGGATGGGAGACTCCTCCTCTAGTTTCCTGCATTGAGCAGGGGGTTGGACTCGATAGCCTTGTAGGCTCCTTCCAACTCTATGATCTATGAAAGTCTATGAAGACAGCCTGACCCTATAGCGACATTTGCATAATGACGGCAAAGGAAGGACCAGGCAGCCCAGCTGCCTCTGGAGCCACGGACAAGCCGTTGCCCCCTCTGAGAGGCCCTGGGTGGCCCCAACCCTCCCTTGGCCCTGGTCAGTGGATGAGCTTCCCCTTTGTGCGCGACTTGCTGCTCCCTGCCGTGTGGATAAGAGCCTGCCACGGGGGGACGGCACACACGCCGCGGGGGCCTCCTCAGACAGAGAGGGCAGCAAGAGATGCTAATATGGAAATGAGATGGGTCCAGCTGGGGGAGAAATGGGGGTGGGAGGATGTACCAGGAAGATACAGGAATAGGGGGAAGAAAGTCGAAGAATCTGAGGAGGAGACAGATGCTGCATTCATGCCTTCCCTTGCCTTTCTGGAACTGCCACTGGAGGTACATTTTCTGGACTGCCTTGCTCCACTATTTGGGTTCCCAGCAGGATTTTTCCTCCCACTGACTGAGCCTCAGTGTTAAACTGGTATGCATGAAAGTGCATTAGCTTAGGGAAGTGAGCACTGTTGTTCTCTGGTGCTGACCCTTGTAACAGGGAGTGCTTCTGCACCACTGCAGGGTTTTCATCTCCCAGTGGCAGTAAAGTTTGAGATCCAATTTAAAGCCAATTCACACACGTCAGGCAACAAAACCAGGTTTGCCACTGAACAGGGAGCTGTGGCTAAGCCTCACTCTCTGATGGAGTACTTATTTCCAAACACAGGTGGTCACATTCACATTATGCATTTTTAGGTGTACATTTAAAAAAACAGAGGAGCTCTTTTCTTCCCTGGCTTTCTGGCCTCAAGAACTGACCCTGCCACCCTCTCCCTTCTGGTTTAACTCAGTCCAGTCCAGGTCCCCTCCCCCCCCTTCCCCCCCTTTCTCTTTGTGCTATTCAACCTCCCCCAACTTGGTGCCCTCCAGATGTGTTGTGACTAGGATCCCTATCATCCTCAGCCAGTGTGGCCAGCAGCAAAGTTGACTGGGGGATGACAGGAGTTGTAGTCCAACACATCTGGTGAGCACCAAGTTGGGAAGCAGAAGTATTTTTTTTTTTTTTTTAAATCAGCACAGTACAAAACTATCGTGCATATTTGTGGAGCTTTTGGGGGTTCCTACATACACACACACGCACACGCCTCCTCATGTGTAAACCAAGTGGGACCAGTTGAGGGGGCTGGGAGGATACGAAAGGTACATAAAGCATCGGATGGAATGAATGGCGCCTAGATGCCTGGAGAAGTTGGCCTAGGGCTTTCATATGTAAATAGTTCAGGCCCAGTAAGCCATGAGGCATGACTCATGAGCCTCCCTCATCCTGACTGGCCAGGTGAAGTTCAATCTGATTGGCTGAGAGGCAGCAGAGTTACAGGGAGGAGGGGAGGGGGGAAGAGATATTTCCCAAAGCGTGGGTCTTGGTCTTTGTCTGTCTTGGATCGTGTGGCTACCGGCTACCCTGGCTGTTGGGTGATGGCGGCAAGCCAAAGAGAGGCCCAAGCCTTTGGGGGGGGGGCATCAGGATCCGACCCCAGTTAGCTCCTGGTGAAATGAGCTGGATGAGGGCTCTAGTGAAGGCAAGCCTTGTAGGAGTTTACCCATCTCGGACCTTCGGGTAGGTGTGGTAATTCTCCATCGGGCGGCAAGGCTGTGCTGGATTTAACCCTTGAAGAGAACTGACCCTCAGGTAACCGGTGTGTGCCTGAGAGATATTAAGGAATCAGGTTTTATTGTTTTGTAGCTCTATTTCTGTTTGCCAAAGTGTCTCTCTGTCTCTCTTTTGTGCTTCTCTCATTTCCCCTAATCTTGTTGTTTAAATGCTACCAGAATAAACCTTGTCTTGGTTTTACCCCACATGCTGTTTGTGGATTGCTCCGCTTGGTTCAGTATCTAAGTCCAGTTTACAGAAATTGAAGGCAACAGAGGGCAACAGAAGAAGCCAATGTGGCTTCACAATAAACTCAAAGATGACCTGAAAACAAAAAAGGACACGTATAGGAAGTGGAAGGAAGGACAGGCTACAGGGGAAGAGTACAGGCAGGTAGCACAGAACTGCAGGAATAGTGTCAGGAAGGCTAAAGCTGAGAATGAGCTAAGGTTAGCGAGGAATGCTAAAAGCAACAAAAAAGCTTTCTTCAGATACATGCACAGTAAAAGACAGAAGAAAGAACTGGTGGTTCAACTACGCAATGAGGATGGCAAATTGATAACAGAAGACAAAGAAAAGGCAGAAGTGTTCAATTCCTACTTCGGCTCGGTCTTCCCCCAAAAGAGGGTCTATGACCCCCCTGGCAAACCTGAAGTGCAGACTGAAGGGGCAGAATTGCAGCTTGAGATTGATAGGCAAATGGTCAAGGAGCACCTGATTACTCTGAACGAGTTTAAATCTCCAGGGCCTGATGAGCTGCATCCTAGAGTAATAAAGGAACTGGCAGAAGAACTCTCAGAACCACTGTCTATTATCTTTGAGAAATCATGGAGGACAGGTGAAGTGCCAGACGACTGGAGGAGGGCAAATGTTGTTCCCATCTTCAAAAAGGGCAAGAAGGAGGAACCTGGGAACTATAGGCCAGTCAGTCTGACATCAATCCCTGGGAAGATTTTTGAGCAGATTATAAAGAAGTCAGTCTGCAAGCACCTTGAAAACAATGCAGTGATTACTAGAAGCCAGCATGGATTTGTCAAGAACAAATCCTGTCAGACTAATCTGATCTCATTTTTTGATCGGGTAACCTCCCTTGTGGACTGTGGGAATGCTGTGGACATTATATACCTGGACTTCAGCAAAGCTTTCGACAAAGTGCCTCATGATATCCTGATTAGTAAGCTAGCTAAGAGTGGGCTAGATGGAACAACTATCAGGTGGATCCACAATTGGCTAAAGAATCGGACTCAAAGAGTGCTTATCAATGGTTCCTTCTCAAACTGGGGAGAGGTAACGAGCGGGGTACCACAGGGCTCGGTCCTGGGCCCGGTGCTCTTCAACATTTTTATTAATGACTTGGATGAGGAGGTACAGGGAATGCTTATCAAATTTGCAGATGACACAAAGTTGGGTGGAACAGCTAATACTCTGGAAGACAGAAACAAAATTCAAAGTGACCTCGATAGGCTGGAGCGCTGGGCCGAAAACAACAGAATGAAATTTAACAGGGATAAATGCCAAGTGCTGCACCTAGGGAGAGGAAACCAAATGCAGAGTTACAGAATGGGGGACACTTGGCTCAACAATACTACAAGTGAGAAGGATCTTGGAATTGTGGTAGATCACAAACTGAATATGAGCCAGCAATGCGATGTGGCTGCAAAGAAGGCAAATGCTATTTTGGGCTGCATTAATAGAAATATAGCTTCCAAATCGCGGGAAGTGATCATTCCCCTTTACTCAGCACTGGTTAGGCCTCATCTTGAGTACTGCGTCCAGTTCTGGGCACCTCACTTTAAGAAGGACATAGACAAACTGGAGAGGGTTCAGAGGAGGGCAACAAGGATGATAAAGGGACTGGAAACAAGGCCCTATGAGGAAAGACTGAAAGAACTGGGCATGTTAAGCCTTCAGAAGAGGAGACTGAGGGGAGATATGATCGCACTCTTCCAGTATTTGAAGGGATGTCACACAGAGGAGGGCAAAGATCTCTTCTCGTTCATCCCAGTTTGCAGGACGTGGAATAATGGGCTCAAGTTACAGGAACCTAGATTCCACCTAAACATCAGGAAAAATTTCCTGACTGTCAGAGCAATAAGACAATGGAATCAACTACCTAGGGAGGTGGTGGGCTCTCCCAGTCTGGAGGCATTCAAGGTGCGGCTGGACAGACATCTGTCAGAGATGCTTTGACCTGGATTCCTGCATTGAGCAGGGGGTTGGACTCGATGGCCTTGTAGGCCCCTTCCAACTCTACTTTTCTATGATTCTATTATTCTAAGGCGAGTCCCTGAACAGAGATTCAAGTAGGGTTGCAAGGAGCTGAGGCTTGGCAATCTGGTACCTTGAGATCTCAGGGGGTCTTGGTTCCTTTGGAGTAGGAAAGGGTGGGGTGTGGCGGGCCAGCCAGCCCCCGCCTTCCTCCACAATATTAATTAAAAACAAACCAATCAACCCATACTTGAGATGGTCAACTGGTTTCTGGGCTGTACTGTTTCAGATCGCACCGGCGGGACTCACAAGTGGAAACATTCGGGCAGACAGAAAGCTAGCTAGAACTCTTCTCGCTGCCATCTGCTATGTGGGGAGATTTGTTTTCGCCTGGAGGAGCCATTCAGCCACGTGCACCTCCAGCTGCTGGCTCAAGGTCCAGCCCAGAGCCACATCTGTCACGTCAGGGCCAAACAACAATTAGGCAGGAGATACAAGATTGGATCTCCCACCTTTTTATTTTATTTTTTTCCTGAAATGCAGCTGCAGGGGGGCTGCCCTTTGAGGGGGGAGGACTATGAGGAGGTGGGGGGGCTGTTAACCCTCCCCCACGCTGTTCTCCTGGTCAAGATCACGCACCTGCAAACTGTTTGCCCCATGGGAGCGGGTGGGGAATACAGCTTCAGGACTGCTGTCCCCATTTGCCAGCCTTCGCATCCATCATCCTCATGCACAGAGTGTGTTAGAGCGTTCAAGGCACTTCACAGACATGTTTTTGCAGGGATCCTTACAGCAACCCTGTAGGGCAGGTCAATATAATTATCCCCATCATCATGCTGAGGCGGCTGGGGTGTGGGGAGCTGAGCCGAGCTCCATGGAAGAGAGAAGGGCTTGCCAAGGTCACCTCATTCAAGCTGAGGAGGTGAGGTCTGGAGTGGAGACTGTTTGGTTCCCAGGTTCATCTCTTAGCCCAGTGTTTCTCAACCTTGGGTCCCCAGATGTTTTTGGCCTACAACTCCCAGCATGCCCCAGCCAGCCAGAAAGAACTGGGCATGTTTAGCCTTCAGAAGAGGAGACTGAGGGGAGATAGGATCGCACTCTTCCAGTACTTGAAGGGTTGTCACACAGAGGAGGGCCAGGATCTCCTCTCGATCATCCCAGTTTGCAGGACACGGAATAATGGGCTCAAGTTACAGGAACCCAGATTCCACCAGAACATCAGGAAAAAATTCCCTACTGTCAGAGCAATAAGACAATGGAGTCAACTACCTAGGGAGGTGGTGGGCTCTCCCACTCTGGAGGCATTCAAGGTGTGGCTGGACAGCCATCTGTCGGGGATGCTTTGACCTGGATTCCTGCATTGAGCAGGGGGTTGGACTCGATGGCCTTGTAGGCCCCTTCCAACTCTACTTTTCTATGATTCTATGACCCAAGGCTGGAGAACACTGTAGCCACTAGATTATTGTGCAACTCCCATTCATTTCAATGGGGCATGAACACTGCAATGCACTGTAAGTGGAGCAGGCCTTGGGAAGCTTAAGTTCGTACCAAATATGGCAGCTAGGCGACCGAGTGTATATGGAACACATCTCGGTGGTCTTAAAACAGCTGCACTGGCTCCTGGTCTGTTTCCAGGCACAATCCAAGTAGCTGGTTTTAACTTTAAAAAAACCCATAAATGGCTTGGGGCCTGGTTAACGTAAGGGCCACTGTGTCATGCTCCTGCCCATGGGCAGAGCGTTATAGCTGTTAGTATGTATGGGGAGGGGGGAGCGTGGGAGGAGTGTGGAATGTTGAGCGGTCTGCTGATTGGCTGAGAGAGTGAGAAGGGGCGGGTGAAGCCTGTGTTATATAAACAGTGGGTGGTGCTGTTTGAGAAAGATTTAGATTTCACAGATCATAGAGTTGGAAGGAGCCTACAAGGCCATCGAGTCCAACCCCCTGCTCAATGCAGGAAACTAGAGGAGGGGGTCTCCCATCCAAGTAATAACCAGGCGTGACCCTGCTTAGCTTTCCACACTCAGACAAGCTGAGCCAGCGTGAGCCACAGAGCTGTGGAAGTGAACTGAAGGAGTTGGGGGGAAATCTGGGGAGAGGGGAGTCTGAGAGCTGAGAGAAGTCTGGGGGGGGGGTCTGGAGAGAGAGAGAGAGAGAGAGAGAGATGTCAAGGGTTAGAATCTATTAACATGATCTATTTCCCTACCCTTGTTCGTAAATAAATAAACTTGTTTCCTTTTTGAAACTTAAAAGGAGTGGTCTGAGTTGGTTACCCTGGAGAGGTTGGTGGCAGCGGAGGAGATTAAGAGTGTGGATTTTGGGGGTCTGACAGGTGGTGGTGAGCGAGCGGTGGGGCGTCACAGGTGGTGTCAGCGTCGGGATTTGACCGTAGTAAAGCTTCGGGTTTGAATCACAGGGTGGAAGCCTGACAGCCACCTTCTCCCACACAAGACTACCCAGTTACTGACATCCTTTTCAGTGGTCCTTCTTCTTCAGGACCCACACCTTCAGAGGGAAGCCATGGCAGGGCCCTCTCAGCTGTGGCACCCCAATGCTGGAACAGTCACCCCGGGGCACCAAGTCTGATGTCCTTTTGGTGCCAGATGAAGAGCTTTTTATTCGCCCAGGCCTTTTAAGGATGTTGAGTTCTATGTTTTAATCTATCTTTTTGCTGCTACAGTTTTTAAGTATTCATAACTTGAATACTGTTATTATGTATTCATTGTTGCTGTAGTAGTCTTTTATTATGTTAGCCGGTCTGACAGTTTTCATGATAGGAAGGAAGACAGGCAGACAGACAGACAGAGTTTCCCACTGGGCCGTCCTCTCCTTTCCAAGCCCCGTCTTCAATTGCTTCAGACAAGCTGGAATTTACTTAGATGTGATGCTCTTCACTGGGCCTGAACAACTGGTGGCAACTGCAGCCCACCAGCTATAGACTGTGTGGTCTGCCAAGTGCTTGGCAACCAACCCCACCTATCTTTGCAGTCTCAGATAGGCAGCTTAAGCAGGAGGCGTGTCACCGTTCATGACGGTGAGTTTGTTCAGCTTGGCAGGTCACCAACTGTGCAGACCTGCTCTTCACTGTAGCAATACCAAATAAATCTTTCTGTTTAAGCGGCAATAACAGAAAAGCAAATAAGATATCATAAAATGGGCATAAACCAGGGAGACAAGGTAAACACCTAGGTTAAGACGCATTAGACAAAATCAGGTCTTTAATTTCCTGCAAAAATCTGCCTTTGTGTTTTGTACTGGCGGCCCCTGGAGAAGAAGAGACTGACAGTCACCAGACCAGTGGGGCTGCATTTTCAAATGGTGATTCTCTTCCTAATGCACGAGGGCCAAACAGGTCCTTTATCAGTCAAGGAAGACTAACTCACAGGGAACTGAATGGTCACGGAAGATGAAACAACTGACAGAAATCTTTGACGAATCCAGAGCAAGGTTCTTCCAGGAAGTTCTACTTCAAGGATAAAATGTTCCACACATTCCTTTGCATCTAGAATTGCTACTTTCCAGTTCAAAGATGTTTGTTAAATTACATATTATTCATACATATGTATAAAGGAGGCTAAAGATTGACCCCCTCATTCTCTTCACACACTAACTGAACAACTGTGAAGTTATGGAATGATGACAAACATGCAGTTTTTGAGAAGAACATGGATGGTCAATTTGAATAACAGAAAAACTTTATTCAGGGACAGGAGGGGCTGTGTGTTCCTGTCAGGAAGTTGAATAGGCAGAAGTAGAAGAATGCAGAGGCAAGGGCCTGTGGCTCACGCTGGCTCAGCTTGTCTGAGCGTGGAAAGCTAAGCAGGGTCAGGCCTGGTTATGACTTGGATGGGAGACCCCTCCTCTAGTTTCCTGCATTGAGCAGGGGGTTGGACTCGATGGCCTTGTAGGCCCCTTCCAACTCTTATGGTCTATGAATCCATAAGGGAATATCTGAAAATGGGAAAGTGCAGAGAACAGAGTCAAATAGGCAAGGAGGTCATAGAGCTGGGGAGCTAAATTTCATATACAGTAATACCTTGGATTGCAAGTAACTTGGTTTGAGAGCGTTTTGCAAGACAAGCAAATTTTTAAATATTTATTAATATTTTTTTTAACTTGATATACAAGCGACATCTTGCAATACAAGTACTGTAGTACGGCTTAAATTAAAAATCTCTGTACAAATTTTTTTGGGGGAATTTAGTTTTGATATAAGGATGTTTTGGATTACAAGCATGTTTCCGGAACGAATTGTGCTCTCAATCCAAGGCATGACTGTACTGATTTGAAGTAGCCATCCTGATCTTTGACTTGAAGTCTTCCCCCCCCCTCTTTAATTCTGTATCAGATGAAAGACTCCCACCTGCCTCAGTGCTCAATTTTCCCCCTTTAAGATGCCATCTTAGAAGGTAGCAACAGAGTCTCAACCAGACTGCCCTGCTACTTTATGGCACAATGTTTTCAGTACAGAAGCAAAAAAACAGTGACACTGAAAAATGTATATTTCCAATATTATAGCAAATTGTGATCTGATCCATCGCCAAAGATTTTTCCAGCCTTGAGAAAATGATTATTTATTCACTGAATGACGATGCCAGGTCCAAAACCCACCTAGCTAGTTCATGCCTGCCCTCATTCCAGAGTCCCAGCAGAGGACTTCCCACGGTTTATTATCAGGTCCCAAGGCCACGGCGGTCTCTTTTGCATGGAACCGCCTGAAAAACCTGATCTATGGGCTGAGAAACGTCACCAGTAAAAGAAAGAAAGAGGTCAATGACTATCTAGGCCAGCGATTCCCAAACTGTATGACAGGAAAGGGCAGCATTAATTAATTAATTAATTAATTGTATTTTTATCCCTCCAGTGTAATGTTCCACATCCTGCCAGGCCCGTGTCCAAACTAGGATGCCTCCTCCCAGGGATGTTGAAGAGTCCTTGGTCTTGAGTCCCGAGTCGAGTCCCGAGTCTTTGGACCCAAGTCTCGAGTCCGAGTCCTTGGTCCAAAATGGTGACTCACAAGTCCCGAGTCACTCCCAAAGCTGACTCCACGAGTCCCTATTAAAATCAATGGGGGGTTTTCCCAACAAAATAAGGCTACTTCAGATGTGTGGCTTAAATAAATTCTAGGCACAAGTGTGCCTTTTTATTTCAAAACTCTGCAACTGATTTTGACAAGAACAGACCAGGCAGACAAACCCAAAATAACCAGGCAGGCAGAGGAGGCAGGGAACCCCCAAAGCAGGCAGGCAGAGGCCTTTGTCTTGGACAATTCAAACTGTGGAACTGGTTAAGAAGAGACCAGGTAGGCAGAGGAGGCAGGGAACCCGAAGCAGGCAGGCAGAGGCAGCCAAACCCAAAATGTCTGAAAGGTTGCATTTTAGGAAAATGATTTTAAAAAATAAAATCTTCGCCGGCGATCACACTTCTCTCCACTCCTTCTGGCACAGCCCAGGGATGTTGAAGAGTCCTTGGTCTCGAGTCCCGAGTCGAGTCTCGAGCCCCATTAAAAAATATTGGGACTCGAGTCAGAGGGGGGACTCAGTCCGACTCACGAGTCGAGTCCTGGAGTCCGAGTCCCCATCCCTGCCTCCTCCTCAGACAAGGATCCAGCTGGGGCCAAGTCCAAAGATCCCATGGGGCATCCTGATCCAGCAATATCCCGGACTTGCCAGTATCCCACGAGAGGCCACACCAGGCTTGCCTGCAAAGGAAGACCAGGAAGGGCCCACAGAAGAAGACTCTGATGCGCCTGTGGTGAATGTCTCGGCTATGAAACCAGAGGGAGAGGTCAAACCGCCTCCACACACCCCGAGAGTGCCGACCCCAGAAGGGGCAGACTCAGGAGACTAGCCAACAACGAAGAGCGTGCCTCAAGGCTCAAAGGAACCAGGCTTCTCAGGAGTAAATGGCTCCTTCAGAGTAGGGGTCTCCTCAGGAGTAGGGAGATCTTGAAGGCTGGACTGACTGGCTGTAGCTGGGCCTGGGAGACCAGGCAATATCAGCTCCCATCTAAGGACTGCTGGTTACTGGCACATCACGGCTTCTTGGCCTTGCTGCCCCCACTGACTGACCTCCTGCGTTACGGACAGCTGGACCCCTGTGCTAGACCGTGCTTCTGGAAGTGCGCCTGTCCTTGGGACTGCTCTGTCATGCCTGACCCCAGCTTTTCTGGACGGCCCTGTTACCCAGCGGGCACTGTTTTTCTTCTGGCCTAGGCCAGGCCAGCACTATCAGGAGCCAGGATGGGGCTCTTTGTAGGCAGGACAGCGACGGGCCCAAGGTCACCAAGCAAGTTTCATGGCTGAGCAGGGATCCAAACCCAGATCCCCCAGCTTGCCTGATACTCGACCCCAGTGCTTTTTTTCTGGAGAAAAAGGTACCGGAACTCTTGGATTACATTTCCTCGGGAGTAGATGGCGATTAAATTGTAATGCAATTAATAGAAGAAAAGGTGCTGGAACTCAGTTCCGGTGAGTTCCACCAGAAAAAAAGCCCTGCTTGACCCACTCCCCTTTTACACCAGGATCCCACGCCAGGATAGCTCAACCACAGCAGTCCAGGCATTGCGCTAACCTTGAATCTGCTTGTTAGTGGTCCCATCGAGGCAGGATTTGGGGCAGAGGCCCACTTCAGCAGAATGAGCAGGAGGGCCGACTTACTACGTTTTGGAGCAAGTGAAGTAATACACTGAGGGCCCAACTCTCTGCATATTTGGACAGAAAAAAGGCCTGCAGCTCCCAGCATGCCCCCATGTATTGTTTTTGTTTACAATGTATTGTTTTTGTTTCTTTTATCTGTTTTTGTCTTTTTATTGTTCACTGCTCCGGAATTTGCTTGATGTGGAGAGGTATACAAAAAATACTGATGATGATGATGATGATGATGATGATGATGATGATGATGATAAATATGATAATGATGCCCCAGCTAGCATGGTTGGCTGGGGAATGCTAGGACTTGTAGGATGTCTCTCTGTCTAAATATGCATAGCATTCCACCCATAGGCTGCAATTCTATGCACACTTCTTACCTGTCAGTAGGTCCTGCTGAATTCAATGGGTTTTTTAAAATATCTGAGTAGACATGCATAGGATTGCACTGCTAACTGTTTAAATCCCCACCCCAACACACACACACACACACACACACACACACACACACCACTAAGTCTAGACATTGATCCTAGAACAGTAACTGATGAGTCTGAAATTACCTAATTGTCTCACTGTGACCTGCTCTCTGAGGAGTCTGTCCATTGCATCTCTGAATCAGTTACTGCTCTAGGCTCACTACCTTGCAGTCGGGGGGGTGGGGGGCTCACATAGGGCATGTCTTGTACAAAAACACAGGGGATGGGCAGGCGTCTCTGAGGGCAGGTGATTTTCACCCTTTCACATCTTTGGCTGGGGGATGCTGGGTATTGTAGTCCAACACACCTGGAGGCACCAGGCTGGGGAAGGTGGTTCTAGATCTTGACCTGACTCTACCTTCCTCTTCGATTGTCCTCTGTTCTGCTACCTCATGCCTAAGGAGCAAGGATGGCCCACTGGAAGACTGCACACAGGCTGTGTTAGATTTCTCAAAGTCATTTTCTTGGCTCTGGGCAATTGCAGCAGTTTCTTGATGACTCGTAGGGCTGTTGCCCAATCTATTTTTTCTCTCTCAATTAAACCCTCAAAGAATCTGAGTTTAGAACTTTAGCTCCTAGGGCTTATAGGATATCAGAACACCCTGGATC
Organism: Shinisaurus crocodilurus; assembly: GCA_021292165.1. Lineage (NCBI taxonomy): Eukaryota > Metazoa > Chordata > Lepidosauria > Squamata > Shinisauridae > Shinisaurus > Shinisaurus crocodilurus. The sequence continues at coordinate 37,226,283 of CM037885.1, forward strand.
TATCCCAGTCTCCTAACATGCAGCCCAGATTTCAACACTCGCAGAAACTGGAAAGAAGAAACCAACCCCTGATCTCCACACAAGAAGAGCAAGACTGTCTGTTCAATCAAGTAAATTTGCCTGCATTTGCATTTGGGTAAAAATCATAGCTGTGGTGCAAGAAACATGCTTCCTTTGTTTTTAGATAAAGAATGTACGATGCAGCAGATATCCTCTTAGAAGAGGCCAGGCACTCCCTCCTAGTGGAGAGAAAAGGAGAATGCCTTTTTTGAGATGGTTCTTTTTTAATCTATTAAAATTAGATTAATTGGGACACCTTTTTAATCGATTATCAATTATATTTTTAATTGCTTAAAGGTTGCAGCCCTAGTCATAAGGAAGAGGTAAAATGATCTCAAGTTGTAAGACACACTTTAAGGCAAGGATTGGCAGAAGGTAGATCTCCGGGTGTTTTGGACTTCCGCTCCCAGCATTCCTGACTGTTGGACATACTGACAGGGACTTCTGGGAGTTGGTCCAAAACATGTGGAGACCTACCTTCTGCCCGCCCCTGCTTTCAGGCTATGTCTCTCTTCAGATTTTGTATGCAATGCCCCATCTATGCCCCACTGCAAGTACTCTGTGAATGGGAAGCCCTTCCCATTGCTGCTAGATGGTACCAATTTCATTGCAGCGCCAAACCACCTACAAAAGGGTTGGTTTGTGTGGCAAACTACAGTTCAGCCCACAAGCTACTGTCTGGAAAATAGAGCAGCTCCTGAGAATACAGGTTGGCCCTGCCTGCCTTCTAGGACCAACCCATATGTCAGTGGCAGCTCCACCAGCCTTCCAGAAAAGAGATCCAAGTTCTGAACGTTCACTCCCAGGGCATGTAGAATCTTGGGAGCATCGCTGAGGTGTTTGATCCATCCCAGAGAAGATGACACGCCAGCCCAGACTTCAAGTGTTGCCGAAACTCACCAGAAGAAACTCCCGAACCCCAGACAACAAGACCCAGAGCACAATGTGCAGGCAAACTAAGGAACACTCGGGAGGTGCCCGCCCTCCACCAATACCCACTTAAATTTTGGCGAGGAACTATTTTTCTTACCAGCTACTCTGACGACAGCTCTCTCCGCCGGATCCAGCACTGAGTCCTGGCTTTTCCTCTTCTTCTGCTCATGAAGGGGTAAATTCCAGGGCAAGGTGTCCCCTGGTGGGCAAGGAGACAGGCTTCCAGACCGCTCGCTCCGGTAGGACCGCTCACTCTTGCACGATCGCTCGCTCCGGTAAGACCTCTCGCTGAGGGTCTCTTCATCAGAGGAAGACATGGCCCTGCGCAAAGGAGGCGGGCACAGAGGTGCCGTCAATCCTCCGGAAGGGCTGACCTATGAATAGACACAAGCGCCAATGGATGAGAGAGTTAGTTTCACTGGGATGGGAAGTCAAACAGAGCTTGGGATTTGGGTCCTAAAGAAGACAGCAGCAATGTTGTGGTGCTTCATGTGACATCAATATGCTGTTAAGGGTGCTTCCAGGGCTACCCATCAAAAGGCACTGGGTGTAGCTATGCTGGCTTTCCTTCTTCAATGCGTATTTTCTGGTTAGGAAGCTGCCCCGGGAAAACATGGGAGGGTTACAAATGGAGGAAGACGACGTCTGGACCACCCCTTAACATTCTGTGCACAATTGCACAATAAAAGCCTCCTCTGGGAGTACGGAAAGTCTCAAATTAAGTACTCTCTCTTCTACACAGACTGGCTGTAGCTCTCCAGGGTTTCACGTGGGGAGCTTCCTTTCCCAATCCTACCTGGTGCCCCCTGGACTGAATAGGGGACCTCCTGCATCCAAAGCATGCGCTCCGCCACGAATGAAGCCCCAGACCAAATGGTTTCCAAAGAGAGGAAGCCACTTAGCCTTCCTGAAAGAGACAGATCTGCCCCCTAAACTCAGACAAGCCAAAGACCTTTCGTGACACCACCTGCCAGGTGTGTATCAGGTATCAGGATGCCTTACATCAGTGTTCTCCAACCTTGGGTCCCCAGATGTTTTTGGCCTACAACTCCCAGCATGCCCCAGCCAGCTATGCTGGCTGGGGCATGCTGGGAGTTGTAGGCCAAAAACATCTGGGGACCCAAGGTTGGAGAACACTGCCTTACATGGAGGTGGCCAGAGCACAGTCCTTGGATTGGGTGCAGCTGCGTGCAGCTGGACTGGCTCCATGGACCCATGAAGCCCTGGTGATGAGGGAAAGTCATTCTAAACATGCTCCTGGGCACTGCCTTTCACATCTGGCCCAAAGGCGGGATCCACTTTAGCCCAACTTTAACTGCCATCTTTTTCTCTGGCAAGAGAGAGAGTCTAAAGGGTTTCATAGATTTCATAGATCAGATAGAATTGGAAGGAGCCTCCTACAAGGCTATCGAGTCCAACCCCCTTATACCTCACAGCCACAATTAACCAATAGCAAGTTGACCTCCACAGCCTGCACTAAAACCAAAACATTCTCTGTGCCAAAAAGCTTGACATCTGTATAAGCATGTTAAAGAATGTGCTCCAAATGGCTTAAGCAAATCAACAGTCGTTATGCACATCCACACGTTTGGCATTGAGACTGCCATGCCTTTAACATTGGGCAGAATCCGGAAACAATTTTTGGATTAAGCAAATTCATTTGTTACATATCTATCCCAACTTTCCTCCAGAGATATCAGGTGGTGGTTTTGCACGTGCATGTGCATGGGAGCCAGTGTGGCGTAGTGGTTAGTGTTGGACTGGGACTCGGGAGATCCGGGGTCTAGTTGTGAGAGCTGGACTGACCCGGGTTCAAAAGCTTCCCTAGCCAATGACCCTCAGTCCCAGTCATGCAGGCGGAAGGAAGAGATAACAGCAGTTAATAAAGATTAAAGAGTTTATTTGTAAGACCCAATTACATGGGATTAAGGCAAGCAATACATCTCTTACTCACTACATCATTGCAGATACAAATCCAATACCCCAGTGGTAAGGCTAGATGAAGTGAAGTCCAGAACAAGTAACATGTCGAGTCAAGACGAGAGAAGAGAAGAAGAGTGAAGCTATCAGCAAGTGTGTTAGCTTTATACCACCTATAAATAGGATATTACTCACCCCAGTTGTATAACTTATTCATCAACATGTTTACTGCTAAACCTGTCCAAGGTTGCTGAGTCATATCACCTTGAGACTATGTCTCATGACCAGAGACCTTGTGTACTTGAACTCAAAAGACACCCACCAGGTCAGGTGATAATCCCGATGTCAGGTGGTAATCTCGTTCTGCCTTTGCAAAACCCAACATCCCCCTGCTTTTGCATTTGCGCAGAACGTGGTTATTTACCTCATACAACAGCAACAGCTTTGTTGACTTCTGATGCTGTTCCTTCATCTATGGACTTTGATAAAAAAAACTTTTGCAGGAATGACTTTACCTGCCAGAAATTTGAACCACCATCAAATCACTTCTTCATGACACAGTTTTATTTGCAAACCCAAAACGTTGTGTATTGCTATCTGCCTGCAGCATAGCAATCCTGCCTTGGTTTCCTGAAAAAACTGTAATAGGTTTTTCACATCAATCCCAGCATCATTTAAACATTTTTAACAATTTAAACTATTTAAACAAATGCAATAACTATTCAAGCTTTACAATAGCATAATAGCACAATACATAATACAATGTATTCAGTTCAGCTTCAGTTGAACTCTAACCTCTAGATGATTGTTTCTACAAAATCAATCAAACAAAGTATGGTTATAAAAATAACAAACTTCAGGTGTGTTCTTGTTGTTCTTACTATCACAACCACAACTGGCATTTCTGTGAATCTGTAAGCCACCTGTGCTCTGACTTGTAAATCTTAGTCTGAAGTGTGATGTTCCCTCCAGATAACACTCAACTCCTTTTCAGAGCTCTCCAAGCATGTCCTGTTGGTCTAACAGCCTGCCCACTACACTGACAGCAATACCTGGCTTTGTTGCTTGTACAGTAAAGCTCAACAGCCCAATGCTCCTGTGTAGCATTCAAACTGCTTTTCCATCAGCATGTGCTTGAAAATCCTCAACTATTTGGAGTCTCTCACTGAGTTAACTATCTCCAAATTCTCAATCACATCCATGATATTTCTCTGGTTTGTTGCAGTAAGTACTGCCCTCTTGGTTCTCCCTCAACCTCTATTTACAAATAAACAGTTGATCCATCACCAAGCAGTTTCAATTCAATGAAATTCCAAACCCTGGATCAATTATATCATATTGCTTTTATCTGTCCAGAAAAAACAATAGATCATCCAACAAAGTACATACAGTCTATGTCCTTGTTCCTCCTGTTTAACAAACAAACATTGATCTGCCTCTCTGTGCAAATCTCAATTCAGCAATGTTTGAGTTCAAAACAGAATTCCAGCCTCCAGCTGATTCTAGCTTTTCTACAGAAAAATATTCTCAGTTTTCCAAAGACTTCCTCTAATTTAAAATGCTTATGTTCCAATATTTCCAATTGTGAAATATTCATACATCTTTACATTCTTAAACATCAGTCTAACTGTTTCCAAAGCAAATTGTTGTTGCACTCACTCATGATTATCCTGCTCCTTTTACTGAGCAAAATCACAAGCAACCAATCTTGCTATTTGTCATATAACCTTTTCCAATCTGGTTAGTTTTCACCTAAAAATCTATCTGGTAACAATGAGTTCCATGGACTGCTGTTTGTTTCACCAGCTTCCATGTTTTGTTCTTTATCCAAAGAATTCAACTCAGCTTGCATAGCCTGAAGCTATGGTTTAGCTTCCTTAACAGACAATTTTCCCCCTCTTTGAAATTTTGAAGTTTCAAATGGCTTTTCCTGCAAATTCATCCTGATATCTCACAGGTTGTTTGACTCACCTGTTCCTTACTTCATCAGCTATCAGGTTCTTGTTCCAATAAAACTTTGCACCAATGATGAACAATCATTTGTTTAATCTTCCATCTCTAAACCAAATGTGTATCAGTTTGTCAAATTTACCTGACTGTCTTTCAGCAAATGCTTTTCTATTCTGACTCTGAGCTTGATGCATCTCCTGCATTAACAGAATTAATTTTGAAAAATGATCTCACATTTTCATTCAGCATTATACTAACTTCTAGATAATGTCACTATCCAAGTGTTATTCATGTAAAACACAATATTCTCATTTCTAGAAAAATCTCATGTAAGCTCCCTTACAGATTTCTTCTAACTTTGAGGTGTATGTACCTACATATCAGATCCAAGATCCTGAAACGTTTCTCCAGAAGATTCTTCCTTCTACACTACTTTCTATAAGGTGTACAGTTCAATACAGAACTAAAACTTCTATCATGTACATAATCAAAACATTTAAGAGCTTCTACCCAAACCTCATTAGCCAAATTAGTATCACCTCTTCTGAGTGTTTGTTTACTCTTTCACACAATCCATGTGTTCAATATCACATCCTGTTAGAAATGCATCTAAATATGCACTGAATTGAACTTCCCCATATCTCAAAAGAAAATAGGTAACATGGGTAATATGCTTGTTCTCACCCAAGCACAAAACACCTTGACTCTGTTCAATACTCCAGCTTGCTATCTAACATGTACACAACCTGTACTTCGTGTATTGATCAATTAACATCATGAAATAACGTGCCTTTCCTCTAAAGACCATCAGAGTATCCACAAGATCACCAAGAACAAATTGAATGAAATGAACTGGTTTTTCAGCTTGCCTTCCAGTTTACCTGTTGAAGCTAGCATCCCTTGTTTATGTGCACAAAATTACTTTTCATGTGAAAATTACAATTTCCAAATGCTTTCCCCACAACACAGTTTGCATTTTCTTTCACAGGCCTGTGAATCTAAATGACCAAACATCATGTGATATGCATGCATGTACATGTCATACATATAAGCATTTAACCTTTTATAGTTGCATCAGTACAACTTTCCATTTCTTAGCTTTGCCATATAAACATACCTACTAATTCAGTAGTCTACATTTTGCTACAGAGAAATCCACAATATACTCAAGTCATATATACATTCAGTACATTTCCTGACATTTTCAGAGCATATATTACAATTTCTTGAATCCAAGTTATCCAAACTTTCAAGAAATACAGTTTCAAAATACATGACTGTTAAACTCCTGACCATTTGCATAGTCCTCTTTCTGCTTATTCATATCCAACACAGAAAGCTTCGTTTAAACAATCCACTGCTTCTGTTCAAACAAAATAATGTGCATTTTGTTATGTCCAGGGTTAAAACACAAAGGTTTTCCCTTCAGCAGCACCCCTGCTGATTTCAAGCTCCTTTCTTCTGTGATCCCACATGAAGAAAATTGAAGAAAATGAAGAACAGCTTCTCATTTTAAGCACAGCTTTCTCTGTTCAAAACTGCCGCGCTGTTTTTCCCCTGCTGTTTTAAAACCACGCCTCCGCTGGTTTGATACAGCCTCCCGTGTAGTATCAGATCTCCCAAGATACGTTCCTGTCACACGTGACTTTGCTGCGACATGACGCTCCAGACGCTTTACCCACGTCAGACGTAATCCATGTATTTGTAATCCAAGCCACTTGTTGATACAATGCAAAAGATAGCTGATCCGCTGCTGAGTGAAGAAGCAAACTGTAAAAGAAATATGATCCTCCTGCTGTAGCCTTGACTCAAATGAGTAGACACAGAGCCTCCTGGAGATTATTTCCTTGCCCGATAAAGCTCCTTGACAATCACTCCAGCAAGCTGTGGAAAACGAAATCCTTGTGTCCAGCGTTGTTCACTTTTCAGCCTAGTAGCTGCCCGAACCGGCACCTCTGTTCCAGCTTCTTTTCACAGTCTGTAGCCTTGGATTTGCCAAGCCTGGCACCTCCGTTCCAGCTGCTTCCAAAACGAAAAATCCTCCGTCTCTCTGTCCTGCATTCTTCAGTTATGCTGCATTCCAAGCCGCTGTTATCAGCACCCAGCTTTAGCAACAAACATCGCCTTCCCGGTTTATTTACAAACCGTTCTTACAAATAGTAAACATTTCTCTTAACCCTATAACTGCTGAATTTCTCCGTACTGCGTCTCTGTGGGCTTATCTGCCCATCTGAGATAACCATCTTATCTCTACTGATTATTATCTGGGCCCATAACCAGATGTGAGAGCTGGACTGACCCGGGTTCAAAAGCTTCCCTAGCCAATGACCCTCAGTCCCAGTCACGCAGGGGGAAGGAAGAGATAACAGCAGTTAATAAAGATTAAAGAGTTTATTTGTAAGACCCAATTACATGGGATTAAGGCAAGCAATGCATCTCTTACTCACTACATCATTGCAGATACAAATCCAATACCCCAGTGGTAAGGCTAGATGAAGTGAAGTCCAGAACAAGTAACATGTCGAGTCGAGACGAGAGAAGAGAAGAAGAGTGAAGCTATCAGCAAGTGTGTTAGCTTTATACCACCTATAAATAGGATACTACTCACCCCAGTTGTATAACTTATTCATCAACATGTTTACTGCTAAACCTGTCCAAGGTTGCTGAGTCATATCACCTTGAGACTATGTCTCATGACCAGAGACCTTGTGTACTTGAACTCAAGAGACACCCACCAGGTCAGGTGATAATCCCGATGTCAGGTGGTAATCTCGTTCTGCCTATGCAAAACCCAACACTAGTCCCCGCTTGGCCATGAAACTCACTGGGTGACTTTGGGCCAGTCACTGCCTCTCAGCCTAACCTACCTCACAGGGTTGTTGTGAGGATAAAATGGAGAGGAGGAGGAGGATTATGTAAGCCGCCTTGAGTTCCTTGTAGGAAAAAAGGCGGGGTATAAATGTAATAAATAAATAAATAAATATGGACAGAATTTTTTCTCCTTCTCTCATAACACTTCAACTGGGGGTCACTCAAGGAAATGGATCCGCACTAGATTCAGAACAGACAAAAGGAAATCCTTCTTCACACAATATGTAATTCATTGACAGAATTTGCAGCCACAAGATATAGTAATGGCTTTAAAAGGGGTTAGACAAATTCGAGGAGGGGGGAGGTCTATCAGTGGCTACTAGTCATGATGGCCATATGCAACTTCCAGGTCAGAGGAAGCATGGCTCCCAGAACCAGTTGCTGGGGAGTAATAAGATTCAATGCTGGGTTCTCCCGGCCCAATTCCATCCACATCGGTTCTCGGTCTATATGCACTAGGAGGTATGGTACTGAAAGGCCATATGGGGAAGGGAGGATAACATGGCAGGAGGGAAAGAAAGCTTTCAGAGCCCTTTTCAAGCCAACTTTCACATCCATGAGGTCTAGAAACTTAATCTTTTTTCAAAAAAAGGAAAAACAATTCAGCCAAAACAAAACAAAACATGGAGGATCTTTGCACTGTGACAGATGGCGATCAGCCTTCTTACACACACACTTGCAAAGGCACGCCTGCCCATTGACCAGGCCACAGAAAATTAATAATTTCTGAACATTGACAGGGCCTGCCTTGTTGTGCAAACTGCGCCCCCCCCCCCCCCCAGCATAATTCAACAGTATGAAAAAGTGTACGGATTTCTACCTTGGCAAGGCCGGCTGAAGTGTCTGTCAGGACCCCAGGCACACACCACTGATAGGTAAATCGAGGGTGGCGTCCATACTGGGACCCTCCCCCATGCGCACAACCTTCCCCCTCCACTCCCTCCCGGCTCCTCCCACCTCCCTCCCTCCCTCCCTTGTGATCTGCCCCAGCCTTGCTATTTACATTTGACAAAGACTGATGTTGGGGCTGGAAGTGTGCCTGGAAGCCATGCCCTACACCAAGGGTGGGCCACGTCCGAGGGTGAGGAGGCCACACTGACCCCCGTGGAACCCACCAAAAGAGCACACCCCGCCCTCGCTGAAATTGCCACGGCAGTGGAGGCAAAAAAAGGGTGATTTTGCAAGGAAGAAGGCACGTGGGGAGTGTGCATCTTGGTTGAGGGTCTATGACCCCCCTGGCAAACCTGAAGTGCAGACTGAAGGGGCAGAATTGCAGCTTGAGATTGATAGGCAAATGGTCAAGGAGCACCTGATTACTCTGAACGAGTTTAAATCTCCAGGGCCTGATGAGCTGCATCCTAGAGTAATAAAGGAACTGGCAGAAGAACTCTCAGAACCACTGTCTATTATCTTTGAGAAATCATGGAGGACAGGTGAAGTGCCAGACGACTGGAGGAGGGCAAATGTTGTTCCCATCTTCAAAAAGGGCAAGAAGGAGGAACCTGGGAACTATAGGCCAGTCAGTCTGACATCAATCCCCGGGAAGATTTTTGAGCAGATTATAAAGAAGTCAGTCTGCAAGCACCTTGAAAACAATGCAGTGATTACTAGAAGCCAGCATGGATTTGTCAAGAACAATCCTGTCAGACTAATCTGATCTCATTTTTTGATCGGGTAACCTCCCTTGTGGACTGTGGGAATGCTGTGGACATTATATACCTGGACTTCAGCAAAGCTTTCGACAAAGTGCCTCATGATATCCTGATTAGTAAGCTAGCTAAGAGTGGGCTAGATGGAACAACTATCAGGTGGATCCACAATTGGCTAAAGAATCGGACTCAAAGAGTGCTTATCAATGGTTCCTTCTCAAACTGGGGAGAGGTAACGAGCGGGGTACCACAGGGCTCGGTCCTGGGCCCGGTGCTCTTCAACATTTTTATTAATGACTTGGATGAGGAGGTACAGGGAATGCTTATCAAATTTGCAGATGACACAAAGTTGGGTGGAACAGCTAATACTCTGGAAGACAGAAACAAAATCCAAAGTGACCTCGATAGGCTGGAGCGCTGGGCCGAAAACAACAGAATGAAATTTAATAGGGATAAATGCCAAGTGCTGCACCTAGGGAGAGGAAACCAAATGCAGAGTTACAGAATGGGGGACACTTGGCTCAACAATACTACAAGTGAGAAGGATCTTGGAATTGTGGTAGATCACAAACTGAATATGAGCCAGCAATGCGATGTGGCTGCAAAGAAGGCAAATGCAATTTTGGGCTGTATTAATAGAAGTATAGCTTCCAAATCGCGGGAAGTGATAATTCCCCTTTACTCGGCACTGGTTAGGCCTCATCTTGAGTACTGCGTCCAGTTCTGGGCACCTCACTTTAAGAAGGACATAGACAAACTGGAGAGGGTTCAGAGGAGGGCAACAAGGATGATAAAGGGACTGGAAACAAGGCCCTATGAGGAGAGACTGAAAGAACTGGGCATGTTTAGCCTTCAGAAGAGGAGACTGAGGGGAGATATGATCGCACTCTTCCAGTATTTGAAGGGATGTCACACAGAGGAGGGCAAAGATCTCTTCTCGGTCATCCCAGTTTGCAGGACACGGAATAATGGGCTCAAGTTACAGGAACCTAGATTCCACCTAAACATCAGGAAAAATTTCCTGACTGTCAGAGCAATAAGACAATGGAATCAACTACCTAGGGAGGTTGTGGGCTCTCCCACTCTGGAGGCATTCAAGGTGCAGCTGGACAGACATCTGTCAGAGATGCTTTGACCTAGATTCCTGCATTGAGCAGGGGGTTGGACTCGATGGCCTTGTAGGCCCCTTCCAACTCTACTTTTCTATGATTCTATGATTCTATGAAAGCAGGATTGCACTCCTGGGAGGGTTTGGGGAGCACGGTTCTGCTTGCATATGAAGTGCATGCTGCTGGTGTGCTTTGTTTCCTTGCAAAATCGCCACTTTTTTTGCTGCTGCCACCACCAGAAATCCAACTAGAGCAGAGCCCCCGCATGTGGGCCACAGGCTGTGTGTCGCCCACTCCTGCCCCACGCTTAGAACAGCCAGGCCAGCACCGCATGTTGGGGCACAACAGCAAACTCAAGGGCTCTCGTCAGCCCAAAGGACTGATCTACAGTGGAGGCTGGCCATTCTGTCTCTGTAGGAGTCACGGCTCAGGCCTCCCCTCCTCCTATTTATTCCCCACTGGCAGAGAGAGAAATCTGCCCCCGCATCTCTGCATCAAGTGAGAGTGGATCAATCCTGACGCAGCAGGACTGCCTGCTTGCACAGGAGGCTGCCTGTTACGCACAGCTCTGGGTGAGTTGCTGCTCTGGGCCAGCCTCCGTCCAGCCAGTGACTCACGCAGAAACACAGGGGGTAAGGAGGCTCCTTTTCAGCATAAGGTACGCCTCCAATTTTAACTCAGAAAAATGCCTCCTTGAGTCAGCTGTCAGATGTGTTTGGCAAACGCTGCCCGAAAAGCCTGTCCCCGAAGCTCTCTCACTGCTGGAGCAGGCTCTCAGCAGTGTGAGAGAGGTACTGTACACATGGCAACAGAGCATGTCCTTTACCAGAGCAGTGCATGTCAGAATGAGGCTCCTGCTCCTGCACTGCAAACTGGTTCCTAGGGGGAGCCCTAACTCAGCAGAAGCTCCTCTGCCCAACCCCATCTTTACGGCCTGCAGCAGGCAACTGTGGAGCTTCTGGCTAAGGAGAAAAGGCACAGCAGGACCTCACTGGGGCAGGACAGAGGTCGGTGGAGCCAGGAGGCAGGCAGGGAGTGCCCAAGGGCCACCGTCCCTTTGGACTTACCCTGCAAAGCAATCTCAAGGCAAGCTGGTGCTGCAAGCAAGGGGGCATGTCGGGGGTGGGGGTGGGGGTGGAATACTACAGACTAGAATGTGTCTGCTGGGATGCCTATGTTTGCAATTATGTGTAAAAGCGTGCACATGTATCCGTGAAAGCTCGCTGACAAACTGAAAAGAGCAGTAGCCCCCACCCCCACAAAAGACTGGTGCCTCGCTGGATGCCACGTTCCCTGATCTGGAAGCCCTGTTCCATAGGAAGCGCAGAAAAGAAGGCACTCTGCCTATGCTCAGAGACACTCTCATTATTTCAGATGCTCCAGGGCTGAGGCTTGGCACTGTAAACAGGTGCCAGAGCCAAGCCCTGGAAAGCCCCGTGTGATTCTTACAGATCTGGGCAACGCGACTTCCTTGGAACACAAAGTGGGCATTGTCCACGTTGATGCGAAAGGCGGACTGTGCTTCCCGACCTAAATCCCTCACCATGTGATTTTTCCTAGCAGGAATTATGAGCTCCCTCGGGTACCACAGCAGTGTCAAGACTCGCCTCATTCCTTCTCCAGCGTTCTGTCTCTTTCATTAATTTATTTCACATGTATAGCCCACCTTCCTCCATTCAAGGCTGGGGTGGGTGGGTCTTGAATAGGTGTACCCTTTACTATCCTTACAAGAGTCCAGTGCAAGGTGCTGGGGGTGGAGAGAGAGAAAAAGAGGGGGGGAGAGCGAGACAGAGAGGGAGGGAGGGAGGGAAGGAGCGTATCCCCCATCTTGAGCACGAGAAATGCAACAAGGCTACTACTAATAAACTAGATGCCTTTGCCTCAAGTCACAGCATCCATCTCTTCAGATTATTATTATTATTATTATTATTATTATTATTATTACAAAGACTATTAAAAAAAAATACACACCTTAAAATCCCACAAAATTTGCCTGAATCCTCCAGTTGGTTCACCCACCCACCCACCTACCCAAAGCTTTCTGAAAAGAAAAACCCACTTGATCATAAGCCATCAGATTTAAAATATAATTCAGTTCCTAAACCAAGTGGTTTACATTTTACATATACATTTTAAATCCACGTGCAATCAAAGAGAGATTAATTACATTTGGGATAATGCAATATATTATACTGCGGGGCCATCAAGAGATTTATTTTAAATTTTTTGCATAAAATGTGATGTAATAGCAGTCACAATAATAACAGCATCAGATGCAGCGTTATTAGCAGCCATCTCATCATTACCCACTAGTAGCATTTAAAAATACTGTTTCATTTTCATACTATTATAATTATGATTTATGAGGATCATTAAAAATGAGGAATTAGGACCAAGAGCCAAACATCCTATTAGTAATCAATGGAAATGATACCGATAATACTAGAGAACAAAGACACAATGCCCAAGAGAATTTGTAAAGGCTTCCTTCAACATACACACACCCCGCACAAAAAAGAAAGAAAGAAAAAGCCACGCTTTTCCCTGATGGAAATACCCGAGTGTCCATTTTTAGATCTACGTGTGCATAGATATGCATGTTAATTCACACACAAACATTTTGGACTACCCTGCCTTCCAAGTGCAGTCGGAAGAAAGGAAAATACATGTTTGGGTCCTTTGCCTTTGGGGCTCCTGATTTCCCGGGAACACACCCACCCCAGGAACCTCCGGGCGGGAAGGCGGCACGTCTCATGGGCATGCACGAAATGCGTTAGATCCACACATCCACGCACGCATACAGGCGAGGCGAGTGTCTGAATCCGCCCGAGTGCTCGTGTGCGCTCCAACGAACCGCCTGCGCTTTTCTCCTCTGGGGAACGGCAAGGCGAGGGCGCGCTCGATGCACTCCGATCGGCGGCTCCGGAGTCCGGGGGCTGCGGCGGCAGGTGCAGAACTGCAATGGCCGCCTCGCGTGCCGCTGGAGGAGCATCCTTGGAAGCCGAGGGCGCTGCTCCAGAATCTCATCCCCGCCGCCTCCCTCCCCACCCCGCCGGCGTTGCCAGGATGCCCCGGCGCATCCCAGGAGGCCGGCGGCGGCGGCGGCTCTTCCCTTCTCTTCCGATGCCAGAGTGCCCTTGCGGGGGGCGGGGGATGCCCGCGCCGCCCCGGCAGCCGCTGCCTCCCGTCCGCTCCTGCCCTCCCGCTTACCAGGCGTCCTGGGGGCTCCGAGCGCAGCGCCGGGCCGAGGCGGGCCACTGGACGGGACCTCCGCGCACACAATGGCCGGCCGAGGCAGGCAGGCAGGCAGGCAGCGCGCGAGCGAGCGGGTGCCCAGCCGAGGCGGGCGGGCGGGCGGGCGAGAGCGAAAGAGCGCCCGTCCCTCGTCCCTCCCCGCCGCCGCCGCCGCCGCCACACAGACGCCGCCCCTCGCCCAGCCCGGATCGGGCCCGCCCCGCGCCCGCCGCGTGATGCTCCCACGGGGGCTCCCGGGCCGGCGCGCCCGGGGGAAAGGGGGGGCCACGCACGCGAGCGGATCGGGGCGGATCGGGGCCACTGACGGAGCCGGAGGGACCCCCCCCCCCGCAGCTGGCAGGTGATCACAAGCCCCCGGCGTGGATGCAGAGAGCGGGGCTCCCCAAGCCCACCCGGTTGGGGCTCTCTAGACCCACCCGGCCCCACGCGGGCGAGCGTGGCAGCGAGCAGAGCTCTCCCATTCCCAGGGACCCCCCCGCCCCGCCGCGCACACCTTGGCATGGAGGGGAGCGGCCACACCTGGCCGCCACACGGGAGGGCGGCCCACGAAGCCAGGCCGCCCTCAGGCGCCGCGGAACAGAGTCGCGTCGCGTCCACGCCCCACCGGGGTCACGCATAACAGTTGTCCCAAATTCGAGCTTCCTCCAAGGAGGGGCACCCCCACGAACAAGGCCCTTGGCACGGAATGACTGAAGTAGGATTCTGGCCGGAATACGTGATGGGGAGAGTGCCTCTGAGCAAGTGCAAAGTGAGCCCCTTCCACGAGAAACTAAGCAGCACCAGGCAGGCCCCTCATAACAATGATTAGGAAGAACAGAAGGGGTTCCAAAGCAGAGCCACTCACGTTGGAGGCCTCGCATCGGATGGAAGAATCCCAAAGCCCCTGCAGCCAGGATCTCCCCACACCACGAGAGATTGGGTCTGTCTTAAATGTACACAGACCAGGGCTGGGCCAGATATTCATCTCCACACACCTGGGACATCTGTGGGATTCGTGCCATGTCTGAAGCTCCACAAACCATGCAAAGCATGACAGGGATCAGGGCCATGTAGTGGCCACCATCTGCTATGGTGGCCCAGGAGCTATTGCCCCAGACCCACCCAAATTCCACCCACTCCACTCCACCCCCCTCCCACAAGGAGCGTTCTGCTGGATCAGACCAAAGATCCATTCTCTTAACTTCCAGTTTCCCACAGTGGTCAACCAGAGGCCTCCAGTTTTTTGCTGCCTCAGCAACTGAAACTCAGCTGTACCTTGCCTCTGAACATGGAGCTGAATTTTCAGCTGAATTTCCAAACTGTGAAGTGGTTGCCATAATCCCAGGTGATTGCCTGCTAGCTCTGCTTCTGTACTGGAGAGGAAACGGCACTCTGTACATGACTCAGTTGTCTTCTTTTCCTTATTATTGCAACCAGCCTTGCAAAGAACAGATGAAATACGCCTTTGTGTAGTCACTTGTGTGCGGCACTTTGATAGAGCAAACGCTTCCAGGCTTGCTAACCAGAAAGTGACGCTGACTCACCGAAGGAGCACCAGGCAAGTACCTATCTGCACGCCTCCTAGAACGATCACGCTTTCTGTGGCTGAGCCCTGCTCTTGAAAACGGGGGTCAGGGCTGGGCCGCCTGGGAGCCCTCCCTCACATTAAACAGAGAGATGGCAACCTCGTTTTCTGGGAGAGGACGCCGAGCTGCTAACCTGTGTTTTGGCTCCCTTTTTCGTAAGGAGCAGAACAGTGTTGTTTCTAAAAACCAGCGTGCGTCGCAAAACGCAGAAGCGCACGCAGAACATGTTGAATAAGCACACAAAGACAGGCCAAGCACCGAGGCAGGACCGGTGCAAGGCAGTTTGGTGCCCTAGGCAAGATCAGATATTTAGCGCCCCCCCTTCCCACTTGAGAGCGCTGTATTTTTTTCCCCAAGGCGTTTCTGGCACCCCCTTTAGCCCTGCGCCCTAGGCAGCTGCCTAGTTGGCCTAATGGTAGCACCGGCCCTGCACCGAGGCTGTGCATGAACTACAGCAGCACTTTCTGGGTGTCAGCAGTGCGTGGGAGATGTAGTCAGGGTGCCTCCCCCCTTCCTAACCTTCTTCCCTCAAAGGGGTCTATCAAAGGGCACGGTGTGTCTGGAGTCCCTCTGTGCACGGTGTGTCTGGAGTCCCTCTGTGCACGGTGTGTCTGGAGTCCCTCTGTGCCTTGAGCTAGGCAGGATTTGAGGAGCAGCGCAGGAGCCTCGTTTCCATGCAGGAACAAGTTCTGAAGTGCAGAGTGCCCACCGACACACCTAGGATGGTCTCAAAGCATTTTGGAGCCTGAGGTGGAAAATCCACGCACAGAGCCCCCTCCCACTTACCTGCACGGCACCGCCCAGTGGGCTAGGCTAGGCCCCCTGGCTCGGCGGGGGCTCCCTGGCTTAGTTCTGGCATAGCTGGTGACGGGAAAGGCCCCTGCCTTGACTGAGGCCCCGAAGAGCCGCTGCTGCGAGTCAGAGCGGGCGTACGGGGTGATATGGACCACACGCCTGACCCCATATCAGGGCAGCGTTCGCGGATGGTCTCTTGCGCACAGAAACAAACGGGAGCTGCATGAGAGCAACCACCATGCTCTCGTACAGCTCCTGTTCCCTGCGAGGTGATGGGTGACAAAAGGAAATGGTGCATAGAGCTCTCCCAATTCCGCAGTGCACTTCAGAATTATTGCCTCCCCGCCCCCCAGCAGCCATTGTAAAATTTCCTGTGGGCTTTCTGCGTTCAGAGCCGGTAAACCTCTAAAAGCCAAATGCCGTGAATAAGCAACTGAGGCCGCGAGGCCACGAAGTGCTGACCCAGCGGAGCTCTGTTTGTTTTCCTAAAACAAGCTTGTTCTGTTGGATTACGTAGATGGAGACAGACCCTTTCGCACAACTGCTAGTCCCGGCATCCTGCTCTCCTCCAGTTGCAGTGCTTCTCAATTATTTTCTGTCATGCCCCCCCTAGGAAGAAGAAAACATTTCGCGCCCCCCGCGCGACTGTAAATAGTATCATTTGTCTATAAAATTGTTATAAGTACACCTCTGCATAACACTGTATCCTTATTAACGTATAAGAGAATAAAAAAAGAAAGAAATGTGGATCAATTTACAACAAAGAATAGCTTTATTAACTGTAGCAGAAAAGATTTAAAGGAGCACAGGATTTAAAGGAACACAATATTAAAAAAAACTTTTAACTGAGGTCAAACGAGCCCCCCTTTACGGAGCCTCGCGCCCCCCCTGGGGGGCCCGCCCCACTATTTGAGAAGCACTGAGTTACAGCCACCTCCCCTTAGATCATGGGTGGGCAATTTACAGGGGTTGGGGAGCCACATTATCCCGCTGGGCAGTGCACCCCTCCCCCCGTGGAGGGGGGGTCAGCCTCATACACTGCTCCCACCAGAAGAGGAGGGGCCATAGCTCAGCAGTGGTATCGCCTCTGCTTTGCCTGCAGAAGCTCCCACGTCGGGCTGGGGAAACTCCTGCCTGAATCCCGCTGCCAGTCAGGGTGGGCAATATTGGGCCAGGTGGACCAACCAAGGGCCTGACTCAGCCTAAGGCAGCTTCCTATGCTTATGCCGCTGCTGAAATTGCTGCAGAGGCAGCAAAATAAGCGGCTTTTCTGCAAGAAAACAAGGCAGGTGGGAACCGTACTCCTTGTTTGGAAGCAGAACTGCACTCCCAGGGGGTTTCTGGCGGAATGGTTCTGCTTCCAGACAAAGTGCATGCTCCCCACATGCCTTGTTTTCTTGCAAAATAGCCGCATTTTGCCGCTGCCGCAGCAAACCCACCCACACACACACACACACTCACACACAAGCAGGCACATGGGGCTGCCTCCTGTTGCCCACCCCTGTTGCGCAGTCAATTATTCACATTTGCAGACCAGTTTATTTTCTCAGACAGGCAGCAGTAGTCGCACGGAGGAAGCCCCTGAACGACTACAAATTCAAGTTAAAAAGTCAGAAGCGGGTTTTAAACAAATAAGAGGTGGGAAATTATGAAACCTCATCCCAGGACTGTGTAAGCAAAGGACCTTACAGTAAATCATGGTTTGTTATTACAAGAGCAAACAGGGCCGGTGCTACCATTAGGCCAACTAGGCAGCCGCCTAGGGCGCAGGGCTAAAGGGGATGCCAGAAACGCCTTGAAAACAAAATACAGCGCTCTCAAGTGGGAAGGGGGGCGCTAAATATCTGATCTTGCCTAGGGCACCAAACTGCCTTGCACCGGTCCTGAGAGCAAACAGTGGTGAACTTCAGAGGGGCCTGTGCCCTCCTCTTTCTTCCTCCTTCATGTGCAAGATCTGGAGATGAGAAGCGTTTGTTTCTGTTTTGCAAGAAGCCCCCATTGGCCATCATGTCTGCAGGCAGCAAACTGGCTTGTTCTGTCATTTCAGGCCCTGGCTTGAGAATGAACTATGCTTTGCGCAAACTACAGCTTGCCTACTGCAGTTTCCTGCAAAGTCGAGATGGAAACTTTTCATCTCCTCCTACCTGTGTTGGAGGAATTGGAAGAGCATGTGCAAGCCAGAGGTTTCCTGACTCATTCTCATAAAAAATGAATCGGGGTCTGTTGTTGCATTTGAACTGGGCCACAGTTAAATACATATATTCAAGGGCTGGTTGACATATGCACATTCACCAGCTGGGGGCTGCAGTGCCATGTGGCAATTTGCATGTGCAAATGAGCCATCCTGGCAGAACTTTCATTTTACCCACTGTCACCTCCAACACGGCCCTTTTCAATGGGCTCCATTCACACATTCAGTTGCCAGCACCCATCAAGTGTTGAGTCATCAAATGGTGAGAAAGCAGGTGAAGTGTAAGTATGGGTGAACCAGCCAAAAACAACATGTGATTTCTTTCCTGACTGCTATGTTGGGAGTGTCTGTGTGTATCAGTGAAATGCCAGACAAAAAGAATCCTGATGCAGCAGTCGTGGTACAACCACGTCAACCACATGCTTTTTTGTAGTGTTTTACCAATGTGCAGAAGTGCATCACACACACACCCTCACAGAAGCAGAAGGAAGTGCAATCTGCAGCAAACTGCACATGCTCCAGTACTGGAATTAATTTTAGAAATCCTCTTAGTTAAACCAAATTCTAGAGGAGTCGGGTGTAGTGCAAAACGGACAATAACGGAATACAGGCCTGTGGCTCACGCTGGCTCAGCTTGTCTGAGTGTGGAAAGCTAAGCAGGGTCAGGCCTGGTTATTACTTGGATGGGAGACCCCTCCTCTAGTTTCCTACACTGAGCAGTGGGTTGGACTCGATGGCCTTGTAGGCCCCTCCTTCCAACTCTATCTATGAAATAATCTATGGAACAGGTAAAGTAAAGCACTGGAGAAATTCACTCAGCCTCTGCAGCAGCTCCTTTGGAGCAAGAGAATATTTCTTTCTGGTTAACCCCCCCCCCCCAATCAGCAAGCCAGTATGGTGAAGTGGCAAGATTAAGGAATTGGGGGATTTGGACCAGGGAGACCTCAGTTCAGACCCACCCATCCCAACTCATCCATAATACTCTCTCTGGGTGAGTTTGGGTAAGTCGGTCGCTACTTCTCCTCCCTCCCTGGATTTCTGTGAATTAAAACTGCGATGGTCTATGCTTATGGTTCATCCAAGTCACGAGGAGTGGCAATTATTATTTCGAAGAAATGTTGATGTTTGGGAGAGGGGTAAAGGGATTGGAAAGAGGGTATATGTATTATTCACCAGCCACAAATAACTTCTCTAGGATAGATTATATTTTTGTTTCTAAGACCCTGATGTCAAGAGTGAGGAGTTCAGAAATAGGTGTTATAAAAGTTTCGGATCATGCTTTAGTTAATATGGATATTAAAATAAAGAAGGATTATAGAGAAGCAAGGAGTTGGAGATTGAATTGTAAGATTTTACAGCATAAATATAGCAAAGATAGAAAAGGAAATGAGAGAGATTTGGTTGTTTAATGATACAGGCGTTTGTACTGAAGCTGTTGTTTAGGACACAATGAAGGCTGTTATGAGAGGGATAAGTATTAGGGAGGGTGTGATATTAAGGAAAAAACAAGAACAGTTTACTAAAAAGTTAGAAGGGGAGATTAGGGAGTTGGAAATTAAGTTTTTGAAGGAAAGGGAGAACAAGGTCTTTGCTGAATTACAAGCTAAAAGGAAAGAGCTGGAAAAGAAAGATTTGGAAAAAGTTCAGAGAAACTTGATTTATTTGAAAAGAGAGTTTTTTGAAAATAGTAATAAGAATTCTAAAATGTTAGCAAGATCCACACAAAAAAAGAAAGAAAAAAGTATAGTTGGGGCAATTAAAGATAAAAAAGGGAAAGGACATAATTTAATGCAGGATAAATTAAAAATATTTCATGAATTTTATTCAGAATTGTATAAGGCTGGAGACTGTACGGAAGAGAGGATTAATGAGTATATAGGAAAGCATCTTAAAATTAGATTAGTGGATGAAGATAGAGAAATTATGGAACAACCTTTTTCAGAATTGGAAGTAGAATATATAATCAATAAACTGAAAGAGGTAAGACCCCTGGACTAGATGGTTTAGGGGTGAATACTACAAGGTTTTTAAGAAAATCTTGGTTCCAAGATTAAAAAGGTTATTTAATAATGCCGTATTTTTCCGTGTATAAGACGCCCCCATGTATAAGACGCCCCCCACTGGGCAGTTTCGCAACTGCACAGTTCTCTCCTCGGCTTATTTCCGTGTATAAGACGACCCTCAATTTTTAGTCTAACAATTTTAGGAAAAAGTGTAGTCTTATACATGGAAAAATACTGTGATTTTTTGGAGGGGGGAGAGATCCCCTCTTCATGGAAGCAATCTAAGATTATTCTAATCCCGAAGCCAGAGAAGGACTTAACGGAACCAGGTTCCTATGGACCCATTTCCTTAATAAACCAAGATGCAAAATTGATGACAGCAATATTAGCGAGAAGGATGAACAAGTTTATTACTAAATATGTTGGGATAGACCAGTGTGGTTTTATGCAAGGAAGACAAATGGCAGATTTAACAAGAAGAGTTTTAAATATAATATATTTAATAAAGAAAAATAAATGGAGAGCAGGGGTAATAGCGTTAGATATTTTCAAAGCCTTTGATTGCGTGGAATGGCCATCATTAAAAAGTTTAATTAAAACTATGGGGTTTGGAGAAAGATTTAGAGGAGTAGTTAATCAATTATATTCAAAAAATGTTTTGTCAGTTGTGGTAAATGATGGTTTAACAGAGCAAATTTACCTAGGTCGAGGAACTAGACAAGGCTGTCCCCTTTCGCCTATTTTGTTTGCATTGGTAATGGAGATTTTAGCAAATGTAAGATAGGAATATAGGTGGGATAGGGATTAGGGAGAAGATAAAAATAAATCTTTTTGCAGATGATACTCTTTTGACAATCGAAAACCCTATGGAAAATGTGGATAGAGTGGAGAATCATTTAAAGGAGTTTGGGGAAGTAACGGGGCTACAGATTAATTGGGACAAATCTAAATTTCTGTTGTTTAATTATAGTAAAAGAGAAGAGATTGAAATGTGTAAAAAAAAAGTAATTATAAGATTAATAATGTAATTAAATATTTAGGAATTGTAATTCCAAAAGATATAGATAAATTGGAAGACCAGAATTATAGGAAATTAAAGAATGAGGTAAAGAATAAAATAGAGGAGTATTAAAAAAATTGGACTTTCCTGGTTTGGTAGAATTGCTTTGATTAAAATGAAGATTTTGCCAAAGATAAATTTTTTATTTCGGATGATACCAAGTGCGATATCAGATAAGGAACTTAAAGATTGGCAAACAATTATTAACACATATTGTAATGGAAGGAAAAAATCTAGGATTACTAAAACAAGATGGTATAAAGTACAAAAAGTAGGGGGGTTGGGGCTGCCGAATTTAAAATGGTATTATATAGCGAATCAATTAAGACATATAGTGGATATTATAGCACGACCTAAAGAAATAATGTGGTTGGAGTTAGAAACATTTGAATTACGTAATATTCTGGAGAATATTTTTTTTCAAAAAAATAATAATAAATTGATAAAAAATATAGACAACCCTTTTCTAAGAAATTTGTTAGTGATTTGGGGTACTATGAAGAGCATATTTATACCAGGGATATCTCCATTAACTCTGATGGTGGCTCAAAATGATTTTCCTGAAAATTTAAGATCAGAGCTTGAGGGTAAACTAAGAGAAGTTAGGGTTATCAGATTGTCCGATTGGGTGGAAAAGATGGGGACTAGAGACCAAATAATGAAAATTGTTGGTAGAAGAAGATTGTCGTGGTTAAATTTATTACAGTTAGAACAGTGGTCGAAGAAATGGAAAAGGAAAACTGAGTATGAGAGAGATTTAACTAATTTTGAAAAGATGGTTATGTCTAGAGACGGCCTACCAGGTAATGCATCAACAAGAGGTATAACAAGGGATTTATATAGATTGATTCAAAAAGCAGAAGAACAAGAGGATCAGCTAAAGGCAGTATGGGATAATGAATTTGAAGAGGTGACCTCGAAGGTCAGGTAGAACAATATATGGGATAGACGGATTGTGAAAATGATGTCAATTAGGATAAAGGAAACATTTTATAAACTAATTTGGAGATGGTATTTAACTCCAGTAAGATTAAATAGAATAGATAATAATTGTTCTGCATTTTGTTGGAGAGGATGTCAGGAAAAAGGGACATACCGTATGCTCATATGTGGTGGAGTTGCAAAAATGTATTGGTGTTTTGGCGAGAGGTTAATATCAAAAATTATTGATACAGTCATGCCTTGGATTGAGAGCATAATTTGTTCCGGAAACATGCTTGGAATCCAAAACACTCTTATATCAAAACGAAATCCCCCCCCCAAAAAAATTTGTACAGAGATTTTTAATTTAAGCCGTACTGCAGTACTTGTATTGCAAGACAACGCTTGTATATCAAGTAAAAAATAAATAAATAAATATTTAAAAATTTGCTTGTCTTGCAAAACGCTCTCAAACCAAGTTACTTGCAATCCAAGGCATGACTGCATTAATTTAGAGGTCTGTCCAAAATTAGCATTGTTATCAATAACAGAGAAGCTTATTTAATTGTAAACTTGTTAACTGCGGCCAGGCTAATGATAGCGAGAAACTAGAAAGTACAACATGTTTTCCTAATAACAGACTGGTATAAGGAAGTTTGGGACATAGCCCTAAACGATAAACTAACTAGTAGTATAAAATGCAAAAAAGGATTGCTAAAGAAGAAGAATTTTATGGATATATGGAATCAATTACTAGATTATGTATTAATAAAGGGGAAGGGGAACATGCCTTGTCAGGATATGTTATATTTTTGGAATTTAGACTTCATTTGATCAAGAGGATGGAAATATATTAATTGGTCCCTTGGAGGGGGGGGTACACTTTATGATTTATTGTATGTTGTTTAGGTTATATTTTTGTGATATTCTTGTATTCTGTTATATGTTTTGTTATAATTTGTTTTGAAAAGTAAATAAATTTTTTAAAAAAAAATCATAGAGGTGCTTTGAGGACGCACCTTGTGAGGCCAACCTTCCTTGCCTCATTCCTTACTTTCTTCTGGGTTCAATCCAAGGCTTTTGGCAGGAGGGCAAATCCTGCAACACTCCAAGAATGCAAGAATAAATGTGGATTAATTAAACAGAAAAACAGTATAACCCAAAAAATTACACTAGTTCAAATAACACAAGATGGGACCTTAGAAAACTCATTTTGTTTAGCACTTTCTTCCAAGGAGTTCAGACTTTGGTCAGGTCACTTTTTTAAAAACAGAATTAATCAAAGAAAACATACCGGTACTCTGTTACTGTCATTTATGCCTTAATTATGTGTGCCTAGACCAACATCCATAACTCTTTAACTTTACTCAGTCAAAGATGGAGGAGTTTTTTCACCCTTCCAGAACTGTTAGGTATCTCTCTGTCTATACTTCCCCCCCCCCTTCATTGCTCTTAGTTTATCCCATAAATTGGATTTAAACATCAGCTGCACCACCTTTTATTGGTACTTGCTGCGGTGGATTTCCACAACTTATCTGCGAGTTTAATGGTCGTTTAAATTTCAGATTGAACTAAAGAGACCCTTGGGACTGGAGGCACAAGAATTTTAAGATATTTAAATATTTCCTGTGGCAGTTGAACTACACTTGATTGGATGACTCAGACCCAAAAGGGATGCTAGCAAAAGAGATGATTGCATGGGTTTTTAAAAAATTGCTTTGTCTTATTTCCTCTCTTGCTTTTAAATGCAGCTCTCTCCTCACAAATTCCTTTCTTTCGCAAACTAAGCATTATCATGACAGTGTCGCCCTCTGAAAGTGTCCCCGCTGGAGCTCTTGTTTTCCATCATATTTTTAAACACTGGTTCATAATTGATTTCAGCATCTTTGTGGCAAATGGCTTAGCACAAACATGACATCTCAAGCCAAGCTGGACACCACACTCGAAGAGCTTCTCAACCCCAGATGATGGGGTCGGGCTGAGTCACTCAGTGGCTAGGAAGCTGTACTCTGCACATGCTCCAAGGCACATTCTCCTTTATCCTCACATGCTACGGGACTGGGCCCTTCGCTTTTCTGGGTGTCAAGTCATCCCTTTATTTCCTTGGGCTTCATTGTTTTTCCTTGGTGGCTCTGAGCTGGGATTCTAATCCTTTACGCACAGCCAGACCTGGTTGGGCTTTTCACAAGAAGCAGATTTGGGTTAATGGTTATTTATATCGTGCACCGACTGCACCAACACCCAGCAGATCGGCAGGACTCTTTGATGTCTGCTTCTCGGCAGCTGCCTTTGGGGTCCCCCCTCCCGCCCGCCCCAGAACAGTTCTCTGCTTTTGCATCTTTGTAATCCTCTTGTTGTCAGCAGCAGCCATGTTGCTTGCAGTGATAAAGCGGGGAGGGGGACTTGCTGAGGCTCAAGTATAGCGTGAAGGGGCGGTGGGTGTCTCAGGCGGCCGAGTGAGAGACAGGCTGACCTGACCCAAGGCCACGGCCCACAGGAACGTAGAAAAACTGCGGTGTTTGATCTTTTGTGAGGAAGCTCACTTTTTAAAAAGGATTATGCTTATAGTGCTTATGGCTGCAACGATATACTTCAGTGCATGAGGGCATGCCTGCAGACACCATGGGTTGGAAAGCGGGAGTGGGGCAGCCCCCTCAGCGCCCTGCATAGCTCCATGACGGGCAAAACCAGAATAATTTATGCAAGGTAGCAAACGTTGTAAACCAGGGATGTGGAACTTCAGGGCCATGGGCCAAATCCAGCCCTCCAGGGGTCCCCAGATAGCCCCACCCCTTTCCCCGGGCCCCACCCCCTGCCCCCAACTGCCGATCACTCAGTGGTTTCCCGGCTCATGTGCAGCTTGACAATGAAGCCCAAGGAAATAAAGGGATGACTTGACACCCAGAAAAGCGAAGGGCCCAGTCCCGTAGCATGTGAGGATAAAGGAGAATGTGCCTTGGAGCATGTGCAGAGTACAGCTTCCTAGCCACTGAGTGACTCAGCCCGACCCCATCATCTGGGGTTGAGAAGCTCTTCGAGTGTGGTGTCCAGCTTGGCTTGAGATGTCATGTTTGTGCTAAGCCATTTGCCACAAAGATGCTGAAATCAATTATGAACCAGTGTTTAAAAATATGATGGAAAACAAGAGCTCCAGCAGGGACACTTTCAGAGGGCGACACTGTCATGATAATGCTTAGTTTGCGAAAGAAAGGAATTTGTGAGGAGAGAGCTGCATTTAAAAGCAAGAGAGGAAATAAGACAGCAATTTTTTAAAAACCCATCTAAAAGGCTGCAGTGCCTTTCCTGAGGTGCAGTTACCGGCAGGAAGAGCTTGGAGCTCAAACAGGCTGGTATTCTGGCCCCACCCCTTTTGTTTTCAGCCCTGCCCATTGGGATGCAGCCCCCGAGATCTTCTCCAAAATGAAATTCGGCCCTGGGGTTGAGAGGTTCAACACCCCTGTTGTAAACATTTCCATATGTTTGGACTTGGAAAATAACTGTGTCCGATTCTGGATGCCACATTTTCAGAGGGGTATAGACAAATTGAACAGATTCAGAGGAAATTGGTCAGGGGTATGGAAAACAAGTCCTGTGAGGAAACTATGAAGGAACTGGGCATATTTAGCCTGGGGAAGGGAAGACTGAGCAGGGACGTAAAATGACAACACTCTTCAAACCCCCAAAGCGCCGTTGCAAAGAAGAGGACAAAACTTGTTCTCTGCAGCCCCAGAGAGCAGGGCTGGATCTAAAATGGGCATAAGTTACAGGAGGGTAGATCTTGGTTGAACATTAAGAAAAGCTTCCTAATGGGAAAAAAAACAATCACTGGAGGCTGGATGGGCTGTCCCTCACAGGCGTCTTCAAGCAGAGGCTGGTCAGTCATCCGAGATGTTCACGTTCTGAATTTCCTGCATCAAGTAGGGGGTTGGCCCCCTTCAACTCTGTTTCTATGAACTTGTGCGAACATACTTAATTTGAATAATTTATACAGGTTGCAGAATTTGGATGCAGAATTTAAAAAATTTCACACAGCCCATCCCATTGGGCATCAATCCTCTGGGAGGTCATCCTGTATGTGCCCTCCCAAAAGAAGCTAGCAAGAAGTACAACTGAGCCATTACAAAAATGTGACCCTTGGGAGTTGGTCTTCCCCTACTCCCTCCTAGCGATTTGTTTGGGCTGTTCCCCCTAACAGAAGACATGGAATATATTTCCATGCTGACCAACCAGACCATGGCAGGGACACGCAGAATAAGCGGCTGGCTTGCTGCAGGACCCATCTGTGCTAGAGTAATGAGTCCACCTGGGACCGAGCAAGGAGAGAGTGTGCTGGAGGCAGTCTTCTGAAGGACTAGCTGAAGAAGCACCAGCAGCTGGGGAGAAGGGACAAAGGGCGTGGGTGGTCCTTAACGGCCACACCATAACAGCAGCTCTACTTCATATCTTATGATTTCCAACATGTGAATATATTATGGGGGGGGCATAGACAATAGTCAGGCTTTGCCTCAGGTGTGCCCAACAAGAAGCCACCAGAGGAATCGGTTTGACCCACACACATACTCGAAGGGGGTGGAAGACATTTGGAGAAGGCTCAGGAAGCACTGCCTGCCAAATTAAACTTCCAACACATTCCCTTAGATGTGAATCTTGGAACCCAGTCCACAAGCAAAGCACACAGCTTTGCTTCTTTCCACAGGGCATGACCCATATTTCTGAGGAACACCAGAGATGCTAAGCACATTAGCGGCAGGACGGCATACCCTGGAAAGAGGCTGATAGAATCATAGAATCATAGAAAAGTAGAGTTAGGAAGGGGCCTACAAGGCCATCGAGTCCAACCCCCTGCTCAATGCAGGAATCCAGGTCAAAGCATCCCTGACAGATGTCTGTCCAGCTGCACCTTGAATGCCTCCAGAGTGGGAGAGCCCACCACCTCCCTAGGTAGTTGATTCCATTGTCTTATTGCTCTGACAGTCAGGAAATTTGTCCTGATGTTTAGGTGGAATCTAGGTTCCTGTAACTTGAGCCCATTATTCCGTGTCCTGCAAACTGGGATGATCGAGAAGAGATCCTTGCCCTCCTCTGTGTGACATCCCTTCAAATACTGGAAGAGTGCGATCATATCTCCCCTCAGTCTCCTCTTCTGAAGGCTAAACATGCCCAGTTCTTTCAGTCTCTCCTCATAGGGCCTTGTTTCCAGTCCCTTTATCATCCTTCTTGCCCTCCTCTGAACCCTCTCCAGTTTGTCTATGTCCTTCTTAAAGTGAGGTGCCCAGAACTGGACACAGTACTCAAGATGAGGCCTAACCAGTGCCGAGTAAAGGGGAATTATCACTTCCCGCGATTTGGAAGCTATACTTCTATTAATACAGCCCAAAAAAGCATTTGCCTTCTTTGCAGCCACATCGCATTGCTGGCTCATATTCAGTTTGTGATCTACCACAATTCCAAGATCCTTCTCACTTGTAGTATTGTTGAGCCAAGTGTCCCCCATTCTGTAACTCTGCATTTGGTTTCCTCTCCCTAGGTGCAGCACTTGGCATTTATCCCTATTAAATTTCATTCTGTTGTTTTCAGCCCAGCGCTCCAGCCTATCGAGGTCACTTTGAATTTTGTTTCTGTCTTCCAGAGTATTAGTTGTTCCACCCAACTTTGTGTCATCTGCAAATTTGATAAGCATGCCCTATACCTCCTGATCGAAGTCATTAATAAAAATGTTGAAGAGCACCGGGCCCAGGACCGAGCCCTGTGGTACCCCGCTCGTTACCTCTCCCCAGTTTGAGCTCTTGCTGGATTATTGCACTGGCTTTAGCCTCAGTGATCTGGTCTGCATGACATGGTTGACAACCCATCGTGGGTAACTAGCCACGGTGGGTTGTCGTGTCATCTGAACCCAGACCGCTTCCTGCAGGGTGGCTTATGTGGGGGCAACAAGCCACCCTGACAACCCTGGGCTTATTCTAGGGCAGTGTTCTCCAACCTTGAGTCCCCAGATGTTTTTGGCTTACAACTCCCAGCATGCCCCAGCCAGCTACGCTGGCTGGGGCATGCTGGGAGTTGTAGGCCAAAAACATCTGGGGACCCAAGGTTGGAGAACACTGTTCTAGGGCTAGTGTGCTATCCAAACCGGGGAGAGCAATTTTATTGTGGGTTGCCAGTGAGCCACTCGGCCAGAGCAGCAAAAACTCCGGCCACTCTTCGTGATCTCGCCTATGCCACTGCCAGTGACAGCCTTCCCATCAGTGCCCAAGCAGCACTTTGGAGCAACCGTCACTGGTTCATCACCATCCCACCCCACCCCCACTTGGACCCAGAAGATGTGTCTTGTGTTCGTTCCTTATTTTTATCGGTCTTTTGTAAATTGACCAGGAAAGACTTCTCATATGGGACAGTCATAAGTGTTCTCCTGAGCACTTGCAAAAGAGTGACGAAATAAATAAATAAATACGGTAAATAAAATTATGAACACGGTTGCCCAGTTTTCTGGGACCAAAAAATAAAATAAAAAATATGACCCCAACTGTGCATTTTTGAGGCTCTGAAAAAACAAACAAACCTGGTAGCAAATGAAAAAGGGTAGCAACTGGAGCAGAGCAGGGGCGACAAGATGGGTTCTGCCGTGAAGGACACTGGAATACCTGGTGGACTGAGGGGGAAGGAGAACAAGCCATGGTGAGCCCGATCGTCTGTCGGACGCACTGCGGGTTGGGAACAACCCGCACTGTGTAGCTTATTGGCAGGGCGGCGTAGCATGACATGATGTGAACCTGCCCAGTGTGGGCTTTGCCCTTGCCTCGAGTTGTTAGGATTAATCCCTTCTTGTCTACAGACGAAACAAACCAACTTCATAGAATCTTCTTTCCTCAACAGACTTTCCTTCAAGGTCCTTTATTCTTGGCTTGAGCTGGAAGTATTTGTAGGAGGGGTGAGGAACAGGTGGGCCTCCAGATGTTGGTGGACTGCAACTCCCATCAGCCATAGGCAGCATGACTGAGGAGGGATGATGGGAGGTGTAGTCCAACACCTGGAGTTCCCCAATCACTGATTTATAGCCTAGCCAGGCCAAGAAGAACCAATTGGCTGCTGGGGGGGGGGGCGGCAGGGGCAGGGGCAGGGGCAGGATACAGCTCCTTGCTCGACTCTGCCCCAGGGTCCCCACCAGTGCACAGATCAGCCGATTCCTGGTTTGAGGCCTTCATGATCCTGACATCTTATTCCAACGAAGCATGTTGTAGGAGCACTCCCTTAGAACTGGAGCCATGGCTGAGAAGGAACCCGAGCTTGTGCTTTCATGTGGATCTGCTCATGAGTAAGCACCCCAAGCTGGATTGCATGCTGCTTTGTAGGCACCCCTCAAAAACATTAGCACCCCAAGCATTTGGGCTGGCCCTAAATATGAGTGGAGCAACAGAGGCAAGAGAGAACAGATCATGCCAGAAAAGGATCAGCCACCTGACAGGGCTACGGCCCCAATCCCTTTCCCAAGGGGCCTCCCATTTTGATCCTGCTGCAGAAGCTGCGCACAGGCGAGAGCGCAGCTGTGGAAAGGCAGCCTGGCATAGTAATTAGCAGTTTGCTTTCCTCTGCAGGCAGCACGGAAATTAACACACTCAGCCAAGTGAGGCTTTCTTGCTGACTGCACAGTGTGTGAGGAAAGGAGCATTATGTTCATGTTTGTGTTTGAAGAGAGAGCTGAAGCTCTTCATTCGAGATATTTGCAGCGCCTGCTTGCCAGCATGACAGATCTGCTTCCTCTTGCGTACTCACTCATCCAATCCTTTTGCCCCCACCCTCCTTACCGCCCTGAGAATCACATGTTTTCAAGGCTACATTTCAAACAAAGGATGCTCCGTGCTACAATAAACTTCAGCTACTCTGTCTAAAAGTGTATCTCAGATATGAAATGCACAGAGAAAATGTATTGGTATTTAGTACTGGAATTCCTTTTTTTCTGCTGTATCATAAGAAGTAGATCATAAGAAGTGTGTTCCCCCACCCTTTTTTCCAGAAATATATTCTTGAAGGAAACAAGCCACACCAGGGTGAAGCTTTAGCAATAAAAGACACAGACACACACACGATCCTGATGGTTTTTGCAGTGTCCCACTTGGACTCTGCCTGGCCTGTTTTTTCTCCTTCTCTCATACTCTCCCTTGGGGGGAATTAGAAAGAGGCTGAATGATTTGTACTTCGATTTGCTTCAAAATTTTCCATTATCTGTGATAAAAACCATACCAGAGATCTCTGCTTTGCTGGAAGAATCCTGCACTATAGTGTATTTCACATGAAGACTAATCCTGAACAAGTGGGACCTGCAACATGGGTAACCACAGGAATATTTTTTTGGCGGGGGGGCACACGACAGAATAGGACTGCACAGCAGTTTGTGGTTGTAACTTCACACACATAGCGTGGTCACTACAACACACCTGTGCATTTTCCTTCTCCCTCTGTGTTGTTGCTTAGTCACATTCCATGACATTTAGAAGCCTACACAGCAGTATTCTCCAGCCTTGGGTCCCCAGATGTTTTTGGCCTACAATTCCCAGGATGCCCCAGCCAGCTATGCTGGCTGGGGCATACTGGGAGTTGTAGGCCAAAAACATTTGGGGACCCAAGGCTGGAGAACACTGCTATACAGAGTAGTAGAAGATCATGGGAACTGAACAGCACTAATGCAGAGGAGGGTTATATTCCAGAAGCATCCCCACCCGCGAGGCTTTTACTCACAAAAGGAAACCGCAACCCTTTAAATGCCCAAATAAGGCTTTATTTGTTTATACAATAACACCGAATGGAACTAGCAGGTCTTTAGGAATACTATACTGTCAACACAACCTTATCTGACCCCTGTCTTACCCAATGAGCAGGCTCCCAGGCTAGCAGATCGAACCTTGTCAGTGTCCTCAGATCAGAGACTCTAGCCTAGTCAGTGTCAGCCTAACTCCCGATCGGCGCTTCGTGGATGAGAATGGAGTACCCGGACTGCTTGCTTTAAGGTGGATCTGGCCCTGGCGTACCTGTGGTTCCCAACAACCCAAACCCGGAAGGGAGAGGGGTTTTCTACCCCTGAGTTCCCGCTTCCCCGCCCTCCAGGTCAGGTGGGGGCTTCTGCCTGCCCCCTTCGTTCAGGTGGGCTTATCCCTGCCCGGGAAGAAGGTGACGTACTGGTACTCTGCAGCTCTTTGAGACTGCCCTGATAGCTTGATGATCCTTGATGGCTCTTCCTTGGTTTTGTGGATCTCCACCGAGACCCTCCTTTGTTGGGGATGATGGTCCGTCTGCTACTTCTCCGATGACTTCATCCCCCTCCCTTGCCCCCTCCCTTGGGCGAAAGCCGTGTGTGCGTGTGTGTGTGTGCGTGTGTGTGTGTGTGTGAACCTGTGTTGGGCTTTCTCCACAATCATGAATGCCAACAAAATTTTATTGGGTGTGGAATAAAAAAGACACAAAACCTAGGAACAAGGGGGGGGGGGAACTTAAATGCAGAAACACAGTACAGCCATCTTAAGAATATCATATGTTTTATGGCATCACTGCCCTTATAATAACATTGAAAACGTCACATGCCTTGCCCTGTAATGATTTTCTTCATCTTGGAAACATTGGTGAACTCTCTTTAGGGCTGCCTTCCCCAACCTGCTGCCCTCTAGAAGTTTTGGACTACAACTCCCAGCATTCCTGACCATTGGAAGTGCTGGCTGAGGCTGATGGGAGGTGAAGTCCAAAACATCTGAAGGGCACTAGGTTGGGGAAGGTGGCTAGAGAGACTGTAGCAGTGGAGCCTGTGGGGAGTTCCTGTGAGAGTAAACTAGAGTAAAAGCCTTGCCCGCTTAACTCTTAGTATTACGCACGGAAGGAAGAAAGCAAAAGCAATGTATTGATAGTAAAGTGTTTATTCAGGTGTAAGACTCTTACGAGATTAAGGCGTGTCACACGCAGGAGAGAGGTTCTTTGAAGATGGTAGCACAACACCGTGCTCACCCCTACTTTATAGTATTTAACTATAAACAATAGGAGGGTTATACAACGGTTACGCAATAATTACATAACTTGTTGACTTGCAAACTTGTTATCTTGCATGTGTCACCAGACCGTGACGTATAGTCACCTTGAATCTAAGTCAGGAGATGTTTTGCACTCCATTCACTTCTGCACCCCACACTAAACCCAACATCCCCCTGCGTTTAGTGTAGGTGTAGAACGTGGTATCCATCTAATACAACAGCAACAGTTTTGTCAGCTTCTGGTGCTGTTCCTTTCCAATTGGCTTTGACAAGAGATCTGCTGGGATATCTCTACCAGCCAGGAACTGAACTCGCATCAGACCACTTCTGATGTATTCCTTTGCATGACTCAATTTTATCTGCAAATACTTTGTTCTTTGTTTATTGCTATCTGTTTTCAAAATAGCAATACTGGCTTGGTTGTCCTGAAAAACTGTGATTGGTTTTTCAACATCAATTCCAACATCTTTAAACAATTGCAATAACTATTCAAGATTTACAATGGCATAATTCAATGCATTCAGTTCGGCTTCAGTTGAACTCAAACTTACAGTAGATTGTTTCTTGCAAGCCCAATCAAACAATGCATTATTATAACAATAACAAACTCCAGAGGTGCTTTTGTTGTCCTTACTATCACTACCAAAACTGGCATCTGCATGAATCTGTAAGTCACCTGTGCTTTGAGATGTGAAACGTAGTCTGAAGTGCAATGTTCCCTTCAGATAACGCACAACTCTTTTCAGAGCTTTCCAAGCATGTTCTGTGGGGTTAACAGTTTGCCTACTCAATAGGTTCACACTGACAGCAATATCAGGCCTTGTTGCATGTGCAATGAAACTTAGCTGTCCCAATATGCTTCTGTACAGTGTTGCATCCTCAAACTGTTTTCCATCAGCATGTGCTTGAAAATCAACAACCATTGGAGTATCTACCGAGTTAGCATGCTCCAAATGCAGCTTTTCAATCACATCCATGATTTTCCTGGTTTGATGAAGCAAAATACTGCCTTCTTTATCCCTTTCCACTTCAATTGAGAGATAGTTGGTCACATTGCCAAGCAATTTCAATTCAAAATGAGATTTCAAATCCAGTATCAGTTTATCATATTGCTTTTTGTCTTCCCAGAAAAGCAGCAAATCATCAACATAACAAAGTACATACAGTTTATGTCCCTGTTCCTGTTTAACAAACAAACATTGATCTGCTACTCCCTGTGCAAATCCCAAATCCAGCAGTGTTTGAGTTAAAACAGAATTCCAGCACCTTGCTGATTGTTTAAGTCCATACAAAGACTTCTGTAAATGACAAACCACGTCTTTTTTCACAGCAACACCATCCGGTGGTTGCATGTAAATGTCCTCAGACAATTGACCATACAAGAACGCTGTGGTAACATCCAAATGTGAAATATTCAGATTTCTCTCAGCAGCAATCTTAAACATCAGTCTAATTGTTTCAAAGCGAATTGTAGGTGCAAATACCTCGTGGTAATCCAAACCCTCAATTTGCGCAAAACCACGTGCAACTAATCTCGCTTTGTGATGTGCCACCTTTCCGGTGTGGTCAGTTTTCACTTTAAAAATCCATCTGCTATCAATTATTTTCATGGATGGCTGTTTCTTTACCAGCTTCCATGTTTTGTTCTTATCCAAAGAATTTAACTCAGCTTGCATAGCCTGAAGCCATGGTGTAGCTTCCTTAGCAGATAATTTCTCTACCTCCTTGTAACTCTGAGGTTCAAAAATGGCTTTTCCTGCAAATTCATCCTGATATCTCACAGGTTGTTTTGTAGGACGTTTTGATCTACGCAACCTTTTCCTTTCCTCATCAGAACTATCAGTTTCCTGTTTCAATGAACTTGCACCAATGGTGAACAATGGTTTCTGTTCAGTTTCATCCTCTGAACCATGTGGTGTTTCAGTATCAGAGGAGTCAGATTCACCTGACTGTCTTGGAGTACTCTTAATGCTTTTGTATTCTGATTCTGTATCTGAATCTGACTCTGAACCTGAATCCTCAGGATCAGTAGTGCCTACAGAATAGGGTTGAAAAATCCCAACCTTTTCCCAATTAGCATTATACTCAACACTTCTAGACAATCTTATAGTCTGGGTGTCAGACATGAGAACACGATATGCACCTTTCTCATATCCTAAAAAAATCCCATGCAAGCCTCTTTTTCCTAGCTTCTGACTCTGAGGTGTGTGCACCCACATATCAGACCCAAAAATCTTGAAGTGTTTCACAGTAGGTTTCTTGTTATACAGCTTCTCATAAGGTGTACAATTCAGCACAGAACTGAAACTTCTATTGTGTACATAATTGAAACAATTCAGTGCTTCTGCCCAAAACACATCATCCAAATTAGCATCAGTTAAAAGACATTTCAATCCATGTAACAGTGTCTGATTTTTTCGCTCACACAATCCATTTTGCCATGGCGAGCGTGGACTGGCAACCATGTGTTCAATACCACGTTTAGTTAGAAATGCGTCAAATTGCGCTGAATTGAACTCCCCTCCCATATCTGTAAAGAAACAGGTGACATGGGTATTATGCTTGTTTTCCACCCAAGCACAATATTCCTGGAATCTGTCCAATGCTTCAGCTTTATTTGCTAGCATGTAAACAAACGTGTATCTCGTGTATTGATCAACCAACACCATGAAGTAGCGTGCCCCTCCTCTGGAAACTGTCAGAGGACCCACTAGATCACCATGAACAAACTGAAATGGTTTTTCAGCTTGTCTTCCAGTTTGCTTACCTTTAGGTGCTTGCTTTACCTTGTGTTGCGCACAAGAAATACATTTCATGTGAAAATTACACTTTTGCAAATGCAAACCTTCAACCATTGTCTGCATTTTCTTCACAGCTGAAAATTCAAATGACAATACATTCTATGATAGGCATGTATGCAATTATCGTGTATAGGAGCATTGACCTTTGAAGTAGAAACTTTACTCCCTTCTATTTCTTTTACATCATTACAAACCCTGTATGATAAAAGAAACAAACCATTTTGTAGCTTTCCAAACAAAAATACTTTCCCATCTTTCAGTATTTCACATTTAGCTACAGAGAATTTTACAATAAACCCTTGATTAGTCAGTTGAGAAATGCTCAGTAAATTTTCTGATAAGTCAGGGGCAAATAACACATTCTTGATTGTTGTGTTCAAACTCTCAAGAAACACAGTTCCAAAACCATGACTGTCAAATACCTGACCATTGGCAAGATGAATCTTCCCTTTTTGTTTAGTAAAAGTTGTAAACAAATTTCTATCTCTGCACATGTGTCGGGTAGCGCCGCTGTCAAAAACAAAGTAAGAAGTTCCCTTTGTTTTGCCTGTTTCAATCAACAATGCTTTCGCCGCAGAGGTCGGCTTGGAAGCCCCCTGCTGTTTTCCAGCTTTCCTTTTCTTTTTACAATCTTTTTTAAAATGTCCCATTTTCCCGCAAGGAAAGCATCGTTTTGCTTTTAAAGCTGCCGCTGATTCTTCAGCTGAAATCACGCCCCTGCTGATTGGTACAGCTTTCTGTTCCTCTCCATGGTAACTGGCAGCGACACTGCGATCCACTTCTGCCATAAGCCTCGCCTGAATCAGTTCCACGGTCAGCTGTGCTGCTGGGATGGCTGCCAGCTGAGAAGCGATGCCTTCAAAGGAAACATCCAAACTGCTGAGAACAACATAACAGAATTGTAAATCCGGTATCTCGACTCCTCGAGATAACAATTCGTCACGCAGCAACCTCAGATGCCGTAAATGAGCACATACGTCACCATCCTTGGTTAGCTCAGCCCGATATAGCTTCTTAAAGAAAACAACTGTAGATCCAGTCTCCCGCCGGAGATGAATAGCTCGTAGTGCCTCCCACTTGAGTTTAGCAGTTCGTGGTGCTCGAACATTCACCAGTTGCTCATCAGAGACACCCATAGTTATTAGAGCACTTGCTTTTTGATTAGCAATTGTCCATGCAGCCGTCACTGCTGCTGGTGGATCATTTGTCACAGCATGCCATATATTGTCCATGCGTAGGTGTGCTTCCATACGCTGAGACCATATTGAGAAATTATGATCTGTCAGCTGTGGAAAAGTGAAGCCTCTGTCTTTGCGTTCTTCTGCCATTCTGCTGTACTTTCAGTCAAAGAAGTGCTGTAATCCGAGCCGCTGTTATCAAAGCTCTAGCATTCCAAACTGCACAAACAGCATTCAGCAATCATAAACACTTACTATAAACATTGCCCTTCTTATCCTATCCTGGGCCCATAACCGATGTGAGAGTAAACTAGAGTAAAAGCCTTGCCCGCTTAACTCTTAGTATTACGCACGGAAGGAAGAAAGCAAAAGCAATGTATTGATAGTAAAGTGTTTATTCAGGTGTAAGACTCTTACGAGATTAAGGCGTGTCACACGCAGAAGAGAGGTTCTTTGAAGATGGTAGCACAACACCGTGCTCACCCCTACTTTATAGTATTTAACTATAAACAATAGGAGGGTTATACAACGGTTACGCAATAATTACATAACTTGTTGACTTGCAAACTTGTTATCTTGCATGTGTCACCAGACCGTGACGTATAGTCACCTTGAATCTAAGTCAGGAGATGTTTTGCACTCCATTCACTTCTGCACCCCACACTAAACCCAACAGTTCCTTTAGCAGTGGGAGGGGAAATGGGCCTGCGTGATCAGGGTTTAGGGTTCTAGAGGAGTCTGGACTACTCACTTTTCACATAACTTATCAGCCACTTTTTACATCAGCTAACAATACAACTTGTGCATGGCTTGAGTTCTGAACTGCAGCAATGTTCTTTGGAATTGTATACTTTTCCTGAACTGCACATTTTGTATATGGTTGCATATTTTTACAAAGCCCCGATAGCATCAGAGAACAGGTCCACCTTTCCTGGTAGGTCTGGTGACTTGAGCAGGAATAAAGCCTCCACACCAAGTCTACCAAGATAGGCAGACCTGGCCTCTGAGAAATTTGTATACCATGTCTGCCCCTCTGTTGTTTCTCAGCGGGTAGACCTGGTGTCTGGACAATGACTTTCCACAGCTGAAACCTTTAATTCTTTCCTTGACTCCCTTCACCCCGTAATGATTCTTGGGCCAACAGCCACTACAGGGGTGAAGGGTTTGGTGTGTGTGTGTGTGTGTGTGTGTGTGTGACCTGCTCAGCTTGTAGTCCACAATGGATTCAGGCAAGTTCACAAGAGGTTTCTTATTTCTACAATACATGAGAAAACACCAACTTCTGTGGAGCTGCATGGCACACAGTCTTAGCTCCAAAGTCCGCATTAAGAGGGGGATAGGTTCCACAGCAAGGCGCTGAAGCATGGTGCCCTGCCCTCTCCTAGGCTACTCCATTCCATTCCCCCTCCACGCTGGTTTGGTTTATTTGCTCCTCCCCAACAAGCAGCCAGCCAGCATTCTGTGCGCGTGCTCAGTCCCCATTGGGCTGCTTTGAGGAGGGAGGGAGGGAAGCTTCCCCCCCTAAATATGTCTGTGCTTCGGCAGGCCTTGGACCCGCTGCAACCCAGGCCGCATTCTGCAACGCAAGCCTGCCGATCCCCGATCCCTCCCTCTTCTGAGAGCTGCAGCTAGGGCTGGACCTGGGGGCAGACGTCCAGGGCCCATCCACCAATACCCCCCCCCATGACCACCCAGAGAGCAGTAGATAATGGGGACAAGGGCATTCAGGCCTGGCCCCGGCACCTGGCTCAGCAAGGCCACACTGGGGCCTACCAGGACCGATGCTGCTCACCTCAGCACCCTTTCTTAATTTTAAAAGGCTTTATATAGGCGGGAGACAGATCGATGGGTGGACAGGCAGGCCCGTTGGGGTGGCCGCTTACACACTGCTGAAAAAGAAGAGCATCACCAAAACAGGACACTGAATAGTATGATGCTTGCATGTGCTAATTTATATGTGTAGATGTACAGTTAAAAATAACAGCCATAATTTTAAATAGAAATACACCTAGAATAAACTGGGGAAGGTGAGCGGGCGGTGGCGTGCTTAGCTCAGTCTGCTGTCCAGCCGCTCGCTGCTGACGGGCAACTTCCAGGTTCCTGCTTTCCCTTCTTATGGCTCTTTGTCTTTAAAATGGACTTGGCCTGGGCAGCCCTTCAGAGAGAGAACAGCTCTTCAAATAGAGGACTGTCCTCTGTAAAGTAGGACACCTGGCCACCCTCGATTGCCCAGGTTTACAGATGTCCATTTTATTGTTTGTAATTTCAAAATTTAGAGAGAGAGCAAGAGAGAATACAACAAAATAGTGGTTACTCTCAAGCAATTGTGCTTAGGATCAGGGCAGCACAAGCAAACTCTGTTTTATTCCAGTGGTCATGATGGTGCTATGATATGAGTTTAAAGTACAAAACTGCACATGCTCAGAGTATATGCATGCATGCATGCATGCATATACCAGGCTGGGCAAACAGGTTGTTTAATTGTTTTGCTCTTGGCATATCAGGAATGTAGAAGCAGTTATAAAGCATGGAATGGTGGTGGGGAGACCGGCAGGTGCTGAAGCTAAGCAGGTATGAGCGGGTCAGTGCTTGGATGGGCGACTGCCTGGGCTGTCCACATCTGTTCTCCTGCATTGAGCAGGGGGTTGGGCTCGATGGCCTTATAGGCCCCTTCCAACTCTACTATGAGAAATGTTGTGTGCTTCACAACTGAAGTAATATACACATCTGTCTAAAGGGGGGGGGGAGCCTATAAGACTATTTAGGTCCAGGGCCTAAAATCACCTAGCTGCACAGCTGTTTGAGAGCATGATGCCACTTTGGCTACATAAGGAAGTCCACAGAGAATGAGTTTGCTAGATGTCATCATGGCAGTAGTTGCAATGTACAATTCAGTAGGAGGCAGAAGGTGGGATTATTGTATGCAGGTACACACAAACCCATCTAAGACAAACAAGCTGTCTGCCAGCCAGCGATAAATATGGAACAACAAGGGAACTGTGACCTGGAGTGACAAGTATGGCTTAAAAGGAACGTTCCCTGCCTTCCTGGCAGAGGAGAGCTGACAGTTCTGGGCTAGCAGACAGGGCGGAAGGGAACAGAATCACTGGATTTAAACAAACATGAGTCACTCCAGCCAGGAGTTCCTGCCACTGAGCTTAAATTCTCCAGCTTGCTGTGATCTGCAAATTTCAATACAGATATCACAGAAGATAAAGTAATCAAACTGTCAGTCCCTGCATATTTTAGAACTTAAGAGGCATACACCGTGTCTCCTAAAATATTGCCTGAAGTCTGGAGACTGAATCAAGGGAAGCGGGGGGCTAGGTGTTGGACTCAGTGGCTTGAATCAGGCGCCCCAAACCTTTTTGGACCAGTAAGCACAGTCGGGAATTGGATAAACTGCGCCACCACAAAATGGCTCCCACGGAGGATGTGGCTAGTCACAGAACGTCTGCGGCGGGAGCCTGGCTAGTCAAAAGAGGTGGTGCTGGGAGAAACAGCAAGGCTGGAGGCCAGGCAGGAGAGGAAATGCCAACAGCAAAGGGGCAGAGGGGAGAGGAAGCGCAAGGAGGCACAGGATGGTGCAGGGAGAGAAACAGCCAGGCTGGAGGCTGGCCACGGAGAGGAATAGCAAGACGAAAGGGCGCGTGGGAGAAAGGCGGCGGCCAGGGATGGGGAAGGGAGAGAAATCGCAAGGAGAGGGGCTGGGCGGAGAGAAACAGCACGGCTGGGTGGGAGTGGAGAGCGAGCAAAGGAGAAATGTCTGTGTGGCTGGGAGAAGACAGGGCGGGGCCAAGCAAGAAGCAACTCTTTCCTTCTCTTCCTGCCCAGTGATCAGCTAAATCCGTGGCAGGTTCAGGAGCAGGAAGGAGGACCTGGCGCACTCACGTTGTTCAAGTTTGATACTAAAAATATTTTTTTAAGTGGGCAGGGTACCTCCAACGACACTTTGCAGGCACCCTTGGGGGCCCCTAAGGCACCTGCGGACACTGCGTTGGGGACCCCTAAGAAAAGAACATAAGAAGAGCCCTGCTGGATCAGAGCAAGGGTCCATCTAGTCCAGCAATCTGTTCACACAGCAGCCAACCAGCTGCCCATGGGAACCCATAAGCAGGACAGGAATGCAACAGCACCTTCCTGCCCATGTTCCCCAGTAACTGGAGTACACGGGCATACTGCCTCCAATACCCCTGGCCTAGATGGCCCCTTCCAACTCTAAAATCCTATGAAGAGAAGAGTGGGTCAAGCATGAAAGCCTTGGAGCGGACCCTCCTGGGTCACCCGGTCCCAGAGGCTGCTGTGAGGCGCACCCTGGCCTGCTCGCATCCTGCAGAAGCAAAGGAGTCCACAGCCGTGTCCTTTTGCCCAACCCACTGAGCAGGCAACTGGCTCTACTGAATGCAACAATACAATCTATTAACAGCCTTTCTCAATCAGGCACCCTCCAGATATATTGGACTGCAACTCCCATCATCACTGCAATGCTGTCTAAGGACAATGGGAGTTATAGTCCAACACATCTGGAGGGTGCTAGGTTGGAAAGGCTGACCTATAATGTGGGCAAATAGGCACAGGCATTGCCTATGCCTTGCCAAACATGGTTCGATACTTTACAAGCTAGTCCAGCTGCTGCTCCAATCACATGGAACCCGTAAGAAAATGTGCTTATTTTCTTAAGTCATTATTAGAGATGGTGTTTCGCCATTTCTAGAATGCAAGCACACAGCGGTAGTGGGGGGTTAAGTTAGATCTCTTGTAATCCCTCTGGGTGGAGACGACATCGCTTCTCTGGCCTCTGCTGGAACTAAAGCAAAGCAAGCCACAATTTAAGAGCAAGGTTGTGTGCATCCCGGAATTTAATTTTCATTTAAGTTCTGGGCCCATGCCAAATTCATGCCCCATGGTGAATTGCTACTAAAATAAGTAACACAAAACAACAAAATGCAGAATAAATTATGCTAATAAATGCTAAATTCGACACCCTATACAAATTGAGCATGTTTGCTTCTATTCTTATTTTGCATACGGTAATTTATTCTGCAATATTTATTATGTTGTGTATGGTAACTTGTTTTAGTAGCCCTCTGATAGGGCATAATACTCTGCAGCATACTGAAACAGCCCCGCCCCACCACCCCACCCCGCCCCCCGAAATGGCATTCATCCCTCTCTCCAGCATCAGAGATTTTGGCAGGTGCTACCCACGTGCTTTCCAGACCTCTACAACCATGACGGCTAGACACTTTCTGCTGTTGCTGTTTTGCTTGAAATATATACATGCCAAGAGGTTCAGAGCGCGGAATTCTACCATCAAATCCCACTGTTTGCCCTCCTGCAGAATCACTGCGTTCACCGAGCTCCATCAAGGCGGC
The DNA here is from genome assembly GCA_021292165.1 of Shinisaurus crocodilurus. Taxonomy (NCBI): domain Eukaryota; kingdom Metazoa; phylum Chordata; class Lepidosauria; order Squamata; family Shinisauridae; genus Shinisaurus; species Shinisaurus crocodilurus. Next base: position 37,267,926 of record CM037885.1, read on the forward strand.
ACCAGGCCACGTCCGCAGGCCGACAGCACCTCAGGCCCAGTTCACAGTAATGCTGCCTCCAGGCTGGGCCGTTTCCCCTCTTTTCCTGGCCAAAATTCAAGAAGCTGTTGACCCTCTTCCCCATGTTATGGCATCTACAACACTTCCCAATAGTAATAAACTTTTACTGATTAGAAAATGTCGGGGCAAATCGGTAGCCTGTTGCCACAAATAGCTGCTGCACTCTCAGACTAGTATCACAGAGCTGGACGGCGCTCCCTCAGAACTCAACTGCTGAAAAGAGAAACCCCATTTAGCTCTGCTAAATGGAAAACGGAGACTGTTTCAAGATGACATGCAAGGCACTCTACAGGCTGTTGGGGCGACACAGCCCCAGTCAACCGCCTGGAACAGTTCTCAGGAGGACAAGGTGTGGATTAGCAACGCATAAGGTGGAAGGAGCAAGGAAGAGTCAGGTCAGCTGGAAGCAAAGGAGCAGGAAGTTGCGATGCAACAGGGCCAGCCCAAGACAGAGAGTCCAAACGGCACACACCCCTCCCACTGAACCGACATGGGACACATTCATTGTGCAGAAGAACTTCCCGACAGCCTGTAGCGCCCCCATGGGCCAGACCTGTCTAGATCGGACCAGATTCCCCACTCTGCTAACCTTAATGGCATCCCAAAGTCTGCCTCCCTCAGCTTTTCTCATGTGCGGCCCTGCCAAAGAAGAGGAGCGTGAAAGAGGCAGACTGGCGGGCAGAGATGGGGAGGCTGTTCCCGGCCCAGGACGTGGCAGAAGACACAGCGATGGGGTGGGGTGCAAAGGAGCCGGCAGCGGAGCCAGTGTGGCGCAGTGGTCAGAGCAGAACTGAGGAGACCAAGGTACAAATCCTCACTCAGCCATGAAGCTCCCTGGGTGACCTTGAGCCAGTCTCTCTCTCTCTTAGCCTCCCCAGATGTTTTTGGCCTACAACTCCCAGCATGCCCCAGCCAGCTATGCTGGCTGGGGCATGCTGGGAGTTGTAGGCCAAAAACATCTGGGGACCCAAGGTTGAGAAACACTGGCCTAACCTACCACACAGGGCTGTTGGGAGGATAAAACCAGGGACAGAACAGTACATGCCCCCTTAAGCCCCATGGAAGGCAGGCATGATATAAATGCCATAAATAGATGGATGAGCTTGTCTGAGACAGCAGGAACAAGGAGCAGTTGAGGAGAGTGGATCCTTTTCAGCATCTATTATTTCTTTATTATTTATTACATTTCTAGACTGCCCAACAGCCGAAGCTGTCTGGATGGTCCACGTCTAGATCAGACATGGGGAACTCACGGGCCCCATTCAGCTCCGGCATGCCAGCTTCTTCCCCAGGCCCCACCCCGCTCCCTGGCAGGGAAAAGCACTGACCTCTCACCAGCCGATGACCAGAGATAAGAGCCAGGAGAGTGAGCGAGGCCTGGGGAGGAAGCTGCTGAGTGATTCAGTCCTGCTTAAAATAGAATCACATTTTGGTCCCACCCACTCTGCATTGGGCTGTGCCCACAGATGGAATGTGCCCCTGCAAGACTTTCCCCAAATTCGAATTTGGCCCTTAGGCTGACAAGGATTCCCCACCCGACCAAGATCCTAGGTAGCCTCCTTAGGTATTTTCCTTCCACTTTGCACATTCCACTCTCTCCCAGAAAGTGGCTATTTGCACCTTTGTAAACATGAAGGTGAAAAACCTCAATCAGCGACGTTCAAGACCCAAAGAGGGAATTTTATTCAAGCCAGCGACAAGACAGTAGCTCCACTCGACCAGTGCTGGGAAGCTAAAGGAAAATGGCTGGAACCAACTCGGCTCCACCCCAGCCAGAGACCGAGCTCGTAAGAGAACAAGCTGCCGCCGAGGGGCCGGGCAGGGCTTCCGACTCCGCTGCCTTCGGGGTCAGCAGCAGCTCAGGGCTTGGTCTCTGGCTTGCCACTGTGGTAGTCAGGTGGGGTGTATTCCCCTTCCTTTATCAGCTTCTTCTTCTGTGCAGCGATAGCCATCAGACGCTTTATCTGCCAGAGGAAAAGGAAGAGAAGCAAGTTGTGGAGCTGTCTTCCAAGTTAAAAAACTTGTCCTATCCTGCTGGCCAGAGCATGGAGGCATCTGTGCAGAAATCAGGTATGTCCCTGTCACTGAAGGGCTCAGAGCTGACTTCAACATAACAATCCCCTTGGTGTGCTCCCACCCATTGGCCTTCCGCTGGTGACCCAGCCCCACACACAGACTGCAGGTCACGCTGGTGGCACCATCCATTCAGCTTTCTTTTAAAGAGGAGGACAAAATGTGGCGGGGACGGGGGACGGGGATGACCAGATGCAAAGGAAGATGGGAGTTCCTATCCCTAGTCATTGTGTAGATTGCAGCAAAGGAAGCTTTTCTCATCCCTACTGATGGAAAGATGCACCGGCCAAGATTCCCTCTTCTACACAAGTAGAAAGAAATATACAAGCTCTACCGTTCCTCCTTTGCATCAGGCCACTGTAGGAAGAGATGGAGAAAGATGGGACATATACAAACAAAGTATCAAAAGGGTGTCTCCGTGCTGCAGTTTGGGCTTAAACGTAGGCCCTGGGCTGCTCTCACTCTTGCACTGTTCAATTCAGAGTGTCTGCATCTATTGGCAGTAAGCGCCAGGTCGTACCTGGCTAACTAAGTGTTTGGATAGGGCCCTGTACAGAGCAACCTTTCACATGGGCTGCCAATTTCTCCTTGCCACAAAACAAGGTAAGTCTGCCAGGCTCCTGAGGTGCCTGCTTAGCTGAGCAAGATGCTCCATCTGTCCTCTCTCAGCTACGGAAACCGGAGGAACCCAGCCACGGAAGGTCTGCTTTGATCACAACAGACGGGGGTGGCAGGGGGGCTTTGGTGCAGCAACACCCGGTGCATGACGACAACAGTAAAAAGCTGGGACAATTAAAGGTAAAGATGGCAAAAATATTCATGAAATATTTAACTTTTCTCCCATCCTACATTTAGAAACCCAACAAAAAAACACACATGAAGTCCACCCTCACTCCCCAGAAAAGTGTTCCAAGCACATCTGAAATCCCCAAGTCAGAAACCAAACAGCCATCTGGTCCAACTCCCCACTGCAAGGCAAAACTGTACACCAGCCCAGCTCCCAAAGACCATGCAATCCTGGCTTCGGCACACCGCTGACAGGGCACACCACATATAGGACACGCTCACACGTCATGTTAAACCACCTGTGAATAAGCCACGGTGGGTTGTTTGCTGAACAACCAACAGTACGCCTGACAGATGTTGAACTGACACTTCTCAGTGCCCTCCAACCTTTCGATGCTTCCTTGAGTCTCCAGCTACTCCAGAAAGGGGAAATATTGGCTCCCCCCGCTTTTCACGGCTCCTTTTCAAAGCATTCACTGCTGCAGCTACTGTGGTTCTCTGACAGTTCCAAAAATCCCACAGAAATATACAAAAATGTAGTGTCCGGAATGTAAATGGAGGGGAAATGTATACAAATGTAGTGGCTGGGAAGTCAATGGAGGGGAAATTTGTGCACCTGCAGTGACTGCTCCAAAAAGGAGCTGCAAAAACGGGTGGTGGGGAGAGTTAATATCTTCCCTTTCTGGAGTAGCTGGAGAGTTGAGGAAGTGTTGAAAAGGCAGAGGGCACTGAGAAGCGTCAGCTCCACACTAAAAATCAAGAGGATTACATTGCTAAGGGGGAGAGAGTGCTCCCCAACTGCCTTTCGGTGGACCTTCTGTTGCCATTTCCCACCCCACCCCCTTTACTGGTGCTTTTCATTTGACAACTTGGCAATTGGCCCCTGGCAACTGTGTGCAAATCAGCCTATGTGCAGTCTACCGACTTCCCTTCCCTGCTCCCTTTGAGGGCTGAAACAGAGAAGGAAATTGACCAGGTGAGACTACACATCAGGCAGCCCTAAGAGTGCACTTGTGAAAGACTCGTCAAATTTTTTTAAAAAGCCCTGACCCCAATTACGCATTTTTGAGGCACCAATTTATTTATTTTTTAAGAAAGGAATGAGTGACAGTCCTTCCAAAGTGCCATTACGGCATCGCTGGAAGGACCGTCACTGGAGAGATCGTAAAAAGTGAATGGCACGTGGCACAGGCTTTTTTTGCTGCTCTTGCCAAGCAGCTCTTTACTGTTCCCAACAACCCACCATTTTATTTATTTATTTATTTATTTATTATATTTATACCCCGCCATTTTTCCTGCAAGGAACCCAAGGCAGCTTACATAATCCTCCTCCTCCTCCTCTCCATTTTTATCCTCACAAAAACCCTGTGAGGTAGGTTAGGCTGAGAGTCAGTGACTGGCCCAAAGTCACCCAGTGAGTTTCATGGCCGAGTGTGGAATCGAACCCGGATCTCCCGAGTCCCAGTCCAACACTCTCACCACTACGCCACACTGGCTCTCATGATGACATGGCCCTGCTGGGTTCAGATGACACAACAAACCATCATGGGTAAGAACAACCCTAAAACAAGCCATGGCTTCTCAGGGTGCTTGTTTGTGGAAAAATAAGCCATCCTGCAGAAACTGCGCCGGGTCCAGACAACGTGCCAACCCACCACGGCTGGTCACCCACGGTGCGTTGTGCTGTCACATCAGGCAAGCCAAGTCACGGTGTCCGGAACAGGGAACATCATGTGGAACAGGGCTGGGGAACGTGCAGGCCTTCTAGAAGTTGATGAACTGCTACTTCCATCATCCCTCATCATTGTCCAGGCTAGCTGGGGCTGATGGGAATGGGAGTCCAACAACGCCTGGAGGGCTACAGGTTCCCCAGCCCTGATATAGGACAAGGGCAACTTCCTTACCCCAAGTCATCCACTTTCTCTGGAGCCCAATGGCAAATCAACTGATTACTTCCACAGGCTGAGAAGACAAGCAGTGGCTCCGAATGGCAACCAAGGAAGGGAAGAGAGCCTTCTGCCTTTGAAATGAGCTCTCAACCAAACTATTATGGCCAGGTAAAGCGAACTAGCTACATTTCTACTCCCCCAAAACTATTTGCACTATCGCTTTCAAGTATCCCACTGGAAGTAGAAATAAGCTACAGCGGGATCTCCAAGCCATAGTTTATCATTGGACAATCTTACTCAGTCACGAGTGATCGCCTGACTGAATTGCGCGCACATGTGTGTGTTTGCTTGTTTTCTCTGACACAATGGCTCAGAAGTCATGAGTAAAATGACAATCCAGCCCCCTCAGGTCCTCTGTATTTGTTCGCCCGCTTACCATTTTGTGCCTGTTTATACATTCGAAAAGGTCTTCCTTCTCCTGCTTGCATTCCTGGTTTGCACGTGTCAGCCCAATGCCGTCAGCGCACTCCAGCCACTCCTTTTCAAAGGCGTGGCACATGGTGGCTTGTTTGTGGGGCTGCTTGGAACTCTGGATGAGAATCCATCTGTCAAGGTCAATTCCCAGTTGGTCCTGGAGATCGAGAAGTGGCATGGCTGCGGGGGGAGAGGTCAAGAAAAGGAATTGGAACCTGCACAGCAAGGCATGCTACAGAACAGAACACATCCTGAAATTATCCCAAATTTGCCCAAATCAGATTGATTTGGTTCTGGATTTGACCAAATCCAATGCACACCTCTAGTGCCTATTAATTGCAAGTTTTTGCATTGTTTTTTTCTGTGACTGGTTAATGCTGACAGAAACTAAAGCAGACTGTTTCTAAGAGATAAAATTTAAAAAATTAAAACTTTCCATTTGTTTACTACAAGGTTGATGGTTTCTTTTTTCAAACATTCCACCCCCCCTGCCTTATTTCCACAACTTGGAAGAAGATATATTTAGATTGATACCTCTTGGTCATAGCAGCCTGCTGCTCTGTCTCCAGCACTAGGAACACCTGTAATTATCATTTGTATAAAACGGAGGCTACTATACTTCTACTAAACTTCATAAATAACACAGCACCAGTGTGGTTAGAGAGTTGGACTGGGAGTGGGGAGACCTGGGTTCAAGTCCCCACTCAGCAGTAAGCTCACTGGGTGACTTTGGGCCAGGCACCAACTCTCATCCTAACCTACCTCACGGGGTTGTTGCCAGGATAAAATGGAGAGGATTGTGTAAGCCGCTTGGGTTCCTTGTGAGAGGGGGAAAAGGCAGGATATAAATGTAATAATATAGCAAACACTACAATTCTGTGTACTTGCTAAGATACACGTAATGCATTTTATACACTCAAATCGGAAAATACGGCATAATTCCATTTTCAGTTTTTCACGTAAAGCCGGGGGGGGGGGGGGACGACACCTCACATGCTGTAGCTTCGGGGCGGGAGGGGGGCTGTCCTTCGCCCCTCTTCAGACCACCTGCTGCTACTTAAAAAAACACCCACACAAGCAAGAAGCACCCCAGCGAAGACAGCGTTAGAAGGCACCGATGAAAATTAACGACTGGTCTTTTTAAAATGCTCATCTTCAAGGAACTGCTTGGACTTGGCTGCGACTCTTGCGCGCGCCCCCGGCCCGAAAGATGGAAAGATGGTCGTCCCCCCCCCCGATCTCCCCATTCCCTTCCTTGACTCTGCCCTTTCGGAGGTGACCTCTCCCCACACTTCATAAAGGGGGGAGGCTTATGCCCCACTCCCACCTCCTCCTCCTCCTTGGCTGCCACAGCGACCACCTCCTTCCTTCCTTCCTTCCTTCCCCCTCGTCCGTCCTTGCAGGGCTTTTACGGCAACACTGCCGTCAAGCGCGCCGCGCCACTTTCACGACACTGGTGCCCTGTCTACGGCTCTCGCGCCAGCGGCGCCGGCGGTGCTGGTGTCGGTGCCGCGGTCGTAAAGTGCAAGTGTAGCATAGAGATATGAAATTTTAGACTGACTCACCTCATCGTCTTTGAGAGATAACTTCCGGGTTTATATTGGAGAATCCGTTCTTAAATCTCCCCCTTCCCAGGGCAGGGCAGGGCAGGGCAGGGGCGGGCGCGGGGAAGCGAGAAGGGCCCACAGGGACCAGTGCAGAAATCCAGAATTTTACCATAGCGGTGATTCGGCAGCACTTGTGTTGTTCATGCTCTTGTTAAGGTCTTGTTTTGACTGAAAATTTTAATTTCCCGTTGAGTTTTTAAACATTAAATGCAAAATGATGCCAAATAATGCACATCCAAATAGAAACACAGTTCATTATCCCCATACTGCAGGACAGTGGGGCAGCCGTGCCTGAGAAAGAGTGGCTTATGACAGCCCTGCAATGTAGTCCCTCTGTTAATATTTATGTTATTTATTTAGAACATATCACTCCATTTTTAAAATCTCGAAGAAGTTCACAACAGATTATGAAACAATACATCATTAAAAGCACAGCAACATGGAGACAGGTTAATGGTCAGGGATGTTGAAGAGTCCTTGGTCTCGAGTCACGAGTCGAGTCACGAGTCTTTGGACCCGAGTCTCGAGTCCGAGTCCGAGTCCTTGGTCCAAAAATGGTGACTCACGAGTCCCGAGTCCTGAGTCACTCCCAAAGCTGACTCCACGAGTCCCTATTAAAATCAATGGGGTTTCCCCCCAACAAAATAAGGCTACTTCAGATGTGTGGCTTAAATAAATTCTAGGCACAAGTGTGCCTTTTTATCTCAAAACTCTGCCACTGATTTTGACAAGAACAGACCAGACAGACAAACCCAAAATAACCAGGCAGGCAGAGGAGGCAGGGAACCCCAAAACAGGCAGGCAGAGGCCTTTGTCTTGGACAATTCAAACTGTGGAACTAGTTAAGAAGAGACCAGGCAGGCAGAGGAGGCTGGGGACCCCAAACAGGCAGACAGAGGCAGCCAAACCCAAAATGTCTGAAAGGTTCCATTAGGAAAATGATTTTTAAAAATAAACTTGGATTGTTACTGCAACTGGGTCCAGGCAGCACCTGCAGGTGGCATCAAGCAGGGATGTTGACGAGTCCTTGGTCTCGAGTCCCGAGTCGAGTCTCGAGTCCCATTAAAAATATTGGGACTCGAGTCCGAGTCGAGTCAGAGGGGGGACTCAGTCCGATGAGACATGTTTAGGTTGGGAAAAGCCAGGGCAAACAACTAGGTTTTTAATACTCGTGAAAAACACATGATCAACGCATTACAGAAAGGGTCATCCCAGAGAGATGGTGCCACCACAGAGAAGGCCTGATGGCGTGTTGCTGCCAGATGGGACCCTACTGGGTGTGGCAGAGCCAGCAGGGCCCCTCCTGAAGATCATAGTGGTCTAACAGGTCTATTATAGGGGGAGATAACCTTTTAGGTAACCTGCCCTAAGTTGTTTAGGGCTTTATATGTCAATAATACCTTGAACCTGGCTCAGTAGCAAATTGGCAACCAGAGCAGCTCTTTCAGCACAGGCGTGCACAAGGCAAGGCACTCCTGAGTGTTCAACAGCCTCGCTGCAGTATTCTGAACTAGCTGCAGCTTCGGAACCAGCCTCAAGGGCAGCCCCACATAGAGAGCATTACAGTAGTCCAATCTCAAGGGTTACCAATGCATGGGTCACAGTGGCCAAGGCGTCTCTATACAGGAATGGGTGCAGTTGATGTACCAGCCACAGTTGGGAAAAGGCGCTCTGTGCTACAGAAGTCACTTGGGCATCTAATGGCAATGGTGAATCTAGGCACACCCCCAAACTGTGCACCTGTTCTTTCACGAGGAGGGCAATATTGTGAATTTCCAGGTGACCCCATCACAAAAGCACCCCTCTTATGTGCCCGACTTGCATGTTTATTCAGAAGCGACCCCTACTGGGGTCAATGTGTTTGAGGTTGCAGCTTAAATGGTTAAGACTAAGGTTGCAATCTTATACAGTCATGCCTTGGATTGAGAGCATAATTCGTTCCAGAAACGTGCTTGTAATCCAAAACACTCTTATATCAAAACGAAATTCCCCCCGCCCCAAAAATTTGTACAGGGATTTTTAATTTAAGCCCTACTACAGTACTTGTATTGCAAGACGTCGCTTGTATATCAAGTAAAAAAAATTAAAAAAAAATATTTTAAAATTTGCTTGTCTTGCAAAACGCTCTCAAACCAAGTTACTTGCAATCCAAGGTATTACGGTACACAACCATTTACCAGGGAATAAACGCCATTAAACTCAATTGGAGTTACTTCTGAGTAGACATGTGTAGGATTGCACTCATAGAATCACAGAAAAGTAGAGTTGGAAGGGGCCTACAAGGCCATCGAGTCCAACCCCCTGCTCAATGCAGGAATCCAGGTCAAAGCACCCCCATCTGTTATTGCTCTGTCAGGAAAATTTTCCTGATGTTTTGGTGGAATCTGGGTTCCTGTAACTTGAGTCCATTATTCCGTGTCCTGCAAACTGGGATGATGCACTGTAAATCTCCAAAAATGTCTACTGACACCGCAAGTTTAGACTGCGTGCCGCTCCATTTTTCTATATCAATAGAGAGAACATAGAGATTTCAGAAGCCTGCGGAAGAGAACGGCCCATGTAATGGAGATATGGCCGCAGGGCAGCCCGCCCCCTAGCGGCCAGCAGGTGGAAGCCGCCCCCCCCCCCCCGCACCTCCGCTCTACGGCTTCTTCTTCCCCTTCGGTCCTCGCGTGGGCTTCTTCCCTCCTCCACGCCCTCTGCTGGCGAGACGCGGGAACAGCACAGGAGCGTCCAGGCTTTTCGAGGGAGGCTTTTAAGGGGGGCTTCGAGTGGGGCGGGGGCGGGGGCCGTGCCAAGCGGGAGGCCTCGTGCAGCTGTTCCGTCGTCTACTGCTTATACATTGCAACGTTGTACTGCTTTTGGAGGGAGGGGCGAGGAAGTACTTTGAAGTTTTAAATATGTTGACTTTGTGGTTTGGGCTCTGAGCATCTCCCCCCCCCCCGCAGAGAACAATTGTTGCTTGGGGGGGGGTGTTATCCGAGTGCAGAGCTGTGACTGATGGAGAAACAAAATAGTGATTGGTGCTAGTGCAATATGGGCACACACTTTGTGATTGGCCCCAGCCAGCACCTGCTTCCCACAGTGGCTAACCCTGATGCCTCCGGGAAGCCCCCCCCCCCAGCAGGGTGCAAGTGGAGGAGCCTCCCCCACGATCGGTCGGTCGGTGTACAGCAGCCTTCCCCATCCTCGTGCCCTCCAGATGCGTTGGACTACAACTCCCAGAATGCCTCCATTGATTTGTCTGATCTCCATTGAAAGCTACTTGAGCCAGTCGTTCGTCACTTTGTGGCAGTGAATCCCATAATTATACAACACATACTGAAGTAGGGGCTGCACTACTGTGGGAGGAGCTGCTTGGGTCCAACACCATCGCGGATGGCGGTGCTGCCATCTCTGTGGGAGGGACTGTTCCTCTTCCCACACTGCAGGCCGCTCCAGCTTTGCAAACCAGCTGTTGTGAGGCCCCTGAGTGACCATCGGCTGCTGCCTATTTTGTGGCTGAGCGGAGCTGCTTGTCATTATACAGTCATGCCTTGGATTACAAGTAACTTGGTTTGCAAGCATTTTGCAAGACAAGCAAATTTTTAAATATTTATTTTAAAAAATTTGACTTGATATACAAGCAACGTCTTGCTATACAAGTACTGTAGTACAGCTTAAATTAAAAATCTCTGTACAAATTTTTTTGGGGGAATTTTGTTTTGATATACAAGTGTTTTGGATTACAAGCACGTTTCCGGAACGAATTATGCTCTCAATCCAAGGCATGACTGTATTGGGGCAATAAGGCTGAGTTGCCAACATTTCAACAGGCCACTGCAGATGTGACTTTCATGGCAGCTAGAGCGGCAGACATTAGGAGGTAATAAACAGAGCTTCCCTCCACGTTGTGAAAAGCTTCACCTGCCAACTTCTGCACATGGAACTGCCCTTAAAGACACAGGAATGGTTTTTCTGGTCAGTTGGCCAGCTTACCACAAAGAGATGTTATAACCTACTCCCTACAAGCAGAAACCCTGCAGGTGAGGCTTTTCTCATCCTGCAGCTGCAAGCCAAGGAAAGCTTCACCTACTGAATTTCTGCCTGCCGTGCAATCTTTAAAGCAGGGGTGCAAAACCTGAGGGCAGGGGCCAAATCTGGCCCTCCAGGGCTCCACAGGAAGCCCCCCCCCTTCCCTAAGGCTCAGTTACTGGCAGCAAGAGTTTTATGCTAAAACATGCTGGCGTCTTTTGTATTTTGGCCCCGGCCCTTTTTTACATTGGCCCCTCCCCCTTTGGCTTTGGCCCTGCCCACCGCTGGAATGTGGGCCCCCCATGGGCTTCTCAGGAACTGAATTTGGCACTCAGGAGGCTGCGCATCCCTGGTTTAGGGAGTATCAGCTGACTCGGTTGGTCAGGCCTATTGGTGCAAAGAGGCTTTCTCAGCTGACCTTCCCTTCCTGCAGTTCCTTCCTCTGGTGGTGGTGGTGGGGGGAGAGGTCACCACCAGTTCAAGACCCTCTGCAGACACACACACACACTACAAAAGATCCCAGAATCAGGAGGAACAGGATTTATGTTGCATACTTAAAAACCACACAGTGTTGGAAAGAAAAGAAAAGAAACCAGCTCCTACTCCGGGACAAAAAATGTGGGAGGCAGATGAGAGACACACAGAGAGAGAAGGTGCGGCTGCTGGACTCTGTTGGGAGGAGGGTCTGCCCTGCCCCCTCCCCACCCCCCCACGCGTGGTGAATGACTGGCACGGCTTACATGATGCTTGCTGGAGCGAAGGCGGGGGCAACGCACAGGGTGTCTGTGATCTCCCAGCCACAGGACAGAGGGGCGCAGGTGCTCTCCCGGTCCCCCTCCTCCTCCTCTTCCGGGTGCAGGGGCTTCCCCTTCAGGAGCTGGACGGCTTCCCTGTAGCAAGTCCAAAGGAAAAGGGAAAGAATCAATCCCAACTCAGTTTCTGAAATGGGCAGAAGGCAGCTGGTGGCCGTCTGACCAGTGGACCGTTCCCAGTCAGCTCCCACTCATCCCCTGCACTTAAAAACAGTGGGACTTCCTCCCCCCCCCCCCCGCCCCACACAAGCAGTAACCATTGGGGTGTAAACTACATTCTTTTGCATGTTAAAAACTTAACAAGAAGAGCTCCTAACCTCTTTGGACATTAAGAATGTCCAAAGTGCTTCACACCCAGTATCTCAATATTCACTCCCAACAACCCTGTAAAAGTAGCTCAGCATATTTATTTATTTATTATATTTATACCCCACCTTTTTACCTGCAAGGAACCCAAGGTGGCTTACATAATCCTCCTCCTCCTCCTCCTCCTCCTCTCCATTTTATCCTCACAACAACCCTGTGAAGTAGGTTAGGCTGAGAGGCAGTGACTGGCCCAAAGTCACCCAGTGAGTTTCATGGCTGAGCGGGGACTAGGACCCGGATCTCCCGAGTCCCAGTCCAACACACCACTATGCCACACTGGAATACTGAAATACTCCTATTTCAGATGGGAAGCTGAGAGAGCTTGCCAAAATCCACCTAGTGAGTTCATGGGAGAGGCAAGATTTGAACCCAGAAGCCACCTGGCTGCATTCCGCTTCCCAGGGTACGAGGGCCCCCCCTCTCAAATCAAAGCCCTCCCTCCCTTCCCTTCCGATCAGACTCATCTCCCCATTTCCTTGCAAAGGGTTCTGGGAAATTCTCTCACCAGGCCATTCTGGACATGGCATAGTGGATTTGTGTTTGCTGGGCTCCACTGAGAGAGGAAGAAGCAGGCACCGTGTGGGCCCCCATGTTCTCGAAGATCAGCCAGTCCCCAACGTGCAGTTCAGGGAGCGCCAGGCCATCTGCAATGCAGTCCAGCCCATCACCGGTAGGTCCCCCAAAAGCTGCTGCTGTGCAAGGGGAGATCTGGAGAGGATTTCTGCACGGAGAGAAGGGGAGGAAACAGCTCTAACTGGCTAGCCAGACCTTCTGAGATTCCCCATCACCATTAGGACTACAGACTTCCCTCTTAAAAAGGAAGGTGATGCTGAGATACTACACATCTTGTATACTTGCACAGAATTGCAGGAAAACACACCACCTAACATCAACACAATGTCTAAAAAGCACCATAGCTGGAAAGTAACCAACAGTTTATGGGCACCATCTAACGCAGTGTTTCTCAACCTTGGGTCCCCAGATGTTTTTGGCCTACAACTCCCAGCATGCCCCAGCCAGCTACGCTGGCTGGGGCATGCTGGGAGTTGTAGGCCAAAAACATCTGGGGACCCAAGGTTGAGAAACACTGATCTAACGAAAGGTATTTGTGCAACCACGTTGTGTTGAAGCCGAATGGACTTGAGCTAGTCACGACAAAGTCCCATTCCGTTGCTTCGTGGCCATTCCCTTTGACTGGGCAATGCCCTATCTATTCCTAACTGGCAAGCCCGCCCACCCGCCAGCACCCCGGGCCCCCTGGATCAGTCCATGCATTGTTGACACAGCTCGGGGAGGTACCCCCAGGAAGTTGCTCCGGCGTGCCTCCTCCTGGGAACAGAGGAACTGTGCTCCTGGGTCCCGGCTGCAAAATTCTCCTTACCTTATGCAGGATGGGGACGGGGCAAACGTTGTTGAAGATGACCGAGCCAAAGGAGCCGTAAACACCATCGTTAATGTGGTAGATGAAGCTCTTCTTGCCCCCGGGATCCTCATCTGGGAGAAGCAGAGGACATGCAGCAGGCGCCAAGTCAGGGGTGCCGGACAGTCATGCTGTGTATGACTGAATGCCAGCACCCGAGTTCACCCTGTGCACACACAGTGGTGGCCCCTTCCTCTCTTGACTCGGGGAACGTTGCACGTGTTGCTATTCTGAATAGTCACAAGCATCTTCAGAGTCTACAGTTGGCACCAAAGGTTGGCAGGGTTGGGCAGTTGCTGGGCCCTAGATCAAGCCTGCCAATTGACAGGCGGCACCACTGCCTTGGCAACGAGTCCAGCTGGCCTGGGGGCCGCCTGCTCCATCTCCAACTGCCCAGGCCCCCTGCTCCTGCCTCCAGGGTCCCAAAGGATGGTGCTGAAGAGGCCCCACTTCTTCCCACCTCTCATAGGCTATGCCTCCTCTTAAGCCCTGCTGGATCTGGCCAAAGGCCTACTGAGTCCAGCATTCTGCTTCCACAGTGGTCAACCAGATGCCCCGACGGGAAGCCTGCAAGCAGGACACAAGTGCGAGAGCACCCTCCCGCGTTGGACGGAACCCTCCTCCCGCCCTGTTCCCCAGCAACTGGTGTGCACAGGCATACTGCCTCAGAACCTGGAGGTAATATATAGTCATAATGACTAGTAGCCACTGATAGCCTTCTGCTCCATGAATTTGGCTAATCACCGTTTAAAGCCGTCCAAGTTTGTGGACATCACTACGTCTTGTGGAAGTGAATTCCTAGTGCCTCTTCCACTAGGCACTGTGCGAAGAAGTACGTCCTTTTATCTGTCCTGAATAATCCACCATTTAGCTTTGTTGAATGTGACCCCTTTAGGTTCTAGTATTATGGGAGAGGGAGAAAAATGTCTCCCATCTTCTTTCTCCACACCATGCATAATTTCATACACTTCTATTGTGTCCCCTTTTTCTAAGCTAAGCTACTCACCAGTTTTCTAAGCTAAACAGTCCCCGACATTGTAACTTTTCCCCAAAAGGAGAGTTGCTCCAACCATTTTTTACACCCTTTCTAGCTCTACAATATCCTTTTTGAGGTGCACCTAGACACTAAAGGTACCCCATTTAGGCCAAGTTGCCCAAGGAGCCTCCCAAAACTGGAACTGGCCCTGGCTTAGATCCTAAATCAGAACTGCCAGACCTGGAAACCACAACCTGTTTTTTCATTAACACCTTTATTTTAACAATTAAATCATCAAATAGTAAAACACTAATTAAAAAGGAAGTACAGAAGGGATAAGGGGAGCTATAGGGGGATAAAGTTTGAGAGGAAAGAAGCTCACCACGCTGTGGGCTAGGTGGACTATGTCAACTCAGTAAGAAGGGAGATACATCCCACACATGCTCAGAGGCACTGTTGTTAGCTTCACAACTTCCAGGATTAAGTTCCTGCCCCTGAAAATAGCTCCTGAGTAGGCTACAGCCTCGCTCTAATTACGTAAGCCCACAACTGCGGCAAACAGTGCTCAGATGAGGGGAAAAGCCACTTGCTGCTCCTACTGGGTCTCTCATGCGCACAGGTCTCTCATGCTCCCGTAGAGTCCACGTGGAAATTCTCTCATTAACTGGCCAGACCTACCATCGGGGCCCGGTTGATCCAAGGGAGCCTCCTTTTTGGCAACAACGCTGACCGCCAAGGTAAAGGCCGAGTCCACATAGTAGCGCCCCAGTTCAGCAACGATCTCCACCCCACAGCCTTCTGGGAAATACAGGTCCAAGGCGGAGTTGACCACAGCTGCTGTCTGAATGGTTCAGAGCGGAGGGGGTAGGTGGGAAAGAAGCCAAGCCTAGCTGTTACAAACACGCGCCACTGAAGCGCTCGACAGAACGTTACGAGCTGCCTGCAAAAATAGGCAGCTGGAGGCCAAGCTCAACGTGACACCGTGAGTGACGTTTTGAGGGTCTGTCGCAGGTGCAGGTCCGCTGTGGGGGATCCAGATCAGGACTGCAAGGTGGGGTCAAAGGGTCAACCCACCCATCTCCTGCAAGGATCCTGATTCCCCCCCCCCCGGCATCTCCGGCAAGGAACTCCATCCCCCCCCCCCCATGCCAGCTATTCTAAAAAAACCAATTCCCGCAATTACTGATGGCGTCATATCGTCAGTAATGTGGCCCTAGGTTTTCTCCTCGGCTCTAGGCCCAGGAATGCACGCAGCCTTCCTTCTGCTGGCGCTGGCGCTGCCTCAGGTAGCAGCCACGGCTTCCCCCCACCTTGACTTCGGCAGCAAATACAACGGCTTCTTTCATTTGGGCATATCTGCATGGCGTGTGCGTTCATCTGGGTTCACGCTGACAAAAACACGACAGCAGCACATGCCCAGAGACTGCAACCCACGCCGAAACCAGGACTTTTTACTAGTATAAGATTGTTATAATTAGTGCTAGTGAAACGCCCAGCATTATGACGGGGTAATGACGGTGACGGTGGCCTTGGACACTGCAGGGACGGTGGCATTGGTGTTGGGGGTTGAACGTGCCTCTCGGTGCTCTGCACAGAGACTCAGCGTTCACCTCCCTTTCCAGCAGGTTCCCAGCTGGCGGCCGCCCAGAGGGAAAGTTCTGACTTCTCCACAACGATGCTCTCAAATACAGAACTTAACTTTTCCCCACAGGAATGAACAGCACCATTAACTTCTGTGAGAGGAAGTAAAGGTCTACACTCAGAGATGCCTTTGGGGTGGGAGCCAAACATGCCCCCCGTGAACCCAGGGTCAGGGATGAAGGTCAACTTTGTCCCCTGTTTCTCCAGGTAGGGCTGGAAAAATTCCTGCCTGGAACCCTGGAGAGCGGCCGCTGCTAGTCGGTGTCGACAATACTGGGATAGATGGACCCAGGGGCTGACTCAGGATAAGGCAGCTTCTGATGTTCCCCAAGCTGGTGCCATCTAGGTGTGTTGGACTACAACTCCCAGCATCCCCCAGCCAGCTATGCTGCGAGTTGTGCTTCAAAACATGTGGAGGGCACCAGGTTGAGGGAAACTGAGCTAGCCTCTCACCCCTTCAGGAAAACTAGAAGAAAAAGGAGGAAAAGATGGCACGGCAGCACAATGCCTTCCCACTCGTAGTGCTAGATCATAGAATCATAGTAGAGTTGGAAGAGGTATATAAGGCCATCGAGTCCAACCCCCTGCTCAATGCAGGAATCCAGGTCAAAGCATTCCTGACAGATGGCTGTCCAGCCGCACCTTGAATGCCTCCAGAATAGAACCACTGTCTATTATCTTTGAGAAATCATGGAGGACAGGTCAAGTGCCACAGATGACTGGAGGAGGGCAAATGTTGTTCCCATCTTCAAAAAGGGCAAGAAGGAGGAACCTGGGAACTATAGACCAGTCAGTCTGACATCAATCCCTGGGAAAATTTTTGGAGCAGAATATAAAGAAGTCAGTCTGCAAGCACCTTGAAAACAATGCAGTGATTACTAGAAGCCAGCATGGATTTGTTAAGAACAAATCCTGCCAGACCAATCTGATCTCATTTTTTGATCGGGTAACCTCCCTTGTGGACTGTGGGAATGCTGTGGACATAATATATCTTGACTTCAGCAAAGCTTTTGACAAAGTGCCTCATGATATCCTGATTAGCAAGCTAGCTAAAAGTGGGCTAGATGGAACAACTACAGAATCGGACTCAAAGAGTGCTTATCAGTGGTACCTTCTCAAACTGGGGAGAGATAACGAGCGGGGTACCTCAGGGCTCAGTCCTGGGCCCAGTGCTCTTCAACATTTTTATTAATGACTTGGATGAGGAGGTGCAGGGAATGCTTATCAAATTTGCAGATGACACAAAACTGGGTGGAACAGCTAATATTCTGGAAGACAGAAACAAAATTCAAAGTGATCTCGATAGGCTAGAGTGCTGGACTAAAAACAACAGAATGAAATTTAATCGGGATAAATGCCAAGTGCTGCACCTAGGAAAAAGAAACCAAATGCACAGTTACAGGATGGGGGACACTTGGCTCAACAGTACTATAAGGAACTTGGAATTGTTGTAGATCACAAGCTGAATATGAGCCAGCAATGTGATCTGGCTGCAAAAAAGGCAAATGCTATTTTGGGCAGCATTAATAGAAATATAGCTTCCAAATCACGTGAAGTACTAGCTCCCCTCTACTCAGCACTGGTTAGGCCTCATCTGGAGTACTGCATCCAGTTCTGGGCACCACACTTTAAGAAGGATGTAGACAAACTGGAGAGGGTTCAGAGGAGGGCAACAAAGATGATCAGGGGACTGGAAACAAGGCCCTATGAGGAGAGACTGAAAGAACTAGGCATGTTTAGCTTTCAGAAGAGGAGACTGAGGGGAGATATAATTGCACTCTTCCAGTACTTGAAGGGATGTCACACAGAGGAGGGCCAGGATCTCTTCTTGATCATCCCAGTTTGCAGGACACGGAATAATGGGCTCAAGTTACAGGAACCTAGATTCCACCTAAACATCAGGAAAAATTTCCTGACTGTCAGAGCAATAAGACAATGGAATCAACTACCTAGGGAGGTGGTGGGCTCTCCCACTCTGGAGACATTCAAGGTGCGGCTGGACGGCCATCTGTCAGGGATGCTTTGACCTGGATTCCTGCACTGAGCAGGGGGTTGGACTCGATGGCCTTATATACCTCTTCCGACTCTACTTTACTATGATTCTATGATCTAGCACTACGAATGGGAAGGCATTGTGCTGCCGTGCCATCTTTTCCTCCTTTTTCTTCTAGTTCTAGAGGCCATCCCTCCTTGCCTCTACAATTCTATGATTCTATGACCTGGCATAAGGCCCACTGTCCAACCTCAACAGGAGTCAGGCCCCAGGCCATCAGGTCTCCGGGCCTGAGAAGCTGGTTGCCCATCCATGTGGCCCAGAAGCAGAAGCATGGTCCAAAGCAAGCAGAAGTCAAGATCCAGAACAGTAAACAAGGTCAAAATTTAAGGCAGCAGCCAGGAAAAGAGGCAGTTGCTAGCTAGGGAGAACCCTCATGCCAGAGGCGAGCTGCTCTGACAGAGGGGTAAGTACTGAGGCTGGGACTTCATAGGGCCTGGTGTGCCAGGACTGGCCCTTGGGGTCAGCTGACCAGAGGCTCAGGCAGCCTGGGACTGCAGCCAGACGGCGCTCTCCCCAGGCTTGCCATAGAGTGCTTCCAGCAGAGGCTTTCATGGCGCCATTGCTCTGCTCCATTCATTGAATGTGGGGTGTGTGTGTGTCCGGATAACAACATCTTCCACTCATAGCTCTCCCGTGTTTTCCCACCGCTTCTTCCATCTTTTTTCTTACCAGAAAAATCCATTAAGTAAGAAGAAACGGAATAGCTGCTGCACAAGGGCCTTCTGACTGGTAGTGCTACGAGCCGCTCCGCCTGGAAGCACCCATAGAAAGAGGGCTGGCACTGCAGGAAGTAGGGCAGCAGAGGCCGGCGGCTGGGAGCCCCACTTCGAGATCCCCCCCCGCCCCGCCCCAGGTCCGTACCACCACTGAGAACTGAGCCCTGCATCGGCATGAGCTGGATCCTGGGCCTGGGCCCCTCGCGTGCGCGCGCGGGTGGTTCAAGGCCGCGTATTCATCTTCACGCTAGGCAGTCTCAGCTGAGACAAAACGTGACTCGCCCAGAGTCCACCCAGTGACTGCCGTGACTCAACAGGAGTTTGAGCCCAGCCCAGCCCAGCCCCTGCACCCGCAGCCCCGGCACCGCCCCCGTGGCCACAGGGCTGCTTCCCCACCGGCCCGCTGCCTGCTCAAAAAGAGGGAACCAAGCAGGAGGACTCGTACCTCTTCAAAGCGCCCTCTGGACTCTTCGGCACCAGGAAACACCCCTCCAACGTCCAGGAGATGCATGCTGTAGCCCAGCTCTGCGCCCATTTCAAAGGCCAGGCGAGCGTCTGCTACGGACTGAGTGACGATCTGGGGGTCGGCGCAGCTGCTTCCAACGTGGAAGCTGGAAAGGAAGGCAGCTGCGTTGCTTCCCTGCTTTTTTAGAAGGGTTGCTCAGTCAGACCATGGGGTGGGCTACCCACCCGTTGCCCGGGGGGGCTACCAGTGACTTCATCCCAGTGTTGTATGCGCCCGCCCATGTTGCGACCTCCCCCTACCCAACCAGTCCCATCCAGCTACGGGGAGGGGCTCAGTCCCCGGCAGCATCTCCAGGGAGGGCTAGGAAGGACTCCTGCCCGAAACCCTGCAGAGCCAGGGCTGCCGGTCAGTGTTGACAGCACCGGCCTCCGTACAGGGCCGCTTCCGGTGTTCTGCCGGGGCCTCCTCCTTGGCCATCCCTCCTTGCCTTTGGAAGGGTGTCGCACAGAAGATGGATGTGTGACGCTGTGAGATCCCAAAATGCCCGTCCCTACAATATGCCCCCGACAGGCGGCAGCTCTGCTGCAAACAGCCCCTCGCTATGAACAGCCTCAGCCTGGGGCCCCGTGGACACCATTCCACCCCCATGAGTGTTTCCGTGTCCTGTCTGTCTGCCCTGCAGATAGGACTGCGGCTAATTGACAGTCACTGCCAGACGAAGGGGCAGGAGCAATGGCGGCAGGAGCGCAAGAGCCGGAGGCCCAGTGGGCCAGCCAGAGAAGCTTGGCGGGCCAGAGGCGTCCACAAGGCGGTGCGCTGAGGAACAGCCCTCGATGAAGCGCCATCTTCCTTCCTTCCTTCTAAATGAGTGCCAGGAATCCCACAGCCTACCTGATGCCGACAACCTCGACGCGCATCTCCTTTGCAGTCTCCAGTAGATGCCGGCAGGTTTTAAGGGTGGCGCCACATTTCATGCTCAGACGGGTGGAGGACCTGGAGTCCTCGGTAGCCAGGCACAGAATCGTTCTGTGGGAAATTGGGGCGAAGGGTGAGAGTAAACTCAGTCCTCTTGCGGTTTGGCATTCACCTAGCACCAGCGTCGCACCGGGCACGGCACATGAGGCAGGCACACAGAAAGGCCATCGTCCATGAAGATACTTTTGGGGTGCAATCCTATGCATGTTTAGACAAAAAAGGCCCACAACTCCCAGCATGCCCCAGCCGGCCTACAACTCCCAGCATGCCCCAGCCAGCCTACACGAGCAGTGATAGAAGCTTCTTTACAGAGATAGTCCTAAATAATAGAGCAGTGTTCTCCAACCTGGGGTCCCCAGATGTTTTTGGCCTACAACTGGCTACGCTGGCTGGGGCATGCTGGGAGTTGTAGGCCTTTGTTGTTGTTGTCTAACCATGCATAGGATTGCGCCCAAAAAGTAATAGTGTAACAAAACCACACCGGGGCTGGGGAGGAACTCCTCCAATTCTGCGTCCAGGATGACCTACACAAATTGATCGCATTTTCACATCTTCTACTTTCCTGGCTGCTTGGTTTTCTCCCTCATTTCCAAGATCCAGATTGTCAACGCATTTGCACTTTGGGACAAAGATGTGGCCTATGCAAGCAGGAGAGTCACACGGCACAGCTCTTGCTGAACTGTGCCATTCCAGACTGGGGGAACCACGTGTCCGAGTGCTCAACCCTATTTTAAAAAACCACACTTCCCATGGCCAGGACTGTCGGGGTGCCTGCAGTGCAAATGTTAGAACTGGCGCTGCGCTGGACTTAGCCCCGTTTTCTCCCACCTTTGCAACGCTAAGTGACAGGCGTACACACCACCGAACTGAGCGGGAGCCCATTCATCAGCCTTGCCCCCCTCCATGTGTCGGGTGGCGTCAAGGCCCGAACCCTGACCCCACTCGGTCAGAGAAGAGCTCCGAGAATGGAGATGACTGGGTCCCTGAAGCTCCCCAGGAGGCAATCTCCAAACCAGAAACACCAACAGAGGTTTCTGTGGAGGCAGCACCATGCCGACAGCGAAACCTCCAACATTATAGATTCATAGATAGATTCATAGATTATAGAGTTGGCCATCGAGTCCAACCCCCTGCTCAATGCAGGAAACTAGAGGAGGGGTCTCCCATCCAAGTAATAACCAGGCCTGACCCTGCTTAGCTTTCCACGCTCAGACAAGCTGAGCCAGCGTGAGTATATAAAACATTATAAATTTTTATAATGTTTTATTGTTTCTATTTTTAACTGTATTCTATTGTATTTTTTAATTGATTGTTGTACATCGCCCGGAGAGCTCCGGCTATTGGGCGGTATAGAAAATGAATGAATGAATGAATGAATAAATCCCTCATTCCGGAGGTCGCAGCTCTCCTCCCTTCTTTCGAGGAGGATGACTCTTCCATGAACTGCCAGGCCAGCAGCCCACGGTGATCCCTGCTCCTCCATCCGGCCAAGCCCAGGAGCTGCAGGAGACATTCCTGCCCTGCTGGAGTGCACAACCCCTTCAACCTCCAAGCAGGTTCCTTCCAGGGAGGAGGGGTTTTACTTGGATCTCCTTCTGCCAGGCTCTATATAAACCAGCTCCTGACCACTGCTGGAATAATGCTCTCAGCAAGTCTCGGATCTGGTTGAACCCTGATTCTTACTCCAGTGGGAGCTCTCCGTGGACCTGGCTCTCAGCTGCGCGACCTGCCCCTGGCCAGCATATTCCCATGGCTTCCAGCCTGGCGCAGGGGAAATGGGCTGTCCACTTAAAAAAAACGAAAAGACAGACATTTGTTCATGTCACGGTTACCTTTTTAAAAAGCAGTTGCGAAAGAGTTGGAAACTGCTGTGGGGTTAAGGATGGGAAAACCGAGTGTGCCACGTCCTGGGAACAAGTTACTCGGCACTGTGCACAGCCGGCTCCTGCTGCAAAGCCGCAGGACCACGCTTCCCCCTCAGCGCCACCCTGGACGGACCCGAGTTCATTTCAACAGAATGCAGTGGGCGCGTTCGCAGAGCGGCCCCGCCACTCAAATGATGTTACTTCAAAATGCACCCTAGCACAGCTCTCTCCAACCTGGTTGCCCCCCACGTTTTGGACTTCAACTCCCATAAGCCCCAGCCAGCATGCTAGGAATGCTGGGAGTTGTAGTCCAAAACACCTGGAGGGCTCCAGGTTGGGGAAGGTGGCCCTAAGATGTCATGTTGAAGGGTTACAGCCTAGCCTTCTCCTTCACTGTCTTGGTTGTTCTTCACAACCAACCATGAGGGCTAGAAACTCTTCCGCTAACTGAAAAGCTGGGCCTTTCAGGATTTCAACAAAGGCCCTGGATCCCCAGCGGTCACCTTGCTTAACATTCCGCACTCTTTCTCGTTGCCAAGGCTCCTGTGCCCACTGCAGCCGCCCCTCCCCCCGCCGCATATACACCCACAGAGGCTGCGTGCCTACCTGGCAGACGGGTGGCTCCGTGCTACTTTCCCAAGCTCCACTTCATTGTCAAAAGTCATCAGCTGCACCCCTTGGCTAGCTGCATATCTGATCAGGGAGATCTGCTTGCAAGGGCTGGCGCAGATGATCCTGTCTGGTGGGACGCCGACGCTCTTTACCAGTGCCATCTCTGTCTGAAGGGTCAGAGCAAACATTATTGGAAGGACTTGGCTGTCTGAGCTGCGTGTGGCTCAAACCGGGAGCCTTATTCAAGATCCTGTGCTTCCTAAGTTCCTGCACCACCAGGAAGGCGGTTTTGCATAGGCAAAACGAGATTACCACCTGACATCAGGATTATCACCTGACATGGAGGTTGTCTCTTGAGATGAAGTACACAGGGTCTCTAGTCACGAGACATAGTCTCAAGGTGGTATGACTCAGCAGCCTTGGGACAGATTTGGGGTAAACATGTTGATGAATAGGTTATACAACTGGGGTGAGTAATATCCTATTTATAGGTACAGGGTCTGTGGTATAAAGACGGACACATTTGTTGACAGCTTCACTTCTCTCCTCTCGTCTTGCTCGACTTGTCTCTTTGTTCTGGACTTCACTTCATCTCAGCCTTACCACTGGGGTATTGGATTTGTATCTGCAATGATGTAGTGAGTAAGAGATGCATTGCTTGCCTTAATCCCATGTAATTGGGTCTTACAAATAAACTCTTTAATCTTTATTAACTGCTGTTATCTCCTCCTTCCGCCTGCGTGACTGGGACTGAGGGTCATTGGCTAGGGAAGCTTTTGAACCCGGGTCAGTCCAGCTCTCACACTGCAGGCATTCCAAACTGAGATAGGGACCCCATGGAATCTTCCTGATTCTGGGAATCAGACGATCCGGGTGAGCCTGCTACCATCCAGGTGAGCCCTTGCTCACCTATGGCTACGAGGCCCGATGCACGTGGAGGGGCTCGGCTGCCCTGCCCGTCTCTCCTGTGCTTTTGGCCTCGGTTTCCTGCCTTTGCAACTGGACAGGCCTCCTGCCCTGTCCAGCCCTGGGGTTTCCGGCCTGGTGCCCCCCACGTTTTGGACTTCAACTCCCATAAGCCCCAGCCAGCATGCTAGGAATGCTGGGAGTTGTAGTCCAAAACACCTGGAGGGCTCCAGGTTGGGGAAGGTGGCCCTAAGATGTCATGTTGAAGGGTTACAGCCTAGCCTTCTCCTTTACTGTCTTGGTTGTTCTTCACAACCAACCATGAGGGCTAGAAACTCTTCCGCTAACTGAAAGGCTGGGCCTTTTCAGCAGCTTGAAATTTCTAATGCAGCAGCCTTAGAAATGGTGTCTCCATCTCTGGCTTTCCATTTGGGCTGCAGCCTGTCTGGTCAGCTGCTGGGATTCTCCCCTTTCAACACTTGGGGTGAAGACGGATGTCATATTTAAAGAGACGCTGCAGTGGGCTTTTCACCCGCACCGTGAGCTGGGCTTCCTCCCAGCCATTGGCATGACAAACCTACATTCTATCAAGATGAATGCTGGTTCTGCCCTCAGTCTCCCCTTCGGTGTCCCCGCAGTTCAGGCAGGCTGTACATTTCTCTCTTTTTTTTAAAGTGCCACTTTTTATACATATTGATTCTGCACCTCTTCTTCTTTTTTAAATAAAGGAATCCTTTCAGAAACAGTTGCAAAACTCTTCAGTTGGTGATGTCTGGGCGCTAGCCAATCGGCACCCTCCCCAACCGTCTTTTGCTGCAAACTCAAGAGAACTGGTGGTGGTTGCTTTTTTCCCTCCTCTCGTCCTCCTCCTCCTGCTTTAAAAGAGCTCAACTCTGGATAGGAAATGATAAGTTTGAGCTGAACATGTTCTGGGCACATGCAAGCCATCCCCACTGCTCTGTGAAAGATACACTTGGCACTAAGGATACAATAACTTGATGCTTCATATTGAATGCCTGAACATGGCCACATTGAGGGGGCTGTGGGAAGTGAATCTCTTTTGCAATGGATGCTGCATGTGTCTTGCAAAGGGATCTGAAGTAAGGAGGTTTAGACCCCTTTGCAGAACTAGGGGTCTAAATCGGTACATGAGCATTCTCCTTGTGAATCCATTTGCATATTATCAATGCATTTTAATCAAATGTTTATGCCATCAATGTAATGGCTTGAAGACACTTTGTATCTCTTAAAGCAGGGGATGGGGAACCTCCAGCCCGCCCTGCAGGCCTCATAAGGCCCGTGGGGTTTCCCCATCCAGTGGGCAGCTTCTTTCACTGGTCCTGCCTCCTCTGCCACTGAGGAGAAAGCTAGAATCTCCACAGCTGATCTGAGATAAGAGCTTTTCCCTGATCACTGAAAAAGGCTTAGCACTTAAAGTGACAGAACACTACAATGAAATAGTATTTAACTAGAAATAGGAACAATGATTAAAGTTCAATACATCTGCTTTTCTTCCCATCCATGGATCGGTTCCTCCTCCCCACCAACAACATTTTTTGTACTGGTAGAGTAATACCACGGTTCACCAGACCCCACCAGGGCTGCATGTGCTCTGTGCAGAAGAAGGAGTGCCTCAGCCCAGCTTCTGCTCTGAGGGAGCAGCGTACCCCGTCCCTGCCGTGTTCCTACCTTGTTGGCACAGCCAAACCCAGCCCCCAGACCTGCCAGCATCTGAACCACTCCCTTGCTGTGGTTGCACTTCAGGGCATAGAAAGGCCTGATGCGGGGCAAGGCCTTGAGGAGGCGCAAGTGCTTCTTCACCACATCCTCGAGATCCGCCACAAAAAAGGGTTCTCGACTACCCTGGAGACGAGGAAAGAGAGTTGGAAATTCTGTCTCTGGGGCTACACATCCAAATTATTTATTTACACATTTTACACTCAGCTGTTCCGATGGCTCTCACTTGAGGTGGCTGACAATTAAGATGGTCACCTATTGCTAGGGCACTGTGCACTCCCTTGGCCTTGGCCTGGAGAGACCCGGGTTCAAATCCCCCTCCGCTAGCCACAGAGCTTACTGGGTGATATTGGGCCAGTCGCCACCTCTCAGCCTTACCAACCTCACAGGGTTGTTGCGCAAATCTCCTGTGAAACCTTGGAAGAGATTTGCAGATAAAATGGGGAAATCTCACACTAACCACCGTATATTACTGGGAAAGAGGAAGGGTGGGATACAAATGGACAAACACACTCAGAATTCTGCACCCTAGTTACCCAAATTCTGCAATGAATTCTAAGGCCTGCGTAGGCTAGGCGCACCTGCATAATGGCTACTTGCATTCTGTATATTTATTCTGCTTCTGCAAGTCATGGAGAGGAGCAGAGCAATATTTATGTATTTTATTTAAAAGATTTATAAGCCACCTTCTAGGGTAAACCCTCCCGGGGCAGCATTACAAAGGGCCCAGGAGCTAGCTCCTTGCCCTGACTCCTGAAAACCTTGTTTGTCCATCCCTCAGGCTTCCAAGGTTTCACAGAGATTTGCACACACACTATCAAGCACATCTGCTTAACCAGAAGGGCTAGAAAGTTGGCTGCTGGGTTTTGTTTTTTTTAATGAAACCTGGAATTCTTATGGAGTTGGATTGTGGACCCAATACCACATTCTGTACTTTTTATTTATTTATTTAGTACATTTCTAATCCACCCAGTAACTAATGTTCTCTGGGTGGATTACAACCAGTTAAAAAACTAAAATGCCATTTTAAAACACAGTTAAAATATAAAATACAATACAATAAACAATAAACAGCACAGGAATTGATAAAACAGCCATAATAACCTAGAACTAGGTCTCTAAAATGCCTGGGAGAAAAGAAAGGTCTTTGCCTGACGCTGAAAAGATAACAATGTAGGTGCCAGGCGAACCTCATTGGTAAATTTATTTTACAGGTGGGGTGCCAGCACTGAGAAGCCCCCCTCTCTCTTGTAGTCACCTGCTTAGCTTCCTTTGGCGGTGGCACCCGGAGGACTTAAGGGTCCGAGCAGGTACATGCGGGAGGAGACGTGCCTTTAGATACTCTGGTCCCAAGCCATTTAGGGCTTTAAAGGTCAACACCAACACTTTGAATTGGGCTCAGAAATGAACTGGGTTTCTGTACTTCTGCAGAACACAGTCAGGGCCACGTTTCTAAAATGAGAGGCATGGAGGCTCAAGCCTGTCTAGGACTGTATCTTCTGACCGAAAAGCTCTTCTCCCTAAGCTCAAGATCTATGATGGGTAAGCCAATCAAAGGCTGCAGCCCTATTTTCCATGAAGGGGAAGGGTTTTTGGCAAACCAAGCAAAACTCCTTCCACTTGACTCCTCGTCTTTTTGGAGCATGCCCCTCCATTGATCACGATGGATCCAAGCTCAGAGGCAGCATGCCACAGAGTGCCAGTTGCTGAATGCCATGGCCTTCCTGTGCTGCTTGTGGGCTGCCCAGAAGCGCCTGGCCGGCCACCGTGGGAAACTAGAAGCTGGACTGGGGAGACCCCCAGTCGGCTTTACCAGGGCTCTTCCTATTTTTGTACTGCTGAGGACATCATGGAGATCCGTAAGGGATTTCAACCCAGACTTTGTTGCCGTTTTTACCATCTACTGGCAAAGATCCAGAAGACTTCAGGTGCTTCCAGACTAGATGTTTCCTGTGGAACAGCCACACTCTGGGTGCTTCCAGATGGGCAGCTCCTAGCACTGCAGTCCAAAGGCTTTGTGCAGCTATTCCATCTTTTCTTTCTTAATGGATTTTCTGCTGAAAGAGAAAAAAACAGAAGCAGCAGCAGTGGGAAAGCACAGGAGGGTCACCAGTGAAAGACACTGTTGTCTGGACCCTCCATAAAATTCTGTGTTTGAGGCAGGGCAGTGGTGCAATTAACACCTCGGCTGGAAGCACCCGCAGTTCACTCACTTTTTACAGGACAGTGATGTGATGTCGGGCGCTTCCAGGTGAGGCTTTTATCATGCCGTTGCCCTGCTTCATTTCACGAGGGGTCCAGACATCATCATCTTCTGTTTGTAACCCTCCCATGTTTTCCCATTGCTTCTTCCATCGTTTTTCTTACCAGCAAAATCCTGTTAAAGAAGAAATGAGCTCTCCATCTAGAAGCACCTGTTGTCACGAAATCATTGTCCTTCTGTATTTCTGTGCTTCTTCCATCTTTTTTCAGGCTGCAGAAACACCTCCACCGTTACCTTTCTCACCAGTGCCATTTTACCCACGTATTTTAAAAAATGGATCTTTCAATTTGAGCTTTTTTTCTTTGCCTATTATAGATTCACAATAGTGCTTCAACACAAAAGCATTTTAACACAAATTTTAAATAATAAAAATATAAATAAAAAAGATAATAAAAAGCATGCTTCCATCCTGGTTTTTCAGTCAGTGCATTTTATCAGTGTGGTTGTTTGTTTGTTTTAATGCATTTAAACTAACACTGAAATTTAAAAAGAATTTCCCGTGCACATTTGTAAAACTTAAGGGACAATCCTATGCAAGTTTAGACAATCCTATGCAAGCTATGCTGGCTGGGGCTGAGAGTTGTAGGCCTTTTTTCTGTCTAAACTTGCATATCAATAGGGAAAAAAGGGATAAAAATGGTGTGCTCTTCCCTGGAACTGCCTCTTCCCTGCCCAGATGGCCATGTTCCTGACTCTGTTCCTGAGCAGAAGCACAGGAGAGAGGCGCCAGCTGTTTTCGGGTCTGTGATAAGGCAAGCAGACTCCCAGAGAGCGAGCGAACAGGGAGAGCAAGCAGGAGTTTGGCAGGGGAGGTCAAGGGGGAGGTCCCTAAGAAATTTTCTGGATTGTTTGTTTTGTTCTAGTAACACACACCTATAGGCCAGGGGGACTCTGTTCTTGACATTCAGGGAAGGCAGGACAAGGCACCGGCCATTCCAGTATGAAAAGAAAGGCAGAAACAAAAAGGGAATAGAGAACTATGGACGGAAAAAAGACTCTCCAGTGGTGGTGACCTGCAATGTGTGTGCAATGTTTGTTTTCCTGCCGGAGATCAACATGGCCTACACGTGTAACAAGTGCAAGCTGGTCACGCTGTTGGAAGAAAAGGTCAGAGGACTGGAGCAGCAAGTGTCAACCCTCAGGAGTATAAGAGAAAGTGAAGAGTTCGTAGACAGAACAGTGGATCTACAACAGCAAAGCGTAGTACAGGAGCCAGAAGGGCAACGGCAGGATGAGGCAGAGTCGGAGACTGCTGAGGCAAGGGAAAATAACATAGGGGGAACTCCCTGGAAAAGGGTGACTGTTAGGAGCAGAAGAACTAGAAGACAATCTGCGCCTCTGGAAGCAGTGGAGCTATGGAACCGCTTCCAGGTACTTGAGGACGAGAGCAGAGGACAGCCTGCAGAGGACGAATTATCTGGCACCCAACGTGACAGCGAGGCAAGAGGCTGAAGGTCAGTCAAGTGGAGGCAATCAAGCCAAGGCCTACAGCAAGAGATAGAGAAGAGTACTAGTAGTGGGAGACTCCCTCCTGCGGGGGATCGAAGCCAAAGTATGTCGTGAAGACCCATGGACTCGCCAGGTGTGCTGTCTCCCCGGGCACGGAATTAAGGATGTGACAGAGCAGCTGCCGAGGCTCATACAGCCCACCGACACATACCCCTTTCTTCTCTTCCACATGGGTACAAATGATACTGTCAAGCGGAGTTACAAAGAAATCACGGCTGACTTTGAAGAGTTGGGAAGGGAACTCAAGAACTTTGGGGCCCAGATAGTTTCCTCATCCATCCTTCCAGTACTTGGGAGAGGCATAGAAAGGGAAAGAAAAATACTCAGAGTGAATGACTGGCTACGAAGGTGACGTCGACGCAAGAGATTTGGATTCTGGGACCACGGGCTACACTTCCTGGAAGATGGGCTGCTGGCAAAGGATGGGTTATACCTCACAAGGACTGGGAAGAATGTGTTTGGCCACAGCATGAGGAACTTCATCAGGAGGGCTTTAAACTGAATCCAACATGGGAGGGAGACATAAACTCGGGGGTAACAATGGAAGAAGGCCTCTGTGCCACAACGGAGAGAACAGCTCCAGCGGTGCCCAAGGATAGTCTACCACAAAATGTAGGGAAAAAGTCGGACTATAAAGCACATAGTCTTCAATGTCTCTATACTAATGCCCAGAGTATGGGCAACAAACAGAACGAACTTGAACTCTTGATACATGAGGGCAAATACGACTTGATAGGGATAACTGAAACCTGGTGGGATGACTCCTATGGCTGGAATACAGCGATTGAAGGGTATAACTTGTTCAAAAGGAACAGAAGCAACAGAAAGGGAGGTGGAGTTGCGCTGTATGTTAAAGATACGTACCTTGTATCTCTGCACAGAGATACAGGAAGAGGAGCTTGGAAGCCCCATTGAGAGCATCTGGGTTAAAATAAAGGGGGCAAAGAATAAGACTAACATGGCGGTTGGAGTCTACTACCGACCACCCAATCAAGGAGAAGAGGAAGGAACTAGAGGATCAGCTATCCTTGACCTGATTCTAACCAACAGAGATGAGTTAGTGGATAAAGTGGCAGTTTCGGGAACTCTGGGGGAAAGTGACCATGTTATACTTGAGTTCTTGATTCTAAAAGAAGCTAAAAGCTGAGTGTGTGTAGCCAAACGCGTACCCTAGATTTTAGGAAAGCCAATTTTAACAAACTCAGAACAATGATAAGTAAGGTCCCATGGCAAGCGACTCTAATGAGAAAAGGAGTCCAGGATGGATGGGAGTTTTTAAAAAAGGAAATTTTAAAGGCACAATTGAAAACAATTCCCACAAGGAAAAAAGGCAGAGGGCAACAGAAGAAGCCAATGTGGCTTCACAATAAACTCAAAGATGACCTGAAAACAAAAAAGGACACGTATAGGAAATGGAAGGAAGGACAAGCTACAAGGGAAGAGTGCAGGCAGGTAGCACAGAACTGCAGAAATAGTGACAGGAAGGCTAAAGCTGAGAATGAGCTAACGTTAGCGAGGGATGCTAAAAACAACAAGAAAGCTTTCTTCAGATACATGCATAGTAAAAGACAGAGGAAAGAAATGGTGGTTCAGCTACGCAATGAGGATGGCAAATTGATAGCAGAAGACAAAGAAAAGGCAGAAGTGTTCAATTCCTACTTCAGCTCGGTCTACTCCCAAAAGAGGGTCTATGACCCCCCTGGCAAACCTGAAGTGCAGACTGAAGGGGCAGGATTGCAGCTTGAGATTGATAGGCAAATGGTCAAGGAGCACCTGATTACTCTGAATGAGTTTAAATCTCCAGGGCCTGATGAGCTGCATCCTAGAGTAATAAAGGAACTGGCAGAAGAACTCTCAGAACCACTATCTATTATCTTTGAGAAATCATGGAGGACAGGTGAAGTGCCAGATGACTAGGAGGAGGGCAAATGTTGTTCCCATCTTCGAAAAGGGCAAGGAGGAGGAACCTGGGAACTATAGGCCAGTCAGTCTGACATCAATCCCTGGGAAATTTTTGGAGCAGTTTATAAAAAGTCAGTCTGCAAGCACCTTGAAAACAATGCCGTGATTACTAGAAGCCAGCATGGATTTGTCAAGAACAAATCCTGCCAGACTAATCTGATCTCATTTTTTGATCGGGTAACCTCCCTTGTGGACTGTGGGAATGCTGTGGACATCATATATCTGGACTTCAGCAAAGCTTTCGACAAAGTGCCTCATGATGATATCCTGATTAGTAAGCTAAGAGTGGGCTAGATGGAACAACTATCAGGTGGATCCACAACTGGCTACAGAATCGGACTCAAAGAGTGCTTATCAATGGTTCCTTCTCAAACTGGGGAGAGGTAACGAGCGGGGTACCACAGGGCTCGGTCCTGGGCCCAGTGCTCTTCAACATTTTTATTAATGACTTGGATGAGGAGGTGCAGGGAATGCTTATCACATTTGCAGATGACACAAAGTTGGGTGGAATAGCTAATACTCTGGAAGACAGAAACAAAATTCAAAGTTATCTCGATAGGCTGGAGCGCTGGGCCGAAAACAACTGAATGAAATTTAATACGGATAAATGCCAAGTGCTGCACCTAGGGAAGGGAAACCAAATGCAGAGTTACAGAATGGTGGACACTTGGCTCAACAGTACTACAAGTGAGAAGGATCTTGGAATTGTGGTAGATCACAAACTGAATATGAGCCAGCAATGTGATGTGGCTGCAAAGAAGGCAAATGCTATTTTGGGCTGCATTAATAGAAGTATAACTTCCAAATCGCTAGAAGTGATAATTCCCCTTTACTTGGCATTGGTTAGGCCTCATCTGGAGTACTGCGTCCAGTTCTGGGCACCACACTTTAAGAAGGACGTAGACAAACTGGAGAGGGTTCAGAGGAGGGCAACAAAGATGATCAGGGGACTGGAAACAAGGCCCTATGAGGAGAGACTGAAAGAACTGGGCATGTTTAGCCTTCAGAAGAGGAGACTGAGGGGAGATATGATCGCACTCTTCCAGTACTTGAAGGGATGTCACACAGAGGAGGGCCAGGATCTCTTCTCGATCATCCCAGTTTGCAGGACACAAAATAATGGGCTCAAACTACAGGAACCCAGATTCCACCTAGACATCAGGAAAAATTTCCTGACTGTCAGAGCAATAAGACAATGGAACCAACTACCTAGGGAGGTGGTGGGCTCTCCCACTCTGGAGGCATTCAAGGCATTCTGGAGCTGGACAGGGATGCTTTGGACAGGGATCTGTCGGGGATGCTTTGACCAGGATTCCTGCATTGAGCAGGGGCTTGGACTCGATGGCCTTGTAGGCCCCTTCCAACTCTACTTTTCTATGATTCTATGTCACTCTGCCCACTGGTGTGGAGACAACACAGCGGGATACGCACACGCACGCACAACGCTCTGCCCACCTGTCCCTCTCCCTGAAGCATGGACAGCCAGTGGTCTCTCTCTGCCTCTTACCGTCTGGGCGACCTCGAGGAGAAGGTCCTCCAGAAGATCCCTGGTGGTGAAGCCCTCCTCCACCATCATGATGTCTGATTCATCCAAGTATCTGGTCATTGTTACCGTGGAAGGAGGAAAGTGCTTCTAAAGCCTCCGTCAGTAGGGGGTAGAGTTTTTAAGTGTGCAACACACTGTGGAGGAAAAGCAGAACGGTGAGGGCAGCAGGCTCCTCCTCAGGCCAGTGGAAGATGCTCGGCAGCGGCGGCGGCCACCCTCCCATTGTCCGCCTGTTCTTCCCCAAGTCCTCTTCCTCAACTGGTCAGGAACGCCAGAAACACCTTTGCTCTACCAGAACACTGGACCTCTCAGGAGCCCCTGGACCAGACTACTTTGCTTAAACGTTTCTGATTTCGGCTCCTCCCCCAGCCTGAATGACGCGTCCCTTTTCCCATTGTGGAAGTAAACGCAGTGGTGCAGTGAAGCCTGGGGGGCTCACGGGGTCGAAGCCAGTGGTGTGGGGGCGGAAAATTTTCCACAGAAAATTTTCCAATGCTATATTTTCCCATGGAAATTTTTCTACACCAGATATGTCTGCGTTTATTCATAGCCTGTCTGGGCTGTTGTACTGCAATCAATCATGTTAGATGGGCTAAATATAGGATAGGAACTTCTATAAGTAATCCTTCTAAGGCAAATATTGACAAACCCCCTAGGGCTCAGTTGCAGTGAGAGAGTGAAGCTGAAGGTGCTACGGTTACCTCAGCAAAAGGAAGTTAAACTGTGGATATGAGATATATCAGGTACAGCTCTCTTTGGGTATGCATCCCAAAGAATAGTGTGTTCTTTCAGGTGTAGTCATTTTTTGTTAAATATAAACAAACATCATAAGGGAAGTCTATGCATTTTTATGCATCATAAGGGAAGTCTTTACATTTTTACAAATATTCCAATAAAATAATGTCCACATAAAGCTTTGAAGGTGTTTCAAAGTTCTACTTTTTCGGGAAAACATCACTGGTCGAAGCAGCGGGACCTTCAGATTAGCAGGGCTGATGAGCCTCATCTGCCACCCGCTCTCGGGCATCCTTGTTCCCTCTGAGCTTGGCTGCAATCCTCAAAGTAGCTGGTGTGTGTGTGTGTGTGAATGCGTTTCCCCAGCAACAGTCTATTGTTGTGAAGTGGGATAACCCATGCACACATACATATAATACAGAGAGCGAGCGAGCTGTAGCATCACAGCTACCTGCAGTTTTTTGAACTCTCCTTGGGGTGCAGCTATGGGGACTGGCATTATGTGGGCCTACACTTAAAAATCTACCACTATAGCACTGAGTAAAACTAAGAAAACCAAGGCAGATATTTGCATTTTCATGTGGGCCCCGCAAATCTACAGACTACCATAGCTGTGGCCCTCTGGTGTGAGGCTTGAAGCCCGAGACATACAACGGCCCTCACTGTTCATCCACCGCGCGACGTTCTCTTTACCTTGCTGCAGATGTGCATGTCCCACCGTCAGCTCCATCTTCTTAAGGCAGGGCTCTCCAACTTTGGGTCCCCAGATGTTGCTGGCCTACAGCTCCCAGCGTACCCAGCCAGCATGGCTAACGGCAAGGGATTCTGGGAGCTGTAGTCCAGCAACATCTGGGGACCCAAGGTTGGAGAGCCCTGCCTTAAGGACTTCCCCAATAATAATAAAAAAAAGCCTACATGTTTCTTGTTATCATTACTGTGGTTCTTTTCTTTTCAGGTACATCAGCATACATGGCTCTTTATATACATAAGCAAAGAAGACAAGCCTCTGTCCCCAAGGAGCTTACAAACTACATTTCAACAGTGGCAGAGACAACAGAAAGAGGGGAGGGCAAAGCAAGAAGTAATAAGTAGCAGGCAGAGGGAAGGCGTGGGAGAGCTCAGCGCAATATAACAGACGTACTGGGGGCAGCTACAACACGGTGGAGGCTCCTAGGGCTACCGACGAGGCGGCCTCCTGCAGCTATTCCCATCTTTTCTTTCTCAACAGAATTTCCACGATAAGATGGAAGCAGCAGTGAGAAAACATGGGAGGGCAAGGCGTTAAGACGGGTCTGGACGGCCCCTTGTAAAACGAGGCTGGGCCATGGCACCACAAAAGCCTCGCCTGGAAGTGCCCCGGCTGCATGTACTACGGCTGCACATCCGCAGCGGGGAAGGACTGAACGGTCAAGCCACAGGCTTCCTAGAAATGATGGCTCTGGAGGAGGAATGTGAAAGAACGGGAAGGGGCTGCACCATTTGGGTGTTGGGAGAGGGCGCTCCAGACTCTGGCGACTACTTGAGGGGGAAAGAAGGGGAGCTGGTATTGCCCCCTTCTGCTCCAGACAACATATCAATTAATCGGTCGGCCATTACTGCCTCACTCCAGCCCGCAGGCCCAGCCTTGCCAGCACAGCAGAAGATAATCGATCTGTGAAAGGCCAACAATGACCTCCAGCTGCCAACCCACACATCCCTCTTCCTCTGTCATGTCTGCATGCACCGTGCCCGAGGGGAGGACGGCCTGTCAGGGCCAGACGGCCTGCTTGCCTGGCATAGGCACGGCAGCAGCAAAAAACCACCAGGCTGTGCCCAGGGCCTTGCGGGAGGGAGAATCTATCAACTAGCTTTCACAGAGAGAGGGCCGTTTTAAGAAGAGCATCGGCGAGGGGTGATGGGCCGACGGCAGCGCAACCCACCTCACCCCTTAAGTCGCCTGCATGGGTGTCAGCCATGGGGCCACAGCAGTCTCTCTGCAGCACGGGACATAGTGGCCACGCGTCTGGATGGTCGTCCCATGATGGAACTTCCCGGAGGAACTGGCCCGGGTGACTCGCGCCGAGGCCGCCTCACTCTCTCCTCGTGTTGGGCCAGCAGGATCTGGGGGCGGGGAGCGTTGCCCTCGATACACTCCGGGGCGCTCCACAGAGTTCAGAGGGCCTCCTTTCTATGGGAGATTTATTTATTTATTTATTTATTATATTTATACCCCGCCTTTTTTTCCTGCAAGGAACCCAAGGAGGCTTACATAATCCCCCTCCTCCTCTCCATTTTTATTTTATCCTCACAACAACCCTGTGAGGTAGGTGAGGCTGAGAGTCAGTGACTGGCCCAAAGTCACCCAGTGAGTTTCAGTGGCTGAGCGGGGACTAGAACCCGGATCTCCCGAGTCCCAGTCCAGCACTCTCGCCACTACGCCACGCTGGCTCTCAGTGTGACGTGGAGTGAGGGTTAGAGTGCTGCACTTGGCAGCAACCTTCTCAAAAGTAAGCCCTGTTGAGTTCTGTGGGGCATGCTCCCAGGTAAGTGGGTACAGAATTGTAGCCTTAATTGATTAACTGGTTAGGTTAATCAGTTTTTTATACCTGATTAACCCAAGGCCTCTTGGAAGATGGTACCTGCCCCCCTCACCACCCACAGTTTTTTTCCCAACTTCAGGACCTTTTTTTGTTGTTGGTTAAAAGGCTTTTTAAAAAACTGATTAACCTAACCACTTAATCAATTAAGGGCAGGCTACAATTCTATACCCACTTACCTGGCAGCAGCAAACCTCACTGAACTCAACAGGACTTACTTTTGAGTTAATAGGGTTGTGTTGCAGATGTTGCAGCTCTAATGAAAACCATGTACACTGACTTGAGTTCTTTGGAGATAATAAATACAGCCCGCCACTGGAATGCAGAGGTAAAGCATCCCGTGTGTGTGGCTTTCAGGAAAGGGCGAGGCCCTCAGGGATGGGCAGAGCCCAGGAGTGGAGCAGATGGTCTGAGGGAAGGCCCTCGGTTCAATCCCTCCCCCTCCCCCCACCATCTCCACCTCTCAGGCGGACTTTGCCACTGGCCCAGGTTTTCCTATCTGATCAGATTACTGCTCTGAAGGAAGAATGTCTGCTCAGTCTCCCCTTCTGGCCTCTAACTTTCTCCCCCCCCCCCCAATAATCTGTCCCTCCTAACCTGCAAGAAACCACCCTTCCTTGATAGTGCCATTAGGCCCGGTCCCCCTGCACTCCACTGACCCCATCTCTGCCCCCAGTTCGCCTTCCGGGGATGCCCTTGAATTTCTTTCGGCACTAGGCAGCGCTGCTCTTGAAGCGCCAACTGGAACTGGGGTGTGCAACCTTTTCAGCCCCAAGGGCTGCATGCAATGCTTGGCTCAGGGCTGGGGGGGGGGGGCTACACATGGGCACGCCGGGGATCCTGATGAAGATCACCCTTTCCTTGCTACTAGCGCCCTCCACCCCCTCCCGCCGGTGATCCCTGATAGCAGGCTTGCCGCTTCCAGTGAGGAAAGAGCTCTCTGTGTCAGGATCGCTGAGGGAAGGAATTCAGGCAGTGGTGTGAGGAGTCTCAGGACACTCTCAGGGGCCGCAGTTAAGCCCTTGGGGGCCGCATGCAGCCCCCAGGCCAGGCCACAGTTGCCCACTCCTGCTCCAGAAGGTCAGTGGGGAACAGCTGTGTCTTATCTCTAGCACACACGCATGAACACTAAGGTGCATGGGCTGTCCTTTCACATGCTGCAGCCGGTGGGGCTCATTTTAAACGGGTAACTATGATAGTATGTTATAGGATAATGTACTTTTTTTTCCTACTTCAGCACCTTTTTGCTTTTAAACCATATGGCCAGATTTAAGCTGCTGCTAGGCTAATGCTTTTCTGGCCGTTTAAAAACAAAATGCCAGTGCACTGCTCCCACCCCCATGCCTTCAAAGATGCTGAATGTGCTTGCGCGCATTGCCTGGTCCGCTGTGAGGTTAAGCAGTCTATTGCACTTTATGTTTTATCAAAAGGCAACTTCTCAGGTTGCTTTATGAGCCCCCTTGCTGGACTGACTGCTGCAGAGTAAAAGAATGCTGCCTACAGCAGGCAGAGAAGAATTTTCAGCAATGTGATATGTTGGGGGGGGGGGGCTAGCTCAGGCAGGGACCCTTGGCCTGAGAACAGGAGTGTTACCAGTAGCCACGAGTGAAATATTGGACAGGACATGTTTGCATCCACTGGAGTGTCCATGGTAGAGACGCACGTCAGAAGTGGTCATCCAAGTGGTTTTTTTGGTCAGAAAAGATCCGTGAACAAGAAAGTAGATCCCCAACGCCTTCTGCTCAAGCGACTTTCCAGAAAGAAAAAGAGAAAAGCCAACAGCATAACCAGTTCTGGTGTTCAAAATGTTTTCCCTGTGATGGCAAGCGTCAGAGGAGCTGCTGGCTGGGCCGGGTGAGCAGTCTGGTGGCCAGGCCGGCCTTCGGGGTGGGCCACTACCTGGAAGGAGAGACTGTTCTTCTCAGGAGGTGAGCTGGGGGAAGTTCTTTGCCTGAGAGAGAGACAGATAAAACCCACGCTGTTCCCGATACTCACAGGTAGTTGTCAACCTCCACTGAAGTTTGCCTATTAGCAAAGAAGCAGAGGACAAAAAGGCTGCTGCAAACACAGCAGGAGGCGGCGGAATATGCAACACAAAATGCACAGGAGAAGAGAAATGTCCGTTCTCTAGCTGATGGGAGCTGCTGAACCGGAAGGAATTTAGAGGGGAAAGGTTCTGTGGGAAACCTCGGGTGGCGGCGGGGGGGGGGGGGGCATCCCTTGCCAGATACCACAGTAACAAGACCAGGCCATTTTACCGGGAATTCATTCATCCACAGGCTCCACAATCACATGCGGCCACACCAGCTACCACCAAGCACTGAAAAAAAATCTACTCGTGGAATGAGGGCATGGTTACAGGCACACGGGGATAGCTTTGGACAAAGTGCCTCATGATATCCTGATTAGCAAGCTAGCTAAAAATGGGCTAGATGGAACAACTATCAGGTGGATCCACAATTGGCTGCAGAATCGGACTCAAAGAGTGCTTATCAATGGTTCCTTCTCAAACTGGGGAGAGGTAACGAGCGGGGTACCACAGGGCTCGGACCTGGGCCCAGTGCTCTTCAACATTTTTATTAATGAATTGGATGAGGAGGTACAGGGAATGCTTATCAAATTTGCAGATGACACAAAGTTGGGTGGAACAGCTAATACTCTGGAAGACAGAAACAAAATTCAAAGTGACCTCGATAGGCTGGAGCGCTGGGCCGAAAACAGAATGAAATTTAATAGGGATAAATGCCAAGTGCTGCACCTAGGGAAAGGAAACCAAATGCAGAGTTACAGAATGGGGGACACTTGGCTCAACAATACTACAAGTGAGAAGGATCTTGGAATTGTGGTAGATCACAAACTGAATATGAGCCAGCAATGCGATGTGGTTGCAAAGAAGGCAAATGCTATTTTGGGCTGCATTAATAGAAGTATAACTTCCAAATCACGGGAAGTGATAATTCCCCCTTACTCAGCACTGGTTAGGCCTCATCTGGAGTACTGCATCCAGTTCTGGGCACCACACTTTAAGAAGGACGTAGACAAACTGGAGAGGGTTCAGAGGAGGGCAACAAGGATGATAAAGGGACTGGAAACAAGGCCCTATGAGGAGAGACTGAAAGAACTGGGCATGTTTAGCCTTCAGAAGAGGAGACTGAGGGGAGATATGATCGCACTCTTCCAGTATTTGAAGGGATGTCACACAGAGGAGGGCCAGGATCTCTTCTCGATCATCCCAGTTTGCAGGACATAAAATAATGGGCTCAAGTTACAGGAACCTAGATTCCACCTAAACATCAGGAAAAATTTCCTGACTGTCAGAGCAATAAGACAATGGAACCAACTACCTAGGGAGGTGGTGGGCTCTCCCACTCTGGAGGCATTCAAGGTGCAGCTGGACAGCCATCTGTCAGGGATGCTTTGACCTGGATTCCTGCATTGAGCAGAGGGTTGGACTCGATGGCCTTGTAGGCCCCTTCCAACTCTACTTTTCTATGATTCTACGATTCTATGAATCAGACTAAAGGCGTCTCAGAGGGTGCTTGTGCATGTACATTTTTCTAAACACAAATCCTCTGACCTTTCTTCGCCCCACAAAACCACAAGGTCTCCGCCCATTTTGGCTATCTCGCTGCAGGGTGTTTTCCATCCTTGTCTCCTGATGCATTCGAAAGAAAACATGCCTTGCACTGTCTTTTAGACCTGTGTTCTCCAACCTTGGGTCCCCAGATGTTTTTGGCCTACAACTCCCAGCAACACTGGCTGGGGCATGCTGGAAGTTGTAGGCCAAAAGCATCTGGGGGCCCAAGGTTAGAGAACACTGTTTTTAGACCACAGGGTGGTGCTCACAGTCAAGGTAGTTAAGGAGTGGTAAAGGGAGGGGGTTTTCATTGCCCTTTAAGGGTTCATGGGTAAATAGGCTTTTTGAAATTAATATTTTAATAGGTTTCCATCAAATTTGGTCACATCTGTGCATACAGACCAACACCTCTCTGTCTCTCTCTCTGACCTCAGTGAGATAAATGGGGTCTTTAACCCACATTAATGACTGTAAAGTGCAGAACTGGGGTGGAGGGCGAGGAGAGGCAGCCACCCCAGGGTAATCAACAGAGCATAGGAACGTGTTAGGATCCCGAGTCTGTGTCTGTGGTCTCTGGCACTGGACTTCCTTTCCCTCCCTCCCTCCCGCCGCCCTCGCCGCCACTCCCCATCCCCACCAAATGAGGCCTCACCGAGTCCCGAAGCCTTCCTCCTTCCCGGGTGGGCTAGGTGTAATGCCAGGGGGGTTCTCCGGTGAACTCTGAGCTTTTGCAACACCCCGAGGCGCAGTTGTTGCTGGGGATCCGAGACCTCTGCAAGGGGAGGAGATGTTGGGGTGGGTGGGTGGGTGGGAGAGGAAGGGGGATTGACTTGGTTACCAAGACGCGCGGGCAAGTCCGCCCCTGCCCATCCTTCCCCGCCGCCCCCAGCCTGGTACACATCTCCCTCCCCCCACCCCCAAGCCGCCAGCCCACCGCACACACCCATATTGGTACCCGGTTTCCCCCCTCCACCCACCTTAAAAAGCATTTAAACGGATTTTGCCCATGGGTCTCCCAAGAGTAAATATAGGCTCCGGCAGTGGCTCCTCCTCCTCCTCCCCCCACTCCAAAGCCTACACCATGCAAAGCAGCACCAGCTAATCTTAAGACTCAGAAGGAGTCTTATATATAGGCAGCTCCCTCCCTCCATCTCTGCTCACAAGGGTAGCCCTGGCAACCGAGCACAGCAATCCGATTGGCTGAGGGAGATCAAGCAAAGCTCAGGCACTCCATCCTCTCCTCTCTCTGTTTTCATCTTGGGCACAACGGCACACAGGTGCAGCTCCAGGCTTCGAGCCAAACCAGTGTTGTGGAAAACTCCATTAACTCCAATTGCACTTTCTTGGATGCAGAGACAGAGAGAAAACTTTATTAATTAACACAGCTGGACACGCCCAGTTCCTCGAACAAATCCAGAAAGGAATTTTTATGCTCTCTGGTAGGCAAGCAGAAAAGGATGATGTTTGCGTCCTCCAGGGCAGCAATACCGTCCCTGGGTAACCAGGTGAAGTCCTGGCAGAGTCACCAAATGTGTTGCAAAAAACTGCCAAGGAGACAAGTGTGTTCCCATCACAGCTAAAGTGGGGGTCGTGGCGCACGCGCATACACAGGAAGCCCATCTCTCCCACCTCAAAAGCAAGTCCTGCAGGACAGCAAGGGGGATACAACTTCTGCTTCTTTGACGGGGCAGTCGCTAGGACCTCCAGCAATAGGCACAGTTCCTCGCTAAGCTGGATCTTGCTCTCAAATCTCTCTCTGCAAGTAAACCCCCATAACTTTCTGGTCACCGTTTGGGCTAAAAACGCAGAAAACATTGTCCCCAACACCTGCACCTCCTCACAGAAGCACAGCGCAGACATTGTGAGTAAGACAAGGGCGTGTGTCACCTTACCTCATGCGTGCTCGCCCCTCAGACAGCC
Source organism: Shinisaurus crocodilurus (assembly GCA_021292165.1). Lineage (NCBI taxonomy): Eukaryota > Metazoa > Chordata > Lepidosauria > Squamata > Shinisauridae > Shinisaurus > Shinisaurus crocodilurus. The sequence goes on from CM037885.1 coordinate 37,309,465, forward strand.
TGAACCCATTGCTGTGGAGATGGATGTCGTTCGACACTCCGTGGGTTGAGGTCTTCTCATTCTGCACTTCTGAGGGCCATAAAGGGGGGGGGGAAAGCAGTCATGTGCAAGCAGCAAATAAAGTGGAGGCCTCTTCTGTACACTTGGCCTTTCAATTTCATGGATTTATCAGCCCGGAAGGTGACCAAATGAAACAAACAGCAACATGTGCTGACTCCCGCATGTGCGCACACCCCAACTAACAACTCTGAGTTTATCTAGCATATCACATTCCTCATCTCTATGGACCAGTGTTCTCCAACCTTGGGTCCCCAGATGTCTTTGGCCTACAACTCCCAGCATGCCCCAACCTGATGAGCTCCAGATGTCTTGGACTACAACTCCCAGCATTCCTGGCCATTGGCCATGCTGGCTGGGGCTGTTGGGAACTGAAGTCCACAGCGCATGGAGGACGCTGAGTTTCTGCCTCTTGGATCTTTTAGGAACAAGTCAAGCTGGATAGGAAGACCAAGCTGCAGGAGAGGTTCAGGAAGGAAGGCCTCCTGCCCCGTGCCAGGCTACTCCCTCCAATAGTCCTTGATGGCCCAGGTATGGTGTGTGTGTTTGTGTGTGTGTGTGTGTGTGTGTGTGTGTGTGTGTGTGTGTGTGAGAGAGAGAGAGAGAGAGAGAGAGAGAGAGAGAGAAGTAGGGCTGGGAGGTTGTGCAATTGCCCCCCCACACTGGATCGCAGCAGCCTCCCTAACAGGGCCGGGCCTGGGCCTGGGGCCGGGCCTGGGGGGGCTGGTCTGTGGCCTCTGGCAGCTCTGTTGGTGGCCCCTCAGTCCCACCTGGCAGCAGCAGGCAGCGCTCTGAATCTAGCTGCTGTTTTAATTTCCCACAATGCCTAGGAGAGATATCAGGGGTGTTGTGGGAAATTAATATGGCAGCCCGATCCACCTGCCTAGCACGGCTAAGAGAAGCGGGCTGTTTTTTCAAATTGGGGGCCATGACAGGAGTCTGTAGTAGGCCCTGCTGGCCCATCGCCCTGCTGGCCCATCCCCCCCCCCCCCCCCCCCCCGTAGCTGCCCAAGAAATGGTGCCTGCCCTGGTGCAGATCTTTGCTTGCAGGAAGGTTAAACCAATGGTGACAGATTCCCTTCCTGTACATGATGAATTCTGTTTACCTCTTTCTTCCTTCAAATCCCTTCTCAAAAAGTTCCTTTTTCTTCACAAACCACTTTGGTCCCCCATCTCTGGTGAAGGCTGCAACCCTGTATCCACTTACCTATGAATAAGCCCTATGGAACTCAATGGGACTTACTTCTGAGTAGGCATGAGTCTAGGGTTGCACCCTAACAGAAATAAATGCATCTCCTTCCCCGCCTCAATCGCTCTCACCTTCTGCTCTTGTTTTGTCTGCATCGAGTTTTTGATTGTAAGCGGTATGGGGCTGAGGCCTGTTCTCCAGCAAAGAGCCATGCACATCATTGGGGCTATATAAATAATTAATGATTATTATTATGGGTAGGAGCAACAGCTGTAGAAATGTCTAGTTTCAGAGACAGCCTGCACAAGATGCCAGCTATCCATGGGGCTGAACAGAGTTTGTGGATAGGGTTCAGCCCCATGGATAGCTCCTTAAAAGTTCAGACTAAAGCCTGGAGTGGATCCACCACCCCACTGACATTGGAGTCACTGCCCTTCACTGATTAAAGCCTACCTATCCCCCCCCCCCCCCATATCTATTGAAACAATCAAGGCAAACAGTAACATCAGAGAGGAAAAAGCACATACCACAATAAAGACATGCTTGGTAACCAACAGAGTTGGCTTTTCAGTGGTAATTCAGTACTAAACCTGGGCCAGTTCACACATGCACAATTACTGCAATGCCAGGTGACAGCTAGCATGTGTGAACGCTCCATGCGGGCATAAAACCACAGGTAGAACTTTGATACCGCTTTGGATGCAGATGCTTTTCAAACAGAAGCACTGAAATACAGGCCACATTATGCTTCAGTGTTAGGTTCAAATTCAATACATACCAGCAACTAGGAAACAGGGTGTTACCTTGTTCTGGCAGCAGCACTTTAGACCCTGGACCGAATAGTCTTATGGGTCCCCCTTTAGACAGCCGTGTGCATGACTTCCATTGTGAACACACAACTAATATTTCTTTTCTTCCTACCCCCTGGCAAACCACCATTTTCATTCAGATTGAGGACTATGCCTAAACTTTAGATTGTGAGCTGCACTCAAAGGCCTAATAATGAGCCTACTCTTAACTTGAACAGAAAGCTGAGCCTGCTCTTTTTCTTTATAAGCAGGCTTTCGCACTAACTAGGTCTCCACTGTGGCCCTTCTCAATGTAGAGCTATATATTATGCTTCTTACCCCCTTTCCAAAAGTTGGATTTAGTTTTAAGTATCTGGTTGAGGTTTTCCGCAATGTCTCGGCCTTCTCTGCTACAGCCAGGGGCAAGAACTGTCAGTTTCTGCAGGATTTCCTTCCCAGCCCCTGGCTTTAGCTCCCAAACTGTCAAAGCCAAAGTACAGTATAGATATCCGAAAATCAGCAAACAGAAACCAGTTCAGGAGTAGGCAAAGGCGTTGTCAAGGTCATTCTGAGGTTCAAAGGCACAAGTCTGGGTTTGGGGGTGTCAAGACGTCTGGCTGAAGCTATATAAGCAAACAATTGCTTCCAGCATCTGATGTGCGTTTGGGACCTGCCTTCTGAGCAGGCGCTGATTGGTAAGGCTGCACGTGCCTGGCCTCACCCCAAAACACACTCTGGCCTGGCCTGGCTGGTCTCCGTCTGACCTAACGGAGGCACAGCACTTTCCTCCTCCAGAACCCATTTCTGTGAGGGTGTGCTGAGGGAACCTTGAGAAACATATCACCCCCCCTTCCTACATCCCTGGAGAAGGCAAAGTTTGTTCCATTTTAAAATAAAGCACTTGTCTGATGCTGCTTATTCAGAGAGGCAACAGTTTTGTTCCTTTTTATGCTGTCTGATTTCTCCCTCCCCCTTTACCCCTAAGCTCAGCAAAGTGTCTTAATTTTGACTTTGTATATCTCTGGTATCACAGAGAATGTTCCCCTCCATGGCAGGTTGCTCTTTCATGCTAGACCCTTTGCCCCTAAAATGTAGGTCTGCCACTGGGTAAAATTAGAATAGTTTTCAAGAACACAACCTGAGATGCCTCTGACGGCTGCTCCAGAGGACGCAGTTATTTCAACTACTGTATATAAATTTTCTATAAGTAACAGTAAATTCTATGTATACCCTAAACTTAGAGACAGCATAGCACCATTCCTAATAATATCCCAGATTCACTCCCCGGGATTTGTGTAGTACAGTGTTCTCCAACCTTGGGTCCCCAGATGTTTTTGGCCTACAACTCCCAGCATGCCCCAGCTATGCTGGCTGGGGCATGCTGGGAGTTGTAGGCCAAAAACATCTGGGGACCCAAGGTTGGAGAACACTGGTGTAGTAGCTTTTGTCAGCTTCAAAGCCCTTCACAGAATGTCATCATTATCACTGATCCTCAGGTATTTTAGGGAAGAGTGTATTAGCTAGTTTAAAGTAAATGGCAGGTCTCCAACCCAACAAAACACAGTTAGAACAGCAGATTTTGTGAAACACAGCAGCAGTTAAAATATGTTTATTGCCAAATGTCCACCAGCTACCAGAGAAACTTTAGAGGTATTCTGCATTGTCCAGTGAGCAGGTATGTACATTCTAGCACAAAAGTAAATTCTAGGAAATTATGCCTCTCACGTTTGTAAGAACAGGGTCATTATTCCACATTGCCTGTCACCTGGTGGAGAAATTTAAAGCATATTAAGAGCAGAAGTTGCCCTTGTGAAAAGTTCAGTCCCCAAATATATGTTTGACACAGTTTTTTAACAGGCACACCAAATATTCAAGTTGTATCTTTGTGCTTTTATATTTTTCTTTTTTAACCAGCATCCTCTTCCTATCACATGCCTGAAAGAGGCTGGAGTTCCAAGTGACACTCTGTGTGTGTGTGTATGTAAGTAAATTGAACATAAAACTGTAACCTCTTCTCGATCCCATTTTGCAAGACACGGAATAATGGGCTCAAGTTACAGGAACCTAGATTCCACCTAAACATCAGGAAAAATTTCCTGACTGTCAGAGCAATAAGCCAATGGAAACAACTACCTAGGGAGGTGGTGGGCTCTCCCACACTGGAGGCATTCAAGGTGCAGCTGGACAGACATCTGTCAGGGATGCTTTGACCTGGATTCCTGCATTGAGCCTTGTAGGCCCCTTCCAACGCTCCTTTTCTATGATTCTATGAACCTTTGGTGGCTTTCTTAAGGCATGTGCTAGAGCAGCGTTCTCCAACCTTGGGTCCTCAGATGTTTTTGGCCTACAACTCCCAGCATGCCCCAGCCAGCAACGCTGGCTGTTGGCTGTTTGTTGTAGACCAAAACCATCTGGGGACCCAAGGTTGGAGAACGCTGATCTAGCGCCTTAAGGGGATTAGGGGGAATATAAGGGATAATACAAAATTTACTAAAGTCAATGTATAAACATTAGCGCTGACTTTAATGGTTTGGGCTCAAGCACAAAATGAAGAGGAAAAGAAGATACAGAAGAGTAGCTGTCAGAGCAGTGGTTGCCATTTCCTCACCCCGTCTTTAAAAACAAACAAACAGTGCGTGTGTATTCCAAAAATCAAGCGGGGAGTGCACATGCACAGGCTGAACCAACCAAAAGAAAATACATGCAAAGGTTGTTCATGACTAGGGTGATACAACAGAGAGTGTTCAAAAATGAAAGGATTTTTAATTTAAAAAAAAAAAAGATTCCAAAATGGAGGAAAGGTGTGTATTGCCGAAGGCATCAAGCATCAGATGCTCCTCCTGACACACCATCATAGTCCGGAGCACTCCCCACTGGAATGAAAGCACGGTAGCTGGGGAGAAAACTGCCATTTCCGCAGCTGTGGTTCCTTGCAAAGACTTCACATTCCCCACACAGTAAACCAATTGCCTGGAAAGGCCATTTTATACATGCAAAGCAGTTGCAGGAATGAGTGCTGATTTCCGCTCTGTTTTATTTTTGGTAAAAACTGGAGCTGTTGGGTGACTTTGGTCTTTGTTGCGGGGAAGGATCAGAAAGCTCCAATTTCAGCCGTCCAGGAGTGGCAGAGTCTAGCGGTCCCCGTTTTGATTCCTGGTCCTTGAGTAGGAGGGTTCGGAGCAGGAGGAGACACGTAAACTGGTGTTACCTGGAACTTTAGCTGAAGAAGCCGAGGAAGAGAACAGAAATGCTGCGAAATGGCTGCTCCTGTGTGTTGCCGCCTCCCTTAAACTCTCGCTGGATGCACAACTGGGGGCAGCCAGTGTCACCCATGGAGGCCTAATTCTTCGGGATAATGCAATTCGATTAGACAGGATGTTAGGGCAGACTGGTGGGACCGCATTTGGGATTCGGCAAGCGGGAGCTGAGCTCAGCATAGGGCTTGGATAGACCACTGATGAAGCAGCCAAGATAGCTAAGCCAGGGGTGCACTCCCTCCTGGACAAATGGACCTGGGTGGAAGGGACCTGGGTGGATTTGGGGAGCAGTGACAAAGGCCAAGGCTGAAAGGGCAGGAGGGACGCTGCCACAGGAGGCGGCTCCATCTCAACAACGTAGTTGTTCAGGTGGGAAAGGAGCCGAAGCCGGACAGGATCGGTGCTGCTCTGACCTTCAAGGATGCCCAAGTATCTCACCACTTCAGTGAGACACTCACGAAAACCGATGGTTCGGTAATCCACTGCCAAGGCACGAGCATCTAAGAACCCTGTTTTGAAAATAAAAGCGCATATGTCAGCCCTGCATCCAGCCACAGCACACACATCAGGGCTGCAGTCCTTGACCCGTTCACCTGGGAGTACTAAGTCCCACTGCACTCAGTGCCGCTTGCTTCTCAGTAGACGTGCACAGGATTGCACTGTAAGTGGCCTACACTCTTGGAGTGAGATTCTGGGGGACAATTTTGATCTACTAAAATACTTGATTCTACATTTTGCAGGAGAGTTTAAGGCATGCAGGTTGCCATCGAAAGGCACGTACACTTGGGCTGCCACTTGGCCTGAACTGATGGAGCAGCAACCTAAATGTGATGCCATTAATGCAATTATTAGCAATTGTGTGATTTATTTATTGTTAAGTGTATAGCAGGGATAGCACCCCAATACAGATTGAGGCCCTGGCAGCAGAGTAAGGGTTGGGTTGGGTAGGGGAACATTAAACCTTTGCTCCCTGCTCTGGTCCTAATCTAGACTGCCCCCACCCCCCAAAAAACCCTTCTACTTTTTCTTTTTTTAAAATAATAATTCACATAGTTGCTATTTGCATGAATGGCATCACATCTAGCTTGGCCCTGAGACCGCAGCAGGATGTTGGGGAGCTATTCGTACACATCAGTCTGCACATGCTCACTTCTAGAGCAGCATCAGATGGACCGGTGACTGACAGGGGATAGCCCGAGTGTATCCTGGATGACAGATGTCTTACCTGTGCCCCCAGTGGCATGAAGCCTTTTTAAGTGGTCTACTGTCATCTGCAATATCTCCGCTTTCTCCAGTTTGGAAGAGCCCTGTTCAGTGAACAAAGGGTTAAAAATGTGTGGGTGTGTGCGGGTCACTTCACGCTAGGAAAAAGCAGGCAAACTGAATGCACAGGGTAAGGTGCGATTGTCTCTCCCTCTCTCTCGCAAACACACACACACACACACACAGAGTCATGTGAAAAAGAAAGTACACCCTTCTCGAGTTCCATGGTTCCACGTATCATGGCAGCAGTAGTACTTAGTTTCTCCCACATGGCTTCTCCATTTTGGCTGTATTTCTGTGCAATAAATAATGCCATGGTGTACTCTGTCATGTGTTGTTGTTCATCTGAGGTTGTCTTTACCTAATTTTGAGACCTGCTACGGGCCCAATGATTTTTCTTCTGTCCTGATACGTGGAACCATGGAACTCGAGAAGGGATGTACTTTCTTTTTCACATGACTGTACCTGTTTTACTCTGTATAAAAGTTATTATTAATAATAATGTTGATGTATGCAACCATCTACACACTTTTTTGTGCTTCTTCCTACATGGATGGCTCACCACCCTCTTCCCTCTCTCCCTCCCCACGTGCTTCCTGACCTAGCACTGGACCTAGAGCCGCTGGGCAAGAGTGGGAAAAACCCCTTGCTATTCTTGCCAAGTGGCTACCTGGCGGCCACCATTGCCAGCTGCCCCCAAAGTTCCCAAGTGGCCCATGGGGGCAACTGTCAAAGGCGCCACAGCAAGCCAGCTTTCATGATCCCGGTTTGGGCAGCTACAAGCTTCTGAGGCATCCCACCCCCTTTTTAAAAAAAGTCTTTAAAATAGAGATTTGCAAAGTGCTACAAAGTTGCTTTTTGGCATGTACATTTGCTGGGAGACACACTGTGTACATGCCAAAAAGCAACTTTGTAGAACTCTGCAGAACCCTATTTTCAAGTGTTTTTTTTTTAAAAGAAGTGTCCGGTGCCTCAAAAGGACCCTTCACAGCAGAATCGGGGGGGGGGGGTTGTTCATGTTCCATGGGCTGCCCTCACTTTTGCAAGTGAGGATAACCCGTGGGCACATAAGCACCCCCCAAAAACCAAAGATCCTGCAGAAAAGGGGTGTTTTGGGGCCACTGCCTCAATTTAACCCCTCCTTTCCAGCAGGAGCCTGGGCTTTGGGGGGGGGGTACTCACATGTCCCAAGGGTCCCCTCAGTTTTGCAATTGACCCCAAGCTGATAGTACCTTGGGGATTTGCAAAAATTGGGGGGATTCCCATTGATGGGAGTAAATGCAGTCTTTCAAGCCTCAGACCTCCATTTTTTGAAGTGGGACTTGGAAGGGATTAAAAAATTCTGCTTTGGCAGGAAAGTATGCAGGAATATAGAGTCTATATTACTTTCACACTGCCCTGGCAAAACAATTTTTTAAGCCCCTCCAAATCCCACTTCAAAAACAGCTCTGAGTTTGACACCTGTCAAACTCAGAGCTCCTGTCAGGGGGAATCCCCTCTAGTTTTGAATGTTCCCCTGAATGCTGGCATTGGGGGGGCACGTTCATAACTAAGGGGGCAGTAGTGACACCTGATCCCCGCCAAAAACCCAAGGGTCCTGCTGCAAAAGGAGGGAACATCATGTCCCTTTTCAGAAATAAGGCCCTCTTGGGGCTTGGCACGCTTCTGACAGGTTGGCACCTGACACCTCTCACAGGGCTTGCAAAGGGGGCGAAATACTTACCTGCAGCCTGGGGGAGGCACTGCACAAGGCGGCTACCTGCTGGATTCAGCCAGCAGACACTCCCCTGGCCAGCACCCACCCCAGGATTTGTCCTGCACTTTGGGATTATTTCTTTTTAAGTTTGCATGAAAATTCATAAGTACTTTTGGGCATATTTCTCCTAATACATGCATTTTTGCCTAATGCACACATTGTTTGCAAGCAATTTCCCCAATATAATGAATTTTTAAATCATTTATTTCCCCTAATACAGCAGCAAGTTTTTCTAGAGCAGGGAAAATGCAGCATTTAATTGTGAAAGCGAAAGAAACCACTTTTTTCACTTGTGTATTTGCATTATTCCGCTATACCACAGTGCCACCTAGGGTTATGTAGTGGAAAAGGAGGAAAGGAAATGCTCTTCATGTAGTGCTTGGATCTCAATTCTGAGACGAAACCAAAAGTAGATATAGTGGATTAACAGCTGATTAACTGCCCTGTGTAGAAAAGCTCAAAGTGTGACAATTGTACACTAAACCCTCTGTCTGGAAGCGCCCCTTGCATTTTGCTTTTGCATCCCAGAGAGAAGCTTACTTTATTAGAGCCACTTATTAGAGTCACTGGAAGTGGTGCCGCCTCCTACGACATCAGCCGAAAATCGTTCTTTGGAGAGGGGGCGTTGATCCAAGTACTAGCCAAAAGGGATCCTACTAGTTGCACAATCAAATCCCAGGGCAGGGATGTTCACAGGAGGAAAATCCCTCTTGCCACTTTGGATAATGTATTCCTCCGATGTTCTCTCTCCATTCCTGTCTATAAAATCGAAAAAGCCTATACTGGTCTTGTTAGAATGTGTGCGTGTGCATGTGAGTGCGCATGTGAGTACATGAAACTTACCTGGGAGACAGTACACCTACCTGCTTCTCAAAGGCAGTGGGAACCAAACGGCGCAGCTCGGACAGGCTGATGTTGATACGGTCCCTGCGCCGTTTCTCAATGATCTGCAATCACAGAACGGGAGGGAGACCCCCCAGCATCGTGGGTATCATTCTCCTGCACCTACGGCTGCTGCAAGCCTATACAGCAGTGTTAACCTTGGGCCCCCAGATGTTTTTGGCCTACAACTCCCAGCATGCCCCAGCCAGCAAACATCTGGGACCCAAGGTTGGAGAACACTGCTACAGTCATGCCTTGGATTGAGAGCATAATTTGTTCTGGAAACGAGCTTGTAATCCAAAACACTCTTATATCAAAACGAAATCCCCCCAAAAAATGTGTACAGAGATTTTTAATTTAAGCCGTACTACAGTACTTGTATTGCAAGACGTCGCTTGTATAGCAAGTCAAATAAATAAATAAATAAATAAATAAATATTTAAAAATTTGCTGGTCTTGCAAAACGCTCTCAAACCAAGTTACTTGCAATCCAAGGTATTACTGTATACAGATTTATCTGGGCGTAAGCATCACTGGACGAACTTTTGCTGATAGGATTCCACCGTCCACTGGCTTCCTTGCAGCAATAATGAGCAAGCAAGAACTAAGAGATTATATCAAATTATGTCATCATTTCAAAGCCAGTTTTGTATTGCTCTCTTAATCGTTTTAACTCGATTCCGTTAGTTGCCTCAGATCTTTTTCATGGGAGAAAGGCCAGGTGTGTCTCTTAAATCAATACATTCGATAAGTATGCCCAGCCGCTTCCTAGGCCAACACAACATGATGCTTCTGCCTCTCCGCGCAGCCTTACATGAACGCAGAGATCCGCCGTGCGGCTGGTTATATGGGTGGACAACCCGGCTGGATTAAGGAAATTTAAATCAGCTATTTTAATCCTGATTTAAATCACTAAGAAAAAGGGGCCCATTTAAATCATTGATTTAAATTTTAAAATGCTATTGATTATTTATTTACCTCCTAAATGGAAGTGTATTCTAACTGGAGGCTACAGCCATAAAAACATATTTATTTGAAACGAAGTAGAGCCATTGTACAACCAGAGAGGGTACTCTATAAATGTCTACACCAGTGTTCTCCAACCTTGGGTCCCCAGATGTTTTTGGGCTATGCTGGCTGGGGCATGCTGGGAGTTGTAGGCCAAAAACATCTGGGGACCCAAGGTTGGAGAACACTGGCCTACACTGTAAGCCCCTAGTAATAAGCCATAATATAAGTACACAAACTATTGTGATATATGATGACCATTGTGCTGTTTTCCCCACAGTTATAAATAAAAATCAGCCGTGCATGAGGGCCATAAGTTCAGTTTCAAGGTATTATGGGTTGGATCCAGAGTTCTGCTCACGGAATGGGGCACTCGGGCTTTGGCTCCCTCTGCCCCTGCAGCGCCCCACACCTGTTGAAAATCTCTTCTGGAGGGTCAGGGGAACTGCCTCCAGAACCACACGGAACCACACGGGAGGCGGCTTGGGGAAATGGGCAGGCGTCTCCCCTCCTCCCACACTTCTGTTCGCAGAAGCCTCTGCTGCTGCTGCATCAACTCAAGCAGGGGCCCTTCTGCAAATCTAATTACTCCTTCCATTTATGGAAGGGCACCTTTGGAGCTAAGCCTATATGTTTGCATTAAGTTAAGATTTCATTTTAAATCAGGTTATTTTAAGAATAGAAATCTATTGTTGCTGAAACTTAAAAAAAAAATTAAAATCCAATTTAAAATCTTAAAATCTGATTTTTAATCTTAAGAAAAGAATCAATTGTTATCCACCCTGGGTGCAACTCAAATGCACAGTCAGAAAAACTGTGTGCACAGTTGGCTATACAGACAGCACATCACAAAAGTGCTATTTATTTATTTATTTATTTATTTATCTATCTATCTATTTATTCATTCATTAATTCACATTATTTACAACTTGGCTTTCAGGACAAGCCCTCCCAAAGCAGCCTGCAGTAACAAAATATTTAAAAATACAACAACAATACACTTAAAGGCGGCCTAAAACTAGTTTTAAATAAATAAATAAATAAACAAACAAACAAACAAATAAATCCACACACTAAATTACTAAAAACAGAAGCAAAATAAAACCCAGCAGCAGATCAACCAAAGCCTTGCCCAACAGAAAGGTCATTACACTGTGCCTAAAACTCTGAAGTGAAGGATCCAACCAAAGTTCTCAGGGGAGGGAGCTCCAAAGATGTGGGGCTACCCCTTAAAAGGCCCAGTTACTGGTACCTACCTGCCCACCTGATCATGGCTAGTGCTCTCAGATGGTGATTAACTCCCCCATTCCTGCAAAAGCTTGGGGAAGGAGAGCCAAATAATTCCAGAGATCTGGCAACTCTGACCGCACACAGCAATGGGCAGTGATAGACTTGGACCTGGGCTCACAGCAGCGCCATCATTCCGTTTCAGCCTTGGCTCCTCATTGTAAACTCTAAATTATAGCAGTCTACCTCACAGGTTGTTGTGAGGGCAAACAACAAGAAATGCAAATCACTTTGCACACTCAAGCAACCCTTTAAAAATATTGACAGGTTTTAGATTATACACCACTCACCCCTCTCCGCTTCTTTCTTGCCTGCATCTGAGATGTTGTTGTGGGAGAAACAGACCTGGGCTTTTGGCTAAATAGAAACAAAAACAGAAAAGATGGGAAGGGGAGGAGAGTTCGTTGTGCATCTTGCAGACACAATTTTCAGTACCCAAATGCTTCATGCAATCCATCTCCCGGACAAATGCTTCCAAGGCTTTTAAATATATGATTTAGGGCATTTGTCAAGTCTTAAGCTGACATTCCCCTGACATATCAGAATGTTGATACATTCTGGATTATTTTTAAAGAATTATTATCTGAAACCAACAATATATGAGAGGCACAAAGTCACTCGCATATTCCTAACAACAGCACTTGATCAATTTGGAAAAAGCACAGATTGAAGTGGGGAATTGCTGTCTGAAAGGAAAGCTAAAATCCACTGAGCTGAAGGAGGAACAGTGAGGCTTTTCTACACTCTTCTGCATTCCTGGGCAGTGATTCCTCCAATTTCTTTTGCTGATGAACAACTCAGGCATGGCTATCCTATTCCTATCTTCTGCAGTGGGAGTGAACATATTGCACAGCTCAAAATAAAAGAGGATTCTGATGGGAAAGAAATGAAGGAGTGTGATCTTCACCAAACCTTGGCCAGAATGGGTCAGAAACCATGTCCCAGTCTTGTCATTCCTGTTCAGCTTCCCCAAGTCCAGCAGGCACCATGCTTACTCTGTGTCTGGGCACAGGATGTGGGTCAGTAGGCCAAATGAAGCTCAGTACAGACAAGACTGAAGGAATGGCAGGTGACAGGCCTTGTGGGCTTCGCGGAGGGGGTCTGACTTAGAGCTTTTCCTCACGAGGCATTTATTGTCTGCCTTGGGATTCCTTCCTCACAGTTGTTGATGGGCTCTTTAGATGACAACATGATCCTCCAGTTTTGCTTCTGTTTTTTCAGAGCACTTCTCAATTTTTTTTAAAAAACAGGGGAAATGGAGTATTATTTCTGAAAGTGCTATTTCTACTGGTGTATTTGCGCTATTCCATTATAGCACAGCTCCACCTAGAGGTTAAATAGCGGAAAAGCAGGAAAGGAAAAGCTCTTTGTGTAGAACTCAGATCTCAATTCTGCAATGAAACCAAAAGCAGATACAGTGATTACCAGCCTTGTGTAGAAAAGCTCTTATTGATGGGGCTTTGATCACACAGATTTTCCAGCCCTGCATGTTTCTGGACCCATTGTTACCCCTAGGCAAGGTGTCCAGGAGCACTTTGCACCAATTCCAACCTATGACAAAGAGGCAACCCTTTCCCTCATATTCAGACCTGGCAAGAAGCAGTGAAGTCTTCATAACCGTTTGACTAGACTGCCGTGCCAAGCCTGTTTAGAAGTTGCTGCTGGGGAAAGAGTGTTTATCTGATGTCTCAGCATTTAAATAGTGAGTGCCCCGAAATCAGCTTGTAAGGGGATACAGTCCTCTGCACCACTGTAGGAAAATTAGGAATCTTGCACACGCCACAGCGAAAAAGCTGGATGCTATATATAAGAGTACAGTCCAACAGAGGATCAGGGGTCCATTTCCCCCATCTGCGGCTGATTGTGAAATGAAAGAGACACGCACGCTGATTGATTTTCCTTCGATGCCGCAGAGAGCAACATTCTGCTGATAGCTCAACTTTAAAACGACACTGGGCCCAGCACACGGGTGGTCCCCTCCGCCGGGTTCCTTCCTGTGCACGGACTACTTAGTGGTGCCTCCTTGCACAACAACAGTGAACTTCGACTGGCGCCATGACCACCATTGGGCATCACCTCCCCACCTGGGGGGGCTGGTGTTCCCTTACCTTCAGGGCCGGTGCTACCATTAGGCCAACTAGGCGGCTGCCTAGGGCGCCGGGCTAAAGGGGGCGCCAGGAGCATAGGGCTCAAGTGGGAAGGGGGGCGCTAAATATCTGATCTTGCCTAGGGCACCAAACTGCCTTGCACCGGCCCTGCTTACCTTCTGCATTCTCCCTCCTCCTTTCCCACGTCGATGGTTGCATCTGATTCTGTGTCTGAGGAACTCTCCTCCTGGCGGGGCCTCTTCATCCCGAGACACCACTGGTGGACCACTCGCCTCTCCTTACTCTTCCCAGAGCACACCCACTAACTGGAATGGCTCAACCCTTCCTCCACCAGCTCGCTTGCTCTTCCATTGCCTCAATTCCGGCATGGAAGGAAGGGTGCGGGACTGCTCTCCCTGTCTGGAGATACAGAAATGTGCTCCTCCCCGCCACCCACTCGCAGCTTTTGCCTCTCCTGTTTCTCAGCACATCTTTAACCAAGCCCCCCTCGTGCAACGGGCGAAGGAGATTCCTCCCAGGAGTGAGAGAGACGACTGATTTGCCCCCGCTTTCTCAGATTCCGATTCCCCCTCCCTTCTTGCTGGTCGAGATCCCAACAAATCTTCCTGTAAAAGAGCAGCCTGTGTGAACTGTCTCATGCTCCCTCCCTCCCCCCCGCCTCTTCTTCCCTACTTGGTGATTGGTCTCCACCGCAGTTTAAAAGGACCAGTGACCTTACTGGCAACAGAAAACCGTGGGAAAGAGATGGGACCGATAAAGCCCCGAGTTGTTTCAGGGAAAGAAAGAGCAAGGAAGAAGGGGTGGGGGAGGGAGGGAGGAGGCCAGACATCCAGCCTTGCACATGTCTCTGCTGGGCTGGAGGCTGGTATGATGGTTCCCATGAAAGCCAGCCTGTTCTAAGCGCTTGGCTGCAGGAGGACACCGTTTTGCAAAGGGCCGTTGACCAGGATCAGCCAGAGAGCAAACACAGGAGAGAGCCAGAGAGACCCTGGGGGACTGAACAAGGCCACAGCCAGCTGGGGCTGAGCTGTGAGTGATGCATTTCCCAATCACACTAAAGTTCTCTCAAGGCAAGCGCCCCAGCCGCAACGTAGGCTTCAGGTCACCAAGGAAAAATCCGCCACATGCAAACTTGAAGGTGCATCCCGGGATCCTCTGCAACGTTAAGAAGAGCCATGCCGGACCAAACCAAAGGCCATTCTGTTCCCACAGCGGCCAGCCGGATGCTTCTGGGAGGTGGAGAAGCAGGACATGAGCAACGATGGCATCCTCCTTCCCCAGGAGCCTCTGATACCACAGATAATACGCAGCCATCGTGCATGACTAATAGACGCTGAGAGCCTTGGAAGAGTTCGTAACATCGCAAGGGACTCTGGGGCGCACTTCTCCTCACGAGCAGTTCAGCTACTTGGGGCAGCAAAATGTCTTGGGCCACAATCCCAAGTCAAGCAGGCTGTTGAAGCCTCTTTGAAGGCACCTCAAAATCTTCCCGATTCAGAGCCCATTAGGTTGCTTTTCTTCTGGCCTTTGCCAATAAGCAAAATCCAAATTCTGCAGCCACACGTTTTGAAGCTTTTTATTTGAAACATAAGGCATAGAAAGGTGTGTGTTTAAATAAAATAAGCAGAAGGAAAACATGCCATGGGTCATATACCCTATCATGCGTTTATATTGTGTCAATTATCTAACTTCTTCCTACACCGGAGTGGGGAAACGGCAGCCAAGAATAACTGCCCCGTCTGTCCTGCGGTTGGTCTCTACACTAAACTTTCTTATAACCAGGAGCAGACAAAAGCTGCCTCCCCAGAGTTCCCATCTAACGTTTTCATTCACAGGGTCACCTCTGCAGTGATTTCTAGATCCAGGGACCCAATTTACACCTCCAGGAAGTGTTGGCTTGGTCCGTTTTGTGGATTGTTTTTTTTTTTAAAGAACGTGAAGGGGGAGCTGGCAAATGTTTTGCGACCTGGAGGTGTAAATCCTGGACCTTTCCTGAAATACTCATGTGGGTGACAAAGTCTGATGTAACGTTTTCCACATGTTTTCCTCCATAGGACCCATTCTAAAAATATTCCTGTGAAGGAAAGTATGTTGGAACCAACTAGCCCTGGGGCCGTGTGTGCAGCCTGCTTTGGACCGGATGACACCGCCCTACCTCCCCCTAGACGGCAGGCCCAGTTCTTTTGGGCTGAACTGATATTGGTTCTGCTGCTGGCTTTGCCTCTGTTTTGGGCTGTCTGTCTAGATGGTCAGATATTGTTCTAAACAGTTGCTGGTTTTTATTGTTTCTGGTGGGTTTTTGTTTTGGCTGTATATTGATTGATTAGTTTTATTTATGTATTTATTTAAAGGATTTCTAACCTGCCTTTCAGAGCATACTGCTCTCACTATAGTTTACAAAGAGTTAAAAACACACAAATCATCATCATCATCATCATCATCATCATCATCATCATCATCAATAATAATTAACAATAACAATAATAACAAAATGCCTCCTCGACCCCACTAATTTATAATAAGCTGCAGCAATAAAATATTTTAAAAGCACAGCACCTTAAAATTAGTTGAACACTGACTGAAATAAACATTTCTTTAAGGACCTCTTCAAAACTGAAAATGAGGGACCATGCATATTTCCCTAGGAAAGGAGTTCCAAAGGTACGGTGCCACCACTGCAAAGGCTCTGTCCTTCATATGCACCTAACAACTCTCACTGGTGGGCCAGAGACCAGGGCCTCTGATGCAGATCTTGAAAGCTCAGACCTCCCTAACCTAGCACCCTCCAGATGTGTTGGACTACATCTCCCAGAATCCCCCAGGGAGTTGTAGTCCAACACATCTGCAGAGCGCCAGGCTGGGGAAGGTTGATCTAACTGAAGAGAAGGTAACTGTTTCTTCTACATTCAGATACAGGGACACGTCTGGAAAGTACCACACCTGGGTCCAACTATGTGAAAATGCAAACTCAGAACAACATGTGAAAAGAATCTAGAAGTGTATTTTCCATTTGAGATCGACACATACATTGTAGTTCTGACATGACGCTTTCAAAGATTTTTTTGGACATGAGTTTAATACTTCACCCATCTCTGAAAGCCAATTCAACAAGCGACCTGAATGTTTGTGTTGTGCTGAGGGATGGATAAATTACATCTCCAGCATCTCACACACAACTCGGGCTGAAAAAAAGGACTTCATTCCAGTGAACTGGATTCCTACTGGGATATGGTGTGTGTTTTTGACACCAAATTGACTGTGAGAAAATAGGCCCTAGGAAGTGTGATGTGAATGGTTACAAAGCTATTTCAACGTTGCCTCAGAAATGCATTTTTGAATTCCTCTGAGGCTTGTGCGCTCTGAAGCACTCTGCGGAAGCACCTGGTTTTACAGACGGAAGGATGCAAGAAATAGTAGACGGCACATATTTTAAAACTCTGAAGGTTTGCCGGGTAGACTTTTTGTCATTTCCAGAAGTCCACAACAGTCTTAAGCCAAAAATGGCTGACGATTGCGGCGGGAACGGGGAGAGAAGTCGGTCCTGCTGTGGGGTCCCCTGGGATACCCCTGGGAGAACCGAGGGGGAGGGAGGGGGCAAACAACCCACGGTGAGCCCAATAGTCTGTCAGGAACACCATGGGCTGTTTGCAGAACAAGCATCCCACCGTGGCTTCTTGCCAGGGTGGGCTGGCACGGCATGTGAACTTGCCCATTGACGGCATCCTTGAATTACGGCAGTGTTTCTCAACCTTGGGTCCCCAGATGTTTTTGGCCTACAACTCCCAGCATGCCCCAGCCAGCATAGCTGGCTGGGGCATGCTGGGAGTTGTAGGCCAAAAACATCTGGGGACCCAAGGTTGAGAAACACTGAATTACGGTAACTGTGAGTGAGGCCAAGGGACATAGACTTCCAGTGGCACATCTAGACCTTGGGAGGAGGTGGAACATTTCTGACTGGGGTATATTTCGGGTTGTCTACATAACTAATCTCTTGCTGGTGAACCGTTTGTTAACCTGAATAAATATTGTGGTCGCCTATATCTTGGGACCCTGCTGGAAGACTCCTCCTCGAAAGAAGAGCTGGAGGACCAGGGACCCCCTGCCACAGCAATGCCCTCGCTTGACCAGGAGGGGCCTGGGCCCTCAGGGGGGACTGCCATGAAGGCATCCCCTGTGCAGGACAAGGGGCGGCAGAGAGCCCCCGAAGCCCTCGGGAGAGACGTTGCCTGAAAAGACAGAACTCGGAAGGAGTGCTAGACTGAGCCAGAGGCCTCCTTGTGTGAAAAGGTCCACTTGCACGTAGGAGACTTGCTCACAAGGAGGACCTTTTCAGCTGCAGCCACGAACAGCTTAAAGCTGAAGCTCGGGTGTGGCTCTGACGCCTCTGCATAAAAACAGCAGTGCAAGGCTGAGGGATTTGCTGGAAATGTTGACCCGACCTTCCTGAACCAGCTTCCCTGGACTCCGGACTGCCTCCTTGACTGACTCCTGGTGTGCGTACTTCTGGACTGAACTCTGACCCTCCCCCTGCTGCTGCCCTGTGTTGCCTTGGGACCCTGTTGCCTGGGCTGCCAGACCTTGCCTTTTTCCTGGCCCCTCTGTGCGCTCACCACCTTGGAACTCTTGGACCCTTGGACCTGCAATTGCGAGGGTCAGACTTGGGAAACAGGATGGGGGTGCAGCGCTGGGGTGGAGACTGCTACACAAACATCCTAATTGGGGAACTAGAGTGGCCGGATACCGGCTAGATGGGCGATTTAGAAATACAATAAATAAAATAAATACTAGGTTTTAGCAGGTGGGGACCTGAGCCAGAACTTAATATAAAAGGATAAGAATCAGTAGATACTGAGTCTGGCCCTGGGTGTTGACTGAAGGGGTACACCTGGGCTGGACCACACCTAAGATTTATTACAGGACTGTATTGCTGCCGTGACTTGCAGGGCACACGCGCACACACTTTTCCATGCCAGTCGCGGTAATCCTGCACTTTTCAGTGCCAGGCGCGTTCTTCGTTTCTTCCGGAATTTCCCAGACTAGATTTGTCACTTTTTTTCAGTTATTGCGGTTCACTGTCGCAGTGCGCGACCAGTGTGTGCTAAACTTGTGCTGCAGTTGCCCGTCCGAGGTGTGGCCACAAAAGTGTTGTCACTGGAGTTAGCCAATAGTTTTCAAGGGGCGGGGGGAATGCGGCATGATGTGTCCTCTCCCAAACTGGTGGGGAAGGGAAGTATCCGCCATTTGTTGTGTGGCAGCTCACCCTCTTCTCCAGAAGCTTCTTAATTTTTGTTTGTTTGTAAACGTTCATGCTCGGAGCAGGCTGCTTTGGGGAATCACGTGTCGGTGTTGCTGTTGATTTAAAAACAAATTCGCTGCTGCGCACGTGCGCACCTCTGCATAAGCGGTGGACCAGAAACAAAGAACCCCTGCTTCTGAAATGGCCATTTCCCCTGCGTTTGACAGGCAGCACCCCCAGCATAACTGCCATGGAGTTTGAGAGGGGACAGGAGCGGGAGGCCTCCCCCCCCCTTTTTTAAACTTCCGCATTTACCCCGCTGCCCAAAGAGCAGGGAGCTGCAAATTAGCCAAAAGACATGTCTGCTCAGCAGTAAATCACATTCTCTCCAATGTCCTTTCTCCCAAGTGTATCACATTTATTTATTTATTTATTAATTTATTCCATTTATACCCCGCTCTTCAGCCAGAAAAGGCTCTCAGAGCGGCTTACACAGATTAATAATAATCTGCCCTCAGGCTCACAATCTAAAAGACTTTGGGCTGCATTAATGGAAGTATAGCTTCCAAATTGCGTGAAGTGATAATTCCCCTTTACTCGGCACTGGTTAGGCCTCATCTTGAGTATTGCGTCCAGATCTGGGCACCACACTTTCAGAAGGACATAGACAAACTGGAGAGGGTTCAGAGGAGGGCAACAAGGATGATAAAGGGACTGGAAACAAGGCCCTATGAGGAGAGACTGAAAGAACTGGGCATGTTTAGCCTTCAGAAGAGGAGACTGAGGGGAGATATGATCGCACTCTTCCAGTACTTGAAGGGATGTCACACAGAGGAGGGCCAGGATCTCTTCTCGATCATCCCAGTTTGCAGGACACGGAATAATGGGCTCAAGTTACAGGAACCCAGATTCCACCTAAATATCAGGAAAAATTTCCTGACTGTCAGAACAATAAGACAATGGAACCAACTACCTAGGGAGGTGGTGGGCTCTCCCACTCTGGAGGCATTCAAGGTGTGGCTGGACAGCCATCTGTCAGGGATGCTTTGACCTGGATTCCTGCATTGAGCAGGGGGTTGGACTCGATGGCCTTGTAGGCCCCTTCCAACTCTACTTTTCTATGATTCTAAGACATGACACAAAAGGAAAAGGGATTGGGAGGGAGGAGGAAGAATGCCAAACTCAGGCACAGGAACCTTGTGCTTGGGAAACTCAGAATGGGAGGAACAATTCTTTTCCCCTTCTTTTTAAAAGATTGCTCCTGCCCTTGTTCGCACCTGTGCAGAGACGACGAAGCAAAATAAAATGAAATAAAAAACCCTGTTCAAGGCAACACTCAGTTCTACTGCTACGGAGTTAGATGTGGGGTGGCAAACTGGGATGACTGCAGCACATTCAACGAGAACGTGCCCTGTGAGGAGTGACTGCGGAACATGAATATAGCAGCATCATTCTGCTAACTTGATGATATACAGCGTAATGTAGATCCCGCCCTGGAAGCAATTCCCTTTTATGTAATCAATGCAGGAAGCACCTTCAGAATTATTCTGGCCTGGCAGCAACCCTCCAAGGCCGTATCTTCTTTCCTGGCAGCTAGGCATGCTGCAGGTTCTGGTACAAAATGGATTCATGAGGCAGGGTAATGTCAATGAAATATGCAGCACTCAATGCATGTCTAAAGAGCCAACACGTCTGGCCTTCTCTGTAACACACACACACACACACACACACACACACACACACACACTGTCCAGTGCAGGCCGTGCTATAGAGCCTTTTAAGTGGAACACAGGCCCTTTAATCAAAAGCTTCCTGTTTGCAGGTTCAGATCTTGTATTGCTTGTCTCCTGGTTGGTAAGAGATTCAGGACAGACAAAAGGAAGCAATTATTTACACAGCACACAGCTAAACTATGGAATTTGCTACCACAGGATGTGGCCATGGACATCAGCTTAGATCAGTGTTTCTCAACCTTGGGTCCCCAGATGTTTTTGGCCTACAACTCCCAGCATGCCCCAGCCAGCTATGCTGGCTGGGGCATGCTGGGAGTTGTAGGCCAAAAACATCTGGGGACCCAAGGTTGAGAAACACTGGCTTAGATGGGTTTAAAAGGCGATTAGACAAATACAAGGAGAGCAGAGCAGTCCATGGCAACTAGTCACGAGGGCGACATGCAGCCCGCTGGTCCCTGAGGCAGGATGCCACGCTGAGCACCACGGGCTGGGTGTCGTGGTGGGGAAAGGCTACTGCTCTGGGCCTTTTCAGAGGCCTCTGCTGGCTCCTGTGAGGTACAGGGGGCTGGACTAGATAGACCTGCAGAAGGGCTCTTCATTTTGGCTGTTTTAATTATTATTATTTTTAAATGGATAGTCATTTTTGCAAGCAAGCGACTTTCAGAGGCTTTACCTTTACATTAAATAAATAAAATATTCTTATGTTCTTCTTGTTGAGTGCAGCAGCAGGATTGCCAACAAATAGCCTGTGAATTGCCATTTAATATCTGTCCCTGTTCAGGTGGGTGGGGGGTGGTATTATTCTGCTTGTTTGTTTTAAAGCAAAGAGTGCCCCATGTGCGCAGACAGGGAGCCTAAAAGAGGGGGCACAGTAGGGCAGGATCTCCTCTTAAGTAGTGTTGCAGAAGGGGCTTTCCCCTTGCAGTTCATTCCCCCGCCATCTGCCCATGAATGTCACTACCCCTCCTACACTGAGGTGCACTAAAGCACCAGAAATCCTATAGACAAGGTTGGGTTGACCATACACACACATCCCATCTGGACAAGCGCCATGGCTCTCCTTCTGTGACTTTTGTCATTTTTGGAGGCTATGTGGATTGACATTCTTTCGCGCGAAGCATTCCTTGCAGCAGACTTATATAAAGGAACAATCTCACCACTGCAGAAAGATACAATTTTGCAGTGCACTTCAGTGTCACTTAATTAACTGTAATGCAGCAGAAGTTGGGCATCCTGGATAGGGGGTCCAATTCTGGGCTCCTTAGCAGCCCTTTGCCTCAACACGCAGTAGCTCAGCATAGTCTGGCCTGTTCGACAACTGCAACATATATTTATGTATATATCTATATTTATGCAGAGCCAGTGTGGTATTGCAATTAGTTTCAGGCTAGGCCTGGGGAGACCTGGGTTCAAATCCTCCCCCAGACTAGGCCTGGGGAGACCTTGGACTAGTTTCCATCTCTCAGCTTAACCTACCTCACAGGTTTGTTGCAAGGATAAACAGGAGGGCCTTCGTATGCCACCTAGAGCTTCTTTCAGAAAGGGCAGGCTTGAAATGTAATATTTAGCACAGTGGAGAAATAGTTAGATTTGTAGCATAGTGCTGGAAATCCCAGTCCAGGACTGGATGACGAGTGTAGAAGATTGCTTAAGGAAGCGGAAGGACTGTGACCTATCACAGCAGACTTCTTAGGGGCCTAGCCAAATCTGATCATGTCATAGAAACCTGCTGCTTTCCCTTCTTCTCATTTGTCAAAAGAGGGACTCATGTCTTCAGAGCCCAGGGACCTCAGGCTTCCTTTTGGAAAGACCTGGTGAAATGAACTGTTCTTCATGACAGAGATAGACTCTCAGAGAAACTCAAGCAGGTGACTCCGTGATGAGTGGGAACAGTGTTGTGTTGTCTTTGTTGTTTGCACTGATGTTACAGTTATATAAATCAGAAATCCATATAAAATAAATACTGTATTTACAAAAAAGGTGCTTTGGCTGTTGCACATGGTGTGTTCCCTCATGCCAGTTTTGCCTCCAGTATTGTTTAACAAAATCTGTCCATTGGTGACAATGGGACAAAAGAATGATCTAAGTTCACCAAGGGAAGCGAACCTCTCTTGAAGCACTTTCTACTTTCTGGGATAGGATTGATAGGAACAGAAGCCCGCTCTCTGGAAAACAGAGCCTTCTGACATACTTTGCATGGATAATTCAGCAGCCCTGATATTCTTTTCTCTCCCCCCCCCCCCCAAGGAGAGCCGGTGCTCCAATGGTCAATCTCACGCACATTTGCCTTCTCCTGTTTAGGAACAGAACTCTCCTCCCAAATGCAGCATTTTCTGGGCTTTCTCTGAACTCTTGTCATGTCGGCTCAATTACAGTGCAGGAGATGACATGCTTTTTCTAGGATTACTCCATGTTATGAATACAGCAGAGACCCCAAAGTGGCTTAACTCTCTTATAATCAAATCCACACTCATTCCAGCATGTGCTCCTGGCCAGCAGTGTGGTAAAGTCTCTGGGGATCGCAGCAGTGGTATGAGCCAAGAAAACCCGCCCCCGGATTAGTGCTTATTTATAATGATGCGAAACAGATACTGCTCTAAACTCTCACATGCCATTCTAATAGAGACTGCAGAAAAGAATTCACGGGAATTAGCTGCTTGAGAAGGAGGGGAACCTGACTCTGGCAAGCGGCTAAATGAGAGGGAAACATGGAAGATGTTCTTGCAGATGAAACGCTCGTTTAGTGTTTTCCTGTGCTGTGCATGCCTGGTTCATAGAGCCTCCAACTCTATCAGAACCAGGCGTGCTGCTCCCGCCGCTTGGCAAACAGGTTGCTGCTGCCTCCTGCGGGCTGGCTCACGTATGATGACTCGACTCCCGGCTGAATGTTTGGACTGGCTGCATTGAGACGGATCCTCTTGAGGTGATGCGAGTTCATATCTCCGTTGGCCCACTGACACATGCAAATCATCACTTGATGCTGAAGTCGTATGCACGTGTGAACCAGCCCCAAGTGTGAAAGCCAGGCATTCTGTACTGGATGGGAATACGTACATAAAACAGTGGAGAGATAGTTAGGTTTGTAGCATAGCACTGGAAATCCCAGTCCAGGTTCTCTGTCCAGGACTGGAAGACGAGTGTGGAAGGTTGCCCTAAGTAAGCAGAAAGACTGATTGGGCCATATATTTTCCTGCTTCAGGATTGGGCCGTATTTGCCACCAAGGCTCTGGATTGGCCAGTTCAAAGGTACCCTGGGTGGGTTTGCTGACTGGGTGATGGCTTGGCAATCGTTTAGGTATGTGCATGTTTCCGTAGTCTCATGGGAACCATTCCTTTGAATGGAAGAAGCACGTACACAATCATCTAGGCTCTGGAGCAATCATGCAAAGCCTTGTCAACATGTCTGGCAGCTTTCTATGCTGCTTCTTCCAAAACCAAAATGGATTCTTGAGCCAAGAAGACCAGGTAATGCCAATGCCTTGCACGGCATCAAAGTACACACGGCCAGAGAGCAAGCACTTCTGAGATCCTCTGTAACACTCCCCAGGAGCCATACGCTGGGAGAGAAATCCATATCTGAATTGCGAAGGATCAGGATTCTAACACCAAACTCTAAAACTGGCTAACATAGCTGTGCAAACACCGCATCGAAGACATTAATTGTGGAGGAAGGGGGGGCTGGCTGACCCACCACAACCCACCCTTTCCTATTTCAAAGGACCCAAGACCCCCAGAGATCTCAAGGTACCAGATTGCCAGCCTCAGCTGTCTGCAATCCTACTTGAATCTCTGTTCAGGGACTTGCCTTTCTGACTGTAACCTGGATTTAGTTGCTGGAACTACAGAGCAATCCACAAACACCATGTGGGGTAAAAAAAACCAAAGAAGGTTTATTCTGGTAGCATTTTACAACAAGAATAGGGAAATGAGAGAAGCACACGAAAGAGAGAGACACTTTGGTACACACTAAAGCTACAAAATAACAAAACCTGATTCTTTATATCTCTCAGGCACACACTCTGTTACCTGGGGGTCAGTTCTCTTCCAGGGTTGGATCTAGCACAGCCTTGCCACCCGGGGGGGACCACTTCACCTACCCGAAGGTCCGAGATGGGTAGCCCTCCACAAGGCCTGTCCTTACCAAAGCCCGCATTCAGCTAATTTCACCAGGAGCTACCTGGGGTCGGATCCCGAGGCCACCCAAAGGCCTGGGCCTCTGCTTGGCTTGCCGCCATTGCTCCACAGCCAGCAATCACGCGACGAACAAAGATAAAGACACAAAGGCTACACTTTGGGAATATACCTTCCCCCCCCCCCTTTCTGTAGCTTTGCTGCTTCTAGCCAATCATGATGCACTTCACCTGGCCAGGCAGGGGAGGGAGACTCATGACATTTGCATCTGAAAAGCCGTAGACTTTCAGGCGCCATGTCCCATCCGATACTTTATGCACATTTCGCCTCCTCCCAGCCCCCCAACTGGCCTTACTGGGTTTACACCCCAAGGCTCTTTTCTTCACATTAATACCAATACTAGACATTAATACTAATTTTTACAGTGAGGCACATTGATGATGACAAACATGAGATTAGTCCAAGGCCTGCCATGGCAGAGAGGGGGAAAAACTTTTAATTTTAGTTGCTATTATCATACCATTGGCAATCTATGTTATTTTTTAATTTATGTGGAGAGAAAGCCTGACAGGACACACACTTTGCCCCCCAGTCACCTGCATAATAATCTCTGCCCAAGGCAGAGGAGCTCAGCCCCAGGCATGCATTTGCATCCAGATAGTCTTCGCCAAGCACCCTCAGTAAGTTGCCAAGTCCGGGACACACATTTGCCTTGGCCTCAATGGTCTTCCCCCGAGCAGTCTCAAAGAGCTGCCAAGTACCCCCAATCACCCTACAAGCACCCATGAGGAGCCATGAGCAAAGTGGTGCCGAAGAACCTCAGCACCCCTCCTGCTGGGTCGGACCAGTTCATCCTGCCAACAAAGGGAGGGGTCGGGGGATGGGGGGCGAGCGAGAGTGTAAAACAGCAGCCCAGGCTCCGTTGAAGTTGTTGGGAACAAGGTGCGAGGCAGCACGGAGCAGGTTGTCGGCTAAGGCCAACCCAGGAACTCAAGTCCCAAGCAGACCGCCTGGGTACTTTGTTGTAAGTCCGTCTGAGTTACTAGTATTAGACGAAGGTAGATTCTTCATTGTTAGATAAGGATAGCAGTAGGTTCTTTTTTGTTTGATAGTCTGTCTGTGCATTGCAAGCTCCATCTCCTTTATTGTGTATTGCATTCCTTGGCTTAATTGATTTATTTGCTATAACTTCCCTGATCTCCCTGACCTGATTCGCTCCATTAATCCTGAAAATAAAGTCAGTTTCACTTTTGACTGAGCGTAGTTGTGTTCTGACTCGGTGCTTGATCCAGTGCATTTGACCTGATTTGACTCAGGGAGCACGAAAGGGAGCTCTGAGCTGTCAAATTAACCGCTTAGCTCCCGAATTCGTGGTAAAGGACCGGTGGCAGTCCTTCACAATTTATTTGTTACATTTCTATACCACCCAATAGCCTGAAGCTCTCTGGGCTAGAAAGCTACTAGAGAAATCACCTTGTCTACCTTCTACCCGCCCTCTGTATGGCTGCTGTAAGGCCTTTCATGAGGAGGCTGAGAATCTGCAATCTGTGGACAGATAATAAAGCTTTTCAAAGGGTTACTGATCTTAGCACAGTTGATGCTGGAGAATTTCTGTTTATTTCACACTAAAAACAGTGCTTGAGATGGCTAGCAATGAAATACAGATGATGTGGAACAGCCTTCCCCAACCCTCCAGAGATGGGAATGATGGGAGTTGTAGTCCAACACATCTGGAGGACACCAGGCTGGGGACAGCTAATATATAATTATAATGAAGAAGCACTGAAGCTTTCAGTGTTGGGTTTCACTGGATCGTGTTTTAACTCATCGTACAATTATCCAGGAAGTTGTCCTCGCGGGCAGGGGATGAGTCAGCTGCAGAAATGGACATGCCAGTCTGTCCTCAGACACGGCCACGGCCACGCGGTGACTCACACAACCTTCTTAAAAGCTATCCCATCCCCGAAAGAAAGGAAGAGGACTTTGATTCGGCTCTGACTGCCAGCCTCAGTCCCCGCCTAATGCAAGCAGTCAACACAGACAGAGCAATTTACAGCTTTGGATTTCAGCTTCTTGCAGCCTTCTGGAAAACGTCCCCAGAGAACTGCCAGTCGCAGAAAGCTGCAGCAGCTGGAATGTGGTACTGAGGGCAGAACTGGTGGGAACAAGGAGGTGACAGCAGAGCCATATCTGTTACCTCCTGGTGAACTGGCACCCCGATCTCACCCTGTGCGTACTTGGAATAGCCTGTCCAGACACCTTCAGGCTAAGACCGGCCAGCTGCCCTTTGCCCCATTGGCAGCTTCGAGAGCCACTGAGGGCTCTTGCGCAGGAATTCCATCAGGAGCGAGGGGCTGCTCCAGGATCTGCTTGCAGGGGCAAGAAGACCCAGCGTAAAGGGGAGGGAGTCTTTGGGCATGTGAAGACTGCTTTCCCCTTACAACTGAGTTGTCAGAACCTGCAATGGCTGGACTGTGCAGCAAGCAATTCAACTGGCTGAACAGGACGCCGACCAGCAAAGTGGTGCCCAATTCCTTGAAATGCCTCAGCGATCCCTTCCTGGCTCTGCAGGAGCTCCCGGATCAGCAGCAGGCAGGTGCCATTTTAAATCCCCCCCCCCCCAATGCAAATGCAATGCCTGATATGACAATGTTATGCCAGACATTGCATTTCGGGGTTTAAAATGGTGGCCTCGGATAGACGGATTGTGGAGGTGATGTCAACTAGGATAAAGGAGAATTTCTATACATTAATATGGAGATGGTACCTAACTCCAGTAAGATTAAATAGAATAGATAACAATTGCTCCACACTCTGTCGGAGAGGATGTCAGGAAATAGGTACATATGCTCATATGTGGTGGAGTTGTAAAAATGTACTGGAATTTTGGAAAGAGGTCTTTACAGAAATATTGGAAATTATTGGTATGAATCTAGAGGTTTGTCCTAAACTTGCATTGTTATCAATAACCGATAAAGTCACTTGTGCCCCAAAATTGTAAACTTGTTAACTGCAGCTAGGTTAATGATAGCGAGAAAATGGAAAGTACAACCTGTTTTTCTAATCACTGACTGGTATAAGGAAGTTTGGGACATAGCCCTAAATGATAAACTAACTTGTAGTATCAAATGCAAAAAGGGACAGTTAAAGAAGAATAATTTGATGGATATTTGGAATCAATTATTAGACTATGTATTAATAAAGGGGAAGGGGAGTATGCCTTGTCAGGACATGTTATATTTTTGGAATGTGGAATTCAATTGATCAAGGGGATGGAAGTATATTAGTTGGTCCCTAGACGGGGGGGTGGGGTGCACTTTATGATTTACTGTAGTTGTATGTTTTTGTTTTACAGTGTTGTATGTAGTTTATAATAACTAAATAAAATCAAAATAAAATGGTGGCCTCCTGCTGCCAAGTGAGCGCTCAGCTCCTGCTTCAAGCTGCACTCACGGGGCGGAGGAGGAGGGCGTGCGTGCGTGGCCGATGGCAGCAGGTGGCGCATGGGGTGGGCGGTGGGGGGGCAGCTTTTGCCATCCCTGTTGCTTGCCCATCGGGCGATGGCATGGCTTGGCCGGCCCTGACAAGGAGGGGAACTGCCCGGCTTCACACACACACTTGATCAAGGAAAGCCATATTTTAAATTGGAGGCGTTTAACTGTAATTGTTCATAGGGTTCTTTAAATTCTTTGCAAAAGACTGGTAACAATTGCCACACAGAGAATGCACATTCTCCCAAAGAATCTGTTGTTTCCATCTTTTTGTGGTGGCAGGAGGGGGCGGGCAGCAGCAAAAGCGGGGGTGGAGGCCTTTGGCAGTGCCATGCCAGAGGTCTGGTGTCGGCTCTGGTTAAACTGCCTAAAACATCATTATACACAAAATGTGGCAATTCCAGAGTAAACACATCACATGGAAGCTTCCAGGAAAACTGTCCATCCCATCCATGAGGCCCAGATGGGATAACACAGGAGATGCCTTGGCCCTCGGGTGAGTGTCCTGCAAGGCCAAAATGCTGCTTTGAGTGCACAGTTTGGGGCTTACTTACACGGTAGCGTGCATGGGGTGATTGTACAGAAAGGTCCTACGTGGATCACGAACGATGCTCAGCTCATGTAGAAACTGCCTGCAACTGGCTATGGCACCGGAGTAGGTGAACTCCAGGAGAACAGACACATGAAAAGGCCACGTGATGGGGGTGGTATCCCCCCCCCCGCTCCCCCACATGGCTTGCAGAGAGGGGGAAACATCACATTTCTAGAGCTGTTGAAACGTAGCTAACCTTGGCTACCACCCACTCCCATCTTCTCTAAACGGGGGGGGGGGGAGATGCACATCTGGCTGGGGCATGCTGGGAGTTGTAGGCCAAAAACATCTGGGGGACCCAAGGTTGCAGAACACTGCGTGGCGCTGCTCGCTTCGCGTCCCGCAGTCACTCCGTCCTCACGGCACGGGGCACGCTCCCAGCGCGCGTGCTGCAGTCAACCCGGTTTGCCAACCCACAGCTAACTCAGTAGCGGAAGAACTGGGTGTTCCCTTGAAAAGGGCTTTAAAATAAAAATTGCTTCCTCGTCTCTGGCAGGTGCGAACGCGCGCAGGCGCGAGCTTTAAAGAAAGAAACCAAAAATCTCTTTCGGCCCCACACAAGAAAGAAAGAAAGAAGGAGACGGGGGCTGCTGCTGGTGCTGGTACCGCCGCCGCCCTCCCACGGGGTCGGGGTGAATCCAGCAGGCCAAGAGAATGCTACAATCTGGTCTAAAAACACTCCTCCAGTCCTCCGGCCCACGCACGCTCTCCCACGAAGGACGCGCTCTTTCCTTTTCTATATGCTCAGTTGCTCTCTCTCAATTTTCCCATGGAAATTTGGGGGCGGGAGCAAAATGTCTCTCTCTTCTTAATGATTTGTTACAGGACTGCTGCTGGATCTCTGGCGGCCCCTGGCGGCCACTCTTGTCAGTGCCTCAATTCGGGATCCCAGACTTGACCAATTACGAGATCCTGTCCTGTGTAATACTGTACTGTATCCTTTGGAGCCCCCCCCCCCGCCCGGTTAGAGGAGCAGCTCTTGGCGGGGCCCCTTTGCCCGGAACAGGCGAACCGAGGGTTCTTTCACGCTGTTTCTGGCCCTTGCAGGCGTTCCATGCAGGCCAGCTGGGGCAGCACCGGCCCCTTTGCTAGTGACCCCCCCCCCCAGTTTTCCTGCCATTTTGTCCTACCATCAAAATTCCACCTGCCACAAGGGAAAGGCAGAACAGCTCCACGATGTCTTTTGACTGATAGCGCTACGATCTCTCCGTCTGGGGCTGATTCCAGACAGAGGACTCTAGCACCAACAATCAAGCTGGCATCATGCAGCAGTTCCATCTTTTTTTTCTTTAATGGTGATGGAAGAAGTGGTGGGAAAAGAAGAACAAGAGAACTTAAGAACGCTTGGTGGAAAAAGAAAGCTGAAGAAATTCAACAACTTGCAGAATCTCATGATGCACGGGGCTTTTTTAAGGCCACAAGGGCCATTTATGGACCAAAAACCTATGGTACAAACCCTTTACAATCAAAAGATGGCACCAAACTCTTAAAAGACAAAGAGTCTATTGCACTGCGTTGGAAAGAGCATTATTATGACCTTTTAAATTGTAAATCTAAGGTGGATAATGAGATTT
The DNA here is from genome assembly GCA_021292165.1 of Shinisaurus crocodilurus. Classification (NCBI taxonomy): domain Eukaryota; kingdom Metazoa; phylum Chordata; class Lepidosauria; order Squamata; family Shinisauridae; genus Shinisaurus; species Shinisaurus crocodilurus. The sequence continues at coordinate 37,339,817 of CM037885.1, forward strand.
TTTCGCAAATCCCGCAAAAACAAATTAAAGAGGAACTTGCAATACTCCCCACTTTGGATGATGATGGGAAAACATGGGAGGAAAGGAAAGGTCTTCCGTGGATCTGCCCATTTGTCCCTCCCCTTTCCTCCATGAATCTGTCCAATCCCCTTTTAAAAGCCCTCCATCACAATTCACTTCCGCAGGATGTAGTGATGGCCACCAATTTGGAGAGCTTTAAAAGGGGAGTGGACAAATCCATGGAGGAGGAGAAGGCTATGCATGGCTACTAGTCCTAGTGGCTATGTGCTACCTTCAGTATCAGGGACAGCAGTATGCCTATGTACACTGGTTGCTGGGGAACATGGGCAGGAGGGTGCTGCGGCACTCCTGTCCTGCTTGTGGGTTTCCCATGTGGGCAGCTGGTTGGCCACTGGGTGAACAGAATGCTGGACTAGGTGGACCCTTGGCCTGATCCGGCAGGGCTCTGCTTATGTTCTTAAAGGTGTCTGAGTCCCCCCCCCTAACATTTCGTGAATGAGGGAGGGTGATGGCACCATAAAAGCCTCATCTGGAAGCTTCCTGGGACATCCTACATCTGGCTGCTGCCCTGTCATTCTCTTGCTTCAGGAAATCCTGGGCACAACCATTCCCAGGGTTGTCTGAGGGAAACAAGCCAGGGCCAATAAAGTGGCACACAACTGACATAAACGTGTAGGGTTGTTGTTGTTGTTGTTGTTGTTGTTATAATAGCACAAACCAGCAGTGTGCAAAGTGCTTACAAAGCCCAAGAAGTCTGGTCCCTGCCGGAAAGAGCTTACAGTTTGGCGGGTCGGGTGGGGCCAGAGCAGCGCCACACTCTTTCTGTCTCTCTCTTAAGACCATCAAAGGCGCTGAAGAGAAAAAGAGAGAGGGAAGGAGTGTGGGGTAGTGATGACCTTAACTCAGGACCATCTTCACCCCACACTTTCTCTCTCACACACCTCCTCAACCCTTTCCATCCATCCCCAGCTCACACACACACACACGCACACCCATCCATCCATGCACACTCTCCCTGCCGCCGGCGCTCTCTCTCACACATGCGCCTGTCCATTCTGTCTCTCCCTGGGCAGCATGGAAGTGCAGTGGGCTGCTGGTAGAGGAACAGGTCGCCTGGCCCATCCCTGCTCAAGCAGCCGGCCTGGACTCCAGTAGGAAATATGAGGGGCAGAGGGGGGGGGTCAGCAGGGAGGAGAGGGAGCCTGCTCCAGGGCACCTCTGACTGCAGGCCAGCAGTTCCCCACCCCTAGTCTAAAATGTGTCTCCCCCTTTTCCGTTTAGCCTATCCCACGGGGTTGTTGTTGTGAGGCTACAACGGGATAATGTGGCTGCCCTGAGCTCCGTGGATGGGATAAATAACTAGATCTGAAGAAAAGCTCTGAGCGCAGCAGCAGTTTGCTTCCAGTATTTTAAAGACTACTTTCTTGGTCCCTTGCTCTGTACTTTTAATCTCTTTAGGACGGCTGTGGGAACAGGATCCGACTGAGGCACGGCAGGCTTCTTAAGGGGCTGCTCCAAGAAGAGGGGTGAATACATTATTAAAGGAAGTAGAATCACTGACGGGTTACACACTCCAATAGTCCTGCCTTGCACAAAAATAAAGCATTAACTTTTGATGGTTTTAACTGCCTTCTTTTTTTGGTCTGATATGTTTCATGTTAATTATTCACTACCTGGATTTTCATTTTTAATATGTGAGCCCAGAGTACTTTGGGACCTTCCTTTTTTAAAAAAAACAACAGCAACAACAACCCAAAAATAATAAATAAAATGTACACGAATGAAACAATTGATTGAATGTTAACAACAAAATGTTCAAACGGCCGTTCAGTCCTCACTAGAATCATACAATCCTAGAGTTGGAAGGGAACTTGGAGATCATCTAGTCCAACCCCCAGATCAATGCAGGCTCTGAACTTCAGTGGACAGCTACAGCATCCCTGGCAGGTGGCCGCCCAGCCTCTGCCTAAATACCTCCAGCGAAGGAGAACCCGCCACCTCCCCGGGCAGTACTCTCCCACTGCCAGGCAACTCTCACAGTGAGGAAGCTTCTCCTGATGTTTAGCCCAAATCTGCTTCCCTGCGAATGCGATCTCCACCCACTGGCTCTAGTCCTGCCCTCTGGAGCAAAAAAGAACACGCCTTTCAGATATGTGAAGACCGCTATCATGTCTCCCCTTATTCCTAAGAACATTAAACAAAAGCCCTTGGGGTAAAATAAAATAATTTAATTTATATAGGATCCGATCCCGATCCCTCATGTGGCAGTTGCCACTTGACATAATAACAATTGAAAATGTAGTTAAAACAGATTGTAGAAGAGGAGAGAAAAGATACTTGTGCATCTACACACACACACACACACACACACACACTTCCTCCTCTAGATATAGGACTAGTGATCTGCCTAGCTTCATACTGAACTCACATACACTAAGCGTCCCTATTTACGAGGGCAGTGCCTATTTTCAAGTACCAGTTCCTGGTGAAATGCTGTCCAGTTTCAGTGCGGCATAGTGGTGAGAGTGTTGGACTGGGACTCGGGAGATCCGGGTTCTAGTCCCCGCTCAGCCAAGAAACTCACTGGGCTACTTTGGGTCAATCACTGACTCTCAGCCTAACCTACCTCACAGGGTTGTTGTGAGGATAAAATGGAGAGGAGGAGCTGCCTTGGGTTCCTTGCAGGAAAAAAGGCAGGGTATAAAATAAATAAATAAATAAATTTGGATTTTACCCCTCTTCCCTCCCCATGGAAGAGGGGGATGCATCTTGACCCTAGCAGTGCATAGATAAAAATGCCTGTGCACTGGCCTCTCTTCCATCTCTCCCTTTCCCCATAGCTACCTATTGAACTATGTTTGAAGGGCAGATATTTTGTAATAATTGCAACCAGAGCCATCATGAGATTAAAGGTTCTGCTAAACATCCTTACATTTTCTAAAAAGGACGTGGTTGTGGTAAGTTTGCTTGCTTTTGAAGCCAGTGCAAGATAAACTGTTGAAGTCAGAGTATGGGCTTCTCTACATGAGGCGTTTAACCCTCCTTCCATTTTATTTGCGGGGGAAAGAGAGACAGTCATTTACACGTGTGTGTGTGTCCCCCCCCCCCCGGGGTTTTGCTTTCTCTGCCTTCCTATATGTTGTATTATACAACCACAAGGTGGCGGTGCAGTATAGCACAATTGCTGAATTACACCAGCCTTTATTCCAGTTTGTTGCGCCTTTAAAATTTAATACCTCATTATCCTCATGCTAAAAAAAAAAAGGCACGAAAATGGCTAAAAAATGTAGGAGAGGCCTTGGAGGATGACGACATCCTGTAAAGGACCCACTGACTTCCATTAGTGAAGGATCACGACTACACAATAAATGTAGAGAAGCCCTAAGTGAAGAAAGCCTTCAGCTGCGTCTGCAGGGTCAGAGTGCATTAAGGACACTGGAGCATCCCCATTTTCATTCATGCTAAACTACCAGGCAGTTTAAGAGATGCATAAAAACAAATTCGCTTATTTAGTATTGATTAATTATCACTATTTCTTTACTGCCTTTCAATCATATTCCCAGAGCAGAGCAGTTTACAAAAACAATAAAACAATAAAAATGTAAGTACAAATATGTCTGTGTGTGTATCCATCATATATATATATATGCCACAAATCATAAAAGCTGCATAAAACAGTCAGAAGGATTAAATTTGCATCTTAAAAGCTTGGAAAAATAAAAGGGTCTTTGCCTGGCACCAAAAGGACAATAAGATAGGTGCCAGGCAAATCTCTCTGGGGGGCTACCACCAACAAGGCCCTCTCCTGGTAACCATCTGCCTCACCCCAGATGGTGGGGGCACCCTCCAGAAGCCCTCCACTGAAGATCTTAATGGACGGATTGGTACATAAGGAGATAGGAGGTCCTTCAAATCCCCTGGTGGTCCTAAGGCGTAAACAGTGTTAAAGTTAATTCATAGCAACAAGTAACAGCTCAACTGTTTCGCTGGGAGAGATGTACGGAATCCCTGTGGTGGTGGGGTGGAGGGTGGGGAATATCAGCTCCCCTGCTTTGGAAGAGCAGCTCGTTCCTTACAGTCTCATATCATAAAACGTTTTCTGACACCCTGGTGGCAAAGGCCTGGGTCAGCTCATCTATAAATAGTGGGCATCGTCAAAGGCATGAGATGCCTGGAGCCTGCCAGCAATGTGGCAAGAGCGCCGCTGGCCAAGCCTGTTCTCACCCTCCTGCCACGCCATCCTTAACAGAGCAGGGAGTCCACCCTCTTCCTGTCCTCCACATGCCTCTCTCCAAGTCACTCTTTTTCCAAAGAAGCCCAGCCAAGCCTCTCCCCCTCCTGGGGCTGCCGACATCCCAGTCTCAGTTTCCTTCATGATACTGGGCAGGCACAGCCTGCAAAAGATGGTGGTGTCGGGCCTCAAACCTTCAGGGATACTGTCCAAACAAAAACAGAGACATGCAGGCAACACTCCCAATCTCATAACATATGGGTCACTGGCCCCCTTTCCTCCCCCCCCCGCCACATTACATATTGCTGAGGGCTCTTCTACCCCAGAATGCTGCGTTCATTTACTCTGCAATCACCTTTCTTCCGCCCATTTAAAAGCCAGGAGGTTGCTTGTTGGTTTGTTTGCCTAAGGATAAACTAAAATAAATAGATTGTCCTGCTGCAAAATAGTTCAATGTGCATCGCTGCTGCTGCTCCACTCCAGGAATGTAGCATCTAGAGCAGGGCTGTGCAACTTGTGGCCCTCCAAATGTTGTTGGACTGCAACTCCCATAATCCCTCACCAATGGCTATGATGGCTAGGGCTGATGGGAGTTGTGGTCTGGAGAGCCACAAATGGCCCAGCTCTGATCTAGAGACCCTGGGAAGGGGCTATACCCTGAAGAATGAGTTCCAAAAAGTCACACTAAAAGTTTAATAAAACATCCCTAAAGGGCAGAAATTGGGTCAGTAATTTATCAGTGCGAGGTCAAAGAAAAAAGGGACTGTCCAGCAGCGATCAAAGCACTGATTGGTTTTGCTCATCGATGCTCAGGAACCCCAGAGCATCTGCCATAGAACTCCTGCATGTTGTTGTTGTTGTTATTATTATTATTATTATTATTATTATTATTATTATTATTATTATTATAATAATATAATATTTATTTATCACCCATCTGGCTGGCAACCGGCCACCCTGGGCGATGTACACAGAATAAAAGCAATAAAATACATTTAAAACAATATAATTTTTTTAAAAAATCTTAACCCACCCCATATTCCCACCTGAATAACCAGTTTTTAATGAGCGACGGAAGCTCAGCAGAGAGGGGGCATGGCGGAGGTCACTCGGGAGAGAGTTTCCAGAGTACGGGGGCCGCCACAGAAAAGGCCCTCTTCCTCGTCCCCACCAGTCTAGCTGCTCTGGCTGAAGGGACAAGGAGAAGGCCATCCGTGGCAGATCTTGTTGAGCGGCCCACTTGGTGTTGCTGGAGACGCTCCTTGAGATAGATGTTGCGGTGCAGAAGAGTCTGGCGCAAGCGGCAGGGGGCACAGTCCGTCCAGGTTGGCCCTCACCATGACCTTGCATCAGCTGAGCATATCCAACTGGATACTTTTCAAGTTGTACAGCCAAGGATGTGGACAGGATCCTTGGAGAGGTGAGGCCTACCACTTGTGTGCTGGACCCTTGCCCTTCCTGGCTTATAAAAGTGGCTGGGCCTAGGCAGGACTTACTGAGTGGGTAAGGGCAGTGGTGGATGCCTTTTCATGGCAAGGCGTGATTCCATCTTGCCTAAAAGAGGCAGTCATAAGACCTTTGTTTAAAAAAAAAAAAAAAAAAACCTCCACTAAACCCCACTTGGGGAAGGGGCTGGAGCAATCTGGTGACTTCTGAGCTCCAGGGATTTCTGGATGAGGTGGATTTTCTAGATCCATGTCAATCTGGCTTCTGGCCTGGTTATGGGACAAAGACTGCTTTGGTCGCCTTGGTGGATGATCTTCACCGGGCACTGGAAAAGGGGAGTCTGCTCCTGTTGGTTCTGCTGGACCTCTCTGTGGCTTTTGATACCATTGACCTTGGTATCCTTCTGAGGCGTCTGTCTGAGATGGGACTGGGACTGGACTGGAGGCGCTGTTCTATGGTAGGTCCAGTCCTTCTTGGAGGGGTGGTTTCAGAAGGTAATACTGGGGGACTCCTGTTCGACACTATGGCCGTTGGCCTGTGGTGCCCCTCAGGGTTCCATCTTATCCCCCATGCTATTTAACATATATATGAAACTGCGGGGAGAGATTGTGCTGAGTTTTGGGATTCGTGCCACCAGTATGCTGATTACACCCAACTCTGTCTCTCCAAGGAAGCTGTTCTAGTTCCAAATTGGTGTCTGATGCTGTTAATGGGCTGGATGAGGGCGAACAAATTGAAGCTTAATCTGGACAAGACGGAGGTGCTCCTGGTTAGTCAACAGGCGGATCAGGGAATAGGGACTCAACCTGTGCTGGACGGGGTCCCACTGAGGTCTCAGGCTTGTACTCGGCCCTGAACCTGGAGGCCCAGAGTGAGTTTGCACAGGAGTGAGTTTGCACAGCTGAGGTGAGTGAGTTTGCACAGGAGTGAGTTTGCACAGCTCCAACTGTGCCCATTCCTAGAGATGTCTAATCTGGACACAGTCACGCATGCCTTAGTTACATCCTGTTTGGACTACTGTAACATGCTCTATGTGCGGCTGCCTTTGAAAACTGTTCAGAAACTTCATCTGGTCCAGAACGTTGCTGCCAGACTGTTAATCAGGGCAGTTATAGGGAGCACGTGACTCCCTGGCTACAACAGCTTCACTGGCTGCTGGTCAGTTACTGGGTATAATTCAAAGTGCTAATTATGACCTATAAAGCCCTATATGGCTTGGGACTCGGGCTACCTGAAAGACCACCTTCTCCCACACATGCCTGTCTGGGTTTTAAGATCTTTGGGAGAGGCCCTTCTTTTGGTACCATCACGTTCAGAGGCGCGTTGGTGGTGACAGGAGAGAGGGCCTTCTCGGTGGCTGCTCCCGGGCTTCGGAAGTCCCTGCTGGGGGAGGCTCGGTTGGCTCCCTCTCTGCTGTCCTTCTGTCGGCAGGCAAAGATGTTTTTACTCGAGCAGGCCTTTGGCGTGTAAACGAGTCTGTTGGGTTGTTGGGTGCTGTTTTTATTCTGTTATTGTTGTGTTTTTAATGTAGTTGTTTTATTATTGTTTTCATTAAGTTTTGATTTATCTATGATTCTAAGTTGCCTTGAGTGCCATTTTCTTGGTAGAAAGGTGGGGTACAAATAAAACAAATAAAGAAACTCTCCCTGACACCTCCAGACTGCAGGGAAGCTCAATAGTGGTGGGGAAAGCACGCAGTCTTCCGGAGAAGCCCGTCTGTCTTTTACTGGCTTTCTCTGAGTAGGGGAGTGAGGTGTAAGATTTCCCGGAACCATGTTTCGAAGTCACTGCGTTAGGGTAGCACAGAAGAGACAATGCCCCCCCCCCCTGAATCCTGACTGCGCAACAAAGCCTACCCTGGAAGCTGCCTGAGAAGAAACGCGGCCCCTTATCGAAGCGTTTCAGACTAGCTGGAGACTCGAGCGCTACGTGTGCTTCTTCTCAGAAATATGGGCTGCAATCTGAGTGGGGCATCTAAATTTAGCAGGCCTAAAAACAGGCAGTGCTTGGGTGGGATTCAAAATCCACACGCAGGGTCGGGAGAAGCTTTCTCCCAGTAAGCACAGTGGGCTGGGGCGGCAGCGCACAGCGGGACCCCTTGCCCTCCTGGGTGTGACGGCAGAATTGGCTGTGTGAGGGGAACCCGTGGGCATTTGTGCTCTCTTTGCTTTCGGATACAGAAGGCTAATCACAGACGAAAGTGGTGAACCAGCCCACGCAACGTAGATCGGTGGTCTGGACATCCCTGGCAGGTGGCGTTTCCCTTCCGCAAATGCTTTTTGTGCCTCTCCGCTCTCTGGTCACCAGCCAAGAGAGGGGTCAAGCTGGCCAGGCCTTGAGTCACATTACACATATGTGGTTGCTTTCCTCACACTCTTGGGCTCACAATCTCTCCCCTCCTCTTCATTAGCCCATTTTGAACCTCGCTCGCTGCTCAGAAGGCCCTCTTGGCCGTTGCCTCCGTTCATAGCTATAAAACACACAAAAAATACACCCACCCCCGCCCCCACCAACACAACACCTCATGTGTCCCAGTTTAACTGTCATGGCTACCCCCAAGGGAACCTGGGAATTGAATTTTGGTGGAGAACGGATTAAGAATGTTGGGTGAGGGAACCCTACTCCCCTTACAGAACTACATTTCCCAGAGTTCTCTGAGCAGGGATTAATGATTCAGCTTGAGCACCATTTTTGGCAGAAAGGTGGACATAAAGTTAATAAATAAACAGGGATGTTGAAGAGTCCTTGGTCTCGAGTCACGAGTCAAGTCACGAGTCTTTGGACCCGAGTCTCGAGTCCGAGTCCAAGTCCTTGGTCCAAAATGGTGACTCACAAGTCCCAAGTCCCGAGTCACTCCCAAAGCTGACTCCACGAGTCCCTATTAAAATCAATGGGGTTTTTCCCCAACAAAATAAGGCTACTTCAGATGTGTGGCTTAAATAAATTCTAGGCACAAGTGTGCCTTTTTATCTCAAAACTCTGCCACTAATTTTGACAAGAACAGACCAGGCAGAAAAACCCAAAATAACCAGGCAGGCAGAGGAGGCAGGGAACCCCAAAGCAGGCAGGCAGAGGTGTTTGTCTTGGACAATTCAAACTGTGGAACTGGTTAAGAAGAGACCAGGCAGGCAGAGGAGGCAGGGAACCCCAAACAGGCAGGCAGAGGCAGCCAAACCCAAAATGTCTGAAAGGTTGCATTAGGAAAATGATTTTAAAAAATAAACTTGGATTGTTACTGCAACTGGGTCCAGGCAGCACCTGCAGGTGGCATCAAGCAGGGATGTTGACGAGTCCTTGGTCTCGAGTCCCGAGTCGAGTCTCGAGTCCCATTAAAAATATTGGGACTCGAGTCCGAGTCGAGTCAGAGGGGGGACTCAGTCCGACTCACGAGTCGAGTCCTCGAGTCCGAGTCCCCATCCCTGTAAATAAATAACTATTAAACCAGTATATCCCATGGCAGTGGTGCCGGTGGGCAACTTCAGGTGGACTGGGGGCCAATTTCTTTCCCCCAGATCTGCCGTGGGCTGCACTCCGCCCCCCTTGCAAAAAAAAAAAGCAAAAAGGGGTGGTGGGAGGGGAAACAAGCTAGCTTTGCACATTCTAAGCCTCTTTCAGCAGCAAACCTTGACGTTTTCTCCTTTTTCCCCCAAAGAATGAAAATGAGGTGGTGGGGGCAACAGTGGCTGCACTGGGGTCTGGGGGTGTTGGGCCCACATGGGGCCCACGGTCCGGTCCGTGTGCATGCTCTCCAATTGCCCCGAATTTGCTGGGACAGTCCCCCAAACACTTACGGTAAGCCATCACACTTCTTACTTTGTTATGCAAAAGTCCCGATTTGTTATGCAGTGCCACTAATTTCCCTGCCTCCTCCTGCAAGTTATTTAGCTTATCTGCGATTTTTCTGACCAGCACCCCCCCCAAGTAAGACCCATCGAAGACATGTGTACTTACTCCAGAGTAACTGTGCGTACGATTGCACTGTTTTAACTTAATTCAAGTTAGTTAAATTCTGTAAGATTATTCCAGTTTAAGTGTTTCTTTAGCATCTAACTTGAGTGAATAGACACAAAAAGTGCTTCTTAAAACTGGGGCCTTTCCACAGATAACAAACATCAACAAAGCTGTTCCGTCAGCCCCTCAAAGTTACTCCTTGTGCTGTTACAAACACCAGAGCTTGTAGAGGTGTTGGAGCACAACGCTGGGAAGAGGCTCAAACCCCCAATGTGTCTTTTGTATTTTCCCCTCAACCCAAAAGCGCCCCCTTCTTCCCGCATCTCCCTTTCTTCGCCTTCTCCACTGCCCTGAAAATGCGGGTGGGACCAATCCTGACAATTTTAACACAAAAAGCGATGCCCCTGCAAGCACTGCCCCCCACCCCCGCGCCATTGAAACACACCAGATATCAACAATTAAGGGTTTAAGTAGGTAAAAAAAAATTACAAAAGCCACTAATAAAATATTATAAAATAATATATAATAATAATGTAATAATTATAATATATAAGATTTTGTGTGTTTCCTCTAATAAGTTTTGTAGGCCTGTGGCTCACGCTGGCTCAGCTTGTCTGAGCGTGGAAAGCTAAGCAGGGTCAGGCCTGGTTATGACTTGGTTGGGAGACCCCTCCTCTAGTTTCCTGCATTGAGCAGCGGGTTGGACTCGATGGCCTTGCAGGCCCCTTCCAACTCTATGATCGATGAATCTACTAGACCATGCCCTTTGGTTGCCTGGCCACACCCTTGGCCACGCCTTCATGTTGCCTGGCCACGCCCTCTTGATCACACCTTCATGTTGTTTAACTACTATACCTCTTACAAATTCACATGTGTGTGTCCCTATTTTCATCTGTGAAATGTAAGCGTGTGTTTCCCACCCCTTGCTCTATGGCGTGAGTATGTTCAATGACCCTCCAATGTCAGATTAAGAGGCACCAAGGGAGAAGTCTGGCATTCTGTCACCAACAGAATGATGCATCTGGATGATATTCTTCAGTTACAGCTATGATACCTCAGTTTTGGTTCACTGGAGAGAGGAAATTCGTACGGTACCAGAGGGCATGTTGGTATTCCATGTCACTTCTTTGTGTGGCAGCTCCTATCACTTCAAGTTTCTAGTCCTTATGTTTAAGGGCACACCAGCTTGCTCCCAACATACCAATACTGACAGTTCACAAACAGAAGGGGAACAAGTGGTAACAGAGAGAGAGAGAGAGAGAGAGAGAGTTTATTACAGATAAAACACCCACAGGGACAGGCAGCCATTAATGCATTGTTCCATTCATAAGCAAGGCTGCCAGCAGACACAGCAGCAAGACCGGAGTCTCCGCCTGCTGCTGCGGTCATGGCAAAAGGGGATGGTACTTCTTGAGGCAGTCAGTTCCGAGGGGGAATCGTTTCTTGGCTATTGCCCCAATGTCACTGGCACAGCCCGTGAGCACTGAGGAGAAAATGCAACAACAGTTAAAAATGGAGGAACTGCCTCATTCAAGACAACCCTCTGAAAAAAAACAGGTGGTAACTGGTGAAAAGTTCCCAGGCAGACTTGGAATTGAATAGTGCCAGATCTTATATTTATCACATTTATAGCCTGCCTGTCATTTAAGGAGCTCAGAATGGTGTGGGTGGGTGGGTGGGTGGCAGGGAGGCAGGGAAGATTTCCACACAACAACCTTGCAACCCTGCAAGGTAGGACAGGAGAGGCTGATAGGATAGGATATGTCCATGGTTCCCTGTGAGATTCATGGCTGGCTGTGGATTTGAACCCAGGTCCGACACTGTCCACTGTTCCACACTGACATTTTGATTTGCTATCTTTTCTCAAAGATAAAATAATTCACCATGTACGTTTTCTCATGCTCTCGGGCCCCCTCCCTCTCTCTCCCCCCTTCCAAGAAACCCCACCCTGCAAAGGCAGCAAGCCTCTCCTCAGCGCTTGGGGAGAGGACCAGTGCCCTGCCCCATATTGCAGGGGGTTTAGCCTGCAGTCAAAACTGTGCCAAAGCCAGGCCTACGCCCTCCTGGGCTTCCCCAGTTCTGCTACTCACTGAGTCACCTACAGATGAAGCTAGCGTGTATTTTATATTGGGGGGAACTTCCAGAACTGTGTGCCAAGAAAAGCCAAATATTATGGCCCAAATAACACATATATGAAGCAAATCTGCATTTCCCTGTGTGTTTTGCATAATTATTCTGCTTCCACTAGCCACGAAGAACGGGAAGGGGTTGTATGGAGCACTGAGCTACGCTTTTGACCCCTCTCGGTCCCTCTCTTTCCAACAGTGCCAGCATTGCAATTGCTTGAGCAATGCATCCACAAAGGGCCCCACTGACCCAGAACAGGTGGAATGTGAAGACCAAGAATGCCCTCACAATACCTCTGGCCCTTGTGGGCCCTCATTGCAGAGTGAACATGGCAGCACTGTTGAGGAGGACCCCAGTTGGCTTGTCTTGGCCAGAAACCAGCCACTCCAAGGCAGGGCTGATTTCTGAGACTCCTGGTTCTGGAGAGACTGACATGCAATGGCTGTATGTTTCTAAGCTTATCTCTGCAATCATGACAGCTAGAAATGGCCCTTTTTCAAAGCAAGTGTTGAAAGCGGGGATTTCCCCAAATGCTTAAATCTTCACCTTTAGCAAATTCTGTGCAATGCAATTGTGGAAGCATGAAATGCACACCTACAGGAGGTCATGAGAAAACTCTACAGATTGTGGATACTCAGGAGCAAAGAGAGCGGGTAATGATCAACCTTGAAGCATCACGAATGGACAGCAGGATTGAAGCCAAGGTCCACCAACAGATACTGGCACAGGAGGAGGCTAGAGGTGGGCCTGGTGGAGGTGTGATGGGCCCAGAAGAAGCATGATGAAACTGACTTGCAGGAGAAGAACATTTTCATAAAGTGCAACGTATACAGGCAGAAGGAAAGCTTCTCCCAGACAACTGATGCAAACAAGACAGCTGCCGTTCCAACACCTTTGGTTCTAGTCATCATGGAAGATGCTCCATGAGCTGAGACATTGATCTCCATGTACCAAAAGCTGGGCCAGGCCAGGCCCGCTCTTTGGTGCTATTTGCTGTTCTGAGTTTGCTTTCCTTGTGCTGTGCGCTTGTATTTCTGGGCCACCCCATAAGGGACATGGGCTGCAATGGTGCCCATCTCCTTTGCCCCCTCCACATGGAACATCTGATCATCGAAGAAGATGTGTGGGCGGATCTTCTCCAGCATGGGGCCCTTGGGGGCACCGGCTAAAAAGAGGGCTTCATCTGTTTCCAGTCCCCAGCTCCGGAGAGTCTTTAGGGCACGGGCCCCAGAACTGGCAGCACTACGGGCTGTGACGAGGTAGGTGCGGATGGGACATTCCAGGCGCAGGCCTTTGGAGTAGAACTTCTTCTGAAGCTTCCCAAGAGCTTCCAAGAAGCCCTTCAGTGGCCCCTGGATGAGTAAACAGACACCATCAGCCAAAGCCCCACTTCTCATATGCCCCTCTGCAGCCCCCTCTGGCTACCCACATGGCAAGTTGGTGCCTCAGGCATCTATTCATTGGTGAGCTTTCCATGACATCATGGTAGCTCAGGTGAGTGGTGCAGCTGCTTCACTGCCACCGTGATAACACCCCTTCACCCCTTAAAACAATAGCATGTACATGCCATATTTTTACTATCTTCCATGAAAATGCTATTTGTCAACAATGAGCCATAGAACTGTGTCAAAGAATCATAGAATAGTAGAGTTGGAAGGGGCCTACAAGGCCATCGAGTCCAAACCCCTGCTCAGTGCAGGGACCCAAGTCAAAGCATCCCTGGCAGATGGCCGTCCAGCTGCACCTTGAATGCCTCCAGAGTGGGAGAGCCCACCACCTCCCTAGGTCGTTGGTTCCATTGTCGTATTGCTCTAACGGTCAGGAAATTTTTCCTGATGTCCAGGCAGAGCCATTAATGTGCATCCCAGTTTTGCCGTTATGTCTCAGGCAGGGCACCCCTGCGGCCTTTGGAATTCCCTTTGGGAGGTTTGTTTGGCACCATCTCCTGTTCTCTATTCAGCACCAGGTAAAACCTTTATGTTTGCCCTGGCCGTTTAGAGCTGTTGATCTTATATGAATGGTCATGCTGCTCTGCTTCTTGGAGTATTTTATTGTGTTTTCTTTTTGTTCTGTTTCTGTTGCTTTTGATTTTTTTGTTAGCTGAAAAGCGGCCAAAACATTTCTGAAATAAATAGATATAATTGCCATCGCCATTTGCAAGAGAGAGAGACTGGGTTTGCACGGCATGTTAAACCCTCAGTAGGTTTACTGTGCGAGTAAACCTACTGAGGTTTAAAATGTCATGCAAACCCAGGAAGGTTTAGTTAGGGTGGTTTAGGAGAGTCTCCTTAACCGCCCTACTAAACCATGGCTTACAGTAAGGTTTGCTTACCCTACTGAGGTAACCCAGACGACCCGCTAACCCTCCTGCAAGCCAAAAGGGGCATAGAGTGCCCTGGCCAGAGTGGCAAACAAGGGCTGCCACTCTGGCCAGGGGGCTCTGGCTGATAGCGAACAATCCCGCTCCCCCAGCTGGAGTGTGGGGGAAGCCCCAAAGTCCTTTGGCAGCCTGGAGGATCCAGGCGCCCAGCCTCACTTGCTGTCAAGAGCAAGCGAGGCCGGGTGCCTGGCTCCGCCGTGCCACCTCATTGCCACACCGCTGTCCTTTTGGCCAAGCGGGCAGCGGCAGCGGCAGTGGGGGCAGGATCTGGCCGGCCAGGCCTCACGAGGCTGGATCCCACCCCCGCCTTCGCTGCCGCCACTGCTGTCCTTTCTGGCGAAAGGACAGCGGTACGGCAAAGGCGCCTCCTCCTCCTGCCCAATCCCTGCTCAGGGACTGGGCAGGAGGAGGAGCGCATCAGACGCCTCCTGCTCCCCCCCGCCCAGCCCCACTCACCACCGCCATCCACTGTCTGCCTCCACTGGCCCCCTTCCCAAGTGAGACAAGAGCGTGCGCGTGGCAGATGTCACGTCGGCGCCCGCATGCGTGTGTGACGGGGGTCAGGCCCCGTCAGGCACGCGTGCTGCCGTGGCGCCTGCCGCTCGCGCACTCCCTTCCCGGAGGAGGCGGGTGGGGGATGGCTGCGGTGGGCGGGGCTTGGGGAGGGGGTCCCAGGGAGGCAGCTTCTGGCTGGCCCCTCCACCCCTCCGCGTGTAGCTCCCTGTACTTTTGCCCAGCAATGGAGAGGGAGCAGCTTCTTAAGCTCCTTCCTCCTCGCCGGTGCCGGGCGAAAGGACAAGCGGGGATGCGGCGAGGGGTGGCTGGAGCTGGCCGGCCCCTCTGCCCCGCCGCACCCCCGTTTGTCGAAGGACCTGCTGTGCTGCTCTCGAGGAACACCGGTGCAGGAGGCCCTTCCTGCGCCTCCTTTCCCTCCCGCCTGCCCTGCTGATCGACCCACTGGGCTATGGGCACGGCAGGCGGGAGGGAAAGGAAGCGCCCCCCCAGCTCGCCCCTTGTTCCCGCCGGGTAGTGGCACCTGTGGCTGGCACGGCACAGCCGCTACAGCATCAGCGTGTGGGAGGGGAGGGTTGGCGCACATGCACCAGACGCCTGTCGCGCAAGCCAACGCCAGTTTTGGGCCCCTGTCCTGTCCACTCATCTCCCCTCAGCACTCCCGCAGTAGCCCCTGGGGTACCAATGAGAGGCAGCGCCTACACAGACCCCCCCGTTAGTCAGGCATAGCCGGGGCCTGGGGCAACTTAAACCCACAGAGGTTTCGGAACCTCTGTGGGTTCAAAGTGACGTGTGAACCCGGCCAGAAAGCAGAAACAGGATGAGCTCAGCCAACTGGATGAACTCAGCCAACTGGTGGCCATTGCAACATTTTCTACTCATGCATTTCCAGGTCTTCTCGACCATACCTGAGCCAGTGGTTTGTTCTCGTACGTCTTCTCGTGCTCAAAGAACTTGTCGAGGCCATGGGCCTTCACAATCTGCTCAGACTCATCTGAAAAAAGCACGGCATCCCCATCAAAGGCGACGCGCAGCTGGTTGTCCAAGACTTGCACGTCCCTGTTGGGGCTGAAGATGGTGGCCGCAGCAATTCCTGGTAAAAGGCGGAAAAAAGTGGTCTGGTAGCATTTCACCAAAGTCCTCCTAAAATGGCCAGGAGCGGGGACCTCCTAAACCGACAGTCTTCTGTTATTCAACCAGAGCAACCCAACGCCATCCTGAAACTCCATTGGTCCATAGCAGTCCTAACTTGGATTGGCTGTTCTAGGCAACTTGATTCTGCATAAACCATCCCCAGTCCAAATCTGCCCTCCGGGCAGCAGCCCCACGAAGACCTCCCCCACACCATGGCAAGCGGTGACAGGGGCAACCACACCGCCATCACCGTTGCCGCCGCTATTGGCAAGGCCAGCAAACATATTGGCCCGCAAAATGTTTAGCCTGCTTGGCCTGCCTGAACAATGTGAGCAAAGTTCAAAGGGCCTACAGGGTTACAGGGGCAAAACCACAATGCCCAGGGGAGACCGTTCCTGGGGGGGAACAAGTCATGACAGTTAAATTGGCTGAGATTTTAGCATACATGTGTCCACAGATAGATGGATGGATAGATAGACAGACAGACAGACAGATAATACAGTCATGCCTTGGATTGAGAGCATAATTCGTTCCGGAAACGTGCTTGTAATCCAAAACACTCTTATATCAAAACGAAATCCCCCCCCCCCAAAAAAATTGTACAGAGATTTTTAATTTAAGCTATACTACAGTACTTGTATTGCAAGACGTTGCTTGTATATCAAGTCAAAAAAAACATTTAAAAATGTGCTTGTCTTGCAAAACACTCTCAAACCAAGTTACTTGCAATCCAAGGTATTACTGTACAGAGAAAGAGAGAGAGAGAGAGAGAGAGAGGGAATTTCCCACTCCCTTTCCAAGGACAGACTTTCCTGTAGAAAATGGCATCCCGCCACGCTGACCCAAAGGTCAGCCAGCACCAGCACTCACCCTCTTCTATGGCCTCACTCACTTTCTCACAGTCAGATGACAGGTACAGGTTGGTGTGGTAGGCCTTCAGGTAGCCAATGGGGCTGTTCCCACCTGTCATGCAAAACCTTTCAATGAACAGATCTGCAGTGGAGAAGGAAAGAAGCACACGCTGCTGGGTGTAGGACGAAACGGCCCTTGGACAGCACAACTGGCCGGAGGAGGACATGACCGCATCCCTACACTTGCCGGGGGTGACATCTGCACTGGTCCCTTGGGGTGCTTCCAGACAGAGGGCTCCAAGTGCTGCTAATCAAAAGGCCTTGTCTTTTCCTCCTTAACAGGTTTTTTTTTTGTGTAAGAAAAATGGTGGAAGAAGCGGAGATAACACAGGAGGGTTACAAATGGAAGATGACATGTCTGGAATCTCCCCCCCCCACCCTAAAATTCTGTGACTGAGGCAGGGTGATCACAGGACAGAAGCCTAATTTGGAAGCTCCCATGGTTCCCTTCTGAGAACACATTTTTGCTCCGTTGTTTCTCAGGGAATCCAGATGCCGTCCCTCAAAGGCAGCACACAAACTGCCATATTTTGTCTCTGGGAAAAGGCAGTCCTTCACCCGCCCACATCAGTGCACGAAATGCTGTCATGACTGCTGTATGAAATGCCATGCGCTGGTTGTCACTGGCCTAAACTGGTTTAACAGTGGAGGGAGGGGGAGGGGGGAGGTTAAGGGGGTCTCTAACAGGGTAGTCCAGTGATGGCGAACCTATGGCACGTGTGCCACAGCTGGCACGCAGGGACCTCTCTGTGGGCACTCGAGCCATTGGTCGTCAGATCGCGAAAAGACTGTCCTCTTCTCTGCATTCAGCGTTGTCGGGTTTCCATAGTAACTCCTCTCCACTCATTCCTCGCTGGCCTCCACAGGCAGGCACACCCCAACATCTCCACCCCCAGAAGCGGACTGCGCAGGCACCCAGCCCTCCTTCTAACTGAACAGACAGCTCAGAAGCACAGCGCGCGCGCGCGCCCGAATCTTTGCGCGCCCGGTGAAGAGCCATGCCCTGAGACAGAGCGGGGCGCGATTAGCTAGTGCCCCTTCCTCCTCCCTGCCAAATTTAAGGCACTTTGAAATAAATAAGTTGGTTTTGTGTTGCAGTTTGGGCACTCGGGCTCAAAAAGGTTCGCCATCACTGGGGTAGTCTCTCCCAGTGCCAGTGCTGAGCTACAGGGGGTCTTTGGGGAGTGGGGAAACGTGACAGTTAAATTAGTATTAAAACAAAGATACGTTTGTATTTTGCAAATTGGTAGATGATAAGTCGCCCATCAGCTGTCTGCGTGCTTCCGGTCACGAGCTGTGGCGGCTTCCAGTTACTCACTGTAATGGTTGATGCTGTTGATCAAGCGCACTCCCACTTGAGCATGGTTGTTGGTCATGAGGACGATATCAAAGAGTTCCTCGCTGTCTGGGTAGAGCTCCCGCAGCTGCGTGTTGACAGCCTCCAGCGCCTAGAGAGTCAAAGAGGAGGGCAGAGCAGTCTGGCCAAGAACACAAAACCTACAACAACTTCCTTAAATACACCCAGGAACAGATGGCCAGACTGTCAACTCAGCACCCCCTGACTGATTAACTGATCACTTTCCAGGAACTTTCTTCCTATCAAAATATCAAAAGCATGCAAAAGGGAAGAGAAAGGGGAAAAGGCAAGGGCAAACCGGACAGTACCTAGAAGCTGCCCTGCAGCAGGAATCAAACTGGGGTGGGGGGGTCTGCCTCAGACTTGCCTCCCCTGGACCAGCAGTGGCCCATCCCGGGCCTCAGGTCTTCCTTCCCACCTGATCTGGAGATTGACCCTGCAGTGCAACACACGTGGCCCTCCCACAGAGCCAGGACCACTCCCCAAAGAACGCAGTGTCCAAAGGGCCTTTTTCACAATCTGTTTTGTGTGTGCAATAGGTGCACATTTACCCATTAGTTTCTGTGGAGAAAGCCCAAACACAAGTCTGCACTCACACACACACCATTTTCCCCTAAGGGAGGGGGCGAGGGAGGAGGGATGAGATCACCGGAGAAGCAGCCAGACAGGTCATCATCCCCAACAAAGGAGGGTCTCGGTGGAGATCCACAAAAGTCCAGGAAGGACCATCAAGGACTATCAAACTATCAGGGCAGTCTCAAAGAGCTGCAAAGTACCAGTACGTCACCTTCTTCCCGGGCAGGAATAAGCCCACCTGACACGAAGGGGCAGGCATAAGCCCCCACCTGACTTGGAGGGCGGGGAGAGCGGGGACTCAGGGGTAGAAAACCCCTCTCCCTTCTGGTTTGGGGTTGTTGGGAACCAAGGGTACTACGGGGCCAGATCCATCCTCCAAACAAGCAGCCTGAGTACGCCATTCTCTCATCCACGGATCGCTGACCCGGAGCTAGGCTGAAACTGACTAAGCTAGAATCTTTGGTCTGAGGAAATCGACTAGGTTCAGTCCGCTAGCCTGGGAGCCTGCTGATTGGGTAAGGCGGGGGTCAACTAAGGTTGTGTTGACAGTATAGTATTCCTGAAGAGCTGTTAGTTCCGTTCTGTGTTATTGTATAAACAAATAAAAGCCTTATTTGGGCATTTAAAGGACTACGGTTTCCCTTTGTGTGTAAAAGCCTCGCAGGTGGTCGCTAAAGCTCGGATGGGCTGTAATTCAGTGCCGATTAACCCGTTAAGCGCCGAACTCACGCAAAGGATCCGGTTTGTGATCCTTCACAGTTTCATTTATTTATTTAAAAAAATATCAACCACCTTTTCAAAACAAAGACAAATAATGCCAGGGCCAGCCGCAGCATCTGACATGGGGGGGGGAGTGGAGGGCCCACCGTGGCCGATGCCAGCCTCCCTTTCCCTTTAAAAAATAAATACAGTAAATGACGGCCCAGCACCGGAGAGATGCGCTGGATGCGGCAGCTGCAGCCCCCGCCATCTTCACTGTCCTCGGTGCCCCCAACTCACGCGCCGGGCCCCGGGGGTGGGGCTGCACCCGCCGCACCCAGCACTGCTCTGCACGGCACCGAGCCGAGTCCCGGGGCTCTGGGGCGGCCCTGCTTTCAGCACTGCCACTGCCTGAGTTCCTCCCCCCCTGCCAATCTGACTACCTCCTGGAAACCTTTCGGGCTCCCACCTCTGCTGCAAAGTGCTGGAGGGGCCAAAGCCCCCTCACACCCAGCCCCCGGCAACACCCCGTTGTTGTGATTTGTAAGAAAGTACAGCTTGGAAAGGGCCATGGCTCAGAGGCAGAGCACCTGCTTTGGACGCAGAAGGCCCCGGCGTGCATCTCCAGCATTTCCAGGAAGAGCCGGGAAAGAGCCTTGTCTGATCCACTGCCAGGCCGTTCTGGGCCAGAGAGACTCCGCATAAGGCAACTTCCTATGACACAAAAAACCCCTAGCTGCGCATGAACCACGCATCTCCTTCAAGGTTATGCTTCTGTCGCAGTGTGATTGCATTTACGTACTGAGCATTAAAAGGGGTGGGGTGCAATTTGGGGGCGGGAGGCAGTCGCTCCATGCCGTGGCCTGTGCTTAGGCTCACCCCCCCCGGTGTGACTGGCCTGGATGCCCTTGTGACGATTTCCTGGTGGCACAATTAATGGTGAGCAACACATCTCGGCCCCCATCCCTTGCGCAGGCCAGCGCCGCCTTCCTTTTTGCTCTGTTTCCCATTCTTCAGTGCTTGTGTGCTCTCCTGTTGTGCAACTCCAGTGCTGGAGTGCTTGCCCAGAAATCTTGGCCAATATGGGCATGGCCAGCAGCTTCCCCCCTGCTCCAACCTTCCTGACATCTTGATGGATCTTTATTTTCTCTCTCTCACACACACATTTGGCCTGTGTGCACTTGCCTTCTCCTTGCATGGCCAGTCAGGTTAAAAGAAAAGTGGGGAAAGCTGAAGAATAGGCACCCCCCTTGAGCACAGTCTTTCAACTTGAAACATTACGTGCGAAGGGGACATTGCAGCTTTGTTTCTGTATTGAGATTTGTAAGAATATTGTAATGGATGAGCTGCAACGAAGGGTGTTTCCAGACGAGGCTTATATTGTGCCTGTTCATTTGCTGAATTTAATGGGGTGTGTGTGTGTCTGACCCCCGTCCTCTTCCGGTTGTAACCCTGGCATGTTTTCCCACTGCTTCTTCTGTCTTTTCTCTTACCTCAGATAATCCTTTAAGGAGAAAAAGCCGGAATAGCTGCGCAATGCCTTCTAATTGGTAGAACTAAGAGGGGAACACACACACACACACACACACACACACACACACACACACACACACGGTCTGGAACCACCCCCTAAGGACCGTTTCACTGGATCATTCAGAAACCCTCCACAAGGGCTAAATTACTGATAAGTGACAACAACTAGCACTTGCTTCATCCCAGACTAGTATCTTGAACCCAGACCTGATGCTGTCATCTGGAGGTGAATAAAAACATCGGAGAAGGACTGGACCTTGACAAAAGGGAAGGCGGCTCCTGGCAGGAAGGGCTCGTTCTCGTGATCCAGCTGGTATTTCACGTAGGCCTCCACGCCCTGCTCGCTGTAAATCTTCTCCTCCTCTTCCATGCGGAACAGGGCTCGGGACGACACCGCAATGGTGATGGCATTTTGTGGCTTTGGCTGTGTGACACACAGAGAGAGAGAGAGAGAGAGAGATATGGCAGTTAGCTGTGACCCACGAAGGGTAGGTCTCCATCTGTGGCTATTGCCCGTGACTGCTCAAGGGACCCTCCGCGCTCTGTGTGCCTCTGAATATCAGGTGCTGCTAGCGATAAGCACAAGCACTGGGGGATCGTGGCCGCCACCTTCATGCACGGCTTGTGAGCATCGCAAGGGTGTCCCCTGTTGGAAGCAGAATGGACCTTGGCTTGCTTGATCCAGCAAGGCCATTCAGATGAAGTTAAGATCATAAAAGTGCGCGTTATTAATATTCTTCTGATTCAGTGATGCAGCATGTTACTTACTGTACATGACAAAGACACACACACACCCCACATACACACACCTTGCATATCTTTCAGAAACAATGGATCATAGGATCATAGAGTTGGAAGGGGCCTACAAGGCCATCGAGTCCAACCCCCTGCTCAGTGCAGGAAAGTAAAGGAGGGGTCTCCCATCCAAGTAATAACCAGGCCTGACCCTGCTTAGCTTTCCACGCTCAAGTGAGAGACTCAGTTTGTCCTAATAAAGTTTATTATTTCACTGTTCAGGTGCAAAATTTTGCTCTAATCTAATGGGCCAAATGGATTCATGTTTTTGATTATCAATTATGGAGAACTTAAAATAAAATTAAAGAAGATGTTAAAATTACTGTGCTACTATTCGTTTATAATTAAGCAAAGTTGAAGCTTTATTTATTTATTTTATTTTATTTATTATATTTATACCCCGCCTTTTTTCCTGCAAGGAACTCAAGGCGGCTTACATAATCCTCCTCCTCCTCTCCATGTTATCCTCACAACAACCCTGTGAGGTAGGTTAGGCTGAGAGTCAGTGACTGGCCCAAAGTCACCTAGTGAGTTTCACTGTATTCCTCAAATTCAAGCTAATTCAAATTCAAATTAAAAGTATTCCTCAAATTCAAACATAAATTGTTCAAAATACAAAAAGTTGATGTCAAATTTGGCCAACTTTCAAATTTTATATGTGATTTAATCTTGCACTGTGTGTCTTGGATGGGCTATAGTGGAAGAATGGCGAGGAGGTTATTAAGGTTCAACAGGTAATGTTGTGAACTTTCACAACGTCCAGACCAGAAGCCACAATAGTTTTGGGGAGCCCTGCCAGGGTCTTACACATAGTCTGACAGGGTTTGCCCACGCGCGCGGGGCGCCGGTCGTGTGCGGTGCCCCGCCGGACCCCGCGGACGTCCCCGTGGTTCCTCCCCCGCCGGCAGCCTGGGTCGTGTGAACCAGCCCATAGTCTCCGCTTGTATTAGTTAGGAAGAGCATCAGAGATAATTGCCTTGAAGCTGCTTTGCCCAATTATATCCTTAAAATAAGGGCTGCTTTTGTTGTGAGAAATGAAACGGTTTCCTTTATTGAAGCAGCTCCACCCCACCTTGCTTCCCAGGAAGGCGGATTAGCTTGCGGCTTACTGGCAGCCCCTAAAAAGCGGGGAGAGAGGAACCCTATCAAATCCATAGCTTGTTAGCTTGTGCTTTGGCTTTCGGCTTAAGACGAAGAGCATGCCAATGTCCAAGCAACTAGGGCCCCAAAACAGTGTCCGTCGTATTAAAAAGCCCAGCGACTGAAAGACCTATACAGTATAAACTTTCATAGATTTCATAGATTTCTAGATTTCATAGATCATAGAGTTGGAAGGAGCCTACAAGGCTATCGAGTCCAACCCCCTGCTCAATGCAGGAAACTAGAGGAGGGGTCTCCCATCCAAGTAATAACCAGGCCTGACCCTGCTTAGCTTTCCACGCTCAGACAAGCTGAGCCAGCGTAAGATAATAAACTTTGCCTGTTTATTATCTGCATCCATATTTCATCATTATATTCAGTAAACTATATATTATCTTTCACACAAATGATGTTGTCTTCCTGATTTCCCTCAAACCTAAATTAAAATAGTGTTAGCTAAGCCAAGCCCCTAAAATAATACACCTCGCAACTCGCAATAATAATGCAACTCGCGGCAGAAGAACACATCCCCTTCAGGAACATCGGAAGCGGCCTGGTGCCAAGCCAGAGCACTGGTCCATTCGGCAAAGGGCCAGACGACGAAACTTATGTTGATACACCACCAACATCAGGGATGGAGGATATGGTGTGCCCCTCCAGGTGTTGCTGGGCTGCAACTCCCATCACCCCCTACCATTGGCTATGCTGGCTAGGGTTGAGGGACTTGCAGTTCTCCAGCATCTGGGTGGGGGCACACACGCTGCCCACCCCTGATCTGCCCTGACTGCCGGCGGCTCAGCCAGGAGCCTTTCCTTCCCAGCCCCATGTGGAGATGCTGCCAGGGATTGAACCCGGGGCCTCCTGCGTGGCCGAGCAGCTGCTCTCTGCCCCTGCGCGATGGGCCTTCCTCACTTCCTAGGACATCTCTGGCATAGATCTGGATGCTGCACAGTCTGCCGGTCATCCCTCTATCTCAGTGTTCTCCAACCTGGGGTCCCCAGATGTTTTTGGCCTACAACTCCCAGCATGCCCCAGCCAGCGTAGCTGGCTGGGGCATGCTGGGAGTTGTAGGCCAAAAACATCTGGGGACCCCAGATTGGAGAACACTGCTCTATCTGATCTCTTGAGGGAGGAGAAGAGTAGCCTCAGTCAGGACAGAGAAACGGCCAGTCTTCATCTCCCAGGCACGGGCAGAATGCAATCCACTAGGGACTGGGTCAGCAAGAGGACCACACCCAGTTCTGTGTCCTTGGAAAGAGACCAAAGACAACAGGGAAGCTGAAACTGAGAATTATGGTCAACATTTATTTTTTCCTCGAGAGCAACTGTCAGATGACTTGAGCTGAAAAACCTGTTCTGGGTACTTGTGGGAGAAATATTTTGTGCAACATTAGGAATTTTCAGGCTGCATCCCTGTCTTTGCCTTCCTGCACGATACATTTACCAAATGATGCTTCTTCCTGCACCACTTTAAGTCCAGGTTGCTGAATGTCTGCTGATTGTACAGCTGTTGAGGCACAGGAGCCCTGGCAGGGGGAAAAAATGCTGCCTATTATATTCATAGGAGGGTCAGATGCGAAAGCAGGATGCAACTCCTGGGCTTTTATTTCAGCAAGTGAAGCTTTCCTCACCTCTGCATGATGACCTACCGTACACCGGCCAAAATCTAGTCTCCCAACCTGCAATTTTCTGAGTTTTATTATTCATTCATTTATTTGATTGATTGATTGATTGATTGATTTGCCACCCCGCCTTTTGGTTCAGAAGGATTGCCAAAGTGGCATATGCATAAAATAACAAAATACAAGCACGTCAGGGCTGCTTCAACCTCCCTCTGTCACAGATCCTTGTTCCTAGAATGACCAAAAGGGTGACGGGTGACCTCCTGAGCCATGGCGGCTGATTTCAATCTTCCCACCAGTGCCACAAAATGGCTTTCGGGGTGGCGGGGTGGTGGTGGTGGTCCTCACCCCTGTACTAAAACAAAAGCCAAATTCTTTTGGAGAACAAGCTAGTTAAGAATAAGCCTGGCAGAACCTGAGCTACAAGATCAAACCAGAGTCCCTCATAGCAACACTCTGTGAAAGATAAGCAAACACTCCTTCCAAGATGCCAGCTGCCAAGTTGGATTAGAAGTTACAAACAGATCCAATATCATTTCCCCTGATTGCAAAAAGAAAAAATATGAAGCATTATTGTGTCATTCGTGACGGTCAGTTATTAACCAGTTTGGGGACTCCCCTGCTAATGAAAATTCTTGTTACTTAACAACATGGGTGCTGTGAGTTACTCATTAGCTAAAATATTATTTTAATAGCTCTTAAGAGGGCCCAGGGTGATAAAGTTTACAGTTTTGTTTTATGGTCATCATTTGAGGCTTTCCTCCATATCCCCTTGTGTTCAGAGGCACAGTTGGTTGGGACATACAGGGCCGGCCCTACCCTTAGGCAGAGTGAGGCGGTTGCCTCAGGCGGCAGATGCCGAGAGGCAGCAGCAAGGGGTTGGAAGAGAGAGCTGTGTGTCACGCAGCCTGCCCTGCACCTCCTGAGCAAGCTTGCTGCCTTCAGGGGCGTTGGAGGATGCTGTCCCATCACCAGTGTTGAAGAGAACTTTAACTGTCAGTCTAGTCAGCTTTTGTACACAGATCGGGAGGAGGTGCCATCTTGTTCTTCACCTCAGGCAGCAAAATGTCTTTGACTGGACCTGGGGACATGGCACAGGGCCTTCTCAGTAGTGGTGCCAAAGTTGTGGAATCCCCTTCCTTGGGAGGCTCCCTCTCCTTTAGTCTTTAGACCAGGGCTCTCCAACCTTGGGTCCCCAGATGTTGCTGGACTACAGCTCCCAGAATCCCTTACCATTAGCCATGCTTGCTAGGAATGCTGGGAGCTGTAGGCCAGCAACATCTGGGGACCCAAGGTTGAAGAGCCCTGCTTTAGACAAATGGTCGGTATTACATTCTTATTTCACCAGGTGTTCGGACTGTTTAAATTTTTCTCCTTGCTGCTATGGATGCTTTTAGTGTTACTCCGGTTTTTAGCTCTCACTTTTTTCTGATTGTTATTATTTGATTTTACTGTATGCATCTGTTCTAGTTATGTTATGTCCATGGAGGCCACCTTGGGAGCTTTTGTAGCTAAAAGGGAATACATTTTTAAAAAAGAAATAAATTAGTTTAGCTGCTGCCTGTGGCTGGCAAATGATTCACTTAACAAGCTGTGATGAAAAATCGCTTAAACCCGTGCGCTTGGTGTGTCTGTTGATGGGAGTGCCCCACTCCTGTGCTCCTACGGACACCGTTTGCACATAATGGTGGCAAATCTTGGGTCCATTAATTAACCCACAATTTGCTGGATCATGTGGTGCACACATGCTGCTGTCTCTTTAAATATGCAACCTCCAATCAGCCCGATCGTAGGTTGCTGTGTGACATCCAAACACAGACACTTTTGTTGTTGTCCATGGGTTAAACAACCCAAAGTTAACCTAACAACTAATTGTAGGTTAACTTTAGGTTGTGTCACCACTGAACACCACTGCTTGCTTGATCCTTGCCCGTCCTGGCTCATCATGAGCTGCAGGGAGAGACTGGGTGAGGGGATCAGGGCAGTGGTGAATGCCTCCCTCGAGGAGGGAGTGATGCCATCAGCCCTTAAGGAGGCCGCAGTAAGACCACTTTTAAAGAAGCCCTCCTTGGATCCCCAAGATCTGAACAACTTTCACCCAGTCTCCAATTTGCCATTTCTGGGCAAGGTGGTCGAGCGGGTGGTGGGGGCTCAGTTGAAGGCACATTTGGATGAAGCCGATTATTTAGATCCGTGCCAGTCGGGCTTCAGGCCTGGACATGGGACGGAGACGGCCTTGGTCGCCTTGGTGGATGATATGAGGAAGGCTTTGGATAGGGGCGAATGCTCCTTTCTAGTCCTCCTCGATCTCTCAGCGGCTTTTGATACCGTTGACCACGGTATCTTCCTGGACCGCCAGGAAGGGTTGGGCATGGGAGGCACTGTATTGCAGTGGTTCTGGTCCTTCCTCTCTGGAAGGTACCAGAGGGTAGTTCTTGGGGAGGAGGCTTCGGGCCGCTCACTTGTGGGGTGCTGCAGGGTTCCATCCTCTCCCCGATGCTATTTAACATCTACCTAAAGCCACTGGGGGCTATCATCAGGAGGTTTGGGGTGCGCTGTCATCAATATACGGATGACACACAGCTCTACCTCTTCTTCAAGTCCTCACCAAGGTTGGCTGTTGAGATCCTGTCCAAGTGCCTGGAGGCAGTGGGTGGCTGGATGGGAAGGAACATGCTGAAATTGAAGCCCAACAAGACCGAGGTACTTCTGGTGGGAGACAAGGGGAGGTTAGGGGATGTTGACCTGGTGCTGAATGGGATACATCTTCCCCTGAAGGACCAGGTCTGCAGCTTGGGAGTCATTCTAGACTCCCAGCTGTCCATGGAGGCTCAAGTGTCAGCTGTGAGCCGGGCAGCACTGTATCAACTCCATCTGATACAGCAGCTGCACCCCTACCTTCCTAATCATCTGCTCCCATCAGTGGTTCATGCCTTGGTCTCCTCTTGCCTAGACTACTGTAATGTGCTCTACGTGGGGTTACCCTTGAAGACGGTTTGGAAGCTACAGCTGGTACAGAACACGGCAGCTCGCCTGGTTACAGGCAGCCGCCAGCGTGATCACATCACTCCAGTGCTTAAGGAGTTGCACTGGCTACTAGTTGCTTGCCAAGCCGAATTCAAGGTGTTGGTTTTGACCTTTAAAACCCTATACGGCTCCGGCCCAGTTTATCTCAAGGAGCGCCTCCAGCAACATCAAGTAGGCCGCTCAACAAGATCTACCACGGACGGCCTTCTCCTTGTCCCATCAGCCAGAGCAGCCAGGCTGGTGGGGACTAGGAGGAGGGCCTTCTCTGTGGCGACCCCCAAGTTATGGAACTCCCTCCCTAGTGACCTTCGCCATGCCCCCTCCCTGATGAGCTTCCGCCGCGCATTAAAAACATGGTATTTCAGGCAGGAATATGGGGTGGGTTAAGATTTTAAAAAAGTTTTTCTATACTGTTTTAATTGTTATGTTCTGTTATTATTGCATTGTTTTAATTGTACATCGCCCAGGGTGGCCGGATGACCGGACAGATGGGTGATTCATAAATGTAATAATAAATAAATAATAAATAAATAAAGTGTCCAGGTTCGGACATCACACAGCAACCTATGATCGGGCTGAGGCAGTGGCACGCACGCGGCACCCAACCTGGCAGATCGTGGGTTACCTGCAATTTATTGCTGTGATGTGCAGACCGGCGCATTGTCCTTGGGGTGCTGGTTTTGACCTATGAAGCCCCTTCCACTGTTGGAGCTAGAGAGAGAATGCCGTGAGGGATAGAGGTGCCCACAGAGTAATTTCCTGGATATAACAGTGTGGTCTGGTGGCCAACTTTATTCTGGCAAGGCACCTGTGTCTTTAACAACACCCCCTGACCTGCAGAAATTTAGCAGGTGAAGCTGCCCCTCCCTCCTACCACTTTACCTTCCACGACCATGACAAGTTTGTCCCACCAAATTAATACCCATCATATGGCTTTTTAAAGGCACAGGAGTCCTGACAGGGGAGGTGGCGGTGGCGGTGGCAGAGGGGAGCCCAGCACTGCATTTGGAACAAGGCTGCAGTGGGGCCAATCCTGCCTGCTGCACCTGGCAGGGCGTGGCCCAGCAGCCTTTGCCAAAAGGAGCCCGCTGGGCGCGGGGTGGTTGCAATGTGCCTCTGCCGGAACGCTCAGAGATGCCTCTCTCGCACCCGTCACAGACCCTCCCTCTCGCAGATGAAATGAGGGACACACTTCCAACACCCCGATTTTAGAGCGAGCATCACTGCCGGAGCTCCCCCTCCCCCCATAACACACACTGTAACATGTGTCTGAAAACTCTCCTTTGCCTGCCGAACCCCTTTGCTCCGCCACCCCTGGGTCTTTCACCAATTTAAAAACAAAGGGGGCATTTTTCTTCTGCTTTAAGATATGTAAGAAACACACAGAGTCGCAGAGTTCGAAACAGACCTCAGTGGCAGCAGGATGTGAAACGGTAGGCGGGGCGCTGCCTGGCGGCGCAGTATGCGTGGCGTGCATTGGCATGCAAGGGCGCCACTGACAAGATGCATCCTCTCCTCGGGGTGATTTAAATTCTAGAGACTTTGGGGGAGGCGGCTGAGCCCTGAAGAATGACAACTTTTGCAAACCACATTGACAACACTTTATTCAAGGCGGTGACGGGGGGGGGAGGCGACATGAAATAGGGTCAGGGACCAGAAGATAGGGGCTGTCCCTGGTTTGTGGGGGCCATCTGGAGTGCCTGCCATCAGAAGCCCCCGCGATGAACAGGCTCCCCCTCTGCATACATGCATCATCTGCTGAAATTATGGGCATTTTGCTAGTTAACGAATAACAATCGTATGCTAAAATTTGAGTCAGTTCCTGCATTAATGCAAAGAAGCAATGTTCCTTTCCACATCATTCTCTCTGTGGCCGGTCTCCCCATTAAGGCAAAGAAAGACCTTCTCAGGACCTGGGCTGTGACCTGGTGCTCGTGCAACCTTCAGCAACCTTCAGCTGTTGCAAGGATCCAGGCGCTGGTGTACTTCTGAACAAGCCCTGTTTATCCTCCTAGCAACAGCCAAGGTTGCGCAAGGTCAGGGGAACACCAATGAGACGTCTGGATCTAGGAAGCAGCCCTCGGCTGGCAGGGAGGAGGAGAGGGAAGAGGCTGGTTGGATGACTGCAAGCAGTTTTGATATGGGGAAGAAAAAACAGGCCAGCTCCCTTCCTGCTGGAAATTCTCTTCCTCCCTTCCCCAGCTGGGGTGAGGGATTAAGTTTAGCAGAAATACGACGGGAGCAGTGAGGAAGGTGACTTGGTGGCATCCTCTGGGTTCCTCTTTCCCCAGAGCTTTGCATCCCACTGGGACAAGAACAACTGGGCAGGCAAAGGGAAAGGCGCCTGTTACGGCCACCCTCACCAGGGAGACCAGCAGCTATTTCACACCTGACAGTGGCCACGTGGGAACAGAGCGAAGGGGCTCGGCCTGGTGGCCGTCCGAACCGCATGCCCGGTCTGCAAGAAGCAGTGGAGCCGTCCGAACGGAGGAGCCATCATTGATGCATCCCGTGAGGCGCCGGTTACAACAGAAAGCTTCCTCAGAACCAGATAACACCGGGACCACTCGCGGGTCTCACCGTCCAGGATATACCAGGGCCAAAGGTGTCCTCCCGGGAGCAGCAGGAAGGGGAGGGGAGAAGAGGAGGAGGGTCCCAGCCAGAAATCACGTGGAAGGCACATGGGGGAAGTAATGGGAAGCCAACGTCGTTTGAATTAGAATAAGCGGAAGTCCCGAGCGCTTGTCTGTCATCTTGGCATCTCTGCACTCCTTGGCTCTGCACTGCAGAAGGCGGGAGCAGCTGCCTAGGATGCTGCCTTCATGTTTCCCCTTATATCTCCATCACTAGAACATCAGGGCATGTTTTAAAAAGGAAAGATGAAAATGCAAGGAAGGCACCTGGAAGGGGTCAGGTCTCCACTGCTCCACACTGCGAGGAACAGAGTTGCCGACTGACCAAAAACCTGGCCAGGCTGCTCCCATGTCTTTAATAGCCGCTAGTCCTGCAGGAATCCGCAGGTGAAGCTATTTACCGCACGGAGAGAGAATACGATCATCGGCTGATGGGTGCCGGTTGTGCTGCTGCTATGAAGACAGGCCTGTAGGTCCACCCTAGTGGGGAAGAGGCCCCCCAGCATGGTTCAGAAACAGCCAGGCTGCCTTGGACTTCAGCTGGACACCGTGTCTTTCTCCCACAGCGAGGGAGCCTGTCGTCCGGCAGCGTGACCTTGGCAATGCTGAGATGCAGCCAGCTCTCCAGCCAAAGGGGTAGCCAGCTGGCACGGGTTGCTGACATTTGGGCTGGGAGCCTGGTGTGGGGGGTGGGGGGAAAGAAGCCCTGCTCTGAAGCAAGGAGCCCGGGATGGGGGGGGGGAATCTGCAGAGATGGGAGATTTCCTCCTGTGAAGGACCCCAAATGCCAGACCGAGATGCGAGAGCCCACAAGCCGTCTCCTGCCTCTCATTTTTAACTGCAAGGCAATGGCGGAGGGTGTAAGACTCCAGCTGTTCTACCAGATTTGTCCCAGAACATTCTAATTCCAATTCTGTTGCCGGGGATACAATCCTTAAACAGCTTGGCAGGTTGAAGTGGAAAGGATCTGGAGTCCTGGGTGCAACCAGGGACTTCCTCACTTTGGGGTTGCCAACTGACCGGAAAGAAAACCCAGCCTGAAGGGTTCCTTTGCGTTTAATGCCGGGTTTAACTGCAGAAATCAGCAAGTGACCATTTCCATCGTGTGGAGATAACCATGAGTATTTCTAATATCTCTGCAGATCAAGCTGCTGTTAAACGTATAGCTACAAAGGCTACCTGAGGGATGCTGGCAACCTTAGTTCTCTTGCACTGGTTTCTTTTGGTCAAGAAACCAGAGTAAGTATTTCAGCAACAACAACAACCTTGTTTCTTGTTTGCTTTTCCAATATTTATTTACTAGCTGTTGCCCGCAGCTTTGCTCGCGTGGATTTTAGGATTTGGTACAATTGTTTTTAAAAGAAACATGATGGAATCCCAGCTCCCCCCGGATTACACAATGAAATCCCAGCTCCCCCGGGACTACCAGCTCCCCCGGGACTGCACAATGAAATCCCAGCTCCCCCCCTGGACTACCTGATCCCCCCCCCTGAAAAATCAGGTTAATCCTGAGAGTCTACAGGTGATGAAGAGTGACCGTGCCAAGTTTGGGGTAGATCCGTCAAAACATGAAGGAGCCTATGTGACGACGCCCCACACACAACAGTCATTCAGTCATTTTAAAAGTTTCCCTCCCTTTTCACCCCCTCAGAGAACATTCTAAATGGCCTAGGGGAGATTTGCATACCCACCCCTATTGGCCCCTGCAGGAATTCATACGAACATTCTAAGTGTCATATGGGCTATTTGCATAACTACTCCTATTGGCTCCTGCAGCAATTATGAGGTGAGGCCGACTTGCATAACTGCTCCCCTGTTGTTTTGCCCATAGGAGATATGAGAGTGGGGCGATTTTGCCCCCTTTTTTCACCCCCTTAGGGACGGAATTTCCCAAAATCCTTCCTTAGTGGGGCTCTACGTCATAAAAGCAATGTCCCTTCAAAATATCACATTCCTAGATTAATATCTTGTAGCAAGGAGCAGCATTTCACAATTATCCCTCAATTACACAATACTTCTTCACACAATGCATAATCAATTTGCTGCCACAAGATGTGATGGTCAGTGTTGTAGATTGCTTTTAAATATACACCCTTTCCTGTGAGTACCATTTTACTTCTTCTGAGTACACATGCATAGGATTGCACTGTTGTTCTGTTTTCAGTGCAGTGGTAAATTTTACTTTGCTCTACCTGTGTACCCCATGTGAAAGTCTTTTTCTAACACATGCCAAAGTGCAATGGAGAAAGCTCTCCACAGTAATGATTAGGATTATTCTGCAGGGATTTTGGATTGGTGTTTTTTTTAATGCATTAGAAGGGAGTTAGCAGAAAACACACCCTCCTCAAGAGAAAGAAAGAAAACATCCCAATTACCTCAAATAGCAGCAACAAACATCATCATTCCATTGGCATTATTGTTCAATCAGTGTTGTTGTTCTTGGGTTTTTTTTTTTTAAATACAGTACAATAAAGCCCACATATTTTTTTCTGAGTGGAAAAAATAGGAGCTTGCAGGGTGGGCCTGTGAACCACTTTGCACACTCAGAGATATCCAAATGTTAAATACTATTATTTCTTTCGCAAACTACTAATGAGAACAAAGCCACCATGGAGGGATCCATATTTTTTTAAGTGGGAGGGAGTTCTTTAAAACAAGGGGTTTCCTGCACAATGTGGGGAAAGTAGGCTGACTGAAACAATGGCATATTCCTCCCCGGTTTACCCCTTACTACCATTGGTTGTCACCAGGGATGTTGAAGAGTCCTTGGTCTCGAGTCTCGAGTCGAGTCACGAGTCTTTGGACCCGAGTCTCGAGTCCGAGTCCTTGGTCCAAAATGGTGACTCACGAGTCACGAGTCCTGAGTCACTCCCAAAACTGACTCCACGAGTCCCTATTAAAATCAATGGGGTTTTCCCCCAACAAAATAAGGCTACTTCAGATGTGTGGCTTAAATAAATTCTAGGCACAAGTGTGCCTTTTTATTTCAAAACTCTGCAACTGATTTTGGCAAGAACAGACTAGGCAGACAAACCCAAAATAACCAGGCTTTATGGCAGGGAACCCCAAAGCAGGCAGGCAGGGGCCTTTGTCTTGGACAATTCAAACTGTGGAACTGGTTAAGAAGAGACCAGGCAGGCAGAGGAGGCAGGAAACTCCAAACAGGCAGGCAGAGGCAGCCAAACCCAAAATGTCTGACCCTAACCCTAACCCCCCACAACAACACATCAAAATAAATCTCAACACATCGTCGGGGCTGCGCTCCTGGTAGCTGTCCATAGTGGCCGAGCAGCGGCGCTCCTCGCTTCCATGCACTCTTCACCGGTGATCGCGCTCCTGGCACAGCCAGAAGACTCGTCAACAACCCAGGGATGTTGACAAGTCCTTGGTCTCGAGTCCCGAGTCAAGTCTCGAGTCCCATTAAAAATATTGGGACTCGAGTCCAAGTCGAGTCAGAGGGGGGCCTCAGTCCGACTCACGAGTCGAGTCCTCGAGTCCGAGTCCCCATCCCTGGTTGTCACCTCTATATTACATTTTAGATTGTAAGCTCTTTGGGGCAGGGAGCTGTGCTCTTATACTCGGTAAAGCACCATGCAAGTTGATGGTACAATAATAATAATGACAGCAACAGCAATCACCACCATCATCATGGAGATCAAAGCGGCTTCAGAGTGGTCAGAGGCTCAGAGCCCTTAAACGGTTAGAGCATCCTGGGGTGGGCGGCTAGGGCGTTTTTCTGTTTTCTTTTGTCTTCCAGCTAAAATTCAGCCCATCCAGATCAGGGCCATGGGATTCGGGAGACTTCTGGTCTCCACGTTTGTGTCTCTGTGATCTGCTATGGGTTATTAGCTGTTTCAGGTTGGTGATTGACAAGCCAAGTTGATACAAATATCCATAAAATAAATAAATAGGCATGCCTAGATGTTCAGCCTTAGTTACCAACGCATTGAATTAAAGGATGCATTTCTGCACAAAGAGAAAATTTGTAGTTGGGCCAAATATTATAACATGGCAAATACTGATAATATAATAAGAGATACGGATAAACACTTATTAACTATAGCCTTTTACCTATTATTGCAGGGAAATTTAGGGAGAGGCAGAACATAAGGAGGATCAGAAAAGGAACATATAGATCTAGCATCAGAAAGAAAGTAGTACTAACAGTAGAGTGAAGTTTGAAGGCCTGAGTTCAGGATACAGGAGAGCAAAGAAAAATACTGAAGATTCAGCACCAGCCAAGGTTTTCAGTTTTCAGTTTTGAGATCCAAACCCTGAGAGGGAGGAGAGTCATGGTCACATGACTGTTTGTTTGTAATGAAGACTTTTCACCCATGTTGTATGTTTATTTTTATAATAATGTATTTATTGTTAATGGTGTGTGTGTGTGAACACACACACACACACACACACACACACACAGAGTTGTATTTATTGATTTGGGGTTTTCTTTTTCCCTCAGGCTTCCCTAAATGCAATACATAAATGCAATTCAAAGATTTCTGTGCTTAAAATACTGCAGTTTTGTGTGTTTCCTCTAATAACTTTTGTACCTGACCATGCCCTTTGGTTGCCTGGCTATACCCTTGGCCACGCCCTCATCTCACCTGGCCACGCCCTCTTGATCACACCTGCATGTTGCTGAACGAACCATACCTCTTACAAACTCACATGGGTGTGTCCCTATTTAGATCTGTGAAATGTTGGAGGGTATGGGGCTGAAGGGTTTGCCCCGGGAAGGTTTGGCTGCCTGGCAGTTCAAATAATGCCCACTTTGCTTTGTGAGGCAGCGTGGGGCGGGGTTGTTGTTGTTGTTGTTGTTGTTGTTGTTGGAGGGGCAACTGCATTCTGCTCACAAACAAAGCTGCAGCTGCAGCAGGAAGATAAGGGACCAAGAAGACACAGATATTGGTATGATAAAGAGGGGCGCCGCTGAGACATCCAGGACAGGTCCTGCTTTGTGTGTGTGTGTCAGGGATGGGGACTCGGACTCGAGGACTCGACTCGTGAGTCGGACTGAGTCCCCCCTCTGACTCGACTCAGACTCGAGTCCCAATATTTTTAATGGGACTCGAGACTCGACTCGGGACTCGAGACCAAGGACTCGTCAACATCCCTGGGCTGTGCCAGGAGTGGAGAGAAGTGTCATTGCTGGCGAAGATTTTATTTTTTAAAATCATTTTCCTAAAATGCAACCTTTCAGACATTTTGGGTTTGGCTGCCTCTGCCTGCCTGCTTTGGGGTTCCCTGCCTCCTCTGCCTGCCTGGTTATTTTGGGATTGGCTGACTGGCCTGTTCTTGCCAAAATCAGTGGCAGAGTTTTGAAATAAAAAGGCACACTTGTGCCTAGAATTTATTTAAGCCACACATCTGAAGTAGCCTTATTTTGTTGGGGGAAAACCCCATTGATTTTAATAGGGACTCGTGGAGTCAGTTTTGGGAGTGACTCGGGACTTGGGACTCGTGAGTCACCATTTTGGACCAAGGACTCGGACTCGAGACTCGGGTCCAAAGACTCGTGACTCGACTCGTGACTCGAGACCAAGGACTCTTCAACATCCCTGGTGTGTGTATGTTGGGGGGGACTTTTGAGCAGAGGAAGGAAGAAAGGTTGAATGTCTGAACTTGCACAGGAGCAGCAAACTGAAAAAAGAAAGAAAGTGTGTGGCGTGAGTGGCTTCTCTAACTGACTGTATCATGGCTGCTGCACAGGGCCACAGGGAAGGCGGAGGCATCCATGCAGATACCCGATGCACCTGCCGGGTCAACCCACCGTGTGATGTTATGTTGCAGTATGAAGCGAGATTTAGGAAGAGGGGGAAAATGGGTATGAAGACAACCCGCACACAGCCCGGAAGCAGCAGCAGCAGCGGGTTCAAGGCTGGCTTTAAGCTGGTTAAAAGCCGCATCTAGAAAAGCCCCACACCTGCCGATTTAGCACAAAGGCAGAGAAAGCTCGGCACTGGAGAAAATCCTCATATTTTTAAGCCCTTCCGGTGGGCTCCCTGTTGGCTCACTGATTTATTAAGATCGCCACTTGCAAGTTGTTGGCATTTTAAAACAAGCACTCCCTTTTTAAAGCATGGAGCGACTGCTGCCCACGGGGAGGCAGGTGGGATTTGTGGCATCACAAGCTCACAGCCAATCAGTGCAGTGCGCAGCCAGCTCCTACCCCACACAGGCAGACCTGGTGTGTTGTCCCCCCCTTCCCCCCCCCCCGGGCCCAGCTTCCTCCTGAGGAGAAGCCTGCACACATGAGCAGAATACAGTAAGTGCACGGCCGAGCCGTGCCACCTCTCGGGAAGAAGGTTATTTCTGGGTGCTCCTCACGGAAACTCTTCGGAGGGCCGCATGAATGCACGTCTTTCCTGAGATGCTTCCTGATGAGGCCTGGGCTCTGCTTTGATGTGTGGTGGCTTTTCTGAAATTGCCAGCCCAGCCCATGGACCCCACCAGTCAGGGATTATGTGAAAGTCTGAACAGGTCTTGGGATGCTTGTCTGTCTGCAAAGCACGATATTAAATCATGTGGATTATGCGTGTTTGCAAACTGGCAAAGGAGAGTCAGCCAAGCATGAATGGAAAGTCTCAACATTGACTGTTGGTGTGAGGCTCCGCTGCCCGTCCTTAGACTTCAAAGGCGTTCTCACAACCACAATCCTGGGGTTATTCCGCGAGGGACTAAAAGCACTCTACATATGCTCAAGGCTCCTCTCTTCCTCGGTTAATTCTCATTCTCGAGCTGAGCCCAGCATTTGAAAGAGGTTCCAGGGCAAAGGCCTCCGGCGCATCAAGACAAGGCCTCTGTTGCACATCATTCAGCACGTTATATGGGGGGGTCCAGACAACAACATCTTCAGCCCATGATCCTCCTGTCTTTCCCCAGTGCCTCTTCCGTCTTTTTCCTCACAGCAGAAAATCCATTAAGGGAAAAAAGATGGAATTGCTGCACAAGGCCTTCTGATTGGTAGCGCCAGGGGACCCCTTTGTCTGGAAGCACCTCTGCTGAGCACCAGCTCCAGTCCTGCTGCTAGCAGGGATGGGGACTTGGACTCCAGGACTCGACTCGTGAGTCGGACTGAGTCCCCCCTCTGACTCGAGTCCCAATATTTTTAATGGGACTCGAGACTCGACTCGGGACTCGAGACCAAGGACTCGTCAACATCCCTGGAATTTAGGTGGACATACTTTCTCTTAGGACACAGGTATAAATAAGCATTAGCATGTATGGCTAGCATCATGTTCAAGTTATGAGGCCAACCTTGAGTCAAGCAACAAGCTACTACCATGACACAATGATCAAAGTATAGGACAAAAGGCACACTAATAGGTTGGTTTTTATTTTTGAAATAAAAAGGCACACTTGTGCCTAGAATTTATTTAAGCCACACATCTGAAATAGCCTTATTTTGCTGGGGAAAAACCCATTGATTTTAATAGGGACTCGTGGAGTCAGCTTTGGGAGTGACTTGTGACTCGTGAGTCACCATTTTGGACCAAG
Organism: Shinisaurus crocodilurus; assembly: GCA_021292165.1. Lineage (NCBI taxonomy): Eukaryota > Metazoa > Chordata > Lepidosauria > Squamata > Shinisauridae > Shinisaurus > Shinisaurus crocodilurus. The sequence continues at coordinate 37,377,413 of CM037885.1, forward strand.
GACTCGGACTCGAGACTCAGGGTCCAAAGACTCGTGACTCGACTCGTGACTCGAGACCAAGGACTCTTCAACATCCCTGGCTAGTACCTGATATGGGGGTTGAAAGTTGTGTACACATGTCCAATAATAAAAATTCATCTGGAAACTGCAGCTGCTCCAGGGGCTGTATTGTGTTGTGAACGCAGCAGCCGTACCGTGAGATAGTGAACTCTGGTGAGGATGGGTGTGAATGAAAAATGTAAAAATGTGGAGTGATTGCTCATAGGTGTTGAGCCTTTCTACCCGAGGCGTTTATTGTGTGCTTGTAATTCATCACTCATGGTAGTTTGCAGGTGCTTTACATCAGTGTTCTCCAACCTTGGGTCCCCAGATGTTTTTATAATAAATAAATAAATAAATAAATTTGGGTCCATGGGAGCAGTAAAACATTAATATAGGCATGTTAGAGCTATTCACAAGAAGCAGCTCTTTAATGGCGCTCAAAAAGCTGTTACCTGAAGTAGCCATCTCACACTGCATGACGGAAGGGCCAGCCTCAGATGGTAAATCAGAAATGTTATTCGGAACATTTTTTAAATTTGCTGCCAGGGGAAGCGGATATTGTTGGCCATTGAAACATTAGCTTTCCCATTAACTTCAACTCCAGGTGGAATGAACTACGGTACACATCTACATGACACTTCAAGAGGGAGCTGGCTTGAGCAGATAAGTGCCCGGTGGCTGTCCCTGGGCACGCAGCCCATCTAAGCGAGGACAGGGTGGCCACATTATTTACAGGCTACGGAAATATGTGACTGCCGGACAGAACTAACAAAGGGGTCTTAATAGAAGGGACGAGTGTCTCAGCGAGGAAGGTCTTGACCTTGGCACCCAGAAGCACCCAGGACACATGCCATTTTTGTGGTGAAATATCCTCACTCCCTTCCCCTGTTTTATCTGGCATCCTCAGCGGGCCTCCTCCTTACAAGCAGGAACAGCATCTTCCGGGAGAAACAACATTCTCTGCTGAATGCCAATTATCTGGATGATGCCATCCATCTAAAATGCGTCTTTGATCCATAAGAAGCTGCCTTAGACTGAGTTCAGCGGCCGTCGGTGCATCCAGTCCAGATCAGTCTTTTCTGCCTAGCTGCATCCTCCAGGCGCTCGGGGCATCTTTCTCAGGCAGCCTCTGAGGACGGGGATGCAGACAGACCCTGTGGCCGCCTGCACGCGAGGTCTGCCTCCCTCCTGGCAGCCAGTGGCTCTCCCTGCCCTGTGGCGACAGGTGGACCCACCCCTGAGACACTGACGGGGGGGGCCGCCAGGCGGGGAGGTTCAACAGGGTCCTTAACTTGGCATTTCTATTATGAGGATGGTTTTTCTCTTCACATCCAACCAGAGTGTCAAATACGTTGGCATACAACAAGCCCCACCGACCCTCATCCCCCACCCCAAAGAAAGAAGGAAAAGGGGGAATTCTCTCTTACCGACTTGGGTTTCTTTTTGGGGGAGAGGTTGTCATAAAACACCTTGGCATCTTCCCATCCCTCTTGCCTTGGCTGCCTTCCACCGTTGGTCAGTTTGCTGCCGGCATCTCCAGCTCCAGCTGGGTCCATCGTGCCTTCCCTCTGCCCTTCCAAGGGAGCAGGCCGGGATGGGAATGGCAAGCAGATTATCCTCCTCTGTTGCAGGACTCCAGTTCAGGCAGGCCGGCCGAGGGGGAGTGCAGGGGTCTGTGGCAAAGAGATGCAGCTCAAGAGAGGATGAATCAGGCAGCAGCAAAGTCTGTCTGCGTGTGCAGGAGAGAGAGAGCGAGAGAGAGAGAGCGCGCGTGTGTGCATGGATTTGTGTGTCTGTCACTCAGCCAAAGCTCTTTATAAGGGAACCCATGAACCTCTTGGGCATCCCTTGTTACCAAATCAACTGGCCGGCTAATTTAACCTCCTCAGGGCTGGAAATGCTGCAGCCAGCAAGCCGTTCCTGGCCCTTCCAGGAGAAAGTTCTTTTCCACATGGAGAGTATTTCGCTTGGAAATCAACATGCAGTCACGGGAAAGGGAGGTGAGGTTGAGGGGTGCATATCTATCAAGAGAGAAAAGAGGCTGGACACATTCTGGAGGGTCTCTTCAAGAGGCTGGCCTCACGCGCCTCCTTGGAAAGTGTGCTCTCTGAAGGGAACTGGGAAAGCCTAATTCAGCGTTCTCCAACCTTGGGTCCCCAGATGTTTTTGGCCTACTCCCAGCATGCTGGGAGTTGTAGGCCAAAAACACTGGGGACCCAAGGTTGGAGAACACTGGCCTAATTCATGTTATAAACGCAATAGAGATTTATAAAATTATATGTGGTGTGGAGGAAGTGGATAGAGAGAAAAGTCTTTCTCCCTCTCTCATAATACTAGATCCCAGTGGGGGGGGGGTCACCCAACAAAGCTGAGATGCAGGACAGACCAAAGGAAAAACTTCTTCACATAGTTAACTCATGGAATTTGCTTCCACAAGATGGCCACCAGCTTGGATGGCTTTAAAAGGGGCTTAGACAAATTCATGGAAAGTAGGGCTATCAAGGGCTACTAGTCCTGATGGCTGCAGATTACCTCCAGGATGGATCAGAGGCCGTGGGACAGGATGGATCAATACCAACCGTGGGACAACAACATCAGGAGAGTCCTCTTGTGCTCAGGTTCGGCTTGTGGACTTCCCATGGGTATCTGCTTGGTGTGGCCCCTGTGGGAAACAGGGTGCTGGACTACAGGGGCCTTGGATCTAATCCAGCCTCTGGGCTTCACAACTCACAGTGTTGGCTGGATTCACACAACACTTTAAGCCCACGGAGGCTCTGAAGCCTCCGTGGGCTTAAATTTGCCCGGGTCCCTGGCCAGGCCCGACTAATGACCGGGCACAGCGGGGCTCCCTGGCCATCCCTCTAGTCTTCCCTCATCGGCCCTCCTGCAGGTATCCCAGGGTACACCACAGGAGCACCGAGTCCCGTCCCCCCCCCGCCAAAGCTGTCATTTGCACTAATCTCCCCCCCCCCCAGCACAGAGGATCCCCTCTGGTTTTGCCACTTCCCAGGTGCTATCGACTTGGGGTAAATGGCAAAACTGAGGAGACAGTTGGGGCTTCCCAGCATCCCCAAAAAACCTTGCGGATCCTGCGTGGAAGGGGGGAATTGAGGGGGTGTGTCCCCCAACACCCTTTTTTGCAAGATCTTGGGTTTTTGGGGTGTGTGTGTGCTTCTGGGTTATCCACACTTGGGAAAATGGGGGCAGCCCAGGGGGACATGAGCCCCCCCCCAAACCCTGAAGATTCTGCTGCAAAGGGGGCTTTCCACTCCCCCCCACCTTAAAAAAAAAAAAAGTAAAAGAATTAGTTAGCAGTGGGCTACGAAGTTCCATTCTGGCATGGCCACTGTGTCCATTCAAGGAAGTGTCCATGCCAGATTGGAACTTTGTAGCCCACTGCTAACTATTTTTTCTACATTTTTTTTAAAAAAAAAGTTGGGTGGGAGTGGCAAGCCCCCTTTGCTAGCCCCTTGGCAAGAGCGGCAGCCCTTTTTTGCCGCTGTTGCGGAGGGGCTCTGTGCCGTTTTGGCTTCTCGGTGGGTTAGCCTGTCGTCCAGGTTCAGACAACACGCTAAACCTACTAGGGTTTTCTTAACCCTACCGCAAGCCATGGCTTAGCAGGGCGGTTTATAAGCCACACCAGGTTGTCGTTCAGGCAGCACATCAAGCCACTCTGCCTGCCTCTTAACCTACCGGGGCGTAGCGCGTTGTGTGAACCCAGCCATTCCCTCGCAGATACCTGCCAGGTCAGCCACGGGGGCAGCCCAGCCGGAGGCAGCCCCATGTCTGCGCCGGGAGGATGGGAAATGCAGCAGAAACCCCACCAGTGATATCGGTCCCCGAATACATTGGATGAGGACCTTTAAGATTTGTCTAGAGGTGAACAAGGAAGGTTGTTGCAGCTGCAAAAAATGATTTAAAAAATCCCTCTCCTGCATAACAATTCAAGGTGGAAACAGGCTTAGTGAGCCAGAGGAGTATCCGAGCGATGCACCCTGGGACCCTTTACAATGTGGCCAAGGATCCTGGAGTGCACCGGTCAGAGAGATGGGACGTGGCTGGCTGCTTCACTTGTGGCCCCCCCCCCCCAATATCACAGGGTTCCCTGATGCCAGTTGTCCAGGCCCCTTTGCCTCTCGTACCTGCTCCCCCCCCACACACACATTATGACCATAAGGGGGTCCCCAGGGCGCCTGTTTCATCCGTTATAGACTGGCCTCCTCAAGAAAATACTCGAGGTATTCTGGAACAATTCTACTGGAGGATCCTGTCCGGAGCCTTGCCTACCAGCATGGGACAGATTTTGAGGTGCAGCCTCCCTCTCCGCTCTGAAATCCCGCTTGCTCGCTCGCTCGCTCGCTCGCTCGCTCACTCTGCCCTGGTGGTGAGCAGATGCTTCTATACCAGTCCCTGGTAAATAATCCCTGCAGGGTATTTGGTTACGTAATGCAATCTAGTTCATGATATAAAAAGGGGCTTAATTTTCAGAGATAAAATATACTAATTGTGATAAAACCACAATAAAGCCCTCTTCACTGCAGCTAATCTCTCTCTCTCTCTCTCTCTCTCTCTCTCTCTCACACACACACACACACACACACACACACACACACACCAGGGCCCAGCCTTGTGAACAGCCACCGAACATAACCTTTTTTCACTGTGCCTTGAAGACTCAGGAGGCAGGGAGAAGGTCAACAGGGGCAGATTTTCCTGCCATGCGGCGTCTGTGGTGCAGTGATGGGCAGGGGCCGGGGAGAAACAGCCCCTCTTGCTTTTCAGCTCGGCAACGCTGCTGCTAAAAGCACAGAGCCTCTGCCAAGCAACAAGGTGGCAACCTGAGACAGAATTAAAGTGTCCGGAGGAAATTGGTGGGATGTGGGCCCAGAAGGTAATTTTATCCCTCAACAAGTGGAAAAAATAAAGAACAACCATCTCAAAGAGGACACTTCCTTACAGCAGCTCACACACCCCCCCACCCTCAAATGGTGCTTGCATGGCCAGCTACCCATGAAAATGAAGGTATCAGAAGTGTGTGTGTGTGTGTGTGTGTGTGTGTGTGTTTTAATGGAAGCAAACTGGAAGGAGGCTCAGACTTGGGGAGGTCCAGCAGCAGCAACAGGAAGGAACTCCAGTCTGGAATGGGGCCACCTGATCCCACCCCCTTCACACGCCCTGGTCAGCGGCTCCCTCACACACCTGTGCAATATCTGAGCCAGCAACTTCCTGGCTAATGATCTAAGGCTGTCTGCACAGCAGGAGCACAAGAACTGGAAACACAAGGGGCAGCGAAGGCAGGGCCGGTGCTTCCATTAGGCAAACTAGGCGGCTGCCTAGGGTGCAGGGCTAAAGAGGGTGCCAGAAACACCCTGAAAAAAAATACAGCGCTCTCAAGTGGGAAGGGGGGGGGGCGCTAAATATCTGATCTTGCCTAGGGCACCAAACTGCCTTGCACCGGTCCTGAGTGAAGGACAGGTTACGCTTCTCTCTGGCGCTTGCCTTTGTTGGAGGATATGGGAAAGGAGTCGGCCCCATACTGGTTAGGGACAAAGCAGAGTTTCCCCTCCTTATGCGCAGCCTGGTTATTGAAACTGGTTATCACCACGTGGGTTGCTAAACCCTGCTAAAAAGGCTCTTAAAAGGAACGGATTGTCCATACAAGGTTTAAAACTAATAAAGAGGTCTTATTAATTTTACTTACAGTCCGTTTATTCGTATATGCAGGATGCATGTAGGCAGGTTAGAGTCTTTGGTGTTAAGAGTCTGCTTCATTGGAAGTCACTGGCTGGAAGCCAGCTCAGACAGTGTGGGCATTATGGTTGGAGAGGCAGAGAGAGAGAGCTGGCCACAGTATGGCTGGAAGTAGGGAGGAGGGGTCGCAAAACATGCGCCCTGGGGATTGTTCAGTTAACCCATTCCTCCCACTGAAACTAGTGGTTCCATTGCCTCGTTGATTTAAGCAGGCAACCTTACAGTTTCCATCAGCCTTAAAGGCCTCGGGACACTTCTCCTGCCCAGCTCCCCCGGCTGCCGGAATTACCTCCACGGCCCGGCCCTAATTCTCCCTGCTCAGCCTCCTGAGCACGGCCGGTGCCGCTTCTGACAGCAGGGGCGGCCGGGCGCACACAACCAAACGTCCCTCCACCCGCACTGCCACTCACTCACGGAGTGCTCTCTTGGCGTGCCGGGGAGGAGGCCGCCCAGGCACCCTCCGTCTCCCTACCAGGCCTGGGGCTTAGGAGCAGGGATCTGGGGGCCTGGGGAAGCATTCAGGGATGTGGGCCCCTCCCTGCCACCTGCAGGGAGAGGAAGGAGCCCCCCCCCCCCGTGTGGCAGATCCAGCTGTGTGCGCTCACCGCCTCAAGCTTGCCTGAGATCCACAGCCTCTGCCCCTCTTCTCAGACATGCAGGGCTTCCTAGCAGTGCTCTTAAAGTGGGGCTGTAGTAGTACGTGTACTCAAAGTGTGTTATTCATTCACACATTCCAGATCAGATCAAGTCCTACTGGCAAGATCATGTGACCCAGAGTTTGCACCAGAACGATTCAGCCATTTTAGTGCAGACCTCCCCTGTTCTCTGCCTCTGAGGTACAGGGTGGGAGGGAGATATTTCACAGGGTGTGTGTGACTACCATTTATTTTGCACCCAGGCTGTCAAGGCATCACAGGAAGAGGAAGCACAGCACCAGCTCACGGTCCCCAGTATTGTCTGCACTGCCGGGCCTTTTTGGGCACCTGCTCGAATCCTGCCTGAAGATGCTCAGAATGAGGCTGAGCACCGGCAGTGTTGGGGGAGCCATTGGGCTGCATCCCTGCCACGAGCATGCCAGGGTCATTTTAATTTAGAAGCTGGGGTGGGTGGAACGGAAGCATTTTAAAGAGATGTTACTAGCACAACTGGGTATCCTAGCAACCAACGATGCTTATTCATCTTAACAGGTTTGCGATGAGGTGGAGGTGGCAGAACAAGGCATGAGGGAAGGATAATTATAGGATATAAACATTGCATATATCATATGTGGATATGGAATCTGCTGTACAGCGCAGAATCCGGCACCTCCGAGACACCCTGCATTTTGTTTTCCAGGGTCAAGATTCTAGCTCTTCTATCCATGCCGCAGGGCCCTGGATGCAAAGCAGCCCAGGGGGGCTTGAGGCAGTTTGTACGTGTTTTTGCCAGGGATGGGGACTCGGACTCGAGGACTCGACTCGTGAGTCGGACTGAGTCCCCCCTCTGACTTGAGTCTGACTCGAGTCCCAATATTTTTAATGGGACTCGAGACCCGACTCGGGACTCGAGACCAAGGACTCGTCAACATCCCTGGGCTGTGCCAGAAGGAGCGGAGAGGAGCGTGATCACTGGTGAAGAGCGAATGGAAGCGTGGCGCACCGCTGCTCGGCCACTATGGACAGCTACCAGGAACGCAGCCCCAACGATATGTTGAGATTTATTTTGATTGATGTGTTGTTGTGGGGGCTTAGGGTTAGGGTCAGACATTTTGGGTTTGGCTGCCTCTGCCTGCCTGTTTGGGGTTCCCAGCCTCCTCTGCCTGCCTGGTCTCTTCTTGACCAGTTCCACAGTTTGAATTGTCCAAGACAAAGGCCTCTGCCTGCCTGCTTTGGGGTTCCCTGCCTCCTCTGCCTGCCTGGTTATTTTGGGTTTGTCTGCCTGGTCTGTTCTTGCCAAAATCAGTTGCAGAGTTTTGAAATAAAAAGGCACACTTGTGCCTAGAATTTTATTTAAGCCACACATCTGAAGTAGCCTTATTTTGTTGGGGGGAAACCCCATTGATTTTAATAGGGACTCGTGGAGTCAGTTTTGGGAGTGACTCAGGACTCGGGACTCGTGAGTCACCATTTTGGGCCAAGGACTTGGACTCGAGACTCGGGTCCAAAGACTCGTGACTCGACTGGTGACTCGAGACCAAGGACTCTTCAACATCCCTGGTTTTTGCTCTGCTGCTCAGTGAAAGAAGCCAGGGGTCCCACAGGGCTTGCCCAGTGCCTAAAACAGCTCCAACTGAGAGCACAGAAACTTCTCCAGGCCGCCCCTCCCCGCGCAATCCTCCCTTCCCTTCCACCTCTTTCATTAACCCGCCCATCCATAAAATAAAATCAATTGCAGATTTTAAATCCTAAGTACTGGGTATTAAATTATGTTTCACAACAAACTCAGGTTAGCTCAGGCTGACCAAGGGGGCAATTCACACAGCTGTGTGTGGGGGGGCGGGCGGCGGCTTTTCTACATGAGGCTTTTAACCTGACACTTTACTGAGGCTTTTGCTTCCGGGTTCTTTCTGGGATTCAGATCGGATATTTTACACACGTTTTTCCCCCAGGGGTTTTCCTTCTCTGCCTTTCTATATGTTCCATTACACAATCGCTAGGTGGCGCTGTGGTAGAGCAGAATTGTGCAACAACACTAGGGCTTCCTTCCTGCCATTTCCAAAATATACCAGACTTTCCTCAATAAAATGCGGCGGCGGGGGGGGGGGGAAACCACGTGGAAATGGTTGCAAAGAACAGGAGAGGCCCTGCCTGGAGGATGACGATGTCGTGTAAAGTACCTGCAAACTACCGTGAGTGAGGAATCACGATCGCACACAATAAATGCCTTGCGTAGAAAGGCTGTGTGTGTGTGAGAGAGAGAGATCGAGAGAGATCATGGGAATCCTTCAACTTTGGCCAGGTATTCCCATGGTGGGTGGGGGTGGGGGTGGGCTGATGGCGGGATGCAAGAAGTCTGATCTGTGCTCGTGATAAGTCATCCTGAACATTTGGACATCCCCCACATGTTTTGGATGTTGGGGCATCCTTGTGCTCATTGATGCAACAATATGTAGCTGCTGTTGCCAAAATGAATAACTTTGAATTCCAACCAATCAGTTATACCAGTGTTCTCCAACCTTGGGTCCCCAGATGTTTCTGGCCTACAACTCCCAGCATGCCCCAGCCAGCTACGCTGGCTGGGGCATGCTGGGAGTTGTAGGCCAAAAACATCTGGGGACCCAAGGTTGGAGAACACTGAGTTATACGTTATAGTCACATACAGTGTAGCAGCTGGCCTTTTCCGTGGTTTCCATTGCCCTCTAGTGCCCATCAAGAGCCATGTCCCCCCCATGAATCTTGTTGCTTGCTTTATAAGGGCTTATTGCATTTTTGGATGAAGGCTGACTGGGTTTTTGCACAACATGCTACGCCACGGTGGCTTCAAAGCCACGGTGTCTTGGTGTCTTGTCTGAACCTGGGCCTTGCGAAGTACGGGGTAACTCTGAAGCCGCCCCAAGAAGCCATGTTGTAGGGTTTGCTTAAGCCTCCGTGGCTTGCTGTGTTGTCCGAATCTGGATGACACGCGACCCATGCGGGGGCAAGCCCCGCAACAAGCGAGCCGCTTGGCAAGAGCGGCACAATGCCCGTGCCGCTCGTCCCAAACGGCTCCCCGCCCACAAGCACTGATGAAAAGCCAGCCGGAAAGTGCCCAAGTGGCACTTACGGGCAGCTGTCACCAGCTTCCCTGCTGCTGCACGCCGCCCCCTCCGGGCGATCATGCTGGCGGGTGGGAGGAAGAGGCGGCGATTTCTCCTCAGTCTCCGCAGGAGGAGGCCGAGGAGGAAGTGACCCCCGTCGCCCGCCAGCACAAGGGCTCTTCTACCCTCCCCCCTGAGTGGTGGCGGTGCCAAGCGGGGGGCGGGGGGCGGGGGGCGGGGGGCGGAGAGAAGTCTCGTGAAGCAGAGCGCACGCGGCGTATCCCCTGCCCTTTTCAGAGCCTCTGACGGCTGCCTAAAATTGCCACTTGGGCACTTTTCGGCAGCTGTCATCCCCGCTCCGCTGTGGTGTCCCCTGGGATACCAGCGGGAGGACTGAGCAGGGAAGAGTGGGGAGGAGATGTGCCCGATTGATCGCTTTCGAAGCCGTGTGGCTTCTTGTGTCATGCAAACCCACCCACTGGGCTTTTGTGGCTCCATCACCCTGCCTCATTAATGGAATTTTATGGGGGGTCCAGGCCAGACAATGTCTTCCACCCATAACCCTCCTGTGTTTTCCCACTGTTACTTCTGTCTTTTTTCTTTACTGCAGAAAACCCGTTAAGGAAAAAAGATGGAATATTATTGGTTACATATTTGTATCTTTCCTTTCCTCCAAGGAGCCCAATGTGGCATACATGACCCTCCTCTTCTCCATTTTATCCTCACAACAACTACCTTGTGAGGTAGGTGGGGCTGAGAGTTTGTGACTGGCCCAAGTCACCCAGTGAGCTTCATGGCTGAGCGAGGACTAGAACTCAGGTCTCCCTGGTCTAACAGTCTAACCACTACTCCACCCTGAAACAGCTGTACAAGGCCTTCTGATTGGTAGCACCAGGAGCCCTTCATCGGGAAGCCCCCCGGCATGGCTTTCTGAGGGGGTGTCACAGTTGATCCTTCACTCACTGTGCACACGCAGCCTGTGCCACTTGGCTTGCAGAGATAGAATCATAGAATCATAGAAAAGTAGAGTTGGAAGGGACCTACAAGGCCATCGAGTCCAATCCCCTGCTCAGTGCAGGAATCCAGGTCAAAGCATCCCTGACAGATGATTGTCCAGTTGCACCTTGAATGCCTCCAGACTGGGAGAGCCCACCGCCTCCCTAGGTAGTTGATTCCATTGTCTTATTGCTCTAACTGTCAGGAATTTTTTCCTGATGTTTAGGTGGAATCTGGGTTCCTGTAACTTGAGCCCATTATTCCGTGTCCTGCAAACTGGGATGATCGAGAAGAGATCCTGGCCCTCCTCTGTGTGACATCCCTTCAAGTACTGGAAGAGTGCGGTCATATCTCCCCTCAGTCTCCTCTTCTGAAGGCTAAACATGCCCAGTTCTTTCAGTCTCTCCTCATAGGGCCTTGTTTTCAGTCCCTTTATCATCCTTGTTGCCCTCCTCTGAACCCTCTCCAGTTTGTCTATGTCCATCTTAAAGTGTGGTGCCCAGAACTGGACACAGTACTCAAGATGAGGCCTGACCAGTGCCGAGTAAAGGGGAATTATCACTTCACGCGATTTGGAAGCTATACTTCTATTAATGCAGCCCAAAATAGCATTTGCCTTCTTTGCAGCCACATCGCATTGCTGGCTCATATTCAGTTTGTGATCTACCACAATTCCAAGATCCTTCTCACTTGTAGTATTGTTGAGCCAAGTGTCCCCCATTCTGTAACTCTGCATTTGGTTTCCTCTCCCTAGGTGCAGCACTTGGCATTTATCCCTATTTCATTCTGTTGTTTTCGACCCAGCGCTCCAACCTATCGAGGTCACTTTGAATTTTGTTTCTGTCTTCCAGAGTATTAGCTGTTCCACGCAACTTTGTGTCATCTGCAAATTTGATAAGCATTCCCTGTACCTCCTCATCCAAGTCATTAATAAAAATGTTGAAGACCACTGGGCTCAGGACCGAGCCCTGTGGTACCCCGCTCGTTACCTCTCCCCAGTTTGAGAAGGAACCATTGATAAGCACTCTTTGAGTCCGATTCTGTAGCCAATTGTGGAGCCACCTGATAGTTGTTCCACTTTTAGCTAGCTTGCTAATCATGAGGCACTTTGTCGAAAGCTTTGCTGAAGTCCAGATATATGATGTCCACAGCATTCCCACAGTCCACAAGGGAGGTTACCCGATCAAAAAATGAGATCAGATTAGTCTGGCAGGATTTGTTCTTGACAAATCCATGCTGGCTTCTAGTAATCACTGCATTGTTTTCAAGGTGCTTGCAGACTGACTTCTTTATAATCTGCTCCAAAATTTCCCCGGGATTGATGTCAGACTGACTGGCCTATAGTTCCCAGGTTCCTCCTTCTTGCCCTTTATGAAGATGGGAATAACATTTGCCCTCCTCCAGTCGTCTGGCACTTCACCTGTCCTCCATGATTTCTCAAAGATAATAGACAGTGGTTCTGAGAGTTCTTCTGCCAGTTCCTTTATTACTCTAGGATGCAGCTCATCAGGCCCTGGAGATTTAAACTCGTTCAGAGTAATCAGGTGCTCCTTGACCATTTGCCTATCAATCTCAAGCTGCAATCCTGCCCCTTCAGTCTGCACTTCAGGTTTGCCAGGGGGGTCATAGACCCTCTTTTGGGAGAAGACCGAGGAGCCGAAGTAGGAATTGAACACTTCTGCCTTTTCTTTGTCTTCTGTTATCAATTTGCAATCCTCATCGCGTAGTTGAACCACCATTTCTTTCTTCTGTCTTTTACTGTGCATGTATCTGAAGAAAGCTTTCTTGTTGTGTTTAGCATCCCTCGCTAACCTTAGCTCATTCTCAGCTTTAGCCTTCCTGACACTATTCCTGCAGTTCTGTGCTACCTGCCTGTACTCTTCCCTTGTAGATACACAGCAGCAAGTCGAACACTGAGTCAACAGCGCTTTCCCCTGCCAAGGAAAGGTGGCAGCCGTCATTTCCTTCTTGAGCACATCTGGAGTGGGAGGAGTCCCGCTTTTTAAAATTCATTTTTAATGTGACACGGAGATGTGCTTTCATCTATTACTACGCCACCACCAAACAGCTCTCGGGATCTGCGCATGCACTGCCGGCAGCCGCCACAAGAAGTTGCTTCACCATTTCAAACGGGGAAGCTGTGCTCAAAGTGTGCGGAACAGAAGCTCACCCCAGGGCAGAAGAATGTATCTGTGCTTCGGGGTGGGGGCAGCAACAGTGCTATTAGCACCCCTTCACTGTTCTTAAAGCATCATGTCCCTCTTCACCTGTGGTCCCCGTGGGATAGGCCCGAGCCCCTCCACCTCAGAGGCAATGCCGCAGTCAGGACCGGTGCAAGGCAGTTTGGTGCCCTAGGCAAGATCAGATATTTGGCGCCCCCCCTTCCCACTTGAGCCCTCCCTCCCTATTTCTGGCACCCCCTTTAGCCCTGCGCCCTAGGCAGCCGCCTAGTTGGCCTAATGGTAGCACCAGCCCTGGCCGCAGTAGCGAAGGGGGTCACGTGTGCTGCTTTAGTGGGGGGGGGGAGGCAGCGGGCACCACGCAAGGCCCTGACCACAGCTTTATGAATTAGGGCTGCTGGGATTTTTCAACTGGTCTTTTATTGAGGGCTTTCAGTGCCATTCTTTAGCAAAGTTTTAAATATTATTTAAACACTGACAATTGCACCACAAATTCAACAAGTCACAACTTTGTGCCTGTATTCACTAGCTATTTTCTTTTAAATAGGTAAAAGGAAAAGCAGACTATAAATCTTTTAAATACACAAATAAAGGATAACGAGAGTCAGTCACGCGTACCCCATGGGGAGTTAGCTGGGGAAGCTCTTGGCATCAATTGGGCTTCTGTGACTGCATGAGAAGGAATTTCATGGGCACCTGGACCAGGTGGGACGTGAGCCAGGGCCTGCCGGGGTCAACACCTCTGCCTACTGACAGGGCACCTGGCTGCTTTCACCCGGAACACCCTGCTTTCCTCCCTTCCCCTGCCCTCTTCAACTTGTGCCATTTCCAAGTGTTTCAACCGAGTTAGGAAGAGTGTGTTATATTATTGCACTCCCAAGACACTGTGTGTGGTGTGTGTGTGTGTGTGTGGGGTGTGTGTGTGTCAAAATGTGGAGCTTCTCAGGTCCACAGTTCAGTCTGAGGTCTGCATTGCTCCGACATCCCAGAAGCTGCAGCGGCTGAATGGGGCTCCTGCTCCTGCAGTCCCAAGGAAGGCCGGATGATATGCCAGGACTTATCATAGAATCATAGAAAAGTAGAGTCGGAAGGGGCCTACCAGGCCATCGAGTCCAACCCCCCGCTCAATGCAGGAATCCAGGTCAAAGCATCCCTGACAGATGGCCGTCTAGCCGCACCTTGAATGCCTCCAGACTGGGAGAGCCCACCACCTCCCTAGGTCGTTGGTTCCATTGTCTTATTGCTCTGACAGTCAGGAAATTTTTCCTGATGTTTAGGTGGAATCTGGGTTCCTGTAACTTGAGCCCATTATTCCGTGTCCTGCAAACTGGGATGATCGAGAAGAGATCCTGGCCCTCCTCTGTGTGACATCCCTTCAAATACTGGAAGAGTGCGATCATATCTCCCCTCAGTCTCCTCTTCTGAAGGCTAACTTCATGCCAACCAGTGTGCAAGTGCAGCAAAGAGATCTCAATTAAGCTCATGTGATGAGACACAAGGGGTACTTCCAGCCCTTCATGGCCAGCACCTGCCTCATTTGTGGCATCTTCCTTCTGGAAACCTCTTGTGTTTTCCCACCACTTTTTTTCAATTTTTTCTCTCTCCACAAGAAATCCATTAAGGAGGAAGAGATGGAATAGTTGCACCACGTCTTTCGATTGTTAATGCTAGCAGCCCTCCGCCTGGAAGTATACAAATACTCCAGTTCTGCGCACGTGGTACAAACAAAAGTTTGCAGATAACACCTTCCCACCCCCACCATGAGAGAGAAGCGAAGTTGTGAACTCACGTCGTGTTGGACACATTTTATTTTCCTCCCAAGTTTGCTTTTTTAAAAAAAGATCATGTATGCATGTATATATACACACACACAGACACACACACACAAACACTACAGTTTCTAAACAGTTATGACAATATTCAAAACCACAACAAGTAGACAGGACATGTTTCCAAGAATAATCTTCAGGCCAGGATGAGGATATGGAAGGGCAGGCCCCCCGGGAATGGGACGCTTGGCTGTGGCCCTTGGGCTAACACACTCCTCTCTTCCTTCCTCCAGTGTGTTGCAAAGAGGAGATTGGAAGTTTCCATTTCCATTTTAGCTTAACCACAGCTTAGGGGTCAGGTGACACACTAAACCATAGTTTAATTTTAACTATGGTTGGTGAAAACAAGCCAGCTTCAAAAAAAAATGATGGTTTGAAATCAGCTTGTTTCCAGAAACCATAGTTAAGATTAACGACAGTGGCACTGTGGTTCAGGTGACATGGCAAACTGCAGTTAATCACACACAGAAATGAAACCTTCCACACTCCTTCTGGCGGCTGTGCTGGCTCAGGGTCGGGGCAAGCATGTGAGCCCAAGGCTTGCCTAGGCTCTCTCTTGTAGTGCACCACAGTGGTTTAGCATTACATCTAAAGCAGTCCAGCGTTGGTCCTGAGTCCCCTTCCCTACGCAATTCTATCGCTTTGTGGCCGGGAGCCTTTTGCGGAGGGGGGGGGGAGACAGCCAGCTCTGTCCGATTGCACACTCCTCCCAGGCTCGCCTCCTGCACCAACGGCCCTACCAAGAGCAACCAGAAATCACCATTACCTTGTTTCATTGGGTTTCTTGAATGATGGTGTAAAGGGTTCCCCCTCTTCCCTCATCCTCCATGCCTGCCCTCACACAGGGGAAATTCTTACAACCCCCTGGCCAATGTTGGCATATTTTTCTTACAGCCCATTTTGCTCCTGGCAACATGGTCTGACATGGCTTCCATCACAGGGCAAGTCTGCAAAATTGTAAAACCTTAAAAGAACTCGGGCACAACCCCACGCATGATTGGACAGAAATAGCTCCGATAACTCCCAGCATCCCCTAGCCAGCCATGCTGGCTGGGGAGTACTGAGAGTTATAGGACTTATTTATGTCTAAACATGTATAGGATTGCACCCTTAATAAATTAACAGTACATCCAACCATCAACCCAACCCACGTTGATAGCTTCACACAGTCACCTTGCCATAGGCCCAATGCAATGTGGGGGGTGGGGGGAAGGAGGGGGGGGAAGGTAGCAGTGTCCAAAGGCAGGCAAAGCAGCTGAATCGGAGAAAATCCGCACCCCGTGTCCCTCGGCAATTCCAACACGGAATGCTCCGCTGCATCCAGTCGGCTCCACTTATCAACGTGTCTTTGCTTTCCACTCACCCTGGGAGCACAAAGTGAAGGGAGAAAACCAAAAGCAAAGCTATTCTTTTCCATAACAGTGTGATCGTGTTAAGTCTCTCCCAAAAGTTTGTCCCTAGAAATACAAGGTTCTTGCAAGCCTCAAGTTTCACATTTTAAAGGAACTCATTCTGCCACAGATGTAAGTGCACCAGAATGACCAAAGCAGCAGAGCAGCATTCAAAAGTCAGACGCTGTCTATGGGAGGGCACGGAACGTCAGAATCTGACCGCATTTTGCCCAGCCAACCACCCATTCCTCAGCCCTTTTGAAAAACAGATGCTTCTTGCCCTGCCTGTCCATTAGCAAATGGGTTAACAACTGATAAATCAAGACTGAATTACCAGGAAAAGCAAAAACAAAAGACACCCTGGGTTTCTGACATACTGTAACATTACCAAGATACCAATTATAATCTTATTCACTTCAGCGGCAGGCAGTGTCATTCTGTTTTAGAAGAGAGAGAGAGCACTTAAAAGAAAAAAAAAGTTTACTTTTTAAAACCCTACAAAAAGCCATAGAGTCACCCCATTGCTAGACATTTTTACCGCTGCCACAGACTGTTCATGGCAGTGAAGAAAGTGGTAGAGAAGGAGGGGGTGGAAATTGCCCATCTGGGGCTTCAGGGGAGGCATGTATATGGGGATGTGAGGGAGAGACTTTCAGAGTAAAGGAAAAGGGCAGCACTGGAACGGTCATCAAAAGAGACACTCTGAAGATTATGCTGGGGGTCACCAAAGGGAAGAGATTTTCCTCCCCAAGACTATAAGCTACAGCTGAGGTTCAGGATAATGCACCTTGGGGATTGCAAGAGCTTGCAGTTGCATTGTGGGTCATGGATTTAGGCAGGCCATCAAAAGGTAGATTTGCCGGCACGGTCTTGGGAACACCACGTATCCAGGAAGAATAGGAGAGGCAAGCGGGATGGGCAGGCTCAGAGGGTCGAGGCAGAGAAATTCAATCCGACAGGCCTTGCTGGGGGTCAAAGAACATGGGCCTACTACGGGGACTCCCACAGACTACTGGTTGTGCAAAGAAATGGTACGTGTGGCAGATGCTGGGGAGCTCATTTGGGGGCTCATTTGGGCCAAGGTGGCCATGCAGAGGCAGCACCATCTGCCTCAGGGGTCAGTTCTGAGAAGGGGTCCAAAGATGCGAGGCTGGGCAGGGGGAGCGGGTGGGTGGGTGGCGGGCGGTGGGCGTGCCCCCTGGCCCCTCTACTTCTGCATGTCGCACTGCAGCAGCAGGACGATGGAGGGGTCGCTCTTGGCGGCTTCCTTGAACTCTTCCAGGGTGATCTGGTCGTCTTTGTCCTTGTCCATCTTGGTGAAGATCTTGTCGACACGCTGCTGAGGTGTCAGCCCATCTTGGTTCATCCGCATCATAATGACTGTCCCCACCATCTTGTAGATTGCCTGAAAGACAGAAGGCAGGACTGAGAGCGTTCCTCTTTGGCCCAGCATTGCTGCCCTCTTAGCGTGCCGGAGGACTTCGCAACACCTGTCATCCAGCCTTGGCGCCCCCAGGCCAAGCAGGGCCAAACCCTCTGGATTTTGGAAGCCGGGGACCAAATCTGCGTGGGACTGGTCTCATTGGGCCACTGGGGCCTCCATGGTTATCAGGCACCAGGGCCGGATTAACATAGGGGCGATTGGAGCGGCCGCTCCAGGCCCAAAGCAGACAATAGGCCCACAATATAGGGACACGCGGCACGATTTGAGTTAGCTCTGATCGTTATCATTCAGCATAATTAATGATTTTTTTCAAGATTAGAAAGGTGTTCTAAGCACATCTGCATTACAGGCTTGAGGCAAGACCTAGCAAGAACTGTTGTTCTCAAATTAGCATGGTAGGTTTTTGCATTTCAATCACTGTTACTACATTTCTTTGAAGCACATGGGGGCTTGCTAGGGTCTGTAATATTCAGATTTAGAAGGGACCTCTCTCTCCAGCCTCGAGCAAAAGATCTTTCTGATTCGCAGCTCAATTGTTCAAATGCTAGTTTAACAAAAAAACAAAAAACGAAACAAAGCAACAAGAACAACACAATTATTCTTGGTCAAGCAAAGCTTCCTGGCTGCTTTTTCTTTTTTAATAAATAAATTTGGGGGAAATTGGGAAGACCCTTACTGATGAGCTGCAGGAGTTTTTGAGTTTTGGCACTTTAATGGTAATTAAAATATTTAATTTGTTTTAATATAAAATTGCGTCTTCATTTTATTTATTTCCATAAAAAGGCCCACCAAAATCCTCAGCACCAGGCCCATAATGCTCTTAATCCGGCCCTGTCAGGCACCCCAGAAAAGAGCGACATGCCTTTCTGCAGGATAACCCAGCCTCCTACGGCTGCTGAAGGAAGCCCATCATCCACAGAGAATGCCAACGTTCTCCCCTCCAGTACCTCAATGATCTCCAGCATCTCCAGGCGCGTTATCTTGCCGTCCCCGTCCAAGTCATACATCTCGAAGGCCCAATTCAACTTTTGCTCAAAGCTCCCCCTGGAGGTGACGGAGAGAGCACAAATGAACTCCCGGAAGTCGATCGTCCCATCCCCGTTCTTGTCAAATGTGCGGAAAGCGTGCTGGGCGAACTTGGATGCATCACCGTAGGGGAAAAACTGCAGGAGAAAAGACGGGAGGAGCAGCCGTAACAAGGAAAGATGCTGGCAGCAGGAGACCTGCAGGTGACCACCACGCAACTACATCACCACGTGGCCTCACATACCTTGGGACGGAGGCTACATCAAAGTAAAGCTGCACCTAGAAACTATGCTGCCTGCACCAGGTGATAGCTGCAAAACATATCCCAGAAAACATCACGAAGAATCTGTACGATACCCTCTATCTATCCTATTTTGTCCCTCACATTTGTTGAACAATGTCCCAGCCAGGGCAGATATTCGTCTCCTGCTGGTCTTAGAGGAGCAGACTTTTCCACTGTGCCCGTCTCAGTGGACAGCATTAGCCCAAGGATGCTCATCGGGGCTGCTCGCTCATGGCCCCTGGCACACGCGCCACCCCCGGCCGCCATACCTTGATATACAGTTGCTGGAATTCCTCCAAGTTGAGGATGCCCGTGGGGCAGTCTTTCAGGAATCCTTTGTACCACTGCTTCAGTTCTTGCTCGTTAAATTCGGTGCTCCTCACCAGGTCATCCAGCATCTCCGGAGCCAATTTACTGTTGTGTTTGCCCATGGCCGGTTCTGCAAAGAGTGACGGGTCAGCAGCGGTACTACAGCCCTGGCATGCATGGAGCTGAAATCATCTCACCTCCTTCCCTGTTACCCTTGCCCCCACTTCCCTCCCGCTCCTCTGTTGAAGGTTAAGACTGCAGGCCCCTTCCCATTTTTCAAAAGTGCCATGCAGGTGAATGGCACTATCTGCACTAAAGAATAATAAAAAGGAGTCGGAAGAATGCCAGCTGCTGACACCGAAAGCACAGAGAGGCACTACGGAGACGGCCTTGCAGAGCAAATGGCCCCAGGTTACTCAAAGAAGTGAGCCAAGTCACATCTTCAAGTCCTCAACGATACTGCATGAGGCTTGCCGACTAACCAAACTGCCATTAAGAGATTCTGAGGTGCAGAAATCAGCCGGTGAAGCCTTTCACAGCATGGAGATAAACATCCTCGTCTCCTAATTGCTGCAGATCAAACTGCTGTTTGGGGCACAGGGTCTGGTTCGAGAACTGGCAACCCTTACACTGCATGTGGCTGCAGAAAGTGTAGTCTAGGGTACAAAGGAGTCGTCCCCACACCCCGGGGGTCAGACCATGTGCCTCCCCGCTCCTCACACTCTCAGGAGCGTCTCTCTCTCTCTCTGTGTCCAACATTCCAGTCCAACATACTGAATGGTTACTGCTCTAAGTTCCTAAAGTGGGCCTTTCTCATACACATGGCAAAGAACACCACGGTGCGTTTGTGTGTTGCCAACTGGCAGTAAAACCCACCTAGGCCCACTCCTGTTCCTTAACAGAGCTGCTGTTGAGGGCATAGCTACAAGGGCCAGTTTGGAAGTTGGCAACCCAAGTGCATATGTGGGTGAGTTTGACCTCTGTTGACAGTAAGTTATAGCTGTTTTATTGTTGTGAAGATGTTTATCTAAAAGAACCACAACAAATATACTTTTCAAAAACTGCTGCTTTCGCTCTCTCTCCTTTTG
Source organism: Shinisaurus crocodilurus (assembly GCA_021292165.1). NCBI lineage: Eukaryota > Metazoa > Chordata > Lepidosauria > Squamata > Shinisauridae > Shinisaurus > Shinisaurus crocodilurus. The sequence goes on from CM037885.1 coordinate 37,397,467, forward strand.
CAGTTTAAAAACAGAGATATCTAAGAGGGAGGCTTTGAAACTTTGCTGAGGATCTTGCATTCCACCTTCCCTGCCCCGGTCGTTATTCCCTTCCCTGCGGGATGTGGGCCTTCTGAACCGGCGCCCGTTTAGCTGCGCTTTTCACAGTGCTTCGATCTGCAGCGATTAATAAGAACAAAATCGTTTTGTGGCACCTTAAAGATGAGAAACCTGTTCCAGCATGAGCTAGGCTTCCCTAACCTGGGGTCCTCTGGATGTGTTGTACTACAACACCTATACTGGCTGGGGATGATGGGAGTTGTAGCCTAACCCATCTGGGGGGGGGGCGGCACCAGGCTGGGGAAGGCTGGCATAAACTTTGAGTAGACTGTAGTGACCCAGTGTTCTCCAACCTTGGGTCCCCAGATGTTTTTGGCCTACAACTCCCAGCATGCCCCAGCCAGCTACGCTGGCTGGGGCATGCTGGGAGTTGTAGGCCAAAAACATCTGGGGACCCAAGGTTGGAGAACACTGGACTAAATGCAACGGTATGGGGGGGGCGGGGATGACTCCCGTATTCTGCACAATGATAATATTCCCGATCGCGCAAGTTGCTTGATTTCCACCTTGCCTTTCTCCCAGAGTATGCAAGGCAGCTCTGGCCCTGTGTGGATGATCAGAGGAGGGAAGTGAGATTTGCCCCAGCGGGTGCCCCAGCCTCGCCTTCAGACCACATTACTGACCGTGTGGAGTAGGGAGGAGGATTGTACTGGCCACCATGCGCGCGCACATGCGCACACACCCCCTGCATGTTTCACAGAAGGAGCCCTGCCAGTGTGCAACTGTGGACGTGTGAGACTCTTCCCATATGATCAGGAATCCAGCTTTTTAGGGTAGTGCTTATCCCACCCTTCCTCCAGGGGGGTTCTGGCTGGCAGACGGGGTTATCTCCCCTCAATTCTTATCCTCACAGCAATCTACCCTGTGAGATTATGCACCAGAATAAGACATTTTTAATCGTTTATATAATAAGGCATATTTATAATGCAAGCACACACATGCAAACACAGCCTGTTCAGCAGGTTAGGGTGAGCACAGCCGGCCCACAGTGTCCAACACTAGCTCCCTATGTCACCAGCATTCCCGATCACACGTTATTATTATATTTTTATCTCACCTTTTCCCCTCTTGCAAGGAGGCCAAGGTGGCTTACAAGGTCCTCCTCCATGCCAATTTCATCCTTACAACAACCCTGTGAGGTAGGTTAGGCTGAATGACTGGCACAAAGTCACACCCAGTGAGCTCCCTGACTGAGTGGGGAGGAAAACCCGGGTCTCCCAAGTCCCAGTCGAACACTCTCGCCCTACACCACACTGATGAGACATCAAGGAGTCTTATGGCCTCTTGAAGACTGACACATTATGGTCTAGGATCCCGTGCGCTACAGCCCCCTTCACCAGGCGCAAGAAGGCCTGTGGCCCACGCTGGCTCAGCTTGTCTGGGCGTGGAAAGCTAAGCAGGGTCAGGCCTGGTTATTACTTGGATGGGAGACCCCTCCTCCTCTAGTTTCCTGCACTGAGCAGGGGGTTGGACTCGATGGCCTTGTAGGCCCCTTCCAACTCTATGATCTATGAAGTGCTATCCTACGTTGCCCGGTATCGATACCCACACAGTTGTAGGGGGACGGGGGAGGGGGGGATGCAAGCAGTGAGGTTAGAGGAAAATGCAGTACAATGCAGAAAAATAGACATTACCCTTGAACCCAGTGCCCAATAAGGGCCAGCCCCACAAACGCGCTAAGTTCTCCTGCATACGAGAAAGCCCTGACTGGTCTCAGTGAAGGTGCCCAAGTCAGGCTGCCGATGCCCTTAGGACCGGTGCTGTTGCACTGCGAAGACACCGGGCTTCATTTCATTCTGTTCTCACGTTTGTATCCTGCATTTTCTCCAAAGAACTCAAGGAGGCAAAGAACTCAAGGTGCTACTTTAAAGTTTAGGAATTGTTTTAAAGTTTTAAAAAATTATTTATAACAACAACACCACAACAAAAATAGCATAGGAAGCTGCCTCATACTGAGTCAGACCCTGCTTGGTCCACCTAGCCCAGTATTGTCAACCTTGACTGTCAGCAACGGCTCTCCAGGGTCTCAGGCAGGATGCTTTCCCAGCCCTACAACTATCAGGTGGATCCACAATTGGCGAAAGAATCGAACTCAAAGAGTGCTTATCAATGGTTCCTTCTCAAACTGGGGAGAGGTAACGAGCGGGGTACCACAGGGCTCGGTCCTGGGCCCGGTGCTCTTCAACATTTTTATTAATGACTTGGATGAGGAGGTACAGGGAATGCTTATCAAATTTGCAGATGACACAAAGTTGGGTGGAACAGCTAATACTCTGGAAGACAGAAACAAAATTCAAAGCGACCTCGATAGGCTGGAGCGCTGGGTCGAAAACAACAGAATGAAATTTAATAGGGATAAATGCCAAGTGCTGCACCTAGGGAGAGGAAACCAAATGCAGAGTTACAGAATGGGGGGCACTTGGCTCAACAATACTACAAGTGAGAAGGATCTTGGAATTGTGGTAGATCACAAACTGAATATGAGCCAGCAATGCGATGTGGCTGCAAAGAAGGCAAATGTTATTTTGGGCTGCATTAATAGAAGTATAGCTTCCAAATCGCGTGAAGTGATAATTCCCCTTTACTCGGCACTGGTTAGGCCTCATCTTGAGTACTGTGTCCAGTTCTGGGCACCACACTTTAAGAAGGACATACACAAACTGGAGAGGGTTCAGAGGAGGGCAGCAAGGATGATAAAGGGACTGGAAACAAGGCCCTATGAGGAGAGACTGAAAGAACTGGACATGTTTCACCTTCAGAAGAGGAGACTGAGGGGAGATATGATCGCACTCTTCCAGTACTTGAAGGGAGTCACAAAGAGGAGGGCCAGGATCTCTTCTCAATCATCCCAGTTTGCAAGACACGGAATAATGGGCTCAAGTTACAGGAACCCAGATCCCACCTGAACATCAGGAAAAAATATCCTGACTGTCAGAGCAATAAGACAATGGAACCAACTACCTAGGGAGGTGGTGGGCTCTCCCACTCTGGAGACATTCAAGGTGCGGCTGGACAGCCATCTGTCCGGGATTCTTTGACCTGGATTCCTGCATTGAGCAGGGGGTTGGATTCGATGGCCTTGTAGGCCCCTTCCAACTCTACTTTTCTATGATTCTACCTGGAGATGCTGCCGGGGATTGAACCGGGGACGTTCTGCACGCAAGGCAGGGGCTCTGCCAGTGAGCTAGCAGCTAGTGCAAAATGCAGCCGCCAGATTGCTTTCCGGTGCACACTTCATTGACCATATTACATCAATCTGGTATCAACTGCACTGTTTGCCAATCAGTTTCTGGGCACAACTCAAAGTGCTGGCGCTTACCTATAAAGCCCTAAACAGTTTGGGGCCAGGATATGTGAAAGACCACCTCCACCCATATGAACCTGCCTATGGATTAGGATCTTCTTCGGATGGCTTTCTGCATGTCCCACCACCAAACGAGGTTAAGCTGGTAGGAACAAGAGAAAGGGCCTTCTCTGTGGCAGCACCACACCTGCAGAACGTTCTCCCAAAGGAAATTAGGCTGCCCACTTCTCTGTTCAGTTTTCAGCAGGCTGTGAAAGCACTTTTGTTCCATAGATTTATTTTCTGAGTATTTTAAATCTCTTAGTTCTGCACTCTGTTTTTAAGATTCTCTCCTGCTCCCTATGTTTGCCATTGGTGCTGTTTTTACGTTTTAAAATTGCTTTTGAAGTTTCAAATTGTTTTTAAAGCTTTCAGTTTTTAAAAAAGTTTTTTAATTGTTGCAAGTTTTAACTGTTATTCACCTTGGGGGCCCTATTTGGACTGAAAGGAGACTCATAAATTTACAAATAAATAAATAATCTGAAAGAGCTTCGTGGCTGAGGGATTTGACCCTGGGCTTCCCCAGGTCTCAGTCCATCACTGCAGCCACCACCCCAGACTGGGCCAACACAATGGCCCAGTTTGCACATAACAGCCACCCATGGGTTGTCAGGGGCTGGGCAGCAGCTTGTCGCTTCTGCTTTCAATTAACGACCCCGGAATGCCCCGTTCCTGGGCTGTTGTCATGATGTCCGAACCCGGAAACTCTGGTTTGTTTAGGGGTTAAACAACCCAGAGTTAACCCATGGTTTGTTGTTGGGTTTGGATGGGGCGTTCCTGGGCCATTGATTGAAAGTGGAAGTGACGAGTGTGCAGGAGGCAGGACGCTTGTTGGCTCCTGCCGGATACCGGCAATTCCGGTTAAACAACCCAGGAATTACCATTACGTGTGAACCAGGTCACCAAGTCATCCTGAGTACCCACATTTGCTTGGAAATGGCACAACCAACAGCCAGTGGTTACAGTGTTGGACTGGGATTCGGGAGATCTGGGTTCTGGTCTCCACTCGGCCATGAAGCTCACGGGGTGACTTTGGGCCACCAGTCACTGCCTCTCAGCCTAACCTACCTCACAGGGTTGTTGTGAGAATAAAATGGAGAATAGGAGAACCAAGTACGCCGCCTTGGGCTCCTGGGAGGAACAGGTGGGCTATAAAGGCAATAAATGAATAAATAGAACAGTCGTGGCCCTATGGACTGGGGCGTCAGCTATTGATCCAGGCTGGGAGAAATGCTAGCTAGCTGCCACCCGTGTCCTCGCTCACCTCAGCCCCCCCGGCCTTCTCACGGCAGTGACCAGGTTACAAACAGCTGCCATTTCTCAAGTGCTTTTTCCAAAACCCGGCCCTCCCCTGGACGGAAGTCCACTTCAGAAGCGCTGCCCGAGCCAAGGGAGCTGTCTCTTGACCGACCCGGAGACTTGGTTTGCAGATCAGCAAAGCACGTCACAGCTGGGAAGACCGCTGGCTGGCTGGCTGTGAAGCCTCCCATGGCCGCAGCGAGCGAGCGAGCGAGCGGAGCAGGAGCCTGGAGCGCCGCGGCGGCAGAGAGTGCCAGCGGCCCCAGTTAACCCCATGCTTGCCACCAAAGTTTGGTGGCAAGCATGAGGAGGAGGAGGGGGCGTTGTGGTCCAACACATCTGGAGGGCACCAGGTTGGAGAAGGCTGCAGTACAGATGGCAAATAAAGGGCTTAGCTGTGGAATATGGAGGGCCAGACCTGGAACACACGAGGCGAGGATAAAATGCAAAGCAGCGGCGGCGGGGGGCGGGGTGCCAGCTTCAGTGGGGCGGTGTATCCACTCCGGGCTTCGATCCGAACTTTAAAGGAGCTCTCCGTGGTGCTGGACCTATTTTGGGGATAGGGTTCTGTGGAGGAAGGGGGGCTGGCTGGCCCGCCACACCCCCACCCTTTGCTACCCCAAAGGACCCAAGACCCCCAGAGATCTCAAGGTACCAGACTGCCAGCCTCAGCTGTCTGCAACCCTACTTGAATCTCTGTTCAAGAACTTGCCTTCAATTCTGTAACCTGTATTTAGATACTGAACTCACAGAGTACTACAAAACCCATGTGGGGTAAAACTAGGACAAGGTTTATTCTGGTAGCATTTTACAAGAAGATTAGGGAAATGAGAGAAGCACACAAAATAAAGAGAGACACACGTTAGTACACAGAAATAGAGCTAAAACACAATAAAACCTGGCAATCTGGTACCTTGAGATCTCTGAGGGTCTTGGTTCCTTTGGAGTAGGAAAGGGTGGGGGTGTGGTGGGCCAGCCAGCCCCCCCTTCCTCCACAGGTTCAACACTAGGGTTAGCCCCTTAAAATTTCCGACTCAAACCCAGCGTGGATACCCCGCCCCACTGACATTGGAGCCCCCAGCCTCCACAGAAAAAGAGTGCCTCCCTCGGCGATAAGACCCCACAAACAGCCCACACAGATCTCTGAGGAGGGAGCTGTTCAAGGGGACCGAAGGGGGTGCACTGTAAATTGTTCTTTCTCCTTCTCTAAATTTTGAATGATTTGTAAAGGCCTGTGGCTGTATACAACAAAGCTTATACAATCGACAAATTAAATATTTTCACGGGGGTGCATGCTTGTTCTACAGAAGGTGTCCGTCCTTCTGCCGTGTTCCTGTAGAAAAGTGATTTACGTACGTCCTGCTCCTAATTCTCCTACAGTGGTAACGACCTCTCTTTGGGTTTGTCTGGACACACACCGAGTAATTGCCCCGCCTGAGGATGCCGCCCCAAGCCCGTGTGTCCTTCGGCTGATCTTTTGGAAGAGCACCCTCGCCGCCCCTCTGTGCAGACACAGACACAACGTTTGCGGCCTGTCCTCCATGTGGCCCCTGCGGAAGAGGGCCACGTTTAATGGGCCATGCATGCGTTTTATGGACACATATGTGTGTGTGTGTGGGGGGAGTGAGACACGGGCAACACGACTGCAGTCAGCCCAGGCTTCCCATTCCACATCCACCGCATGTCTTCGTGTGCTCATTACAGCCCGGCCTCTCCCCCTCAGACTTGGCAATGTCCATGGAAAGAGGTCATCTGCTGGACAAAAGCATGCGCTGCTCACAGACCCTCAGCTCCTGCCCTTCTCCCCCCAGACGGATCAACCCACACACCGAAGGGCATGGCCCAGCACAAGCAGTCCGCTGCAGTGGAGCAAATTGCTCAAGGGAGCCTCCGGTGACGGATCCGGTCTCTTCACCCCTCCTATGCAGTGCAGCAGCTTGCGGATATTGGTCGAGGCGAGAGAGAGGAGGCATCCGTAGCTAGTCAGCCAGCGCTCACCCCCACGCAGCCTTGGCATTTCCTTGCTGGTGAAAACGGAGCGACAGATGGATAATGGGAAGACGCTCGTGCACGTGATCCTTCCTTCCACGGTGCTCTTTGGAAATGTCTTGACGTCCACACACAGAAAGGCTTGTTAGCTTAGAAAGGTCCCCAATTGCACGAGTCTCTCATGACAAGTACACTGTTACAGCACAATCCCATGCATGTTTACTCAGAAGTAAAACCCACTGTGTTCAGTGGGACTTGCTCTCAGGTAGGCGTGGTGTGTCAAGCTGTGGTGTACTCAACCATCACACTCGCAACAACGCCATGCTGGTGCTCCAACCACCTACGGGGAGGCTGCAGCCCTAAGAAGGCTTCCTAGAAGAAAGTTTAGGCAGGCTGGACTCAGCAGGATTTGCTTCCAAGTAAACATGCACAGCATCAGGCCATAAGAGAGAGCAGCAGTAACCCATTCCCTGAAAAAAGGTTTCTCAGAAAGCCACCTCCCTCCAAATCCCTCCTCAAAACCCACCTTTTTCGTGAAGGCCTTGCCATGGCCACTTACTTCTCAACCCCTGCAGCAACTGACAGCATGACCCATCCTACTCAGACGCAAATCCTGATGAGATCAGTGTATAGGATTGCAGCCAAAGTACATGTAACTGCACGGCACAGATTTCCCCATTTGCCGCTGCCTCCCTTGAAACACCCCTCCAGGCAGGCAGGGACTCGGGGCTTGTGCCCTGGGCCTTGCTCACAATTATAAGCGTGTTTAGGATTGCAGCTGACGGAACTACAATTTCCATGGCTCATTGCGGGGAAGCAATGGCAATTAAGCCATTTTCAAACACGTACACAATCACAATGTAGATCTGCATCAAACGCAGAGCCGTGGGCGCGTGCCGCACATGCCAACAGCGCCATCTTCACCGGCTTCCCACCTCGCAGGCGCTCGTTGCAGCAGTGCGTGTGATGCAGGGAAGGGAAGGGAAGGGAAGGCAGCCCAGCCCAGCCCAGCCCAGCCCATGTTGTGCGCAGGCGCCAGGGAGGACGGGGCTCCTCTGCCGGTGCAGAAGAGGGAATTTTGGCGGGTGCAGCTTTCCGCACCTTGGCAGGACAAGCTGCGCCTCCACCCCCCACGAGTCAAGGTTCAGGATCCTGCTATCATCAGCAGAGGCTGGTGACCCCTATTTCGGCGGGGCTCCTTATCCTTTGCAGGTTTTTTCAGGTTTTATTTGCAGCTTTATGGGAGCCCTTTTGGCGCTCCGTGGTGGCGAACCTATTTTGGGGACGGAGTTCAGCACCATGGATAGCTCTGATAATGCTCCAATAAAACCTGCAATGGATAAGGGCCCCCACCGAAATAGGAGGCAACAGCCTCCTCTGCCTGCTGTCCTCCTCCGTTGCATCTGGACAACCCCGTCAGTCTGCACAGCAGCGTCACACAATGACAGCAAACGATGCTAACGAACGATGGGAAGCTCAAAAGAGACCGGCGGCAGCACATTGAGAGATGCAAAGTTGCTGTCTGGACGTGGCCGGTATCAAGCATGGCGAGATGACTCAAGCTCTCGGGATCTTTTAGCTGAAGCATGTTTGGCTCCAAGCGTGGAAGACCACGGCTCAGAGGCAGGGCCGCTATTCTGCACGCGGGAGGCCCCAGCAATGTACAATTATTCTTGGCATCTCCAGTCGAACCTAAGAAGAGCTGGGCTGGATCAGACCAAAGGCCTGTCTAGTCCAGCGTTCCGTTCACACAGTGGCTGACCAGATGGAATAGCAGCCCCCTGCTTATGTTCCCCATACAGAGCCATCCTGCCTCTGATACTGGAGGAAGCATATGGACATTCCGACCAGTAGCGGCCATTGATTGCCTCATCTGGGAATTTGTCCAATCTCCGTTTACAGCTATGCAAATTGGTGCCCATCATTACATCTTGTGGCAGTCAAGTCCAGCCAAGTTTTAACTATGAAGTAGTACTTCCTTTTGCCCATCCTGAATCTCCCACCATTGAGCTTCATTGGATGACCACAGGTTCTAGAACTGAGCCAGTGTGGCTATAGTGGTGTTGGGACTGGGACTCGGGAGATCCGGGTTCTAGTCCCCGCTCGGCCATGAAACTCACTGGGTGACTTTGGGCCAGTCACTGACTCTCAGCCTAACCTACCTCACAGGGTTGTTGTGAGGATCAAATGGAGAGGAGGATTATGTAAGTTGCCTTGGGTTCCTTGCAGGAAAAAAGGTGGGGTATAAATATAATTTAAAAAATAAAAATAGAATTGTGAAGGAAACGAATTCCTCCCTATCCACTTTCTCTACACCATACATAATTTTATATGCCTCTATACCTTACCCCCCCTTTCCCCCTAAGCTTTCAGAAGCCTTTCCTCATAGGGGAGTTGCTGCAGCCCCTTTGGGTTGCCCTTTTCTGCAACTTCTCCAGCTCTACAATGTCCTTTTTGAGGGGAAGTGACTGGAACTGTACATGGTATTCCAAGTATGGTTACAGCATAGAGTTGTATAAGGACAAACAAGGTTGGAGGTTTTTTACTTTCGATCCCTCTCTTAATGATCCCCAGCATGGAGGAGTTTGCCTTTTTCACAGCTGCCACACACTGGGTCGACGTTTTCCTCCACCACAGCCCCAAGATCTCTTTCCTGGTCACTGCCAGGTTGAATCCCATTAGTGCAGTGTTCTCCAACCTTGGGTCCCCAGATGTGTTTGGCCTACAACTCCCAGCATGCCCCAGCCAGCGTACGCTGGCTGGGGCATTGCTGGGAGTTGTAGGCCAAACACATCTGGGGACCCAAGGTTGGAGAACACTGCATTAGTGTGTATGTGAAGCTGGGGTGTGTGTTTTTTGCCCCAACGTGCATCACTTTACACTTCCTTACGCTGAATCACACTTGCTATTTTAATGCCCACTGCTCCAGTTTGGAGAGATCCTTTTGGAGCTCCTCACACAGCCCCCTTTTGTTCTAATCACCCTAAATAACTTGGTGGCATCAGCAAACTTGGCCACTTCACTGCTACCCCTAACTCCGAATCATTTATGAACAAATTGAAATGTACCAGTCCCAGTACAGATCCTTGGGGGGGGGGGGGATCCACTCTTTATATCCCCCCACTGCAGGAAATGGCCATTCATTCCCACTCTCTCTGCTTCCTGTTCTTGAACCAGTTACGGATCCATAAGAGGACCTCGCCTCTTATTCCATGACTGCAAAGTTTGCTCAGGAGTCTTTGGTGAGGGACTTCATCAAAACCCTTCTGGAAGTCTATGTAGAAGTGTCTATCAGATAATTTTATCTTTAATCTTTAATGATGCTCTCCACCAATGCTTTCCAGAAGAGACAATTAAGCAAACTGGCCTGTAATTTCGCAGATCCCCCCCTGGATCCCTTTTTTAAAAATTGGTGTTACATTGGCCATTCTCCAGTCCTCTGGTACAGAAGCTGATCTTAGGGACATGTTACATATTTTTGTTAGAAGATCAACAATTTCACATCTGAGTGCTTCAAGAACTCTCAGATGGATATCATCTGGACTCGGTGATTTGTCCTGACGGTGTATGAAAAGGGGCAAATTTAGCTTGGGAACAAGCTACATTTGACCTCTTTAATGCTCTGCAGCAGTTTGCTGCTGAAATTTGGTGGCAAATCGCCTATGGTTTTGCTACTGCTGCAGCATCCAACAACACAGTTGCAGCAGGAGTGCCGCTTATGGGCAATCCGAGGGAGGGGAGAAAGGTTTCTGAAGCTCCTGCTGAAGTTGCCCACCTGTGTGTTAAAGGATCAGGTAAGCTGAGGGATCCAGTGGCAGACCATGGGGAAAAACTCTGTCGGAAACCCTAGAGAGCCGTTGCCAGTTAGATCAGACAATATGGGGCTTAATTAATGGAGCCATGGCTTGACTCGGTGTAGGGCAGCTACAGAGGTAGAAATGCCCCCGCTGTCTCCAGGGCTCCTGCCAGCCCAAGTGCTTTGAGGACTGAGCTGCATGCTATTTTGGGGGATGTGGCAAAAGAGGGCTGGGGAACGTTGACCTCATGCGCCAGCAGCAGGGCCGGTGCAAGGCAGTTTGGTGCCCTAGGCAAGATCAGATATTTAGCACCCCCCTCTTCCCACTTGAGCCCTCCCTCCCTCCAGCCCTATGCTCCTGGTGCCCCCTTTAGCCCGGCGCCCTAGGCAGCCGCCTAGTTGGCCTAATGGTAGCACCGGCCCTGGCCAGCAGTGTTGTTGGGCAGAGCAGCCACTCCTGGCCTGCTCAAGGAAATGGGGTGTTGATATTCCCTTCCCTGCTGGACCAGTTCCCCTTCAGCACGGATCTTGGTGCCAGGCAACTGACAACTGTTCACTTGATGTGTTTACCCTTCTCTCTTGCATTTCAAGTTTGTTGACCTTCATGGAAGTCAAAGGCTGAGTGGAGAGATTTTTTGTTTTCTTGTCAGGTCCACCCCCCCCCCCCGGAAGTTGGTGGTGAGAAGGTGGAGTAATTTCACCAGAGAAAATGGCAGGAGTCACCATGTCTTCTTCACCATCATGGGTCAGTTATCCTGTGCAACCTGAAACAAGTGTCCATTCAGCCCCCCCAACACTGAAGTGGTGAAGTTTGGTGGGGAGTGGAAAGGTGGATACAAGAAGGGCCCTGCTGGAACAGACCACGAGCCCAGGCCAGCATCCTCTTTCCCAGAGTGGAGGCCCAGAAGTAAGGCATGAAGGAAACAGCCCCATCTGCTATTGCTCTCCAGCAGATGGTATTCAGCGGTACCAGTACATTGCCCCTGAACCTGGAAGCTCCATTTAGCTGTTCCACAAGTAGCCCTTGACAGATTTCCCCTCTACCTCCTCAACCCTCTTAAGTGGCCATCATCCTGTTTTGTGGAAGCAAATTCCACATGTGAATTATGCACTATGTGAAGAAGTACTCTTTTTTGTCTGCCCAGAATCTCGTGCCAGTTGGTCTCAGTGGATGACCCCCGAGTTCTAGTCTTTGCTCTCTGAACAATTTTATAAACTTCTATCGGCCAGTTGCCTGTTTTCTAAACTAAAAAGATCCAAACATTGTTGCTTTCCCTTGCAGAAAAGGTGCTCCAGCTCCCTGATCATTTTGGTTGCCCCTTTCCACACCTCTTCCAGCTCCACAGTATCCTCCTTGAGATGCAGCAAGCAAAACTATAGGCAATGTTGCAGCTGTGCCCACACACCATCAATTTATATAAAGGCATCATGACACGGGCAGTTTTGTTCTTCTTATTTTTCCTAATAATCCAGGGCGCCAGTCTTCCAAAAGCCCTTCGTCCATCTGCAGACGTCTGGCAGCGGCTTTCCATCATGTGTAAAGGAGCCGCAAGCTCTAAAGGAGAACACATCATGTTTTGCATGCAGAACTTCCCAAGGAGCAGGAATCAAAAGCACTTCAGCCCAAGAGCTTGACGAGAGACTGGTAGTCAGAGCAGACAATACTGGTCTACCTACTGCAATAATTTGACTCGGCTTCATATGAAATGCAATCTGCACATGCACAGAGACACTACTCTGTTAGCTGCCTTGAGTGCCATTTTTCTTAGTAGAAAGTTGAGGTATAAATCAAATAAATCATGATTACAACATAATTAGTACTTCATATGGCCCAGAGCCTTGCATTCGGGACACTGGATTCCAGGACTGGACCTCTGTGGGCCCTGGGTCACATTTAACCCTGGATGCGCGACCCATGCGGTGCACCTGAGGGTCTTCTGGTTTTGGATACGGGGCTATCTGCAGTCCTGGCTCAGCGACCCGGAGCTCTCCGAGCGCTCCCATCCTTTTAGGAGGACAAAATGGGACATGCGTTTTAAAGGGCTCTGAAAAGTGCAATGGGGCAAAGTGATATGTGGACTTGTAAGTTACACCATGCTCTTTCACAGCATAATCAAGATTTGTTGTTTTTTTAAAAAAAATTTAAAAGGGGAAAAATGTATTTCTAGAAGAGGGCATCATCTTCTCCCCACCTCTTTTTGTCCACTTTTCAGAAAATGAGGCTAAGAGTTCTGTGTAACTGAAAAGCTTGTTAGCTGCATTGTGAACCTTGGTCAGTCCTGATGAAGCGAAGCTACCATTCTACTGTCCCTGTAAATTGTGTTCTAATGCACCAAAATAGATACTTATTTTGATAATTAATAATGAGATTATAAATAAGAGCTGTCCCTTAAGGGCTTTCTGGTTGCCCCCCCTCCCCGCCCACTCCCCAATCTCTACTGGGGTATTTATGTTTAGGGTGAGATTTGGGGGCAGAGGGGGGGGGGTCAGCACCACATCGGCCCATCCCTGTTGCACAGAGCAGCTGGTGCTGCAGCTACCATGGCAACAGCTGCACTATAGCGAGATTGTTCCCAGCAGCGGCGCACATCCCCGTGCTACCAGCCAACTCTTTCATCCCCTGTGCGTCTCCCCACTCCTTCCTCCCCCTTACTTCCACAGACCTTTTATGATCAAGCAAAAGGAGGAGGAGGAGGAGAAGAAAGACACCCCACCCCGCTACGCTATCCCCCCCCCCCTTTGGGGAACAAACACAAACCACCACAACAAAAAACACCCACGTTCCACCCCACTTCTAAGCAGTTATTATATTATGTCATCTCCGAGCCCCTTGAGCAGCACTCGTCTCCCCAAATTCTAAAGCCACGCAATGTCCAGCTGGGATATTTTATGACTGTTGTGTCACATGGGAGGGCGGCCGAGTACTCGTCTCCAACAACTGCTTACTTACTTACTCTCCCCCCCCCCCCGCCCTCACTTGCTCATTAAACAAAAAAGTGTTCAGGTTCAAGGGAGGAATAGAAAAATCAAACCTGCAGGGCCATTTTCATGTCAAACATTAATGCTCTGCTGTAGGTGTTTGGTACTGGAACCACAGCAGTGAAAACAAGAAGGAAGTGGGAGGGAACGCCCACTTATTTCTCAATAGGGGTGTTGGTTCTGGGGCCAGCTTTTGAACATTTAGAAGAGGGAGCCAGTAGCTCATGTTTAACAAAGTTTGATGTGAGAAGCAGCTCAAATTTTGCAAGGTTTGCTTGTAAAACCAAGAGCTGAACTATCTGGCATCCGAGGTTTAGGCAGTTCCTTTGCACGCGCAGTCCCCAGCATCCTGGGCAGCGATGCTGGGGTATGGCGTCCCAACAGTGACCTTGGAGAGCCACTGCCAGCCAGATGGACCAGTGATCTCACTCAGTACAGGGCAGCTTCGTGCAAGCTTCGTACTAAACAGGTTGAGATCTTGTTGGACGCCTTCGCCTAAACAGTCAGGACCAAAACAGGCAACCCAAATTTTCAACAGCTTGGAGAACCTTCCACATGTGTATCCTCATGCTTCTTACGTAGCTTGCGAAAGAGCGCAGCAAGCTCTGTTCTTGGCCAGCTTAATTTAAATGTTGTCAGCAACATTATATAGGAAACCAAAATGGACGGAAGGAAGTGAAACTGGCCAGAACAAAGTGCAGCTTTGGGAGAGCATATTAAGAACTGGAGCCTTAAATTTGGGCATTTTGCCTTCTGCAGAAAATGGGAGGATGTGCATGTATATGCCAGGAGGGTGTGTGTGTGTGTGTGTGTGTGTCCGTGTGTCCTGCCCTTCATCGTGTCCTTTCTCTGCAATTTTGCTCTCCCCGCCCCCTGCACACTTATCATGAGAAGACAATCATGTGGGCTGCACAGATCATGCTCGGCTTCCAGTGGTCCCTGTCAACCATGTGCAGTGATGGTACATCAGCACAGACTGTACAGTGCCAACCCAAGACATTTTATCACCTCCAGTGGAGCCCATATAATTACCCCCCACCAACCTCACTCCACTTGCTGGGGCCTATGCTTTAGAACACTGCTTTAGAAAGACTGGCCGCACCATTCGGACACCAATTCTTGCCTTCCCTCTTCTCCATCTCTCATAGTGTCTCCTGGTTGATTGCTTCAACCTGCTGCATGGTGGCCAGGGCCTCACCTGAGACTGTTGCCTCCCCATCTCTGGACTGCAGAGACAGAAACACTCCAGCTCCACAAAATCGGAACTATTCAGGATGCACCCTGAGTTTTACTAAATTCCTCAGCAGGACACGACGGTCACGAGACAGGACGGTTGTCTTTCATGTTCTTACCTTGCTTATTGGCATACATGTATATATTTCCCTCTGTCAACCCTTGAAAGGCAATGCACAAGAACCACAGCTGTGAATTCCAGGGAGAACTGCAGCGGGGGTGAGAATGCAGATTTGTGGCCAGGCTGAAGGAATCTCTGCCTAACCTGTGAGTTGCAGAAATGTGCCTCCCCTTCTGGTCAACACAGGCCTTCTGTGCTGGCTGGTACAGGGAAATATTTTTGCATAAGAGAACAGAAAACCTGCTGTTAAGAAGTCACCATTTGCATGACCCTCCCAGGAGAAGTGAAAATTGCTTAAACAGGTATTATTTATCCCAGTTGCAGTGTGTGTGGATTTCTGACACTGGGGAAGTGGGGTGGGGTGGCAGTAGGCACAGAGCTGTGGAGCTTTAGGAAGGACAGGAGACTCAGCAAGATCTAGCAGGATAAAGGAAGCCCCAATATGTGGGTTATAATCTCAAATTGGGCTGGAGGGAACTCAGTGCAGAAAGATGGCGTATGAAAAAGGAAGTGCATTATGGGAAATCTTATTCTTTAAAACCAGTGCCATCAACCATCTGCAAAACAATCCCGGCAACAAACAGAAGGAACACACTGATTTGAACATCATATGATAATTGTGCATTATGTGCTGCTTTCCCACCATCCCGCAACACTCTTACATGCTCCTCCAGAACTTATCTCCATAACTAAGACAAACCCAGGACCATCAACTACAGAGCAGCTACACTGCCTCGGATCTGCATCCTTGTACCAGAGCTGCCACCTCAGATGCAGAGGTAACAGCCATGGGGACCCCTCAACGACAGGGTGGGAGTTGGAGAACCTGCATCAGATCAACAATCTGCATCAGATCAACAATGTGTTTTGGTGGGTGAGAGGCTGAGCTAGGAATCAGGAAGCCCCTGGTTCAAATTTCACCTCTGCCAGTACATAGTTTAGTGAACCAACACCATTCTGCTGCCTCCTCTGCAGCTGCAGCAGCAACAGAATAATAATAATACTGTTCTACCTAACAGAGCTGTTGTACAAGATAGTCTGTGTGCTTTGAACACTCTGGAGCGCTATATAAATGCCATGTTTCCTGATCTATGCCTTTGATTTGCTGGGCACCTGAGGACACTTTCAGGTGAAAGGGAAACCCCTCCCTCCACCTGTGCATACTTGTGGAGGGGAATCATTTTCATTTATAGAGGCCCTTTCACTCTCCTTGCTGCCCAGAAGGGCTTGAGAGAGGGAAGGGCTCCAAAATATTGAGAGGTCCCTCCCCCCCCCCACTTGCTTCAGCTGATCTGTCTCTCTTAGCTCAATCATTTTGCCAATGGGTCTCTTCTTCTTCTCAGGCACCCTCCCTGCTCCATCCACTCCCTCCCTCTTTGAGTTCTTAAATCAAAAAACGCTTTCCACCAGCCTACCTCTTCCCATGGGGGGGGGGGGCTTCTGAACAGTGATGCGCTTTTACTCTGGAAAGAAACTGCAGAAGTCATCTCCTACAGTTTGGCCACCTGGCTGCCCGAGAGGTGAGTTAGGAGAAGTCTTCCCACCATGTTTTCAGATTTTTTGTGGGGGGTGTCAACCACCCTGAGGCAACAGTCCTAAGCATACTTATTCATTGGTCCCACTGATTTATTTCAAAATAACTTCTGAGTAGACTCACTGAGGATCATATTGCCGGAGTGCATCCGGTTTGTAAAGGGAAAGATTTACGGGCTCGAGAATGATGGCTGCCCAAAGACATTTTGGTGCTGGAGGGAGAAAATCCAAACAGCCCCCACCCACACATATGGATTACCTTGAGCCACAGCACACACCCTCTTCAAAATAAATCGGAGATAAAAGCATTCTGCCCATGCTCAGAGGCACAGCAGGATGCCTCCAAATGTTCCACAACTAAACCCATGGCTCAGATTAAGCCCGACTGCTGCCCTGCCACAGAAGGGCCGTATCCCTTACGAAACCCACTATGTATAGCCTTGCTAGAGGCGGCGTCTGCTTGCGAAGGTGGGGTCGACGGGGGGGGGGGAGGCAGGGACACCACAGCAGCATCCCTGCCCCGGTGCAGTTTGATTGGCATGCTGTGTCCAGTTGCATGCGGCCAAGCGTCACCAGCGCAGGGAACTAGGGCTCGCCCAGGAGAGAGAAGGAAGCAGAGAGCTTTCCTTTACCAGCGGCCTGGTCCTGCCACCCAAAAGGCGGCTTTCAAATGGGAACCGAAAGCAAGAGCTGCTTGCCACTCTAATCTTTTGGAGAAATGTTGAAATTTGCCATTTAAAAATGTGTTTATTGTGCCCATGTAGACTTAGAAACTCCTATCCACACAGAAGCCCTGTTCACATGTAACGGTGGCAAACTGTGGATTAACGAACCCACGATTTGCCGGGAGCGTGTGCCACCGCCATTTTGAATATGCAACCATTATTCTTGATATACGAATTCGGGCACCGTGGGTTGAACAAGCCAGAATTGAACCTAAGAACTAATTATAAGTTAACTGTGGGTTGTTTAATCCATGACTAACCCATAGTGTCCAGGTCCGCAAGAGCCGATCAGAGGTTGCATTGCATATGCAAAACGGCGGCAGCTCACACAACCCCTACAAATCATGGGTTAACTGGCAACTGCGCTCTAACAAGTCCAACCAGATCCATTGCAAGATCAAATACTGTACTGCATATTTCTAGGAAACGGGCGGCTACTCGCGGCCCCTGCTTCAGAATCTCTTGAAGGACAGGCTGCTGCAGCGTAAGGAAACAGAGAGGAGTCTCCAGCAAAGAGTGTTTATGGGAGGCGAGGCCAGCACGTTGAAGCAGTGTGAAAAAAATGGTGTTGCAAGTACAGGAGAGTGTCCCTATTTTTGTCTGTGCAATGTTCCGAAATCAGTGCAAAATGGGTACAAGTATCCCCCCCCCCATCTTTGGAGAGAAGTCAGACTGCAGGACTGGCTTGCCAGTTCTCTTCCCCTGCCAGAGCGGAGGCCACATCACACGCTTCCCTCCCCCTCCCCATCTGCTATTTCCCAAAGGCAGGAGCCTTCCCCCCCCCCCAGCAGCAGCAGTGCCAGCCATGGAGATTTTGTAAGATCAGACACTGAATTCGCAGTCTCTTTGCTTTTTGAAAGGGGGTGGAGAAGAGAGAAGGAGAGAGATTCTGGAGGGAAATGGCTATAAGGGGGCACCAAGAATTCTGGGCTGAGGCCAGCATGCAAATGGGGTGGAGAGGAAGCACTTTGCACCTCCCTAATTGAACTGGAACCAGGGCCAGGGTGCAAAACTTATTTTGAATCCCGTAGCTCAGTCCTAGAACATGTGAAAGAAGCATAAAGACATGGGCATCTCTGAGCATATGCAGGGTGCTTTCCAGGGGTGTTGCTAAGCTTGGGCCCATGGGGCTGAGGCCCCAAATCTATTCCTCAGAGCCCCGAGTGCCCATCGTTGCCAATGGATGGTGCTTTTTCTCAGCTTAATTGCCATGCAGGTGGGAAATTTTCAAGGGGAATTGGAGCTGGGGAGGAGAGGGTTAACTGTCACCTTCCCACATGCTGCAACACCCACCCCCAAAAATATTTTTCTGCATGACAATGGAGCTTAGGAAAAACAACTTTTCCATTGGTTTGAGATGATCTTGGGTGGGGCGGGGTGGTGCAAATCAATTGAACAATTTATTTCATTCGAGATTGTTTGGATGAGAAATTAATTGGATGCTTTGCCTCCTGTGAGATTTAAATAAACCCTAGTAATTATTCCTACATTTGTATAAATGAGCATGTGCAGGTTGTGCCCTGCGACCCTGGGCCCTGAATCCTTTGGGTGCCTAGTAATGCCCCTCCATTTCCCTCCCTGTCAAGGAACCCCAGCCCAGCCCAGCCTGGATTAGGGTGACTGAACTTCCAAGTAAAATTGAGCCAAGATCTCGCTGTTGAGGAATTAAGCACTGACCCAGACCCAGTGGGATGCTTTTTTTTTTTTTTTTTAACTGAGTAATTTCTGATCTCTTCCATCCCTTTGGGAAAAGACAACTTTACCTGCATAATTTCAGCGGAGCAGTTGGGTGGACCTCACCTCCAGCAGTGTGCAAGACACCTGGGTGATGATGCCTGAGGAATTGGTGCACAATCAGGAGGAGATGCACAGTCCAGAGCGGGGCAGGGGCTGGGCCAGAGCCGGGCAGGCAGGCGCCATACAATCGCAGCACGCGGGGAATAAAACGGCTTGGCTTTGCCTTCCCTCCCCGAAGCATCTCGTCGTCGACCCCTCCCCACCGCTCTTCCAACCCCTCCGGGACTGTCACCACCAGGGATGCTGCTCTTACCTTGGTGGGTCTGCCTGACCCTCGGGGGTGCGTGCCCCTGGTGCAAAGTGTGAGCGGCGGCAGGAGAGGGCGCCTACGCCATCCACCGGAGAGATGCGGCTGCGGCTGCGGCTGCGGCTGCGGCGAGGCTTTGCTGCTCCTCCACCTGCTCTGCCTTCGGAATTGCTTCTCCGCCGCCGCCTCTTGTTACTTGTATCAGTATGCGCCCCTCCTATCTGGGGGAAGGGAGGGGCCCCCCCCACTGGCTTTGCTCCCCGCTCATTGGCTGCGAGGCATGCCAGTCACCGCAACCCGCTCCAGGTGGGGCTCCTGCTCCTGTCTGTCAGCCCAAGCCAAGGCTGGAGGGAGGCGGCGCCGGCTTGTAAGAACGCAAGGGAGAGCCCGTGCCGGGACAGGCCAAGTAAGGGTCCCTCTAGGCCAGGGTTCTGTTCACGCAGTGGCCAGCCAGCTGCCCACATGGGAAACCCACAAGCAGGACACGAGAGCCACAGCACCCTCCCTCCCATGTTCCCCAGCAACTGGTGTACACAAGCATACTGCCTCTGATACTGGAGGTAGCCCGGCCTATAGCCATCCGGGCCAGTACGTAGGCACTGACAGCCTTGTCCAAGTCCTTGGCCTGCAAGAGCAAGGCTCACTTGCCCCGATGGACCTTTTGTCTCTGGACATGGGGCACTCATAAAACATCCTCTGTGCATGCTCAGAGGCACAGCGCCTACCTTTGCGCACAAGAAGAGGAGGCCCGGAAAGATCGGCCGCTCCTTCCAGAATGGAGGCTGGGGTGCTCAGTCAAGGCAGCTCCCATTCTGCCTACTACTCCTTTGCACACATCTGCAGTTCCACCAAGAAGAAGCTCCACTTATGCACAGACAACATTTTCCGTTTTGCGCAGGGCAGCGGGTAGTTGTGTGGGAGAGCAGAGCGAGGGGCCACGCGAGGGGGCGGAGATCAAAGGGAACGAAGATGAAGACTCAGTGGGGCAGAGTCCGGAGAAAGGAGGGGCAAGAGCTGATGGGCCGCGAAGGCAAGTGGGAGATGCACGGCGCCTGGCGGTTTACTAAAGAGGGGCTCTTTGCTGCGGCAGGGAAATTGGCAGAGGTGGTGGGATGGGAGAGCTTCACGGACGGGCTCAGGGGGCCTCTGGTGCCTGGAGTGGCCTGTGGCCAGGACCGGTGCAAGGCAGTTTGGTGCCCTAGGCAAGATCAGATATTTAGCGCCCCCCTTTCCCATTTGAGAGTGCTGTATTTTTTTCAAGGCATTTCTGGCGCCCCCTTTAGCCCTGCGCCCTAGGCAGCTGCCTAGTTTGCCTAATGGTAGCACCGGCCCTGCCTCTGGCTCATGCTGGCTCAGCTTGTCTGAGCGTGGAAAGCTAAGCAGGGTCAGGCCTGCTTATGACTTGGATGGGAGACCCCTCCTCTAGTTTCCTGCATTGAGCAGGGGGTTGGACTCGAGGGCCTTGTAGGCCCCTTCCAACTCTATGACCTATGACTCCATGTGCCACTCACTCCACCCCTTCGGAGCCCTCCGCAAACCCGCCCGTTCCACGCCGCCGCCGTTGGCTTAACCCCTCAGTCTCATCCCCAGCTGTCCGGGTCCTGCACCCAGGACTCCCTCCCCACTGTACTTCCTCGGGTACGCCTTTGGATTGTAAGTTCACTGGGGCAGGGGCCTTTTTAAAAAATAATAATGAAATGCCAAAGTGCATTGGACACTGGTGGTACTATACTATCATTAACAACACCAACAATAGAATCTGGCCACATATTTGCCTGAGATCTACTACAAACAAACACCACTGGATGTTCTGCAGTTTTTCCTTACGGGGGTTTCTGTCCTAAATCCAAATGGTGAAAATAACCTCTAATGAATTTGCGCCAGACTGAGACGCGGCTGTTCCTTCCCACACACCCAGTTCTTTGAGGAAAATTAACCCCGGGCTCTTGCCACAAACAGCTGTAGCCTTCCTATAAGACCATGCAATTCACCTGCAGCTCAGCACCTGGCAGGATTGAGGCCTCACCTGCCCCCCCCCCCCACCTCCCCGTATATTACAAAATGGAAGAGACAGTTTATTTTGCTGGAAATGTGCCCTCACGATTTTTTAAAGAGAAGCAGATTTCAAAAACAAATCTGAGGCGTTTCCATGACAACCGTGCATGAAATGGAGGATCCCGCCCCCCCCCAGCCCGCGTCCTAGTCCGTGCTTTGCTGCAGAAGTCTGTCCTGAAGGTTGCTGAGGCAATCCGTGACTTGGGGAGCTTCTTTTACAGCCAAAAGGGGTACATTTATGGAGCAGGAGGAGGAGGAGGAGGAGGGGGGGGGAACAGGCTGCCCTTCCTGCCCCGTCCCCCACAGATGTCAATCCTGTTCTAAACACCACATAAACATATTTGAGTTACGAAGACCGTGGCAAGAACTGCATCTGGCTGAGAACGGCACTGATGCGCTCCACAAAGGCACATGGCGGGGGGGGGGAGAGCACCGTTCGAGGGCAGCGCGCATGCCCGGCCTGCACAAAAGGCGCCAAGTCCAGTGCCCGGCACCTCCTCTTCAAACGATCAGGGGCAGAGAAGGTTCTTTCCCAAGGCCAGCTGGAGCAGCCCGTGCTGGGCCTGGGAGGACTGGTGGCCCGAGAGGCTCCTCAGCGGCATGCGCGGCATGGCTCGGTGGTGCTCGGCTGCAGAAGGTGCCGGGCTCAATCCCTGGCCAATAGCAGCCACTGGACAAAGAAATGAGCAAGGAACTGGGGTCCCAGCACACTGGGCAGAGTCACGGGGCACCCTCCTGCTGGTGTGGGTGTATAATCTGGGGCGGCCCAAAGCCTTCATTTAGGGTGCACACTCCTAGTTGCTTGGCAAGCACTGCTAAGGGGGCAGCTTGACTGTGTCTTGCGCTAAAAGAAAGCTGCTGGATAATTAAAATTGCAGTCAAAACCTATGGCTCATGTTTCACCAGGTAATTGGGTGAAATGGTTAAGATCACTGATATCTTCTAGGGTGGTTTTCCTAGAAGGTACTCATTGAATTATTAACAGCCTGAACAGGAAGTGGGCGTAGCTCTCAGCTTCTTCCTCTTTCTGTTCAGACTCTTTGTGAGTGTAGCACCTCCAGGTTGTTGTCTCCACATGGTCCTTGCAGCAGCATGTAACCAGAGTTGCTGGTCTGAACTCCACAAGTTCAGACCCCAAGTAACTACAAATGTACTGTAACCAACTGTAAGAAACATCTTTTAAGCCTGCCTGAATGAAACCTGCATAATCTGAGTGAGTAAATGTTACTTTTAACTTTTACAAGACTGTGTCTCTGATTATTGTTCTGAGGGAGAGAAAAGGGGGCAAAACCAGGGAAATCCAGTCTGCCTTAAAGCATCCTGGATTACCAAATGCTAGCTGGCTAACACTAGCCAAATCTAAGCTTCTTTTAAGCTGGAAAGGGACTCTACTCTGCTGATCTCACTAACGTGAGATAGGAAGGATATTACTCCACAATATATCCTCTCCTAGTATCTTTTTCAAGTCCCAACAAAAGCGCTGGGGCGGATACAGGGCTGTGGCACCGCGTAGGGGACAGTCCGCTTGGTGGTGTGGATGTGTCCTTTGGGGGGGACCCAAAGGTTATTTGGGGGTGATAAATCCCCACTATCTATTTGTGGGTGGAGCCTGGGGCCAGTGATACATTAGAGCACGTTGTGCCAACAACACTTAACCGGAGAGGATCCAGCCGCATCTCAAAGGAGACCGTCTCTCGGCCATGTATGACGCTGGGCACTCTAAAGCTTAGCTGCAGTGCAGAAGCATAGAAATTTTTCAGTAGCTTATTCTTGGCTGCTCACGAGTAGCTCTGTTTTGAATCACTTCATCCATGCTGTTTTTTCAGCGGGTTAAATGCAGTCTGAAAGAGAGATGGCTGATCATGGTGTGTACTCCCACTGTCCTTAATAAACAGGCTTTGCTGCTGCTTTATTATTATTTTTATTTATTACATTCCTATACCGCTCAACAGCTGAAGCTCTCTGAGCGGTTCACAGCAACCTACTCAACCTGTTTAACCAGCGGTAGTGGGACAAAAGAAGTGTGTCCATGGGTGCACATACCACATGAGAAGCAAAGTCGCTCTCAAGCAAGTCTCATCTCACTTCAGCGCTACCTGCTCCTCTCCACCCTCAGCTTGAGGAAGGATCCAGAGCTAGTTCTTTGCTCACACTGCAGATGCGCTGCACTTGTGCGGCTGACCCAGTGCAATGACACCCATGATCCCCCGGGAATGGGCATTCTGCAAGAGTGTCGTGGAGCAGCGAGCGTGCGATCCCAGAAATGTGCCCCCAGGAGCCTTTACAATGTTGCAGAAGATGCATGCCGGAGTACGTACATACCTCAGCATTCATCAGGACATTGCAAAGGATCCCAGGGCTGGATTTGCCCCAACCTACGTAAATAACATTGCCTGTGTTCAGCTCTGGAGCACAGGACTAGAACCCAGGGTGGAAACTGCAAGGGGGCAGATTTCAGCTAAACATGAGGAGAAACTTCCTAACAGCAAGAGCCATTCAGCAGTGGAAGAGATTCACACTCTTGGGAGGTGGGGTCTCCTTCTTCGCTGGAGAGGTATTTAAGCAGAGACTGGACAGCCATCTTGCAGGGATACCGCAGCTGTGCCATCGCAGAGCCTGCGCAGAGCAGGGACTTGGACTTCAGGGTCACTTCCAATTCTACGATGATTTGTCGTGTGCCTTTTCTTTTCATTCCTTGTGTGGGGCAGGGGTGGGGGAGATGAGGGACACCTAGCTAAAGGGGGCTGTGGACTTTCCCCATGGGCTGGATGTCAGACCTAGCCTTAGAGACGTTGGGGGCTACATGCACACGCAGCTCTTGCAGGGACCTCTCGCTTGATGTAGCAGCTCAGCCCCTGCAAAGCTAATTTTGCTTTTGTCCATTGCCATGAATGTACTTTGGGAAACCTGAATGACCGAGCCAAATATCACTTTGAGATCAGAAGAAGAGCAAAAACAGTGGAGTGTCCTACAAGTTGTTGTTTACCACACAACAGTTTCCTCCCGGATACCCCATCAGCTATAGGATGTCTGTTTGGCCACCAATCTTAGATTTAGAATCTGCTAGAAGATCCAGTTGTAGTAGAGTGATATTTTCTCCAGGACCTAGGGGGAAATATTTTACTATTTGGAACTATTTTCCCTAGGAAGGGCCCTGGAGTAAAGGGTCTTAAGAGGATGAAAAATGGCTAAAATAACTGGGTCAAGAGAAAAAAAGATTTACGGTTTGGTAGGAAGGGGAGAACAGGCAGGCAGTTTTCAAATACTTAATAAGGAACATTAGTGAGTACTAATTAATTAAGAGTTATCATCAGCTCTGCTATTAACTCAGAGTAGTGCAAGAGTGAAATGGAGGCGGATGGGCAGCCCCCGCCCTGGAAAGATGGGCAGGCAGAGTCCGGCCAGTCAGGAACGACTGGCTCCCCTCCAGCTTTGTGACTCCGCCACAGGGTGCGCTTTCCTGAGAATGCCACATACGGCCTTCCCCCCAAAAGCCCACCCCTCCCCGTTACTTCATAAAGGACGACACATCAGGCAAAATTACCGTGCAATCCTGTACATGTATTCAATGGGGCTCACTCTTAGGTAAGAGGGTTACAGCTTTAGTTCAACTAGATCTGTTGACTTTTACTGCACTAGCTGACCAAATGTGGAAGGATTTGGCCTCCACGCTGGCTGATATGTTGGTTACTCTACTACCCAGTTACTATCAACAGGTTTACAAGGGGGAGGGGGAGCTATCAGTTAAAAATCCAGCAACATTTTCTTTCCCTCGAGGTCTCACAATCCTCTGAAGCCTTGAAATATTTATGAAAGGTTAATTGAATCAGTTAATTGGTGAGCCCATGGGAAGCCGGGATTCCCTTCCTACAGGAGAAAGGATCTGCCTTCCACAGCAATAGCAGTTAAGGATGCAGACGTGGTGGGCTGGATTATGGCTACCAAATCATTCTCTCCACCAGCCAAATGCGCAGACTTCTTAAGAGCAGCAAAGAAGAAAATACCTTTGAGGGGGTGAGACACTATGGTTGCTTCCCCATTAGAGCCCTTTGGGCACTGCTTTCCCCCACAATCAACTGGAAACAGAATTAAAAGGTAAGGTCCATGCAAGCACTTAATATACTGCTATATTATCAAGCAATGCCCTTTGCCATGGCCTAGATCTTTCTGTGGCAGACCAAACCTGGTCCACTGCACGGTTCGGTACCTTAAGGGTTAACCGGCACCGAAGTTGTGCCCTGTTATGGGCTTCCCAGGACTTTATTTCTAGCCGCGAGTGATATTGACACAAAATCCCATAGAGATACAAGGAACCTGCAATCTGGTAAGTTTCAATAAGGTTTAATGGAACGGAACTAATAGACTACAGGAATTTCACAGTATAAACATAGCAGTCATACAGATAGAGGAACGGAAGTATTCAATTTGCTTTCTAGGTAGGCTTAGCTCGAATGCAGAGAATTACCTGGCATCAGAGAATCTGACTCTGATATCTAGTGTAGCGGTTTGCTTTGCCGGCCTGCTGGGCGTCCTGCCTGGGGTTGGAAGTTGCTCGGTCCTAGCCAGAGCTAGCAACCTGACCTGTGCAAGCCTGCACCCAACAACCCTTGTCCTTCAGCACGTATCTTTTCTACCCTCCCTCGCCCCCTCCCCACCCTTGATGATCAGGTGGGCTGGTCCCGCCCCGTGGGGTGGTGGCGCCTTTCGGGTGCTGGCATCTCCTTGGGTACAGTATTTTTCCATGTATAAGACTATACTTTTTCCTAAAATTTTTAGACTAAAAATTGAGGGTCGTCTTATACACGGAAGTAAGCCAAGGAGAGAACCGCGCGGTTGCGAAACTGCCCAGTGGGGGGTGTCTTATACATGGGGGCGTCTTATAGACGGAAAAATACGGTACTTTGGGATACTTTGCAGCTCTTTGAGACTATGCCCCCACCTCCGGAATGTTATGCGCTTCCTTGAGGGTAAGTGTAAATGTGCCCCATTGAAGGTATGCAGATGTGGCTCATGTATAACATGAGTTCTGCCCAGAACTGTGTCTCCTGTGCCCTGGGTGGGGATTTTGCAGACAGAGGGGTGATAGCGGAAAAAGGGAAAACATGTCAGGGCTCAATGTGTCAGGGTTCAGCAGTGTGCTCAGGCTTTCTCTCCACACTTTCTATAATGTACTGTACATTCACCAGTAAGTCCCATTCAGCAGAGGTCCCCTGCAACATTTATTAAACATTGCTTCCTTGCAGTTTCAGCCCATTTCATTGCTTCCTATTCAGTGCAACTGAGAAAACCATGATGAATTGCCTCTTCAAAGAAGCCAGATAAGAGACCATTAAGTGACTATTCATCACCGATCCCGCTAAGGAATAAAATGGGCTGAACCTGCAAGGAGGAAACTTTTAATTAAAGGCTCAATTGCCCTTGAAAGCTTCAGTAGCACTTTTCTTGTTCATACCAGATAGTCTGGCACTACAACTGCATTTTAATCTATATATATAAAAGAAGGTGTCCTGACTGACTGACTGACTGACTGACTGATCAACGCCCAGCTCAAACCGTTTTATCTAGGAATGTGATATTTTGAAGGGACATTGCTTTTATGACTTAGAGCCCCACTAAGGAAGGATTTTGGGAAATTCCGTCCCTAAGGGGGTGAAAAAAGGGGGCAAAATCGCCCCACTCTCATATCTGCAGTTCTGCAAATAGGCCTCACCTCATAATTGCTGCAAGGAGCCGACTTGCTGCAGGAACCAATAGCAGCAGTTATGCAAATAGCAGCAGTTATGCAAATAGCCCATACAACACTTAGAATGTTCAGATGAATTCCTGCAAGGGCCAATAGGGCTGGGTATGCAAATCTCCCCTAGGCCATTTAGAATGTTCTCTGAGGGGGTGAAAAGGGAAGGAAACTATTTACATGACGGAGTGAAAAAGGGAGGGAAACTTTTTACATGACTGACTGACTGTTGTGTGTGGGGTGTTGTCGCATAGGCTCCATCACGTTTAGACGGCTCTACCCCAGACTTGGCATGCTCACTCTTCATCACCAGTAGACTCTCAGGATTAACCTGATTTTTCTTTAAGAACAGATATTTCTGTCACAAAAGATTTCTGCTGCCAGCACCCAGCCTAAATGTTACACTTTCAGTCAGAGACACTGCATCTTTTCCATACATATTTCTTTTTAAAAGATTATACCAAATCCTAAAATCCATGTGAGCGCAGCCGTGGGCAACAGCTAGTACAACATAAAGCCCAGATCAAGGCTTTCTCTACACTAGCCCTTTTACCTGGAATCGCCATTCTTTTGTTCATGCATTTTTAAATTTTATTTTTAACAGAAGCCCAGAAGACAATATTGCAAAATTGTTGCAATCCAGTGTTAGCTGTGTCGCCCTCGCATGATTCTTCAGACTTGATTTGGGTCATTTCTGTTCCAGCTAATTATTGTGGGAAAGCAATGCCTCAGCAGCATGAAAGGTGTGGAAGCAACCCGTGTCTTGGGGAGGGAGCCGGGAAACACCGGAGGACAACACAGGAAAGGGACAAAATGCAACAACAGTGTCTTGTGAACACCCTGCAGAAAGGCAGTGAGTGAAGAAACAAGGGCAATTCCTTCCAGATAAAAGGGTTAGTGTGGAAACAACCCATGTGTGCATTTTCAAAGCTTCATAGGTACTTCAGTCAGTGCAAGATTTGTTTAGTTTATTTATTAGATTTATACCCCGCCTTTTTTCCTGCAAGGAACCCAAGGCGGCTTACATAATCCTCCTCCTCCTCTCCATTTTATCCTCACAACAACCCTGTGAGGTAGGTTAGGGTAGGCTGAGAGTCAATGACTGGCCCAAAGTCACCCAGTGAGTTTCATGGCCGAGCAGGGACTAGAACCCGGATCTCCCGAGTTGATAGGTTAATAATATATAATATATATTAATATATTATATTATATTATATATTAATATATATTAATATAATAATAATAATAATAATAATAATAATAATAATAATAATAATAATAACCTTTGCTGAAGGAACAGCACTGGCTACCGATTTGCTATCGGGTCAGGGTTAAGGTTCTGGTACTTGTGTACAAAGCCTGAAACAACTTGGGACCAGGTTACTTGAGAGCGCCTCCTCCCATACCAACCTGCCCGGTCGCTGAGGTCATCAGATGGCATGCTCCTGGTGGTTCCTTGTGGACCTTTGGCCCGATTGGAGTCCACCAAGGGAAGGGCCTTCAGTGTGGCGGCTCCATTTCTGTGGAACTCCCTGCCTCTGGAGGTCAGGCAGGCTCCGACATTGTGCTTCTGTCAGTGCCAGCTGAAGACCTCCTTGATCTGGGAAGCCTTCTCTGCTCTCCAACCACCAATGTAATTTTAGTTTGTTTTCAATATATTGTTTTTGTTTATTTTATCTGTTTTTGTCCTTTTATTGTTCACCCCTCCGGAAGCTGCTTGATGTGGAGCGATATACAAATACTGTAAACAAACAAACAAACAAACAAACAACAACCAGTGCAAGGTATCGGGACAGTATTACACCTGTCCTGAAACTAAAGACCTGCACAGGTTGCCAATTGTTTTCCAGCCCAGGTTCAGTTCAAGGTCTTAATCTTTAAAACCCTAAACGGTTTAGGACCTGGCTAACTAGGGACAGCTTGTCTCGCTGCGAACCTGCCAGAGTATTAAGATCTGCAAAAGTGGCCCTTTTGAGGGCCCGTTTCCCTGCGGAGGCCCATCGGTCTGGCACGTGTGAAAGACCTTTCTCCTGTGTTGCCCCCAAACTGTGGAATGCGTTCTCTCAATAACTGTGATTATTGCCCCACTCGCTCAGCCTTTAAAAAGGGTGTAAAGATGCATCTTTTCAATTAAGGTGGTATATATATGTTAATAATAAATAAATTTTATTCCCTCTCCAGCCTGTGAAAAGAGAGTACAGAAGGTAGCAGAAAACACACACAAAGGACCGAGCCATTCCCATAAGATTTAGCAACACAGCTTGCCCAATTCAAGATGTGCTGAAGTACGGTAATTTCAAAACATGCATTTCCCCAAAACCTAGCAAGATGTTTTTTACATTTTGCCTGAACATACCATCTACCCACCATTCCAAAAATACTTACAGATTTAGGAATAATACTTAAAATAGCGAAGAAGAAGAAGAAAGAGGAGGAGGAGGAGGAGTCTAACCCTATTCAGGAACAAGGACCTTGAAGGGCCCTCCTCAGGCTTTGTCAGTTAAGACCTGGCAAAATGGATTATCACACAGCTGGAAATCCATGAATATGATTTCCTGTACTTTTAAAATATGTTAAGAGCAGCTGAGGGTGGGAGGGATTCAGTTTCAGACTGGGACTGTGATGCCATTCATGGGATAACCCCATTGGGTTCTAGTATTATAAGAGAGGGAGAAAAATGTCTCCCTGCCCTATCTACTTTCTCCACATCATGCATCATTTTACAGACTTCTATCATGTTCTCCCCTTGCCTCCCCCCAAAAAAACTACAGTGCCTCAAGCATTGGAACCTTTCCTCTTTAAGAAAGTGGTGCTGAGGCCTGTACCAGGTGGGCTGAGAATGCAGCTGTACCGGTGCCCCGGGGGAGGGATTCACCACAGTGTGTTGAGGTTGCTTCACGATGTCTCCTTCTTTGTAATTTGCCCTTGTTACAAGACATTTTGACTCACCCAGGGATGGGGACTTGGACTCCAGGACTCGACTCGTGAGTCGGACTGAGTCCCCCCTCTGACTTGAGTCAGACTCGAGTCCCAATATTTTTAATGGGACTCGAGACTCGACTTGGGACTCGAGACCAAGGACTCGTGTTCCAAAATCGTGTTCCTCAAATGCAACATGGATAGGTTTTAGGAAGTACAGCAAGTTTGTTTTTTAAAATCATTTTCCTAAAATGCAACCTTTCAGACATTTTGGGTTTGGCTGCCTCTGCCTGCCTGTTTGGGGTTCCCTGCCTCCTCTGCCTGCCTGGTCTCTTCTTAACCAGTTCCACAGTTTGAATTGTCCAAGACAAAGGCCTCTGCCTGCCTGCTTTGGGGTTCCCTGCCTCCTCTGCCTGTCTGGTTATTTTGGGTTTGTCTGCCTGGTCTGTTCTTGCCAAAATCAGTTGCAGAGTTTTGAAATAAAAAGGCACACTTGTGCCTAGAATTTATTTAAGCCACACATCTGAAATAGTCTTATTTTGTTGGGGGAAATCCCCATTGATTTTAATAGGGACTCGTGGAGTCAGCTTTGGGAGTGACTCGTGACTCGTGAGTCACCATTTTGGACCAAGGACTTGGACTCGGACTCGAGTCCAAAGACTCGTGACTCGACTCGTGACTCGAAACCAAGGACTCTTCAACATCCCTGGACTCATCCCCCCCCCCTCCAACATTCCTCCCCTCCAATGTTGCATGCCCTGTTGCCATTTTTGCCCGAGAGCTGGTTTTCTAGGGAAAGGCCCACCCTGGGCACCTGCTTCCTACAGTCACCCTGGCAAGAGGCGCAACCTCCCGATGCTTCTCCTTTCAGGCGTGTCGCAGAGTTCTGCTGGCCAGTGGCGTCCTGTCCCAGGTGGTGCATGCCAACCAACCAACTGGTTTGGTTTCTGCAGCCTGGCAACCTTCTTTGCCATCTCTAACACCCCAAGTAGTCAGCTTTTCTTTTTCTTTTTTGACTGGCCCCGCTCCTCTCCTCTGCCTTTAAGAGCACACAGAAATTAAGTACCGATATGTGAAGCTTTGCCGGCAAGGGGATAAAGTGGCAGGGGAACCCTCAGTCAGTACGCGCCTGTGTGCTGGGCACAGGAGAGCAACTTGACTCCAAGGGGTGGGGCAGAGGTGGCAGGGGCGGGCATGACGCCGTCTCAGCCTTTTGATCCCGCAGGTGGAGCCGCTGGCTCGTGGCTTATGCCACGGGCCTCTTTGGAGAAGTGGCCTTCAGGGTTATCGCCATTCACGGTCGTGATAGACTCCGTCTATCCATTCGTTTCATTTTAATTTTGTGTGCATTTTAAAAATATGGCTCTTTGGGCATTTTAAAATGGTTGCTTTTAAATGATTTCTCTTATGAATCGTTTTGTTGCTGCAGTGTATTGCATTTTAAAACTTTGTGATGTGCCCTGAGGATATCTTTATATAGACCATGACAGAAATACACATTATGGAAATTGATGAAAAATGTTCGTGCTTGTGTTGCTTTTTATTAATGGCCCCAGTCTCTCTGTTAGCCAGCTTGAATGTTTTCTGGAGCAGAAAGGAAGGTGGGGGGCTGCCTCCTCCTGGGTCAGACCATCAGTCCAGGATCTGGCTCAGTATTTTCTCTACACTGACCAGCAGCGGCGCTCCAGCCCCTTTGGCAGGGCTCCCCCCCCCGCCCTGTGCAGAGATGCTGGAGGCTGTACCCAGGATCTTCCGACACTCTACCACCAAGCCACGGCCCTTCCCCGAGGCGAGGCACGCTATAAATACTGGATTGGTTGGGTCAAGATTTTAGGCAGGTGCAGCTGGGCTGGTAGAAGTGGACCTCCCCCAGTCCCCAAAACAGCCCCTCCAGCCGCCTAAAAATGGTACTCAGAGGATGAAGGTGTTTCGACACCACCCTGAAGGCGCACAAGCCTCCTGGAAAAGCAGAGCGCTTTACTTGTGTGAGATGGAAGAATTAAAAATCCTGTTCCTGTGTGCAGCTGCCCATAAATCTACACACAGAACTTCAGACTTGTCTCTCCCACTCCACGCAGCATTCCAAGCGTATCGAATGTCAGCCAATTCAGCCTCCTCCTGCAGATTCCAGTAATAAGGAAATAACTCTGTAGACTCCACAGGTTATTGTTCTACCTGTTTATTACTACAGCAAGTATTTACTACAGAGTATACATCTCCTAATTACAGTCCATATGCAGAGAACAATGCATAGCAAGCATTAATCCAGTGGAGCAAGTTGTTTATCACTCCACCTCAGCTTAAGACGTTACATGATTGCATTAAATCCAGCAAGCACTAGTCAGTAGAACAGAGAGAAAAAGAAGCAAGCAAATCCATCTCTCTCCAAAAAAGGCTACAGAACAGAAAACTAACAAGTCAGTAGTACGTCACCAGAACATACAAACCATGTGACCAGCTCGTATTTCTTTCACACCTACTTTTCCCATGAGAAACAGGCAGGAAGTAGAAGACTAAACATGACTTGTTTACCAGCCATTCTGTACTTTTCAAATGTCAACAATGTGCCACAGCTGGTGTTGTTTTACATGTCACAACAGAGGATTGGGGGCCCCTGCTGAATGGGGTAAGCTGTGGAGGGGGGGGATCCTCAAAAATCAGACAAAGGCACCTTCCGTGAGGCAGGGCTATTAAGGACCCCTGCCTGGAACCCTGGAGAGCGGCTGCTGCCCATCAGCATTGACAATACTAGGAACCGAGGGGGCTGCCTTGTGCTGAGTCAGACCCTGCTTGGTCCGTCTAGCCCAGTATTGTCGGCACTGACCGGCAGCCGTGGCTCTCCCTCCAGGGTTCCAGGCCAGATTCTTTCCTAGCCCTACTTGGACAGGCTGGGAATCAAACCTGGCTGGGACCTCCTGCCTGCACCGCAGGGGCTCCCGCCACACTGAGCTGTGGCCCCTCCCTACCGGGTCAGGTGGACCCAGGGCCTGACTCCATCTAAGGCGGCTTCCAGTGGAGTGGAGCCTTTAAATAACTAGATATAATTTAAATAAATTAAGTAAGGTTAATTTAACATTTTGTTGTCTTTCTGAGGCTCTTGGGATGCCAATACACCAGATGCTTACATTCTAATATATAATATTGTGCATTATTTTACATAAGACAATATTAATTATCCTCTGAGACATTGATTCATAACATTGGATCAATACTGTTAATGTATTATCTGATACAATCTTAGTCTGGGAAGTTTTTATCCTGCTCTAGAGATTCTGAAGTTACCAGCTGGGCTAGACCGTCAAGCCAGAGCAGTTCGTAAGGATGCCATGGACAAGGCTAGACCAGCAGAGGGAGCAGAAAGACGTATTTGGCCATGAAATGTATTTCTACTAGGCAATGAAGGAAGAAATGGTGAACGGCCCTCCTATTTTCAAAGTTTGGAGGTCAGAGAGGACGCTCTCTAGCCCAACCTACCCTAACCTGGAGCCCTCCAGATGTGTTGGACTACAACTCCCAATGGAACAAAAGGGAGGGCAAGCTACTAATCAACACCAAAAATGCTATGATATGACACCCAACTGTTACGTATGACAATTTCATATGCACATTTTATTGTACAGTGAGATGGAATTCAGTTGTACAGTCGAGGGAACCCATAAACAGGCAGCCGATAAATAAAAGAGGGGGTTCAGTCGAACACAGTTTGAGTGGCAAAATATACAGGAGGATGTTCAACAGAAGGCGTTCTGAGTAACAATACACAGGAATCAATTCGACACAGCCGAATACAGTCTACAGTGTAGACAGGCATCCAGGAACGTACCCATTTTGTGGGCCTTCATCAGAAGTTATCCAGTAGTCATATGAATTTTTCCTCCATTTAACTCTGAAAACAATAATAGCCAATCCTCTTAGAAAGATTTAATTGATGCATGACAGATTAATTATGTCAATATAAAGATTCAAAACATTTTTCAAATCAGAATGTTTTAAGTATTATTTGTTATTTACATTTATTAATCGCCCATCTGGCCGGCAACCGGCAACCCTAAAATTCTAAAATTTCTCATCCATCTGCAGTTCATTAAACTATTTCCCCCCAAAATCTAATCCATATCAAGAAGGTATCCACTTCTGAACAACAACTCCCTGACACTTTCAGTTTTGTCAAGGCCGACAGCAGGCAATGATTTAAACAGAAAACTCCCCATATAACTGCTTATTGACTGTTTCTTTTTCCATACCAAAAGGCTGCTGTTCTGGGGATCAAACTTGAAGCAATAATACAAAAACATTTTTTGCTGAGGAAAAACTCAAGTGGGGTTTGTTTAAAACAGAGTGGGTGAGTTCACATGACATGGCAACCCACTGTGAATAAGCTATGCAGTGTGGGTTGTTCATGAAACAAGCCACAGTGCACCCAACAGACGATCGGGCTCACTGTGGGTTGTCCACACCCCTCCTTCCCCTTTGGTCCTCCTGCAGCTATCCCGGGGGACTGTGTGGCAGGATCTGTCTTGTCTCCTCTTCCCGCTGTGACGACAACTCCTTTTGCGATCATACAACTACCCCCCCTTTTCCTTTTTTGGAGATCGCTTTCTGCAATTCTGAAGTGACAGGCAGTGACAGCCCCTTCAAAGTGCCCAAGCAGCACACTGGAGCGGCTGTCACTAGTTTGCCACCCATTTCCCCCCCGAAAAAAATAGCATCCGAAATTTGCGCAAATGTTTTCATTATTTTTAATTTTTTTATTTCTCAGATTTTTGGAGGTGTGCAGGTGTGCAACTCTGACTATCCCAAATGCTCACCCTTACTTTGTCAATGCCCTAGATGGTGCCTCCTGTCAAAGTACAGGAGGCACCATCCATGGACATTGACAAAGCAAGGCTACAAATAGGTTAATTTGTTGCTTTGCTTCTCATTTGACAGCTGTCAAATGGTGAGCTGTCAAGTGAGAAGCGAAGCTAGGAGGGGATCTTTGCTGGTGAAAGGGGGTGATGTATATATCACCCCCTTCCCAGCAGGATCTCTAGTTTTTTTGTTTGGACCTGACTACTCTGTGTCCTCCACCTTTCCCACCCTTTCCACCTCTAGATGCTTGGGAAAAGTGCAAGCCACCCCATTTACAGGAGCACGGAGTTTGGGGAGCTGTCAGAACTCAGGCTTCCTTTTAAAATAGGGTTTTTGACAGGGCTAATCAGGTTTTTTTGACAGGGGACATATGCTGATTAACCTATTTGTAGCCATGCTTTGTCAATGTCCATGGATGGTGCTTTGACAAGAGACTGGCTAGTCATTGCTTAGGCACCTGCAATCCAAGGTAGGCCATACCTTGGAGAGAAGTTGGAACCTCTAACAACCTCTTCCTTGGGATGTGTGTGTGTGTGTGTGAAATAATTACAGTATTTCCCCAATCCCTATGCATAAGTTAGCACACTACCTAGCCCCCCCCTCCCAGTCATACATAAGGCTGCCTAAAGTTTAGTAGGCCAATGAGCATCAATTCTACCTCAACTGCCAGCACGCTGCTGCTTCCCAGCTCAGCCACTCTGCCTTCCCCTCCGTCTTCCCTCGGCCCTCCCCAGCCTCTGTTCCCTTCCTCTCTCTTCACTTTCTACGTAACATTTACATAGTGCCAAGCTACCGTTCTTTGGCTGAGAGCTCCATGACTCACGGGCACAAGTCAAAATCCCCGCTTGTCCATTGAAAATATTCATTCCCGATGGGTGAGAATGGGGGAGGGGTGTAAAAAAAAGAAGAAGCCCCTCCTGCCTAGTTGTTTCTCTCTCTCTAGATGTAGATATGGGGTGCTTCCCGATGAAGGGGAAGTTGACAGCCGGAAGGCATAGTGCAGCTAATCCGTCCTTTTCTCCTTGCCAGATTGTCTGCAGGAAGAGAAAAAGATGGAAGAGGTTTGGGGGGGGGGCACAAGCTGGGTCAGGAGCGGATGGCAATGACGTCTGGACCCCCATGAAATTCTGTGAGTGAGACAAGGCGATGGCATGGTAAAAGCCTTGTCTGGAAGCACCCACAGATATTGGCATTACCGCTGTTTTATGTTAAGTATTTTTGTTTTTAAACTGTTATATCACTTGAAATGCTTTATGACTACTACAGTAATATTTAGGCTGCATCAATCCCAGAGGGTCTATAGTATAGCCCAGTGTTCTCCAACCTTGGGTTCCCAGATGTTTTTGGCCTACAACTCCCAGTTGCTGGGAGTTGTAGGCCAGAAACATCTGGGGACCCAAGGTTGGAGAATACTGGTATAGCCACTTACTTGGGGTTAAGCTCAACTGAACTACATGGGACTTACCCCGAGTAGACATGTGTAGGATTGCACTGTTAATGAAGGGTATAACAACAATGGTAGCTCACTGCTTGGTTCTGGCCTTGTCGAAAGGATCTTCCTCCCTCCTCTGCCCTTTCCCACTACTTGGCTCGTATGTCTTCCTAGTTTGTGAACCTGAGGCCAGGGCCGGCTTCTCATTTTCAGGGATAGACCATGCCTGTCTCTCTAGAACTGTGCTGAATTTTTGATTGTTGTGAGCCATTTTGGGAGAGAATTTTTGTCTGCAAAGCAGTTGAAAAATAAAATAATACAAATAATGATTAAAAAATAATGGTCTGCAACAGGGGTAGCCCAACTGGCAGACTGCAGCAGACCCTTTTCACTGGAAAGGTGAACTTGACAACAGCGGCAACATCTCCATACCAGTGCCTGGTGGCTGCCACTTCTCTTTTTACAGAAAATTTCCCTTGATAAACTTTCCTTGAAATGTATTGGGAGCCATCTCCATTTGTGCAGTTGTCTCTTTCCCCCCGCATGGTAATTATATCTGGTCACTCTCAGGTGACTTCTGGAGGGAAAATCACCAAGAAGTGTGGGTAGAGATCTTGGAGAACATCCCCCCTGCAGCCTCCCAAATTCAATAAATGCCTCATGTAGAAAAGCCACACGTCAGGTGTACACATTAAAAAAGGGGCATGTGCTAATCATCCCTAATAGTCTATCTAGGCCACACTCGTTTGTTTTCCTTCTAGTTTTAAGTTCCCCAGACAAGTTTTTGCATGGTCCACCATGCCAATCAAGCTCTTTAATATATACATAAAACTTCTGGGAGCGATTGTCTGGAGTTTTGGAGTTTGGTGCCATCAGTATCACTCTTTTCTAAATCTAAGGAAGCTGTTCTAGTTCCAAATTGGTGTCTGATGCTGTTATGGGCTGGATGAGGGCGAACAAATTGAAGCTTAATCCGGACAAGACAGAGGTGCTCCTGGTTAGTCAACAGGCGGATCAGGGAATAGGGACTCAACCTGTGCTGGACGGGGTCCCACTGAGGTCTCAGGCTCGCAGTCTGGGGGTACTCCTGGATTCGACCCTGACCCTCAGTCCTTTGAAGCTCAGCACATATTCATTATGACTGCTGTGGTGGGTGCCATTTTATGATCCCTTTGATTTTCATCAGTCTTTAAATTACTACTGAAATGCTTACCGGTATATATATATATATATATATATATATAATATTTATACCCCGCCTTTTTTCCTGCAAGGAACCCAAGGCGGCTTACATAATAATCCCCCTCCTCTCCATTTTATCCTCACAACAACCCTGTGGGGTAGGTTAGGCTGAGAGTCAGTGACTGGCCCAAAGTCACCCAGTGAGTTTCATGGCTGAGCGGGGACTAGAACCCGGATCTCCCGAGTCCCAGTTGAACACTTTCACCACTACGCCACATTTCCTCGAGCAGCCTGCATTCTACTGTGGCCGGAGAGGCAGGAAAAAGTTATTTCTGTGCACTTATTGTGAAACGGAGGCAGTCTTCTAGGAAAACAGCCACCCTCCATCTGACTGAACCCCAAAATAGAACAACCTGAAGCAAACCCCAAAGGATTTCCCAAGGGCTACTGAATTGGGGCACCGAATTGAGGAACAGTTCCAGGCCACCCAACAGCATCACCTCTCAGCTTGTGGTGATCCCCAAAGCCCTGGGGGTCCCCAGGGGAAGATAGCCAAAGCAGCAGCTGGGGTGGCTGGGTTTCTTTGCAATAAGACACGTAACTGGAATGGACTGAGTGGATGGTACATTGCAGTTCTGTAAGCCACCAAAATGGAAACGCAGTGGCATTGTGCAAAGGAGGAGTCACCTCTGGAAGCAACCGAAAAGCCACGGGGTGATAAGAGAGCGGAAGTCGCCATCGTTGCCTTCCCATTCTTTCCATCAGCAAGCTGACCTGATGCCAGAGGCCAGCCAGACCTCACCTGGGCCTTTCCAGACAGAACGATTTCCTGCACCAGCCACCCCCGACCTGGTGTCCTCCAGATGTGTTGGGCTGCCGTGCCCAGCATTCTCGACCAGCACAGGAATCTGTGGGTCATCAGCCTTTGTGGGTCAGCAGAGCTCTCGGCCTCTGCACATGTTGGGGGAGGGTGGTCCCGATGGCCAGGGCCGGTGCAAGGCAGTTTGGTGCCCTAGGCAAGATCAGATATTTAGCGCCCCCCCTTCCCACTTGAGCCCTCCCTCCATCCCAGCCCTATGCTCCTGGCGCCCCCTTTAGCCCGGCGCCCTAGGCAGCCACCTAGTTGGCCTAATGGCAGCACCGGCCCTGCCGATGGCCGATGCGGAGGGGGCACTGGCTGGGCGGCACTCAGTGGTCCCGGTGCTTGCAGTGGGGACCTTGTGGGCTGAGGCTGGGCTAGCGGGGGGGGGGTGGGGGCGTTCTCCGGCCTCGGAGCAAAAGTTGGAGAAGGCTGCTCTACACTGCAGGATAATTTCTGAACAATTCCGATGATAAGCACTTTTGGGGAAATCATGTTACACCAGAAGTGAAAAGAGCCCCGACTCTCGCTGGGAAGGCCCCTGGCCTTGAGCTGCTGTGGCTGTGGCATTCCCCTCCTGAAGCTCCCCGTGGGCTGCTCTCAGTTTCAAAGGCCAAATCGCTCACAACTGGCACGTTCTTCACTCGATGAGTGGTCCCATGACAAGGAGGAAGTGCCACAGACAGAAGGCGTGCGCCTCCACGAAGACAAGAGTTTGCTCGCGTTCAGCTGTGGCTGATCAGGTGGGAGGGAACCAGCCCCGCGGCCACCTCTTCCACACGGAGGGCTGCCGCCGCCATTTTACAGGCCCCCCTCCTCGGCCTTCCGCACAGAAAGCGGCCAGACGCAGAAAGGTAACAAGTGATTTTGCTGCCGCCCCCACTACTGATACTCAGGCCAGGAAGAGCTTGGTTTCTGTGCATCCAGTTGCCTTTAGATGCATGAGAGCAAAGACAGTTTAGAAAAGGGGGCAGCAGCAACCCTGCCTAAGGAATCCAGGGTGCTGGGATTTTGCCCCTGGAGAAAGCCGTCACAAGGGAACCAGGCTTTGAGGCCTCTTACACCTTCCATCGCAAGTGAGCCCTATCCTGGAACCAGAGAGCAGCTGGTGAATCTTGTACTGATAATAACCCCCAGGCAGGGTCAGGTTGCATTGCTCAGATGACCCAGCAAGAGGAGTGGGTGGGTGCGAGAGAAGAGAAGACCCTGCCAGGATCTGACCTGCTTTTTCCTAGGAGCCTCCTTCCTGATAGGTTGCATCAATTGCACAGGGATGAGTCTTTTCTCTTTTTTTGCAGGGCTCTTGCTCAGCACAGCTATGACCATATATGGGAGAGATGATGAACTCCTCACAGCAGCGGTAGCAGCATCCGAGGTGGGGGGGGGAGGGCTGGTCCCTGGCGGACAGTTTTCTGTGTCACGGCGCAGCTCTCTTTATACACAGTCAGCTACTTCCAAGCAAGAGGCAACTCTCCTCTTTAGCGGCAACTCTCCTCTTTAGCGGCATTCATCCCCATGGCTTAGTGAAGCTCCCCTTGGATTGCATGCATGCTGTACTTGTTTGCAGAGCAAAGCTGTGGCAGAAAACACCTCTTCCTTCCTTCCGAAGATGGAGTCCAAGGGGCACAGAGCAAGTCCCTGCAAGAATAAATAATACAGTAATACCTTGGATTGCAAGTAACTTGGTCTGAGAGCGTTTTGCAAGACAAGCAAATTTTTTTACATTTTTTTTACTTGATAAACAAGCAAGGTCTTGCAAGAGAAGTAGTTCATAAGGATGTAACCGCTCGCCTCGAGCGGGCGTAGCGGGCCGAAATCGGCCCCGCTCACGCCTGCCAGAGACTCGCTTTGATATAAGAGTGTTTTGGATTACAAGCACAGTTCCGGAATGAATTATGCTTGCAATCCAAGGTATTACTGTACATAAGAAGAACTAGCATTCAGATGGCACTTCAGATTGCCTAAAGCACTTCACATACATAATCACAACAACCCTCACAACAATCCTATAAGGTGGGCCAATATTCTTAACCTCCTACCAAGTCAAGGAACTGAAGCTGGGAGGTGCTAGTTCGCCTAAGGCAGTGTTCTCCAACTAGCTGGCTGGGGCATGCTGAGAGTTGTAGGCCAAAATCATCTGGGGACCCAAGGTTGGAGAACACTGGCCTAAGGCCACCATGCAGTTGGTCTGCTACCATGTTCAGCCTAACCTACCTCACAGGGTTGTTGTGAGGATAAAATGGAGAGGAGGAGGACTATGTAAGCCGCCTTGGGTTCCTTGCAGGGGGAAAAGGCGGGGTATAAATATAATAAAATAAATAAATAAATAAATGTTAGCGACGGGTACATGCATGGCCTTTCCAGCCCTGTGCCAACATCTCAACGTCACGTGTAACTCAGCCTTCCACAACCTGCTGCCCTCCAGATGTATTGGTCTACAACTCCCAGCATTCCCCAGCATTCGGCCATGTAGCTGATCTGCAAAAAAGCAGTCCGGGCCCACAGAACTCAGTTCCACCTGCTAGAAATGGCTCACACGATCTCCACAGTCTCCCAGCTGGACGCGAGGGGCACCCCTGAAAAAGCCAAGCACTGCCTCCTCCACCACCCCTCCAAGACAGCAGAGCCCTTGCAGGGGGGCCCAAGTCATCCCTCTCAGCCAGATGGACAAGGGAAGGTCGAAGCCCAGACACATCCGCTGAAGGGCTGGGAATGACCACCTCTGGTCCTTGAAACGAGACACCCAGAAATCCCTTCGAATGCTTCCTATCATGTTGCCCTACAGCTCCTTCACTGTGCTCTGCAAGATACACAACCACCACCCCAGCCAGAGCACCCTCCCAGTCTTAGAATCATAGAA
Organism: Shinisaurus crocodilurus; assembly: GCA_021292165.1. Lineage (NCBI taxonomy): Eukaryota > Metazoa > Chordata > Lepidosauria > Squamata > Shinisauridae > Shinisaurus > Shinisaurus crocodilurus. The sequence continues at coordinate 37,438,520 of CM037885.1, forward strand.
TCATAGAATCATAGAAAAGTAGAGTTGGAAGGGGCCTACAAGGCCATCGAGTCCAACCCCCTGCTCAGTGCAGGAATCCAGGTCAAAGGATCTCTGACAGATGTCTGTCCAGCTGCACCTTGAATGCCTCCAGAGTGGGAGAGCCCACAACCTCCCTAGGTAGTTGATTCCATTGTCTTATTGCTCTGACAGTCAGGAAATTTTTCCCTGATGTTTAGGTGGAATCTAGGTTCCTGTAACTTGAGCCCATTATTCCGTGTCCTGCAAACTGGGATGACCGAGAAGAGATCTTTGCCCTCCTCTGTGTGACATCCCTTCAAATACTGGAAGAGTGCGATCATATCTCCCCTCAGTCTCCTCTTCTGAAGGCTAAACATGCCCAGTTCTTTCAGTCTCTCCTCATAGGGCCTTGTTTCCAGTCCCTTTATCATCCTTGTTGCCCTCCTCTGAACCCTCTCCAGTTTGTCTATGTCCTTCTTAAAGTGAGGTGCCCAGAACTGGACGCAGTACTCAAGATGAGGCCTAACCAGTGCCGAGTAAAGGGGAATCATCACTTCCCGCGATTTGGAAGCTATACTTCTATTAATACAGCCCAAAATTGCATTTGCCTTCTTTGCAGCCACATCGCATTGCTGGCTCATATTCAGTTTGTGATCTACCACAATTCCAAGATCCTTCTCACTTGTAGTATTGTTGAGCCAAGTGTCCCCCATTCTGTAACTGTGCATTTGGTTTCCTCTCCCTAGGTGCAGCACTTGGCATTTATCCCTATTAAATTTCATTCTGTTGTTTTCGGCCCAGCGCTCCAGCCTATCGAGGTCACTTTGGATTTTGTTTCTGTCTTCCAGAGTATTAGCTGTTCCACCCAACTTTGTGTCGTTGCTGTTTCACTGCTGAGATTCATGTAGAGCTTAAGATGTCCCAAGAAATGCAGCCATCGTGTCAACATTAAACGTAATTATAGCAGGGGCAACGATTTGCATCTTGCCTTTAAACACTCCGATGGGAATGAGCAGTCATCAATTTTAGGATGGGCAGAGAGAGAGAGGGAGAGGGAGAGGGAGAGGGGGAGAGGATGGTGCCTGTCCACGATTGGCTGTCTCCATGGAGATGCAGGACTGACTGAGCTGCCAATGTGGTGCTGAACAAGACTCAGAGGCCGGCCAGTCACACCCTGCCTGCCAGCCAGCTTGCCCGGTGCCCTTCCAAGGGGGGCTGGACGCATTTCTCCAGGAATGCATCACAGCATCTAAGGAAGGATGGCTGGGACGCAGGTGTGGCAAAGGGACATGCCGCCTTTCCATACTCTTGTCGAAGCGGAAGCTTCAGGCTGGATGCTGCGGTCCACAGCCTGGTGTGTGGGAAATACGTATGGTGGGGATGGGCCTGGGCTGGCCGCATCAGCAACCCAAGTGGATGTTTGCAGACAACAGTATTTGGGCATCTCGGAGGTGCCACCCAGATGCTTGCAATGCCACAAAGGATGCATGCTCTCAGACCGCATGGCCCACAGTGCTGGCTCCCAGCATTCTTTGCAAGGGATGCTGGAGCCTTTGTGCAGACCTTGAGGGCATCTGCTTGGAGTGGCAGAATGGAGGGGACAACCTGCCTGCAGAAAGGCAGATATTCCCCTTTACCAGAGGCAGACACGGCATTGCTTGAGAAAGCAGCAGCACGGGCTGTAAGCCCAGAGTAGACCCTCTAGTCCAATAGCAGGGGGTGCAGTTAGGTTACTTAGTGATGCGGGGAAAGCACACTTCTCTGTTGTCCTTACTTCATGAGTTCTGGAACTCAGCTCTGTTTGAAATTGAGCCCTGCTCAGATCCCTGCTTTGTAGCTCTCTGCAAAAGGTTTGGTGCTACACCCCTTGCCAAATCAGTCCTCATTCTTCCTTTTTTTTAGGAGGATCCAGAGAAAGGGCCATGCTGATACGCCCAGTTGTAGGGTTTGCTATATCAAATGAAATCCTTAACATCATTACTGGAGCATTGACCGGGAATTCAAGCCCCAAATATCTTCTTTCAGTTGCTTCCTCTGCTGTCTGTTTTCCAGAATCTGCCATCTTGGATCCTGTCAGATGGCCCTATATCCTGCGGTCCTTCCTTCCGCCCATCCGTCTGTCCATCCTTTCTCCCTTCCTCTCTTTCTTTCTCACACACACTCTTACTCTTCCTTGCCACTGGGCAATTCATGCACTCTGCATCGCCAGCTAAGTTTGGAGGTGGAGCGCGTAGCAAGGGTTGCTTGTCAAAGCTGATCAGCATCACCTGGGCTGCCGCTCGCCTAAGATGAAAGATCTGGTTCAGGAGGCTAATGCATTCAAGTCAGGTCCCCGGGGCTCGAGGAGCGCCTTCCCCACCTAGCTCTCCATCATGGACAAGCCTGCTTTGGGGGTGGGCTGAGATGTGTCCCTTTCTGGGCAACAGGAAGTGGATTCCCCGATTTCCCAAAGATCCTCTGCTCCCTCCTCTGTGACATTTGCAGCCTATATTGATGAGCCAGCAATATTCCTTCATTCATTCCAGATGAATACCCATAATAAGCCCAGCACCCTTAGCAGCCTTTAAAACAAGCTGTTGTCTTCAGGACATATCCAGAGGGCTAGATCCTGCACCCTGGCTCTGGCTCTGGAGTGCACAACTTAGAGCTTGGCAGGGGGACGTGGTGGTCTTTCATCCTGTTCGTTGCCTTTCCCTCTTTCATGGTCATAGACCTCCCGGTCACCCAGTGGCATTGATTGGCAGCAGGTTCAGATGAAAAAAGTCCTTCATACTTATGGAATTTGCTGCCACAAGATGTGGTGATATAAGGCCATTAGCTTAGATAGCTTTAAAGGGGATGAGAAAAAATACGAATGATATTAGCCACCACAGTTAAAAAGACGCCCTCATTGAGAAGCAGAATCCCCCAGAATACCAAATGCTGCTTTCTCCAGCCCGGTGGTGCCGAAGCAGGATCCGGGCCTTGTGGGGAGGGTTTGGTCACAGAAGGAAGGAAGGGCACCACAGACAACATTCGCAGGGGACCAAAAGCCACCTGGAGCTCATTTTCTTGTCATCTCACCCAAACGCTATATGGCGAGTTTCACAACGGAGTGGGGATTTGGACCTGCGTCTCATGGGACTGAGCACAGCATTGTATCCATTTCATGCACCACACGGGCTTTGGACAAGCCCATGAGAAAAGCCCTGCTGGATTTATTGATTTATTGATTTATTTATTGTACTTCTAGATCGCCCATCTAGCCGGAACCCAGCTACTCTGGGCGATGTACAGTGTGAAATACAACAAGCAGTATGAAATACATTTAAAACAGTATAAAATTTTAAAATTCTAGCCCACCCCACAATATAAAATAAAACAGAGCGGAATAAAATACAATATAAAATTTTAAAATCCTAGCCCACCCCATATCCTAGCCCAAATTTTAAGATCCTAGCCCACCTGAAAAGCCATGTTTTTAATAAATGGCGGAAGCTCATCAAGGAGGGGGCATGGCGGAGGTCACTGGGGAGAGAGTTCCACAGTTTGGGGGCCACCACAGAAAAGGCCCTCTTCCTAGTCCCCACCAGCCTGGCTGCTCTGGCTGATGGGACAAGGAGAAGGCCATCCGTGGCAGATCTTGTTGAGCAGCCTACTTGATGATGTGAATCAGGCCAAAGGCCTTCCTAGTCTAGAATTCTGCTTCCCACTTATATAGGAACTCAATTTTAATCTAGTAGTAGGCTATCACTCGTGACCGAGTAAGATTGTCTTCCAGGATAAAATTACAAAAAGAAAATTATAAAAGGAAGAGATTCTAAAAAATTGTGTAGACTCTAGCGATGGGTCCGTAAGTGACTGTGGAGGCCAATTCTAGATCCACACAGCTTCCCACAGTGGGGACACAGGTTACCAGATGGAAGATGGTCCTGTAAAGGATTCGTTTGACGTGCTTTTTGCTGAGCACGTTTCTCCCTTTCACCTTGCACTCGGACTTCTTCAAAGTCCATGGAGCCTTTGTGAAAGGCCAACCTCCATTTAGATCGTTCATGGGCAAGAGCTTCCCAGTTTTCGATGTTTACATTGCATTTTTTTAGGTTAGCCTTAAGAACATCTTTAAACCTTTTATACTGACCACCGATATTCCGCTTTCCATTCTTGAGTTGGGAATAAAGTAACTGCTAAGATGATGAGTGTTGCCAAGGGGTCTGCTTGGCCTTCCGAAGTAGAAGACCATTTGAAGGGCTAGTTTGTGTCACTCAGCAATAAAGGGGAGGCACTCTGCACATCTCAAAGACATCACATTCTTTATTATTTCATATGCCCTCAGGTGGAACGCTGACACGGAATAAGATCCCAGCTCTGCATTTAACTAAGACTCTTATCTGTGGTTGCTGCGTGCAGAGATCCTGTTGGGACAGGAGGCGAGACTGCATGACCTCTTGGTGCCTTCCAATTCTCTGAATCCTTCCTCCAGGCTCTCGCTGCTGGCTGGGCGTGGGGGGAGGGGGGGGAAGAGGCCTGGCACAGCAAGGCAAGGGTTAATCTGCCCTGGCTTCCTTGCACTGCAGACGTCACAGATGTTTTAGAAGGAGGGGAGGGGGCGAGTGGTGGTCTATGGTGGTCTTTGTGATGCATCTTATACTGATCGCAGCAGCTGCGCCAGCGAGGCTCTCGTCGCTGGGCTGAGACTCGCCCTCCCCTCTTCCTGGGCTCAGCCTCAGAGGGCTCTCCGCAGAAGACCGGGATAACGACTATTCCCCCCTCACCAGCGTGTCTTCTTCCCTGGATCCGTGGCTTTGCCTCTTCCCCGGCAGAAAGGTGGGTGTCTCTCCCATCGGAGGGCGGGCGGGCAGGGCGGGCGGGCGTGGAATCAGGCAAATCGGTCCGCGGAGAATGCTTTTTGCACAAAAGAAACCCCCAAATGCACCAGAGCATCTCGTATCTCTCTCCACCGGACTCCGAAGCAGGCTCTCGCATGAAGCTCCCTGGCTGAGTGGGGAGATGCCTTTCTGCATAGCAGCAGCGGGAAAGGGACCCCGCAGCCGCGCAGCGGGCAGGTTGCTCGGGGGCATCCAGGACGGGCTGGCGGTGGTCGTCGGGGGCCTCTTTGTGCAGCTCTCCGTCTGCTCTGCCACTTACTTTCCCGGCACCACGCCGACAATTCGGGCATCTTCTTCTGTGGCGTGGCCGTAGTTCTTTCCCCCCCACACAACCCACACCTGGCTTGCCGTCGCTGCCGGGCGCTGACCGAAGGCAGCCTGGTTCCGTTCCGCGGCCCTTGTGCGCAGAGGGAGTGGGCTCGGGCAGACGCTGCGCTCGGAGTCGGAGCCACGTTTTGTGCCAAGCAAGGCCACGGTCTCTCTGGTCTGTACAATGGGTGGAGCGCTTTCGGAGGAGCGCTGTCAATGCACCGCTCCTGCAAGGCTGCACCCTCTGCTGCCGCGTCTGAATCTTTAGCCGCCCCCCCCTGCGGATTTCCCCCCTCTTTGCCTGCAGTCGCAGGAAATGAGATGCCAGCACATTGCCCTCACTGCCTCTTCTCGAGCATTATTATTATTATTATTATTATTATTATTATTATTATTATTATATTATTATTATTATCAACAACAACAATCTGCTCAGTGAGGTTCGTGTGTGTGTGTTGTGTGTGTGCGCGCGTGTGCCAAGCAACTATGCCTCTGTCTTTCCAACGTTCTCCATTTGGAAAGTGTGTAGCTGGTGGCTGTACACGGGGCTTTTGTCCTGGGGCTCCATCAGTCAACCGGTAGCCAGGTTCAAGGTACTGGTTACCTTGCGGGATCCTTGGTTAACAAGTGATGCTGCTGACAAGTGAGTGAGCACAGGAGCTCCAGCGAGGGGCACTTCCCCAGCTTGGGGTAGGGCAGATTGTTCCTCAATTTTTTTCTGTCATGCCCCCCCTAGGAAAGAAGAAGGAAAAACATTCGAGCCCCCCCCGCGCGACTGAGGGGGAACATGATCTACGGAGATGTCAACATCCCACATTTAAGAACCTTCCCATATACATGGGGTCCACAGACGAGTCAGGGTCCGCCATTTGGGCATGGGTAGGGGAATGGGACAGATCACTTATCCCACTGGTCCAACAGAGGTAGGTCCTGGTACTAAGATCATATACGCTAAATCTGCTCTGTAATCATGAATGAAGGCTCAGGTTTGGTCTTCCTCCTTCACCAGTTCCTGCCTCGGAATACTCTCGCCTGCCTGCTCTTGGAAGCATCTGGCTGACCACGATGAGGCAACATTCTGTCTAGTGGGGTCCTTGGCCTACCCGCAAGGCCTTCTTGTTTCATCGTCGGGCGAAAGTCCCGCGGTTGCTGGTCCTCTAGGCATGGTGGCAATCCTACTCCAAGGAATGGATCTTTCCCACCCTAGAAGTGTTGGATGACTGGAGTGGATTCTGTTTGGGGGGTTAATTATAGACACTGCAGTGAAATCTACACCATGGGAGCTCCCTCCGGAGAACTCATTAAGAAAAAGACAAAAGCAAAGACAGATCTTCTCAAAATCCAAGGCCTGCCTGGGGTTGATTTAGGTCACTCATTGATGGAATTTGAATACGGCAGTCCTGAACCCATCTCCTTGCTTGCAATCTCTTGATGCCTGTGGGTTGTCGTTTCACTACTCTTCCCCGGTTCTCTCTTTCTGGAAGAAACACAGCAAGATCACAGACTTTGGTCTCCTTCTTGGCTTTGAATGCGAGTGTGCAGGATAAGGAGCAGGACTGAGGCTTGGTGTTGGTGGCGACGTGAGATTTGAGGCGCCACGTGCTTCCCTAACCAAGAAGCAAAATGGCCCCAACAGTGTATGCCAAAGATTTCGATGCCTCCCACTGGCAACCCCCTCCCCGCCCCTCCAAACTGGTTGCTTCTTTGGTCAGGAGGCAGGATGGCCCCAGGTGCAAGTCGGGGCTGAAAGGGAGCAAAGGCTGGTCTGGTCTGCATTAGGGGGAGGGGCCGTGGCTCAGTGGCGGAGACCCTGCTTTGCATGCCGAAGGTCCCAGGTTCAATCCCCTGCATGTGCAGGTAAGGTTGGGAAAGACCCCTCTGTGAAACCCCCGGAGAGCCGCTGCTGCCAGTCAGTGCTGGCAGCACTGGGCTCGATGGACCCGGGGTCTGACTCGGTATGGCGCAGCTTCCTGTGTTCCCATCACGTTGCAGGCAGCAGGCCTGACGTGGCGGGTGTGGAGGCCGAGGTGTCTCCTGGTATCAAGCCTGGCAGCTGGCGGAGCTCCCCTGAGACATGGAGGAGGATCCTCCGTAGGTCAGTGGTGGTGCAGGGCTCCTGCAGAGGAGCAGTGGCCAGAGAGATGCCTGGGGAGGGCTGATCTCCAAGTCACCAGAACCCACCAAGCATTGCTAAATGTGCACAGGGGAAGATACTCCTATTGCTCCTGCGAAGGAACCTGGCCTTCTGAGACTGGGTAGCTCTGGTCAGTGGGCTGATTGACCTTAGTAGCAGTGGCCCATCAGCCCCCCCCCCGGCATGTGCTATCCTTTGTACCCCACCCTTATGAGTCCCAAGCCACGCTCCCTCTAGGGATAACCCAAAATCTCACCCATCTTCCACCCTCCATTGGCTGCACAGCATTGCAACTCCCAACTCAAGAATGGAAAGCGGAATATCGGTGGTCAATATAAGAGGTTTAAAGATGTTCATAAGGCTAATCTAAAAAAATGCAATATAAACATCGAAAACTGGGAAGCTCTGGCCCATGAACGATCTAAATGGAGGTTGGCCTTTCACAAAGGCTCCATGGACTTTGAAGAAGCCCGAGTGCAAGGTGAAAGGGAGAAACGTGCTAAGCGAAAAGCACGTCAAATGAATCCTTTACAGGACCATCTTCTATCTGGTAACCTGTGTCCTCACTGTGGGAAGCTGTGTGGATCTAGAATTGGCCTCCACAGTCACTTACGGACCCATCGCTAGAGTCTACACAATCTTCTTTAGAATTTCCTCCTTTTATCCCGGAAGACAATCTTACTCAGTCACGAGTGATCGCCTGATGATGATGATTGCAACAGTGAACTGGGAAGAAGTCACACCATTCTTTTGTGAACTCCCCCCCCCGCCATCTCCCAGCCCCACAACTGTTTAGATGTGCATCCATGTGTTTCTTTGAATTGCTTTGCCTCCGAGGGGAAGTACACCATTCCTTTCTGGCCGTCCGGAAGGGTACGGAGGTAGAACCAGAGCATAATGGATGCAGGGTGGAAACAAGTTGTTTCCCTCACAAGGCAATGCCAGCAGTTCCCCCACCTTTGTTCGGGTGACCAGAGGCAAAGGGAGGTGGGTGGGGAACACTGTGGGCCGACCCTGGGATTTGCGAAGGGATGGCGGTAGCAGTGAATCTGGTTTTCCCACCTTATGCTTGGAGTGGAGCATCTCCCCCAGTGAGGGGGCTGGGTTGAGAATTCCTTGTTCAGAACTACTGGTTCTCCACTCCAAAGACTGACTTCTGCATCTCATAAGAACATAAGAAGAGCCCTGCTGGATCAGACCAGGGTCCATCAAGTCTAGCATTTTTCTCACACAGTGGCCAACCAGCTGCCCACAGGATCCCACAAGCAGAACATGAGTGCAACAGCACCCTCCCACCCATGTTCCCCAGCAACTGCTGTACATAGGTATACTGCCTCTGATACTGGAGGTGGCACAGAGCCATCAGGACTAGTAGCCATTGATAGCCTTCTCCTCCAGGAATTTGTCCATTCCCCTTTAAAAGTCATACAAATTGGTGGCCGCCACTATATCCTGTGGAAGTGAATTCCATAATTTAATGATGCAGAAGTCCTTGCTTTTATCTGTCCTGAATCTCCCACCAATCTTCATGGGATGACCCCCTTCATGGGGTGACCCCCTTGGGTTCTAATATGATGGGAGAGGGAGAAAAATGCCTCCCTCTCCACTTTCTCCACGCCAGGCATCATGTTCTACACCTCTATCATGTCTTCCCACCCCTTGAGGCATTCTGGCTGTGCTGAGAAACCCACAGGGTGCTGGGCAATGTCTGGAGAGGGCTATTGTGAAGCCGACAAAACCAGCAGCCAGGGCCGGTGCTACCATTAGGCCAACTAGGCAGCCGCCTAGGGCGCAGGGCTAAAGGGGGCGCCAGAAATAGGGAGGGGCTCAAGTGGGAAGGGGGGGCGCTAAATATCTGATCTTGCCTAGGGCACCCAACTGCCTTGCACCAGCCCTGCCAGCAGCAAGACATGGTACAAGGAAGTCATTTCCAGGCGGCGGCTCCAAATCTAGGCTTGCTCCCATGGAGCACAGCAGTAGACTCCAAGGCCCAACAGAGCCCTTCTGTGCTCAAGCAAGGCCTGAGGACTGCCAGCACTCCGCTGCCCCTCCAGTGAGGTTGACAAGGCATTGACAAGGCAGCACGCTGGAGGCACAAGCGTGGCAGGGCAGGGGTGCGTGGTCCCAGACTGTGCCCTCCTTCTGCAAGTGGGGCCCTGAGGAGAGCCTCTTGTGTCTGGGAGGCTGGTTCAGATCCGCCTCACCCAAAAGATTCCAGGCATTACTCCCCCCCCCGCCCCCCGAGGCTTTGGGAAGCCCAATTTACTTCTAGTGGAGTCAGGGATCACGAGACCTCCCAGGCAAGACAATCCTGGCTCGGTGGTCATCAGAGGTGTCCCCACTGGAGGGATCTGGAGACTCCACTAGGTGCTTCCAAGGCAGAAGACTCCTGGAGCTACCAGCTGGAAGGCCTCATGCAGCAATTCTGAATTTATTGGCTTAAAGCAGTGTTCTCTAACCTTGGGTCCCCAGATGTTTTTGGCCTACAACTCCCAGCATGGGAGTTGTAGGCCAAAAACTTCTGGGGACCCAAGGTTGGAGAACACTGGCTTAAAGGATTTTCGGCGGTTAAAAAAATAGACAGAAGAGGCAGTGGGAAAACATGGGAGGCTTGCAAGTGGATGACGCTGTCAACTGGATCCCTCATAAAATTCTGTGAACGAAGTGAGGTAATGGCCTTCACCTAGACTGGAAGCAGCCCAGGTTGAAAAGACATCTGAATTAACTACTTAGCCTTCCTAGCACACCCAATTCCTGGTTCTGTTTTATCTTCTATGTGTAGAGGGGCCTGGAAAAGAGGGTCTCTGAGTATGTTCAAAATGCTTCACCACTTAACTTGCTTACATACACTGGAATTAGGAGCCAGGAAGCAGCTTGAGCCCCAACACCTCTCTTTTTATAAGCTCCCCTGGCACTTCTGCCTTCCTTTTCTTTCTCACTCATCTCCCTCTCTTCACAGCAGTTTCATCTGAACAAGATTGTCAACAGCCTCTTTTTCCTCCTAGGAGCATTTCTGAAAGCCTTAAAATAAAGATGGTGGGGCTAGATAATTAAGAGCATGAAACCACCCCCCTTTAAGCACACATAATCATGCATAATGCAGGTCTGTGCAAGGGTTTTTGCACAGATGTGGGAAATGTGAAAGCCAAAGCAAATGCCTCTTTGAAAGCCCTCTTTGTGACCTTCAAGAGGGCAACAACAAAGGATTCACCAGAGCATCCTGGCCTTGGGCTCATTGAAAGACCCCCAGGGAGACCTCTAGGTCAGTTAAATTATTGTAAACAATGTGCAAATGATTTGCCCCGCATCCCTTTCTGTAGCAGCCTTTACAAGACAGCCTGCATGTGCCAGGGACGGGGTGAGCTCCGTGACTGCCTCCCAAACAGAGGCTGCTGCTCCGGATGGATCGTCAGCCAAGTCTCACTGGAGTAGAGACTTCCTCTGGGGGCTAATGATTAGAACACTTGTCACAGCTGGTCAGCTGGGGCTTTTGCAATCCCAAACACGCTTACTAGGAAGGACACAATCCCATTGAGAAAACCTGCTTAAGATCACACTGAAAGGACATAGCCCAGAGCGAATGCTCGCTCCAAAAAAGGCAGCCCTAAGTTGAAGCTGGGGCGGTGTCTAAAAATGAACATTCCCAGTTGGTTATTTCTCCACTAGCCATTTAGGCTGGAATTGCCTTCTTTTGTTCACTTGCTTTTTCAGACAATGTCATTGCCTAATTGTTGCATTCTAGTGTTTTCTGTTGACTTCCCCTTTTTTCCCCCCAGACCTGATTTGTGGCATTTAAAAAAATGTAGAACACAATTGCAGCACTAGTCTACCCAGTATAGACAGGCAAAGTGCTATTGACAGACTTTTCAGGGCTACTGTGACTTTAACTAAAAGCTTCCTGTTTGCAAATTCTGCCTGATTTATTTCTTCCATTTCATTTATTTATTTATTTATTTTATTTATACCCCGCCTTTTTTCCTGCAAGGAACCCAAGGCGGCTTACACAATCCTCCTCCTCCTGCTCCTCTCCATTTTATCCTCATAACAACCCTGTGAGGTAGGTTAGACTGAGAGTTAGTGACTGGCCCAAAGTCACCCAGTGAGTTTCATGGCCGAGCGGGGACTAGAACCTGGATCTCCTGAGTCCCAGTCCAGCACTCTCACCACTGCGCCACACTGGTCAGCAGCAGGATTACAGATTAATGGCCCTTCATTTCCCCCTTGAAAAAAAACCCTTTCTTAATTGCTGGTTAAAGTAATTTCTTGTTGGGGAATGGCTTTAATTACTGATATCCTATTTCACTATATAAACATCAAATAAAATAAAATAAAAACATTAAAGGGCAATGAAGGCTGCAATTCTCTGCACACGTACCTGAGAGTAGGTTCACTGATAACACAGTGGGACTTACTTCCAAGTAAACATGCATGGGATTGTGCTGTAAAATAGGCTATCCAAGGGGCAGTCTGCTCATCAGTAATTGCCTGGCTGCGCTCAACAGAAAGCGATAAAAGAGCCTGAACCTAGAAGCAGGAATCTTTGAATTAAGGTTGGAAGGGAACTTTGTTGGATGGGACTTATTTCTGAGTAAACATTATAGAATGACCGTGGCCATGGATAGCTGGATAACATCGCCCTATAGCTGGATAACATCGCCCTATAGCTGGATAACATCACCCTACGGTACGTGATTGTTTGGAATCTCTGTTCTAATTCTGCTTCCCATGTTTCGGAAAAGCAATTATTCAGCAGAGGAAAGGGTCCTAGGGTGGAACAAGCAACCATTTATAAACTAAGGACTGGACCAGATATGATGAGAGAGAGAGAGAGAGAGAGAGAGTCTCCTAACTGTTTTGTTTTTACTGAAACAGGAGTTTCTAAACTTGACCAGAACAGTAGCGTATATGTATGTGCCCCCCCCGCCCCCCGTGAAGCTGTTTTTCCAGCTGTGGGGGAAAAGTTACTAGGCTCATGAATCATTTCTCATTCAAGAAGAAAAGTGGCTGGAGAAAGGTGATTTTAAGCCAGGAAATGGCCCAGTGGGAAAGGCTTGAGCAGCTCCAATCAAATTCAAAATGCCAAGTGTCTTCTTACAAGAGATATTTAGGTTTGGCCTCTATTAAGGTGCTGAACACATTTTAAGGCACAATTAAGAGTGGAAACACACAGCGTATGTTTGCTTATTGGGCACAGTTTATTTTTGTGGCGGACCAAACTTGGTCCGTTGCGCGGGTTCGGCACCTTAAGAGTTAACCGGCACGGAAGTCACGCCCTGTACGCAGCTGTCAAAACCTTTACTTTCAGCCGAGAGTGAAATTGACAAGGAGTCCCCTTGGAAACACAGGGAAGCCACAAGCTAGTCAGTTACAAAAGAGTTTAATGGAGCGGAACTAATAGACTACAGGAATTTCACAGTATAAACAGAACAGTCAATACAGATAGGAAAACGGAAGTATTAAATTTGGGCTCTCCCACTCTGGAGGCATTCAAGGTGCGGCTGGACAGCCATCTGTCGGGGATGCTTCGACCTGGATTCCTACATTGAGCGGGGGGGGTTGGACTTGATGGCCTGGTAGGCCCCTTCCAATTCTACTTTTCTATGATTCTATCATTCTAATTTGCTTTCTAGGTAGGCTTTGCTCGAATGCAGAATATTACCTGACACCAGAGACTCTGACTCTGGATTCTAGCGTAGTGGTTTGCTTTGCCGATCGCCGGGCACCCTGCCCGGGGTTGGAAGTTGCTTGGCCCTAGCCGGAGCTAGCAACCTGACCTGTGCAAGCCTGCACCGTGTGCACCGTGTTCCCAACAACCCTTTGTTCTTTGGTACGTATCTTTTCTACCCTCCCTCGCCCCCTCCCCGCCCTTGATGATCAGGTGGGCTGGTCCCGCCCCGCGGGGGGTGCCGCCTTCCGGGTGCTGGCATCTCCTGGGTACTTTGGGGTACTTTGCAGCTCTTTGAGACTGCGCCCCCCCCACCTCCGGAATGTTATGCACTTCCTTGAGGGTAAGTGTAAATGTGCCCCATTGAAGGTATGCAGATGTGGCTTATGTATAACCGGTCTGCCCAGAACTGTGTCTCCTGTGCCCTGGGTGGGGATTTTGCAGACAGAGGGGTGACAGCGGAAAAGGGGAAAACATGTCAGGGTTCAATGTGTCAGGGTTCAGCAGTGTGCTCAGGCTTTCTCTCCACAATTTTGCTTTTGTGAAATAAGGGGGAGGTGCATGGAACTACGTGGGGTACTAAAGCCCCCGCCTCCTGGCCACTGAGGATCTTGCTGAGTCCACCATCGGTTTCAGAGATGCATCTGGGCATTGTCAGACTTTCAAGCCCATCTTTGCAGCCAATGAGGACTAGAGACTTGATTTTAAAAAAACAAGCACCAATGCAAACAGATTCTTAGGATGCTAAATTCTGCACCAAATAACATACTGTTTGTGCTCACTCATTCTCTCTCTCTCTGTCTTTTTAACATCTGCAAAGAATTGTGGCCATACCTGCAGTTGTGATTTAACTCCCCATCTAGTGTTCTTCATTACAAGTTGCTGCAGATCCCAGGTTGGGCAAGTATCTTTGGCAAACAGGAGCCAGGCAGGCCGAAGCCTGGTAGTCTGGCATGGCAGAAGTTGGTGTTAGCAACAGATTTCCCAGACTGAGAGAAATCGGCAAACCTTACTTTATAACAGGCAGTGGTACCAGATTGGTCCTCTTGTGTCACCTGACCCCATTGCCCAAGAGGATGCTGGGCTGTTGTGCACGTGTTTCTCCCTCCTGCCAGTGGTGCCAGTGCCTGATGATCCAGGTTCAGGTTGAGCTCTGCCACTCCTGAATTTGGTTGCATAAAATAGTGTTATGAAATTATGCTTTGGCAAAATAGTTTGGCACCTGCCTGGGTCTAACTGTCTTCCCCCCATCCATAAACAATGCAGCCGTTAAAAGCTTTTAATCTGATAAATGCTGAGCCCACTGATTACTATGTGTAAATCAGAAAAATTCGAGCTCGTCAAAAGTTCTCCAAATTTCCATCTCGAAGCTTGTTCCAACTCAAGTCCATATCAGACTGCAAGCTTTGTTGTTTTTTCCCCCGCAAGAAAATGCATGCATATTTTCGTGTGTACTTTCCCCCAATGTACTCATCAATTGTACACATCTTTTAAATGTATGCATTCTTCTCCCATTGATTAAAGTGTATTTGTGTGCATAGAAAAGGAACAGAGATGGGAAATGGTGTCATCAGGAAGGGACAGCCTTGTTTGCTTAATAAAGCACTTTGAAAAGCCAGAGTTGCCTCAGCTCAGTTAATGAAACGTGGTGTCAGAAGTGACCAAAGTCTGACACCAGCTACACAACACACGCAAATTCAACAAGTTGAGAGAAACCCCAGCAGCTAACGATAGCCTTCGAAGGATGATAAAGGGACTGGAAACAAGGCCCTATGAGGAGAGACTGAAAGAACTGGGCATGTTTAGCCTTCAGAAGAGGAGACTGAGGGGAGATATGATCGCACTCTTCCAGTATTTGAAGGGATGTCACACAGAGGAGGGCAAAGATCTCTTCTCGTTCATCCCAGTTTGCAGGACACGGAATAATGGGCTCAAGTTACAGGAACCTAGATTCCACCTAAACATCAGGAAAAATTTCCTGACTGTCAGAGCAATAAGACAATGGAATCAACTACCTAGGGAGGTGGTGGTCTCTCCCACTCTGGAGGCATTCAAGGTGCAGCTGGACAGACATCTGTCAGAGATGCTTTGACCTGGATTCCTGCATTGAGCAGGGGGTTGGACTCGATGGCCTTGTAGGCCCCTTCCAACTCTACTTTTCTATGATTCTATGATTCTATGAAGTGCAGGAAATGCATAGCTACCACAGACTGTAGCCAGTATGAAGGGCAGTATTGAAATGACTGAACAAGTTACAGTAGGCCCATCATAACACCCGCCCATGCTGGGCAAAACAGAAGCATTCATAAGTACTACCAGAGCAGGGTGATTTCCAGTCACCTGGGATGTGGCCTACAGAGGGATTAGATACTTCAGGCAGTTCAGGGAACTCTCTAGTTCACGTACAAAGCCTGAGATTCATGAAGTAAGTACCTTAGTCGACTTTATGGGGAGATGAAAAGGATAACAATCCTGATGTCAGCACCACTCCCAGAAGAGCACCGAACTTAGTATACTAATGTAGTGGAAGCCTTTCCAGACTACTTCATGAAGAAGAAAAACGAGTTATGACTCTTGCAGTCAAGGACCCTCAGAACCTGTGGACCGAATCATCCTGACTTTGCACACACTAGTAAAATCCTGTGCATATGGGATCCTCAAAGAAGACTTTGTGGGGGACCACCAGCTTGGAGCAGTGGGTTTGTTCGAGTGGGTCAAGCCGCAACAAAGGGGAAATCAGAAAAGCTCTCAAGACTAATTGGCAGAGAGAACTGATTTAGATGCTCTCCATATTGCAGAAAGAAGGGAGGCAACAAAAAAAGCGAAAGACTGGCTTGTATACAACAAGCACAATGAGTGTTGAAAAACGAAATCACAATAAGGGTCACTGCAGAAGATGCAGTAAAGAATCCAGGACGACATCCCCTGCCAGAGAAACAAAGGCGCAGAGAGAAGGGTCAGTACGTTGCAGTATATCATTCATCCACAAAGTCAGAAACAAACTTTAAAGGACCTTGTGTTACTAGAAGAACCCATGAAGCCGTTGTTTGCTTGTTTTGGTTACTCAAAGATTTCTAAACCTGCTTTCAGGGCGTAACAGCCCTCACAAGACCATGTGCAATTCTAAAGTAAAACATAACAGCATATAAAATCTTCAATTTTAAAACACATGCACCCTT
Source organism: Shinisaurus crocodilurus (assembly GCA_021292165.1). Lineage (NCBI taxonomy): Eukaryota > Metazoa > Chordata > Lepidosauria > Squamata > Shinisauridae > Shinisaurus > Shinisaurus crocodilurus. The sequence goes on from CM037885.1 coordinate 37,454,672, forward strand.
TAAAAATGAACAGTATAAATTAATCCAAGATACAGTGGCATTACCTACCACATCACCTTCACCTTATGCAGATTCAACTTCAGTTTATTTGACATCCTATCCTTGTCCACAGCTTCCCGACCCTGGTTCAGAACTGAGATGGTTGCTCCTGGATGCTGCTTAGATGAGAGAGCGAGAGATGGTTCCCATCAGCATATTGATAATTCTCTTCCAACTGTTCATATGTAGATGTTAAACAGCATTGGTGAAAACACCCACATCTTTTGGAACACTGCAGCTCAGTTCTCATGGCCCTGAGCTTGCTGTTCCATATGCCATCATAACTACCCAGGTCAGTACTTTTGCCACAAATGAGCAAAATGAAAACCGACAAAGATTGAAGAAATGGGAGTGCCTGCAAAGACTGAAGAGCCTACACCTGGTGTGCTGGGCTGGTGGTTGTGCTACAACCCAACAGCAAAACAGAAAAAGATGGCCTTTTCAGGTTTGCAATGACTTAACCCAGCTGAATATAAGTGTTTGTGTTGAGGAAAACCTTTGGCGGAACACACTTTGACACAATTAACAGGAACCACGGTTCTCACCAAATTGGGTGCTGGGGGTGGTGCAGTTCTGGTAGACGGGAACCATCCAGATTAGCAAACTTCATGGCTCCCTTTGGGAGATACTGGTTGAAGAGCTTCCTTTTTTGGTATTTCTTTGACTCAGACTTCTCTCATGTTCAGATGTCATCAGTGCTAAATGGTCTGGAAGGTGTTCTCTGCCAAATGATGCCATTTTCGTTTTTGGGACTACAAGGGAACAATATGGAGAACGGTGCTCTTTGAAAACTCCAAAGATGGCCTAAAAGTACCAACTATTTACCCCATCTTAGCTTATGCTTGTGGGATATTGAATCCTCCCGCAAGCCATCCAGACATACCCCTCAGCCACAGCTGCATTTGGGAGCTCACCAGAGCCCGAGAGCGTCCTGCAGCCGCACAGATTCCTTGGAATCACCACCGCTCTGGCTAGTTTTGTCCCAGACTTGGCAATAACCTCTGAACCGCTCTTCAAGTGAGAACTCCAAATGGATTTGGAACTGATCATAGCAATCAGCTCTTAATGCAGGCATGGCTCTTCTTGAACAACTATTGGCCTCAATTTATTTTTCAACATGCAAGAGAAGTTCCCAACAAGTAGCTGACAATTGTGTGAATCAGTGTATGGAAGCCATGCGTGTAATGCTCTTTGAATACTTGAGAAACACGACATAAACAAAACTCCACTACCAACAACAACAACAGCATAGTAATAGGATCCACTATATTAATTTTGTCAATTCATTTATTTGTTTAAAACATTTATATCATGCCTTTTCTGTCAATCAAGGGCCCCAAGATGTCTACCAGCCAGGGATGTTGAAGAGTCCTTGGTCTCGAGTCACGAGTCGAGTCACGAGTCTTTGGACCCGAGTCTCGAGTCCGAGTCCAAGTCCTTGCTCCAAAATGGTGACTCACGAGTCCCAAGTCACTCCCAAAGCTGACTCCACGAGTCCCTATTAAAATCAATGGGGTTTTTCCCCAACAAAATAAGGCTACTTCAGACGTGTGGCTTAAATAAATTCTAGGCACAAGTGTGCCTTTTTATCTCAAAACTCTGCCACTGATTTTGACAAGAACAGACCAGGCAGACAAACCCAAAATAACCAGGCAGGCAGAGGAGGCGGGGAACCCCAAAGCAGGCAGGCAGAGGCATTTGTCTTGGACAATTCAAACTGTGGAACTAGTTAAGAAGAGACCAGGCAGGCAGAGGAGGCAGGGAACCCCAAACAGGCAGGCAGAGGCAGCCAAACCCAAAATGTCTGAAAGGTTGCATTAGGAAAATGATTTTAAAAATAAACTTGGATTGCTACTGCAACTGGGTCCAGGCAGCACCTGCAGGTGGCATCAAGCAGGGATGTTGACGAGTCCTTGGTCTCGAGTCCCGAGTCGAGTCTCGAGTCCCATTAAAAATATTGGGACTCGAGTCCGAGTCGAGTCAGAGGGGGGACTCAGTCCGACTCACGAGTCGAGTCCTCGAGTCCGAGTCCCCATCCCTGCTACCAGCACAAATAAACAATAAAATCAAATGACATCATAAGCAATACAGGAGCAGAAAAGAAGAACACAAAGAGACCCTTGCAGCAATTCAAGGGTGGTAGACTCGGTTACCTCGAAACCCAAACACCCTCTGAAAAAGCAGCATTTTCACTGAGCATCTGAAATGCAGCGGCAGCAGGCCAGGGCGCACAGCAGAGAGCCAGTGTGGCGTAGTGGTGAGAGTGTTGGACTGGGACTCAGGAGATCCGGGTTCTAGTCCCCGCTCAGCCATGAAACTCACTGGGTGACTTTGGGCCAATCACTGACTCTCAGCCTAACCTACCTCACAGGGTTGTTGTGAGGATAAAATGGAGAGGAGCAGGAGAATTATGTAAGGCACCTTGGGTTCCTTGAAGGAAAAAAGGCGGGGCATAAATTTTATTTATAGATAAATAAAAAAATAAAAAATAAACCTCCCACAGAAGCGAATTCCAGAGCCACCACGGAAAAGGCTCGTTCCCACATTACCACCTGCCACATCTCAGATGGTGGAGGGCATGAGGCAGAGCCTCCTATAGCTACCTAACTATGTGGTTCATACACAAGGAGGCGGTCCCACCTTGAATTGGGCATGGGGAACAAATTGGAAGCCAATGAAGATGATATAATGTCAGAGAGTTGCATGCCCCGTCCAGTGAGTCCCAATTCATACTCTAGCAGTGGTGTCTTGGGGTCAGCTGAAATTTCTGAACACTCTTCAAAGGCAGCCCTTACATTACAACAATTAAATATGGACACTCCCCAAGGCATGTGTGGCTGTGGCCAGATCCAACCTTTGCAGGAAAGGGCACAATTGGCATACCTGCTTAAACTGGAAGACGCCTCTGCTGCCACCGGTGGACATCATGAGTGTCTGCTGGAAGGTTTGCTCTAATTCAGAGGTAGGTAATATGGTGCCCATGGACGCCAGTGTGTCCCCAGGCACCTTTCTTGGCACCCACCAACGTGGCCTACCCCTCTCACTTAAAAAAAATAATGCACGTTTTCTTACTGACAGCTGTATTTACTCTGAAATAGGTATCTGCTGGTGCTGAAAAATGTGGGTTCAGAGTTGTTTAGTGTGTTGGGGCTCAGACACCACCTCTGCCTTGTACTTAGTCTTTTGGGCAGGTTACTTGTCCTTTGCCATGCATCCCATGGCAGCCATTTTGTGGTGGTGCCCCGGACAGTTTCTCAAATTGCCAAATGTGCCCATGGCCCAAAAAGGTTGCCCAGCCCTGCTCTGTGCACATTCTCTACAGGCCTCTTTTGTCTATGTGTCAAAATAGAGCACCCTTCTGATTAATTTGATAGGCATTAATTTGGGGGAGATGTGCCTTACAGAACCATAATCAGACCTACTTTCACATGAGATGGAGAACTAAAGAACAATGGAGAAGGGCTGTAGTTTAGTATTTGGCCTACTGATTTGGATGGGTACATTGGATTCAGACTTCTTCTCCCCTCCGTGCGTGGGCCACACAGAACCCCAGACTTTAAAGCCCACTTGACTGTGTGGCAGGGTCAAGCCTGGTTATTACTTGGATGGGAGACCCCTCCTCTAGTTTCCTGCATTGAGCAGGGGGTTGGACTCGATAGCCTTGTAGGCTCCTTCCAACTCTATGAAACTTCATGTGGCTTTTCCTGTTCTTCAGTCCTGCACAAGTTTTTTTTTCTAACCTGTCCATGCTGACCTTTTATTTATTTTCCAGAAGTTGCGCTGTCTGATAACATTCAGTTACTGTTACTGACAGCTTCCTCCTGAGAAATGACCACTCCATGGCTAGGTATTGAGACAGGGGTGGGGAATTTGCAGGCAACAGGCAAGTGGCAGACAGGCTTTTGCCTATTGTACATGCATGCTTTTAAAGAAAACTAGTATATTCCATCCAAGAAAAAGGGCAGAAGAATTGCCTCTTCAAAACATGGTTCTCTTTGCCACCTCTTCCTCTGGCACAACTATCAGGCTTAGATCTGCTGATCTGAAGGACAAAAATACACTTCCTCCACCATTTACCCCCCTGGTGTTTTTCTTCTTCTTTTAACTGTCCAGAGTGGATTCAGCTAAAAGGGAACAACCCACAGTCTAGCCTGGTGGATATGGCACTGCAAGGCGCTTAGGGTGATCTCTGTTAAAATGCACACGTATTAGCATTTGGTGATAAACAAAAAGGAAAACAAGTAGATTTGGGCTGCAAACTCAAAATGTGGGCTGGGAATATCCCTCAGGACATTTCCCTGCCCCCTCCTTATTGCAGTCATGTGCCCGTGCCCATCTGCCATTCATTTCAAGTGGGGCTCGCGCAAGAGAACTTGGTGAATGGTGCACAAAACCCTTTCCTCATTTTCTGCCAAATAAAATAATAGAAAGTAGAGTTGGAAGGGGCCTACCAGGCCATCGAGTCCAACCCCCTGCTCAATGCAGGAATCCAGGTCAAAGCATCCCTGACAGATGGCTGTCCAGCTGCACCTTGAATGCCTCCAGAGTGGGAGAGCCCACTACCTCCCTAGGTAGTTGGTTCCATTGTCTTATTGCTCTGACAGTCAGGAAATTTTTCCTGCTGTCCAGGTGGAATCTGGGTTCCTGTAACTTGAGCCCATTATTCCGTGTCCTGCAAACTGGGATGATCGAGAAGAGATCCTGGCCCTCCTCTGTGTGACAACCCTTCAAGTACTGGAAGAGTGCGATCATATCTCCCCTCAGTCTCCTCTTCTGAAGGCTAAACATGCCCAGTTCTTTCAGTCTCTCCTCATAGGGCCTTGTTTCCAGTCCCTTTATCATCCTTGTTGCCCTCCTCTGAACCCTCTTCAGTTTGTCTACATCCTTCTTAAACTGTGGTGTCCAGAACTGGACGCAGTACTCAAGATGAGGCCTAACAGCGCGCGATTTGGAAGCTATACTTTTATTAATGCAGCCCCAAATAGCATTTGCCTTCTTTGCAGCCACATTGCATTGCTGGCTCATATTCAGTTTGTGATCTACCACAATTCCAAGATCCTTCTCACTTGTAGTATTGTTGAGCCAAGTGTCCCCCATTCTGTAACTGTGCATTTGGTTTCCTTTCCCTAGGTGCAGCACTTGGCATTTATCCCTATTAAATTTCATTCTGTTGTTTTTGGCCCAGCGCTCCAGCCTATCGAGATCGCTTTGAATTTTGTTTCTGTCTTCCAGAGTATTAGCTGTTCCACCCAACTTTGTGTCATCTGCAAATTTGATAAGCATTCCCTGCACCTCCTCATCCAAGTCATTAATAAAAATGTTCACAGAATCATAGAAAAGTAGAGTTGGAAGGGGCCTCCAAGGCCATCGAGTCCAACCCAAGTGTTGAAGAGCACTGGGCCCTGGACCGAGCCCTGTGGTACCCCGCTCGTTACCTCTCCCCAGTTTGAGAAGGAACCATTGATAAGCACTCTTTGGGTCCGATTCTGTAGCCAATTGTGGACCCACCTGATAGTTGTTCCATCTAGCCCACTTTTAGCTAGCTTGCTGAAGTGCAGTTATATGATGTCCACAGCATTCCCACAGTCCACAAGGGAGGTTACCTGATCAAAAATCATGAGATAGGGTGGGCTGGTGAGATTTTCTTCTGCCTTCTCCTTTTCCTCCTCTGCCTTCCTCTCACCTAGTTCCATTTTGCCCCTAAACATGCAAAAAAGTGGGGGGGAGACAACAGTGACCTTGTGAGTGCACAACGTGATTTCCTTGGCCAGGGCCGGATTAACATAGGGGCGATTGGAGCGGCCGCTCCAGGCCCATAACAGACAATAGGCCCACAATATAGCGACACGCGGCACGATTTGAGTTAACTCTGATCGTTATCATTCAGCATAATTAATGATTTTTTCAAGATTAGAAAGGTGTTCTAAGCACATCTGCATTACAGGCTTGAGGCAAGACCTAGCAAGAACTGTTGTTCTCAAATTAGCATTTCGGTAGGTTTTTGCATTTCAATCACTGTTACTACATTTCTTTGAAGCACATGGGGGCTTGCTAGGGTCTGTAATATTCAGATTTAGAAGGGACCTCTCTCTCCAGCCTCGAGCAAAAGATCTTTCTGATTCGCAGCTCAATTGTTCAAATGCTAGTTTAACAAAAAAACGAAAACGAAACAAAGCAACAAGAACAACACAATTATTCTTGGTCAAGCAAAGCTTCCTGGCTTTTTGTTGTGGCTGCTTTTTCTTTTTTAATAAATAAATTTGGGGGAAATTGGGAAGACCCTTACTGATGAGCTGCAGGAGTTTTTGAGTTTTGGCACTTTAATGGTAATTAAAATATTTAATTTGTTTTAATATAAAATTGCGTCTTCATTTTATTTATTTCCATAAAAAGGCCCACCAAAATCCTCAGCACCAGGCCCATAATGCTCTTAATCCGGCCCTGTCCTTGGCCCAGTTTAACTACATCTGATCCTCGAGGGATGATACTTCCAGGGTAAAGGCTGTTACTTCCAGGTTGCACCTCCCATTTCAGTTACTTGTGAAATCTGTGCAGGGCCAGCCCTGCCTCGGGCAGAGTGAGACAACTGCCTCAGGTGGCAAATGTTGAAGGGCAGGAAGTGGCAGGAAGGTGTTGGACATCCGACCTGTGCGTGCCACACAGCCTGCCCTGAGCTCCCTAAGCTTGCTCAGGTGCAGCGGAAGACGCCGTCCCACTGTCAGCGTGGAAGCAAGTTCTGACTGCTCGTTTGGCCGACACGGAGTGGGGGGAGGCCCTATCTTGCCATTCACCTCAAGCAGCAAAATGTCTGGGGCTGGCCCTGAATCTTTGTAACCTGCTTGTGTGGAAGTGAGACCACAGCCCATGCGTGGAGGGAAGATGGCAGCATGGATCAGCGACAGGAACATCGGAAGCTGCTTTATACCAAGACACACACACACACACACCGGCCCAGTACTGTCGACACTGTCTGGCGGCAGCAGCTCTCCAGGGTTCCAGGCAGGAGTTTTTCCATCCCTACCTGAAGGTGCTGGGGATCGAACCCGGGACCCTCGGCATGCAAGGCAGGTGTTCTACTACCACTGTGCCACAGCCCCTCCCCATGGCGATGCTGTGACTAATGTTGCATCCTGGCAAATGGCTGCTGACCCTGCCTATGACTGACACCAGTCCCGTTGATATGATCTGGTGCAGGAATCCATGGTCTGAAGGTTCCCCGATATTTTTTAGGTCTGACAGAAGGGTGTAGATTAGCATGTCTTGAGTCTCAGACCTGGTGCAGCCCGACAACAGCTAAGGCTGCCCGTGCGCCGTCCTTCCCTTGCCTTGAGATGAAGAGGGAGCGGAGATGAGCTTCTGCCCTGGCTCTTCAGCTGCTTCTAACCAGGCAAACCTTGGACATTCCAGGCAGGGTCGGTGCAAGGCAGTTTGGTGCCCTAGGCAAGATCAGATATTTAGCGCCCCCCTCTTCCCATTTGAGCCCTCCCTCCCTCCAGCCCTATGCTCCTGGCGCCCCCTTTAGCCCGGCGCCCTAGGCAGCCGCCTAGTTGGCCTAATGGTAGCACCGGCCCTGATTCCAGGAGGTGCGCATAGGCAATGCTGCCTGTACAATTGTGCTCTGTGAAGGAGACGGCATCTGGCCTGTCTGCGTCCCGCAGTGGCCGATGCTTGTCCCTAAAAACAAAAGAAAAGCCAAAACCTCGACCTTTTGTACTCACCAAGCTCGTGGGTAGAGGAGACGTCCTGTTGGACTGTGTCTAAGCGGACAGGACAGGAGCAGGAGAGGTGTACTTCTTCACCACCACTGCAGAATATCTCTGGTAATGGGAAACCTACATAGCACTGGCACTGCCTAATGCAGTGTTCTCCAACCTTGGGTCCCCAGATGTTTTTGGCCTACAACTCCCAGCTGCCTGAGGCATGCTAGGAGTTGTAGGCCAAAAACATCTGGGGACCCAAGGTTGGAGAACACTGGCCTAATGCTTGCCTTGGGTCATGTGATCTGGCTTGGCACTGCAAGGGGATAAAATGGCTGTTCTGTGGTCAGTGTTGCCCTCGGCCACATCTCCTCTATTCCCTCTTGTGGGGTAAACTTGATGGAAGTCCTCACCCCACACTGCACCCCTCTCTCACACAATATGGGTTCAGCTTTCACACTCCAGGTTTCTACCAAGGACACGGCTTCATCCCAGGCACCTTAAAAATTTGAAGGGGAATTGCTTAGCTCATGAGAATGGTCTAAATCTGGAAGCCTAACGGTGCATGTTCTCTCTCTCTGCAGGATTCTCCCAGTTGATGAAGTGATTTGTGACCCCCCAGAGAACCCCAGTTCTTGCTGAAGAGGTTGCTGAAGAATCACAAACGGAGGTAAAAAGACAGCCAGCTGCTTTTTGTGATGTGGGGTTTTTGCCCGCTTCTATTTGGGCAGAGAGTGCTCGGGGTGCTGGGAGAGGCCTGTGGAGGGAACCAGCCTAAAGGCGTGCTCTTTACCAAAGCAACAGGATAAGCAGGATCCAGAGCACTACGGTGCACTGTGCCACTTCAGATCACAGGTGTAGGATGGCATTTTTAAAATATATTCTGCATTAAGAACTCCTTGCAAGCAAACCCCCCCCCCCAAAACCCTTGCCTATCAGGGAGAAAGGTCCAGTTTGTTCCTTGCTGAGCTAGTTTTCTACAGAGAGATGTTTTTTTTTATGTGAGGGAGCATTAAAAAATGTGACCTGGCCCCAATCCACCCACCCACCTGCAGTCTGAAATGCTACTCTCCATGGCTCACACTGGCTCAGCTTGTCTGGGCGTGGAAAGCTAAGCAGGGTCAGGCCTGGTTATGACTTGGATGGGAGACCCCGTCCTCTAGTTTCCTGCATTGAGCAGGGGGTTGGACTCGATGGCCTTGTAGGCCCCTTCCAACTCTATGATCTATGAAAATCCTATTGCCTAACTCCCTGCATGGGTAGGCCAGGCTTACAAGGCAATTATTGGTACGTAGCAGTGAGGAAACAGTGCACAGAGAGACAGTCAGACCAGGGGGAAGCTGGGAGTTGCCTCCAGAGAGCCCAAAGCACCTCCTTTATTCCCCAGCTGCCAGGGCCTGATGAGGGGCTGCGCTCATGTGAAGTTGCAAGGAATGGGAAAGGGGCGGTGGTCCGCTGTTGTTGCTGGTGCCACGGAAAGGCTTCCAGAGGGGAGCGTGGTGGGCCTTGAGTGCCTGGCGGGCGGCTACTCCCAGGCGGGCCAGGATCTGAGCTCTCTTCCTCCGGCGGAGTGTCCTTTCTTACTCTGGACATTGCATGGTGGGAATGAAGCTGCTGAGATGTGATTGTTCTGCTGCTGCTGGGCTGGAAGGAAGGGGAAGTCCACCACCAGAGCGCTGCCCTGGGGGTGCTCTGGAAACAGGCCGAGAAGGTTCTGACAGGAAGCCTGAGGTGAAGCACAGCGCGTGGTGCTTTCCTCCCGGAGTCCAAAATAGAAAATATAGAAGTGGTTGCTTGTGGGATTTCCACACAGACGAGAGAGTGCAATGAGAAATGCGAAGGGGGCTGAGCTGCCTCCTCCGCAGAAGCAGCAGCGGGAGCGGCACGCCCTCTTGGCTTGCTCGGGCCAGCAGAGAGGACCCGTCTGGCCGGAGAAGGCTCTCTCTGAAGCAGGTAAGCAGCTGGACCGTGCCCACGAGCAACCTTGCAGGCGGGATGCTGTGTGTGTGAGGGCCCTTGAGGAGCTGCAAGCCAGCCGTCCTTGGGGAGCAGCGGCTGGGGCAGAAAGGGACGGTGGAGAGGAAGCCCGCTGGAGAAGGCGCTCGCTCAGGCCAGGGGAGGCACCGATCCTGCTGGCGCCCAGGGGGGGGGGGGCTTTGCGGCAGCATCTCTCTCGCTCTCAGTGCCTCGGTTGTTCTTTTCCATTCTGTTCTGTTTCTCCCGCTCAGGTCTGCTGGCCATGGGCAATCTGATAAAGGTATTGGGCAAAGATTTAGAAAACTGTCCCCATTTTTTCCTGGATTTTGAAAGTAAGTCCCATACACAAAGGGGAGGGGGTATTTCTGTGGTTACTGGCAGCAAGAGTCGCTGTTCTCCACAAATTTGGGGTAGTGGTGGTTACCCTTTACAGTAGATTTATTTGGGATCCACATACTCTATTTTAAGAGACTTTGTTGGGACGAGCCCGGCAGGCACGGCATCACCTTCCAGGCATGGCTCTTATGGTGCCATCACCTTGCCTCACTCACCCAATTTTACGGGGACTCCAGGTGTTGACGTCTTCGTTGACTTGTAGCCTTCCCATGTTTCCCCACATTTCTTCCATCCTTTTTTGTACTGTGGAAAATCTCTGACAGGGGAAAAATCCTGAATCGCAGCCCAAGGTGCAAGGTTTGTTAGCACTGTCTAGGAGCCTTCCTTCCGGAAGCACCCCAGAACATCTGGGGCAGATCTACACGTCAAACGTGCAGCTGAGCTACCATGGCTGCCCCTAGAGAATCCTGGAATTATACCTTGATGAGGGTGCTGAGAATGCCCTGTTATAAATGCTTAGACACCCTGAGAACCGCCATTTCCTGGTCAGAAGGAATGCCTAGCTAGCCCATTAAGGGTGTTTCCAGACAAGGCTTTTATGGTGCCATCACTGTGCCTCACTCACAGGATTTTACGGGGGGTCCAGGTGACATGGACTGGGTTGGTGCAGCGCGACACCCACCGTGGCTTATAGGCCACAGTGGGGTGTTGTGTTGCGCGAACTCGGACCATTTCCCATAGGGTAGCTTGTTCACGGGCAACAAGCCACCCTGGTGACTCATGGCTTGTCACAGAGGTGGTTTCACCCGTGATGGGTTGGCGTGCCGTCCGAACCTGGGCAACTGTCCCCACTGTGGGTGAAGGGAAGTGGCAAGCGAGCCGCCTGGCAAGAGCAGCAAAAACCCTTTGCCGGTCTTGCCAAGGTCGCCTGGGCCTCCATCAGTGCCCGAGCAGCACTTTGGCCTGACTGGCACTGGCTGGTGTCCCGATTGCAAGCCCTTTTCACTTGCCATGGCATTTCCACCCCTTCCCCCTTTTGCTTTTTGGAGATCATCATCTCTGGTCTGACAGCCAGCTTTCGTGATGCTTTGACCTGGATGCCTGCACTGAGCAGGGGGTTGGACTTGATGGCCTTGTAGGCCCCTTCCGGCTCTTACTTTCCTATGATTCTATGATTTTGACAGCCAGCGACAGCCCTTTCAAAGTGCCAAGCAGCACGTCGGAGGGGCTTTCAGTAGTTGGCAAACTTTTTTCTTTCTTTTTCAAGGTTGTGCCCACAATGTGCGCAAATATTTTTGTACTTTAAAAAAAAATTAGGCGCATTTGCTCAACTGCGGAGGTGTGCAGGTCCACGAGTACGAAAATGGGCAGCCTCGGGTGGGCAGCGTCCTGGGGGGCACCGGCTGTCAAAACGCAGCAGCTGCCAACCCTGGACATTGACCCAGAGAGGCTCCAAATAGGGGTTTTCTTTCCTTTGCTTTCTCTTGACAGAGAGGGGAAATTTGGGGCATTAGATATTTGCGCCATTTATTCCAAATTTGTAAAGTAAATTTACAAATTATTACAAATTATTATTAATTCCTAATTATTATTAATAGAAGTATAACTTCCAAATCGCGGGAAGTGATAATTCCCCTTTACTCAGCACTGGTTAGGCCTCATCTTGAGTACTGCGTCCAGTTCTGGGCACCACACTTTAAGAAGGACGTAGACAAACTGGAGAGGGTTCAGAGGAGGGCAACAAGGATGATAAAGGGACTGGAAACAAGGCCCTATGAGGAGAGACTGAAAGAACTGGGCATGTTTAGCCTTCAGAAGAGGAGACTGAGGGGAGATATGATCGCACTCTTCCAGTATTTGAAGGGATGTCACACACAGGAGGGCCAGGATCTCTCCTCGACCATCCCAGTTTGCAGGACACGGAATAATGGGTTCAAGTTACAGGAACCCAGATTCCACCTGAACATCAGGAGCAATAAGACAATGGAACCAATTACCTAAGGAGGTGGTGGGCTCTCCCACTGTGGAGGCATTCAAGGTGAAGCTGGACGGCCATCTGTCAGGGATGCTTTGACCTGGATTCCTGCACTGAGCAGGGGGTTGGACTCGATGGCCTTCTAGGCCCCTTCCAACTCTACTTTTCTATGATTCTATGAAATTTCAAGAAAGGATTTTGTAATGTAGCTATATTTCTATTAATATTAGGCAAATAAAAATACTTTTAAAAATTGTCTCCGGGATATTCCATTTCCACCCAGGCTATATCAAAATCTTTATACAATATTGAGAAAAGTTGGCATAGTTGGAATGCATTGTGATATTTAATAATATCTGGAACGCCAAGGCCACCCAGAGCAGGTTCTTGATATATAATACTTTTAGCAACTCTTGGCTTTCCCCCCTTAAAAATATAGGAATTAAACCATTTTTGCCATTTAAGAAGGTATTTCTGTGGTAATTTAATTGGCAATGTTTAAAATTAAAATGCTATTTTAGGGAGAGCTGTCATTTTAATGGCAGCTATTCTCCTTAAGCAAGACAAGTTAAGTTTAGACCACTGCCACAAATCTTGCCTTATTTTTAGCATAGCTACATACTGTACATTATAATTCAACTTTTTAAGTTTATTCAGATCTCTAGGAATAGAAATCCCCAAATTTTTAAACATGTGAAGGTTAGAGTGTTGGACTGGGACTCAGGAGATCCAGGTTCTAGTCCCCGCTCGGCCATAAAACTCACTGGGTGACTTTGGGCCAGTCACTGACTCTCAGCCTAACCTACCTCACAGGGTTGTTGTGAGGATAAAATGGAGAGGAGGAGGACTATGTAAGCCGCCTTGGGTTCCTTGCAGGAAAAAAGGCGGGGTATAAATATAATAAATAAATAAATTAGACCCGTGCCGTTTTGTAGTTGTTCTTCCACTTGTTCAGACATGCCTACACGGAGTGCCTCAGATTTACGGAAATTAATTTTTAATCTGGCAATTGCTCCATATGAGCGTAGTTCTTTCATAATTACTGGGGCTTCTGTTGATGGTTTAGTTATAAATAGGGCAATGTCATCTGCAAACAAACTGATTTTATGACTTGTATTCTGAATGGTAGCACCACTGATAGATGGATTCATTACGTATCCTATTAGCAAAGGGTTCTAATGCAAGACCGAATAAAATTGGAGATAATGGGCATCGTTGTTTAGTACCTTTATTAATTCTAATTTTTTCTGAGTCAAATCCATTGATTCTGATCAAGGCTTGAGAATTTTCACATAATCTTTGAATTAATTGGATAAAAAAACTTACCCATATTCATTTTTTCCAACTCCTTATATAAAAAGGACCAGTTTAAACTATCAAAAGCCTAATGGCAAGAGGTTTCTTAATTTTTTAAATAATAATAAATAATATTCAAAACACTATGACTGGGATTAGATAATTGCCTAAATGGGATAAATCCAGATTGATTTGGGTGGATAATAAACTTATTCAGTCTAGAGGCCATAATAGATGCCAATAATTTGGAATCGAAATCCATTAATGAAATGGGTCTATATGACTCGACTTTCAGCTGGTCTTTGTCTGTTTTGGGAAGCACAATAATCTGAGACAATTTCCAGGGCTCTGGTATTTGGCCCCCTTTAAGTACATCATTAGTACCACTAATTTTGGTATTAGAAGTTCCTTAAATGTTCAATAAAATTCCGTAACAAATCCATCGACATCAGGAGCTTTACAATTCTTAGCTTCTATTTCATCAGATGTTATTGGGGAATTCAAAAATTCTCTATGTTGTTCTGTAAGTATTTTAACTTGTGAGTCTTCTAAATATTTATCTATCTTAATAACATCAGGGTCTGAACTAGAATACAATTCTGAATAAAATTGCACAAACTGATTGCTAATCTGTCTAGTCCCCCAAATCATTGAGTTTTTGGTTGTCTTTGATTGAACAAATAATATTTCTTAAGTTTAGGCGTTTCAGTTCATATGCTAGAAGTTTAGAACTTCTGTCCCCAAATTAATAATATTTCTGTTTAAGATAAAGAAGTGATGTTGAAATTTTATCTACTCCAAGAGCTTTAAGCGCTGTTCTTTTTTGTAATAGGAGACGGTAAATTTTAGCCCCACCTGATTTTTTATGTCTCATTTCCAAGAGTTTTATGTCTTTTTTAAAATGAAATTTTCTTAATTGCTACTGATTCACTTATACAAAATGGGGATTGTGAAAGCTGGCTTGACAGCCGGCTTTCACAATCTGAAGAGAAAAGAAGTCTACAGGGGGTGGGGGAAGCCACCACGGCAAACCTGAAATGGCAATTGCCTCGGGGAGGCAACACAGTCTTCCTGCGGTGCCTCCTGGAGTACCCATGGGAGGACTGAGGGGGGGGGGGAGGTGGCCAACAAGCCACATTGATCCTGGGTGCACCGAGGGCTGTTCACACAACAGCCAACCCACCGTGGCTTCTTGCCAGGGTGGGCTAGTGTGACGTGCGAACATGCCCAGTGACTAATCCCAGACTACCCAGTCAGTTCCGTGGCTGAGCAGAGATTTGAGAGAGGGGCCCTTGGCTCCAGTGCCCTGTCCGTGGCGTCTCAGACTAAAAAGGAAAGCGGCACCACCAACAGCAGCCGCCGCCGCCATTCCGCACCAGATGCCCTTGAGTCCATTCTGTGTGGTGGAGCTTATCCTACCGGTCGCTTCCCAAAGGGGCAAGGGCTGACTCAAGGCTGGTGTGCGCCACACAACGGCTCCAGCAGCATCTGCGCCCTGTTGAAAACACCACCTGGCCAGGGTTATACGTTCCCGCAGTGCAAGCACTGTGACTGCTTCCCGATGGAGGGTTCCTCCTAACCCTCAGCCATCAAAAAGCATGGTGCGCCTATACCATCTTTCCTTCCTTAATGAGTTTTTCCTGGTAAGGAAAAAAAGGGAAGAAGCGGTGGGGAAATACAGGGAGACATTGTCATCTGGAACCCCCGTAAACTTCTGTGAATGAGGTGGTGCGAATCGATTGCACCAAAAAAAGCCCCCATCTGCTTTGGCCACCCAGTGCCTGGACTAAAGGCCTTTTACGTGCCGCGGTGGCCACACAGAGCCCCTATATGGGTACGTGCTTTGGGGTGGCCTCCTCGTGGATACCATTGTGCTTAAATTGGCCCTCAGTGGGACACTCCCAAACTTGCCAGCCATGGGCCCTGTCGAATAAATGCGTGCCCCTCGCCCCCAAATCTTGTTCAGAGAACAGCGGCTCTCCTCCCCCCTCTCTGTTCCTTATCACTAGCCTTCCTCTGCATCAGTCAGTGCTCGTCTCCATTCAGCGGCAGGAAGAGGCGGGGTACACCTGCCCTTACTCAAATTTGGAGCGCCAACCATCACTCTCTTTAGTTTTTCTTCCCTCGAGTCATTCTTAATGGCTGAAAAGCATCTCTGAGTGCTAGAACGGTCCTGGGCAGAATCACCTGATCGTCACCAGATCACAAAGGGTGCACAGCCAGAGGAATCCCTGCCTTTGGGGGGTGGTCATGTTTGAAATTGGATTTTGGATGCTGGAAGACTCTTCCTGCTGCCCGGATGGGGGTGCCTTTCACAGTGACATTGTCTCATGGACCTACCCCTTTCCCTCCCCACCTCACTACCCATCATGCTTTTCTCCCTCTTGTCTCTTCTCTTGCAGGTGTCACATGGGGAACCTTCTTAAAGTGTTGACTTATAACGAGCTTGACCAAGGCCCTAATTTTTTCCTTGACTTTGAACGTGAGAAGGGATTTTTTATTTTTTTGCCTTTATTTTAATTCACAACTTCTTTCATTAATTAATTCTTCTTTCGTTATTAATATTGATTTATTTCATGTCATGTTACTTTGCTGGGTAGGGTGACGAGTTGTAGCTGTCAGGGCTTCCAGGGCTGAGTGGGAGCAGGGTGAGATCCTGCAAGTCTGGGAGTGAGGCAGGCCAGGCCAGGCCAGGGGTGGCGGCCGCACTGATGCCTGCGGGGGTTCCCCCCCGATGCAAACGCAAAGCCTTCTGGCAGGAGGATCTTATAGATGAGGGAAAGGCAAATCCAGTGGCCGGCCACGTTGGAGAGGAGCTGGAGCAAGGCAGGGGTTGGTGGCACTTCTTGGGGCCCTGGAGGTCAGTGGCCTTTAAGGGAGTGTGTGTGATCGCTCAGGAAGTAAGGCTTGAGCTGCTCAGCTCTCCAAAGGTCCCCCAGCCGGAGACCTCCTGCAGGCTGTGTTCCTGGCGCAGTCTGCACGTCACCTGGAGTCACCGGGGGGGGCCCTGATGCCAGCTCCATCTCTGGGTTGTGTTGCAGCAGGGTTAGCACCTCAGCTAACCCCTTGCATTGTCTAGACCAGTGTTCTCCAACCTTGGGTCCCCAGATGTTTTTGGCCTACAACTCCCAGCATGCCCCAGCCAGCGTAGCTGGCTGGGGCATGCTGGGAGTTGTAGGCCAAAAACATCTGGGGACCCAAGGTTGGAGAACACTGGTCTAGACATTGTGGCCAAATACTTAAATTCCATGGCTCAGTGGCAGATTGCAGCACCTCCTCAGAAGCAGACACCTGCTGGGGGTCAGGCCTCCATGTGACTGGACCGTATGAGGCATGGGGGGGTGCACACCTGACACCCCACCCATTTTGACCTGGTGTGTCCATCCTGAAGCACAACAACAGACCTGGACCTGACTGGAAAAGATACCCAGTCTGGGGAGAGAGGAATGGAAGAAGGGTGGATGCAGGGCAGGGAGGCCGAGGATCAGCCTGGCTCAGGTTCCCACAGGGTGCAACACAGGCGGCGGAGCCCTGCTTCGTGAAGGGGGTGAGGTCACTGCCTAGGCTGCCGTTGGCTTGGTCTCTGTTTTGTTTTCATACTTTCCAATTTTGCGTTGGTCCTCCTGTATATTTATTTTCTAATATTTCTCCTGTGCAACTGAGGGCCAAAGGTCTGTGGGCTTGCTAGAGAGCCACATTCCAGATCCTCTTGCAGCTTATAGGCCCTGCCATGGCCTACCAGTGCTCTTCAGGGGTAACCCGAGATATTTTCCCCTCCCCAGCTGGTGGTGCTATGTGATCCATAGTCTGCCCCGGGATTCTGGGCAGGATTCTGGCCCCTTGGATTGGCAGAGGATTTGGTGGGGACGGGGGCAGAAGCTCTTGGATCACTTTTGGGCTGCTTTGCCATCAGGCCAGCCCCCAGGGTCTGCCCCAGACTTAGGCAGAGGGAGTTCTTGGATCCTACCCTGTTCCCAGCGAGCCGTGCACACCTCCCCCTTTCACCCTGCCTAGGGACGGGGCTGCTCCACCCCCCGGGCAAAGCGTGTTCTGAACTCCGGCTTTCTTTCTGGCGGGGCTTGCTGTAGATGCTCAGCCCACAGAAGCCGAGACGGCTGTGTGGAACCAGGTGAATGCCGTCCTGGAGGAGGCGCAGGCCATCCTGGCCGAACTGCAGTCCTACACCGGAGCTGGCCAAGAGATTAGAGAGGTACAAACTGAGCCGTGCTGCTGCATCTCTCCCCCCCCGGCCCACGCTGTGCACACTGCCTGCGCACGAGGCGCGAGGCGCGCAACTGCATCCCGCGTGATTATGCGAAGGCGGACGAAGGCTCTGTCTGCACCGGGATCCTAGGGCGGCTAGTCCCGACGACGGATGCGCAAGGAGCGCTGGCCGGGCAGCTCTCGGTGGTTCCGGGGCTGGAAGTGGGAAGCTTGTGAGCTGAGGCTGGGCTGGGCTGCCTGGGACTTGTTCTCAGGCCTCGAGCACAGGGGGAAATAGGCACCCTCCCGCCTCACCTGGTGCCTCTCAGATGTGTTGGACTGCGATTCCCATGGCCAGGCTGGCTGGGAATGATGAGAGTTGCAGTCCAACACATCTGGAGGGTACCAGGTTGGGGGAGGCTGAAATAGGGCGTGCAACATCGCTCCCGCTGCCAGCCCCCTCCCACCCGTATGAAACCCTTGGATTGGCCAAAATTGGTGTGTGTGCCAGGACCCTGACTGCTCAGGATAGCACGTCTGAATGCCCCTTGGTCCCTGGGAACAACACCCACAACCTCATTTCCTTGTACATGGAAAGCTAGCATTTCAGGGAGAACATCTTGGTTTCTTTCTTGCAGGCGATCCAAAACCCCAGTGACTTGCAGCTCCAAGAGAAGGCGTGGAGTGCCGTGTGTCCCCTGGTGGCAAAGCTGAAGCGCTTTTATGAGTTCTCTCTTAGGCTCGGTAAGTGGATGCCCGCCCGCCCGCCTGCTATCAATCTGGGGGAAAGGTGTCACGGGGCGCAGTGGGCGGGAAGCGTGTCAACGGAGAATGGCTTCCCTCTGCTTCCTCCTCTCATGCTACGCCCCACAGATGCTCTGTGTTGCCCAACTCACATGAGGCGATTTTGCTGATTTTTTGTTGGGTGAATACATACATCCGTGCACGTGCTCCCATGTGGCAAGAGGTGGGATTGACCACACCAAAGTGGGTGCCAGGAGCAAGATGGGCAGCCAGTCATCCAGGCAGGAGATGCAGATGGAGAGAGAGAAGGGGTGCAGGGCTATTTGACCAGCTACCTTTGACTCTTCTTCTTCCTTAAGTGTCACTTAGCAGTAGCCTTTTCCATCAGGCTACCTGAACTAATTCCATCCCAGCTGGTCACCATAAGAACTGTCACTTTAAGAACTGATCTGATGCCTGGATTTGCGCTTTTCCTCCTCCCTCCCCATCCCTTTTTCTTTTTGTGACATAGCTTTTAGACTGTACGCCTGAGGGCAGGGACTGTCTTGTCTTGTATTAATCTGTAAGCTGGTCTGGGAGAGCTGGAGTGAGGCAAAAAATACTTTAGATAAATAATAAATAAATAGCTTGGTTGTGGATTGCAGCAGTGGATTGCAGAGACTGAGGGAAAGCAGCCAATTTGCGAGCCTTTTTATAGCAGGCAGGGCGAGCAGATGCCGTGACTTGCTGGTCGCGCTAGTCCTGTGTAATCGTTCTTCATTTCTTCCGGAATTTCCCGGACTAGGTTTATCACGTTTTTTTCAGTTATTGCAGTTCGCTGTCGCAGTGCGCGGCCAGTGTGTGCTAAACTTGCGCTGCAGTTGCCCGTCCGAGGTGTGGCCATGAAAGTGTCGTCACTGCAGTTAGCCAGTCGTTTTCGAGGGGCAGGGAGAAATGCGGTGTCATGTGTGTCTCCCAAACTTGTGGGGAAGGGAGGTGTCTGCCATTTGTTGTGCGACTGTTCGCCCTCTTCCCAGGAAGCTTCTTAATTTTTTAAGATGGCACCACTGGTGCCATCTGACTTCCCAGGCTCAGATGACATCACCTGGCACCCGTATCCTGGCGTCATCCGCCTGCAGCTCCCTCCTCCAGTGAGCAGCCCCAAGTGGTGCTCCCGGCTGGAGTCCCGATGCCAGGCAGCTGAAGATGAGGATTGGCTCTGGGACAACAGGTGGCCCTTCCTGAGCACACAGATCTCTGCCCTTTGACGGCACACTGCGTTATTCCATCCTGGAAAGAATGGATTTGTTATGGTTGTTGATGCTTCTGCTTCCTTGGCCAGATCTACCCCCCTAAGGTTTATTGCAGTACTGTATCGCTGCCTGCCGTGACTTGCTGGTCGCGCTAGTCCTGTGTAATCGTTCTTCATTTCTTCCGGAATTTCCCGGACTAGGTTTATCACGTTTTTTTCAGTTATTGCGGTTCGCTGTCGCAGTGCGTGGCCAGTGTGTGCTAAACTTGCGCTGCAGTTGCCCGTCCGAGGTGTGGCCATGAAAGTGTCGTCACTGCAGTTAGCCAGTCGTTTTCGAGGGGCGGGGAGAAATGCGGTGTCATGTGTGTCTCCCAAACTGGTGGGGAAGGGAGGTGTAAACGTTCCTGCACACCTCCGCACCTCCCAGCAGGCTGCTTCAGGGAATTGTGTGTCAGTGTTGTTGTTGTTTTAAACAAACCCATTTCGCTCCTGCATATGTGCGCAGCTCCGCATAACCTGCGGACCAGAAACAAAAAAACCCTTCTTCTGAAATGGTCGTTTCCCCTGCATGTGAAAGGCAGCACCCCAAGGGTAACCGCCATGGAGTTTGGGAGGGGAGAGGAGCGGGAGGCTTCACCTCCTTTTTTAAACAGCTGTGTTCACCCCCTTTGCCCAAAATGTAGGGAGCCAAAAGGCATGTCTGCTCAGAAGTAAATCACATTCTCTCCAATGCCCTTACTCCCAAGCGTTTCACATTGATTCAACAGGAGCCTTGTGCTTGGGAAACTCAGAATGGGAGGAACACTTCTTTGGGAAATTGGATTTGGGGGGAGGGGAGGGGTGCGCTGGTCCTGCTGGCTTCACCCCGACCCTGTGGGAGGGCAGCGGCGCCAGCGGCATCCTTCTCCTTCTTCTTTGCGAGGGGCCGGAAGAGCTTTTTCCTTTCTCCTTTTAAAGATCGCTCCTGTGCTTTAAAGATTCACACCTGCGCAGAGAGGACGAAGCAAGATAATAATAATAATAATAATAATAACCACTAGTGGCGTAGCCAGTGTGGCCTAGTGGTTAGAGTGTTGGACTGGGAGTCAGGAGATCCGGGTTCTAGTCCCTGCTCGGCCATGAAACTCACTGGGTGACTTTGGGCCAGTCACTGACTCTCAGCCTAACCTACCTCACAGGGTTGTTGTGAGGATAAAATGGAGTGGAAGAGGAGGAGGATTATGTAAGCCGCCTTGGGTTCCTTGCAAGAAAAAAGGCGGGGTATAAATATAATAAATAAAATAAATAATAATAATAATAATAATAATAATAATAATAATAATAATAATAATAATAATAATAATAATCCCTTTTCAAGGGAACACCCAGTTCTACCGCTACGGAGTTAGGAGTGGGGTGGCAAACCAGGATGACTGCAGCACATTTGGCGAGAGAGTGCGGCCCCCGTGAGGAGTGGCTGCGGAACGTGAACATAGCAGTACCGGTCTGCTAACTTGGCGATATACCGCATAACGTGGGTCCGCTCTTGCCCGGGTTTTGCCAAGGCATGTGCTGCCTGCACCCTACCCTAGGAATGCCGCTGGGGCTGGCCCCCGGCCCCCGGCCTCCCTCTCACGCAGCTGGGATCCGGAGGCTGGGCACACTGCAGTGGTGCTCCTGTGATGGGGGGCCAACTTGGGGCCCTCCAGCCGTTTTGGCCTAAAACTCCCATCCTGCCTTACCCTTGGCTGGGCTGGCTGGGGCTGATGGGAGTTGTAGGCCAAAACATCTGGAGGGCCTCAAGTTGCCCACCGCTGTCCTAAGCCACCCCCGACTAGCGGGGGTGGGGCGGGCGGGTGGGCGGGAGTAGTGCTGTGGGCGCCCAGTATGTCCTCTCCACTTTCCCACAGACCCATTTTGTTACTCCCCGTCACACGAGGAGGATTCAGTCCGCAGCGCAAGGCTGTGCTGGGCCTGGCCCGGTGAGCGGCTGCCGCCTCACACACGCCGTTTCCTGCCTCCTAGAGAATGCCCTGCGGAGCTTGCTGGAAGCCCTCACCAGCCCGCCCTACGCCCCGACTCAGCACCTGGAGAGAGAGCAAGCCCTGGCCAAGCAGTTTGCCGAAATCTTGCACTTCACCCTCAGTTTCGATGAGCTCAAGGTACCTTTGAGCAGGGGCGGGAGACGATCCTGCGGGCAGCGGTGGGTGGTCCAGAGACGGGTGTGTGTGTGTGTGTGTGTGTGTGTGTGCTTCAGAGACCTTGGAAGGTTTTGCCCCTGCCCGGCTGCCCTTTGGGGGGATGTTGCCTCAGGGTCATCATAAGTAGCAGCCTGCCAGAATGGCGTCTGGAGCTTGACTCCGTGGAACCATTTTGTGTGCTTTCTGCAACGCGCACAGCGCCTGGCACAGGTGCAGAATATCCTGTGGCCGCCCTGCCCCGCCCCGCCCCCTCCTCAGCCGTCAGGGCTGGCTGAGCATCTCCCGTGTCTGTCTCCCAGATGACCAATCCCGCCATCCAGAATGATTTCAGCTACTACCGAAGAACCATCAGTCGAAATCGAATCAACAATCTGCAGGTAAGACCGCGCCTTGTTCCCTCCCCTGCATTTTGAACCGGGAGGCAGACAAGCGCCCAGTACGAATGAGACGAATGGAAATTCTACGTGCAGCCGAGCCGAGAGAACGCAGAGCTCCCGTCTTCATGCAGACCAGCAGTGTGCACTTTAGGGCAGTGTTCTCCAACCTTGGGTCCCCAGGTGTTTTTGGCCTACAACTCCCAGCATGCCCCAGCCAGCTATGCTGGCTGGGGCATGCTGGGAGTTGTAGGCCAAAAACACCTGGGGACCCAAGGTTGGAGAACACTGCTTTAGAGACAGTAAGCAACAACGAACCACTTTTGAAATGGCCTGGTCTCCGTTTATTCCATTTGTTAAAAACAGGCAACAGCTTAAATATAAAACAGTGTAACTGTTTTTTGTGTAATGGAACAAGATGCATATATAGACACACATATACGTATGCAATATAGATGTTACTGTTGATAATTTATGTAAGAAAATATACAAAAAAACAACAATGAAACTTAGAGAATGACCCCCACAACTTTTTGTTTCACTTTAATATTACTAAGGAACTCCCTCCCTAGTGACCTTCGCCATGCCCCCTCCGTGATGAGCTTCCGCCGTGCATTAAAAACATGGCTGTTCAGGCGGGAATATGGGGTGGGTTAGGATTTTTAAAGAATTTTTTTATACTGTTTTAATTATCGTATTGTTTTACTGTATTATTTTAATTGTACATCGCCCAGGGTGGCCGGGTGACCAGCCAGATGGGCAATTAATAAATATAAGAAATAAATAAATAAGGGCCCAGTGCTATGCATGTTTAGACAGAAAAAAGTCTGGCTGGGGAATGCTGGGAGTTGTAGGACTTTTTTCTGCCTAAACATGCATAGCACTGGGCCTTAAGCTGTCGTGATCGTGAAGTAAAACTCCCCTACTCAGCACCTGCTCTCCTTTCCTGCCTTGCAGTTGGACGCTGAAAGTGAGGTCAACAATGAAATGGCCAATCGGATGTCCCTGTTCTATGCCGAGGCAACACCGATGCTGAAAACTCTGAGCAATGCCACAACCAAGTTTGTTTCAGAGGTGAGGGAGGAGGAGGAGGAGGAGGAGGAGGAGGTCTCCAAGGAACAGAAAAGACAGAGGCAAGAGGGGCCAGAGTGTTGGACTGGGACTCGGGAGATCCGGGTTCTAGTCCCCGCTCGGCCATGAAACTCACTGGGTGACTTTGGGCCAGTCACTGACTCTCAGCCTAACCTACTTCACAGGGTTGTTGTGAGGATAAAATGGAGAGGAGGAGGAGGAGGATTATGTAAGCCGCCTTGGGTTCCTTGCAGGAAAAAAGGCGGGGTATAAATATAATAAATAAATAAAAATAAAATAAATACAAAGCACCTTGGAACGTGGGTTACCATGTTGTCTGAACCCAGCTGAGGTAACAAACCATGGTGAGCAACCCACAGTTCACAACCCAACAACAAACCGTGGGTTCTCTTCATGGGTTGTTCATGGTTAATAAGACATGGCTTGTTAGCACCGCTTGGTTCAGACAACAGTTCAACAACAACCCACACTCAACCCTTGAGTGTGGGTGATCGTGTTGTCTGAACCCAGCCAGAGTGTTTTGCTGCTGCAGGGATTTGAGCACTCTCTCTCCTGTCAGATATTCAGTTTGCTCTCACTGGGGAAGAAGAAGCACGTGCGCACCAGCACTGCAAACCAGGTCTCCTTGCTCCTCGCTCCTTTCATTTCAGAACAAAACTCTTCCGATAGAGGACACGACTGACTGCTTGAGCACCATGGCTTGCGTCTGCCGGGTGATGCTGGAAACACCGTGAGTCCATGCATGTCCCACCTTTTGGCCAAACAGGCCCGCAGGGCTGCTCACAGCAGTGTCTAAAAAGCCACACAGTGGGCCATTGCAATTAAAACCCAAATAAACTAAATGTACAAAATGCATAGGAAAAGCCAGGATCAGTCCCCAACAGATGCCCTAAAATGCCAACCTTCTTTGCCAACCTTCTACATGCCACAAGGCAGTTTGCTCTCACCTGAGGAGCCTCTCTAGGGAGGGAGCTCCACATCACAGGGGCCACCGCTGCAAAAGACACCCCCCCGCCCCAATTACTTGAAGAGGCTTGTACAGGAAATGGCGCCCCCCCCCTTCTGGGAGCGAAGGGCTTTAGCTGTGTTCAGCCGTCCCACGCAGGGTTCTCCCCAGGAAACAAACATGCTTAGTTGTAAGGGGACGGGTGGTGTCTTGACAGTCCTGAGGTGGGGCCAGGCTTGGCTCTGTCTAGCCAGGCCCTGTGAGGATCCAGTTCGAGGCTGGAAAGGAGACATGTGGCAAGCAGCAGGTTCAAGGCAGTTCTTTCATGGGCCTCTTTCTCTTGCTGCGACAGGGAATATCGGAGCCGGTTCACCAACACTGAGACTCTCCTCTTCTGCATGCGAGTGATGGTGGGGGTCATCATTCTCTATGACCACGTCCACCCTGTGGGGGCTTTCGCCAAGACCTCCAAAATTGACGTGAGTGACAGTGCTGCCTTGACAGGGGCAGCAACCTCGGGAGCTCAAGGGAGTCACACACACAAACCAGAGCAATACAAGCGGCCAGTTATAAAAAGCAAGCAGCAAAAAGCCAATAGCTGCAGCTGAGTGGACGGATGCCGGCCCCAGCTGCCTCGTGCAGAACTTGTCCCCCCGTCTATCCCTCATTCTGTGTTGTGACCCAGTCAGTCCTCTGTGTCTGAGTTTCAGGGGTCAAGTTCTGACTGGTGTGACTGTGATGCCCCTTGATGATGTTTAGACCAGCCTCCCACGATCACCCTGGCCGTATCCACTGTCCCTTCCTCTGCTCTCTCACAGTCAGAAGCTTTTCTCCCTTTTTAAGGTGCAGTTTTAAATGGCCACCCATCAGCCTTTTTATTTAACTTTGAGAGCAGAGGGTCATTCCGGGCCTTGCCAAACTGCAGCCCCGTTGCCTCACACAGGGACCGCTCAAGCCCTACCGGCACAACGCGGGGCAAAGGGCATACCGTATTTGCCACAATTCTCTGGTCAGTGGAGTCCCTAAAGCAGTGTTCTCCAACCTTGGGTCCCCAGATGTTTTTGGCCTAGCTGGCTGGGGCATGCTGGGAGTTGTAGGCCAAAAACATCTGGGGACCCAAGGTTGGAGAACACTGCCCTAAAGCTTTTGCTTCCAGAAGCCAAGAAGGATCCATCAGGATTGGAGTTCTCTGTTAGCTGAAATGGACGAGTGGAAGAGATTCTTGGGGAAAGCTTAATCTCTTGTCCATATCAGGACTCATCAAAAATTCTGGTCCAGTCCAGCAATATTCAAATATTTTCCAGGAGATGACTGAAACGCTGAGCACAGCATGAGTTTTAGCATTCACAAGCCTGGTTCACCATGTTTAAAAACGCCATTTCTGTCCCCAATGTAGCCTTTTCAGAACATGTGATATACCAACTATGTCCTTATTTGGACAGAGATAGCCTAGCTACAGTTATCCATGCTCTGGTAACCTCTCGTTTGGATTATTGCAATGCGTTATATGTGGGGCTGCCTTTGAAAATGGTCCGGAAACTTCAGCTGGTCCAAAATAGGGCAGCGAGATTGTTAACGGGAACTGGCCGATGAGAACATATTAAGCCAGTGCTTTCTCATCTGCACTGGCTGCCAGTCTGTTTCCGGGTCCGATTCAAAGTGCTGGTGCTAACATTTAAAGCCCTAAACGGCTTGGGGCCAGGGTATCTGGAGGATCATCTCCTCCCATATGTACCTGCCCGGACACTAAGATCTGCATCAGCGGTCCTTCTCCAAGAGCCCCTGCCAAAGGAAGTGAGGCAGGTGGCTACCAGGAGGAGGGCCTTTTCTGCTGTGGCACCCCAGTTATGGGATGAGCTCCCCAAAGAGGTTCGTCTGGCTGCCTACTTTGTATTCTTTCCGGCGCCAGGTGAAGACCTTTCTGTTCTCCCAGGCATTTTAATCATCTTAATCATTTTAATCTTGTAATTGTTTTTAATTCCGTTATTGTAACTGCTGCTGCTAGCTCTGCTGCTTGTTTTTAATCTGTGGTTTTAAATTTTATATTTTATATTGTATTTTATGATTTTAACTGTTGTAAACTGCCCAGACAGCTTCGGCTATTGGGCGGTATAAAAATGTATTAAATAAATAAATGTGAATATGGGTGATGCGGCAGGAGGTAACACAGGAAGCAGCCAGGATAAATTTGAAGGGGAGCCCCTCCCAGTGCCGCTCTTTCAATTCTTGGTTGCTCCCATAGACCTTGGTTTCCCTGTTCCATGAAATGCTTCTTATGGAAGTTCATTATTTAATGCCAGTCGCCTCTAAAGAAATGCGGGAAGGTCCAGGGTCTCCTTAGGGCTGGGTATAACTTTCTCACGGTAGTAGGAATGATGAGGGGGTGTGATGTCCTTGTGGACAAGAGACTCGGCAGAAGAAACAGTGAACCGGTCCAGGAGCGGGCATAGATGCCAGACCAGCATAACAGCTGGTGTTCAGTCTCTTGTGGAACTACTCACAGGCAGACGGAGTGAAGCCAGCACACCTGGCCACACTTTCTCAATGTTTTCCCCCCCTTTGAAATGATACTAACAAGGTGTCTTCTTTTCTTGTAATGCTACCAGATGAAAGGATGTATCAAGGTCTTGAAAGACCAGCCCTCCAACAGCACAGAAGGCCTTCTGAATGCACTGAGGTAAAGCAGTCCAAGAAGAAGGGCCTCTCAGGTCAGGCTTCTTGGCAGTTGCGAGATGTCCAGCATCCCTCTTGGGACAGAGCCGCATGCCTCCTCCCACTTGCACGAGCACGAGGGTGCGCTGGAGGGTGGCCTTCGGCTGGCAGCCTGGCAGGTGCTGTTGCTGCAGTCCGTCGCGTCTTCAGAGATCTTCCTTGGAATCCTGAATGGCACTGAGGGGTTTCAGAAGCTGGAACTGGTTGGGCAGAAGGGGGTGTAACTCAAGCACAGTGAAATGGCCCTCAGTAGCAAATACTGAACAGACACGGCCTGGAGAAGTCGACTGTGCTAGATGATCTGGCTTTGTAGAAGGAACTCCTCCCTGCTTTGCCCTCGCAATCCCCTGTGAGGTAGACCATTATTCCCATTTTGCTGATGGGGAAGTGAGGTGGGCGGCCCTTCCAGGCAGCGTGCCATTGCACAGGGAAGGGGCTGGCCTGAGTCAGAGCGTTCCAGACATCTTCCCACCTGCTTCGCTTTGATTGCAGGGAAACGGCAGGTCTCGGCACTCAACCCACAACTGGCAGTTCCAGGGAAACTGCAGTTTGTCTGTCCCCACAACTAGCTCTTTGTTTGCTTGTGCTAACCTGCCGGTTAGTACAGCAAAGGGTCTTAACATGAGGCAAGTTAAGATGGCGGGTGATGGGCTTCATTAAGGGGGGCGGAGTGGGAGACAGACAGGCTGGACTCTTCGAATGCAAGAATCCACCAGGAGGGGGCGCTGCATGAGAGTGTGCTCTTGCGCAGCTCCCACGGGTTTCAGTGGGGCAGGCTCAGGAGAATTTCCCAGGGGATTGTGGCCGGGGTTAATTAGTGCAAGAAGCGGTGGGAGGTGGGCAAGTTCCACTGGGATCTTCTGCCTCCCCACACCCAGCCCAAGGGAGCCATGCTCCTCTACGGCGCACAAGCCACATGCTTGGCTCTAGTGCCATGCTCGATGGTGTGCACTCTTTGAATCCATAGCACTGGGGGAACTCGGGGCTCCCTCTTCCCAATCTCGCTTGCAGGGAAGATGGCGGGAAGACAGGAGGCGGGGACTTGACGCTGTGCCTCCCACAACCCAGTCTGGCAGCACACTCTAGTCTAGCTCTAGTCCCCACTCTAGTCCAGCAGGGTATAAATGTAATAATAATGTAATAATGTAATAAATAAAAAACCTGGTGCGCTCCAGTTGTGTGGGACGACAGCCCCAGCCAGCATTCGGCTCTCCCCATATCCCACCCACCCTGCTTCCTCCCTGGCAAGTCTCGCTCCGATTCATAAATCCCCAGA
The DNA here is from genome assembly GCA_021292165.1 of Shinisaurus crocodilurus. Classification (NCBI taxonomy): domain Eukaryota; kingdom Metazoa; phylum Chordata; class Lepidosauria; order Squamata; family Shinisauridae; genus Shinisaurus; species Shinisaurus crocodilurus. The sequence goes on from CM037885.1 coordinate 37,482,750, forward strand.
TTTTGCCTTCCATCACAATGCCAGGGGACTTGCCTACCCAGCGCACTCCCACCCATTTCCACAACAACTCTCTCTCTCTCTCTCTCTCTCTCTCTCATGGCGACTGGGCTGCCCTCTCTCACCACTCTGCCCTGCGTCTTCCTAGGTACACCACCCGGCACCTCAATGACGACACCACGTCCAAGCAGATCCGGGCCTTGCTGCAATGAGCTCCTCCCGTGGTTGAGGGAGAGCCATTTACCAGAGACCAAGAAGAGAATTACTTCACAGAACCTTCCACAAAAATTTTAATGTTGACATATTGCTATAAATAACCATTGGGCATCATATTCCTCATTTTGTAAAAAAGAAGAAGAAGAAGATGAAGAAGAAGAAGAATAACGGGGGAGATTTTAAATATATATAAATAAATATATATACATATACATATATATAAAACTATGACAGATAATCCAGCCAGCTCAGCGCCAAGATACTCCGTGTTGAGCCCGGGCAAAAGCACAGTTCCTGCAGATTGCCACGGCCGCCTCCTCGCTGTTCCGATTCTAATCCCATCCATGCTGCCAGAGTCTGACCGAGCTTCAGAAGGGAAGAAGAGCAGGATGTGGCCCAAGCTGGGAAGTGAGTGAAGTTCCCTTTCAGAGGGTGAACGGCCCTCTTGGAACCAGGTGGAAAGTCTGCTCCAAGCTCTCCTGGGGTCCAGAGACTCTGTGCGGGCTGAGCAAGCAGGATGGCGCGATGTTGCCTCACCTTAGGTGTAAATGCTGTGTCCGGAAAACGACTGCTGCTGACGGGAGATGGCTAGGATGATGGATAGATGACGGACATCATCGTTAAAATCTTCGGCACTGATTCCATTCAAAATGGCTCAGTCACACCTTTTAGATTTTTAATATAAACAATTAAAACCCACTCACCTGTTATTTTGTACATTTTTGTGTCAAATAAAATTAAAAGAAAAATTAACCTGTTGTGCGGGAGATAAGCCCAGTTGTCTGCTTTGCTATGTTGACATGTTGTGCGTGCTCACAGGTTCCTTGTTATGGCTACTGGTGCAAAATATGGCAGCCAGATTGGTCACCGGTACATCTAGAGGTGCCCACATCACGCCAGTTTTAAAAGCACTCCACTGGCTGCCAATCAGTTTCCGGGCAAAGTATAAAGTGTGTTGGTTATTACCTTTAAAGCCCTACATGGTTTGGGTCCGGGTTACCTGCAGGATCGCCTTCTCCCGTACAATCCGCCCCGCACACTTCTGTCCTCTGGGAGGAATTTACTCCAGTCAGCCAAGACTAGGCTGGCGAGTACTACCCAGAGGACCTTCTCTTCTGGTGCTCCCAGTCTGTGGAATGGCCTGTCGGAGGGGACTCGTCAACTAGACTCGTTAAAAAGGCCATAAAGACTGACCTCTCCCGACAGGCCTACCCTGTGGAATTTTAAGAGTTTTTAGGATACTTTTAAAGGTTTTAAAGAATATTTTAATAATGGTTACTATGTTTTTAACTAGTTATGTATTTATGGTTGTTCTCCGCCTCGATCTAAGTGGAGAGGCGGGTAAGAAATATATGATTATGATTTTTTAAATTTATTATTATTATTATTATTATTATTATTATTATTATTATATCATGTTCCAAACAAGGCTTGAGCAACAGTGATCAGAACTGAGATTTTTGTGCACACATTTGCCAGGAGCATAAAGTGACCCAGGCGGCAGGGGGAGTAGAAGGGAGTGGCACGCCATGTGTAACGTGATCATAGTGTGGCGTAGTGGTGAGAGTGTTGGACTGGGACTCGGGAGATCCAGGTTCTAGTCCCCGCTCAGCCATGAAACTCACTGGGTGACTTTGGGCCAGTCACTGACTCTCAACCTAACCTATTTATAATAAATAAATAGGCCTCTTCTCTAAGTACACAATAAAAAAGGGTTAGAATCTATATATAGTTCCAAAGTATCATCACTCTACCTAAATCAAGCCTTAATATTTAAGTAGCAGGTCTGATATCCACTAACAACATAATCCTATGCATGTCTACTCAGAAGTAAGTCCCTTTGAATTCAATGGGGCTTACTCCCAGGTAAGTGAACATATGATTGCAGCCTTAAAAAATCAGATATATGAGATATAAAAGTGGGATGTGTTTTGACTGTGTCACATGCAACGACAACCAAGGGTACAGGCTGAGTATGGGTTGTTGAATCGTGGGTTGTCGTCATGTGGAACCCTGCCCTGTGGTTTAACTATGGGGTTGTTAACCATGAACAACCCAGGAAGAGAACCCATGGTTTGTTGCGGTTGTGCACCCATTCAGGGCTGGCCCCATCATGAGGTGGTTGCCTCGGGCAGCTTGTCTTGGTTCTCCTGAAAAAGCAGCAAATTATTTGTTACAGAATTTATTATTACTATTCACTTGAGGGATTTTCTGCCTCAGGTTCCAAAATAACTTGGCCAGGTTTGGGTACTGTGCACTTGGGATGGGGTGGTATTTGCTGTTTTGCTTCAAGCAACAAAATGGCTTTGGCTACAATTCAGGAAACCCCGAATCGTTCAGAGTTTTCAGAGCACAGACAGCATTTTCCCAGCCTTCATCTGTGACTGTAATTTTTAAAGCGTAAGAGTTACCTTACTTTTCCATTTGTTGGCTTGTGGTTTTAGGTTCCCGTGAATACTATTTTTCAAGGATGACAAAGGGAGAGCTTATCGCTGTTCACCTATTTCCTAGGAGTGGCTTAAAAATCCTTTTTACCCACTGATAAATAACAGAATTGTAGAACCGATAACCACTTGTCTAAAAACATCTGGAGGCTTTCCCCAGGTTGGGGAAAGCTGCGCTGAATTATGAATGGAAGGGTGATTTATGCACTGCTTTAAATTAGAGTCACAACCTCAGCTTGGAGAAATGCTGGGTTTTAAAAAGCTTTCTGTGGATACAGTACAGACAGTGGTATACTGATCTGTTAACATTTGATTTATGTAAATTAAGGGTGCTTTCAGGGGAAGCTTTTATCATGCCATGCCCTGCCTCATTCATAGAAGTGTATGGGTGGGATCCAGATCTCCAGTTGTCGTCCACTTGTAGCCCTCCCGTGTTTTCCCACCACTTCTGCCTTTTTTTTTTTGTACCACAGAAAATCCATTAAGGGAGAAAGAGATGGAATAGCTGCACGACTGACGGTGAGCGCCAGGAGCCCTCCACTGGAAGTGCCCAAAGAATGACAATGTTTTGGTAGTTATATGTGGATTCTTTCTTCTGACTATAGGTATGAGTCCTACTCTAGAGAAAGTTAATCCACACTGAAATCAAGGGGGTATAGAAGTCATCATGACCACAACCTGTTGCTTTCAAGGAGACAAGCGCAGCAGACCTCCTCTGGCTTGAGGTGGCGCTGCTGATCGCTATGCAGTGGTGCCCGCTTTCAGGGCAAGGCGACCTCCTGGGCCCACGGCTGCAAACACTGATCTGCTCAGTCAACAGTCCTGCTTGTGCTGCCTCTCTCAGCTGGCAGGTGGCTCTGAGGTGCTGCAAACGGCCAGCTGAGCCGGCTGCCTGGTCTCCTGGAGTGGAGATTTCTTCATCAAGCAGGCGGGGGTCTGCACAAAAACATCCCCAGCGCCCCCGCCCCCCCCTTACATTTCGAATTGCACATCCGAGATGCTCAAGTTCCTACTTGAGAAAGGAAAATGTAAGCAATAAGCAGGAATAAACTTGTGTTTGCGAATGTGTGGATCACACACATATACTGATTGGGGCGGGGGGGGGGGTCAGGCTGTACTTTCAGGGGCAGACCTGAGTTTGGCCTGCATGATGTGTGAAAAAGGCCCTTAGACCACTTTTACACGCTAAGACTAAAAAGCTTGTTTGAGCCTCAGTTTGCTTCACACTTGAAGGTTATCACTGCTGGATGGAATGCAGAAGAGCACCAAATGCTCCATTCTAGTCAGCACAATCGAAGTCTCATACCTGAAAATGCCCCCCCCCCCCAGTCCCAGAAGAATCAGCCACAGCCGTGTCAGGCCACATCAAGGCTCAAAGGCCGCCCAAGGAGGGATGTCCCCCTTTTTCACATGTTCTACCTGCTGAGTCGTCGCTCGCCGCACCCACTGCAAAGGATTCTGGGCTACGTCAATCTAAGGCATGCACGGTCCTCGCTCTTGGCGTGAGTGCACTGATAGTGTGCCCCGATGCACCACTGTGGCTGCATGCGGTGGGGGGGGGCAGCTCTCTTTCAGGGATGCTTGTCTGACAGGACTCTTCCGGTGGAGGTTCTTCAGTACAGAACTGAAAAATCCCTGGTTCGAAGCAAGCAGCAGCACACGTGCGGTGCCCCAGACATGCAGCCGAGCGGAGAAGGGCTTCCGGCACATCACACGGTCTGGTTTTCAGAGATCCTGAGCACCTCTCGCCTGAGGAACTGAGCGCACACCCCACTGTGGGCAGCAGTTAACTTTGCCAGCCACCCCCAACATACACGCCTCCCGCTCACTTAACCGCCACTTTGCAGGGCAAAAGTCCAAATTCCAAGAAGTTTTCTTCCTTATGCATGCAAAACAAATACCTTGGGTGAATTTTGCCGCCAAGCCTCTGAGAGTTTCCCGCCTGAGATCAACTGTCCTGAACCGCATTGATTGGTCTAAACTGGCACAAGCTCCTCACTTCAGCAATAACCTTAAGAAAAAGGTCGGCATTCACAAGCACCTTCGGGAAACTCTTTGTGCAAGTCTTAATCTGAACTAGGGCTTAGCCCCAGAACCTATTTTCAATGACAAGCTAGTGTGTATTTTTCTATTTTTCTAAAGGCATTTCCAAGGCTGAAACTGCGTCATGTCTCGTCAGGGCGTAGCTCCAGAACCTATCTTCAGTGCTCAGGAACTTGCTATCATAGAGCTGGGACTGAAAAGCCCTCTAATCAAGCCCCTTCCCCAAAAGGCAGAGTCGTGTGCACAGCCCCTGCTTGTATGATCCACCCATGTTAAGTAATAATGAAGAGGGTGACTCTGGGCCTATGCAGAGTGCCTTTCCTCCCCCCCAGCCAGGCTGCAGGTACCTGGGATTAAAAGGGTTGTCAAGCAGGCTACAGCCCCCACCCCCCTCAGCTGAGAAATGGAGTTTCCAGTTAGAGGGGCAGGATTGCAAGGCAAGCACTTGCAGCCACAGCTGGCAGAAGAGAAGCCATGGCTGGCCGGGGATCATGCCTTGGCTGGGGCTTTCTTCCTCTCCCTCTCTCTCCAGCCCCCACTCCCATGCAGAACCCTGGTCCCAGCAGGGCAGGGCCGAGAGGGTGAGAGCGGGCCGCAGGAGTGGGAATCAGTAAGTGGCCACTGGAGGCGAGGCCCCGCCCAGCCCAGCCCGGCCCAGCCCAGCCCAGCGAGCATCTTCTGCAACATCGCAAGGACCGCTCTGATCACAGCCGGCTCCCCGGGCACCGCAGGAGACCGCTTGGGCTGCTTGGACAGCCAGAGCAGCCGTGGAGAAGGGCAGGCACCAGCGGGTGAGAACTTGCCCCTGCCCCGTGGGGGGGGTGTTGTGTTTGTGTATGGGGCGGTGGGGCGCAGGTAAAGGCTGCATGTGGAAGTTCTAATGAAATGCTGGAAACATTGCAGGAAATCCCAGTGAGCAGGCAGAGCGGCAAGTGGGGAGAGAAAACCAGTCCTTTGTTACAGGCAGCTTCTCCAGCTGTTAAGCCGGGACTGGCGCCAAAGGCCAGGGTGGCCGTGACATTCCTTGTACACACATATACAGAAGGAAGCCCACTGAGTTCATTTCGCAGACCTTTCCCCCCCAAAACCATTCATAATTCAAGACCACAGTCCGTAAGCAGGGCATAGCTGTGTCTGAACCAACTTTCAATCACTCTCACCTTCAGTTTCCAAAAAGCAGGTGTATGTGGGTTGTTTTTTTTAAAGTCTTCTTCAAGCAGCAAAAAGCAACAGTCAATACCCATCCATCCCACTCATATTCCAGGATCAAAACCTGTTTAAGAGAAGTCGAGTTAGAGCTGTTACAAATGCCCCCCCCCCCCCGTATGGCAATTGTAAAGTAAGGCTCCATGTGGGTAGTCAAGATGCTGTACAGTCTCAGATACCGTACACACTTATAGCTGAGTCCCCATGCTTTAATCTTCCAGCCCAAATCTTCTTCCTCTGCAGGTTGAGAACACTACATACAACGACAATATAAATATAAGCTTGTACTGTACATTCTTCTATTTTAATGCTGGCAACTGAGTTCTTGAAAAGCTTATGTTAAGCTTCAAAGGCCAATCTCATGCTTTCTCAAAAGTAAAACCAGCAAAGTTACCATTCAGGCATGATCAGAACAGACTTTCAGACTTGTTTTTCTCTTTAATTCTACAGTCATGCCTTGGATTGAGAGCATAATTCGTTCCAGAAACGTGCTTGTAATCCAAAACACTCTTATATCAAAACGAAATCCCCCCAAAAAAAATTTGTACAGAGATTTTTAATTTAAGCCGTACTACAGTACTTGTATTGCAAGACGTCACTTGTATATCAAGTAATAAATAAATAAATAAATATTTTAAAATTTGCTTGTCTTGCAAAACGCTCTCAAACCAAGTTACTTGCAATCCAAGGTATTACTGTATTTAAAAAAAAATTCTGACAGTCAAGCCCCTGCAAAGTCAGCGTGGTGTAGTGATTAAGAGTACCGGACTAGGATGAAGGAGACCCAGTCCTTACACAACCATGAAACTCACTGGGTGACCCATAAAATAAATAAAGTACCGGTAAGCTGCAGACAATGGAACCAACTACCTAGGGAGGTGGTGGGCTCTCCCACTCTGGAGGCATTCAAGGTGCGGCTGGACCGCCATCTGTCAGGGATGCTTTGACCTGGATTCCTGCATTGAGCAGGGGGTTGGACTCGATGGCCTGGTGGGCCCCTTCCAACTCTACTTTTCTATGATTCTAATCCTACAAAAGGAAGGAGGTGGTCAGTGGGCAGGCAGGTGCTGGCTATGTTGTTGTTGGGGCTAGCGCAGTGTTTCTCAACCTTGGGTCCCCAGATGTTTTTGGCCTACAACTCCCAGCATGATGGCTAGCGCTACAGAAGGCTCTCCCAGCAGAGATCTCTCGGGCAGGGCCCTCTCTGTCTTCAGCATCTACTGAACCTCTATTTTTAAAAGTTTCTTGTTTACTAGTCTGTTGTGCTTATGGACTGGACGGTTCGAACAGAAAAGCAGGACTACAAAATAACAAGAGGTGCTCCCAATGCACCCCCAGGCCCCTCCCCTCAGCTTCGGTCTTGTGCCCAACCTGTCCAGGGAGAGGAAAGTGGATAGTCTAGTCCAGTGTTCTCCAACGTGGCTCATGCTGGCTCAGCTTGTCTGAGCGTGGAAAGCTAAGCAGGGTCAGGCCTGGTTATTACTTGGATGGGAGACCCCTCCTCTAGTTTCCTGCACTGAGCAGGGGGTTGGACTCGATGGCCTTGTAGTAGGCCCCTTCCAACTCTATGATCTATGAAATCTATGAAAACCTTGGGTCCCCAGATGTTTTGGGCCTACAACTCCCAGCATGCCCCAGCCAGCATGGCTAATGGCAAGGGATGCTGGGAGCTGTAGTCAGGGCCGGTGCTACCATTAGGCCAACTAGGCAGCTGCCTAGGGCGCAGAGCTAAAGGGGGCGCCAGAAATAGGGAGGGAGGGCTCAAGTGGGAGGGGGGTGCTAAATATCTGATCTTGCCTAGGGCACCAAACTGCCTTGCACCGGCCCTGGCTGTAGTCCAGCAACATCTGGGGACCCAAGGTTGGAGAACACTGGTATTTATTTATTTATTTATTATATTTATCAATCGCCCATCTGGCCGGTCACCCGGCCACCCTGGGCGATGTACAATTAAAATACAATAAAACACAATAAAACATAATAATTAAAACAATATAAAAAAATTCTCATTAAAACCTAACCCACCCCATATTCCCGCCTGAACAGCCATGTTTTTAATGCACGGCGGAAGCTCATCACGGAGGGGGCATGGCGAAGGTCACTAGGGAGGGAGTTCCATAATGTGGGGGCCGCCACAGAGAAGGCCCTCTTCCTAGTCCCCACCAGCCTGGCTGCTCTGGCTGATGGGATAAGGAGAAGGCCGTCCGTGGCAGACCTTGTTGAGCGGCCTACTTGATGTTGCTGGAGGCGCTCCTTGAGATAAACTGGGCCGGAGCCGTGTAGGGTTTTAAAGGTCAAAACCAACACCTTGAATTCGGCTCGGCAAGCAACTGGTAGCCAGTGCAACTCATTAAGCACTGGTAGTCACTGTGTAGTCTGTGTAGTCACTGTGCAACTCATTAAGCACTGGTAGTCGGCTAAGCTGTGAAGTCAGCAAAAATGGGAGGCTGCACAACATCTCTGCTTAAGTAAAAGATCCAAATCCCACCTTTCTACCATTTAGGTAACTTACTAACATGTTTGAATCAAATGGCTTTCAGTCTCAGATGCGTGTGTGTCAATTAAAACCAGTATTTCTACTCCTCCCATCTGTTTTTATAAAGTAAAACCAGAGACCGGTGCAGCAGACGAAACAGACTTCAGATAAAAATGTAACTATCCAAATACAGCAAACCACTGCCTGGACAGGACGGATGCTGCCATATGGCAAAACACTCGAGGGCAGGGCCAGCTGGGCCTCCCGGGGCCAAAGAGTTCTGCAGTTAAGGTGCAGCCATAGCAGGCACAGTTGGGGTGTGTGTGTGTGTGTGTGCTCCATCTCAGCTGAGCACACCTGGCTGCCTCCCAGGTGAGGGAAGAATGCAGGAGCAGCAGCGCTTGGAGAAGAGCAGGTGGTGTTCCCAGCGCAGAGGGCAAGGCGAACTTTCCAACACGGGTGTGGATTCCAGCTGGGAAACCTCCCTGGCTTCCGTTGAAATCACTTGTGCGTTTGCATCGACTGCCATCAGTCACCTCGGGCATCAGTGCAGGCCTCATGGCTGCAGTGTCAGGCCTTAATTCCCCCCCCCCTTTGTGCCACCTAGTCCGATGAAGAATTATGGAGAACTTGAAAGCGTGCACACTGTTGTGGCATTTAGGCTGGTCCTGAGTACTTGGGTTTCCCCCCCTTATGGGCCAGCATGGCTATCTTTGCTTTTTTTTTATTCCCAACAGTAGTATCTCATTAAGAGCAAGCCTTCTGGCAACGTTCATTCGCAATGGCAAGAAAGACAGCTGCTTTTGAAGTCCTCCCTTCACCACGATTGTTTAAAGGGCACAGGACCCGTGTCCCGAGAGGATTCAACTAACCCCGTGGTCAGCAGTAAGGCCCAGCTTCGGCTGGAGCAACGTGCTTCTGAACCTCTGGCTTCGGGGAATGCACGCAACCGTCCGCCTCCGGGCCTCCGTCGGTCCCGTGCGCAAGGAAGGGCGAGCGGAGGGCGGGGTCACCCCTGGGTCTCCCTTGGCACAGCTGCCCCTGCCGGCACATCTTTGCAACTGACTCACAGGCGGCGGCGGCTCTGGGACTCCGCCCCTGCAAGCGACCGGTGAGCATCGGCGCTCTCTCCAAGAACCAACAGGTCTGCGATGTTGAGGAGAAACACATGAAAGCAACCATTTCAAAATGCAGTTTCTAAATGTAATTCCAACTTGCACCACATTTCTACCCAAACTTGGTTCCCGCTCCAGCACTGTCGGACATTTCTGTGGGGTCATCTGAGCAAACATTTCTTTCTCTCAGCAGCTCCTTCTGACCATCACTGCCCCTCCTTCATCGAGCTTTTTGATCTGCTTTCCAGAAGTTTAAATCTGATTCTCTGCCCCAAGAGACAACTTGGTTCCTTTTGTTTGGGGACTTGTGCTCCCCCCCATCTGCTTTTCAACATCGGAGCTACCACAACTCTCTCCTGGCTTTTTCAATTTAACAAACATCCCTCGCAAGTTTGAAGTGAAACAGGTGTTTGACCACATTTAAAGAGTGGAAGACCGACAACCTGGTCTTCTGCGCGGGTTCAATGCTAAGGGGGTAGCGAGTCCTGGGGCGGCCTTCTCCGAGATCCCCAGCGCCTCACCCTTAGCCCAGAACGAAGGGATAACTTATAGCCACAAAAGTATCTTTTAGAAAACAAGTTTATTTACAAAATTACCTTCACAAACTCAGACCCACACCAGCAATACAGCTTATCAGTACGGTACAAAGTAACAAGCAAGAAGTCTCAAGGACACCGTGATTTCAGGGCTCTCAGCTAGTTAGTTCAGCTCGGGCCCCGGCAGAGGCCCGGTCAACCGCACGCGGCTAGCTGGGTTCCCGGCGGAGGCCCGGTCTACCCAAGCGGCTAGCTGGGTTCCCGGCGGGGGCCCGGTCTACCCAAGCGGCTTGTGAGTGATTTCAGCTTGGTTTCCCAGGGGTCCGGTCAACCCAAGCGGCCAGTGATTTCAGCTTGGTTTCCCGGGGGTCCGGTCAACCCAAGCGGCCAGTGATTTCAGCTTGGTTTCCCGGGGGTCCGGTCAACCCAAGCGGCCAGTGATTTCAGCTTGGTTTCCCGGGGGTCCGGTCAACCCAAGCGGCCAGTGATTCCAGCTAGCTGGAGCGCGCCGGGTGCTGCTACCCGGGGTTGCCGATCCTTCGTTCCCTTACCCCAGGCATGGGCAAGATTGCTGAACTGCCACCAGTTCCCTTGCGCAGGGTGTTTTATACCTTGGTGTTTCAGGTAGCCCCTCCCTCCATGATCAGGTGGGTTGACACCCTCCCTGAGGGGCGGCCTTTTGGGTCAGGTGGGGTGACGCCCTCCCCCCCCCCTGGGATGGGGTCCCTTTGAAGCCCCTTGCTTAATGGTCCCATCCTATGGTGTTGAGTGGCCATTTCTTAGGGGTGCCGAAGTGTCTGCTCTGGAGAGGTATTCAAGTCTTATGTAGATGGGGCTGATATGCGAGAGCATTGACAAACCTGGGGATGCTTCCTGCCTTCCCCCCTGGGGTGATTCTATGCAGATGTTGTTTGTCCCCTTTGGCATCTGTGGAGACTGACTGGCTGTCTCCCCCCCCCCCCCGGGTCTCCTTCCCCCCTCCTTGGTGAGTGTGTGTGTGTCAGGCAGGGGGCTTAGGTTGGCTTTCTCCACATAAAGTTAACACACACACACGCACCTCAGAGAGGTAGAGCTACATGTCCAGTGCCTGCCCTGGATATTGACCCAGTGTGGACACAGTGCGTGTGGAAGAGGGCTCCTCAAGGTTAGTTCTTGGGGCAGAAAATGCCCTGGCTTGGCCCCACAAGGGCCCACCTTTGCGTCATCCAGATGAGCCTGACCAAGCCTTACTTATCACCACCTTCAGAGGATCTTCTCTCTGGCCCGTCACCACTGGAAGTATGGCAGGTGTGTGTGTGCATATATGCATGCCAGGGCCTTCTTTGGTGGTGGTGCCACAATTCTGGAATGCCCAGTCTGGTGAGACCTGCCAAGTTCTCTCTCTCCCACTTCTAGAGGAGTGTTTAAGAAGCTTTGAATTCAGGCAGGCATTTGGGGTTTGAATCTACTGCTGCTTCTAGTGACTTGGTGCTATCTCCGCTGTGATTGCATTTGCGTGTTTGTTTTACCTGCTAACTTAGGATAAAAATGTTTAATGCATCTGATGAATTGGATTCCAGTCCACAAGAGCTTATGCCATAATGAATGTATTGGCCTCTATGGTGCCACAAGACTGCTGTTTTTGCTGCGATTCACTAACATGACCACCCTTCTGGAAATTTTTACTTATTTTAAGACATTGTGCAGTGTTTCACATTGTTTTGTATGCTGCATTGAATGTACATTTTATGCAGAAAAGTAGGTGACAAGTGACATGAAATAAATGCACACATCCCAACTTCTGGAGTATGCGTTTCAGAAATCCTGCCCACCTCCACCCCCAGGCATTCGTTCATGTTAATGTTTCTAGGCCTCAAGCCACCTTCAAGTCACATCTGCTAGCTAGGGAGCCCTTCTCTTTAATTCCCTACCTGTGCGCATGCTAAGTGGCTACTCAGTGGTGAAAGAATAGCTCAAGTTACACCTCCCCCTCCTCATTTTAAACCCCTTTTCCTTCAAAGAAGTTTGCAGTTAGCATGGCTGGACTCCCGGAATGTGTAAATTAGGATCTGATAAAAGATCCCGGCAGAGCTGGGGGGGGCGGGGCAAAGAGGGTGGCCTTGCACTGTTTTCTAATCCCACTGTAATTAATGACCTTATCTTTGGCTCAAGCCATTTAGCTAAAGTGGCTGGCAGAAAGGGGGAGGGACCGGCTTGGGGAGCACAGATGGGACGCGCGGCATTTGTCTGCGGATTAGCCCAGGGCAGATGGAGCCAAGCGGCATGCCTCCCGGTCCGGTCCCGGTCCCCGCCCCCTCCTCACTCTCACATGCTCCCTCCCTCCGGATGACAACAGCCCCAAACAGCTAAGGGGGGAGGGGTTTTTGATTGGCCACGGGGCACCTCCTTGCGCCTTTTGTGGAATTCAGAGCATCAGGAGTGCCGTGTTGGGCAGGTGAAGAGCCACCCAGGAGTCTTGTCTCCAACACCGTGTGGTGTGGAATGGTGGAGATGTGCACAGGCGCCTCTGCCTTGGGCTGACTTGCTTGTCGGTCTAGGCCAGGGGTCTCCAACCTGTTTGGGCCTGGAGGCATATTGGGCTACAATTTGGCTGCTGTGTGTGTGTATGTGGGGGGCAATCACACAGATGTTGGGAGGCATCCCTTGTGTATGTGTGGGCATGACTGTGCACCGCGTGTGTGTGTGTGCCGCTTCTCCCTCTCTGGCTCACTCCTTCCTTCCTTCTTTCCCTATCCAAGTGAATAGAGAAATTTCTCCCTTCACTTGCATGGGGCAAGAAAATGCAGCCTGCTGAAAAATGGGCTGGAGAGAGAGGGGAAGGTGGCCCCCTCCAAGGACCGTGTTGCCCCCAGGGTCCTTGGTGGGAGGTTGACCTCGCCCTCCCACCAGCCACTTTTCAGCAGGGGGGGGGAGCTTTCCCCCCCTCCCTATTTATGTTAATGGAGACATCACTTCATTGGCTTGAATAAGGAAGGAAGGGGAAGGACGCCCTGGAGGACAAAATTGGCTGGAGGACGGTCACCCCCCCCCACACACACACACCATGGGCCTTGTTGCCATTTTTTGGCAGGGGGGCTCCCTCCCCAAGTGAATGGAGGAATTGGCGAGCACCTCAGCCTGGTCTGACAAGCACAATACCCCCCCCCCCCAATCTAGTCCAGTGTTGCGGCAGTGATTCTCCCAGTCCTCAGGGGGGGGAGGGTCCTTTCCCTCACCTGCTGCTGCCCGACCCTTTTTCTTAGCTGGAGACTAAGCAATGGCCTTTCACTCAGCTGGGCCCCCTTCCGCCAGCCGCCCCGTCGCTTGTGCCTGTCCTCTGGTTACCAGAGGTACACTGCCCCCGATTATGGGGGCTCCTCCACAACAAGCTGCCAAAAGTACCGAGTCACCTTGCCTGCAGTGCCTTTCCCTCCTCCTAGCACCCGGGCTAGTACGGCATGGTGTGGCGATGTGATGTGAAGGAAGGGGCTGCCCTGGGGCACCCCGAGAGCAGACGCCCACACAGGGAGCATCATGGGACCAAGTAGGGCTGAGCAGCTCAGCTCTGAGCACAGGGGAGTTGCACACTGCAGCACCGGACAGGAAGGTGGGAACATTCTGCCTGACAGACAGAAGGATGGGCTGACTGGTGAAAGGGAGCCGGTGGGGCTGGGACAGAGTGCAGGCATTTGGGCTTGCAGGGCCAAGGGGAGCAGGACCAAGCCATTTACAGCTGCAAAAGCACTTGGAGGGCGTGGGGGCGACTGCACTGCTTTGTGCCTAAAAGAAAGGTGCCGGGGCTCAGGCTAGCACAGCCGACCTGCTTCTGAGTCTTAAGGGTGGAGAGGGAGAGGCGCTTTGTGCATACCCAGAGGCACTTTTAATTATGACATAATGTTGCTTGCTGTCTGTTGCTTCAGTGACAAGGCAGGGCTGGAGAAGGAACCGCACAGTCAAGATCAGCATATCTCCAGGACATATTTTCTGCTTCCTCCACTGCCAAACAAATAGCCCTGACCCGTCCCTGTCCCCAACACACACACACACACTGTGGAGAAAGCCCAACACAAGTCTGCACACACATACACACACAGTCTTCCCCTAAGGGAGGGGGCGAGGGAGGAGGGATGAAGTCGCAGGAGAAGCAGCCAGACAGGTCGTCAGCCCCAACAAGGAAGAGTCTCGGTGGAGATCCACAAAAACCCAGGAAGGACCATCAAGGGCCATCAAACTATCAGGGCAGTCTCAAAGAGCTGTGAAGTACCAGTACGGCACCTTCTTCCCGGGCAGGAATAAGCCCACCTGAAACGAAGGGGCAGGCATAAGCCCCCACCTGACCTGGAGGGCGGGGAGAGCGGGAACTCTGGGGTAGAAAACCCCTCTCCCTTCCGGTAAAGGGTTGTTGGGAACCAGGGTACATCGGGGCCAGCTTCGTCCATCAAGCGGCAGCCCGACTAAGCCAGTCTCATCCCCGGATCGGCCGACCCGGAGCCAGGCTGAAACTGACTAGGCGTAGAGTCTCTGATCTGAGGTAACTGACTAGATTAACTCCGCTAGCCTAAGAGCCTGTTCATTGAGAAACGCAGGGGTCAACTAAGGTTGTGTTGACGTTGTAGTATTCCTGGAAAGCTGCTAGTTCTGCTCTGTGTTTTGTGTAAACAAATAAAAGCCTTATTTGGTCATTTAAAGGGCTTCGGTTTCCTCTTGTGCGCGAAAGCCTCGCAGGTGGTCGCCAGCGCTCGTACGGGCTGTAACTCAGTGCCGGTTAACCCGTTAAGCGCCGAACTCACGCAAAGGATCCTGCTAGTGATCCTTCACACACACACACACACACACACACAGGATATTTGCTGGCACATGAGGATCCACACCACCTATTTAGGTCAGGTAGTGTGGTTTGCCTTTGAGGACTGTGACATTCACACGAGGTATCGTAGGGATGTTCAAAATCTCATTTCAAACAGCACAGGCAGATTGCTGCATGTCTTCCATGAGGCAATGTGGAGGTCCTGATCATTTGGGCCCCCATTCACAAACGGCGAGACAGCGCTCGACTTCCAAAACACACTTTCCCAACACCTTTTGTCTGCAAGGGGCAGGGAAGGACTTTCTCCCCGTGAAAGCTCCAGGTCAAGACATTTTGGTGCCTAAGGCAGAACCTCCAAATCCCCCCCCCCCATGTTAACAGTGGGGCACAAGCCGCTGGGAAGCTCTCCTGCACAAGCCGCACTGAAACAAATGGGAGCTCCTCTGCTCTCGCACTGCTCCTGTGCACTGCATTCCAGTGAGGCTTGTGCAGGACTCGCCGGGTGTGTCAGATCCATCTTCTCTTACTGGTGCCCCAAATCCGCCACCTGGCCCTGCCCTGCCCTGCCTTGCCAGACGGCCAACCCTGGTCCTGGATCTGGACACACGCAGGCTGCCTGTGCCTCGCAGCTTTCGCCTCTCGTGACGCGGAAGGTGTGCAGGCCTCGCCAGCTGCTTGCTCGCTCCAGCATTTGCCCGCGCAGGTCTGCCGAGAAACAAGTGGCTCCTTCGTGCAGTGCCACCACCTGCCGCACCCGGGCCCACACACCTGCAGCGTCATGCGCCCCACTTCCCACCTGCTCCCTTCCACAACCCCGTTAAGCGTTTCTTCGGCAGCCGCAGGAACATCCTACACCTTTTGAAGCTACAGAAACCCACGCGGGAGGGATCTTATCACTCAACTGCCTTTGCAACCGGGAGGAGGAAGAGAATGGTTTATTAAGCTGTGTACAACATAATACAGACAGACCAAGTGATGTTACTCACTCCGTGCCAAGCCAAAGGCGGATGCGGGCCCAACTCCCTTAAGTGCCCCCAAGAGGTCCTCTGGTCCTTCATGCAGACAGATGCCCGGCCCATGTGCAGGGAGATCACCTGCTCC
Source organism: Shinisaurus crocodilurus (assembly GCA_021292165.1). NCBI lineage: Eukaryota > Metazoa > Chordata > Lepidosauria > Squamata > Shinisauridae > Shinisaurus > Shinisaurus crocodilurus. The sequence continues at coordinate 37,498,670 of CM037885.1, forward strand.
ATTGCTAGCCATGTAGAAATGTTAAGTATATCAAGAAACGCCCTTCAAGTTCCTTTATGTGATCAATTTGCAGGGAGAGATGAACACAACGAGGTGACATTTTCCCAGCTAGTCTTCTGAGGTGACTTGCTCTTATGAAAGCTCTTCCCTACCCGCAAGCCAGCAAGGAGATGCAGCGAGGAACAAACCCTGTCAGCTGATGTAGCTGCACTCTGGTTTCACCTCACTGGGTCCCTCCAAGCCGTGTGATTACAGGGAAATGTTGCCTTACGGTGACATGTCCTGTTAGAAACAGATGTCGGAGGACATTAAGAAGTGGACCAGCTAAAACCGCTCGCAAAGCAGCACGGCGGCCCACTTCCTCAAACATTCTCTTCCTGTGGGTCTCAAGAGGGTGCCTGGATTTCCTGACAGGCTCATTTGTCTAATAATAGAAAGGCACCAGGTCAACTGCGCTGGAATATAAAAATATAGCCTTCATCTTAAAAAAAAAAACACACACAAAAGTGTTAAAAGGTAGATCGGCAGCCTGGTTTTCATTCATGCCTGGATCAGCGGGACTCTTTGCACCAAATGCAGCGGTTAATTCCTGGAGAATGCAGGCCCTGCATTTTTCAGACTACAGACATTGGAGAAGGGGGTGGGGTCCCCATCCTGGCCTCTGTTCATTCTGCACAAAGAGGATGGGATCCTGACCCACTCTGGCCCCAGAATTCCCAGCAACAATCCGGCTACCAAAGGCCTACTATTTGATGGGCTTCCACGCCCTCTTCCTCGCACGTTTCGCTGCCAGTCTTTGTGTTGCTGCTGTGGCCCTTTGTGGACTGGGGACCAGAGGCCAGGTGCCGAAGTTTCTTCAGGTGGGAAAGGTGGGACTTCGATTTTATGTGAGCTGCCAACACAGGGAACAGGAAGAGCTATTCAGAATATTGTTTCAGAAAGAGAACAATAAATAGCATTGCTTTTCCAAATATTGCAAGTAATATGCTGTTTATTACACACACACACATTCTGCATACCTGAACAGGTTTTGTCGCTTTCCGGGAAAAACTACAGTGAAACCTGTTATCTGGATGTCTTTTATCCAAATCCCTTGAGCAAGATGTTGGATCAGCAGTTCCATTTATTCTAAATTTATTACGGTACTGGATATACTGGACACTATCTAATAAAAGACACAGTTGGGGCCTGGTCTACCTGTAGACTACAGAGCAAGTTGCGATGAAGGCGGTAGAGTCCTGAAATCACAGGCTGGACAGTAGGGTTCACACTACTGAATGCTCTCCTACATAAAAACGCACACAGCTCCTTGCAAGGAGAAAACTGGCAACGCCCATCTCCCCGATGCACTCTTTTCACATGGGCAGTATTCAAAAATGGCGTCCTCTACTTGCAGGATGAGGTGGTGCATTCTGGAGGAAGCCGCTTCAGCCGGCAGAGGGGCTGTCCTTTCCTGAAGTAACAAGATCCCTGCATGTGATGTAGGCATACGTCAAGAGAAGGGTAATGCAAACCCTTTCCCCTGATGTGCTAGTTCAATTCTGGTGCCGTGGATTCCTTACGTGAGGGAGCATCCACACCCACCCACACAGCCGCTGCTGCGGCCTGAAGGGGAACGTTCCAGAACTCTAACCCCTCCGCCTGCCACCTCGTTCCGCATCAGGTGTTTTGTCAGTTCTAGGCTGGTCTATGCAGGCAAGGAGCTCGCAGAATCCTGGGGTGCTGGAGAGTGATGTACAGCTGGAGCGGGTGCCATTTTTGAAGCTCCCACACGGAACACGCCCTACACCACTGTTTCTCAACCTTGGGTCCCCAGATGTTTTTTGCCTACAACTCCCAGCATGCCCCAGCCAGCTACGCTGGCTGGGGCATGCTGGGAGTTGTAGGCCAAAAACATCTGGGGACCCAAGGTTGAGAAACACTGCCCTACACACACACACACACACACACACACACACACACACGCAACCTGGCACCTCAGGAGAAAGGTTTTAGCACAGACCACAGCTCATCTGCAAGTGTTTTTTAACTGCAGGGAGGCTTAAAAATGAAAGGGGAGGGGGGTCATTTAAAAATTTGATTCCTCACGCGTACAGTCTGAAGTCATACATTTTGCTCCGTTTGCAGACCAGGCCTAAGTTCAATTTCGAAATTCGTTTCTGGACCCTTCAAAACAAGCCTTTGGCTCTTTTGCTTTGTTACAAACAACACAACAACACGGAAAGAATCTCTGAAAATCAAATTCTCTCTCCTCCACTGCACTCATACAGGGCTGACTTTACAGAATTTTTCATTCGGCTGACACAAGGAAATCCGTGAGTGAAGCTTCGTTTTGCCTTCAGTGACGATCAGTCCCTCACTTTCCTGTTCTAAGCCGGTGGGAGCAGCCTCCCTCTCTGGGAATGTTAATTTCTCCCCCCCCCGCACCCCCAAATTATCAGATTCTTCTACGGGACAGGATTTAATAAAGCAATGGCGCCATCTTGGACAGACCCCATTTCTTTCCAGAGCGGAGTCCCTTTGTCCGCGGAGGCAACGGCTTTTACTGTTACATCAGTAGGCCAGGCAGGCAGGCAGGCAGGCAGGCGGGCAGGGGGGGGGAGACACGGGTGGCGGACGGCGACAGATGGCCGCCTCTGGCGGGGCTTATGCGGTCCACCTCCCGGTTTGTAAAGTGGCTGCTTTTATAAGAGAGTTGTAAACAATCCTTCGGGAGCCGAGCACATGGCACAGGCCAAGCAGATACTTTCTGCAAAGGAGAAGGCCTTTGTTCCAAAGAACGGGGCCCACTTCGTTCCTTCCCCTCTCTCCCGCCCCCTGGATTTTCACCGCCCGACTTTTTCAGTCCCGCAAGGCCAGGGCAACCTTCACCTTTCCATTCTCTGTCCCCAATGATGAGGCGGCCGCACAGCTCACACATGTGGCGACTCCGCTTGTCCTCGTCCGGCTCGTCGCGCTCCGTCACGAAGGGCTCTGCTGGCGGCGGCTGCCCCTGGGGAGGCAAGGAGATCTCCCACACACTGCATTCAGCAAGCAAGGAGGATTTCCGACTCTCCGCTCCCCGTTTCCTCAAAGTGCAACCAGGGACCTCGTCTCAGAGGCACCGGAGCTGAAACTGCCCTATGAGCTAAGCCTCACGCCCGGCAGAGCGGCCCCTCCCGGACCTCCCCCCCGCAGTTCCAGGTGTGGGGGCAGCTGGGCATCGTTCCGGCCTCCCTGAGCTCCAGAGGCCCCCTCCCTCCTTCAGCACAACGCCAGGTGATGTGCGTGCGGAGGAAGAGGGGGGCCCTGGAGGAGCTCGAGGGGTCCGTGTGCGCTCTGGACTCAAGGGCCGGGCCATGCGGTCGCTGCGGGCCACCCGGAGCCCGGGCTGACGCTCCTGCCAGCCCCCCGATCTTGCTCCACCTCAGCAATGTCCCAAACAATGTCCCTGTTTACTTTGTCCCAGAGAACTCAGCAGGACCCCACCTGTACTGTCTAATTCCTTCCCCCTCCCCAGATTCTGGTTCTTGGTCATGGCAAAAGCAAAACCCTGGATAACTGCTTTTTATTTATCCCTTAAATACCACAAAGCACCCTGTACTTTTAGGGCTCGAGTGAGTGAAGAACCTCAGGCCTGTGGGCTAAATCCAGCCCACCTGTGGTCCCTATGTGGCCACGCCCCTTCCCTGGCCCCACCCCCTCCTCCTAACCACGGATCCGGATCGTTAGTTTCCCCAGCTTTTCTGTGTGCGTTCCCCCCTTCTAAAAGGTTGAGCTGCCTCTCCTGAGGCTTCGCTCCTGGCAGTAAGAGCTTGAAGCTAAAACAGGCTGGCATTTTTGGTGTTTTGGCCCCGCCCCTTCGCCCTCAGCCCCGCCCCCCACTGTGACATGGGAGTTTGTGGCGCTGAACAATTATCTTCACTGCCAACTGGCTCTGTTTCTTAGAACAGCTCCCCACCGCGCCCCTCACCCTGCCTGCCCCCTAAAGCTGCCAGCTCTTTTTTCCTTGCACCAGGTTCATTTCATTTCATGTACAGACAGTCCCTGTGTTACGAACGCCGGACTTCCGGTTCCCGGGCTCTACGGCATAGCGTAACAGCCGCAATTTGCGGAAATGTATACTACACTATACTGTTCCGACTTAAGTAAAAATTCAACTTAAAGACAGACTTAAGAACGGAACCCGCTCGTAACCTGGGGACTGCCTGTACTACGTTTCTATACCACCCAATAGCCAAAGCTCTCTGGGCAGTTTACAAAGATTAAAACCCTAAAAATACATAACATAAAACCAATGTACAAAAATAAAACAATTTTAAAACAATCAGCAGTAAATCCCAGGACCCATCAAAAGCCTTATCATATGCTGTTGAATGCCTGGGAGCGGCGCAAATTCTTGACCTGGTGCCAACAAGGTGACAATGTTGATGCCAGGCAGGCCTCACTGGGAGAGCGTTCCACAGTTGGGGGGCCACCATGAGAAGGCCCCCTCCCTAGTCGCCACCCTCCGAATTTCCCTTGGAGGAAGCCCTCGGGGGAGGGCCGCCTATGTGGATCGTAGTGTGCGGGTAGGTTCATGTCGGGAGAGGCACTGTGGTCCCAAGAAGTGCACTGCTTTGCGGGTCAAAGCCAGCCCCACTTAGTTGGGCTCAGAAGCGTACAGGCAGGCAGCACACGCGGGCCAGAATCAGTGTTACACATACAGACCTTCTGGTCCCTTCTGTCAATCTGGCCGCCACATTTTGCACAAGCTGCAGCTTCCAAGCCATCTTTAAAGGCAGCCCCACGGTGAGTGCATCGCAGTAATCCAACTTGGAGGTTATCAAAGCAAACTACGGCAGTAAACTACCGAAGCCAGGGTATTCCTGTCCAAACAGGGGGAGTAGCTGGACCACCAACCCACGCTGTAGAAGGCACTCCACGTCACTGAAGCCACCTGACCCTCAAGTGACAACAGTGAGAACCCCCAAGATACAAACCTGCTCCTTTAGGGGAACTGCAACCCCATCCAGAACAGGTTGAACTCCCTCCATCTGGTCAGAAGAGCTACCCACTAACAGCGCCCCAGTTTTGTCTGGATTGAGCTTCAGTTTATTAGCCCTCATCCAGTCCACTGTCGCAGCAAGGCACTGATCTACCACATGCACATCCTCACCTGCTGAAGATGAAGAAGATAGAGCTGCGTGTCATCAGCATACTGATGGCAGCGCACTCCAAAACTCCTGGTGACCCCACTCAATAGTTTCATGTAGATGTTAAATAGCATGGGGGACAAAACAACCCCCTGTGGAACCCCATGCTGGAGAAGCCATGGGCCGAGCAATATCCTCCAAGCACCACCTTCTGGAGCCAACCATCCAAGTAGGAGTGAAACCACTGCAGTGCAGTACCCGCCACTCCCAGCTCAGACAGTCGATACAGAAGGATACCACGGTCGATGGTATCGAAAGCCGCTGAGAGATCTAAGCGTACCAACAGGGTCACAGTTCCCTCGTCCCTCTCCCAACATAGGCCATTATGCAGGGTGACCAAGGCTTCTGTGCCAAGCTGGACCTGAATCCAGGCTGAAATGGATCCAGATAATCAGTCTCATCCAAGGGTGTCTGGAGCTGGTTGGCTACCACCCACTCGAGGACCTTGCCCAGGAAAGGAACATTTGCCACTGGCCTAAAGTTGTTAAGGTTCTTTGGAGCCAGGGAGGATTTCTTCAGGAGTGGTCTCACCGCCTCCTCTTTCAGGTGGGCTGGGACCACTCCCTCTCACAAGGAGGCATCGATCACCTCCCTGGCCCAGCTGGCTGTTCCCTCCCTGCTGGTTTTTATAAGCCAAGAGGGGCAGGGATCCAATATGGAAGTGGTTGCTCAAACCTGTCCAAGCTCCGTGTCAACATCCTTGAGCTGTACCAACTGAAACTAGTCCAAGAAACCTGGACAGGGCTGTGCTCTGGATACCTCACCTGATTCACCTGCTGTAACGGTGGATGCAAGAGATTTTATCTTGGAAGTGCCTAGCAACATACCACAGTGGACCTCTGATGGACCCACGGCCTCCCTAAGGCCAGCATATGATATGATAAGCCTCAAAGAACCCTAAAAAACTCTGCTGGGCAGCACACAGAGGTCTCAACAGGGGCAGAGAGAGGCATTTCTTTGCCGCCTTCACTGCCCCTGAACATACTTGAACATAGGTGCTTATCAGTGTTCGATTCCATCCGTCAGGAGTTTTTCTCCATTTGCACTCAAGTCATCTCCTATTTTGTTTCGATGCTCTCAGTTCCAGGGTATCCCATGGAGCTGCAGAGGGCGCTCAGGAGCAATCGTGTCAATTACCTGAGTCACTTCTGCATTCCAAATCAACCAGGCTTTCAACAGGAGAGCCAGCCATATCAGCCGGGAGCAACACCCCCCCACTCCCCCTGCGAGCCCTCTGGAAACCATTTGGATCCATCAACCATCTTAATAGCCCCCCCCCACCCTTGCAGAGGGTGTAAGTCTAAACTGCTGTAAGTCTAAGCCTCAGCCAGAGGTGATCTGACCATGATCTGATTCAGGTCACACCCTGTCTCCATGTCCAGATGAAAAAAAAGCAAGTCTAGAGCGTGCGTTGGGCAGGTGACATGTTGGGACAGTCCTACGGTTGTCGTGGAGGCCACGCATCCTAGGCTGCCCCAGAAAAGGCACCCTTGGCACGGATGTTGACATCCTCCAGAACCGGCAGTCTGGGGGATCTCACCGGCACATCCGAGACCACCTCCGTCAGCTCAGCTGGGGAGACTGCTGGGCAGCAGGGCGGGCGGTACACCAACAGAACCCCCCACTGGCCCAGCCCAAGGTGCAAGCACTCCAGACTAGTCGTCGGACGGACGGACGGACGGGGAGCCTGGAGGGAGGGAGAGAGGGAACTCCTACAGACCACGGCAAGCCCCCTCCCCTGATGCTGGGCCAGGTGTCTTGTGGGCTCCTCCCTGCTCACCCGCCCGACTCGGCCCCATCCCAGGGCTCAGGCAGCTGGGCTGGGACCCCAGGGAGCCATGGCCAGTCAGGAAGGTAAGACTGTGCTAGATGGACCACTGGGCCAGCCCACTAGAGAGCAGTTCCCCACGTGCCACGACTGCACAAAGCCCAGCGTGGTGTGTGAGCGCGGAGAACTACCTCCCCGCTTGTACTTGCTGGTTCAAAGCCGGCAGCCAATTGGGTTACCTGGAAGAAGCTCTCTACAATCTGGACGGCCGGTTCCAATACGCTCTCTTCCCACCGAGAGAGATCCGAGACTTCCAAGCCGTACACGGGGGGCACCTTTGGTCCAGGGCCTGGGGAGACCCAGAAAAGAACAGGCAGCACACGGAGGGTCAGCAGCGGCCGATCTGCCTGTCTGACCGAGGAGGACGCCCCTCCCGCCTGCCGTAAAAGCAGCAGGAGACCCCAGCAAAAGAGAGGGAGGGAAACGCCACTCCACCCCAGCCTCCCTCAACTGGTCCTTTAAAACAGGGGTGGGCAACTGGCCGGGTTTCACGCAGCCCTCCGCCTCTTTTCAAACACCCTCTGCAGGCGATCAGTTCAGATCGCTGGCAAGAGCAATCCCCTCCCCTGGTAGCCACTGCATGGAAGGGGGAGGGAGGGGGAAGGGGTGGCAGAAAGAGAAGGAGGTGACCCGCCCACTTTGGGCTTTGGCCCCAGCCTGCCAACATGAGGCCCCCAGCAGATTACCCACAAGGCAATGTGGCTGTTGACAGAAAAAAGAATTGCTTTTGATCAAACACCTCTTGAAGACCACGTGAATATTAAGAGCCACTCCTAGGCTGCAGGGACTGCAGAGACTTTCAGTTACTTTGACTGGAACTTGGTCCACACACACACCCCGACCCGACCCCCCCCCCCAATGGGTTTACGCTTTCAAGGAGCAAGTCCAAGCCTGAAAGAAAGCCACAAGTGGCTGGCTAGCTGAGGGCACGGGCCTCGCCTCTAGCTCTCGGTGACATCCAAGATATCCATTGGGTAAGCATGAGGCACGGAGCCTTTTCCGTGGGAGTGCCACGGCTTGGGAATATTTCCTCAACTGAGATCCATCAGTCACACACACACACACACACACCCGACCAAGTCTTTTTCACCAGGAACTGAAGACATTTTTATCCTGGCAGACTTTTTGTTTGTAATTTTATATCTTGCTGCTGCCTTTTTACTGGTTTTACTGTGCTGTTGTATTATCCAATATTGTTTTATATTGTTAATCACTTAATTTGGATTGCAATTTGGATTGTACCCCTGCTTCTGATAGCCTCTCTGTCAATAGAAGGACAGAAATTATAAATTATTACCACCGCCATCCTGGGATCTCGCAAGCAGCAGGGGGCCGGGGGCCTCCACCGAGTGGCGCTCCAGATCAGCCAGAGTGGCCGGTGGACGACCCACGAGAGGCAACAAGGGCCTGTGGTTGCAGCACCCGGCAAGAGGAGATCTTCCCCTGGGCTGTGCAAACTCTCAATTTAAAACAAGGCACGTGGAGTTGTGTCCTCTGTGCATGAGATCTAGAAACTTGTTCTTTCAAAACAGGGGTGGGGAATGTGTGCCTCTCCAGATGTTGCTGGATTACAACCCCCATCATCCCTCAACATTGGCTATGCCGGCTAGGGGTGACTGGAGGTTGCAGTTCAGCAGCATCCAGAGCGGCACAAGTTGCCCACCCGTTTTAAGAGCCATGGCTGTCATCAGCATGCCAAAAATTGCATCCAATTCAGAGGTGCTCGAACCTGCAGCCTCACACCTCCACCTGCAAAGCCCACAGGACCAGCTCAGGGAGACACAGTCTGCCGGCCACACCCTCGCTCACGGCAGATGCCACCAGCCGGCAGCTCCTTCTCAGGGCCCTGGCGCTCACCTGCCAGCTGGCTGGGCGAGGTCAACGGCAGCCTGGACAAAAGGCTCCCGCGCGCCACGTCCAAGCAGGTGATGCCTCTTACGACCCTGACCACAAAGGCCCGGCCACACCTGCCGGCTGCTTGGCAGGAAAGCGAACGCGGGCTGCAAGGCACCTGGCCCGGGAAAAGGCGCTGCGGCCAGCCCAAAAGCCTTCCCCCTCCTCAGGTTTCCTCCAGGCTCCCCGCCCCACGAAGAACCTTTCGGCGAGCGCCCGGCTCCCAGCTGCCGGTCCAGCCGCTCTCCTCCGCGGCTGAAGCAAGGCAGGGAAGTCCCGCTGGCTCCCCGCCAGAGCCGCCCACACAGCCTGCCAGGGAAGGGCCAGCCGGATCTGGATGGGCCGCCGTCGGCCGGGCCTTTCGCTCCCACTGGGCGCGACGGGGGGAGGCAGGGAGCGGTTGCGGGGTGCAGGGGGAGGCCCCGGGAAAGCCACTGCCCCGGCAGGAGCAGGCTGCCGCACGATCCTTTCCTTGGGCCGAGAGACGGCAGGGGGCCCCTTTGGCCAGGCGGCAGGAGCTCCGGGGAAGCCGAGCAGCAGCGAAGCCAGAAGCGACCTCTCCCCCCGAGCGGGGGGAGGGAGGCGCTTACTCGGTGGAGGGGGAGGCACTCTGGACGCGCTCAAAGGGAAGGCAATCTGTATAATTCAGACCTGAGGGAAGAGGGGGGGAAAGGATCCTCCGGGCAAAGTGGTGGCAGCATGGGGGAAGAAGGACTTACGCCTCAGGAAGCGGTTCCGGACCCACTTGTTCTGCTTCCGGGCATACCGTTTGGTCACTAACTTCAGGGCCTGGATTCCTGAAAGAATGAATGGGGCAGGTGAGGGCGAGGCCCCGGGAGCGAGCGGCAATTCCTGCTCTGGGAGATTTGGGGGGGGGAGAAAAACACCCTGAAGTGAAGACACTTCAGTAACGGCAAAGCGATGTTTACGCCGCAAATTCAAACTGGTTCCAACCAGACCCATTGTAATCAGCTTCCCTCAAAGAATCCCGCAGCTCTCTGAAGGTGCTGGAATTTCTCTGCAAGAGATCCCATTAATTTCCTCTGGAACAGCCCCATTGTATGCAAAGAAATTAGGCTGGTGGAAAACCTCAGGACATAAATCCAGGTGCTGCCCACTGAAACAGGAAGCGCTCTGCCCCAGAGTTGCCTATCCAGCCAGCCAGCCAGCCTGCGCACGCACGGCCTCCTCTCAGTGGTGTAAGGAGCAGCTACTCTCCTCTAAGGTGGGTTCCTACCTTCGTCCAGGAGCTGCTGGCTCATCTTCTCCGGGCACTTGCCCTCCGTGATCAGGAACTGGTGGAATTCCTTGAAGCCGATAGACTGGAAAATGCCGTGTTGATAATCCTGGCTGAGTGAGAAGGTGAAAAGCAGGTGGGTCAGCCCTTCCTGTGCGTGTGCAGGTGCACCCTGCAAAATGACACACACGCCTCCATACACAAGGGCCACTGGGAGGCTGCACCCCCTGCCTCCCAGAAAGAACCAACCTGGCTCCATACTTGGCCAGAGAAGGAACAACTGCAGGGAGCTTGTTTTGCCCTTCCCTGCCAGGAAGAACGCCTATAAGAACTTTGAAACAAAGAACTGGTGCCTGAGTTTTGCTTTTTCCCCTTCTCCCTCCCAATCCCCATTCCTTTTGTGTCGTGTCTTTTAGCCTCGTGATTAATCTCTGTAAGCCACTCTAGGAGCCTTTTGGGGACTGGAGAGCGGTGTAAAAGTGCTATAAATAAATGAGCACACAAAAGGCTGAGATCCAGACTGGCCAGATCCAGACTGGGCAACGGGCACGCCCATCTCAGCTGTGGGATGCATTTCAGATCAAGGCCCAGCCTTTCAGAAGAAGAAAACCACTGTGTGTGTCGACCTCTGCTTGGTGCTCTCCACTCCACCACCAGCCCCAAGACCCCCACCCCTGGGAAGGCATCCCATGGCGGGGGGGGGGGGAGAGGAGAGGAGAAACTCACCTGTTCTCAGCCACCCTCTCCTGGTTATATCGCCGGTGGAAGCGCCGCAGCTCCTCCAGCAGCCCAGCCGCCAGCATTGCATCCACACGCTCATCCAGCCGCTCTCCAGGACTGGTGGGAGAGCCAGGCAGGGTGCGGGGTCAGGGCGGGGAGGCATGTCCAGCACAAACACAAACCCCACCCTGCCTGCGTAGGGAGCAGGCACGCCTCACTTCCTGGCCCCAGACAGACAGAACAGACAGACCACAGCACACCACACCGAGCTGCTGGCACCGGCCACATCGTGTGCCTGATTCAGAGAGTGGGAAAGTGCCCTTTTGTATTTCCCCTGCTGTTTCTTTGCATTACTGACATGGATTTTTGAATTTTCAGGGAAACATAAGCACACATTTCCAGCCCTGAAATATTGAAACATAATATGCAAAAGCCAGCAATATCCACATTTCTCAAGCCAGGTGAGTGGGCCTTAAGGAGAACACCCGCCCAGCGCAGGAAAGGTGCAGGGGGGCGGGGCGGGCAGGCGGGCGTGGAGAGGATTATGGCCTGGGGCTCCCGCTCCCTCTACCCCTCCCTCTTCTTCTTACCTGCCTGTTCTGCGTGAAGCCAGAAGATGCAAAGGTTGGGGTGCTTCAGGGCACCCCCCAACGGCCCTGCCCCCTCTTCCTCCTGCTGCCGCTGCAGAAGCGTGCTGTGGGGGATGCCAGTCTCTTCAAAGATTTGCAAACTCCTGTAGGCGAGAAAGGCGGGGGACAGTTTTAGGGGGCGGCGCGTCTGCCTGCCTTTTTTCGGGCGTCTGGTCTGGGGGCACGAGGCAGGGGCAGGGCCACCTTGGCGCAGAGGGGGGCGGAAATCACCCACCCTGCAAGGGACGAGCTGCCTGTGTGTCGTACAGAAAGGTCTTTGGAGCACCTCCTTCCCTTCGGGCACCACCCATCCTGCCAGCGGCTGAGGACAAAGTGGGGGGGGGGCATTTCTAGCGGCGAGAACCCCTGCAAGCCGCTCTGGCACACGGTCGCCCAGAAGCACACACTTCCCTGGAAGCTGCACACGCGCCCCGGCCCCCACTGCTGGGCTGAACACTGGACAGCCAGCCTCCCTTTTCACCCACGAGAGTGCGCTCAACTCGCACGACCACTCTGGCGTCCAAGCGGGGGGGGGGGGGCTCACAAATCTCCGCCAAACACGTTTGGGGCTTGACACACTGGGAAAGGCGGCTGCCCCTGAGGCCTGTGTCAGTGCTCGGCTCACACAGTTCATGCAAGAATACTCGCGAATGATCACGACCGAAGGAAACAGAGAGGAGGAATAGCGAGGCCACCAAATAAGGTGGCCCGCCCTGTAAAAAATGTGGCACAAGCCATGGCGAGTCCCACCCACATCCAGACCAGGTTGCTGCTGACATGGCGATGCTTCAATTGGCCCGAGGCTCCCTGGGGCCCTAGTGATGTGTGGCCTCCCCGCCCCAGCGTATACGGCACAGCCGCCAGCTTTGGGTGACGCCCCGGGATTCCCCACAACAGCAGCTACGCATTTGGGGCCAGGGTGACGGTAGCTCCCAGCCGGGCAAAAATGAAGGACCGTGCCCAGGCATCTTGTCAGGACCACCTCCTGGTCGCAGGGGGCATCGGTGGCCTCAGGGTTATCTTGGGCCTGCCCCCGCCCAGTTCCTTAGTGTGGCCGCGGGGGCACCACCCGCTAACCTTTATTTAGAAATAAATAAATACATATCGTGACATAAAGCACGTTGCGCAGGAGAGACGGCTGGTGCATGTCGAAGGGGACACTTCCCTGGTCCTGGTCTAGGACGGGGCAGCCCAAAGCTTATCTGGAGGCGCTGCGGGAGCAAACGGCAGCTTCCTCATTCAAGCTGCCGTGTCAAATGTGGAACTGGGAACTGAGAAGCAGGCGTGGAGGAGGGGGAAGCGGGGGCCGCCTCCGTCTGGCTGGCAAGACGGGCAGGGATGCCCCCCTCCTCTCTCCTCCCGCCCCTCCTCAGAGTCCAGCGGCTCCAGCCGCCGGGCAGCCTGCCACCGAGGCGGCCTGGGGCTCCGGAAGAAGGCCCTGCCTCAGCCCCGTTGGGAAGACGCCTCCGGTCTATGTGAACGGCGTGGGCGGGTGTCTCTCCGCCTGGCTCCCAGGCAGGGCAGGGTTGGGAACGGCTGGCCGGGTGGCAAGCCAAGGCTCGCTGCAGCGGCCCCGTTTCCCACCGCCGAGGCATAGGCGGCTCAGCCGGTAGGGCGACTTTCTCTTGCAGCAACTGGAGGGGAAGCACCCGCACTGCAACAGGCCCAGCCCAGCGGCAGAGTAGCTGGCGGCGGCGGCGGCTTCCCCGTGCATGAGAAAGGCGGTTCATCTCGAGGGCAAGAGGAGGCGCAGCATGGAGACTCTGCAACTGGGTCACGGAAGAACCCTCCAGACCCCCTGGTTTGCAAGCAGAAGGCCGGCTCGTTCTAGGCCGGGCAGGAAGGGCACACAAGCAAGCTCGTGGCTCACTTCGTGGTCACAGCCGTACAGGCCCTGTACACCGCAGGACAGCTGCATGCCGTGCTCAGACGGCGCTGGATGTGCAGCCCGGCCTGGCCCCAGAGCCTCTGAAGGGGCTGCGAAGGAGAAGGGGGTGCGAAGCTGGGCCGTCTCCCATCTCCTTACTCCAGCAAAGGACACTGGCTCAGGTGACCTTAGAAGGCCTGGAAACATTCGTGGAGAAGACTCCGGTCAATGGCTTTTAGCCACAACCACTCAGTGGAACCACCATGCTCAGAAGCAGCACACCTCTCCACAGCAAGTGTGGGGACAAGCAGCACAGGGGGAGAGCTGTTCCCTCCATGTCCTGCTTGTGAGTTTCCTGGAGGCACCCAGCTAGCAATTTGGGGGGCGGGATGCCCAGCGAGATGGACGTTGGGGTCTGACCCAGAAGGCCTCTGCTTCTGCTCTGTCCTCACTGAATTCTTTGGCTGTCAGCCCACACCTAGTTGTCCAGGCTTCAGGCGAGTGGGATAACTGGAAGTCTGCACTGCACACCAGTGCTCCCCGCTGGGGAAGACAGACCTGGCCATCTTGCGCTTATCATGGGGGTGTAGTTTGGCTGCCATTTTGGGGTCCACCTGGCTCAGTCGGTGATGAAGCTCTTGGCTGTCCAGTTTCTCCAGCTCCACTTTCCGATCCACAGTTCCCTCTTCCGAGCATGGCTTCCTTGCTTTCTCCTGTAAGACACACACACACTCTCTCTCTCTCGGTAAGCCAAGTTTCCAGAATTTTGACACAGCCCTTGGAACCAGATAACCAGCAGTTTGCAAAGCGCACCCTTCGGTTCTTCGCAAGGGGTCCAGAAAGAGCTGGGCTGATTGACCCTAAAAGCGGAGCTGCTGCCACTTGGGTCTGACCACAGCGTGCAGCCCTCCTTCCTGCTCCAGAGAGCAACGGGGTGTCCTGCTCATTGTTATTAAATTTACACGTAACTTCCCACCGCAAAAAGCCATCTCAAAACGACTTGCACGTTTTGCAGAAAATGCATGATTAATATAATGGGGGTGGGGAATCAATATAAACGATAACCAGCACAAGAATGCAAATTTAAAAAATGCCACAAAAACATGATCTAAAAAAAATACAATATGAGAAGGGTTCATCCACAGAATATTCCCCCACTCACAGCCAAGAATGACCTCCACAAAAGCAGCCCACAGCAACCGGGTCATCACGAATGTCCAAATGGCTGGGGAAATAAGTACGTCTTTGCCTGCTGCCGAAAAGAGGACTGTGTCGGCGCCAGGCAAGCTTCCTTGGGAAGGGCATTCCCTAAACATGGGGCTATCGCAGAAACGGGCCACTCCCAGACAGACACCCCTCCCCCCCGAGCTTCTCTCGGAGGCAGGGCCGGTGCAAGGGAGTTTGGTGCCCTAGGCAAGATCAGATATTTAGCGCCCCCCCTTCCCACTTGAGCCCTCCCTCCCTATTTCTGGCACCCCCTTTAGCCCTGCGCCCTAGGCAGCTGCCTAGTTGGCCTAATGGTAGCACCGGCCCTGCTCGGAGGGGGCACACAGAGAAGGGCCTCTGAAGCAGACCTCAGGGACTGGGTAGGCTCATACAGGGAGGGGCAGTCCTTATGGTATTGGGGGCCTGAGCCACGGAGGGTTTACAGGCTAAAACCAGCACTCTGAATTTGGCAAACAGTGCAGGCGAGCCAGAACTGGGCTTATGTGTTCACATTGCCTAGTCCCAGGGGCAGAAAGCTGGACAAAAGGACCCAATGGGGCCCCCTGCAGCAAGATGACAAACGAATCAGCATGGGGCTACACGTTCTTCTAACGACATGGGGCCGACCAAGATTTCTGCATAACCTGGAAGCTAGCACCCAATTTCAGTAGCAAAAGTCATGCAAAGTAGCAGCAGCCCTCGAGTCCAAAAAATAGTTCCACGTCAACAATCTGAAGAAACCATGAACAGTTAAACAAGTAATGAATGTTTGCTTAGGTAACAAAGGAGCTTAAAAAATGTATTAAGAAAGGATGCTCTGGGTCAATCATGTGTTTGGGAGTAAGGGCCAGAGCATCAGGATTTGGGCGTTCTGTAGCCACAGAATTCTGCAGGAATTCAAAAAGGGGGGGGGGATTTTGCAAACACTTCTGTGACTGCAGACCTGATGGGCCCTATTTTTTCGCTAACACAGAAAAGGTTAAAAATGCTCCATCACCGGCCAAGACACAGCATCAGCCAAGAAATGCCCACTCCCACCAAACCACAAACAGGCCACACTGAAAAGCAGGAGCCACACCCCAAGGTGCTGGCAGAACAGACGACTCAAGCAAGTCAGCCAAGCTATACAAGGGCCAATGTAACCTTGGTACATAATGTAGCCTTCCCGGCCCGTAACGTGCCACACAGCCCCGATAGTGACCCTCCCACCACATCACCTCCCCCACGGGTGCCTTTCCACCCCTGCCTCTTGTCGAAAGAGCACCGGGTGTGGCTGAGTGTGGTGTCGGCCCACGAACCCAGCACTCGCGGAACTGCCCCGATTACCTTCGTGTCAATCAGGACATTCCAGAGCAGAGACTCGATGTAATAGTTGGTCCCCCCAACCACGATTGGGATCTTCTTGCAGGCAAAGATGTCTTCAATGTGAGCCGTTGAGGAAGAGCGTGAGAAAGAATGGTGAGGCAGGGAAAAGAGAGAAAAAGCGGAAAGGTAGCTCGGGAGCACGAGCGGGCCATCTGCTCAGCACCCGAGGGCCACCCTGGAAAGAGGCCGCGAGCCAGAGGACAGCTGACCATTTGTGCACTTCAGCTGTGTGCACTCAACATTACTCGCAAGCCCTCTTACAGACACGACCGCTTCCCTGTTCCATGCCTTGCACTTCTCCTTCTCCTGACGCTTTCCTGCCGAACGGGCCACCCGCGATCCTCCTCAAACAGACGCCTGTGCTTTCTCCCCCATCGGCACGCCTGCCTTCAGCTTCCTCTGCTGCTCACGGTATTCACTGGCACCCCAACACCGACCTCAGCCATCTATGACCCCACTCGTGCGCGAGCAAGTAGCAGGGGCCAGGGCTGAGGCGAGAGCGGCAGCCCCTTCCAGCTGGAGGGGCTCAGAGGGGGCCAGACCCCCGCTCGCTATTCCGCAGTGTTCTTGTTTGGACACCGAACAAGAACACTGAACGCTGCTGCTCTGAAATGTTTCAATGCAGTGTTCTCCAACCTTGGGTCCCCAGATGTTTTTGGCCTACAACTCCCAGCATGCCCCAGCCAGCATAGCTGGCTGGGGCATGCTGGGAGTTTATTTATTTTTATTTATTATATTTATACCCCGCCTTTTTTCCTGCAAGGAACCCAAGGCAGCTTACATAATCCTCCTCCTCTCCACTTTATCTTCACAACAACCCTGTGAGGTAGGTTAGGCTGAGAGGCAGTGACTGGCCCAAAGTCACCCAGTGAGTTTCATGTCCGAGCGGGGACTAGAACCCAGATCTCCTGAGTCCCAGTCCAACACTCTAACCACTACGCCAAAAACATCTGGGGACCCAAGGTTGGAGAACACTGTTTTAATGGCACAAACACTGCACCTGTCGCTGCTTGCGGTACTGTTTTACATGGGTTGTTAGCTGCCCTGGGCTCCTCGAGAGGAAGGGCAGGATAGAAATATATAGAGAGAAATCGCATGTTATGTTACTTGCTGTCATTTTCATTGTTGTTCCTTCATTTGTAAGCTGCTGGTTATGTTTTATAGAAAGACAGGATAAAAACCCTATAAACAACATCCCTTGACAAACCTAAACTTTTAAATCATAAACGCTGGGAGAAAAATTACAATTTTTGAGAACTTCCTTTCACTTTTCCTCCTCCTTTCCAATGATTATTATTTCCCCCCTTTAAACACTGATCTACCATGAGGACTGGAAACCTACTTTTAAAAAAAGGGTGGGGGGGGGGGCTTGGATTCACGACATGGTGCCCAGACTACTTGCTGCCCATCTCAGCTAGAAATGAGTGATATCCAACGTCTGTTCTCTACTTCCCTTATAGTCCTTACCAGTCCCGAATTTCTTCTCCCCACATCTGTGTCCTCAATCATGTGCGGCAAATGTGGATTATAAGCCCGCTGGCCTCTGCTCTCTATCACACCACGGACACAGACAAAGGATATGAGGGAGGTGGCCTTGTTCCTGAAGTCCACCACCGTATAGTTGGTCACCAAGGGATCCACGAAGCTGATCATGTGGTGCTTGCACAGCCCCTGCTCCTCGGGGGAAGCTTTGTTGGTGATGATATCCAGACCCTTGTACACCTGAGAGGGAGGGAGACAGAAGCATGACAATCGGGACACAGTCGATGCTCACGACAGTGACCCGCCTGTGCCTGGACTGTCCCACTTCAGGCTGCGGGTCTCACAACGGTTGAAGGATCCTCCACACGAAGCATCCCCTCCCCGCACTGAAAACTAGGGTGTCAGGGAGAAGGGTTTATTTAGTTATTTTATATAAGAATTTCTACCTTGCCCTTCTAATGCATTGCTCAAGTTGGCTTACAACAATTAAAATCGCAATCTATAATAATAAAAGGGGATGTGTGTGTCCCCCGTCTGTCCGTCAGCGCCAAGACCGTAAAACCTAGCGTCCTGAAACTTGGCATGCATAATACAGGGGCTCCAAGGGTGTGCACCTCTGGGTTATTTTGCTCTGAAAACACATTAATTTTAATTAATTTAAATATGTCCATGTGGTTGGACCCTACAGTAACATCCTCAGTCACTAGGTGGCAAACTTCCCTAACCAGCGCATAGCTTTACAGTTTGAAGTCAGGGGGAAATGAGCAGGCGGAGGGAGAGAGTTGTTGTGGGCCAGGGGAATGGAGTGGACAGGCCCCCTCCCTCAAGGGGCTATGGGGCTGCACCATGGCAGGGGCCGTGCCTAGAGGTGCCAGCAGGCCCGGCTTCACTCAGGCAGGGCGGGCACAATGTGCCCAACTCTGAGAGCTGCGTACGTTTGCGTGAAGGCTTTGCTGTATCACGTTAGGGGCTATTCCACTCTGTGCAAAGCCGGATGATCCGTGCACTAGTACCATTATAAAACAATACTATTTAATAGCAAAGTGCAAATCCTTCTCCCTGACATCATCATCATCATCATCATCATCATCATCATCATCATCATCATTTACAGCTCCATATCAAGTAGATTCTGGACATGTACACACAGAGGAGGCACAGCTCAGACCCAGGCTGAGTGTCTGAGTGTCATCCAGGCTTCGGTATCCTTGGGTTGGGCTTGGCAGATGGAAGATGCCCAGGGCACGGGAGGCTGCAGGAAGGGGCTACTCCGTGGCAGAGGGTCCCAGGTTCTGTCCCTTGAGGGTCGTGGAGGAGGGAGCTTCCTCCGCCAGGCACGGCAGGCAGCGCTGGGCTAAACGGCCCGGTTCTCTGGGGCTCAGCTTCACATGCAAAGGGGTGTGTGGGAGGGCGGAGGGGTCTGGAGGCAGCAGGGGTGGACAGAGGCGGCGGCAGAGGCTGTGGGAAAGGAGGCGCCAAGGGGGGAAGCATCACAGGGTCTGTCTGCAGGCAGGCAATGGAGGGTCGGAGGCAGAGGGGCCGGGAAGAAGCGGCGGGCAGCATTTCATCCGTCAATTAGAGCCCAGCAGCGGAATCTTTGTCTGTGGATCTCTCGACACCATGGATGGGCTGCAGCAATGCTAGGTACAATCCTGGCCCAAGACCTCGTCACCGAGTCGTGATGGGTTTAAACGTGTCCTAATGACCCAGTGCTCCCGCAGAGCACAGCTCGCCCCCGGGATCAGCCTGCTCTGCTAAGACCCAAAGTTCACCAGTCGGGCAATACGGCTCTTTCTCACTCTCGCTCTTTGTGGTCACATCCAGACAGCATCGTCCAGGACATCTTCCTGGAAACCGCACCTCCAGAAAAAAGGCAGGTGCCCTTTGTGCTCACCGGGGGGGGGGGGGGAATCTGCAGATCCTGGAGACAGCCCCCAAAGCACACAAGCATCCCAAGGGCTCCAGTTGTTTCAGACCCCATTTCTGGTTCCACACCCAGAGACTAACTCAGCATCTGGTATTCACCCCATAAATTGTTTGCTCTGCTCAAGAAATACCGGTAGTTGATTTCAAGGTTTAGCCTCACAATATTTGAAATAATAAGAACATAGTGACCCTGAGCATGTACAGAATCCCATTCTCTCACCACTGATTAACTGCAATCAAGTTTCATAGAATCATAGAAAAGTAGAGTTGGAAGGGGCCCACAAGGCCATCGAGTCCAACCCCCTGCTCAGTGCAGGAATCCAGGTCAAAGCATCCCCGACAGATGGCTGTCCAGCCGCACCTTGAATGCCTCCAGAGTGGGAGAGCCCACCACCTCCCTAGGTAGTTGGTGGTTCCATTGTCTTATTGCTCTGACAGTCAGGAATTTTTTCCTGATGTCTAGGTGGAATCTAGGTTCCTGTAACTTGAGCCCATTATTCCGTGTCCTGCAAACTGGGATGATCAAGAAGAGATTCTGGCCCTCCTCTGGCCCTCCTTCAAGTACGGGAAGAGTGCGATCATATCTCCCCTCAGTCTCCTCTTCTGAAGGCTAAACATGCCCAGTTCTTTCAGTCTCTCCTCATAGGGCCTTGTTTCCAGTCCCTTTATCATCTTTGTTGCCCTCCTCTGAACCCTCTCCAGTTTGTCTATGTCCTTCTTAAAGTGTGGTGCCCAGAACTGGACGCAGTACTCAAGATGAGGCCTAACCAGTGCTGAGTAGAGCGGAATTATCACTTCCCGCGATTTGGAAGCTATACTTCTATTAATGCAGCCCAAAATAGCATTTGCCTTCTTCGCAGCCACATCGCATTGCTAGCTCATATTCAGTTTGTGATCTACCACAATTCCAAGATCCTTCTCACTTGTAGTATTGTTGAGCCAAGTGTCCCCCCATTCTGTAACTCTGCATATGTTTCACATATGGGAGCACAACCTTGGGCCAGAAGGCTTGTGCCCCGCCACCTCCTGCAGGATGTGTCCAAAGAGGCACAGACACGGGGAAAGAAGGATCACGTCTGGCCAGTCAGGTACAGAAGAGCAAGGAAGGGAGAGCTTAGACCCTGCCAAGAAAAGCTTTGCGTCCTCGCAACAGATTAGAGGCCCTTATAATAGAACACGAGAAGGCAGGCTTATATTTAAGCCGCCACTGATGCACGTGACTTGGGACGAGGGAGTCAGCAGCAGGCATTTCGTGCGCAAGAGAGGCGAGCATTCGAGCCCCCAAACAGCAGATAGCAAGGAGACAATGAAGAGAGGGGGCGAGAGGAATGCTATTAGAGACACTTGTTTTATGCTGGGGCTCATTTCCAGGCTACCTCTGCATGCCAGATGGGCACAGCCGCCCCCCCACCCTGCAGTATTTGCATTCTCCTCTCTGATCCGCTAACACTCCGTTATTGACCAGAATTTAATCTGAAAGAATGATGAGCCAAGAGGCCGTGCCTCTGATCATGGGTGGAGTGCCTTTTCGTCTGCCAACAACCAGTCTATTTTTCTAAGTCCAGAGCCTGAGCCTCTGAACATGTGTAAAAAAAATAAAAAATAAAGGCCCTTTCCATCTCAGCCCCTTCCCACTCTCCAGTTCCAGCCTGGGGTTTACTCAGTGCCAAGCTGTTCAGATGGAAGAGATGATGAGATTACGCAAACACCTGCTTGGCTTTTGCAGTACCTCGTTCCTGTCTGGCAGCTTCTCAGTGCAGAAATCCCAACTGCCAGAATGACGAACCAGCCTCACATCGGCAGAATGAACGGCAGAGATGCAGCCCTGGTCCAGCAGGCTGAGCAAACGTGCCTTTCACACAAACCCTAACTTCCATGCCTCAAAATATAAGCAGTGGGATGGCAGGGGCGAAGATCTCCTTGTTCTGATTAGGACTGTTCCTGGGAAGTACGTACTGGGTGCACAAAATATCTGTGTGCAAATTCTGAAACGCGGTCCCCCCTCACAGGAGTGGTAAACAGGGGCCCCTCGGGCAGGACCAACTCCATTGGCTGGCAAGGTGGGGAATTTACAAAGACTGGCAAAGAGTGCCACCATTCTCACTCTGCAGAGAGAGCACCCATGAAGGTCAGAGGTATTGTGGGAGAAATATAGATCTGCATGCCCCACCGCTTCTTTGTTAAGGAGGGGTGACGGAGGGGTGCCATGCCTGGGGGCTACCAAAATCCTGGAGCTGGCACTGGGTGATAGTTTCAGGTGGGAGTCTTACAATCTACTGCTCCTGGACACTGATATCACAAAGATTCACAGTCATGCTACAATCAAACAGGGTGGTCCTTCCATTTTACCGAGACAGTGTGGCTTGCCCAAGTCCAGGCCTCTATATCAGGGCTCTCCAACCTTGGGTCCTCAGATGTTGCTGGCCTACAGCTACCCTGGCTGGGTATGCTGGGAGCTGTAGGCCAGCAACATCTGGGGACCCAAGTTTGGAGAGCCCTGCTCTATATGCTGGTCCTTAATGCACTCGATGGGGAAAGCATGGCGCCCTGCACGAAGCAATCAAGTTCTGCTCTCTGGGGCAGAAACTGGAAGCCCTCTGAGCTAAAGCTCCACCACCCTGATTCGTGTTGCAGGGGTTATGGGGTTGGCTGTACTTGCTCTGGGGTGAAGGAAGGGCACTCTGCACATTCTCAGAGGCACACTCCTCTCCTGCTCCTTGCCTCAAAGTGCAAAAGATGTATTAACTACTGGAAGAGGTTTATTGGACTCCAGCAGAATTCTTTCAAAGATTGTGCAACCTTTTAAAGCAGTGTTCTCCAGCCTTGGGTCCCCAGATGTTTTCGGCCTACAACTCCCAGCATGCCCCAGCCAGCATAGCTGCTTGATCGAATCCGCCCCGGGCACTGTGCCGAGGCGATCCCATTCTCGCTAGGAGAGCGCACAGTTTACAATAGATGGGAAAAGGATTGCCAGTGGTTTTGGGAAGCGACTGCTCCAGCGCCATTAACCGTTGCCGTGTGTTCCCACAAACACACACTTCCCCGACTGAAAAAGAAGCTGGCAAGCTTGAGCCGGACAGCACCGCCCCCGCTCCCCCAGCAGCAACTCAGAGAGCGCGCCACTGTCTCGCCGCGGGCCCTGGCCGGGCCCATCACTCATTCTCGCAAACACAAGCCTCTTTCGTGCCACAGGCCTCGCACAAAGGGCTCGAGTGCTGCTGGCGGCCAGCCCCGGGCAGCATCTGCCACAGCTCCTCCGAAAGGGCCCGGCAGACAAATGCGAGCCAGGGGAAGCTTCCGCAGCCCCGGCATCTTTACGCGGCTCTAGGAAGCCCAGCCAAGCACGAGCCTCCCGCTAAAGGCGCCCTTTCTGTAGAGCAGTGTTCTCCAACCTTGGGTCCCCAGATGTTTTTGGCCTACAACTACAGCGTAGCTGGCTGGGGCATGCTGGGAGTTGTAGGCCAAAAACATCTGGGGACCCAAGGTTGGAGAACACTGCTGCAGAGCAAGAGGACTTCAGGCCCTGGGTGTGGGGCTTGCAGCTGCTTTGTGCAGTCTCGGGCGTGGCAGTGTCACCCCAGGAGTCGGGGCTTCTGCTAGGAAACGCATGGATATGAGCCACACACTCTTGGGCCCTGTACAAGGGTGGTTTCTGCAGCCTACATGGCCTATTTCCCTACAGCGCAAGAACATGTCATTAAACCAGAATACAATAAATTGAAAGGAGAAAGAGAAGACCTTAAGTGCTACCTTTTCTACTTCCTGGTGTAGAGAGATGTTGTCAAAGGAGGTTGTCCACTGACTCTCTACATGGGGGGGAAGGGGGCAACTTCTAGGCCCTCAGATGTTTCAGTCCTACAGCTCCCATCAGCCATAGCCAGCATAGCCAATGGTGAGGGATCATGGGAGTTGCAGGCCAAAACATCTGGAGGGCCACAAGTTGCCCGGCCCAGCTCCGCATGAGTCACGGCTCCAGGCTTGCCCCCTTCCATCCAGGAAGCAGGACGGCAAATCATACAGAGAGACGGCGGGGACCTTCTTAGCGGTTGTGCAGTCCTCACCCTTGCTCATTCTCAAAATAAATCTTCTAGAATGTGTGGCGGGGTATGTACCTGCGATTGTAATTTAGAAAGGGGGAGGCCTCCACGATCAGAAGTCTGCAAACTCAAGACGAGTTAATCCTGACCTCTCGTACAATGCCACTCTTGTCTGCAGACTGGAAACCCCTCCAGGCAGGGACCTCAATGGCACAGGGCCTGTACTTGGCACGGGGGCTGTCCCACTCCTAGTGTCCATTGAACATGGAACACTGGCGGGTGTCATCTCCAACAACAGTCGCCTCTGGGAGGCAAGAATGAGCGCCTTCTTTGACGGTCTGGGAACAAGGACCATCTGGCCAGAGAACAAGGCATGCGAGGGGGGTCAGGGCCGACGCATACTTCTGTTTTTGAAACCAGGTACCAAAAATGTCAGCATTTCAGAAATAAGACAGAAGGGCGCTGCCATGCGTTGCAAAGGGCGCAAGCACGTGTGAATGGCCAGGTTTCCTTGCAGAAAACGCGGAAGTGGGCGGAGGGGGGGAACCCTTCTCGGACCCCTTTCTATGTTGATCCCGGGAAAAGTGGAAGTGCTGCCAAGCACAGTTGGCTGTGCCATGCAGTGTGGCCTTTAAACCCAGGAAATATACATACTGAGTTTAAGAAGCAAAGTGTGAATCAGCTCTCAACGCGTGGCCTGGGGGTGGAATGGGGGGGGGGCTCACCCCTCCCCCCAAAAAAACCAGTGCCAAGAGAAAAGAAAAATTCTGCCAGCTGGCTGTCTATAGGAACTCAGGGCTGAACTCTCCTCTGCCTGTGCTTCTACTTTGCCAGGACACAGATACAGTTCAGTATTCCAGACAGGCCTTGGTTGTACCTTTAGGTCCTAGAAGAAATTAGTCACACACAGATTCCCCCCCCCTCGCCCCATTCCTTGGAGCTATGCAGAGCCAGAGGCGGAAAAGGGCCACTGCTGGCAACTTATTGAGCACTACTATGACATTCCCCAAAAAACACTTATTTGGATGAACCATCCTGAAGGGAACCCAGTTAAGAAAATGGAGCTGTTACAAGCTCTTCCATGCTCCAATTGCTATGCGGAGCTCCAGGTGCACAGGCACCTTCTCACTCAAGGGAACAGGGAAGCCTCCGTGTAGACTGTAGAGCAGCGTTCTGCAACCTTGGGTCCCCAGATGTTTTTGGCCTACAACTCCCAGCATGCCCCAGCCAGCATAGCTGGCTGGGGCATGCTGGGAGTTGTAGGCCAAAAACATCTGGGGACCCAAGATTGCAGAACACTGCTGTAGAGCCTCGATAAGGTGAACAATTTCACACGGAACAAAAATGTGTTCTTTATCGCAGGGAAGGCTTTGTGAACTTGAGCACACCGTTGATACAGCTGGGGAAGCAACCCTTTCCCCCCAAAAAATCCAGGCAACAATTTCTAGAGATGTGGTCTTTAATTCAAAGTATCGTGTGAATGCATATTTCTTTGTTCCTGGGGATAACTATTCAACCACAAATTTTGCCATCAAGAAAAATAGCATCAGTTAAAGTGAACTCAGCAGGGCTCTCCAACTTTGGGTCCCCAGATGTTGCTGGCCTACAGCTCCCAGCATACCCAGCCAGCATGGCTAATGGCAAGGGATTCTGGGAGCTGCAGTCCAGCAACATCTGGGGACCCAAGGTTGGAGAGCCCTGTTAGAGAAAAGATAAATTGTCCTTTATTAAATGGAAGTCTTGCCCAGATGAGGAGAACAACAAAGGAAGACAAAAGCTGCACAAAGGAAATGCAAGCAGGCAATAAGGGATTTTGAGGAGCATATCACCACTAACATAAATATCAAAGATTTAAAAATCCTTTATAAACATCAGGAGGAGGAAACTGGCTAGGGAGGCAGTTGGATGACAAGGGAGTTAAAGGAATACTACTAAAGGAAGATGAGGAGACTGCGGAGCAGCTGAAGGAATTATTTGCATCTGTGTCCACTACAGAAGAGGTAGGGAGTCTGAGGAACTGAGGGAAACGGGTGACAAGAGAGGAAGCCTCTTATGGACTAGTAACTGGTTAAAGAGGAGAAATCGGAGAGCAGGAATAAATGGAGAATCCTCACAATGGAGGGGTGTAAAGAGTGGGCTCCCCCAAGGATCTGTATTGGACCGGTCCTTAAAAGGCTGCAAGAAGAAGGAATCCACACGCCTCCCTCAGCGTCGGGGAGATGCCCCAGAGTGCCCTGCTGTGGTGTGTGTGATGCTGGGAGCACAAGTCACTGGAAAACGGGGTGCCCAGCGGAGCCCAGCCTGTCCGGAAAACCCTGAAGCATGATCCCAGCTTAACCTGTGGGGGCTGGTTGGCTGACATCACTCAGCGGGGCTTGCAAAGCACTCCACTCATGCTCAGAAGCACTCCCTCCACCATTGTTCCTGGCGCTGAAAACAGGTTCCGGGGTTGGGCCCCCTCTGCCTTGCCCCGACGCTTCTTCCCACAGCGCGGGCTGGCTGTGGCGAGAAGGGCACTCTGCACGCGCGCAGGGGCGCCTCGTCTCGATGCCCGCGCGCTGGCCGGGGCCGCGCTCGCTCGCTCGCTCGCGTACCTGCATGGAGTCGGCGCTGACGATCTCCCCGCCGAAGCGGAGGCCGAGCTGCAGCGCCAGCCGGGTCTTGCCGGTGCCCGTCGCGCCCAGGATCACCACCAGCGGCCGCGGCCGCACCGCCGACGCCGCCATGGCTGCCCGGGCCGCCGATAGACGCGCAGCGGCCATG
Source organism: Shinisaurus crocodilurus (assembly GCA_021292165.1). Taxonomy (NCBI): domain Eukaryota; kingdom Metazoa; phylum Chordata; class Lepidosauria; order Squamata; family Shinisauridae; genus Shinisaurus; species Shinisaurus crocodilurus. The sequence goes on from CM037885.1 coordinate 37,524,797, forward strand.
CGAGCGCCGCAGGAAGAGGAAGGCGGGCGGGCGGCGCACGCGGGAGGCGGAGCCGGGCACGGGCGGAAGGGCCGCGGCGGCGGCCGCCGCCCCTCCGCCCCAGGAGGCCCGCGGGGGTGTCCTCCGGCCCGCGGCCCAACCCAGGGACTCGGCGGGCCTGGGCGGGCAGCTCTCCGCGCCCGACGCGCTTCCTGCGTAAATGGCTGCTGCTGCTGCAAAAACGACCCCTTCCCAAGAAAGCACTCTCAGTCCTGCTAGTCTGTTGCAGCAGCAAAGCGGAGAGTCCTGTGGCGCCCTCGAGGCTGGCGGGCTTATTGCGCAGGGCTAGAGCGCATTTCCCCAGATACGTGAAGGATTCGCTGCATGCTCAGAGGCACGTCAAAGCAGGGGCGGGGAGGCACCCCACAGTGTGCGTGGGGTGGGTGGGTGGAGGTGGCGTAAGACAAAAGAGGAGCTGGCTCCCTTTGCAAAGGGAGGGCACTCTGTACATGTTCAGAGACGTTCAAGCCCAGGATCACAAGAACATTTGAGAGCAAACATTGGCACTGCTGGGCTCCAGTATGGAGGGGGCTGGGCCACTATATTTGTAACCACGGGTCTGAGTGTGTTGTCCTTGGCGTGTGAAAAATGGGAATCGCTGTGGCTCGCTTTGCACTGCTCTTGTGAGCAGGGTGAGAGGGGCCTTTTCCCGTCCGAAGTGCTCTAGAAATTAGGAATCGTGACAAGCCTGGCTTAAAGCCTGCCAAAGGGCAACCCCTGTGGAATGTAAGCCAGATTTCAGGGTAAACTCCCAAGGCGGCACACAACAAAATGGAAACCACAAAACAGAATAAAGCAATGATAAAATCAACAGTTAAAACTAGACAGCACCACGTAGACCACGGCCCTCAAAAAAACCCTGGCTCTGGGCTAAGGGGGCCTGGCCGGTCCTCGGGCCCACTCCAAGGCCTACAATGCTGGGCCTGACGGACATCAGTTCCGTCTGGATCACAATAAATGGTGCGCCAGGCCATCGCCATCAATTAATCAAAGGTGGTGGGGGATGCCGCAGGGTTCTGCTGTGATGCTAAACAGTTTGGGCCTGGATTGTGCTGGTTAATCTGGAAGGGGAGGGGGCTGATATGGGAAGCCTCTAACCGTAGGCCAGAGGATTAGACTCCCAAAACGGTCAAGCTCCCAGCTCTGCCTTTGAATGAGGCTCCCTGGTTTGGGTTTTCTTTCCAATGGCAAGAAATCATCTCTCCTTGCCTCAGCGCTGGGATGGCAAAGCTGCCCTTCCTGGTGCCAGCGGGAGGCTCCTTCAGAAGTTGGGTTGAACTTTAACTTTGTCATAACCTTTGTCATAACCGCCCCGCCCCACAAGCGCCAGAGTAGCTCTGCAAAGGGTTTATTGGGATCTTTGGGGAAAGAGATGCAGTGCTAAGGGTGGGTCTGATTTCCTTTTTTTGTTTGGGTTCCATTCTTTCACTGGCCTGAGAAACCACGCTTGGACTCCCGTTTATTTCTGCATCGTTGCTAATTCTCTTGTAGGGATGATGAGCAGCCTTTGCTAGAACTCTCTTGCCCGGAAGTCAGTCTCCGCTCTCCAGGCCTCTCTGCAGACAGACACTTGCCCTTTGTCCAACTGCATCTGCGTATGCCAAGCTCATGCGGTGAAGGGAGTGTAGCCACATGCAGTGGTAGGAAGGAAGGTTGATGGGGGAACCAAGTTAGGAAAGGGAGAGAGATTCCCATGGCAACCATATTGGAAGGGGGAGAATCTGACAGTGGCAACTGGATAGGGAGCAGATGCCCTGGGGAAGGATAAAGAGATGAACTTGTGACCAAAGACAAGGAGAAAGGAATGGTTACTGTGGCAACAGAAAAGAGTGGGGAAGGGAAAGGATGGGGAGACAGTTACCAGGGCGATGAAGGCTATTGCCTAGGTAACAGAAGGGGTCCTATGATTTTCTTCCATGGCAACAGAAGGAGGGGGAGATGGCTCTTCTCCTAGCAACACTCCTATCTTGCCATGGCAACAGGGAGAGCTGGGATCCCCGTTTGAAAGCAGGAGATGTCATTGGAGGAGATGGGATTATAGCAGCCTCAGCTACAGTGGCAGGAACATCTACTAACCCGGGCACGAATCCACCTCCCAATCACCTGTCAGCACAGCAGTCTGAAAGACACATGAGGCTTTTATGCACCCATGTTTAAAAAAATAAAACATCACATTGAACGGTTCCATTGTCGTATTGCTCTAACAGGTTCCTTTTATCTGTCCTGAATCTCCCACCAATCGGCTTCATGGGATGACCCCTTTGGGTGCTAGTATGCCAACCTCTCTGCCTCTCTTAGTTTCTCCAGGTCAGGAACCTCGGCTTCAAGGGAACGGACTTGTTCCTCGAGAACCAGGAGCTCATTACACCGAGCACACGCCCATGACTTCTGTCCAGCTGGCAGATAGTCAGACATGTGGCACTCGCTGCAGTACACTGGAGAGACCCCACACCCCCGCTTGCCCTTCTACCTTCATATTTTATATTGTATTTTATGGTTTTAACTGTTGTGAACCGCCCAGAGAGCTTCGGCTATTGGGCAGTATAAAAATGTATTAAATAAATATATATAATTGGGTTGTTTTTAATTGGTATCATTGGGTTTGTTTTCCAGGAAAACCAAATTGTTTACTAGGAGAAGGCAGGGGTTATTTACAGCTATTAATTTATACTTTACAGTTACTAGTACAGTTACTAGCCAGTGTGGTGTAATGGTGAGAGTGCTGGGCTGGGACTCAGGTTATCCGGGTTCTAGTCCCCACTCGGCATGAAACTCACTGGGTGACTTTGGACCAGTCACTGACTCTCAGCCTAACCTACCTGACAGGGTTGCTGTGAGGATAAAAGGGAGAGGATTATGTAAGCTGCCTTGGGTTCCTTGCAGGAAAAAAGACGGGGTATAAATATAATAAATAAATACTATGAGAAGGGAGAGAAGAGCTCTCTGCCCTGACCTCCTTGCCCTGTTGCCGAACTCGCACGTTGCTTAAATAGCTTGTGTGCTGATGCTGTGTCACTGGGGCTGAGACGCTTCATCACTGGGGCTCCTCGCACTCGGAGAGCTCATGGCCAGTGGCAGCAATGGTGGGGATGATGAAAGTTGTAGTCCAGTGATGGCGAACCTTTTTGAGCCCGAGTGCCCAAACTGCAACACAAAACCAACTTATTTATTTCAAAGTGCCTTAAATTTGGCAGGAAGGAGGAGGGGGCATTAGCTAATCGCGACCCGCTCTGTCTCAGGGCATGGTTTTTCACTGGGCGTGCAAAGATTCGGGCGAGCGTGCGCTGTGCTTCTGAGCTGTCTGTTCAGTTAGAAGGAGGGCTGGGTGCCTGCGCAGTCCGCTTCTGGCGGTGGAGTCGTGGAGATGTTGGAGTGTGCCTGCTTGTGGAGGCTAGCAAGGAATGAGTGGAGAGGAGTTACTATGGAAGTCCAACGCTGAATGCAGAAGGGGATGGTCTTTTCGCGATCTGGCAACCAATGGCTCAAGTGCCCACAGAGAGGTCCCTGCGTGCCAGCTGTGGCACGCGTGCCATAGGTTCGCCATCACTGTTGTAGTCCAACATATCTGAAGGGCACCAGGTTGAAGAAGGCTGCTGTGTGGCTATGTTCTGTTCTCAATGGAGACTGCTGTGACAAATAAAGAGTTCATTTCCACCGTAGGGCCCTGTTTTTCATAAGAAATTGCCCTACTAGATCAGGCCACATTGGCCTTCTAGCCCAGCATTTTATTTCCACCATATACCAGCCAGATCCCTCTAGGTCAGGGGTAAGGAATCTGTTGTCCACTGGATGTTGCTGGACTATGACATCCATCAACCCCTACCACTGGCCATAGTGGCAGGGGCTGATAAGAGCTGGCACCCTACATCTGGAGGGACACAAGTTCCCCACCCCTGCTCCAGGTGCTCCCAAGCAGGTATGGAGGGGAGCGCCGTCTCCTAGTGGTTGTCCTCCTTGGCACCTGCTGAGGAGGAGCAGGGATGCTCAAGCGGGCTGAGATTCTCTACTGTACGTCAAAGCTCAGTTCAGCTTGCTCCCATTCCCACTGGCAACCTGCACATTTTTCAAAAGTACACCTCCCCCCCCTTGACTAAAGCATGAAAATGCAATTTAAAAAAAACAAGGTGTGCATTTTTAAAAGTGCTCTTCCCCCCATTAAAGCGTGAAAATGTGAATATTTAAAAGTGTGCATTTTTAAAGGTGCACATTTTGCAAACGCAAGTTCAGGGATTTGCAAACATTTTCGGAGAACATGCGCTTGTGTTTGGGGTTGTGAATGGGGCATTTTCGAGTGATTTACAAACTGAAACAAAATTCTTGTACATCCCTATAAAAATCACCTCTGTACACAGAGGCCCCCTTCAGCAACCATGGTTAATGGTTGCTAATAAGACCCATGAAGGTGGACATGCAAAAAGCAGCTTGCTGATGGGGTACGAGTCTCACTCTGAGTGGCAGAATTCCCTGCTTCAAAGTCAAGGCGAGCCTGTGCAGTCGGGGGAAGAGGGCTGTACATTTGGGGAGGCTTGTTGCTTAGTGGTACATCATATGGTTTGTATGCAGGTCTCCGGTTCAATCCCCAATTCAACTGCCCAGTGGCTAGGGAAGACCCTCTCTCTGTGCAGGACACTGCAGAGTAGCTGCCTAGTCAGAGCAGACCGTGCCGGGCTCGGTGGACTCGATACAAGGCAGCTTCATATTCCATACAGCCCAAGGACCAATTCACGCTACCTGGAGAATGTAGGATTAGCTGTTTATCGTGCAACATATTAACAGCTGGCGATAGCCTGAACTTTTACTGTGCAACTTAAAAACTCAGTCTTAAGTAATAATACAATACGCCAACATTGTATTTGCTTTTGGCACCTCCTGAACAGTTATTTCAGGAAGCCTTCCTGATCGGCTTTATTGATTTTGTTAGCATACTGTTTTATTCTTTTATCTGTTTTATCTTTTATTATTCACCACTCTGAAATCTCTATACTGGAATATGGAGCAGTATATAAATCCTGTAAATAAAGACATTATTTTGTTCTTGGTCCAGATTCCAGGTCTAGCACTGGACAGACCAGGAAAACACAACCTCCTAGTCTCAATACCTCCATCTGCAAAATGGGAGTGTAAGTGATCTACCTCACAATGGGGGTGATTGTAAAGCACTTCTTGGATTAAAAATGATCAATAGTCTACCATTATTAATAGTAAGCAGCCTGTTCCGGCAGCAGCGTCTTTCTTGAGAAGCCAAAGACCCTTCGGAGGTGGAGGATTTATGCTTTGACATCCCTAAATTGCTTGGTCATCTGCATCAACCCACAACACTGGAATTGCAACTTGTGGTTAACTCCTCCCGCATGACTAAAAAGGGAAGCCTGGAATATTTTGGAGCTTCTTTCTGCGCAGTCTCAAGAAAAATATAAAATACAAGGGCTTCTTTACATGGCCCATTTGTCTTGTTCAAAGTTACACCCTCAGGCAGCAGCCCCATCTAGCCACATGTCTTCCACAAAAACAGCTGTTTGCAGGCAGGTAAAATGGCAGGCGATTTGGTTCCCCAGGACTTCCATGTGGAAATCTTATTTGCACTTTGACTGCAGAAAGGAATGCTTTATACTGAGAACTAAATCCATTCTCCGGGGGGGGGGTAATTAGGGTGCACCTGTTCCTATCATAGAGAAGAGCTGCACGGTTGCACTATTAAAACTTGAAAATATGTGACTAGTGCCCAGTGAGAAGCAAGCTGCCAGTGGGGAGGGTGTGGGAGAGCAAGGGCATCCAGATGTTTGGGGCTCCAGTACTTTGGATAGGGCTTGGTCTGTCTCCTCAGGACTAGTAGAGGAAACAAGTTATACAAATAAGATAGAACCTCAACCTTTTAAAATTTTCTTCATGCAGAAAATACACAGCCTTGCCTGGCTGCATTTTACTATTCCAGGATGATTACATGTCCTCAAAGTGCCATAAAGTCATGTCCAAGGCCCCACATTCAGAGGAATCATGCACCACAGGCAGCAAAGAATCCCCCCCCCCCGCCTTGCGGTGCCTGCCTGGGTTAATCCAGTCGCAGGCTCTGCCTGCCGGGTCTCCCCCAATGTGCTTCATGCTCTCGCTTCCGAGAAGTGCCCGGCCCCGCAGGTTTCTGTTCCCAAGATAGTGTCCAAATCTTCTCCTGCCCACAACCCTCTCGGGTGTATTCAACTGAATCGAAGCTCCTCAGATGACAAGAGTCTCATCCAACACAACACAAGCGTGACCTTTTTGCAATTCATTTATTTAAGAAGCGTGAGGTAAAAAAAAGAAAGTGCTAATAAGTCTGACCACCCAGCCTTGAAGCTCTCCTGAGCCTGAGTCAAGGAATGCCTGAGCACGCCCCGCTGCATTGTGGGAGTTCAGTGGCAGGAGCAAAGCCAAAGGGCCATCATCCATCACGCCCGGCCCCTGCCTCTCCCTCCAGAGAGACAAAGGAGGGCAGGTGGGGAGAGCCGGCCTGCGAGAGAGGTGTGGGGCACAGCACGTGGGAGGAGAGGGCCACCCCGGCCGGCTCACAGGACGCGTTGAAGGAACGGGCAAGCCAGGGCAACAAACTATGGCTCCTTCTCCTTAGGCACGGGCTAAAGCTTCAGTCCTGCGTACACTTTCCTGGGAGCAAGCCCCACTGGACACAGTGGAACTTAGTAGTGAGTAAACATGCCTAAGATTGCACTGCCCCCCCGCCCCAATATTTCCATGCAGCCCTTTTGTTTAAAGAGAAAGGGAGTGAGTGTGCCCTTGGAGGGGGAAGGCTTCTGTGAGTGTAAGAATTAGCAGCCCCCCTTTAGCAGAAATCTTCTCTGTAAGGGACATTTGAAATTACAGGGTCCTCCCCCCCCCCCCCCAAAAAAGAACCACTTCTGCTATGCTCACCACTGGTACTCAGAATTTAGAACCAGGGACCAGCCCCCCACCCCCCCAGGAGAAGAATTTCCAGTCATCCCAAACCTGCGGTTTTCCTGCTGGAGCTCAGTTTGTATTATCCCATCCACAAGCAGCCACCACAACCTCTGAAAGGGGAACATTTGTATATATATAAAAAAGAGGGAGAGGGAACAGAACAAATATTTTACAAAATAACTTCTAAAAAAGGTACAAAAATACAGTATATATATATATTTTAAAAGCCATCCAGTATAAAGAATCAGGCAGTCACAACAATGGGTTCCAGGATATACAAAAACCAAGATAAGCAACTCTGTTGTCTAAGTGAAAAAATAAGAATGAGGTAAATCAAATTCAAGGTGATCTCAGTGCATGTCCAGTGAAGGCGCTCCAGAGCCTGGTTTTAGTTTTAAGGACACCCAACAGACCTAGAGGGAAGGTTCCCGTCCCCATCCAAGGGAGCACCCTCGCGCAGCAGAGTCAAGCCACCGCCGGGGCCCAAGAGTGACCTCATCTTTGGCACAATCAACTGGGAATTTCTTCTGCACGAGCCCACTGAAATGAATTCACTTCCCGATAGATTGTGCCCTGTTTTAATTAGGGTGCCATTAAAACATTTTCCCAACTCAGGCACTAAAGGCCCAGATCTGAGCCTCAGTGGTATACCTCTACCACCACCTTCTCTCTGTTTTTAGCAAAAGCTAGGAGATTTCTGCAGATGTCAGATCTCCCGAAGCCCTTTGAAGGTTAGTGGAGGAAGCATCAAAAAGCTACCTCTAATCAAGTCCCAGAAGAGAAGAGAGCCCTTGATCCAAAACATGGAAAATAGGGCGTGGGGATGGGGAGCGAAGAGAACTTGGGCGGGGCCAAATTAGGTACTAGAAGGGGGGGGGAGAATGGAGAGAGATTCATCCTTTAAATGCCAATGGCAAGAAGGGAAGGGCCAGGGAAGGAGAGGTGCCCCGTAGACACACCTGTGGTCATGTGTTTACAGTCAAACTTTGAGGATGGGTAGAGAAGGATCCCCTCAGGACAGATGAATGCAAGATCCATCCTCATGCCTAGCTTTAGAGGCACTGACCCAGGACCCTCCATCAAAAATTTGCTCCTGTTGAGAAGGTCCTTCCTCCCCTACGATATGTTCCAGTGGTTGTCTGGAAACACACGCAGTATGTGGATCCCAGTCCTGAACGGAGCACTGCTCAGCTTGCGCAGAAGTCAGCATCTTGCCAGAGGAGCTGAAAAATCTCAGTAGTTAAGCCCTGCACGCCTACAAGAAGTACACACCTCTGCATCCGCTGGAGGAGGTAACTCTGGCAACTGCAGCTGGATGAATCCGAGCAGCGGGACGGGGAGGAGAATGAGGACACGCCACATTTGTGCACCAGCTGCAGTGCATTCTGGGAACTGCCAGTTTAAGGGTCCACAACCAAAAAAAAACTGACAAAAAAGTGCAGATCAGACAAGAAAGCAGTTTGGAGTTCTTGGCAGCTAATGCACCCCCTTCAGGTACGAAATCTGTTTCAGCAGCTGAAGCTGGTGCAGTCTCAGTCGCTTCTTCTCAGCTGCCATCCGCTGCTCCGCACTGAGCAGGGACTGCAGGTACTCGGACGCTTTGCTCAAGACCACCACTTTGGGGGTTTTGGGGCAGGTTGCGAGACCAGGCACCTGGTCCCTCAGTGCCAGGAAACGGGAGCGAAGGTCATTCCGCCGCTTGCGCTCCAAGTAGTTATGGTTTTTCCGCTTGGTCACATCCTCAGTGTCTGAGCTGGGAGCGCTCCCAGATTTCAGGAGGAAAGATTCAGGAAAGATGCTCTCCACCACTTGCCCAGGGGACCGGGCGCCGCCTTCACCGCTGGCATCAGCGTCGTCCTCGTCCTCCTCCTCCTCCTCTTCCTGGGTGCCTTTCCCCAAGGCACCCTCCTGGGGACAGGCCTCAGAAGGGGAGCGGGCAGCGTAGTTGTGCTGCTGCTGGTGGATGGATATGTGGAAATGTTTCATGCACGGATCCAAGGGGTCCGCCCGGACCGTGATGGTGACCGGTTGCCTCACACTGAGTGATTGCCTCTTCTCCACAGTCACCACATCAATTTCTTCCCCTTCTGCATGCAAACAAGAGGACACAAAATAACCTGTTATACTTTTGCAGTCACCACAGTCTGTTTCTGCCACTCAACAGGTGACAAAGCAGGAGTTACAAGTTGGGGGAGGCGGTTTATGCCTGTAGAAAAGATCTGAGTACCGGTACTACAGAGCAGTTGCAGGTTATGGCAGGCTTTGCCCCAAGCACCTCACTTGGGGCAGGCAGACTCCCCCCACCCAGAGAGCCAGCTCTATAACTCAAGAGAGTCCCAGACAAATTGCTTCCAGTTTCTTATTCTCTGTATAGAGAAGCCTGAACAAGGAATTGGAAGTTTTTATGCCCTGGCACCCCAAACAGCCATGGAGATGTATGATGGGGGTGGCCCAGACTCTTCCACACTTGTTTCAAAGCAGGATCTGCAAATAGCCTTGTCCCAGAACTACCACACTTGGGGGTGGTTATCACTGTTCCACAGCTAGGCCAGCAATGAGTGCTTTAAAACCCAGGGTTCTCCCCAATCCCCTGCTCCCGCAAGGGGCACTGCAGGAGGACACAGCTCACCCAGGGAGCGGAACATGGAGGCTGCCCATTACTATGATAGTGACAGCCAAAGGGGGGCCTGCAACCAAATGTCCTGGGGGGGGGAGGGAGAGAGGAGAGCAAGCAAGGGGGAGAGGAGACTTCCCTCCGCCCTTAACATGTGGCTCCACGGGGGACGGCTGCTGCAGCATCACCAGGGTGTCTGGTGCAACGCCAGTCACATCTGGATGATACCAATTATCTGCACCCATTTTAATCAGGATTTGACCAGGATATGGGACTGCTTTGGTTGCCTTGGTGGATGAATCATAGGATCATAGAAAACTTGTAGAGTTGGAAGGGGCCTGCAAGGCCATCGAGTCCAACCCCCTGCTCAATGCAGGAATCCAGGTCAAAGCATCCCTGACAGATGTCTGTCCAGCCGCACCTTGAATGCCTCCAGAGTGGGAGAGCCCACCACCTCCCTAGGTAGTTGGTTCCATTGTCTTATTGCTCTGACAGTCAGGAAATGTTTCCTGATGTCTAGGTGGAATGTGGGTTCCTGTAACTTGAGCCCCTTATTCCGTGTCCTGCAAACTGGGATGATCGAGAAGAGATCCTGGCCCTCCTCTGTGTGACAACCCTTCAAGTACTGGAAGAGTGCGATCATATCTCCCCTCAGTCTCCTCTTCTGAAGGCTAAACATGCCCAGTTCTTTCAGTCTCTCCTCATAGGGCCTTGTTTCCAGTCCCTTTATCATCCTTGTTGCCCTCCTCTGAACCCTCTCCAGTTTGTGTATGTCCTTCTTAAAGTGAGGTGCCCAGAACTGGACGCAGTACTCAAGATGAGGCCTAACCAGTGCCGAGTAAAGGGGAATGATCACTTCCCGCGATTTGGAAGCTATACTTCTATTAATGCAGCCCCAAATAGCATTTGCCTTCTTTGCAGCCACATCGCATTGCTGGCTCATATTCAGTTTGTGATCCACCACAATTCCAAGATCCCTCTCACTTGTGGTATTGTTGAGTATGACCTACAACCAGAACTGGATGCAGGAGGGGAACACAGCCCTATTGGTTCTCTTGGTCTTCCCGGTGGCTTTTGATACTATCAGCCATGGTAATCTTGTGGACTGCCTGTGAGGCACGGCATTGCAGTGGTTCCGATCCTTTCTTGGGTTGAGACGGGAGTGTTGGGGGACTTCTGTTGAGCACCACAGCCATTGGCCCACAGTGCCTCACAGGGTTCTTATCTTGTCTCCGATATTTAATTTATACATGAAACTGCTGGGAGAAGTCACCTGGAGCTCTGCAGTAACAAAACTCAGCTCTACCACTTGGTCACCTAACTCCAAAGCAGCAGTTGATTCCCTTGAAAGTTGCCTGGGTCTGATAATGGGCAAGACAGTTGTGCTGTTGATCAGCCAAAAGCCCAGCTTGGGCATTGGAAAGGGTTGCACATCCCTCTGAAAGGCCAGAGGCAGGGCTTGGGGATGCTCCTTGGTTCCACGCAGTCCCTGCACTCTCAGGCAGGAGCGGCAAGGAGTGCATTTGCACAACTACCTTTAGTGCCCCAGCTGCAACCATTCCTGAATCAGTCAAATCGTTGTGGTTGGACTATTACAAGACACTCTATGTAGGGCTACCCTTGAAGAGCGTCTGGAAGCTTTGATTGGTGCAAAATGCGGCAGCTAGCTTGCTAACCGGTGCATGATATCACGATCACAGATCACCCAGATACTGAAAGATCTGCAATGGTTGCCAATTCTGGGCTCAATCTAAGGTGTTGGTCTTAACCTTTAAAGCTGTAAGTGGCTTAGGGCCTGGCTCTCAGGGGACCACCGGTCTCAGGATGAACCTGTCCAGTTACTAAGACCTGCAGGAGAAGCCCTCTGAGGACACTCCCCATCGCAGGGGCCCATTTGGCAGGAACATTGGAAAGGCCTTTCTCCTGCATCACTCCCAAACTGTGGGGTGCTCTTCCTTCAGAGCTAAGACTGGTCCCCATTCTTTTGGATTTTGGGAAAAGAGTTAAGACACATCTCTTTAATTTGAATGGTTAAATTGTGAATAATGGATTCAATGTTGTTTCCATGTTTTAATATAGTATTATTGCTTTCATTTTTTATGTATGATTTTATTTGAATTATTGGTCACTACCATGGTGACATTTTGTGGAAACATAGAATATAAATATTACTGTTTTTAAAAAATAATGACTGGTAGCTATCAATAGTCTTATCCTCCCCCCGCTGCTCCTTTATGTGCAAGGGGCAGTTTAGGAGAACCCTGTCAGGGAATTGGGACCCTAGGATGCATACCCCCCAAGGCCACCCCCTCCCCTTGGGGTCCAGGCTCAAGGAAAGTATGCACAGCCGCTACCCTTGCTGGTTTGGGGAGGTCTCTCGACCACCAGTCAGAGCCAGGTGCAAAACTAGCGCCTCGGGGAGGGCAGAGCCAGTTACCCACACTATACTGCATGAGCTAATCACTAGGAAGAGAACTACTGTGCAACTTTTCAAACTGGTGCCCAAGTTTGCTTGTTTTCCTCCTCCCTTTTCTCTCATCTCCATTTGAGTAGCTACAGATCAGGGATTCTAAGACAAACTCTCAAGCTGGTCAGGCACAGCTGCACAAACACCATGTCAAAAGCCACTAATTAACACTCATTTTACAGCTGAGCAACAGGGAAGGTGAGAGATGCCCTGCCTTCACTCACCGTGAGCCATGGCCGTCCTTTTTTCTTTTCTCCACTTGCAACTGCACTTGCTCTTTCTAAACTACTGAGAGTGAGACACCCTTCCCAATCTACTGCAAGTTACTCTACTAGGAGCTCCTGGTCTACTTCTTGCCCATCCCACGAGGTGGCCCTGGGTTCCGGTTGAACAGCTAAGATGCCTTTGGATAAATCACTGCCTTTCAGCCCCAAGTTGGAAATAAATGACCCGACCCAACAGCAGTATTCTGAGGGTAGAGACTGAATTCTTAACCTCCTGCATTCACTGAAAGGGCTGCAAGCCTGATTCTGTTGTGGCCCACGCAGTCAGACTTTGTGCCATTGTGACTTACTATGGGAAAGGACTGGGCAGTTTCACCTCCGCACAGGAATTAGGTGTTTTGTCTTGATGTTCCCTGTGGGTGGGTGTCTCCCAAAGGCCATGGGGATGGACAAAAGGTCAGTGCAGAGAGACATACTAGCCACCCCCAACCCAAAAGGATTGGGGGCAATTGACACCACTGGGCTGGAACAAAGTTTAATGCTAAAGCTCCATCACACACAGACACCCGCCCCCACATGCCCGCCAGGCTCTTATAGCTATTGGAATTGTAAATGAAGGGGGGCTGTGGGGAGAGATGCCCTTTGTCCCTACAGTTTTGCACTTCAGGGATCCACGCCTTTTCACAAGCAGTAAATCCTGTTCAGCCAACGTGTTCTGCTTCCCACCCCCACACCGCATTCAGCCAGAGACAGACGCACAGAAAGGGACTCCCCACCTCTCTATCCAGGACACAGGGGGCAAGGGGGAGGGGGGCAGAAAGGCTCCTTTGAAGGCCTTTGCACAGGAGGAGGCTTGAGTGAACCTCAAAAGGCATCTGTCGTACGTACGAACTGGTTGGGTTTTTAGAAAGAAGAAAAAAGTTTAAGGGGAAAGGTTATCACAGCAAAACACAAAGAGGACTCCCAGTTCACAGAAATCAAAGTAAAGGCCCCCATTAGTGTTTATGAGCAAGAAATCAGTCATCTGGTTTGAGACAAATTCTTTCTTGGAGAAAGTTTTTCCCATCCCATGGAGGACAATCAGACTGACTCTCCCAGGTACACAGGCCTTGCGGCGGTGGGCTGCTGCATACTAAGATCTTCCTAGAAACAGAAAGAGGGCAACTGTGCAGCAGCATCTCCTTAACAAGGAACAGGAAGCACCTTTAAAGAGCAACGTCAAGTAGTTTAGAACAATGCTAAAGCTTGTTTCCAGCATTTTACATACACATATACATGTATATTAGATTCTCCTGCTTGCTCTCGAGTTGCATCACTTGGGTGCGATGGGGCAGGCATGAAAGAAACTACCGCTAGAAGGTTACTGCTGCTTCTCCCGGGACTCTTGAAAGAGATAGTGAGGACGGAACGACTCCAGGGGAACCCAGGAGGAGAGCAGATACTTGGGTCAGTCATGGCACAAAGCAGCCTGGGACAGGAAGAGCAGCTGCCAGGAAGCCCCTACACGAGCAATGCACAAGAGCCGCACCTCACGCAAGCGAACGTGGGTGTGAACCAGGGCTCTTCAAACAGGTAGGTGGGAATGCACAAATTCCGCCAGGCAACAAGACAACTCGACTACACAACACATATCATGATTCCAACCTGCCAGTCCCCTTCTGACATGCCTACAACACACAACACTTCCTGGCTGCAGGAATAGTACGTAGGGCAGTGTTCTCCAACCTTGGGTCCCCAGATGTTTTTGGCCTACAACACCCAGCATGCCCCAGCCAGCGTAGCTGGCTGGGGCATGCTGGGAGTTGTAGGCCAAAAACATCTGGGGACCCAAGGTTGGAGAACACTGACGTAGGGGGTGGAGAACAGGATCACACAAGCCCCTTGCGGGTCCCTTTAATCACTGTGAAGATACTGGGGACAGAGGGGCAGCTTCCCCGAGGTGCAAGCTGCATCTTCTCAACTTCCCCCTTCTGCACAACTATTAAAAGCTACAGGATCCCCTCCTCTCCTTTGCACATGGGTCACCTTACTTATTTAAACATTTGCATGGCAATTTTGATCAAGAATCTAAGAGTGCCAACAATCGTCTGAAGAAAAGCGCTCCTGATGGTATAGTGAAAGTCCCCAGTATCACCCCACACCCTTGTGGCAAATAACCCCAGCCATTTAGCCCAGCCAGAAAAGGGACAGCGGTAGCACGGGATGGGCACTGCTGAGTTCTGTAGGGAAGTTCTCCTGCAGCTCAGTTTCAGCAGGGCTTGTGCAAAACTTTGGCTACAAATTATGTCCCACATCCTTCCAGCCCTCCACAGAAGTTCACATCTGCATTTTGAAACAAACAAACAAACAAAATTGGCTTATGGTTTTAATAGTGGATGTTTTATTGTACTATTGTGTTATAGTTTATGGTTTTTGCTACTTTGAGGGGACTTCAGCTCTGGAAAGCAGCACAGAATCTTTAAAACAAATAAATAAATAAATAAAGATTTAGGCCAGCTATGTTAATAGATCCACCACCGCCTGTGGCTCACGCTGGCTCAGCTTGTCTGAGCGTGGAAAGCTAAGCAGGGCCAGGTCTGGTTATTACTTGGACGGGAGACCCCTCCTCTAGTTTCCTGCATTGAGCAGGCTCCTTCCAACTCTATGAAATCTATAAACCCCCTCATTTCCCCCACTTGTTTCCCATTTTGAATTTTCTCCTTCCAAACTTCCATTGTGCAGACACAACATTTCCCTAGTAAAAATTTTTTTAAAGAAAGAAGTGTGACTGGTTGGCTCCAAGTATCCTGGCAACTGGCCAATAGCAGGGCTTGGAATGCTGCTGCTAGCTACTCTCCATCCCTCATTGGCTTACACCCTAGTCAGTCATAGCATCCCCCCCACCCCACCAATACATTTGCATCTGTTGCTTTTTTGTCCCAGGAAACATGTTGCTGGCTGAAAACAACATTTGTGGTAAGGAAGCTGGGTAAAGTCCAGGTCAGCACAAGCACATGATTAAATCAATCAATAACAGTCCCCACCCCCTTGCTAATTGAGATTAAGCCTCTCCAGGACCTGCCTATCCTAATGTAATTAAATCGTAGACCCAATTTGTTTCTTAACCCTAGCCATATCCAGCCTTTGCAGTGAGTCATAAGCAGTCACTACCCACCTAACAGCAAAGCAAAGAGGGCTGGAAAGTGTGCCCATTTCAAGGCTGTGTCAGGACTGCAAGGGATAACCCACCCCAGCCTAATTACAGCTGTGCCAACCCTGAACAGAAGTTGCCACAACACACTTTTGCCACAATTAATCTTGGTGGCCTTTTAAGCAGAGGCTAAGGCAATACTCAGCCGCAGTCCCTCCAGTTCTATTTCCAGTAATAATTCAATCAAATGAGAAGATTGTGTTGACAGTGGAGGCAACATGCACACAAGCTCGCTCTTAAAAATATCCCTGCAGTTCCCGTGTACAGACATCCCATGTCTAGGTGAGCCAGAGAGGTAGATCAAATCCACAGGGAGTGAAAACAGATTTAAAACACTGAAACCAGTGTGGGGGGGGGGAGAAGCTGGGCAGTCTCCTCCCGGACTTGAAAGAAGAGAGAGAGAGTCAGACTCCAGCAGGAACGCTTCAAATAGCCCAGGGACTGAGCTAGTGCTGTGCAACATCCCTGCAGAGGCTGAGCCCCTGCCCGGCTATGAAAGGGAAACCTGGACCTCCAACCAGTGAGAGGAGAACAAAACTGGCATAACCAAGATCATCTCAGAAATCCTTATGGGGCAGCCTACCTCAGCTTGGTGCCCTCAGGTGGTGGACTATGGTTTCCATCATGCCCAGCCTGGTTGGGGGATGATGGGAGCTGTAGTCCAACACACCTGGAGGGTGTGTATCCCTATAACAACCACCCTGTTCAGCAGTTTACAGTGAAACCCCATACACTGTACCAAAAGTCAAGCACGATTAAGCTGTTTGGTATGCAGGTGTGGGTCTGCTGCAGCCCTAAAGTACAAAATAAAGCCCCAGTCTTCCCTGCCCCCACCCACCCACCCACCCACTTTGCAGGACTTTTCAAACATGAGATGCTTTGGGGACTCAACAACCGGGGGGGGGGGGGTGGAATTCTCCTAGGCATGGTTACATCTGAATGGGTGTCCCGTTGCTACTCCAGAGGAATTCTGTTATGCAGAACTTTGGGCTGGAGCAAACGTGCACAGTTAGGCCGCAGAACCTTCACATCAGGCATTTTAGGGCTGGCTGGCTCCCTCCCTCCCCTCGGTTGCAGAACCAGCACTGAAATCGCTTTGAGATCACATTTAACACGGTGGGGAGTGCGCCTTCAGACTCCTACAGCACTTCCCAGGTTAAATCCTTACAGAGCCTTTGTTTCTTACAGACTCTCAGTGGCATCTGTCCAGAATGGAGAAGTTTAGGAAGCCTGAAACATTAACAATGCCACCCTTAGCCGACCTCAGACGCGCGCGCTGCCGCCAGCTGCTTACAGCTTCCTGAGATTGCAACCCAGTTGAGGAACGAACGGATCAAGAAACTTTGAAGAAGCACCCCCCCCCACGCCCACCCCCCGCTGAAAGCAAGAGCTCTAGGAAATACTCCATTCCATCTGGTCTCCCACGCTCCCCCCACACACTGGAGCCGGGAAGGGAGTTTTACAAATGCCCTCCTTGCTTTCCTTTTGGTCCTGCATCTCTCCCCCCCCCCGCCCCCCGCTGCTGTTGCTGCGCTGCCTGGAGGGAGGGCGCTAAATTGGGAGGCCTTGGAGGAGGAAGCGAGCTGGGTTGGGCCGCAGAGCAAGTTATGCAAGCCTAGGAAAGTTGGGCTGGGAGGATGGAGGAAGAAAGGCAAACTTCCTCACGAAAGTAGACTCTCTTGCACAAACCTCGAGGCCTCCTCATGACAGAGCGGCAAGGCGAGGAGCAGCCCAAGGAGGCAAGAATCCGGCTGGGGCGGCAGAGTGGGGCGAGGCGTCGCAGCAAGCGAGGCGAGAGACTCCCCACCCACCCCCAGCCAGCCTCCCCCAACCTGGCGCCCTCCAGATGAACTGGCCTGTAGCCCCCACCACCCCCAGCCAGCACGATGGGAGTTGTAGTCCAACACCGCTGGTGGGCAGTTGTAGTTGGGGAAGGCTGACCCGGGGGAGTCCGCCGGCGCCCAGCCAGAGCCGCGCAGGCTGCTGCTTCCCCGCCGCCGGCGCGCCAGTCCCGCCAGGCCGCGTGAACCGGGTCAGAGGCAGGCGCGCGCGCGGGCAACCTTACCGGAGTCGCTTTGGCTCTCCGAGCCGGACGAGGCGGGGAGCTTGCTGTCGGCCGCCGCGGCCCCGGCGGCGGGCCAGGCGAAGACGGCGCCCGGGGCCACGCACTGGCCGCCCAGCCCGGGGTCGTGCGGTCCCGGCGGCGGCGGCGGCGGCGGCGGCCCGGGCGGCTTGTCGGCCGGGGCTCTGCCCAGGCGCTCGCGGGCCGAGAAGCCGCTCCACATGCAGTCGCGGAGCACGAAGGCGCTCAAGTTGCCCAGCAGCCGGCCGGGCTCCAGCAGGTGGTCGGCTCCCGCAGCGTCGTCGGCGAAGGCGAGGCCCGGCAGGGGCGAGGCGGGCGGGCTGGGCAGCAGCAGCTCGAACTTCTTCCAGATGTCCTCGCTGGGCGCGCTCGAGCGGTGGAAGTCCTCGCCCTGCGCCTCGCGGGGGTCGTCCAAGTAGGGCGGCGGCGGCGGCGGCGGGTCCAGCTCCATGGCGAAGAGAGTTACCGCACGGACTGCGCGCGCGCCCGGCTCCGGGGGCTTCCTCCCAGGGACACCTGCACGGGCGGCCCCGCGCCAGGCTAGCCCCTTTCCACCTGCGCCGGCCGGCCGGCCCTGAGCGCGCGGGGGCCCCGCGCAACGCGGGCACGCTTGCTTGCTTGCTTGCTTGCCTGCCGGGGTGCAAAGTACAGACAGCCCCAGCCCCCCTTTTGTTAACACCAAAGTCTCCCTCAGGGCGGGGGGGGGGCAATCAGGCCGCCCCTCCGCGCGACGCCCCCTTACCCTCGCCCCTGGCGCGCGCACACACGCGCGCGCCCCTCCACCTCCCGCGCAATCTCCGGCTCCGCGGATCAAAGCGACCCGGCCGGGATCTAGGCGTATTGTTCGCTCGCTCCTTTATAGCGCATCGGGGCCTCGCGCTCCGCCCGCGCCAGGAGCCAAACCAATGAGGAGCGCCGGATTTGCAAAAGGGGAGAGGGCTGCGCCCAGCCGAGCCTCCCTCCTCCCCAAAGCGTGGCCCAGAAGGAGCAGACCGCGCCGACCCACCTGGCTGGCTGGCTGCGGAGAAGGTGATGGAGAATCCGGCCACTTCCAAAACGAGAGGGGCTGGGTGGGCTCGAGGAATTCTAACCCTACATGAGGGCTAGCAATGATAAATCCAGCTGAAAGGGAAAGCACATGCTCAATAACACTCATGCCTGCTTGTTCTGGGGCACAGAAGAATCCCTAGTTTGTACTGTCACTTCTTTCCCTGCCCAATCCCAGAAAATAAAGCTGGAATCCTAAACACACTTCCTGGGGAGTAACTCCCACCACCAAACACAAGAGGACTTACTTCTGAATAAACATGCATACAATGGTGCTATAAGATATCAAAGTTCGTAAACAGCTATTTTTAAAATTGGAATAACTTCTACTGCTGTAGAAGAGTGTGTAACATTTTGAGTCACACAGAATCCTTAAACATAAGGAATGGAGAGTTACGATAAATGGAAGCCACATTCTCTGGGATACAGCAGAAATTAAGTCGGTGGGGTGGGTGAGCATCACTACTGACATTTTGTGTTGTTAATGCTATTACAATTGAGCTACAGTCTTGAAATGTGAAGGGACACCTCCACGGGGCATGAGCACTATCTAAAATAAAATACATTTATTTATTTATTATATTTCTATACCGCCCAATAGCCGAAGCTCTCTGGGTGGTTCACAATTATTAAAGCCACAAAATACAACATAAAATATATCCCTTATGATTACTAGGCAGCAGATAAAGCTCAAGACTTGGGCCTGGATTCAAAGGTCACCTGCTCCCTGTATTCATTCATGGTGCTGCTTAAGGCAAGACTCGGCTAAAAGGGAGAGGATTCAAGACCCACCTCAGAGAAGGTTGCTGCAAGGATGAGGGAGACGGAGAGCATCCAATGCAGCTTCCATTGGAAGAAATCAATTGTACACAATAGAACGTACTTCAAGGTAAACATGCATACAATCAGACTGCAGCAGGGTTCTACAAACGGTCAGCAGCTCATTAATACAATGACACAACAGCCACAGTATTCTAACTAGCCATTTTTAATTTCTCTGACTTGAGATCTTTTGCACAAGGCACAGTCCTAACCCTATTTGTCAGCAAGAACTTCCTCCAATACCATTTCAAGACTGAAACAAACTGCAGTTGGGCAAAAACTCCATGCAACCACCTCAAAAACTCTTTTGCTACCATTTTATTTCATTATTTTTTCCTTTTAACTTTGAGTCTGAAGGAGAGTTCTTTAAAAAAAAAAAAACCTAAATAGTCCAGCCCAATGTATTAATTGTTTGAGCCAAAACCATAAGAAAACAGAAATAAAACAGTCCTTAAATACATAAAAACAAGTGAATGCATGTATCCATGCAATGTAATGCACCCAAACGTCTAATTATCTTCATAACAAAATAATGACATAGGAATATTAACATGACTATTATGTAAATAGAGGGGCACTATCCATGCAAATGAAGAGGAGTTCTGAGTAACTCAAAAGCTCATGTGCCACCCTGAGACCCTTGGTTGGTCCTAAATACGAGGTATGGAGCTTAAGGTTCCCGTAATTTATTTACTTTTTACACAGCATCCTGTTTTGATTTGCAGTGCACCTTCCTGGATGTAAAGGGAGAGTTTAGGGAACTGAATCAGACCTCTCTGTTCAATACCACCACCGTCTGGCGACTTGGCAGCATTGCACATGGAACATTTTCCACACTGGGAGCAGCAAACCGAAAGAGGCTGGGGCAGCCAACTCCCATCACCCACCAGGTGCCCAGAGGCCACACCATTTCCCCCCACCCCAGATTGACTGGTCTAATGGGAGGGGGCAGCGGTCAGCTTCTAAAATGCCCTTTGCCTCCCACATCTCTGCCCCCCCTCTCCTTCACCAGTACCACTGCTTCCCACCTGACCCATCCGCAGCTCTCCCCCAGAGGGCCCTGCCTGCCATCGACATTCCGTGTTCCCGTGCCAGTCTTGTCCTCCAAAATCCACCCACGTGCCAATACCGCCGCCTCCCAACCAGAGCACACGTTTCCATCCTCCAGATCTCCGTTTCCACTTGCCAAAGGCCAGTCCAATTGCCTTTTCCACGCTCTTCCCTTCTGGCTGCAGAGAGAGGGAACTTGCACATTCCATGCGTACTCTGCTCTGCTTCTGTGCATTGCGTGCCATTCTCTGACACTAGTCTCCATTCTCCTTTGATCTTGCGCTGCTCATTTCAGTGGGAGGGGCCGGGCGAGAGGCCGATGCTGTGGCAGGCAGGATCAGTCTTTGTGAGGCTGCCCAGCCCCCTTGTGCTCAGAAGGGCAGTGGCTTCCCAGACATGGAGATGGTCCAATGTTTTATGTGGAGCGTGCTGGGGCTGCCACCCAAAGGGCCTGATAAAGCATGGTGGTGATGCTCATTGTACATCATCAGATCACATGAGATCTCAAAAAGCTGTTTACTTCTTTATTTCTTTTATCATCATCATCATCATCATCATCATCATCATCATCGTGAAGAGAAAGTCAGTCCTCCACACCGCAACCAGCATTAAGGCTTCTGCCTAGGGCAGAAACAGCTCAATTCCAAGCAGTCATTTGCATCAGACTTCATTTACATTCACCTCAATAGGATCCATCTACATACTCCTCCCAGTGACTTCCCGTGACAGTCACAATGAGCTGCGAAGCACCCCCAAGCACCGAGGGGGGTGCCAAGATGCCTGGCAGTCTCAAAGAGCGGCCAAGTACTGCTAAGCACCCAAGGGGCACCAAAGAACCAGCAGGAAGAACCGGTTCTCCCTGTCCGCAAGAAGGGAGGGGGAGCGAGAAGGGATGGGGGAGCGAGGGAGGAGGTAAAAGAGGGGCACCAAGCCTCAGCAAGGTAGTTGAACACTGGGTGCAGGACTGCATGGACCTTCCCGTCTTTGGTTGGGAATCAACCCCAGGTAGCAGTGCCTGGTAATGGCTAGCAAGCGGCAAAGCTTCTAAGGACTCGCTTTCGAGGAAACGAGGTAACTCCAGGATGCTGTGTATTGCTCTATGTCTCTGCTAGCTGAGCTCAGATGTGTATTGAGGTCTGCAGGCCTTATTAAACTTTTTGGACTCTGCTGTATTTATGGTTGAGTTCTTATCTGTTTGTTTTGATACGCTTCATTAAACTTACTATCCACAAGTCCTGTATTCTAGTCAATTTCACTTCATTCAGGTCAGAATTGTAGGGGTTGTATTTTAAGTGAACGAGAACTGCTGGGAGAGGGTTTTCGCAGCTCCGGTTAACCCGTTAATAGGGATGCACGATTTGCCTCGCAGCGGGCGTAGCGGGCCGAAATCGGCCCCGCTCATGCCCGCTGGAGGCTCGCGGGGACTTACCTGGTTCCTGGGGTGGCTCGCCTCTCCGTGGCGAGCCGCCCACGCCAGTCCCGTCACGTCACTTCTGGCAGTCCAGAAGTGACGCGACGGGACCATGCGCCGCCGCGCTGGACCCCCACACTACATTTTTTGTGGAGAAACCAGGGCAACAGGGCTTAAACAGTTGAGCTGAGAATGAGCTGAGGCTAGCAAGGGATGCTAACAGCAACAAAAAAGCTTTCTTCAGATACGTGCATAGTAAAAGACACAGGAAAGAAATGGTGGTTCAACTATGCAATGAGGATGGAAAAATGATAACAGATGACAAAGAAAAGGCAGGCAGAAGTGTTTCAATTCCTACTTTGGCTCGGTCTTCTCCCGAAAGAGGGTCTATTTCCCCCCTGGCAAACCTGAAGTACAGACTGAAGGGGCAGGATTGCAGATTGAGATTGACACAGGCC
Source organism: Shinisaurus crocodilurus (assembly GCA_021292165.1). Taxonomy (NCBI): domain Eukaryota; kingdom Metazoa; phylum Chordata; class Lepidosauria; order Squamata; family Shinisauridae; genus Shinisaurus; species Shinisaurus crocodilurus. The sequence goes on from CM037885.1 coordinate 37,547,129, forward strand.
AATGGTCAGGGAACATCTGATTACTTTGAACGAGTTCAAATCTCCAGGGCCTGACAAACTGCATCCTAGAGTAAAAGGGACTGGCAGAAGAACTCTCAGAACCACTGTCTATTATCTTTGAGAAATCATGGAGGACAGGTGAAGTGCCAGATGACTGGAGGAGGGCAAATGTTGTTCCTATCTTCAAAAAGGGCAAGAAGGAACTACAGACCAGTCAGTCTGACATCAATCCCTGGGAAAATTCTGGAGCAGATTATAAAGAAGTCAATCTGCAAGCACCATGAAAACAATGCAGTGATTACTAGAAGCCAACATGGATTTGTCAAGAACAAATCCTGCCAGACCAATCTGATCTCATTTTTTGATTGGGTAACCTCCCTTGTGGACTGTGGGAATGCTGTGGACATAATATATCTTGACTTCAGCAAAGCTTTCAACAAAGTGCCTCATGATATCATGATTAGCAAGCTAGCTAAAAGTGGGCTAGATGGAACAACTATCAGGTGGATCCACAGCTGGCTACAGAATCGGACTCAAAGAGTGCTTATCAATGGTACCTTCTCAAACTGGGGAGAGGTAACAAACGGGGTACCGCAGGGCTCTGTCCTGGGCCCAGTGCTCGTCAACATTTTTATTAATGACTTGGATGAGGAGGTGCAGGGAATGTTTATCAAATTTGCAGATGACACAAAGTTGGGTGGAACAGCTAATACTCTGGAAGACAGAAACAACTGGGCTGCATTAATAGAAATATCGCTTCTAAATTGCGTGAAGTCTTAGTTTCCCCTCTGCTCAGCACTGGTTAGGTGTTGCTGGTGGATGATGGGATGCCACCAGCAACATCCCCCCACCCCAAGCAGTAGCATCCCGTCATCAGCACCATCCAGCAGTAGCACCCTCATCATCCACCAGAAACACCCTCCATGTGGTAATAGCACCCCTCATCATCCATCAGCAGGATTTGCTGGTGGATGATGGGGGTGCTACTGCTGGGGGGAGGGTGTTGCTGGTGGATGATGAGGGTGCTACTCAGGCCTGTCTTTAATGTGGGGCAAAAGGGGCAGCTGCAACAGCTGGAGGCACCCTGATTGGGAAACAGAGCACTTCCCCCTACCCTGGGGCTCTTTAGCTGTTGCACAACTACAACTCCCAGCATGCCCGGATAGCCAAAGGCCTACCTGCCTCCTCGCCTGCTTGTGCTCTCCGCGGCGAGCCGGCCGCGCTGGTCCCTCGACACGCTGGACCCCGCGCTATGTTTTTGGCGGGGGGGGAACTTTGGCGCGTGCAGGAGCCCTCCTCTCTTCTGCCGCTCACCCGCTCGCGTCCTTGCTGCCCGGGGGGGGGGGGGGCTGCCGCCGCGCCAAAGTTCCCCCGCCCCGCCAAAGTTCCCCCGCCAAAATCATAGCGTGGGGGTCCAGCGCACCGCAGCAGCTGGATGTGACGCGGCGGCGGCTTCAGCGGCTCCGGCATTGACTCCAGCGGCAGCGGCGGCGGCAGCTAGAGCAGCGCGGAGAACGCTCCGCGCCACTCAGAAGAGCGAAATCGGGCTGCCCCCGCCAACAGAATCAGGCCATATGTGAGGCGGCGGCAAAGTTTTTTGCGGAACAGGCAGCCTTGTCCTGCTCTCCTCTCTTCCGCTGCCTGCCTGCTCGTGTCCCTGCTGCCGGGGGGGGGGGGGGGTTGCCGCCGCCGCGCCAACATTTTGCGAGCGTGCAGGAGCCCTCCTCTCTTCTGCCGCTCACCCGCTCGTGTCCCTGCTGCCCGGGGGGGGGGGGGTGCTGCCGCCGCACCAAAGTTTTTGGGAGCATGCAGGATCCCTCCTCTCTTCCACTGCCCGCCCGCTCGAGTCCCTGCTTCCGGGGTGGTGGTGGTGCCGCTGCCGCTGCCAAGTTTTTTTCCCTGCAGGAGCCCTCCTCCTGTCTTCCACTGGACCGGTTGGAGGCACACAGAGGAAGGTAGGGGGGGAAATATTTGGTTTTTTCCCCCCAGCATTCACTCAATAAGACGCACAGACATTTCCCCCTCCTTTTTTGGGGGAGAAAAGTGCGTCTTATGGTGCGAAAAATACGGTAAGTGACAGGTGCCCAGGCCAGGCGGCCAGCGGAGTCTCAGACCGGAGCAGAGCCGCGGCAAAGGTTTGAAAGAGCCGCATGCGGCTCCGGAGCCGCGGGTTGCAGACCCCTGGGTTAGGCCTAATCTTGAGTAGTGCGTCCAGTTCTGGGCACCACACTTTAAGAAGGATGTAAAACTGGAAAGGGTTCAGAGGAGGGCAACAAAGATGATCAGGGGACTGGAAACAAGGCCCTATGAGGAGAGACTGAAAGAACTGGGCATGTTTAGCCTTCAGAAGAGAAGACTGAGGGAAGATATGATAGCACTCTTCGAGTACTTGAAAGGTGGTCACACAGGGGAGGGCTAGGATCTCTTATGGATCATCCCAGAGTGCAGGACATGGAATCATGGGCTCAAGTTACAGGAAGCCAGATTCCTGCCTGGACATCAGGAAAAATTTCCTGACTGTTAGAACAATAGGACAATGGAACCAACTACCTAGGGAGGTGGTGGGCTTTCCCAATCTGGAGGCATTCAAGGTACAGCTGGACAGTAATCTGTCAGGGATGCTTTGACTTGGATTCCTGCATTGAGCAGGGGATTGGACTCTATGGCCTTATAGGCCCCTTCCAGCTCTATTCTATGGTTCTATGATTCACTTGCATAAAGTCATTCATATGGTATTTCTTTGAATCCACAGGGAGTTTCTTTGACTAGAGTGCATTTCCCCTTATCTGTGAATAATCAAAGTCATTCGAACACATATCCAGGATGAGGGCAAAGGATTTGAGGTAAGAGGGGTTGTTTTTTTTGCCAGGCTTCAAAGCCAACTTTGTGTCATCTGCAAATTTGATAAGCATTCCTTGCACCTCCTTATCCAAGTCATTAATAAAAATGTTGAAGAGCACTGGGCCCAGGACAGAGCCCTGCGGTACCCCGCTTGTTACCTCTCCCCAGTTTGAGAAGGTACCATTGATAAGCACTCTTTGAGTCTGATTCTGTAGCCAGCTGTGGATCCACCTGATATAGTTGTTGTTCCATCTAGCCCACTTTTAGCTAGCTTGCTAATCAGGATATCATGAGGCACTTTGTCAAAAGCTTTGCTGAAGTCAAATGACTGGAACAGTTCCCAGCTAGAGGGACCAAACATTTCCTTAGATAGAGTAATCCAAGAATTGGCTCCTGTCCTTAGTTTCATCTGTGGCTGAACATGCTGGCCTTCCAAAATCTGTTACTATATTGTGCCCTGGAAGGTGAATGTATTAGCTGAGACTTTAAAAAAACAATCAAGCTTAACCACCTCCCCTTCCAATTGCAGCACAGGTTTTTGCAATGTTGGTGGCTGAGTTCTTTCCCAAAAGGCCAGAATGAACATCTTTGTGGAATGAGTCAATTTTTCGAGAAAGAGGAAAGAAGGCGGGAAAGGGAGAGACCTCCAAAGCATGCTTTCACCACCAGAACCATTTATGAAATACCCAGGGAGGGAGGGAGAGAGGACATGGTTTTGGGAAGGGAATATTCCAGGATTCATCTTGAGCTTTATCTGATAAATTTTGCCACATCAGAATATAATGTCCCTAAAAACAACAAAAACCCACCAATACATTAGGCCTGCCTGATCAGTGATTTTAATCTGCAGAGATAGGCAGAAAAGAAACAACTATTGAAAAATACCCGTGCCAGTGCAACAGGGCTTTTTTGCTTGCCCCAACAGCAGTGCTTAAAGTGGTAACTTTTCAAAGGTCTTTGCAGAAAACCCTACTGGAACCTCTTACACTCAGACATGATAATGTGCTGGATTCCAACAGAACAGGACCCAGAGCTATTAAACTGTGGCACCAGACGCTTGACATTAAAGGAGGAAGGAAAAAGAAGGTTGCTGGCTGCTGGCTCAGTCACCTGGATATCAAAGGCAACTTGTTTGGCAATAAAGTCTGGCATTGTGATTGAATGCTGAGCACCAGACAGCATGCTCTGCGGGAGGCAAGTTCATTACTTGAGTCTAAAGATACCTTGAAAGAAGGTATTTCCTCAGTCTAAATAAGAGCTGGGCCTGAAGCTCACAAGAAGCCCCCAAGCTGGTATTTTTGGTATTATGGCCTCACCCCTTTGGCCCCACCCCCCACTGGAATGTGGCCCCCGAGAGCTTCTCCAACATGGAATTCAGCCCTTGGGTTGAGGTTCTGCACCCCTGGTCTATGTGATGGACACCATTTTATAACCCTTTTAATTTTTAAAATTGACATTTTAATAAGCTCTAAAAGGCTTTTCCAGCTATAATTTAAATATCAGAAAATTTCTAAAATATTGGAAAATTACTGCTTTTTGTTATTAACAATTTTTATTCAATATACAGTAATACCTTGGATTGAGAGCATAATTCATTCCGGAACCGTGCTTGTAATCCAAAACACTCTTATATCAAAGCGAGTCTCTGGTGGGCGTGAGCGGGGCCGATTTCGGCCCGCTACACCCGCTTGAGGCGAGCGGTTACATCCCTATCTTGCAAGACCTTGCTCGTTTATCAAGTCAAGTTTTTTTAAAAAAATTTGCTTGTCTTGCAAAATGCTCTCAGACCAAGTTACATACTTGCAATCCAAGGTATTACTGTATACTAACCAAACGGGGGGAACAGGGGTGGCTGGGCGGGCTTATATATATATATATATGTGTGTGTGTGTGTGTGTGTGTGTGTGTGTGTGTACACATACACACAACTACTACAAAAAGAAAGTATCAAGTTTAGCTCACACTTGCGAAATGCCGCTTAGACGGAAGGGTGTTGTAGTACTGTAACACTAATTAAAAAAACAAGACTTCCCCCCCAGTCGCCACCATTTTAGCAACATAATTCTTTTCTAATTAAACAGTTCTAATCTATGTTTCTGGTCTTTGTTTCTGGACATTTCATTGGTAGTAGTGGGCAATCAGGCTTAAAGGAATAAGTGCTTAGCGTTAAAAACAAACAAACACACACATAGTTATTGTTTTTTTAAAGGAATTGCTCCAATTTTCTTTTTCTACAAATGGCCACTCAGGTAAATTGGACCTTCTGCTTCCCCGGCCATAGCTATGCCACGTGCACTGGGGCGGACAGAACACAGTCACTGACCCACACCACACGCTTACCAGTCACTCACGCACTCACATAAGGGTTTCCCCCCACAACGCAAACATAATATTTATATTTATTTATTATATTTTTTGAATCGTCCATCTGGCCAGTCATCCGGCCACTCTGAGCGATGTACAGTCTAATTAAATACAAGGATAAACAGAGTGTCAGTTAGCCGGGGGTGGGGGGGGCAGTCCAACTGGAGCAGGCCCTGATGTTCCCTCTGCCAGCTCCTGCCGCCTAATAAACCATTTGATAAATCAATAGAGCAATTAATCATAGATACCATGATGACACAGTTTCAGTTGGACAAGACCCAAGCTAACAACATACATTAGCTGTGGAGAAAGCCAACCTAAGCCCCCTTTCTGACACACACACACTCACCAAGGTGGGGGGAAGGAGACCCAGGGGGGGGGAGACAGCCAGTCTCCACAGAGACCAAAGGGGACAAACAACATCTGCATAGAATCACCCCAGGGGGGAAGACAGGAAGCATCGCCAGGTTTGTCAATGCTCTCGTATATCAGCCCCATCTACATAAGACTTGAATACCTCGCCAGAGCAGACACTTCGGCACCCACATAAGAAAGGACCATTCAACACCACAGGATGGGACCATTAAGCAAGTGGCTTCAAAGGGACCCCACCCCACAGGGGGAAGGTGTCACCCCACCTGACCCAAAAGGCCGCCCCTCAGGGAGGGTGGCAACCCACCTGATTGGCAACCCACCTGATTACGGAGGGAGGGGCTACCTGAAACACCAAGGTATAAAACACCCTGCGCAAGGGAACTGAGTTGTTGGACCTGATCAGCAATCTTGCCCCATGCTTGGGGTAAGGGAACGAAGGGATCGGCAACCCCGGGTAGCAGCACCCGGCGTGCTCCAGCTAGCTGAAATCACTGGCCGCTTGGGTTGACCGGACCCCCGGGAAACCAAGCTGAAATCACTCACAAGCCGCTTGGGTAGACCGGACCTCCGCCGGGAACCCAGCTAGCCGCTTGGGTAGACCGGACCTCCGCCGGGAACCCAGCTAGCAGCATGCGGTTGACCGGGCCTCTGCTGGAGCCCGAGATGAACTAACTAGCTGAGAGCCCTGAAATCACGGTGTCCTTGAGACTTCTTGCTTGCTACTTTGTACCGTACTGATAAGCTGTATTGCTGGCGTGTGTCTGGGTTTGTGAAGGTGATTTTGTAAATAAACTTGTTTTATAAAAGATACTTTTGTGGCTATAAGTTATCCCTTTGTTCTGGGCTAAGGGTGATAGTCGCTGGGGACCTCGGAGAAGGCCCGCCCTAGGACTCGCTACCCCCTTAGCATTGAACCCGCGCAGAAGACCAGGTTGTCGGTCTTCCACTTTAGCATTAGTTAATCACAGAGTATTGCTATATCTTTTGCAAGTGCCTCTGTAATAGGTTCGGGGACAGGCGGAATGAAGAGCAGATCTAAGGCTGAACCCGCCCTAACCCAACGCAACCGGACCTGATTGCCAAAAGGAGAGAGGAAAAAGCGCTCTAGCAATGGGCTCTATGGTTATTACCATAGAAGCTTTGTTCCTAGAGTATTCGCAGAGCATCCTAGGAAGCAGGCAGGAAGCATTGAGAATTGCTTCCTAGGATGCTCTAGGAATGAGGCTTCTATGGCAGGAACCATAGAGCACATTCTCCGAGCATTTTTTCAGTGAGCTCAGTTCTGGTACAGAAAACAAATTCCGGATCAGATCATGTGCTCAGACACATCCTGCTTCTTAACTATAATGTCCACTCCTCTGAGCCACTATTTTGCAACCAGTTGGTGAACCTCAGGGTTCTAGTAAAAAGTAAAGTAGATTCCTCCGTGAGACTGAAATCTCCCAACCGCAATGATCCGCACGACAGTGAGGGGGGATCCACATTACACTGTATATCATCAAGTTAGCAGAACAGTACTGCCATATTCACGTTACGCAGTCACTACTCACAGGGCACGCTCTCATTAAATGTACTGCAGTCATCCTGGTTTGCCACCCCACAGCTAACTCCGTAGCAGTAGAACTGGGCATTCCCTTGAAAAGGGCTTTTAAAAAATTGCTTCCTTGTCTCTGCACAGGTGTGAACAAACACGGGCACAAACTTTAAAGAAAGAAAGGAAAAACTCTTCCGGCCCCGCACAAACAAGAAAGAGAAGGATGCTGCTGCCGCCGCCACCCTCCCACGGGGTCGAGGTGAAGCCAGCAGGATCAGTGTGCCTTGTCCCTCCCCTCTATCCAAATCCAATTTCCCAAAGAAGTGTCCCTCCCATTCTGAGTTTCCCAAGCACAAGGCTCCTGTTGAATCAATGTGAAACGCTTGGGAGTAAGGGCACTGGAGAGAATGTGATTTACTTCTGAGCAGCAGACATGCCTTTTGGCTCCCTGCTCTTTGGAGAAAGGGGGTGAACACAGCTGTTTAAAAAAGGAGGGGAGGCCCCCCTCTCCTGTCCCCTCCCAAACTCCATGGCGGTTATCCTGGGGGTGCTGCCTGTCAAACGCAGGGGAAATGGCCATTTCAGAAGAAGGGTTTTTTTGCTTCAGGTCCGCCATCTATGTGGAGGTGCGCACATGTGCAAGAGTGAAATTGTTTTTAAAAACAACAAAACCGACAGGCAATTCCCCAAAGCAGCCTGCTGGGAGCTGCGGCGCTGTGGAGGTGTGGACGTGCACAGGAACGTTTACAAAAAAATTAAATTAAGAAGCTTCTGGGGAAGAGGGCAAACCGCTGAAGAACAAGAAATGTTCTGAGCAGTTGAAGGCACACTTGGATGAAGCCGATTATTTAGATCCATGCCAGTCGGGCTTCAGGCTTGGACATGGGACGGAAACGGCCTTGGTCGCCTTGGTGGATGATATGAGGAGGGCTTTGGATAGGGGCGAATGCTCCTTCCTAGTCCTCCTCGATCTCTCAGCGGCTTTTGACCACGGTATCCTCCTGGACCGCCAGGAAGGGTTGGGCATGGGAGGCACTGTATTGCAGTGGTTCTGGTCCTTCCTCTCTGGAAGGTACCAGAGGGTGGTTCTCGGGGAGGAGGCCTCGGACTCTTGGCCGCTCACTTGTGGGGTGCCGCAGGGTTCCATCCTCTCCCCGATGTTATTTAACATCTACCTAAAGCCGGTGGGAGCTATCATCAGGAGGTTTGGATGACACGCAGCTCTACCTCTCCTTCAAGTCCTCACCGAGGTTGGCTGTTGAAACCCTGTCCAAGTGCCTGGAGTCAGTGGATGGCTGGATGGGAAGGAACATGCTGAGGCTGAACCCCGACAAGACCGAGGTACTTCTGGTGGGAGACAAGGGAAGGTATGGGGATGTTGACCTGGTGCTGATGGAGTACATCTACCCCTGAAGGACCAGGTCCGCAGCTTGGGAGTCATTCTAGACTCCCAGCTGTCCATGGAGGCTCAAGTGCCAGCTGTGAGCCGGGCAGTGCTGTATCAACTCCATCTGATACGGCAGCTGCGCCTCTACCTTCCTAATCATCTGCTCCCATCAGTGGTTCATGCCTTGGTCTCCTCTTGCCTAGACTACTGTAATGCGCTCTACGTGGGTTTACCCTGGAAGACGGTTCGGAAGCTACAGCTGGTACAAAACGCGGCGGCTCGCCTGGTTAAAGGCAGCCGCCGGCGGGATCACATCACATCAGTGCTTAAAGAGCTGCACTGGTTACCAGTTGCTTGCCGAGCCGAATTCAAGGTGTTAGTTTTGATCTTTAAAACCCTACACGGCTCCGGTCCAGCTTATCTCAAGGAGTGCCTCCAGCAACATCAAGTAGGCCGCTCAACAAGATCTGCCACAGACGGCCTTCTCCTTGTCCCATCAGCCAGAGCAGCCAGGCTGGTGGGGACTAGGAAGAGGGCCTTCTCTTGTGGCGGCCCCCAAGTTATGGAACTCCTTCCCCAGTGACCTTCGCAATGCCCCCTCCCTGATGAACTTCCGCCGGGCTTTAAAAACTTGGCTTTTCAGGTGGGAATATGGGGTGGGTTAGGATTTTTAAAAAACTCTTATATTGTTTTAATTGTGTTTTAATTGTGTTTAAAGGTGTCTTAATGGTGTTTTATCTTGATTGTACATCGCCCATTGTACATTGCCCAGGGTGGCTGGGTGACCGGCCAGATGGGTGATTTAATAAATAAATAAATAAATAAATAAATAAAATAAATGGTGGACACCTCTCTTCCCCACCAGATGCATGGGACGCCGCATTCCCCGCCCCCTGAAAACTATTGGCTAACTGCAGTGACTACACTTTCATGGCCACACCTTGGGTGGGCAACTGCTGCGCAAGTTTAGCACACGCAAGCCGCTTCCTGCGACAGCAAACCGCAATAACTGAAAAAAACGTGATAAACCTCGTCTGGGAAATTCCGGAAGACACGAAGAACTAGCAGGACTAGCGCGACCACCACCGAAAAATGTGTGCGTCGTGTGCTCCGCAAGTCATGGCAGTGATACAGTACTGCAATAAACCTTAGGTGTGGATCCGGCTTGAGCTGCAGTTTGCACTCTTATTCATGGGATTTTCCACCCAGCTGACGTTTTCATGGTTCCTGAGACAGCAAGGGTGGGCAGGAAACCAGGCTTGGAACTCCCTAACAGAGGTCCTTTTCCCAGCAGCAGTGCATTCCTATAATATTGGCTTTTTATCCATTTTTATGACATTTCCTTTTAACTTCAAAATCACCACTCCGGAATCTGCTTGATGTGGGGCTTGGCTTGGCTTGGCTTGGCTCGGCTCGCACAGGCATTCTCATCCCTTATTGACTGCTGCAGCAGAAGCAAGGTGTGAGTGGCCTGCACCTGTGAGTGGGCCATCTCGGATCTAACACCAGACAGGACCAGGGTCAGCCCAAGGCTTTTGCTGCCTGATCTGACTTCAATCTCGGCAGTGGGACAGTGGCCTCCACCACACCAGAGGGCGGCACTGCAGGCTAGTTTAGGCAGGGCAGAGCAGACTGCATGGCATACACGGACGGACGGATCTGTTCTCCGACGGGGGGGGGGGTGCTCAGGAGCAACAGGCAGTGGGCTGCTGCAACTCCCCGCTCCCCCCTCCCCACATTCCCTGCCTGAGGCAGGTATGTCACACTACCTAACAGTAGGGCCAGCCCTGGAGAAGACGTTCCTTTCTTTTCAAATGCAATGCTGTCCAATGATGCCAGTTTACACACTTCAGCTGCCAGTCATCAAGCTTCACACATCAAGGATGTAAATAATCAAATGATGTTTATTATGGCATGTGTGAATCAGCCCTGAGTCTTAGAATCATAAAATCATAGAATAGTAGAGTTGGAAGGGGCCTACAAGGACATCAGTCCAACCCCCTGCTCAATGCAGGAACCCAGGTCAAAGCATCCCTGAATGCCTCCAGAGTGGGAGAGCCCACCACCTCCCTAGGTAGTGGGTTCCATTGTCTTATTGCTCTGACAGTCAGGAAATTTTTCCTGATGTTTAGGTGGAATCTGGTTTCCTATAACTTGAGCCCATTATTCCGTGTCCTGCAAACTGGGATGATCGAGAAGAGATCCTGGCCCTCCTCTGTGTGACATCCCTTCAAATACTGGAAGAGTGCGATCATATCTCCCCTCAGTCTCCTCTTCTGAAGGCTAAACATGCCCAGTTCCTTCAGTCTCTCTTATTGATCTAAGTCCTGCCCAATGCCTACTATTAGACATAAACATTGATTCATAGGACTTAAAGTGGCATGTTTAGCATCATGTGTAGTTTGGCCCTAAGTAAACTTGTTTTGTTCCCAAAATATTCCAAATAAGACATTTGGAAAAGAATCACACTATGTACTATTAAAGATGTTCATGGTCTACTCTAAGTCAAATTCTCTGCTTTTTCACATGGGCTTCCAGAAACGTAGCTGCCAGCATTCCTTAACCCTGTCATGCACAGTTCCCACAGGGGAAGTGAGAGAAATATTTAAAGTAGTTTTTAAAAAGTGTAGGTTGCTTTAATTCTATTTTATTTTTCCATTTTGGAAAAATCTGTTCAGAAAAATCTTTTTTTTCCCCCCCCAACAGCAACACCCCAATCTAGAGGAGGAGATCTGATCTGGGGAAGCAGGCTAGGAACCACAGCCATAAATTAGATACACACCTGATTTTGTATCCAAATGCACCCACGGATGTTGTCCATCTGCGTAGCGTTGCTTTTAGAGGAATGTACAGCCGCACCTGCATTCTGGGACAAGCAGTCACACCTTCAGTACACTTTTTACACAGGACTAGTGCTGGATAAATGCACAAGACTTTATGTACCTTTCCTAGCCATGAGATGTCAGTGTTCAGTTTAAAGTGAAAGCAAGGAAAATAGATCCCGAAGGGGCTGGGGGAAGATGACTGCACTTCGATTCTTGTAACATTTGTATTACAGGATTAAGCACCGATAGAGGGAGATCGTCATATAGGTCTGGACTTTATTAATTCTGGTCTAATTTTAGGTATATTTAAATATGGACATAGACTCTTGTTTTAATCAGAATGCACCTTATTTATAGCTTGTCTGAGCATGGAAAGCTAAGCAGGGTCAAGCCTGGTTATTACTTGGATGGGAGACCCCCTCTAGTTTCCTGCACTGAGCAGGGGGTTGGACTCGATAGCCTTGTAGGCTCCTTCCAACTCTATGATCTATGAAATCTATAAGGTCGCTCACATTATGTTGGAGGATATGGGAAAGGAGTCGGTCCCATACTGGTTAGGACAAAGCAGAGTTTTCCCCCTTATGCGCAGCCTGATTATTGAAACTGGTTATCACCCCGTGGGTTGCTAAACCCTGCTAAAAGGCTCTTAAAAAGAACGGATTGTCCAAACAAGGTTAAAATTAATAAAGACATTTATTAGTTTTACTTACAGTCCATTTATTCGTATATGCAGGATGCATATAGGCAGGTTAGAGTCTTTGGTGTTAAGAGTCTGCTTCATTGGAAGTCACTGGCTGGAAGCCAGCTCAGACCGTGTGCCCGTTATGGTTGGAGAGGCAGAGAGAGAGAGCTGGCCACAGTATGGCTGGAAGTAGGGAGGAGGGGTCGCAAAACATGCGCCCTGGGGATTGTTCAGTTAACCCATTCCTCCCACTCTAACTAGTGGTTACATTACCTCGTTGATTTAAGCAGGCAATATTACAATTTCCATCACATTCATCCTGACCTTGTCACTACTGTTGGTACATTTCCTATGGAGGCATACAGAATACTGTCTAGTTTGATTATATGGGGTCAGTTTCAGTTGATGTGTCCTGAGGAAGTGGACAAGGTGCTAGAAGCAGTTCAGCCAACTACCTGTGTTCTTGATTCTTGTCCATCTTGGCTAATTACATTGAGCTGGGAGGGATTGATTGTGTGGGTCCAGGAGGCAATTAATGCCTCCTTGAGAGAGGGAGTGGTCCTAGCTACATTGAAGGAGTTGTGTGACTACTCCTTAAGAAACCCGCTTTGCCAAAAGATTGTTACAACTATTGCCTAGTCACAAATGTACCCTTTTGGGGCAAGGTAGTTGAGAAGGTGGAGGCAGTTCAGCTCAAGGCACTTTTGGATGAAACTGATTATCTAGACCCATTTCAATCTGGGTTAGGCACCAAAACTACATTGGTCACTCTGATGGATGACCTATGATCAGGAGAGAGTCAGAGTGGGTGCAACCCTGTTGGTTCTCCTTGATTGCTCAGTCATGTTTGATACTGTGAGCCAGTGTGGCGTAGTGGTGAGAGTGCTGGACTGGGACTCTGGAGATCCGGGTTCTAGTCTCTGCTTGGCCATGAAACTCACTGGGTGACTTTGGGCCAGTCACTGACTCACAGCCTAACCTACCTCTCAGGATTGTTGTGAGGATAAAATGGAGAGAAGGAGGAGGATTATGTAAGCTGCCTTGGGTTCCTTGAAGGAAAAAAGGCGGGGTATATAATAAATAAATAAATACTGTTGACCACAGTATCTTACTGGACTGCATCTGTGGGTTGGGTGTCAGTTTCAGAAAATAACATTGGGGTGTTCCAGCTCAGCCCCATGGAACCTGTGTTGTGGGGTCCTGCAAAGTTCCATTTTATCCTCTATCGGCTTTAACTTCTATATAAAGCTGCTGGATGAGGTCATCAGTTTGGAGTGAGGTGACATCAGTATGCTGATGATCATAGAATCACAGAAGTAGAGTTGGAAGGGGCCTGTAAGGCCATCAAGTCCAATCCCCTGCTCAATGCAGGAATCCAAGTCAAAGCATCCCTGACAGATGGCTGTCCAGCTGCACCTTGAATGCCTCCAGAGTGGGAGAGCCCACCACCTCCCTAGCTGACACTCAGCTCTATTTCTCTCTGTCATCTGATCAGGTGAGGACAGGCAGGTGCTGAACCAATGCCAGGATTTGACAATGGGCTGAATGAGAGCCAAAAAACTGAAGCCGAATCCTTAGAAGATGGAGGCTCTCTGGATAGGTGGTTCTTGAGTCTGGGAGACTGGTATTCAGCCTGTTCTGAATGGGGTTGCCCTTCCCCTGAAAAAGCAGGCAGGCACACCGCTTGGGGGTGTCCTTAGATGCAGTGTTGTCAGTTGAGGCTGAGGTGGCCTCAGTGGGAAGAGTGTCCTTTACCAGCGGTGCCCATTCCTGGTCAGAGGTAGTCTGACCACAATGATCCATGCTCTGGTAACCCAGTTGGGTTACTGTAATGCAGCCTTCCCCAACCTGGTGCTCTCTGGGTGTTTTGGACTACAGCTCCCACCATTGGCCATGCTGGATGGGGCTGGTGGAGTTGGAAGTCCAAAACATCCAGAGGGCGCCAGGTTGGGGAAGGCTGCTGTAATGCAGCATTTGTGAGCTGCCCTTGAAGACAACTTGGGAGCTTCAATTAGTGCAGAACCTGCTGCCAGAATTTTAACTGGTACAGCCAAGTGGAGTCATATTACTCCAATTTTGAAAGAACTACATTGGCTTCCTATTTGCTTCTGACCCCAACACAAGGTGCTGGTATTTACCTTTAAAGCTCTAAATGGCTTGGGACCCAAATACCTTCTTCCACAAGAACATAAGAAGTGCCATGCTGGATCAGACCAAGGGTCCATCTAGTCCAGCATTCTGTTCAAACAGCACCCTCCTACCCATGTTCCCCAGCAACTGCCTCTGATCCTGGAGGTAGCATAGAGCCATCTGGACTAGTAGCCACTGATAGCCTCATCCTCCAAGAATTTGTCCAATCCCCTTTTAAATTGGTGGCCATCACTACGTCTTGTGGAAGTGGATTCCATAGTTTAACTATGCACTGTGTGAAGAAGTCCTTCCTTTTATCTGTCTTGAGTCTCCTCCACCAATCAGCTTCTTCTTGGGATGACCCCATTGGGTTCTACTATTATGAGAGAGGGAGAAAAATGTCTCCCTATCCAATTTCTCCACACCATGCATAATGTTGTACACTTCTGTCATGTCTATCATGTCCCATACCAGCCTGCTCAGCTATCTTCAGTTGAGGCCCTTCTCCAAGTGCCTTCTTTGGCAGACATTACAATCTTTCTGGTCCCAGGTTGAGAATTTTGTTTCACCTGGCCCTTTTTATACACAGTGTTTATAGGCCTTTGCTATGTTTTAGTCTGTAATTGTGATGAAGCCTATTGCCTTGTTGTATTTGTATTTTGTTCAGATAATTTTCATGTCTCTAGTAGAGCACCCTGGAATCCATTCTCCCAGTAATCAATCACACAGTCCTAAAATTGCACATGGATGGCTAAGGCTGCAAGTGTGGGGTGAGTTCATGGCTGAGGTGAGATTTGAATTGTGGCTGAGCTCATTCTCTGAACCACTATGCTACACGATATAGTACTAAGAAAATGGCATCTCCATAACTGTGGTGTATTGCACTGAAGTGTAAGATGTCTTAGATGTCACTGAGAACTGCTGCCCGAGTGTTGCTTTCTTCCTCCTCCCTCCCAGTTCCTTTTCCTTTTGTGTCACATCTTTTAGATTGTAAGCCTGAGGGCAGGGACCCTCTAATATTAATCTTTGTAAGGCACTCTGGGAGCCCTTTTTGGCTCCCAGAGAGCCAGAAAGGAGTGGGGTAAAAATGCTGTAGTAGGTAAGTATGTAAGTAAATAAATGTCATTGTGTGAGATTTGGGTGTCCAGTTACAGGATTTGGGCCCGGATTGCCTGAAATGATGTTCACACTTGGGGGCGTGAGATATTTAACTGTTTGAATCAGCCCCCGATTTTCTCTATAATTCATGGTTAGATGATGAGAACACCCACTTATAGCATATCCAAAAATATAATGAGAAGCCCTCTCCCCCACTCCCTAAATTATCGGTGTATTGACCTTGATGCCGGACTGGTTCCAATCTCAGGGTTTACTGCCTTCCCTCCTGATAATTCAAGAACAGAGTTTAGTTTCTGACCCAAGTCCACCTCCTCTCTGTTCCTCACTCTGTAGCTGCTCAGCTGTTGCTCTCTTATAATAGGTTGATGACACCCCCAAGAGGTCTATTTTTAACACATCATCCTGAGGTTTGGAATCCAGTCCCAGAGACAAGGCTCATCTCACCTGCAGCCACTGACTGAGACCTGGCAGTCTAAAGGCTCACCCTGGCACTCTTCTCACAACGCATAGTTTCTTTCATTCCTGGCTCAGGTGATGATTGGACCTAGCTCTTGCATGTTTCCTCCTTGCCTCTGCCCCTATTTTTTTCACTTGCTCCCCAGTTCTTGTTCTAAACAAATTTGACTTCTGGCATCTCAGCTCCATTAAACTTTGCTTCTCCTGGACCTTTTTACTACTACTGCTTGAACATCAGGAGTTAACATGTTTGTTCTTCATTACCTGTTTATGCACCTAAGGAAGTGTCCCCAAGGCCAGGAAAGTGTATGCCAGGCTCTCACCAATCCAGGACTGGGAAAAACATTTTATTGAAAGAACAAAAATTGATAGTATCCTTCATAGAGGCACACTATACACACTCAGATACACTCTGGCCACATTTGCACATCCTGACAGCCCACCCTGCCAATAAGCCATGGTGGGTTGGTTGCTGGCCAAACAACCCATAGTGTGCCCAACAGATGTTCGGGCTCACCATGGGTTGTTGCCCCCCCTCCCCCTTGGTCCTCCCACAGGTATCCCAGGGAACACTGCAACAGGACCAACTTGCTTCCCCCTTCTCTGCTGTGATCGCAAGCCAATTTCAACTCACCGTGTTCTCCCCCCACACACACTTTACCTTCTTTTTCCAGAGATCACAAAAGCTGGCTTGACAGCCAGCTTTTGCGATCCCCATTTTGTCACCTTGAGGGGCTGTCAGATTTTTTTTTTTTAATTTTGCGCAAAAAGAAGGTACGCAAACAGGTTTGTTTTTAAAAATTGGCCGCACTTGTGCAACTGAGGGGGTTCACAGTTGCACGAGTGCAGAAATGTGAAGCCTTAGCTAGGGCAATGTCCTGGGGGGTGGGGGGTGGGTGGTACCTGCTGTCAACGTGCCAAAGTGCAGCAGGTACCAACCCTGAACATTGCTCCAAATAGGTTCCCCCCCCTTTTTTTTGTTTGACAGCTGTCAACAAGTGAGCTGTCAAGAAAAACCAAAGGCATGAGTGATCTTTGCTCATGAAAAGGAGATGATGGGATTTACACCTCCTTCGTGGCAAGATCCTCCACTTTCTCCCCCCACCCTGACAGTTCTCAGGGTGAGTCACATTTTGCACTTCTTCCTGAGACTCAAGGTGCTCAGAAAAGTACAAAAGTGCTTCTCCCCACCCACATTTTTTGGGGGGGGGAAACAAATGAGTTTTGACAGCTTGCTGTCGAAACTCTGGGTCCCTTTAAAAGCTGTTTTTGACAGGGTAATGGGGGGTTTTTTGGACTGGGACCTATACATGCCTTTTGACAGCTGTCAAGATAAATCAAAGGGGAAAACAACCTATTTGGAGCCACTTTGGGGCAATGTCCAGGGTTGGTACCTGCTGCACCTTGGCAACAGGTACCCCGCAGAACATTGCCCCAGCTGAGGCTTCAAATTCCCACACTTGTGCAACTGTGAACCTCTACAGTTGCACAAGTGTGGCTAATTTAAAAAAAAGAAGCTGTCAAGACGGCTTTCACAATCTCAAAAAAAAAGAAGATAAAATGAGGAGGTACAGGGAATGCTTATCAAATTTGCAGATGACACAAAGTTGGGTGGAACAGCTAATACTCTGGAAGACAGAAACAAAATTCAAAGTGACCTCGATAGGCTGGAGCGCTGGGCCAAAAACAACAGAATGAAATTTAATAGGGATAAATGCCAAGTGCTGCACCTAGGGAAAGGAAACCAAATGCAGAGTTACAGGATGGGGGACACTTGGCTCAACAATACTGCTAGTGAGAAGGATCTTGGAATTGTGGTAGATCACAAACTGAATATGAGCCAGCAATGCAATGTGGCTGCAAAGAAGGCAAATGCTATTTTGGGCTGCATTAATAGAAGTATAGCGTCCAAATCGCGGGAAGTGATAATTCCCCTTTACTCAGCACTGGTTAGGCCTCATCTTGAGTACTGCGTCCAGTTCTGGGCACCACGCTTTAAGAAGGACATAGACAAACTGGAGAGGGTTCAGAGGAGGGCAACAAGGATGATAAAGGGACTGGAAACAAGGCCCTATGAGGAGAGACTAAAAGAACTGGGCATGTTTAGCCTTCAGAAGAGGAGACTGAGGGGAGATATGATTGCACTCTTCCAGTACTTGAAGGGATGTCACACAGAGGAGGGCCAGGATCTCTTCTCGATCATCCCAGTTTGCAGGACACGGAATAATGGGCTCAAGTTACAGGAACCTAGATTCCACCTAAAGATCAGGAAAAATTTCCTGACTGTTAGAGCAGTAAGACAATGGAATCAACTACCTATGGAGGTGGTGGGCTCTCCCAGTCTGGAGGCATTCAAGGTGCAACTGGACAATAATCTGTCAAGGATGCTTTAACCTAGATTCCTGCACTGAGCAGGAGGTTGGACTCGATGGCCTTGTAGGCCCCTTCCAACTCTACTTTTCTATGATTCTATGAAAAAAGCTGTGAGCTGAAATCAGCTCGCAGTAGTTGTGGGGAGGCAACAACCAGTGCCAGCCGCCCCCAAGTGCTGCTTAGGCACTTGTGGGGTGGCTAGCATTGGCGGGTGCCCGGGCAAGCTTGGCAGGATCGGCAAGGGGTTTTTGCCTCTCTTGCCAAGCGAGTCGCTAGCCAATCCCTGGGACCCACAATGGGGTTGGATGGCATGACAACCCATTGTGGGTACAACAATCTCTACAACAAGTCCTTCTTGGTGGCTGCCCCAGCGCTCTGGAATTCCTTCCCCAGGGAGGGTAGAGTGGCACCCTCCCTGGTAAGCTTCCAGAGGCAAAGACTTTCCTGTTCCGGCAGGCATTAGCCAGTGATGCAATAGAATGCTGTATTTTATATTATGTATATTGTATTGTTTTAATGATATATATACAGTGCTTTTTTTCTGGAGAAAAGGGTACCGGAACTCTTGGATTACATTTCCTCGGGAGTAGATGGCAATTAAATTGTAATGCAATTAATAGAAGAAAAGGTGCTGGAACTCAGTTCCGGTGAGTTCCACCAGAAAAAAAGCCCTGTATATATATATATATAATATTATTGATGGTTTAATTCTATTTTTAACTTTTGTATTTTTCTATTTCTGTTTTAACTGTATGAGTTTTAAAGGTTGTGAGCCGCCTTGGGTCCCAGTGTTGGGAAAAAGGCGGGATACAAATAAATATAGTAACAAGAAGCAGCAGCAGCAGCTATGGGTTGTCAGGGTGGCTTGTTGCCGAGGGAATTGGTCTGAGTTCGTTTGACAGGACAAACCCAGTCTCTGCCTGTGTGTTCTTTTATTTCTTTATTGGGGCCATTTTAAGAACACTAAAGGCACAATTCTACGCAAGTTTAGACAGAAAAAAGGCCTACAACTCCCAGCTATGCTGGCTGGGGCATGCTGGGAGTTGTAGGCCTTCTTTTTGACTAAACCCATGGCAGGGAGAAGGGAAGCACAAGCATTCCATAAGTAGAAACGTGGCCTACTGGATGGGCCCATCTAGGACAGCGTCCTGTTCCTGACGGGGAGCCAGAAGCGCCACAAGCAGAGGGCCTGGCCTCGTCCCTCCTTTCAGTCGCGGGAGTTCAGGGGCACACGTGGCGGCTCGGCTTGCGTTGTTTACGGCGCAATCTTGTGCTTGTTTACTCGAAGGTAAGTAAGCCCCCCTGTGCTCAGATGCACCTGGTTAAGTGTGGACAGAAATGCAACGTTAATGAGTTAAAATGAGTATTAATTAATAAGGCAAGAATAACAACTCCACTGACGTGGCTAAGCCCCCAAACAGAACGATGCGGACCTGCCCGTTAAGTCCTGCCTTTCGCCCCTCAGAAACTATCAGCTTCCACCGAGGCCCTGAGAAGGCGCCATGTCACCACCAGAAGGAGGGGGGGAACACGCTTCTTCCTCCTCCCCCCCCGCCACATCACTCTCGCGCGCACTCCCTCTCGAGCCTTTACGTCCCACGCAGCTCCCTCCCACCCTCGCTCCCTGGGATTTGTAGTCCCTCCGCGCCAACGCCTCTATGACAGCCTATGGCAGCGCAAGACACAAAAGACTCCATCTCCCATCAGCCCTAAGAACGGCTCTGGCGCCGGAGAGAGCAGGCAGGGAAGGGCAGGAGGACCGGGAGTTAGGAGAGCGTCCGGCGCGAGTCTGTCGATGGCGGGCGCGGGCATGCTGGGAGTCGTAGTACTCTCTCCGTGGCGGCCGAAGGACCCAGGCACCGGAAGAACTACATCTCCCATCGGGCTCGCTTTTCCTTCGTAGTATTGCGCGCGCAGCGCGTCTGGGCCTGTTGCTGCTGCGGAGGTGGACCGTGAGGCGGCGGCGAAGGCAGACGGAAGAAGCAAGGCCGCGTCTAGGCGGTGAGTGAGGGACGCGGCGCTGCTTTTTCTGTTTCTCCCTCAGAGCGGGGAGGACAGCGGGGGTTTCGGTTTTACCTCACCCCGCGGGGCCGGGGCTCGGGCGCCGGAGCGGGGCCCGAGAGGTGGTCGTGTGCGGGAGAGGGCGCGGGGGCGGCGAGAAGAGGGATGTCGCGGCCCCGAGAGACGCCGGCTCGTAGTAGGCCCAAGGCCAACGGGGGCCGAAGGGGGTTGTTTATATAATGGGGCTGAGTTGGCGCCCCTCCGTGCGCCCCCAATCGCCGCTCTGGTAAGACGCCCAGGCTTTGGCGAGCCTCCCCCAGGCAGAGGGGTTGATGGGAGAGTCTCCGAGCCCGCCGTTTCGGGTTGCGTTGCTGCCCCGACCTGAAAGGTCGACGTGCAGCGTGGGAGAGGCCGCCGGCTGTGTGTGATGCGTATTGGCACTGGCGTTTAATTTAGGAATTTATGTGCTCCCTTCGAATAACTCAAAGCGTCCAGGGAGAGGGCCTGCCTTGGAACCCAGAAAAAGCCAACGGAGGAAGGGGAGGGACATGGAGGCGGGGTAAAGCGCCTTGAGCGCCATTTTCTTGGTGGGAAGGCGGGGTATAAATCAAATAAGCAAACGGGGGAACAGCAGGTGGTCACTGCAGTTACAGGGACTCAGCTTGGTTTCTTTAAGGCGCTCCCCAACCAGCCCCCCCGGTGTGTTGGACTGCAACTTCCATCATCTTCCAGCCATCGTGGCCATTGTAGTCGAACACACCTGGAGAGAATCAGGTTGGGGAAGGCTGCAATAGGCCTGGGGTTGTGCCAAAGGTTTCAGACATGTTTCCCCTCGCAAAGCTTTCCCCATTTATAGCATATGTTACTCTGATTCTTGGGGGTTGATCACGCTTAACTGCTCAGCAATGCTGAAGAGGTGCTGTGTGTGCCTGGAACCCTCTGTAACGCCCATTTCTTTCTGCTTAAAAATGTTAGGTTTTTGGGTGAGTGAGGCACAAGGTAAAAAAAGGAAGGCTGTTTTTTATTTGGGAAACAGGTGCTGGCTGTTTTGAGGAGGCGATATGTGAGGGTGGTTACGTAGCGTTGGGTGTCTTGAGATTGGTTGATGCAGGATGGGTTAAAGATTAGTAGAAGGCTGTGTGACAGAGAAGTGTCCCGTGTATACATTGTGTGCTATGCCACTTTTATTTGAAGCTAAAATGTATGTATTGATGGAATTTACTATGCGTGTCAGTAGGGGTGTGGTGAGTGACTTTGCATTTTTGAACATGTTGGGGAAGGTTTATTGTATGGCAGCCTTCTCCAACCTGATGCCCTCCAGATGTTTTGGACTACAATTCCAAGTTTTCCTGACAATTGTCATCCTGGCTAGGGCTAATGGGAGTTGAAGTTCAAAACATCTGGAGGGCACCAGCCTGGGCAGGCCGCTGTACGATGTAGGGTCCTAGATGTTTGTGGGATGGGTTGGAGCTATAGATAGGGTGTGTGAGGGTCAGATTTTCTAATTTGAGGGAATTACCATGGGCATTTTTCCAGTTTTAGAAATGCATTGTTTAAAACAATTGTTTCCAGAGACTTGCAAGCTGGGAACTCTGGTTTGTCTCTCCCCAGATGAGCCAGAATCATAAGCCAGGAACAAACCATGCCTTGTTCATCTGGGGTGAAAGAACCCAGAATTTGTGGTGCACACGTCATGATAAACAAACCAGAGATGGAAAGTCCACAGTTTAGCTGCTCTGGCTTGCAGGAGGAGCAAAGCGGGTGTGATCAAGCAGTGTGCACCAGCATACTGGCTTGTTCACAGTTGTTCAGAATTCTGGCTTATTGTGTCATGTGAACGCCAGCCATTGTAATATGCGAACTCTGATTACCCACATCATAGTGCTGAGGAGATGATGAAAAGGATAGATTTTTTAAAAAGTGCATCTACATACAAAACAGGTTAGAACTGACAGTTTTATTTCTAATTAAATGTTCTGTTCTAATAAAGAATGAAACTGGACTGCTTCTTTGCTCACTGAACTTTATAAAAGTTGTCAGATTAAAAGTTTTAATCGTTCATACTTGGGGATGGAATCTGTATTTTTCTCAGAGTTTTACAGTTTACCTTTTTTCTGCTGCCTTTTGAAAATCATAATTCTGTATCTTCTAGTCAGGCGATGTCTAACATAATCTAATAAAACAATTACTGGTCTAAAGATAAGTTGGACCAGTGGAATAATTCAAATGCAGCTTGTTCCCCAGAAGCTCACCATTCTCTCCTCATTTTTTTCAAAATGTCTTCAAGACATACTGGAAACAATCTTCACTTTCTAGGGTTTTAGACACCACAGTGATTTTTTAAAAATGTTTGCTGAAAGGTTCATGTGTGCTTGCAAGTAATGTAGAATTCCAAGTCAAAGCAGCATTGTGATCATTACAGAGGTTGCAAGGGTTTTTATTGGTCAAGTTGTCTTGGGTCAGCTGTTAGTACACCACCAGCTTCAATCCTTTTCTATTTATTTATTTATTATATTTATACCCCGCCTTTTTTCCTGAAAGGAACCCAAGGTGGCTTACATGATCCTCCTCCTCCTCTCCATCTTATCCTCACAACAACCCTGTGAGGTAGGTTAGGCTGAGAGTCAGTGACTGGGCCCAAAGTCACCCAGTGCATTTCATGGCCGAGCGGGGACTAGAACCCAGATCTCCCGAGTCCCAGTCCAACACTCTAACCACTACGCCACACTGGCTCTGGCTCTAAATCACGTTAATATTATAGTGTTTCACAGGCATTATTGGAAGTGCTACAAAATGGCAAACTTAAACCAAAAAGCTGTTATGTTTCTTAAGACTGCTATTGCCATTTTCAGAAGTAATTGTTTTCCAATGTGGTGGGAAGCAGAGAAAGCTGAGGTTCTGTTTGTGTGGGATGCAGAAAAAGCTGAGTAGTGTGAGGTGAGAGAGAGTTAACTACAGTCATGCCTTGGATTGAGAGCATAATTCGTTCCGGAAACGTGCTTGTAATCCAAAACACTCTTATATCAAAACGAAATCCCCCCCCCAAAATTGTACAGAGATTTTTAATTTAAGCTGTACTACAGTACTTGTATTGCAAGACATCGCTTGTATATCAAGTAAAAAAAAATTAAATAAATATTTAAAAATTTGCTTGTCTTGCAAAATGCTCTCAAACCAAGTTACTTGCAATCCAAGGTATTACTGTAGTTTCTTTGAGGACTGGGGTGGAGACCCCACCCCAGCCTGGACCTGCAGTAAATTGCGCATTGCTGATTTTTCACATACTGTACTCAAGGCAGTGGCCTCTTTCTGATCAGTTGGTTGATTTATTATTTAAAATTTATTTGGGTGTCTCTTGCTATAGAGCAGTGAGTTTCAAAATTCCTCTTTAGTTTGTTATCTTGGACACAATTCTTGTTTTCCAGTGATGGGCTACATTTACAATTCTAATTCTCCCTTTTCATGCTATTGCATATAATGTCCTTTAGGGAATCTGGGGATAAATTCTTTTTCTTTGCTGATTTGGCAGGATCTTCTCCCTATATTTAAAGGTGTCTTTTGGGTTACCTCAGTGCTCTGGATAGCTAATAGTGATTTGAGTAGCAGAGAAAGGACTCTCTTTCTTCTGGTATAGAAAGGAGAGCATGCTGCAGCTCCCCAGCAGCTGGTATTCAGTGGTGGGACTGCCTCTGATGATGAAGTTTTCATACAGCTGTAATGATTAATAGTTATTAGTAGACAAATTCATGGCAGTCTGATCCCCTTCAAAACTCATATACCCAGTAGCCAGCAACATGCATGGTGGTAGTCAATTCTATGCATTAATTATGTGATATGTTAAGAAGTACATTCTTTTGTTCGTCTTGAATCTATTGCCAATCTTTTTCTTCTCCTCCTCCTACTGGAGGTTGGACATCATCATGGCTAGACTAGATGTGGCCCCTCTAAACAATGATATTGTATTGCCTCCGACCCATTCTCTTAAGGTTTTTCAGCCAAGAAATTCCCCTTCCTCCAACCCTTCTTTTCCCATTTATTTTACCTTGAATAATCAGCTGCAACAATCTATATTTTTCATTTCTCATTATATGACTGAAATACTCTAATTTTTTGCACTTTATGTGTTTTATGATTTCTTGGTCTTTATACATTCTCTTTAATACTTCATTGGTCACCCTCTCGGTCCAAGCAATTCGTAACATCCTGTGATAAATCCACATTTCAAATGCTTCTATCTTTTTAATGGTAGTCTGTGTTAAGATCCACGATTCCATGCCATACAATAGAACTGGGTATACATAACACCATACAATACATATTCTCAAGGCTAATTTTAAATTTTTATTGCATATTACATTTTTCATCTTAACAAAACTACTCTGGGCCATCTCAATTCTAACTTTTATTTTATTTTATTTATTTTTTATTTATTATTTACATTTATTTATCGCCCATCTGGTCGGAAAACCGGCCACCCTGGGCGATGTACACAAGATAAAAACAGGATAAAATACATTTAAAACAGTATAAAATGTTAAAATCTTAGCCTACCCCATATTCCCACCTGAACAGCCAAGTTTTTAGTGAGCGGCAGAAGCTCAGCAGAGAGGGCATGGCGGAGGTCAAACCAACTCAAGTCCTGGTTTGGACTTGTGCATCTTAGCCCCTATCCTATTCCCTTTGGGAAGCTCTTTGTTGGTCTCTTCTGCTGCTCTCCTAACATTGGAATACTTTACAAACTCTACCCTGTTCGGTCTTTCTGGCCCTGCTTAATTCCAAGGCCTTCTCTTGCCTTGCAGTCTCTGGCCAACATCATCCATGCTTCCAAGGAGGACCTGTCCCTGTGCCCAGGGATTGGGCCCCAAAAGGTAAGCAGGAAAGGCCTCCCAGCCCATGTATCTTTGACCAATCAGCTTGGGGGAAAGTATTCCTGGTCTTCATAATTGGATACTTTAAAAGCCTCCCAGGAATTATACCGGTTGGGGAAAGGGTGGGCCAGCCATGCAGCCAAGGTCACATTTCTTAGCCCTTCCTTATTTAGTCAGATTCCAAGATATTTATATTTATCAACCTGCTCCACACTTTAATTTTGGATCTTTAACTGCACTTCTTGAACTACTTGCTTTTTACTAATTACATTGCACTTAGTTTTCTTAACATTCATTTTTAAACCATGTTCATTACTTACTACTCCATTAACTTTATCAAGTAATCTTTGTAAACCATCTAAATTGTCAGCTAGCAATACTGTATGGTCTGCATATCAGATGTTGTTGATTCAAGTGATGATATCGTTGTTAATCAACAAGTGCTGCTTTAAAGATATTATTGGAATACAAATTAAAAAGCAAAGGTGAAAGTATACATCCTTGGTGTACTCCTCTTCATATTTCTATATCCTCTGTTATCTGATCTTCAACTTTCAGTGCAATTTTTTGTTGCCAGTGTAAGTTGCTAATTACACGAATATCTCTTGAATCAAGATCTTTGTTTGCCAAAAACTCCATTAACTTACCACGTTTTACTTTATCAAAAGCTTTCTCATAGTCAATAAAGCAAGAATACACATTCACGTCCATATCACGGCAGCTCTCCCCAAGTAGCGCTTCCCTGGTTCCAAATCCTCTTTTGAATCCAAATTGTGTGTTTCCTGCCCCTTCTTTGCTTTTTTTTGTAAATTCTACTGTGTATTATTTTAAAGAAAACCTTAAGCAAATTTCAAACAGCTCTTTAATATACCGGTAATCACTCCACACTGCAATTTTATCCTTAACATCAAGTATCAGAGAATTCTTCCTACCCATCAGTAGTGGGCATTGTCACTTTTTACGGTAAATGTGCCCACTACTTCCTTGATCTTTTTATGTACATTAAAGGAGTCGTGGATCTTTTCTAGATTTTCTCTTTCTCTGCATTGTTCAGCCCACCATTTTTCTTCAGTTTCCTTAATTTTATTTTGGATGTTCTTACATCTTTATATTTGATGTTATCTCTGTTTTTCCAGTTTTGTGTCTCTTCCATTAGCTCTAATATTCCTTCTGTCATCCACTTCTTCTTTTTTTAAATTTATATTTCTACTTTTACTGTTGTTATTGGTCACATTTACTAATACCTTTGTTAATTTAGAACAAGTAACATTTATATCTAAACTGTTTGAATGTACGATCTCATTGATTCCTTCGTGAATCCCTTCCTTAACAGCCGCGTTATAGAGTTGGATCACTTAATTGTTTAATTTCTGTGTATTTTCTAATTTTTACCTTTTTGTATTTTCTTTAATTTACTACGAACTACAGCAACAACTGGATTATGATCTGAATTTATGTCAGCTCCTGGATATGCACTGACTTAACACTGTTTTGATACCTCGAATTAACTAAAATGTAATCTATTTGGTTCCTTACAATATTGTTCTTAATGCCATCTTGCAGGGATTTCCGTGTATATAATCTCCTTGATGGTAATTTAAATGTGGTGTTGGTAACCACAAGTTCTTCTTCCTCACAAAATTGTATCATTCGTTCTCCACATTCATTTTGTGTCCCTGAGATCTCCTCAGGCTCCTTTTCCTATCTTAACATTAAAATCCCCCATTATGAAATTTAGATGTTGTTTTTTCGTATACTTTATAATCTCTTTGATTTCTTCATTTAAAATTTTCTATACTTCATCTCTATCCACAGTTGGGGCATATACTTGTCTGTGGGTTTTGTTCTTAATTGAATAACTATCACATGATCTGAGTACGGAACAAAGTTTGTAACTGGCTATACTTAACATCTTTTGTTACTATGATTGCAACCCCATAATGATGCTTTCTGTCATTACTTCCTGAATAAAACATAGTGTGCCCATCATCCATCTGTACTTTTCTGGTTCCTTGCCA
This sequence comes from Shinisaurus crocodilurus, assembly GCA_021292165.1. Taxonomy (NCBI): domain Eukaryota; kingdom Metazoa; phylum Chordata; class Lepidosauria; order Squamata; family Shinisauridae; genus Shinisaurus; species Shinisaurus crocodilurus. The sequence continues at coordinate 37,574,102 of CM037885.1, forward strand.
ACAAACTTCACTTACTCCAAGGATTTGAATATTCAACCTTTTCATTTCTTTTACTGTATTGTGAATTTTTTCCTGCCTTACACATACTACTTAAATTCCAGGTTCCTAGTCTAATTTTTAACCCGGGGATTCTTAGCACCCTAAGGCCTGCTGGGGACTGAGGGCCATTTTATATTTCTGTTTAGCCATGACCAGTATAAGTATAATGTGGTGGTTTTTGTTGCCTTCCACATCGCAGTGCTATGGCCGATTATGATGGCTACCATCTTGCCTGCAGTTTTCCATATTGAACCCCCATCATGGCATCCCTTGCCTTTGCCTCCAGTCGGTACAGAAGGAAAATAACTTCTCTCTTGACTTTTTTCACACTGTGCATAATTTTATAAACCTTTACCATAGATTTCTCAAAATGTCTACCTGAAGGGCCCACTTGGGAGAAGTGAAAATGACTGAGGCTCACCAGCCATAAAATGGCAGTGTATAGGCAGAGCCAGTCATAAAATGGCAGTAGATGGAGGCGGAGTTTACATCATCAGCTGGCAATTACTGATATCATTTTCTATTATCTAATCTCACTTTGGAAATTGCTAAATTGTTTGCCACCATGATTTTCTTGAGACACAGAGTTCCATAGTTGAGAATTCCTCATATTAATTATAGACATTGGCTCTGAGGTTATCATGGCTCAGCTTCCTCATTTTTAGGCAGAATGTGCTGATCTAAGTGGAAAAGATGTTTGTTTTCTTTTTTCTTCCCCCATCCCCATGCTTCTGACAGTATTTTTACTCTTGTCATTTCTTCTTCCCTTTTCCTTTCACACTTAACTTGTACCTATTCCCTCCCAACTGCCATTCATCCCTCCCTCCTGCTGTTTTACATTCATTTCCTCCTATAATAGCTTTCCTATTATCTCCTTCCTTTCTATTCTCCCCCCTCCCATCTTGTTCTAATTTCCATCAAAACCTTCTCTAGGCCTTTTTACTCAGAGGAGGGAGACCCTCCCTTCCCTTCCTCTCTCTCCCCCCCCCCCCAACTTCTCCATCTCTGGCCCACCTTAACTCAGTTCCACTTCCTTTCCTCCACCCTCCCCTGCGCAGGTGCACACATGCATGCTCTTTACTTGCCAGTACCACTGCCCAATGACTGATTGTTCTTCTGAGGCAGAGGAGGAGGTAGCTGTCACCAGGGTCAGAAAGCACAGCAGCAGCCCCCAGTGCTTCTCCTTTACCTCTCCCTCAGTCTGTATGTTCTTTTTACCTACCTTCTCCTCGGTTCCTTGTCATCTACAGTCATGTGAAAAAGAAAGTACATCCTTCTCGAGTTCCATGGTTCCACGTATCAGGACAGAAGAAAAATCATTGGGCCCGTAGCAGTTCTCAAAATTAGGTAAAGACAACCTCAGATGAACAACAACACATGACAGAGTACACCGTGGCATTTTGGGTGTCACAACTGCGGAGATTCTGAAAATGTGTGAATGATGCATGGCACTAAGCATGTGTTGGTTTATGAACGTTTGAGCACAAACTTGAATTTTTCTGGGTTGTAGAGGAAGAATATTTCAAAGCTTATTTGATGGAGTGTTTTTTTAATGGTCAGTCTTTCAAAGGTGCACAACTGCTCACTTACAGCTGTCCAATATATGTAGTCTTGCCTGGTCAATGTGCTTGTAAGTTTCAGCTGTCAAAGGGAGCAAAGTGCAGTTGGTAATTTAGCTGGAAAAAAGTAAGACTGCATATACCGGTAAGCTAATTTTTGCACAATTGCTGGGCTGTCAGTTGAAAATCACCCGTAAAGAAGAAAAAAGTAGGTGCACCAAAAAGGGGGTGGCGACAGGATCTCCCCTTAGCAATGTAATTCTCTGGATTTCAAGTGTTGAACTGACAGTTCTCAGTGCCCACCATCTTTTTGACACTTCCCCAGGTCTCCAGCTACGCCAACTGGAGATATTAACACACACACCCTTTTGTGGCTTCTTTTCAGGGCAGTTACTGCTGCAATTCCCTGACAGTTTTAAAAAAAATCCTTGAGAAAGCTGCTGAATGGAATGGTGTGAATGGGGCCAATTGGCGGGAGGGTCAGGTGAAAGTCCCGCTGGTGCTGGAGCCCCATTTGCTCTGTCCCGTTCTGCCACCTGCCCACCTCTAAGGTTGGGGATGAGGGGAGGCTGGAAAATTTGTGCATTATTTTTTTGTGGAGGAAGGGGGGGCTGGCTGGCCGGCCCGCCACACCCCCACCCTTTCCTACTCCAAAGGAACCAAGACCCCCAGAGATCTCAAGGTACCAGATTGCCAGCCTCAGCTGTCTGCAATCCTACTTGGATCTCTGTTGAGGGACTCGCCTTCAATTCTGTAACTTGGATTTAGATACTGAACCAAGCAGAGCAATCCACAAACACCATGTGGGGTAAAACCAGGACAAGGTTTATTCTGGTAGCATTTTACAACAAGATTAGGGAAATGAGAGAAGCACACAAAATAAAGAGAGAGACACTTTAGTACACAGTAAAGCTGCAAAACAATAAAACCTGATTCCTTAATATCTCTCAGGCATACACCTATGTTACCTGAGGGTATTCTCTTCCAGGGTTAGATCCAGCACAGCCCTGCCGCCCGGGGGGGGGGGGGGACTATTCCATCTACCCACAGGTCTGAGATGGATAGCCCTCCACAAGACATGCTTTCACTAGAGCCCTCAATCAGCTAATTTTCACCAGGAGCTACCTGGGGTCTTTGGCTTACCGCCATCACTCCACAGCCGGGTAGCCATGCAATCCAAGACCAAAGAACAAAGACCAAAACCCACGCTTTGGGAAATATACCTTCCCCCCCCCTCCCCTCCTCCTGTAGCTCTGCTGCCTCTTAGCCAATCATAATGCACTTCACCTGGCCAGGCAGGGGGAAGGGAACTTATGACTTACTGGGTTTGACTACATTTACATATGAAAGCTTTCAGCCTAGCTCCTCCGGACTTCCAGGCGCCACCCATTCAAGAGGAACTATGCACACACACACACACACACACCCAGCCTTCACACATGAGGGTGTGTGTGTGTGTAGTGTGCGTGTGGGGGCCCCCCAAAGGCTCCTCTTCACATTTTTTTACTGGGAAATATATGCAGATTTCATGCCTGGGAAGTAACTGGAGGGGAGATATAATGCAAATTTCCCTTTGTGTTCGTCTGTGGCAGTGACCCTTGAACTCATTGGTGCAGCCTGTCTGGAGTGATCATGGCTGCACCGACAAGCAGCATAGCCCCCTCTGACTTATTACATCCCCAATCTTGCTCTTTGCCCTATTGCTTGTGGTCCTCAGGCCTCTCGAGATGAGGGGTTGCCATGTTTGTCTCTCTCTCTTGGGCTGATGGGAGTTATTGGAGAGGATCTTTGGGCCCACATCTTCATAGATACAGACAATCTAGATACTCATAAATGTGGAGTGCTTGGATACAGATGCTGTATGTTTGAATTTTACCCATTTGCGTTTGCCAGGCAAAATGTTGAAAAATGTTGGCATGGGGGAAACTGACTTAACTAACACAGGTATAGGCAAAGTCAATCACCTCATTAGGTGCTGTTCTTCTTTATTGTTTAATTAACATTAACCAGTATAAGTTACTTCTAATAATCTGGTATTTAAAAACAGGCCCTAACAATACACCTATTATAAACATTCTGAACAGCTCTATGTCATAGAATGAAAGCAGATGAGAATTTGGCAACAAGTCCATCTACTTGACAAGATTAATCTCATCACAAAATTAAATGAAGGATTAAATTCGTAGGAAGGTATTTAGTGTAATAAATTCCTGTTTTGGCACTCTATCTCTCTTAGCTAGGATTTGAGAGTGGGGTCAGTCTCATTTCACACCTGGGTTTTGGAGACACTTGGAAGCAGCAAAAAAATTTCTCGCTGCTTCTGGGTGTCTCCGTGGCAGGGTAGGTTGATTAAATCACTGTGAAATAGGTAATTCAAATAATTGGTTTAAATCAAGTTTCCAGTTCTCATATATTTCCCAAGTAAGTGCATATCAATAAATCTTATATCAGCTTTCAACTAAATGGAGCCTTTCTGCCACATATAATCTAAAACCTAAAATCTGAAATCTTTTAAATGAAATAAATAAGCTTACAGTCACCTACAGACAGGAGTTGAATAATTGGTTGGTTGGTTCTAGTTGGTTCTCTGTAAACATATGCAAGGATACTAAACAAGAGCAGTTACTAGTTACTTGAAGATCAAGCGTCCGGAACTTTCCAAAACCTTTCTAGCTGTAGCTATAATGGGCAGGATGGGATTTCTATTTGGTACACTGTCGGAAGTACAGCCATGCCTTGGATTGAGAGCATAATTCGTTCCGGAAACGTGCTTGTAATCCAAAACACTCTTATATCAAAACGAAATCCCCCCCAAAAAAATTTGTACAGAGATTTTTAATTTACATAAGCCGTACTACAGTACTTGTATTGCAAGACGTTGCTTGTATATCAAGTAAAAATAAATAAATAAATATTTAAAAATTTGCTTGTCTTGCAAAATGCTCTCAAACCAAGTTACTTGCAATCCAAGGTATTACTGTAAATTCCTGGGGGGAACTGCTGAGGGTGGATTTAATTCCTCATCCAGTATGATGCTGCTCAGAAGTATAGTTCCACATAAAAAGACTGCTAAATTGACGGGGCTGCAGCAAGCTTCAAAAACTGATCTGTATAATCTTGCCTAAAGGAAATTAAAGTACAGGCTACCCCTTCTCTGAGATTTCAAGTTTTCTTGTGTCCCAGCATGGATTCTGGGTATTGGTGTGGGAGTGAGACAGCAAATTCTTCACCTTGGTAACAGAAGTCCAGTTTGCAGAACCCTTCGTGAAATGCTGCTCAACAAATTATTTTGTGGTAACAACTAATCAAACCTGAAATTGTGATTTTACTGCCAAGCAGTCAGCTAGTGCTGAAGGCTTCCCTTGTGTATTACAAGTATGATTACAGGCATGTGCGCGCACACTCCTTGAGGATATGTAACAAAAACCCCACAGTTCTTTTAAGTTCTTCATTTGCGTTTGCCCTCCATTTGCCATTTGGTGATAGTGATTTGATTTTTTTTTTTAGCCCTTTGCATATGTATAGTGTTCAGGATGGATAAAAACCAATGATTTTTTAAAAAAAGAATTTAAAAAATGGATTTGTTAAAATTTAAATCAGATTTTTTATTTAAAGCAGATTTAAAGCAGATTTTTTTTTTATTAAAATGCTTTTTTCTTTAAAGCCCTACATGATCATAGTTTTAATTTAAAATGTTTTATGGTTTATGGTTTTTATGGTTTATGGTTCAAAGATCTCATTATGGAATAGGGATTATAAATTCTAATTCTGTATTATGAGACAATGTATTTATATAATCTTTTTTTTTTTTTAAGTTCTGTAAGTAGGGTCTTGGATTGGGGCCTCAATTTTATGGAGTTCCATGGGCTTCTGTATAGATTATTTAGATTAATCTTTCTATCTCCTCAAGTACTCAGTCTAGTACTCAGTCTAGAAGATAGCATCAGAAAATTTTGCAGTTCTCAAGCTGGGTTTGTGTCTCCAGAGATACATACTTGTTAATAGCAATCTATGGATATGAGAAATAGCAGATCGATCAGCCCCATTTTCCAACTCTTAACTGAAGTTATTCCATCCTAGGATGTTTTTTTCCTTCCTTAGAAGCCCTATTAAAATCTCCAGGATTGCTTTCAATAGTTTCCTTGAGTGGTGCTGATCCCTTTAGGGCTCACGCTCAGTATAGGCAAGTTGAGAGAGAAATAAAGGCCTACAACTCCCAGCATGCCTCAGCCAGCATAGCTGGGAGTTGTAGGCCTTTTTCTGTCTCAACTTGCATAGGATTGCATGATTAGAGTGGCAACACTAGCTATAATGTCCCTCTGCAAATTTGCGTAGACAATGTCAAGCCTTTAACTCTCTCTCTCTCTCTCTCTCTGAAAGTGTATATTGGAAATGTCAATGAATAGAAGATTAGAATCATAGAATCATAGAAAACTTGTAGAGTTGGAAGGGGCCTACAAGGCCATCGAGTCCAACCCCCTGCGCAATGCAGGAATCCAGGTCAAAGCATCCCTGACAGATGAGTGGGAGAGCCCACCACCTCCCTAGGTAGTTGGTTCCATTGTCTTATTGCTCTGACAGTCAGGAAATGTTTCCTGATGTTTAGGTGGAATCTGGGTTCCTGTAACTTGAGTCCATTATTCCGTGTCCTGCAAACTGGGATGATCGAGAAGAGATCCTGGCCCTCCTCTGTGTGACATCCCTTCAAGTACTGGAAGAGTGCAATCATATCTCCCCTCAGTCTCCTCTTCTGAAGGCTAAACATGCCCAGTTCTTTCAGTCTCTCCTCATAGGGCCTTGTTTCCAGTCCCTTTATCATCCTTGTTGCCCTCCTCTGAACCCTCTCCAGTTTGTCTATGTCCTTCTTAAAGTGAGGTGCCCAGAACTGGACGCAGTACTCAAGATGAGGCCTAACCAGTGCCGAGTAAAGGGGAATTATCACTTCCCGCGATTTGGACGCTTTACTTCTATTAATGCAGCCCAAAATAGCATTTGCCTTCTTTGCAGCCACATTGCATTGCTGGCTCATATTCAGTTTGTGATCTACCACAATTCCAAGATCCTTCTCACTTGTAGTATTGTTGAGCCAAGTGTCCCCCATTCTGTAACTCTGCATTTGGTTTCCTTTCCCTAGGTGCAGCACTTGGCATTTATCCCTATTAAATTTCATTCTGTTGTTTTTGGCCCAGCGCTCCAGCCTATCGAGGTTACTTTGAATTTTGTTTCTGTCTTCCAGAGTATTAGCTGTTCCACCCAACTTTGTGTCATCTGCAAATTTGATAAGCATTCCCTGCACCTCCTCATCCAAGTCATTAATAAAAATGTTGAAGAGCACTGGGCCCAGGACCAAGCCCTGTGGTACCCCACTCATTACCTCTCCCCAGTTTGAGAAGGAACCATTGATAGGCACTCTTTGAGTCCAATTCTGTAGCCAATTGTGGACCCACCTGATAGTTGTTCCATCTAGCCCACTTTTAGCTAGCTTGCTAATCAGGATATCATGAGGCACTTTGTTGAAAGCTTTGCTGAAGTCAAGATATATTATGTCCACCGCATACCCACAGTCCACAAGGGAGGTTACACGATCAAAAAATGAGATCAGATTAGTCTGGCAGGATTTGTTCTTGACACTAGTAATCACTGCATTGTTTTCAAGGTGCTTGCAGACTGACTTCTTTATAATCTGCTCCAAAATCTTCCCGGGGATTGATGTCAGACTGACTGGCCTATAGTTCCCAGGTTCTTCCTTCTTGCCCCTTTTGAAGATGGGAACAACATTTGCCCTCCTCCAGTCGTCTGGCACTTCACCTGTCCTCCATGATTTCTCAAAGATAATAGACAGTGGTTCTGAGAGTTCTTCTGCCAGTTCCTTTATTACTCTAGGATGCAGCTCATCAGGCCCCGGAGATTTAAACTCGTTCAGAGCAATCAGGTGCTCCTTGACCATTTGCCTATCAATCTGGGCAAGGAGAAGAAGCCTGGAGATAAATGCAAGAAGGGAGGGGCAAGCAATAGAAACGAAAGTGAAATGATATGAGCAGAATACTTGGCACAGTCTATTTAATTTTGCGGGGTTTTTTTTTAATGAAAAATCATTTAGGTAGGTTGTGTCTAGTTCCCATTTAACAGATGGAAATTGGAGCTTGGGCTAAGATCCCCTTGTAGATATAAAGTTCTAGGAATTGTTCTCTGCCACTGTATATATCTTTTGATTTCCTGATAACTTGTTGAAACTCTTGAGTTTTATTTTATCCGAAGCTACCGTAAGTGAGTTGCAACATGGGTTCAGTCGGCTATAAAAAAGGAACACACTTTCCAAATAATCAGAACACAAAGTGGAGTTGGTGCTGATGGCTCTGACATTGGGACACACTGCCCTGGTTGCACTGTGCAGGAAAACGCATTTATTTGAACCCACTGAGATACTCTGCCTTTCTCTGATCTTTTAATTTTAATATCTTTTAATTTTAAGCACACAGAATTATGCTTTGAATGCAATTTAAAATGGAGGAATTTCAGCTTTTTAAAAGTTCTTGGTAACAACAAAAAGCAAGATTTGGTCTTACTATTACTGGGTTGCAATATTAACCCTGAATAACATTCATATCCATTTGCAAAAGTATGGATTCTTTTCAAATTATTATATGCATATATCCCATTTTCTCAAAGGTTTAGATTCATTGTAGGTAATGCCTCATCACACAAATTTAAAAACCAGCTGCTTTAAAATTCTGGCTGAGTGATGGTACCTCAGAGTGGGTTCTGTTTGTGAGTGTCCTTGAGCTGGCAAATCTACGGTATGTTCCAGCAGCTATGAATTCACCTTGTGGCTCTGGGCAAGCCGTGCCCTTCTTTCTCCCTCTATGAAATAGGAGTAAAATTGTATGCCTCACAGAAGCATTGCAGGTATGAATAGGCAAAAATAGACAGATCCCTATCTGCCCCAAAGGAACTTACAATCTAAAATAAATAATGGTCCACTTTGGAAAATAGTTTTGTGAAGCTAGGAATGCAGGGCTGAACACTCCTCCCTCTCCCTTCTTCCTGTTGTACACGAGCTTTGTTACAAAGATCCTGGCTTGCATTAGGCCAGACTTCCCTGTTAAGTCTGAACTGGGGGAATTTTCCTGGTTTGTTAAGCAGCATTAAGTCAGACTTATTTATTTATTATATTTATACCCCGCCTTTTTTCCTGCAAGGAACCCAAGGCGGCTTACATAATCTTCCTCTCCATTTTATCCTCACAACAACCTTGTGGGGTAGGTTAGGCTGAGAATCAGTGACTGGCCCAAAGTCACCCAGTGAGTTTCATGGCCGAGCAGGGACTATAACCCAAATCTCCCGAGTCCCAGTCCAACACTCTCACCGCTACTGCCACACTGGCTCTCACTGACTTCTGTGGTTGAGACATAACTGGGAACTTGGCGTAATGCAAGCTAGAATCTTTACCTTGAAGCCAGCATGCAGTGGTAAGAGAAGAGGAATGAGGGAGGAGTGCACAGCTACGGTGATCAGCCACAGCTTCATAAACCATGGTTTATAGCAGTGATGGCGAACCTTTTTGAGCCCGAGTGCCCAAACTGCAACACAAAACCAACTTATTTATTTCAAAGTGCCAACACTGCAATTAAACCTGAATACCGAGGTTTTAGTTTTAGAAAAACAACTCATACAGTTGTCCGAACTAATTAACATCTTTTGTCTTAAAAGAAAAACACAATAACAGAGCTTTCAATGATACAAGCAGTTTTTTGTTGGAAAACAAATCAACTCAAAAAATTATTATAGTACTACATTGTACACATAGCCTGAAGGGAATTTATACAAACTTTTAAAATAATTACCTAGGCACATGTATTTTTGGATAAGGGATTCTCAACTTGTAATATGATTATATGCCAGACTGAAATTGTATGGGGCAAGCTTTACCCCGGGTCCTTTCCCTGCTTCTACAGGTGTTGGATTAGTAAAAGTAAAAGTCAACCTGTACTAGGATGAGCAAGATAAACAAGAAAACTAAACGTGCTTAACACATTTTAAACACTTTATGTCTTGGACTGCAAACACTGCATCAGGTAAAAGTTTGCATTGGTCATGCTTTTGCACAATTAATGTGATTTTTGCTATTGCATGCATGCTGATAATTTGTCAAACCTTGGCTCATACTCCGTTAGTTTGAGAGCAACACATGCAGCACCCAGGTCAACTGTTAGGGCTTTACATCCAAGCCATGTTCTGTGCATCATTCTTCAAAATCTTTTAAATGTGATAACAATGTAGAAAAGAATTCTGTAACAGGAATTCTAGAATAAAATCATTCTGTTCCACACTGTGAGAAAGAACAAAATCATTAGTGTTTTGCAGAAGGGGACGGTCTTTTCGCAATCTGGTGACCAATGGCTCGAGTGCCCACAGAGAGGTCCCTGCATGCCAGCTGTGGCACCCGTGCCATAGGTTCGCCATCACTGGTTTATAGGAAAACAGAGGGAAGGCAGGGAGAGATGAGGGACAGATGAATGTGGCCAAATGCAGTTACATGTACTTAAAGCTTAAAATGAGAGGAGCCTATCAAAATGTGTTTTGAATTTTATAGAGGTCCAGAATATTGAGCTATAAATAGTTTACCCTTTTTCTTCTTCTTCTAAACCTAATAAATCTGTTTTCTAGCCTTGTTAGGGTCTCAGAGTGGTGTTGGGTTCTTACAAGGGTGCTACAGAGTGAACTAGGATAAAATTTATCCTTTGCCTTGGCTGCACATTTTTCTACAACATCTTTTACTTTTCATACAGAGAGGTTGATGCTATCCTGTCTCTGACCCAAGGGTTAATTCCTAATTCTAAACCACTTGGGGCTTCTAACTGGAGGGAGAAACTTGCATGGAATATTATCTGTCCCAGGGGAAACAGAAGAGATTGCCCTTGTCTGTAAGTTGTAACTATAGTAAAGTTGTTGTGACTATGAGCACCTGGTGTATTGATCAAAGTCAGATGACACCCCCCACCCCACCCGACCCCACACACTTTCCTGATCTTTAATAAAGGAAGCTACTTCTAAGCAAAGCTGTAGAATTCATGGAGAAATATAGCTGACTTCTACTATCTCCTGTCTGATTAGGATAGACTTCAAAGGCAACACAGGTCCCCTGGGGAGAGGAAAGGTGATAAAACTTAGCCATAAGCTTTGGGCTGCATGTTATCTGTGCTCATTGTTGACAGGCTGAGAAGATAAATAGTCCATTTTCAGGTGCAAGACAACACATCCCTTGAGATGGAACAGGTGGTGACTTCTTGTTTTTAAAAGCCCAGATGGATTGATAGAAGGTTGACTACATTGAGGAGGAGTGGCTGGCTGGCTGCCATACCTGCTGATGAGGGACCTTGGGGGCTTCACTGTGTTGAACAAAAGGTGTTTTTCCCTCTCAGGCTTAAAAAAACAAGATAAAAATTAAACTCCTAGGTAACTTTGGTTTGCAGCCATGGCAGTGGGAAGGCAAAGCAAATGAATTTCATTGGCAGAATCCCAAGCTTGCCCCATCAGCTCAAAGATCAAAGAAGCAAAAACCCTTTTATATCTTTCTGTTAGCAGGTAGCTTTATGCTATGGTATGCAAGCGATTTGGTTTGTGGACAGAAAACATCCTATTGAAAAGTTTCCTTTGTTGAACAGTGACTTTTTGCTGGGGAGAAGGACTTCGGAATTTCACCTTGTTAACTTTGTGGAAAATTAGGATTCATTTAGGTTGGTAAGATGGATGTTGAGGACCACGGTATTGGCAAAAAGGGGCTTTTGCTGTTAATACCTAATAACCAATAAGACTGGGTTATTTTGGATCATGAGATGGATAGTTAAAACAGTTCTTGTATTTTCATCCAGTATATTTGTTATGTCATATGTCTTTTCCTCTCACTTATGCCTGGACTGTTTCGTTACTGTTTGTAACAAAGCAGTCTATTTTCTGTTACTGAGGGGCGGGGGGGGGGGGGGCAAATGCACCTAACTCCAGAAAATGGGAGAGGTTGTTGGACAAGCTTTTCTACTTTTCTGAGACAGTAACAGTCCTGTACTCTTCATTTGGAGCACCAATGCTTTCCTGCAAAGTTCTGTTCTTGGTTTAACCTTGGTATTTAAGAGTCAATTTCAACATAGTAGCAAGTGACATGGTTTGGCACTTGATGAGCCTCTACTGGCAGCAAGAAGTCCAAAGGGTTTTGTGGTACCATAAAGGCCAACAAATTTATTATGGCATAAGCTTTCATGGTAGACTAGAGCCTGCTTGAAATGGACTCTGGTGGGCTGATACATTTGTTAGTCTTTAAGGTGCCACAGGACTCTCCGTTATGTTTTGCTGCAACATACGTATGGTGACTAGAGCTCTGTTTGTCTTCGCTTATCCAACTGCCACAATGAATGCTTGGGCAGTGGCATTGGGAGGAGGGAGAGTCTTAGCTCGTTTCAAGGCTTGGTGGACCTATTGAGGAAAGGGTGGTGGTGGTGTTGTGCTGGTAATGAGATACACACTGCTAATTGTCACTTTTCTCTCTACCTTTTTCTTTTTAAATTAAAAATACTTCATACAGTTTTGAGGCCATGAGGACACTGTGGGAGGATAATAATTTCTAGGATTATTGTGGGAGCACCAATGTAAGCCAATTATCTGAATGTTTTACTCTTGACATATTATGTCTTTGTAATTCCTGGTGGTTCTGCCTCCTTGCAATTTGGTAGGGAGTTGTCAAGTTAATATCAAACTGTTTTCAAATGAAGTTATTGTTTAAGCTATGTAGGTTTGTGTGCGCACACAATTACCTTGAGGAAATAGTGTAGCAGATCTGAGAAGTGCTTTTCCTGCCCTACAATTTGAGTAATGCTGCCTTTACACCTCTCGTCAAATATAACAGTTATTATGGATGCCATCCGCAAGTAGTTGCAATATAAACAATTACTTTTCTTTTACAGAATTGTTTGATTTCACAAGTGGTAGGAGACAGTTCCAGGTGACCACTGAGTTGTGTCAAGGCAAAGTCAGTTTCAAGTAAGGTAGGTTTCCCACAGCATATCAGTTTTAATGGTGGAAAGGGCTTGCCTGGATTGATTGTGTATGTTGCAAAATTATTTAAAATATGTGTACCCTTCCTTTTGACCGGCCAGGGTCCACAAGGCAGCTAACAACTGTTTTAAAAACCATACTAAAAACAATGTCCTAAATACACTGTAGCACTAATTCTTGTGCTTAATGAGTTGCCACTGCTTCCCTATGTGCTGTGGTTACAGAAATCCTACTTCTGAATTTTCTTAACTCTGTCTTACATTGAATGTTCACTGTTTTATTTTCAGTTTCTGTTTGTCTTTCATGTTTTACAAAGCATAAATCCATCCTGTGAAATGACTTTGGATTTTCAAGGAAGAATTGATAATTGAAAATTCCTTCCTTCCTTCCTTCCTAAATGGTTCAGCCTGCGGTGTTCTAGTTGTTGATGGCTTTTACAGTGTACTGTCAGGCAGTTCCACATAGTAAATTTTCCTCTTGTTATGCTTGGTTTTTTCATGGCAATATCACAAATCAAATCATTTTAGTAATTGTTATAACTTTGTACAGTAGATCAGTAGTATTATCTCTGTGTAGCAGAAGTTTTGTGCCTGTTCGCTGTGGCATGTGCTGGTGTGTACAGGTGGCCATTTTGAATATTCACCATCTGGACATGACCCCCACCACCCTGATCTGTTAATAAACAAGCTGTGGCCAGGCGGTGAATATTCAAATCCCACCCAGCACACATCACAGTGAACTGTGTGAACCGGGTCAGCCATTATAGTGAATCTGTGGCAGCGAGGAAATTTGAATTGTGACTTCACAGCTTACACTCTTAGCCAATATGTTATGCTGAATCAGTGCCTACAATTCACATTTTTCCTATATTGCTAACGTTGGAGGTACAGCAAATGAAGGATAACTTAGTTGTTGTCATTTACTGCCAGATGTGAACCTAAATCTTGACTCTCCTCTGTCCAAGTTGGCCAAAAGGTCACTTCAAATCAACAACTTTTTCTGCACCTTGAGTGGTGTTTGGGAACAGAAGTTGGGGGTGCTGCTGAGAGGTACAACTTGCTTGCTTGAGAATACAAATCTGAGAAAATGCTCACACGACTATTAACTGAGGGGCACCAGGAAATAGAAAACTGAAGAGTGGGTGATTCTCATGGTAAAATGGTGAAAAATGATCTTAAATGATGCGAACATGTGCCAAGGAAATGTACTGTGGCTTTAAAAAAAACCAAGTTTCATAGAATGTATAATCTGCATTTGTGCCTTGGGTTGAAGAGCTGAGGCCAGGCTCTTATAATGGGCCAAATTGAGCAGAATAATAAGGAAGGAATGGGTGGAGTTTTGGGTCTGAGGGAGCTCCAAATTCTAAAGAGTTCTCAGTCATGATCGGATTGCTAAGGAATACTCCATATATTGCTCATTCTTCTCAGGAAACCCTTTTCTACATACAAAACTGAACAGCAACATGTATGGAAGGCGTACATCTGTGTAAGTTGTCGCTTTTGGGGGGCAAATGTCCCTTATTTTTAGAATTTTTAAACCATGGGTGTGCTTTTTGGAGCCTGTTCTGATATCTCCCCCACATTTACATCCTGTTGTTGAGTACATGTCAGCAGAGACTGAAATCTTGAAATCTTCTAGGGCTTCCTGAATGCTCAGAATGCAGCTGACTATAAGATGATCTCTTGTGCTGGGGTGGGAGGAGAGTGAAATGTTAACCCTTGATACCGCCCTGTCTGGAAATCTCAGTTGTGGTGTTGCTTCACCCTCTGTAATTTGTACCTAGTTTCCAAGGAGCAAAAGTATTCCCAGTTAGGGGTGGGGGATTGAATTAAGTCAGAACGTACTTTGCTACACTGAAGAACTTGAGCTTTGGTTTGCTGTTTGTACAGGGAAAGTGATGGGCCAGGCCAGGTGTTAGTTTATAGGGTTAGGTCTACAGCGCAGCCCTGTCAGGGCCTTCACTCAGATTACTTGAGGAATGCAACTTCCCCTGTTCCATTTCAAAAATGGCTTGAGCATGCAAGGGAACTTTTTTTTTTTTTGCTAGCCTGAATTAGAATTACAGTCATGCCTTAGATTGAGAGCATAATTCGTTCTGGAAACGTGCTTGTAATCCAAAACACTCTTATATCAAAACGAAATTCCCCCCCAAAAAATTGTACAGAGATTTTTAATTTAAGCTGTACTACAGTACTTGTATTGCAAGACGTCGCTTGTATATCAAGTAAAAAATAAATAAATATTTTAAAAATTGCTTGTCTTGCAAAACGCTCTCAAACCAAGTTACTTGCAATCCAAGGTATTACTGTATGTCCAGAGGTGGGGGCATGTAAGATGAGTTTTGTACCAAGAGCTGCTTTATGGATTGTATTAAAGTTGCCAGTTCTGAAAACAAAATCCCAAGTATGGTTTATGTGAAATGTTTGCAGCAGATAAACAAATCTGCAGTAAGTTACTTTTCATTTCATTTTAGAAGTGTTTTAGGCTCTGTTTTGTAAAACTTGGATCATAGATATTTTGTTCAGTTTTGAATTATAAGGAGACTAGCTTGAAATGGAATTGATTTTTCTTTTTGGGAGCACAGTGTGTGGCTTTTAAAAATTGCGTCTGTTTTTCTGTCACATGTTGAGTTTTTTCTCTTGAAAGATGGTGTTTGAGGTATTTCTAAAAGTTCCCCTTGAAAAACCACCTAGTCATTCTCTGCTTAGTTATTATACTCGAGTCATCCTTGGTGATTGTTCTATCCCTCTGTATTTTGAAAATCACAGGGGTTTTGTTTGAGATAATTTTGTTGCATTCTTCCTGTTACAAATGTGTTCTTCAAAAGCATTTGATGCTATAGAGTAGTGGTTCTCAAACTTTTTTGCGCCATGCACCCTTTCCACCATAAGTCAGAGTGTCATTCCCCCCTTTTCCAAGATGGTCTGACTCAAAAGTTGCATTCCAAATAATATGCATATAATATATAATAGCTATAGATGGAATATTTCCACAGATAGCAAGTGAAATATTTATCTTTATTTCTAATTTAATCTGTGCTATACAATAAGGTGTGATGTCCTGTAAATTTTGTACAATCTGTAGAATTGTAATTGGTAGAAAGATCAGTATTCCAACAGTTTGAGTCTGTGGTCCCAATTCCCCCCCTGAAACCCTAAAATTCCCCCCTGGGGGGAATTCCCCCCTGGTTGAGAACCCCTGCTATAGAGAAACTTATTTTCCATCACCAACACTTGAAACCTTGAAATACTTGGAAGGACTCCCAATTTATTTTGGCTGCAACAGAAGTCCCTAGTGGCTGCTTGATTGTGACAAGTGTATAACTTGGTTTACCAGCACCAGGGCTTTTCAGAGAAGCCAGCACCTCATCCTGAGAGCTAGTGTGTAAGTGTTATTTTGTGTAAGTGTTATTTTGTGCTAAGTGTGGGAGAGTCAGCTGTGTTGAATGGTGACTGTTACGTCTCCTTTCTTACAACATGAAGGAAGATTTCAGGGAACCTGGACAAGCTTACTCTTCATAGTTGGTAGACTTAAAACTATATCAGGATTGAAATTGTGTGTTCTAGAGTGAAAAGAGTGCCTAAATTAGTCGAGGCTTTTCAAGGCTTCTGTCAACCCTGGGTTCGGGTGTTCTCCTTATGGTTCTGTTTCAGAGGCTGTTGGATATATGTTTCTGTTTGTGTTGCAAAGAGAAATTACTATTCTTGAACCTCTCCAGACAGCCAAGAAGAAAAGCTGGAAAACAATTCACCTTTTTTTTATATCCTTACCCTCTGTGTTGACAGGCTTAACTGAAAGGATTTATCAGAGATGTCGAAAACAAATAAATCAAAATCGGGGTCCCGTTCCTCTCGTTCAAGATCTGGGTCTCGTTCCCGGTCCCGTTCTTTCTCAAAGTCTCGGTCCCGGTCCCGGTCCGTTTCACGATCAAGAAAACGCAGGCTCAGGTAAGTGCCATTGGTTGGTTCTAATTGTTTTGTTGGGTTCTTGGAATCTGTTTGCATATGAAGTGAGCCTTTACAAATGGAAGCTTTCTGGGAGTTCACCTATCTAGCCTTTGTTAGATTCTGGATTATTCTAAATACTCTAAAATCTTAAGTTACTGGTTTTGTTTGTCAAACCATTCTATTTTTATAATTTTACCAACAAAATGGCTCTTGCTCAGACATTAAAAGAATAGCTTTTGTTAACCCTGTGCTTTCTGTGTTGGGGGTAGGCCCTTTTGAGATGTTTTTCTTTGGAGTTGGCTATTGGCAAGTGTTCTGAGTGATTGGCCCCCTTCTGTCATTCTTTTTACTTTGAGGAATGCTGTAAATTGTAGTGGGAGGTGATTATTTTTTGACCTGTGCTTTGACAACCGTGATATCTGTGTAAGATTTTGCATTCAGCTTTCTGGTGTTTATCCTAAGGTCCTTGTGATTTGATTTGTGCTTTTCTAGCTTTTGATAGCTGGAAGCAGATAATAGTCTGTATAATCAGATAATCAGTGTCTTTGCCTTGTTGGGAATTATGCAGAGCAAGCACTAGCAAAATTCTGCAACAAAATCTCATAGTAGATTTTTCCTTATCTTCAGGCTCTTAAGTTTGTGGTTATTTATTTATTTTTAAATCCTAGGGAACCATTTATGGCACATCTTGGCAGAATCAGTTCATGGTGTTGCTTTGCTTTTCAGAAACACTTCAGTCTCTAATTAGATTTTCTTTTTAATAGCTATATGTTGTATTAAAATTATTTTAAAACAATTGTAAAGGAATCACAAAGATTTTATTAGGCTGGAAGCACAAGTGACTGTTAATAATTAAAGTGTGGTTTTTGAAAAGGGTACAGGAAAGCAGCAGTAAAATACAATGGGCAGGTAGTAGGAGAGACAAAACCTGATGGAGGAGAGGAGCTGAAGTACAAGCGATCTCCTTACTGTGGGCAAAAGCTTTTGGAAGGGCTACTCGTAGGCTGGGAATGTCCGGCTCCGTTCATGAGAGCTGTGGCAAATGGAGAATGAGCCCAGCATGCAAAATGTCCCTGGTGATAGGCAGCTGCTGGAGAAGCTTTCGTTTTGCGAATTGCTTGACTAGAGAAGCAAAATGGAGGAGCCTGGTGCATACAAATCATCTGGCAAGAGTTTAGTGAGCTCACAGAGGTAGGTTTCATTTCTTGAAGGGTCAGAATTCTATAGCAGAGGGAAAACGCCGCGGCAGCTGGTTGCTTTTGGTGACTTGACTTAGGAGAATGTGGCTTGTATTGCATGTGTATCTGTCTCCAGGGAGTTTCCCTTTACTCTGCTTCACCTCGAGTTAATTTGTTCAGTTCTTTTTAGGAGTTAGCAAGTTGTTTGTCTTTTCATTCCACCCCATTTTCTGGAGTGGCCTGAACCCATGTCGTGTTAAAACTCACTAGTGGCGATGATGTGGCCCACCCACAGGCTTTGCGGGAAATAAATCACACCCATCCACCGCTGTTGTACAACTTCAGTACATAAAATGCAGCTATGTCCTTTTAAATGATTCCTCATGAACAGCCTCCACAGATCTTTGAAGGGGAACTTTTCAAGTTCCATGCCTCTAAAATGGCAGCATGGATTGTGGAAGGAACAGGCACCAGGTCCCTCAGCAGTAATTGATATCAAAATGCAGTAGGCGCCTAGGGACTGGCTGCTTAGTGCTTTCGGAACACCTCTTAATTGGCTCATTTTCACTGCCTTCACCGGGCTGTGTGCATGTCTCTTCCTTCTTACATTGCTGAAACTGTTTGCGAATGAGACTGTATCCAAGGTAAGTTGCTCTGGTTTTTTCCTTACCTGTGAAGGAGGCTCCATTCTTGGAAGAGACAAGGTGGCAACTTCTCTTCATGTAGATGTGTACCAGATGTTACAGTTGCCTGCAAATGTTGCTCACACCCTTTTAAAGTCTAATTGTCACTTGGGTTGGGTTCCTCATCAGCACAATTTCTTTTTATAAGCATTGCCTCCTGTCAGGTTATTTGTCTGTTTGGGTTACTCTGACTTATGGTGGCTCTCAAGGGTATGAGTTATAGGCCCCCCCTTCTTCACTTGGGAGATACAGTGTGGGGGCCTTCTATTTGCAAAACATCTGCTCTTCCACTAAGCTATAGCCCTTATTCCATCATCCATGGGGAGCTGGAACCTTGTCATGAGTCCCCAGTGGTATTTTTAGCAGCTTTGTATCGGTTTGTTCATTATGTTTATATCCCTCTTTTCCTCCAATGTGTTCAAAGCATGGTTCTTGCCCCCTCCCATTTTATATTTGCAACAATCCTGTGATGTAGGTTAGACTGAGTGTATGATTAGTCTAAGGTCACCCAGTGAGCTCCATGGCTGAGTGGGAATTTGAACCTGGGACTCTCCCGTTCTAGACTTACACTCCAACCACACTGGTTCTCAGTGGGTGCTTGATGTACATTTTCCAGCAAAACAAAGGGAAATTGTCCCTAGAAGTGTACCTTATAGCTCTCCTATAGGATGCCCTTCACATGCCTTATGTTTTATATTTATATGCATGCTGGTTCTGGTTTGTGTCCTGGCTTCTCTTTTGCTTGCTAAGCACAGGCACACGTGCATCCCGACATCAGTCTTGCTGCCTAAAGGGGGGAACTGTTTTGTTGAGCAGTGTGCTCTGTGGCAGAAGATGGAGGTTTCAGCTATGCCTTTAAAGTTGCTTTTGGGAAGAGAGAATAGTGCCTGATAAGATCTCCCATTTTTAAGTCTATTTTTTCTGTTGCTCTGGTGGGATATTTCTTCCCCCTTGAAATGATAAGTTACATCTGTTTTGAAGGTTTCCATAGATGAAGCTGATAGGTTAAATGTATAGGTCACCTCTATCCCATGTGGGGACAGGTTTGCTATCTGCTCTGGAAGGTAGGTGCTTTGGGGATGGTCCTTTGGAGGTGAATGCCTCTTTCTGTATGATATCATGAGAAGCTAGAGATGGGCAAAGGGGAATCCTGCACATTATCATGAAAGCAGGTTAATGCCTTTGTTTATTGCGATCAGAAGGTTGCAGTACTATGTGTAGCAGATTCCAAATATCTTTTCTTTCTCCTCAGTTCTAGGTCCCGTTCGAGATCATATTCTCCATCTCACAACAGGGAGAGGAACCACCAACGAGTGTACCAGAACCGGGATTTTCGAGGGCATAACAGAGGGTATCGGAGACCCTATTACTTCCGTGGAAGAAATAGAGGATTCTACCCATGGGGCCAGTATAACCGAGGTGGCTATGGAAATTACAGGTCCAATTGGCAAAACTACCGCCAAGCCTATAGCCCTCGTAGGGGCCGCTTCGCGTTCTCGGTCACCCAAGAGGAGGTCTCCATCCCCAAGGTCTAGAAGTCATTCTAGAAACTCTGACAAGTCGTCATCTGATAGGTCAAGGAGGTCTTCATCATCTCGGTCCTCCTCTAATCACAGCAGAGCTGAGTCCTCCAAGCGTCGGTCATTGAAGGACAAGAAGTCTTCTTCCAAGGATGCCCGATCATCTCAGGGTGCCGGGGACAACCAAGGAGATGACACCAAGGAACAGCCCTTCTCAGGAGGAACTTCCCAGGATGCCAAATCCTCAGAGGGGTCGAAACCCTGGCAAGAAGTGGGCACTTACGGCACAGGTTCAGCATCAAGGGCCTCTGCTGTGTCAGAGCTGAGTCCAAAAGAACGCAGCCCAGCACTAAAGAGCCCTCTCCAGTCAGTTGTAGTCAGACGCCGGTCCCCCAGGCCAAGCCCACTTCAGAAGCCTAGTCCTACATCTTCTAATGCTTCTCAGCTGGGCTCAGCTCTGCAGAGCGGCAGCTCCTTTCAGGCAGGCTCGCATCAGTTTGAGCATAACCTAACAGGCCTGAGCCCAACAAGGAAGAGCCCTGTGTGCAAAAGCCCCACAACAATCAGTTCCATTTATGGGACATCTCAGAAAGAAGAAATGGGGGCAGCCTTCTCCAAGAGGCAAGTTGTCTTGATCCCTGAATTGATTGATTGCCTGATTTTCAGTTGTTTTGTAGCTTGGTACATAGTTAAGCTAACTGTAAGTAATCTGAAAAGCTTAATTTAGGCAAGTCAAAAAGATTGGGGGGAAACTGCTGTGAAAACAACAAAGAGTAGGCTTCAGATAATATGACCTATAGAATTAATTGCCATGGGATATTTATTCTATACGCCGGATTGGAGCCAGGACTAAGTTGGTTGCAGTTCCCATCAAAATCAATGGCACTTAAGTCATGACTAACTTTTCTTGATTTTAATGGAACCTGAGTGCAACTAGTGCAGTACTAAATCCAACCCACTATTTTAGGTCTCTTTTTTCCAGTGGGGAATTACTCAGGGTGGTAGGTACACAAGATTTAAAAAATCATCAATTGAAATAAAAATAACAAATAAAATAGTCAGTGATGGTTCGTTTTCCAGAAAAAAAAATCTGCTGCCTGGACTCAGTGGAGATACGATTGAGCATGTTTATTTCACTTCCATCTAGTAAACAATTTTTTAAAAGAACACCATATTTTATGTGTTAGATGGCTGAGCTGTGGTGAGGCTTGGGCTCCTGTGCTCTCCTCTGGCATGTGCCAGAGGCAAAAACCATAAGTGTCTGCTCTTGGCTTTAATCCAGAGGGAGGCAACCGGGTGCCCTGCAGATGTTTTGGACTATAAGCCCCAGCCAGCATGGCCAATGGCCAGGGATTACGAGAGTTGTAGTCCAAAACATTTGGAGGGCGCCAGGTTGCCTACCCTTTTTTAAACTAACTATTACATCTGAACTCTTGGAGGCCTGTTTAGTTTAAACCATAGTTAGTGAGCAAGCCAGGATTATAAAGCACAGTTTGATCCTGGCTTGCTTGAACTAACCATTTTGGATGTATGGGAAACCATGGTTAAAAACTGAAAGTGGATGCTTTCAATCTCTTTGGCATGTGAAATGGAGGAGTGTACAAGCCCACAGCTTTGGCACATTGCCTAAATCTATGGCTTACCATTGCATCCAAACTGGCCCAGTGAGCCCACGGTTTAGCATTACGCAGGCAAATCTCATTGAGCCTCAGGCTTGCACATGCTCCCCCTCCCTTGCTTCTCGAGCAAGCTGCAAAGCAATGAGAACCTTGTGTTTTTGTTTAACCATGATTTGTTGTGTCATCCTAACCCTAAACTGAGGTTAATTTTAACTGTGGTTAGTGAAAACAAGCCAGCTTTGTAAACCACAGTTTGAAGTTGGCTTGTTTCTACTAACAGTGGTTAAGATTAACATAGTGACCTAGTTCACATGTAACAGCAAGGACCAAGGGTGAATTTCCCCACGGGGATTGTAGTTTTACATTTTAAAAATTCAAGCCGTGGCAGGGGCACACTGCAGCTTGTTACGTGTGGCCATGGCAAGGGTGGGTTGTTGGGGTGGTTAACAAGCCACCCAGACCCCATGGCCTGTTTTAGGATTGCAGGTGGCTTGTTAATTGCCCCAACAACCTGCCCTCGCCAAGTTTGCATGTAACAACAAGCTGCTGGCGCACCCTCACCATGACTTGAATTTTCAAAATGGTGCCCGGCACTACAACGAGAAGCCCCGTGGGTAAATTCTGCCATGGTGGCTTCTCGTTATGTGCAAGCTGGCTCAGTTTGTTGAGTTCAAATGGCATGACAAGCCTCAGATAAGCAAATGCTTCCGGACTCCGCCAAGACCATAGCAGAGGGGGATGGGGGAGTGCGCAAGCCCAAGGCTCACCTAGGTTTGTTCTTATAATGCTAAACTATGGTTTAGCATTATGTTACTGATTCATTTTATGAAGCAGCTGTGTTTCTGAAAATATTTTGTTTTCCTCTGGAAAAATATAATGCTGGAAAACATTCCATGGAAAATTTTCCACCCAGTATCACTGAAATAGTATAACACAGGTGGGCAGAAGGCAGATCTCAAGATGTTTTGGACTTCAACTCCCAGAACCTCCGGAGCCTTGCCAATGGTCAGGAATGCTAGGAGTTGAAGTCCAGAACATCTAGAGATCTACTTTCTACCCATCCCTGGTATATTATAACATGCATTTTCTATTAAAAAAAAAAAGTTTAAACACAAAAATACATTGTTTAGATAGCAACAGCCAACTAACATAATTTTAGAACCATGGTATATAAAAAAATTATAACCCAAGTGGCAGAAGTTAGACCATTGAGTAGCTCGTGGGCTTCTCTGAAAAGGATAATTTTATTGACTTATTTTATTTAATCAGTTGCTTAGCCACCTTTAAAGACCATCATTTTCCCAGTGATTTGCAGCGTAAAAATACAGGAAACATATTAATAAATACATTAAACATAATTGCAAAATTAAACTAGTTACAATAAAATATAATTTCATAATCCATAATAAAGGTGCCACCCGATGAAAGACTCTGCTCCCTAGAAGATTGAGCATCCTGAACAGAAGGAACACATAGTTCCAGACAATACAGATTTCGAAAGAATTAACCCTTCTATGTTATTTCAATTTTGCATGTAACTAGTTGCTGGTGTCCCTGTATGGAGTTAGGGTATCTCCGCAGGAAACATATACTTCTTGGTGCTTTGCTGTCTCTTACTGCAAAGCCATACTTATGATGGCCACTAGTATAGATAGTTTATTAAAAAGGAATTAGCATAAACTGTTGGAAGATGACTTTAGTAATGACTACTAGTGAGGGTAGCCAAAACTGCAGGCTCATCTCTGATGATCAGATGGCAGGAGCTGTTGAGGTCATACCTCACCACCGTGTTCGGTTTGTGAATCTCCTGAGGCAGCTGCCTGGCTATTGGTAATGAGACAGAATGGATAGACCATTGCTCTGTCTAGCGTGGCAGCTGTTGCTTTCTCCAAGGAGAAAAGCTGCTTCCTTAAAATTGCAGGAGTGCCAAAGGAATGGGGCTTGGGGGCTCCTACCAAGATGGTATACACCAAATTCATTTTTACCTATAGCATCAGCTCTAGCTCCGAGTCTGGGTCAAGTTTTAATACACAGCTGCCAAACATGCTCATCTAAACAACATTGTGGCTATTTATTTCCGCAGAACACCACAGGAGTACCGTATTTTTCGCGCCATAAGACGCACCTGGACCATAAGACGCACTTAACCGTATGGTACCAAAAATTTTTTTTTTTAAATCAGCTGTTCCACGGGGAATCAGCTGAGAGGCGGGGATTCCCCACCCTGCCCAGGAGCCCTCCGCTCTTCCGGACCAGCAGAGGAAAGTTAAAAAAATAAATAAAAATTAATCAGCTGAGAGGCGGGGCCTTCCCCTGCCCTGCCCAGGAGTCCTCAGCTCTTCCGGACCAGCAGAGGAAAGTAAAAAAAATAAATAATAATAATCAGCTGAGAGGCGGGGGCTTCCCCTGCCCTGCCCAGGAGTCCTCCGCTCTTCCGGACCAGCAGAGGAAAGTAAAAAAATAAAAATAATAATTAAATTTTTTTAAATACTATATTCGCTCCATAGGACGCACAGACATTCTACTTTGGGGGGGGGGAGTGCGTCTTATGGAGCGAAAAATACGGTATATAGTTCAAACTTCGATGTTGCTTTTCCAAGTAACATAATAATCCATTATACTAATCACTTTAAATAATGACTTCAATAAAGCAATCTAATTAATCAGTAATTGCTTTATGTAACAATAGATGTGGCATTTAAAAGAGGAGGTGGGGGAAGTTTGGTATCAAGTCAGTTCTTCCAACTTGAACCAAAGTGCTAGAGAGGAAATTTGCAAAATGAGATTTTGTTGGGATGGTGTGTGTGTGTGTGTGTGTGTGTGTTTAAAGTACACACTGACTGGGTCTGCACGACACGCTAAGCCACCATGGCTTTGTATGTTGTCCGAACCCACCCCCCACGGGATGGCTACGAAGCCATGGCTTGTTGCAGGGTTAGCTTAACCCTCTGTGGCTTGGTATGCCATCTGAAACTGGACAACACGCTAAGCCATGGTCAAGCCATTTTGGCTACAGAGCCCCTTGGCCAGAGTGGCAGAAAGCTTTGCCGCTCTGACCAAGTGCTTCTGGGCTCGGGGGGGGGGGCTGTCATCGGGCTCCTCAGGAGGAAGCCCAATGACAACGGGACAACAAGGAAGAGGAGATCTCTCCAGCCAGCTTGCTGGAGCAGTCTCCTCTTCCCTGCTGTCCCCACCTTCCGCTGGTGTCTCCTGCACTGCCTTCCCAAGCCCCACGTGAGGCTTGAGGAGGAGGCGTGTGCTCCTAAGCCACCTCGGGGGGAGACCCAGAAGAGTGGTGTGCCAGCTGCTGCACCGTGAAAGTGGGGGACAAGCTGCCTTGTGCTGGGCTTCCATGCCCAGCACAGGGTGGATTGTGGCCCCCCGCCCTGTCGCTCAGCACAACACCACTTGTCCCTGCTGCAGCTGGGAAGCCTCCGACAGCTGCCCCGAAGTGTCACTTGGGCACTTTTCGGCAGCTGTCATCCCCGCTCTGCTCCCCACAGTGCTCCTAGGAGGAGTGAGGGGAGAAGAGTGGGGCGGAGGTGCCTCAGGAACCCCACTGTGCCTGATTGTTAGTTGGGCACAGCTGGGCCCCCAGGCTCACTTTAAGCTCAGGTTGGCCACATAGCCATCCTGGGCTTAAAGTGTAGTGCAGACCGGCCCACTATGGAGAACATGTGTTTGTTCAAGTCTTTTTAACAGGAAGAGGGGAGAGAATTGTCTCTGATTCCTTAGTTCAGATTTTTTTCTGGATTTTCAGGAATCAGATGTTTAGCTGCCAATTCCTGCACAGTACTCTTTTCTTTAACAGTCAGATTTGATGCGCTGCCTGTGTCACGTTTTAGGAGCCAATGCTTTTCCAGCCTGTTAAAAGAATGAGCACAGTTTTTGTCATGCTCTGGAATCCACTGATGGGCTCAGCTTCCAGCAAATGTTAACAGCTGTTCGAAAACCAATATGTGTAGCCAGTAAAAATTAAGCAACACGAGGCAACTAAGGTGGCAGTTGGCACATGTGCTTTGGGCAGAAATGTTGTTTGAATTTTTGGAAATACAGCCCTGGCATGGGGTCCCAAACACTGTTGGTACAAGGAGCATTATTTTTAGTTGTCTGATTGATCCCAGTAACTGCACTCCCCTTTTAAAGCTCTTTTAAGAAGGAAGGGTAGTGATTTTTCACTGTCTCTTAATTTTGTCATGTCATTCACTAAAGCATGGTTTTGAAATTCACCTCTATCCGTAGTTAAAATCTTTTTTAGCCAGATAGTTTACATTGACTGCAGTCACTATCCTGTCAGGTTTAGTTGGAGATTCCTAGTCTTTATAATGTTGCTAAGTATTTGTGTTCCCTCCCAACCAATTGAGAATTTCCCCCTGTTAACCTTTTTGCTTTTATTTGTGTTTTGAATTGTCTATAGCTT
Organism: Shinisaurus crocodilurus; assembly: GCA_021292165.1. Taxonomy (NCBI): domain Eukaryota; kingdom Metazoa; phylum Chordata; class Lepidosauria; order Squamata; family Shinisauridae; genus Shinisaurus; species Shinisaurus crocodilurus. Next base: position 37,600,113 of record CM037885.1, read on the forward strand.
CCATAGGAGACTTGCCTCCCAAAAAAAATGAAGTAGATTTTGAGGCTTTTATTTCCACTGTGTGTTACTTAAAAGCACAGCAGTCCAAGGTGAAAATGTTGATGGGTTAATTCTCCACAAACAGGTTTGTAAGTAAATGCGCAGGTTGGGTAAGATCTTTTATGTATTTCCTGCCTTCTAGCTGTGGCAAGTAGGTTCTAAAAAATCTTTTTATTGGTTTTACTAAGCTTTGTGTGTCCAGGTTCTTTGACCATTTGTGAACAGACATATTTCTAAACATTAAAAGAGATAGAAGCAGCTAAACAAAGCAGTAACTTTATATCAGTAACACAGGGATCTTACCAACGCCACTTGCTCATACGTTTGAGAATTAGAGTTCCTGAATTGTCTGTCTGTCTTTTTTTAAATAGGTACTTAGAAGAGCAAAAGGCTGAAAATGGGAAAGATAAAGAGCAGAAACTGATGAATGTGGAAAAGGAAAAAATGAAAGAGAAGGGAAGTTTCTCTGAGATGGGATTAGTGGATGGTAAAACAAAATCAGATCCATATGCCTCCAAAGCTGACACAGAAAAAATATATCGTGGAAGCCAGTCCCCAAAGCGCTATAAGCTCCGAGATGACTTTGAAAAGAAGATGTCAGAGTTCCACAAGGAGAGCCATTATGGCAAAGAGGAGATAGATGAGCCAGAGAAGAAAATTAAGGGTAAAGGGCGAAAGGAATCCAATTTTGATGAGGATGAGGAAGATGAGCCCAAGTTTCTGTCTAAGATGGTATCTGCTTCCAGCAAAAGCCAGGAGGAAGATCGGACGGGCAAATGGGAAGGTTTAGTATTTTTGCCAGCAGCCAAAGAGAAACAGAGGAAAGCTGAGGAGATGGAGGAGGAGTCCTATGCCGAACAGTCGAAGAAAGAGGAGAGGCAGGCTGCCAAGAGAGCAGAAGCCGGGCACAGAGGCTTTGTTCCAGAAAAGAATTTCCGAGTGACCACTTACAAAGCAGGCCAGGAAAAAAATGCTGCTTCTCCTCCGCCACGAAAGTCCTCAGAGGGCAGAGATAAGCCAAGTGCGCGGGGAGAGGGCCTGGCCACTGGCAAGTCCTCCTTTTCTATTACTCGTGAGACCCAAGTCAACCTTCGAATGGATTCTTTCGATGAGGATCTTGCACGGTGAGAGGCTCAGTTTGTCTCCGCAGCTGGAGTGAAGGGAAAAGGGAGGGTGAGCCAAGGTGGAAAAATCACTGTGTCTACAGTAAACCCTGTCAATAGTCCTTTAAAGAGAGCAAGCAAGTAACCCTAAAAAAAGGACCATAGGTCCTTTCAGAGATCACATTGTACCATGCTTCAGTCACTAAAGACTTGAGGATAACATTAATATCCAAAACCAAAATAGACTTAATGAAATGGCACGAACTACAGTTTCTTTGTAAAGTGAGAATTCATTAGTCTAAAAATGTATTTTTCAAACTTTAATCAGAGGCTGGTCTACTGACTAGTTTTGAATTGTTCTCCATGTAAATATTTCATTCAGAGCACATGACTGCGTAATCGGAGTCCAGAGATATTGCACCCTTTCGCATTACCTCATCTAGATTTGGGGTGGGCTGGGGAGAGTGATACAAAGTACTGTCAAGCATAAAACGGAATTGTATTTTTAATTCACACATGAAACTGACAAAAACTTTTAGAATTAAAACAACAACAATGAATTTGGTCAGTAGAAGAACAGAGTTAAATGTCTGTGTTGTTGTGACTGAACAATATGTGCTAGAAAGCTGCCAATCCTATACATTTAAAAACAAATTGCAGGCATAAGCCTGTAATTACAAAATACAATAAAAGGAACCAGTTCTTTGACTGAATAATGCTTTTTTTATTCATGATTTCTGGGTGTCTCTTGTGGTTTGCCTCACCTTTCTTTCTCTTTCATGCTGGCCTCTTCTGTTTGCCAGGTTTAAAAGGAGGTGGGACACCCAGAGGGAGTGGATATTGTTGTATTCTAATAATTTTGTATTCTAATAATAACCAAAAAAAAATCAACAAACCTTAAATAAAAAGGGACCAGTTCCAGAAAACAACATATCTTTCCTCCAAAAATCTGGATTTATACGTAATTAAAATCAAAAAGATCCCTGCTGAAGCAACATGAGTGTTCTTGTATTTGCTCCATGGCTGAATTGTAAGGTCCAGAGGAGATATTCCTCCAAACCATGATTTGGAGCCATTAAGAATAAGCAACGGCTGTGTCACAGATGCAGTTTCAGCCTGCATGGGGAATTTTGAGCCTGGATAGGTGGACTTACTCTGATTGTGGGAATCCATGTACTCATTTATAATCTTTGAAAGTAATAAAAAGGTTGTTATATTTGTAATAAGACAATGTTTATCTTGTAAACAGGTGGTTTTCTAACAGTTCTGTGATATTCCTTTTGCCTGCAGCACAGAGGTTTTTTATTTATTTATTTATTTCATTATATTTATACCCCGCCTTTTTTCCTGCAAGGAACCCAAGGCAACTTACATAATCCTCCTCCTCCTCCTCTCCATCTTATCCTCACAACAACCCTGTGAGGTAGGTTAGGCTGAGAGTCAGTGACTGGCCCAAAGTCACCCAGTGAGTTTCATGGCTGAGCGGGGACTAGAACCCGGATCTCCCGAGTCCCAGTCCAACACTCTCACCACTACGCCACACTGGCTCTCAGGTTACAAAGATTCAGGGCATAAGGCTCTCCCCTTAACTCAAAAGGAAAATTGGTCCCTGATCCATAAGTTTCAGCTCTAGTAAAAAATAAAATAAAAAAAAAGCACCCCATAATGCTGACTGATTCCAGTCTTTGCTCTAATAAAGATCTGCCACCTTTGTGCATATGTTTGCATATCACACAGCTGCGTAGAAAGTATGCAGTGTCCATTTAGTGCCTGTTCTGAAACCTAATCCTTCCTAATTAGTCAAGTCCTTATTATGCACAGGTCAACTGGTGCAACCCACAGCTGTAGCTGTGCAGATGCTGGTGCAACCAAGTGCTCCAGGTGACTTGAGCAGGCAAGCTAAACTACAGCCTGCAGGGGAAAGCAGCCCCTGCCCTGCCAGTGAAATAGTTCCTTCCCAAGTTTCAAATATAGTTGTTGAGCATGGGCAAAAGCTATCCCAAAAGACACTTGAAGGGACACAGTGTTGTCTCACTAAGCACTTCTGCCTCTAGTCCTGGCAGTCCCAGGGTGCATAGGGAAAGATGGAGGAGAAAAACCCAGAGGTGCATATGTGGGTGGGGGGTTGAGAAGAGAGGCCACTAACAAAGGATCGGAGTAGAAAATGCAAGATATCACTGCTAATTGATCATTGTGTGTTCAATTGAAAACCTTTGAATCAAAGGGTCATTTACTATGAAAGGTCATATATGTTGCCTCCAACTCTAGGCTAGGCCATCTGTCCATCAGCCTCTGCACAGATAAATTCAGAGTATAATCTGCCACCACAGTCTGAGAGCAGGTGTGCTGCAGAAAGGTGCTTACTAACTATTTAAGGGGCATACAGCTAGCGAACCTGTATAGCTAGACAGCTGTGCATCGTATTCCTGATATCGCTGTCAGCTGCTGCTGATTAGCTTTCATGCAAGAAACAATGCAGTTGTCTTGTGGCATCTTGGACTAATGTATTATGGCATCCATGTTTGTGGGAGAGCAAGGGTGGGTAATGCACATGCTGCTTGTGACCCCCGCTGCTCCCGCAATAGGTTTTGTGTTCGTTCGTTTTTTTAAATCCTGGAAAAGGGGCATCTGTAGAGGCTACGGCGCACGAAAAGGGTAAAAATTAGCTTGATTGAAAGCTAATTTTGACCCTTCTGGTGCTCCATAGCAGCTCTGGGTGCCATTAATTAATTTATTTTGGCATCCACATTGGGAGAATGCAGCCTGTGTAGGCAGTAAGGGGAGCAAAAATGGCCCCCAGACCTCCCACAGTTGCCCACCCCTGGGTTAGGGTCTGCCAATATGTGCCCAGATTTACAGAGTCCATATCATCAGAAGAATCTATTTCACAAAAGTTTTGCCATGATCTTTGAGGTTAGTCTGCAACAGACTAACATTGCTACATCTCTGGTCTTTTATAGTAACCACAATCATTAACATTTATTCTTGTGTGTTTCTCCACCAGTCCAAGTGGAATTTTGGCACAGGAACGCAAACTGTGTCGCGATTTGGTGCACAGCAACAAAAAGGAGCAGGAGTTTCGCTCCATTTTCCATCACATCCAGTCAGCCCAGTCTCAGCGGAGTCCCTCCGAGCTCTTTGCTCAGCACATAGTAACTATTGTGCACCATGTGAAAGGTGAGTGAGTGTATGTGAGCACACCATCCTGGAACTGCCCAGTTGTCATAGATCTGTAGCAAGATGGGGAACACTGTATGCCATCCTGCATATTTCTCAGTGCGCTTTTCCTTGGGCTTCATCTCGCAGTTGTAAAGGGTCCCCCGTCCCCCCCAAGATTGGAAGTATATATGAGAAATATATTTAAAGGATTCTGGAATGGTCGTCTCTCCATTTTGGGTCGTTGTTGTATTTGCACTTAAGTCCACTTCTGAGCTGTATCAGAGTATGTGAGCCAAGTCAAAGAGACCAATTGGCAGCCCCAAAGTCTTTTTATCTCTCCCCTGGTGACTCTACCAGATTGTAAACAAGACAGTATGGTAAAAGGTTTTATTTGTAAGAAAAATAAAAATATTTCCAGCTGTAAAAGAGTTTACAAATAAATGTCAAAATCCTCTCTTTGGATTCTTATATACAGTGCCTCAGTTGTGCTTGAATGTATTTATTCCAGAAGTCTGAAGCCCTTACTACTTGATGGCACCAACTTTATTATGAAGCCTGATCATTCATAAAGGGGGCAGCTTCCATGGAAAAAATGGACATTGGTGCCTGATCAGTGTCTAGAGATTGTCCCTCTTTTAGAGACATTGGTCATTCCTGAGTCTTAAGTAATTGGAAAAGTGGAGTTACCCAGAAAATCGGGCAGAATGGTGTGTGCATTCCTTTCCTTTCCATTTAGCGTCTGCCTCTTCACCAATAACAAGCAGTCTGGTTTAAAAATAACTATGTGGGTCACTTTACACGAAGATATACACAATCTAGGAGCAGGATGGATATGTGAGAGAAGAATGGCATGGAGTGCTGAGGCACCCTTTGGATAATCAGTAGACTCCATTGCCAGGGTAGATTCCGGGGGAAAGGCCATTGTCTCTCTTAACGCTTCCTTCTCTTCCTTCCTCCCTCACCCTCCCTCCATCTCTTTATTGTTTGCTTCCAGAATCTCTTGCAGCGCTCACTTTTATCTTGTCCTAAAGTCTAAATGCAATATTAACAATATGGTGTTTCCTTACCACAAACCAACAGAGCATCACTTTGGGTCTTCAGGAATGACGTTGAATGAGCGCTTCACAAAATACTTAAAACGAGCAGAGCAGGAGTCGGCTAAGAACAAAAGCCCTGAAATCCACAGGTGAGTGGAGCTTGGCATGGCATTGAGGCGTGGCAAAGGTGTGAGAATATGCACTCTTGTGCTAAAGGGGAGGATGTATTAGAATGAATAGAATGAATTAGGCCTTTGGGGCTGAACTCACCAGCACCATAGAGTGCAGGCTGTAAACAAAATCAGAGTGCTCTCTGTGAGGTTTATTGTCTTGATCTGTGCCTTAACATCATGAGTGGACACCTCTTTGGATCCTGTAGGATCACTGACAGTCAACTACTGACAAAGAGCAACTGCTGCTCGTCCAAGGGAAACTCCATCTGCCCCTCTCTCCTGCCACTCTGTTCCAGGGGCCTATCAGAAGAGAGTCGCCTAGATAGACAGATGCACACAGTGTTGCTATGCCTGTGTCCATGCACACTCAGTTGTACTTGACTGGCCTTAAATGGCTTTGGTGCAAGCAGAGAACAGGCACTAACAAGGTATCCCTAGTGCCCAAGGCACCAGCCCGATTTTTTAAATAAGTGTTTATAAAACAATTAATGGATCCAAACCTCACTTTATAGCCAGGGCTCTGTGTACACTGCAGTAGCACCACCACCACAAATTATTTGCGTAAAAGATACATGTATTAAATCTTGCAGCCCAAGAGCCAAGTCCATATTGGAGAACCTTTCAGGGGCCGCATTCCAGTGGCGAACAGGCCGGGTCACAAGTGCAAACTGGGTGGGGCTAAAATACCAAAAATACCAGCATGTTTTTGCCTAAAGCTCTTACAACTAGTAACTGAGCCTTAGGAGAGGCATTTCAACCACTTAAGAGGCGGGGGAACTGCACAGGAAACCACCAATTGGTGGCCATGGGGAAGGGGATGTGGCCCTCTAGATTGGGACCCCGAGAAGGTTTGATTGGGATCTTGGGCTGATGTTCTACACCCCTGCCCTTAGAACTAGAAAGTTGCTTTTTTTAAAGACCAAGCAAGCTGAAATTTCCAGAAAGCTGAACTCTGCATGCACTTACCACAGTCTGCACTTACAGGAATGACTTTTCAGAGCATTATGGGAGACTTTGGACTAAGCAAGTAGCCAAGAAGAAGTCTTGCATGTATTAATAACTTTTTAAAGTGCCTTACTATCTGGTATTGTTTATCCCCCAACAAGCCTGCATCCATAGAATCATAGAAAAGTAGAGTTAAAAGGGGCCTACCAGGCCATCGAGTCCAACCCCCTGTTCAATGCAGTTTTCTCCAACCTTGGGTCCCCAGATGTTTTTGGCCTACAACTTCCAGCATGCTGGCTGGGGCATGCTGGGAGTTGTAGGCCAAAAACATCTAGAGACCCAAGGTTGGAGAACACTGTTGTAGGCTTACCAACATCAACTTCCCAAGCCCTCTAAGGGAGTCACATAACTAAACGGGATTGAGTGCTGAGAGGCAACATTCCATCCAGTGATCAACTCCACATTACAGTTTTCTGTCTGTCTGTTGCCGTTCCTGATGTAATGGGACTGAAGCCTGATTTGTGCATTATCTGAGTGGCAAAAAGTGGGTTTTCTGTGATGTTTTCTTAATCGTACTCTGCCTTTTTGTCCCTAGGAGGATAGACATTTCTCCAAGTTCTTTTAGAAAACATGGATTCTCGCAGGAGGAGATAAAAAGTTCCAAAGAACCCAGCTACAAGGTGAACTGTTGCTTTTGATCTGTAGTGGAACACAATATGTGTGCTTTGGGCATGAAGTTTATTTTTTTCTAAAAAGAAAAGAAAAAGAAAGTGATATTTTTGTTTAACTTGCTCTCTACTTAAGTTTGTGTTTTTCTTTCAAGGATGGGCATAATTCTAAAAATGAACTACAAAGGGTTAATTTTTATTAAAAAAAATATGTATCAACAACCTTTGTGAAGTGGTTAGAAATATGGTAAATGACCCCAAAGTCAATTGAGGTTGAGCTTGAGACAAAAAGAGTGGATTTTTGGAAACAAGTGACCTTGATGATGGAAGAGACTTTTTGTGATATTTTGCTGCTTGTAAGTATGACTAAATCACTTGTCTTACCCGTGATATTTCCAACCATGTTTTCAAAAAGACATGCATGTCAAAGAGAGAGGAAAGTAAATCAAATCCAAACACACAGATAATATTTTTTCTGATAATGTGGTGTTTTCTGTTGACTACCGTTTATTTTAAAATGCTGCTAAGAATTAAACACACCCTGTTGGGCATTTTACGCTGTTATGGAAAGTGAAATGGTTATATGCCCCTTACTTTATTATCATTACAATATTTTTAAACCGAAAAAAATTCATCATGAGTTTAAGCATTGTCTGTTCACCTTCATACACGTTTGTCTTCAAGGTTTTTTTTTTAGCAGTGCTGCCAAAGTGTTTGCTTTCATATCCTAAGTTTCTCAAAACACATTTGTCACTTTTGAAAGAGACTGATCGATTTGATGGGGCCGTACCTCTTCCACATTACCTGACGGTGAATGCGTGTGTGTGCATGCACATGATTCATAGGCATGTGCTTCAGATTTACGAACAGTCAAGAGCTTCTTAGACAGCTCTGCTTGAAATGGAACTGAAGAAATGGCTACTACCTATCTGAAGTTTGCAGATGACCCTTGATGACAAACCATTTTCCATTGTGGTGGTAATAGAAAAGCTTTGTTTTCTGAGTTGAAAAGAGTCTTCCTTCACTGACGGAAGGCAAAAGACAAATAAAACTTGCACGTACAGCAATGTCAGCTCCTGCTATAATTGGAGGCATCCTTTATTTTAAGCAAAATTGTACGGTAGACTTGTGTAAGTAAAGCATTTAATAGAGGGCTACTAACCATTCTCCATTGAGTTAAGGCAAAACTGATTTTCCCATTTCTCCTTGATCCAGTTATTCCAAAGTCTTGTCTTGCGCTAGACTGAAAGCTGCTGAGTTGGATCAGGAGGCTCTGCTGGCGCACAGTTTCAGTAACAAGCAAAGGGACTTAAAGCAATTCAAAAATTATTTATTGGATAGTCATTATATTACCTAACTGTTCTTTGCCCATGGAATTTAATCTTCTGACCACTTTCTCCTGTTCTAGATGTGCCACTTAAAAATGCTAAATAAGGACAGAGATGGTGAAGTAGGCTGTTGGAATGTTTTCATTTTGTTTTTTTCTTTCTGGGAATCTCATTCTGCACAGTAATCTCTAAGGATAGCTGATATTTCTAGCTACAGCTCGAAATAAATGCTGAATATATGTCATAATAACTATTTTTCAAAATAAGCAAACTTGATTCATTTATTTTGTACAATGTGTTCTGCTCTCCAAGTCCCAAGTTCCCAAAAAACTTAGGTGTCTGTTGGCAAATAGTAGGATTAACAAAGGGCAAGAAGTGGAGGGGAAAGAAAGGGGTGTGGAGACTGAGTTACAGTTAGACAGTAGAAACAGGGCATTGTGTACTATTTAGGTGTGGGGTGTGTGCAGCCGTGTAGAACACCTAAGCTCTAGCCTTTGTCCCCTGGAAGCCAGACCAAGTTTGACAGGTGCATTTTCAGACTTTTCTCTCTCCCATCGTAAGTGCAAGAAACAGGATGCTGAGTTTTGTGCTTACGGTGCGCAACTTTGAATGTGAGCGGTAATGCTGGGCAAGAAACCTTCAAGGCTCATCATGGATATCTTGACAGCTAGTGTTGATTGGACAGGGAGTGCACAAAGGAACACTGGCACCCCAAGTAACTCATTCGCTGGTCCCTTTTTACCCTCAAGTCTAGAATGTGGGGGGAATTTTCTCTCTCTTCAGTAAGCCCTGTGATATTGGATCACAGCTGACCTGAACACTTTTCCTTCTGTTTTAATATCTACAGCCAATCTCCCCTTCAGTGGAGGGAAAGGGGGCGCATTTCCAGTATACGGGGGGGGGGGATTCTGTTGTGCAGTCAGTTCCCCACAGAACATGACAAGCTTTCAGAAGGCCAGAAGAATTAAACCATGTTTTAGCCTTGGCATTATTTGCAAATTGAGGCCCTTAAAGGTCTAACACTCACTTTTCTTATTCCCTTTGCTGGACACTGAAGCGTCTTGGCTTTGGCACTGAATTTCCTCCCATTTTTGTTTAATAATAACCTACATTTGGCACAGAGAGAAGTGAATGCAGGAAGAATGGAATCTTTTGCCTGACAGTCTTGTGAAGCCATTCAGTGTGTGCGTTAGTAGCAGCACACCGTGCCCTGCTGAGTACTTTTCAGTCTCAAGCAAGGTTAAGGTGGCTGTAGTTGTGGAGGAACTGCCGATGGCTTGGGTGTAAAATCTCTCCCCTGTTCCTCTCCTTCCAGGCTGAAAGTAAATATAAAGACGACCCGGTTGACCTGCGCCTTGACATTGAACGGCGTAAAAAACATAAGGAGAAAGATAAGCGGGGCAAATCAAGGGAATCGGTGGACTCCAGACCTTCAAGTCATTCACGTGAGAGATCAACGGAGAAAACTGAGAGGTCTCACAAAGGGTCCAAAAAGAAGTATGTAGGAGAGTGTGCTCTTTCATTTCATTCTTCCCTTCCCTTTTTATTATAAGTGCCACATGCTTGTTATTTGCTGACAATGATAATGAGCTGAAATAACGAACTATCACACAGGAGAGGCCACATGTAACCTGCAAATGCCAGGATGGGACAAGCCACAAAAGCACTCATGCATAATGGGGGAAGCTTCCTATAGTCGCCACACATGGCCAGTTATAGGAGGTTATAATTTGTTTTTTTTAAGAGTTCAGACTGAGCCTCTCTTAGTTGGTCTGGTGGCTTTCCTACCTACTACATTCAGGGAACCATTTTGTCGTCCAAGGAAAATAGGCTCTAGATCGCCATTGCATTGCACAGGATTTTCGGATTGGAGGAGTATCCTAGGAGATGCACACGGTTCATGCTTATGTGCCAGACTGACCTGTTGAGCCTAGCCACTGCCCCACATGAACTACAGTGCCTATGGGAGTGTACACTGTCTAGTGGGTGGGCAAGCTTTCTTTTCAGGAAGTTAGTCTTGGGATACAGTATTCTAATTGAGCAATTTCCCAGGAACTCCAGAGTTTCCGCGAGCACAATTTGTCAGTTACAGGTTGAAAGGGCCCAGGTTGACTAGTACAGTGAGTTTCAAGCCTATAGCTCAAAGCCGGACACTTGCAAGTTCAGTCTTGCTGGAGAACCAGTTCCAGGGAAAGGTGCAGTGAGTAGTGTTGCTCTATGAGCTATTTTCAGAATAGGTTTCTCAGATGAAGGGGGGGGGGTGTTTTGACTGAAACAGCTTTTTGTCTTTTTTTTCCCGCTTGCAAATTGACTTTGCTGTTTGCATGGCATTGCCAAATGATGATCTCAGGCAGCCATCTTATATGGCACAAAGAGCAGTGCACAAATTTGCCCTTCCTAGGTTCTAGTCCCCGCTCAGCCATGAAACTCACTGGGTGACTTTGGGCCAGTCACTGACTCTCAGCCTAACCTACCCCACAGGGTTGTTGTGAGGATAAAATGGAGAGGAGGAGGAGGATTTTGTAAGCCGCCTTGGGTTCCTTGCAGGGAAAAAAGGCGGGGTATACATATAATAAAATAAATAAATAAATTGTTAGGTTAGCTTTCCCCCTGAACACGGAGTAATGTCTAAACTTGAGACTGCCAAAGTATGTCTGCTTCTGATAGATTCTTAACTCTCTTCCTCTGGCTCAGGAAGCACCGGCGTGTGCGGGAGCGATCTAGGTCAAGCTCTTCATCCTCACAGTCCTCACGCTCCTATAAAGCAGAGGAATACCCTGAGGAGACCGAAGAGCGGGAGGAGGCGGCTGCCCCTGGATTTGACAAATCCCGCCTTGGCACCAAGGAGTTTGCTGGTCCAACTGAAAGGGGCAGAGCTCGAGGGACCTTTGTAAGTTGCCCTTTTAGAGGGTGTATACTTCAGGGAGTGGGGTGGGCCCCCATTCCAGGAAGATGAGCCAAAATGCTTCCAAACTCTGGCAAAGTTTGACTGTGAACAGTTTTCTTCAGAAGACTGACTGAGGCTACACATCTTGCCCTGTCACTGAGGCTACACATCTTGCCACATCCCTACACATCTTGCCCTGTCACCTTGTTGCATTTTTTACCTGCCTATTTTTTATTTCTTGCCAATTTAGCGAAACACATTTTGCAATCAGATTAGTAAAACATGTAAAAAATACATGATCATGAAAACTTGGCTGGTTGACAGGAGGTTTGAAAACAAAAACCAGCATGTACCCAAATCTAAAATCTTAATTCTCCAGCAGTTGAGGTCCCTGCCCACCCCCCACCCCCAGAGTCGGCAACGAGCAAAAGGGCATTGCAAGTGCTTTCAGAAGGTATTCAGCCTTGGCAGGTACTCCGTGAGAGGTACCCCTTGCATATAAAGTTCGTCTCACCTCTACCATGTATTTCTTGAGCAGAACATCAGTGCCTTTCTCAGGAGAAATTTCCTGTTTGTGTAAGCAGCCTACATCACAGAGCAGTTGAAACGCAACCCGCTTCAGGATTTGTTTCCAATGAGAAGCGGAATATAAATATCGTAAATAAGTAATAAAGACATGGATTTAAAAAGTGCTGCAGAAGTTCAGTGCCATCCGAGGCTCAGCCAGCGCCCCATGACTCTCCCTCCTTCTCTCCTCGTGATGTCAGCAGCAGTTCCGGGCCAGGGGCCGTGGCTGGGGGAGAGGCATATTTTCGGGCAACAGCAACAATAACAACAGCAGTGGCGGCGGCGGCGGCGGCGGCGGCAGTGCTGACTTCCAGAAGCGAGCCAGGGAGGAGGAGTGGGACCCTGAGTATACACCCAAAAGCAAGAAGTACTACTTGGTGCGTACGCAGGGCTGTGAGATGTGGAGTATCTTTGCAGAAGCGGCCCCTTCCACCAGGTGGCATGCACTGCTGCTTACAGAGTTGAGATTGTGTGGGGTTTAGCCAGTAGTCGTAACTTCATTGTCCCTTCAGCCAAACAGCATTACTGGAAGGCTTATTCACATGAGGTTTGGAGGGACTTACTTCAGGGTGGTTATCCTCCCACACCTGTCCAGATGTGTTGGAAATGTGGCAGCAGCTACTGGGGAGAATGGACCAGGGCAGCAAAAAGGAGAAGGAGCAGGCAGAGATGGGGCTCCTTGGGCTGTTGAGGAACTCTGCATATACTGATTGGCCAACTTTCTTTCTTTAATTACAGCATGATGACCGTGAGGGCGAAGGTGGTGAGAAATGGGCGAACAGAGGCCGAGGCCGGGGCATCTTCCCCCGAGGCCGGGGCCGTTTCCTGTACCGGAAATCGAGCACCAGTCCCAAATGGGCCCATGACAAATTTAGTGGCGAGGAGGGAGAGATTGAGGATGATGAAAGTGGGGCTGAGAACAGAGAGGACAAGGATGTCCTTCAGTCGGTTGCGGAGTAGCAATCGCAAGCAAGAAGAGGGTCCCAAGACCCTGAAGCAAGCGCCTCTGGAGGGTGGCCTCTGTCAGTCTGGACTCTCATTGATCCTTATTGACTAGTTGAATGTTTTTCTGTTCTTTTATTTTTCAGTGACCCCTGGAGGACAGTGGAGTGAGTTGTGCCCAATACTCTTGGCAATCATTTTTGTCTTTTTTTATTGTGATGATAGAAGCAGGGAATTAATTCCCCACTTCTTTGCTTCCCTTCTTCCTGTTTGTGGATTTTAAAAAAAAACAAACAAAAAAACACAACCCCCTTTATTTTAAGCATTTGCATATAGAGAGAGACCATGCCCCTTAAAAATAGTTAATTTCAGAAAGTCCTTCATGGTTCTTATATATACAAGAACAATGCATGTGAATAAACACCTGAATAGAAACTGTTGGGACCAAACTCTGTGTTGTTCTTAATTTAAAGGAACTCTCCCCCCCGCCCCTCCCCCGGCGCTTGAATTTGGAGTCATTCTTTTAAAGGAATCCCCTTTTGTTTTTCCTTTTGTGCTCAAGTTTTAAAGTTAGCATGGCACAGTTGGAGAATCCCTCTTTGCCCCCCACCCCCCATGCAAAACTGCTCTTTGCTGATGTTAGCAGTATCTTGGTCTGTTCACTCTAGATTTTTTGCATATCTCTCTTTGCCTCCAATTGTGAATCTGAACACTATTTTCAGGGTCACATAGTTTTCTAAAACTTCTAAATATACTAGGTTAAAAAAAACGCCTGTAGCATGAAAAATGAAGATTTTTTCCAGTATTTTTATTAATCTTTTTATAAAGCAATTTTGACTCACCTGTGATGGCCATGGTAAGTTGCTGACAGTTGTGATTCTCTTTGTGATTCTCTTCAGCTTTAAATCCGCAGTGCTCAAAAGGTGTTTGACAGGTGGAGTTGTTGCTCCGAAGCCGGCTACAGAGAATGTAATTGCTGTATTGAGAAATTGGTCCCCTGGAAATAAGACTTTGCGTGCTTCTCTACTTTCTGTTCCCCCTTTCCTCTCTGTGCTATAAATAGAGCTAATTTTGTGGGACTGGTGCAGTTCTTGCTTAGCAAAGCCCACAAGTTTTTGTTTTGACTCCTTGTTCAAATAAAATTACATTGAAATGAGTTGTGTGTGTACCTTTTCTTAATAACATTTGTATTGATGTTTCCATTTTATGGCCGCAATATATAACTTTACATCAAAGAGTGCCTGCATAACACTGTTGGACAAAAGAAAAAAAAAAAGAGTGTTGAAACCAGCCGCCTTGGGGATAGCAGGAATATGCTCCCCCCACACCACCTGTTGGATGTTAGAAAGCGGTCCAGTGTGCATAAGACTTATTCATGTGGGGCTCCTCCACCTGATTGGGAGCCCTGATGGACCAGCTGGATGGAGGAGCTTTATGCACATGATGTGTGGCCACATTGACATGTGAAGCACATTCCCACTACAACTACCTCACATGTTCATTGAACACTTGTGGGTTAATCTGAACACCCCATGGGGGGGGGGGTATCGGAGCTGTGGTCTGGATTGGGGTTATAAGCGATTCATAGAGTTGGAAGGGGCCTACAAGGCCATCGAGTCCAACCCCCTGCTCAATGCAGGAAATTAGAGGAGGGGGTCTCCCATCCAAGTAATAACCAGGCCTGACCCTGCTTAGCTTTCCACACTCAGACAAGCGGAGCCAGCGTGATTCCAATGAGAAGCAACTATAGTTGTGTATGGCAGAGTGTGTGAACTTGCAGTTCTTTAGTCATCATCATCAGGCGATCACTCGTGACCGAGTAAGATTGTCTTCCGGGATAAAAGGAGGAAATTCTAAAGAAGATTGTGTAGACTCTAGCGATGGGTCCGTAAGTGACTGTGGAAGCCAATTCTAGATCCACACAGCTTCCCACAGTGAGGACACAGGTTACCAGATAGAAGATGGTCCTGTAAAGGATTCATTTGACGTGCTTTTCGCTTAGCACGTTTCTCCCTTTCACCTTGCATTCGGGCTTCTTCAAAGTCCATGGAACCTTTGTGAAAGGCCAGCCTCCATTTAGATCGTTCATGGGCCAGAGCTTCCCAGTTTTCGATGTTTATATTGCATTTTTTTAGATTAGCCTTATGAACATCTTTATACCTCTTATATTGACCACCAATATTCCGCTTTCCACCCTTGAGTTGGGAGTAAAGTAACTGCTTTGGGAGACGGCAGTCAGGCATTCGAACAACATGACCGGTCCACTGAAGTTGGCATTGAAGGATCATTTTTTCAATGCTAGTAGTCTTTGCTTCTTCCAGTACACTGACATTTGTTCGCCTATCTTCCCAAGTAATTTGCAGGATTTTCCGGAGGCAACGTTGATGAAACCTTTCAAGGAAGCGGAAGTGACGTTTATAGATAGTCCATGTTTCGCAGGCATACAATAAAGTTGGTAGTACAATGGCTTCATAAACCAGTGTTTTGGTCTTCTTACAAATATCCCGATCCTCGAATACTCTTATGTTTCATTCGAGAAAATGCGGCACTTGCGGAGCTCAGACGATGCTGGATTTCACTGTCGATGTTAGCTGTAACAGAAAGATAGCTACCAAGATAGAGAAAATGATCGACATTTTCCAGTATTGTCCCGCCAAGCTGGATAGATGGCATCACCAAAGGATTGGCTTGCACTTGCTGATGAAGCACTTTGGTTTTTTTGATGTTAAGTGAGAGACCAAGTTTTTCGTATGCTTCTGCAAAAGCATTTAGGATAGTTTGGTATAGTATAGTTTGGTATACTTTAGTCAGGTATAAACATTCATGTAGACTTTCTAGGTATTGGAGTGAGAGTGCACATCAAAATGCTTTGGCAGCTCTGAGCTCATGTTATCTGCTGGGGCATCGTGACGCCTGCTTTGCTGAGGAGGCAATGCCAAGTTGTCTTCTGGCCCAGAACCTTTAGATACTGTATTGTGTACTTCATTGCACTCTGAAATCATTCTTCGCTTCTTTCATCCCTTGATTCTGCATGATGACTTTCCCAGGGCCACCCAAGGGATTCACAGGGATTGTGAACTAAGGTCCCTTCTACCCTGTGCAATGGCTCCGGGTAATGCCATATTGAGGGGAGATCCATGTATTCACGTTGCATGTAATGGGTGAAGTGGAAGCATCAATAATACAGAACCACAATTGCCCCCTGAAAGGTGAAGAAAAGGTGCGTCTCCCCTTCAAGCTGGGGACACAATAGATGGACTGCACTTACCCAGTAACGAGTGAAGTGGCTCAAAGATCCTTCAGTCCTTAAAATATCTCCTAATTCTAAACCACACTGCTGTAAGATTGCTGCTAGAAAATGATAGGCTTTGGGGTTTTCTAGAGCTGGTGGAAGATGGTGCAAACCTGAGGAAATGCTCCCAAGAACATTTTTCCATATGCTGTCTCCATGTGGTGGGTGATTGTGGATGATCAAAGTGATTGTGACAGAGAGACAGAAGGGGAGTATGTAAGGTTAGAACCTGCACTTTGAACTGCTTGAAGGCAATCTTGCAGAAAACTGGCTTCAGATGCTAGAGCACTGATGTCATACATACTCCTACCTTCTTGCTTGACCCTCCCTGGCAGAGCCTTGATTTAAAAATGGTAGGTAGGTGTGTTGGTTTTTATTAGAAAACAACCCAAAAGCCACAGTATGGTAATACCTTTATTGGGACCAATCGGAATACCACAATGTTGTGGGCAAGCTTGAGAGTTCCTGGAACTCTTCAGACTGCTCTTGAAATAAAAGGTGGGGGAACAGTTGGGCATGATGTGAAGCAGCCATTATTCCTTCTTTGTCCCAACAAAGCTGCATCCTATGATCCCTTGCAAATCATGGGGCTGATCCAGTTGCATCTGCACAATTCCTGCATTCCATCGTAAGACTGATACAAACTGCTAAGGAACATGATGTTCTCACCCAGTGCCTTCTCCCCTTCCCTTTGCTTTAACATTCAGCCTAATGAAGAGCTTTGAGAACTCTAATCCTTGTGCACAGTGCTGACAGTTTGATGCTGATCAAGGTATTCCTGACCTGTGGTTTTTGGAGAACTTGCATCTCTTTCCAGATAACTTCTGTCACAAAGCCTTATGGGATTGTAGTTCCTTTAGCTGGAGGAGGCCTGTCCACCTCCCTATCCTTAATCTTGTTTTCCCTTTACTTGGTATGTTGGGGGACAGACAGATGGACAGTTGTTTGACTTTCCATATCGGGGATTGTGGAACAACGTGCATACCTCACAACATTCAATTCTGCCAGCATAGAGCATCTCTGCTATTCTAGATCTTGTTTTTTTTAACAGTCTGATCTAGGTGGTGCGGGGCCTGCAGTTAGTGCAATTTCTATGGTGTTTAGCAACACTTGTACACCAGCAGCAGCAGCAGCAAACTTGGTACAAGCACCCACTTGTACAGGGCCCTGTGAGAAAGTGCCAGGCTTCATCGGATAAAATCAATGATTTTTAGGGCTGTGCTGGGGAGGAGATAGTTCTGTAGGGGTCTCCTGCCCCCTAGTGAGGGGCTCTAGGATTTCGCTGCTGAAGGAATTGAACAAGACCAGCTCTGCCAGTCTGATTGCCTTTGAGCTCTGACTCCACCAATCTCTCCTTGCTGGTGTCTCATCACTGTAGCTCAGTATGAAATTTTACTCTCCTGCTCCTGTAAAAAAGGTAATGGGATCTGTTTATTTGGTCCATAGACCTTTTCCACACAACAATACATCAAAAACAGGCATTAAGACAACCATTGTTAAAAAGTTATTAAAACAGTGAATAGGTAATAGGATCTGGTACAAGTGATGCAGCTCTTGTGTGAGTTACTGTCTGAAAATCGAGCCTTCGTACCAAGCTTTGGGAGAACCAGCGCTGGAGATGCTGGCAGATTCAGAAGAACAGAAATGGCAGACCTATGAAGCAGAGGCCTTGTCCCAAGCCAGACCAGCCGTCCTTCTGGCCGGGTCCTGCCTTCTCTGACTGGCAGCCACTCCCCAGGATCTCCGGATGAGAGAGGTCTTTCTTTCCTAGCCCTCCTGAGAAAAATTATGTTCTGAGCAGAAAACAAACACCCCTTTTCAAATGCAGGTTCCACCATAATTCTGTACTTGTTACAAAGGAGCATCAAGCAGCTTCAACTAAGAGCGAAAGATGTGAACGTGGCTTTGCGCATTCACATTTCAGAGAAGTGGTGTATGTAGTGGGTACTTCAGTTATCACGGGCACAGATTGAGACCAAAACCAACCAGGTACGTGTGACCACTGCTCTATGGTTTATGTCATACTGTAGTTAACACACTGATTCCCCACCCCAGCCTGGCTTTTTTAAAACTTACGAGTTTTTACGAAGTCAAGTTTCTAGCCCTTATGATTCCAGAGGCAAGAGTAGTGCTTAAATCTGAGAAGAGGATGGGTGGGATTTCCAAGGGTTGGGCGCTCTGTCCCCTAGGAAACTGGCATGTTCACCCGCTACAGGGGCAGGGAAGTTTGCTTCATAGCAGGGAAGAAGGCTCCGTCAGCTCAGCTGCCTCAGGAGGGACAGTCCAAGAGGAAGAGGGATAAAGAACTCATGCTAGCTGCTCCTGTACGGAAAAACACCTGGAATCCAGGTTCCCTTCTGTTGCAATCTGCTGTTAGGTCAGGCAGAGTACCATTTAAATGGAAGGTGCAGATTTTATGACTCTGTAGGGAGAACAAACCAGTACTTCTGCTTGGGTGGGGTCAGGCAAAGTTGTAACCACCACAGTTGACATCATCTTAACAAGGAAGCATCACCTGCGGGCAGGGGTGGGGGGGGGGAGGAAGAGAGGCAAGGGGAAGCTTTCAGGGTGTCCCTTTTGCTCTGAATTACTCAGCAAACTAAATTTTATTTATTTAATACATTTTTATACCGCCCAATAGCTGAAGCTCTCTGGGCAGTTTACAACAGTTAAAACCATAAAATACCATGGGATTTTCAATTGTTAACAAAGTATCATCTGCAGAAAGATTAATTTTTATCTTATCCTTTATCCCTATCCCTTTTAAATTACTATCCTCTCTAACTACATTTGCCAAAACCTCCATAACTAACACAAATAAGATTGGTGAAAGGGGACAGCCCTGTCTGGTACCTCGGCCTAGATGAATTTGATCAGTTATACCATCATTTACTACAACTGACGTCGTATTTTGAGCATACAATTGATCAATAACTCCTCGAAACTTTTCACCAAACCCCATAGTTTTTATTATCCTCTTTAATGCTGGCCATTCCACACAATCAAAGGCCTTGAAAATATCTAATGCTAAAACCCCTGCCTTCAAATTATTTTTCTTAATTAAATATATTATATTTAACACTCTTCTAGTCAAATCTGCCATTTGTCTACCTTGTACAAAACCACATTGATCTAAACCAATATACTTACTAACAAAACTATTCATTCTTCTAGCTAATATTGCAGACATTAATTTTGCATCTTGATTAATTAATGAAATTGGTCTATAGGATCCTGGGTCTGCCGGATCCTTATTCGGTTTCAAAATTAAAATGGTCAAAGATTGTTTCCAAGAAGGAGGGATCTCTCCCCCCTGTAAAATATCATTAAACAGATTTTTTAACTTGGGAATTAACATTTTCTTGAGAACCTTATAATATTCAGCCCCTAAACCATCTATTCCGGGAGTTTTACCATCTTTTAATTTATTTATAGCAAACTCTATTTCTAACTCCGTAAAAGGTTGTTCCATATAATCCCTATCCTCTTCTAATATTTTTATTTTCAAATTTTTTTCAATATATTCTATAATCCTTACTTCAGAACATACCCCAGCCTTATACAATTCAGAATAAAATTCATTAAAAATTTTTAGTTTATCCTTCATTAAATTATATTCCTTACCCTTCTTATCTTTAATCACCCCCACTAAAAAAAATTTCTCTTTTTTTTGCGCAGATCTAGCTAACATTTTAGAATTTTTATTACTATTCTCAAAAAACTCTCTTTTCATATATATCAGATTCCTTTGCACTTTATCTATATCTTTATTCTCAAATTCTTTCCTCTTAGCTTGCAGTTCAGCAAATACCTTCTTATCCCTATTCTTTAAAAAAGATTCTTCTAACTCCCTAATCTCTTCTTCTATCTGTTTATCTGGATCCACCAAACACTGCTGAGGTAGGCCTGATTCCGTTCCGAGGGTCCTTCTCTCGGATGCAAGGTGGTGTGTTTTTATCTTGAGAGCCGAAAAGGCTGTATATTTATGAACTCCACCCCTGCAGGTCACACATGAGAGTTGTGCTGCTCATGTGTGCGTGGGGGATCACAGCCCACACGTGCGCACTCGCAGGAGCGATGGTGTGCGTGTGTGTGTGTGTGTGTGTGTGTGTGGGACACTGTGAAATCTGCATTCATCCACCACAGCCAGCACCAGCCTTTGTCCTCAAATTTAGGTGCGTCTTTTGTAGAGAGATCTCCGGTAATACTTGCCAACTACATCGCACATTCCACTTGCCCAAGGTGCTTCGTACCCTCAGTAATATTTACAATGCATGAGAAAGATGGGCTTGTGTTTGTTTTTTTAAAAATGGAAGAACGGCCTTTCTCACACAGGGCCTGGAATCCACAGCAGTGAACTGCACGTCAATAAATGATCCCGAAGCGGTAATGTAAAACAGTGCAAAGCCCTACTGTGCAGAGCCAGCAGGAGCAGCCCACGCCCCACAAGCAGCCCCTCCCAAGGCAGCAGCGAAGAACGATATCGAAAAGCAGGTAGGAAAAAAACCTACAGCCAATAAATGGCAGCTGGCTGGGGCATGCTGGGAGTTGTAGGCCAAAAACATCTGGGGACACCAAGGTTGGAGAACACTGTAGCACAGTGCTTCCCAAACTTGTGTCCCCAGATGTTTTTGGCCTACAACTCCCAGCATGCCCCAGCCAGCTATGCTGGCTGGGGCATGCTGGGAGTTGTAGGCCAAAAACATCTGGGGACACCAGTTTGGGAAGCACTGCGTAGCAGCTAAGGAGAGTGGAAGGTCAGTTTGAGAGGAAAACCTCATACAGGGCTAGATTCAGGAGGAGTTGCTGGGGACACCTGAGGGCAACTGCCCACCGAGGGCCAGAAGGGGCTGTGTGTATATGTTCCAAATGTGCAGCCGCTGGCATGGCTGGAATCTGGGCCAAACCAGCTAACTGGGCCATGTGGCAACCTTATGTGTTGCAGGAGAACTCTGGGCAAACCCTCACCCAAAGGTCCGGCCACAGGTGGGGGAAGGCACAGCAGCACACGTGGCAAACCCTGAGGCAGGCGCAACAATTTTAGAATGTGCTGTTGGTGTGTGTGTGTGTGTGTGTGTGTGTGGAGAGATGACTGTCTCGATGCAAAATAACCACCCAGGTAGACACAGTGGCACAGGGCTTCTTTTAGCATCCTCCAGGTCAGGGCCAAGCAGATGTCATCTGCCCTCGTGAAGCAACAGAGGCTGAGTAGCCCAACCTGTTGTCACCTGAGTACTTGGAGAGTGACAGGTCTGGGTGAATCCCTCCAGCCCAGGATGTGGCTCACGCTGGCTCTGCTTGTCTGAGCGTGGAAAGCTAAGCAGGGCCAGGCATGGCTATTACTTGGATGGGATTGTTAACGGCAGGTAGACTAATGATAGCAAGGAAATGGAAAATTCAGCAAGTTTTCACTATTACTGATTGGTATAAAGAAGTATGGGATATGGCTTTGAATGATATGTTGACTTGTAATATTAAATGCAAAAGGGGTCAATTAAAGAAAAATATTTTCAAGGATATTTGGGGTTTATTTTTGGAATATGTGTTTAAAAAGGGGAAAGGGAGTTTACCCTGTCAAGATATGTTGTATTTTTGGAATAATGAACAATTATAGAGTTATTGGATTATTTGGTCCCATGGTGATGGGAGCACAATATTTAGTTATATGTGTGTGTTATTTTCTTTGTATTGTTTAAAAATTTAAATAAAAAATTATTTTAAAAATAAATACTTGGATGGGAGACCCCGCCTCCTCTAGTTTCCTGCGTTGAGCAGGGGGTTGGACTCGATGGCCTTGTAGGCTCCTTCCAACTCTATGATCTATGAAATCTATGTCTCAGGCAGGATGTGACCAATTCCAGTCTTGCCCCGTCATCCGCTTTCCATAAACTGCGTTCAGGGCCTGAGCAATGAAAGCTGCCAGAGTTTCTGTGTGGCTCTGTTGTGCGCTGTTTGTGGCCTGTCCTTGTCTCACTGATACCGCAGCCGGCTGTTAATGCTCCCGGGGGGGGTGGGCAGGTGCGGCAGGTGCAAGGAGAATGAACGGCCCGTTTTTGTTTGCTGGGGTTTTGCTCCAAATGCCAGAGATCTTGGCCATCCAGTAGGTTCAGTTCTTCAAAGCACCTGCCCTAGAAGAGCAAAGATACACACAACCACACTGTTGTAGCGGACATCTCACATTCTAACTCCGCCGAGAGCTCACTGTGTGACCTCTGGCCAAGGCACTTAAGAGCATAAGTTCCAAAGTAACTGCGTAATTTGGGATGTTAAAAGTCTGTGGGACTCCTTGTGCATGAGGCTACCTGGAGAGGGGCCGCCATGCTCCTTCTGTGGCTGCCAAGCTGACATTTGTACCCAAAGGTTCACCAGTGTTCAGCACCGCAATATCTCTGTAATGCAGCCTTGGAAACATATCAGCTAGCAAGAGGAAGAGCCGGGCATCTCTGAGCATGTACAGGGCTTTTACCTTCCCACAAGCCAGCTTCCACACTGTGGGGATAATGGGAAGACAGCACTGAGTCTGAGAGAGACAGTGGTGTGCTTAAGGCCACCTAGGAGGTTCGTGGCCGAAGAGAGATGGGAACCAAGGATTCCCAGCAGAGGCCACGATCCTTCACCAGGACACTATTTTAGTTCCTTGTGAAAAGGACCAAAGCCGGTCCTTTGCGTGGGTTCGGGCACGAAGTGGTTAACCGGAGCTGAGTTAGCCCTTTATATGCGGCTCGTGGCACTTAGGCAGAAACCGCGACCAATTTTAATGCTGGGACAGTGAAAGAAGCAGTTTTATGAATGGAGGCTACTACACTGTTTATAGGTAAACAGAGCTTAATTGAGCATAGCAAAACATACACAGGAACAGTACGCACACACGCGCCTTCAATTTATGCAGCTTAGAGCGAGCAATAGCAGCAGTACAGTACATACAAGGGTTACCTGGAATGACCCCGATTCCTCGAAAGCCGCATATGCCAGCGACCAGGCGATTTCAGCTTGTTTCACCGGGAGCTCCCCGGGGCTGGATCCTGAGGTCGGACCAAAGCCCTGGACCTCCGCGCAGCTTGCTGCCCACGACCAACAACTTTTCCCGCCACAGGCCCCCTTCCTTATACCCTCTTCTTGGCTCCCTCCTCCCTCCTGTGCCCCCTCCCCTCATAATTGGCTGAAGCAAATCAGGAATAACCTATTTCTCTGGGTGCTTAGGGGTGCTCAAGAGTACTTGCCGCCCTAACAGGCACCTTGGCGCCCCTCTTGTTGTCTTGCTGCCAGGGAAGGGGAAGTTGCCACGGGGGGGGGTTATGCAGATGTGTCCCATTGTGAGCCTCCTTGCAGGAAACAAGTGCGGCAAACAAGGTGAAAGGTGGATACCTGAGCTGCTGCTGCAAGTGGGGTGTGCGTGTACCTGAACTGGCTTTCTCTTCACATTCCTTATTTTGAAAATGTGTGAAATGCCCTGTAGGACATCAATTCATATCTCAGGCCCCCCCGCCCCCGCCTTGCTTTTCTTGTGCTTCCCACATTTACACCTTTTTCGGTGCAACCAGGGCAGCTCCACCCCAACCCCCAGGTTTCTGCTTTGATACGCCACCACTGGGCCAGGCCAGTCCATTTGGAGAAGCAACCCAAATTGCTTTTTGGGCAAAGCTCTCTTCTCGTTCATCCCAGTTTGCAGGACACGGAATAATGGGCTCAAGTTACAGGAACCCAGATTCCACCTAAACATCGGGGGGGGGGGGAATTTCCTGACTGTCAGAGCAATAAGACAATGGAACCAACTACCTAGGGAGGTGGTGGGCTCTCCCACTCTGGAGGCATTCAAGTGGTGCAGCTGGACAGCCATCTGTCGGGGATGCTTTGATCTGGATTCCTGCATTGAGCAGGGGGTTGGACTCGATGGCCTTGCAGGCCCCTTCCGACTCTACTTTTCTATGATTCTATGATTCTAACCCCACTGGCCTGGCCTGCCTAGCCAGCCGTGGTGCCTCACAGCAGCCTGGGGCCCTCCCTGCTCTTTGCTGGCTGCCTCAGGAACCCGCCTCACCTGTTCGCCTAGTCTGGGCCCGTCCCTCTCCCCGCCTGCGCACCAGGCCTCTCCTGACGGGACTTCCCTGCTCGCTCGCTTCACAAAGGGAGCGTCGGGCTTCCGTCGTCTCCCACTTCGTCCGGGAAAGCACGGCTGGCCGGGTATCTGCAGAGGAAGGCAGTGGGAAATGGAGAAAGGAGGAGCTGCCCTGGGTATGTACCTATGTGACAAGGGCCTGGCCCTTTGGACCTGGCCTGCTTTCTTCATGGCACAGGATTCTAGGTATGGCCACTCTTACAGGTGCAAGGGACACGCCGACTGCACGGCACACTCGCGGTGTCGGCTCACGTTTCCCCATTGTGTTCCTGGTGTAGCACAGTAGGCAGATAAGCAACTGAGCCAGGAAGGCCTGGGTTCGAGTCTCATCTCTGTTGCAAGCTGTCTGAAGGAAGCCACCAACTCTTAGTCGCAGCCCGCTCCCACTCTGTTATACAGGGAGAATCATATTGGTCTAAGGTACATGATTGCGCTACATATTATGGAGACCCTGTGTGTGTGGAAACACAACTTAGGAAGTCACTAGATTAATATGTTAAGTTTGGTTCACAGCATCCATGTGCTACACTTTGTGCAAAGAGTATTCTTGTTGTTAAAAAGATGAGTTCCGTGCTACTGAAAGGGGAGTGACAATCACTCAAAAAGTGAGTGTGCATGTTGGTGTAAGTTATGTGTGTTTCTCTTATGGGATTTGTTTTGGCGTTGCTTGCTGCCAAGGTTTAAAATGAGAGCAGCACCACCCCAGTCCAAAGCCGCGAGCGGCCGCTCCAGTGCAAGGTGCAGAGCATCGTGGGTGCATCATGTGCCACGCGCACTCCAATGGAGCCCCCCTCCCCAGGAGAACTGCCCCCTCCGCTGGAGCGATGAAATAACACTTTCTAGGGCCAGTGCGTGTAGCAGTAGTGGGCACACATCAGAGTCCACGTGCCCTTAGCATTAGCAACTCAGAGCCCACGTTTGGAAATCAAGCATTCTTGTTCTTGTGCTTGATATTAAGGCATAGTGGAGAAAGGAGGGGCGGCTGAAGTGGCAGGTGGGCGGGGGCCTCACGCACGCCTACCTTTTGCGACGGGCCCCCTTAGCTTCTGTTTCAGGAGTCTCCAGGGAGAACCTGGTTTGGACTGTCGCCCCCCATCCCCCGGGCCCAGTCAGTCTCTCTGTGGCTCTGCACCTGGCTGAGTGGGGCGGTCCGTCCGGCCTCCCGCTTTGCAGGGCTTTGTTCACTCCAGCGGTCTGTCCAGATCCAACCATGTTCAGGGCTTGAATTTGGGTGAGGGGGGCTTGCCAGCCCCCTCACCTTTTGTGACTGCCCTCTGAACCGCTGCCTTAGAAGGCTTCTGGGGGAGGGGAGTTATTTCCACCACACTGGGGGGAGTCAGAGAGTCCCGGCTGGGGCGTGTGCGTTTCATGAAGCATCGCCGTTCAGCCATTGCTGCTTCGTGGAACAGGGAGCCCATCCACACGGTCTCCCTCCAGGCCAAGGGGCCACCCGTCCCCTGAGGATGGGGAAGGGGGCTCGAGGGGGTCTCTCTCAGAGCTGCCAGCCTGGGAGTGATTCAAGCTGCCGGTGTTTTTGGAGAAAGCTCACTTTGGCAGCTCTCGCTCTCTCCTTGCTCCTCAGAGGTCCTGGTTCTGGTGGACTTTGATGGGCAGCTGGCTGATGAGCTGAAGATCACGGCTGGGGACGTCATCCACCAGGTGCAGCCGGGCCCAGAAGAGGGGTGGCTGCAGGGCGAGCTGGAGGGCCGGGTGGGGCTCTTCCCTCAGCAGTTTGTGCAGGTGAGCCAGGCCAGGGCGAGGAAGGCCTCGTCATTTGCACTCTGACATTGCTTTTCAGCGCAAAGCGATATGCGCCTACTCAAATGTAATGGGGCTTATTCCGAGGTAAGTGTGTATAGGATTGCAACCGTAAGGTGTGTGTGTGTTAAGTGTGTCCTCAAAAAGTGTGAGGAACTACTGGAGACAACTCGTGTTTGCAAGCATGTGTGGAAAGGCCTTTTCTTATCCCAGGAGCCTGTGCTCAGTGCCAGAATCCAGCATTGGACAGGAGAAGTCCTCACTAGGAAAGAGTGCCTCTGAGCACATGCAAGGGGCTGTCCCTCTCACCACTGAGCAGCCATGCACAGGGCTCTGCCTCCAAACACATTCAGGAGAAAAGCCCCCAGGCCAGAAGGAAGGACTTCCGAACCAGAATGGAGCCCGGGCATCAGGCATTGTACTACATACGGGGAGGGGGCTTCTCCCTCTTACGCTGCGGTTGCTGCATCTTTGCTTAGGCCTGGCGAGGGGAACCAGCAGGATATTTGCATTCAGAAAGAGTTAATGGTAAAAGAGTGCAAATTACTTCCTGAGAATTTGTTTAAGTGATGAGCCACAGGAAAGCTGCGTGGAACTGGGTGAGATGTAGCCTGTCCCCCAGTTCCGCCCAGCAACCTGTGAGTCACACCCCTGGTCACCTGCTTCCTCCTGCCAATGTTTGCCTGCGGTCCTGCCACCCAGCCCCCCGGAAGGCTGTTCAAACAGGGAGCTGCCTGGGCTGGGCACGACAGAACTGGCTGCTGCGAATGGCACATACGGCACCGCCACGCAGCTGCAAGGTTCCGCAGCCGGCCAGCCGGTGCCCCCTGGAGCTGGTGGGGCAGAGGGCGGGGCCGCCAGAGGCGGAGCAGTCTTTTGGATCCCCAGCGGCCAGCGACCCGTGCCACAGGAAGGGGGAACGGAGGTGCGCGCACTTTAAGGTCTTGAGTGCAAAGCAGAAGGGAATCCACACGGCCTTTGGACTCGCATTCCCCTGTTCCAGCAACAACTCCCGTTGCACAGGGAATCAAGCGACTTCAAGATCAGGAGTGCAAAGCGGGCGGCGGGGGGGGAAATCCACACAGCTCCACACCATCACCATCATCACAATGATATAGATGAGGACGATTATATCCACAGAGCCACACAGAAAAATAGTCTTTCAGACTCAGCAGCAAGTTCTGAGAGCATCCAAAATCCACCCCTTTGCATGTTGTTGTGATAACAGTAAAAATAATAATATCCTCAGAGCAGCAACACAGAAAAGCAGTCCTGGAACTCAGCACCACCACGCATGAAGGCAGCAGCAAGCTGACTTACAGGGTGCAGGGCATGTTGCAGAAATGTTGCAGTGCAAGCGGCAGCAGTGCCGGCGCGCATCACCGCACATGGGCACATGCCCGTGTGCAATGCCTTCTGGAGCATGTGGCCTGGGCTGGGTGCCTCTCTGGCTGCTCACCTCTCCCAATGGCGCTGTCAGTGACACATTGGGAGAGGTCAGCCGAGCCGGCCTAGCAACAAGGAAGTGTGAGAATGGCTGTGTGTGTGTGTGTGTGTGTGTGATGCCTAGGAAGGGGCCTTGCCGCTGCCTCGCCTCCCCTCCCCTCCCCTCCCCGCCCCTGCTGGCTATTGCGGTCATCTCCCTCTGCCTAATCGTAGGGCTGGCTCTGGCTCAGACTCTTCTGCGCACTGGGGTGCATGCCGGTGGGCCCCTGTGTAGATGCGGCCTTGAACACATGAAGGCCTAGTGCGGCATGATGGGGGTGGGTCTAGTGGAAGTGATCCCAATGCCTCCCTCCCCACAGCTGCACATCTCTATGCATGTCTGCAGAGGGCTATGGAGGCGTCTTGTGGCCCTCGCCTAACAGAGGCAGTTCTCTGACCGCACTGCACCCGACTTGCAGGCTCTTGCAGCTTGCCGGGCAAAGGAGTCTGGAGAGCTCCTGTCAAGGTTCCACTGCTGCAGGGACCCCTTGATCTGCCTTTGGGAGATATCTGCCTCTCCCCAAAGACCCAGTCCTTTGCCTGCTTCCTCCAGTAACATGGGTGTAGGCTGTAGGCGTGTGAATAAGTCACTCCAAACTCCAGGGTGCACAACAAACTTTACTTATAGTAGTAGGGAAATTACTTAATAGAGTGGTTTTAAATCAAAAGCAGGTATGATAAAATAAAACAAACAAACAATGTTCTCTAGTTTCACTTCAGTCTACCTAATTCCTGTGCAGTCAGCCAGCCAGTTTCTCTGCCCCTCTCTCTGCTGTTTCTCTCTGCTGCTCAGCACACACTCTCCCTGCTAGCTGACCACACCCCACATATATAGTCCTCCCAGGAATGGAAGGTTATAACCATGTGACCCTGCACTGGAGAACTGCTTCTAAACTTCTATTGGGTAACTTAAAACTCTCAAACTCCCCCTCCCATCGTGGAGTGTTTGGGCCTTCAGGCTTCAACAAACTGAAGCCTGTGTAGGCCTCAACAAACCCAATCCTGTGTAGGCCTCAAACCCTCACAGCTCCATCTTTCAATTAAGGTGGCCGTTGTCAATGGCTCTTCCCACGAGTCAGCGGGTGCCTCCTGCCTGCCATACGCTGCAGTCCTCCTTCGGGGCAGGGGCTTGGGAGGGAGGCCCCCTCGGCTTTGTGCCTGTAATCCTGTGAAATAAACACACGGCATAGCGCGTGGGAGGCGCACCTATGCAGCAGGCAGGCACATCCTCCCCAGGAGGCAGCTCCTTTCTCTCACGTGCCATAAAATGCTGTTGAGCCTTCCCCTTCCTTCACACCCATCCTGGCTTTCCCTCAGAGCTTCCAGATCGTTCTCAGGGGCTTCCCAGCTCCCCTTTGCAGCAAGATCCTCGTGGCTCACGCCCTCTGTTGAGGCTGTCTGAGAAAGGAGGCGCCTGGCACAAGGAAGCCACCTGCATTTGCGCCGAGGCGTTTCCTGGCGCTGCGTGGCCGTGGAGTTATCAGCTCTTTGCTGAACGTTTTGCCAGAATCCAGCCCAATAAGCCAGCCTTGGAGCCAGGACACACGGCATTTTGCCGTTCTGGGGTGGGCGGGCCCCCGGATTCCGGCTTCACAATCTGGGCTTCATTATCACTTCTGTGGCCGTGTTAACAGGCCCATTTCATGGTGGGCAAACGGGGGCCAGAACTACCCAGCGAGTTCGCAGCTGAAGAGGCAGAATTTTAAAATTTATTTCTAAGCTTCTTAATACACATGAAGAGGTGGAATTTGAATCCATGTTCAGTCCAGTTTCTCCAACAGCTGCATGAGCGCCCATCTGGAGAATATCACGTTTAATTTTTCTTAATTAAAAAAAAGTCCTTTAACTGTTATGGCAGCAAATAGTTGGAAGCTTAAATCAATTTTCAGCTGATTTGGCCTGGTATCTCCCAAGGCACTCTGGGAATTGTGGTTTCAGGAGAGTATTAAGGGGCTCCATGTAACTGCAGGTTTGTTGCCACCTCGAACTACCATTCAGTGTTTCTCAACCTTGGGTCCCCAGATGTTTTTGGCCTACAACTCCCAGCATGCCCCAGCCAGCATAGCTGGCTGGGGCATGCTGGGAGTTGTAGGCCAAAAACATCTGGGGACCCAAGGTTGAGAAACACTGAACTACCTTATGTTTCCCAGGTTCCTTGAGGGAGGAGGAGCCAGGTGTGCTGTGGCTCCATTTTGCTTTGTGTGGCAAAGGGCTTGCCTCCCCTTGAGGCCACACCCCTCCCCATCACCTGTCAGTCAGTCAGTCAGTCAGGCGATCACTCGTGACCAAGTAAGATTGTCTTCCAGGATTAAAAAAAAAAAAGAGAGAGAGAGAGAGAGAGAGAATGTACAAAAAGGAGATTTTAAAAGGAGGAAAATTCTAAAGAAAATTGTGTAGACTATGTTTAGGGCACCTTTTCTAGCCCCCTCCCCATACGGGGTGAGCAGAGTGGATCCTAAATAGGGTTGCTCAGTCATGGATACAGCTGCCGAGCTGCTCGACTACCTCGTTCCTTGAACAGGGCGACTGAGTCTGCATCCACCGCCCATGTGCTAGGTCCGTGACTAGGGGCTTCCAGATTCACAGTCCTGCCCCCGTCGCCAGTCGCCATGGAACTTTTTTGGTTGGTTGGTTGTTGGGGGCAATAGCCACTTCCCCTGGTTTGCTGTCCAGGATGGCCGTTTTGGCCCCAAGCAGCTGTCTTTTTCACTGGGTGAGTGGGGCGAAGAGTGCTTTTCCGGCCTGGGGCTTAAGGGATCACGAATATTCCCCTCTTGCAGTGGGCGGGGGCTCCTTTGCAGGCGGTGCTGTCTCGGGGGTGCAGTCCTCCTCCAGGCGGATGGCGAAGCCACGACAAAGCCTCGCAAGGGGGCTGCTCCAGTCCTTTGCTGTGTTTCTTGGGAGAGAGACTGGAGGACTCCTGGGTTCTTTTGCCAGCTCTGGTTCACAGCTAGGAGTTAAACTGGTGGTGGTGCTACCCAGGACTCCTTGGGAGGAAATGGCACATGAGTTAAAACAGGAGTGGGGGAAGAGCAGAGTCCTGGGTTCTTATCCCCAAGCCAAGCTGTGGTTATGAGGGTAACTTCAGGATGGAAGTCATGAATGTAAAACTGCCCTCCCTCCCTTTCTTTGGCATGGGCTCTCTGACTGGAGGCTCTCCTCCACTGGGCCGGACCAGCTCTTTGCTCTTGGTCATTTGTGCTTTTCTTCCTTCCCCAGGAAATCCCAGCAAGCCTCCGGGCAGACGGCACCCAACGCTACCCCCGGTCCCTCCGCAGTGGTGAGTGTTGGGGGCTGGCTGGGTGTGTGCGTCTCGGGGCTGCCTTCAGCCTAAGGGCAACTGATGAAAGAAATGCCCCAAGCACTGCTCTGTTGAGAGCTGGGGGGAGCAGGCAGGCCTCGGATGAGGCCGGAGCTCTGGCCTTCGAGGAAGCAAGATGACGAGGGTGTTCCTGGGAATTTGTGAGCGGCGCGTGTGGTGTGTGCACACCAGGGGCTTGCGGAGCTGCCAGTGTTTGCTGCATGGGAGAGGAATGTTCTGGAAATGAATGCAGTCTCTTTCCAGATGAAATCACGTGTGCTCCAGAAAGCGAGAGGGCAGTCCTGCGCTGCGTGGCGGCAGCGTGTTGGCTCGTAGCTGCGCCGCTCTGCCAATCCAGCCCCGTTTGAAATTGGCGTATCTGTGTAGCTCCAAGAGTCCTTGGGGCTATCCGTTTGGGGGTGGGTGGGGGACATTTCACCATTGAAGACCTGTGTTCACCTCACGGGAATGGCATTCCTAGAGCTCCTGTGCTGGAACAAGAGGTGATAGTTAAATGGGCCTAAAGCAGGTTAAGAGGGTGAGGGACCATTTTCTCTCTCGAGCCCGCTGGATCACAACTGAAGAATGAGAGCCAAGGTGGCTAGAGACCCACTGAAAGTCGTCCAACTCCTCCTCAGAATTCTTTGCTCTCAAATGTTCCCAGGAATCCATTCCATACCCTTTTGCAATTTGCAATCCTCAGACATGCACTACCCTCCAAAACAGGTTTAGTTCATGGAAACAGAAGTGCCTGGGTTGCAAACTCTGGGGCCTGTGCCTGTTTTGGCCGGCGGCGTCCTGTTCTTTGCACGACGGGCTCCCCGTTGGGCAGGGCTCGCTCCTTCCCGCCCCTGCTGATGCATTTGTCCTTCCTGTAGCCCAGGCTGTGAAAAAGCTGCCCGCGGTGAAACCGCGCTGGTGCCGGGTCACCTTCCCTACGTCCCGGCGAAGGAAGATGAGCTGGAGCTGTGCTCTGGAGAACTGGTGCAGATCTTGGAGGAGGTGAGCTGGGCTGAGTGAGGGGCAGAAGGCTGAGATTCTGGAGCCCTTGCTCTCCGCCCCCCAACCTGAGCGGTGGCGGCGGCGGGCAGCGGAGGGGAAGATGGAGCCTGTGTGGCCGAGGAGTCGTCGTGGGGGGCTGTGTGTTGGCCCGGGCGGCCAGCTCTGCCCTCGCCTCCCCCTTTCGCCTGTTTGGTGCCTCAGCGCGGAAGGTGCCGAATTCTCACTCGGCTCTGCCTGCCCGTCCTGGTGATCTGCGCAGCATGATCTCCCCCAAAGTGGGAGCTGGCCTGGCATTAATTTTGTCTCCTTGAGCTTCTGATGGGGGGGGGGGGGCGGCCAGGGGTGGGGGCGGCATCTCCTGCATCTGGCTCTAAAACCCCAACTTCAGCCTTTGGCCATCGGAGGCTTTAGCACCACAGAGCGCTGCTTGTGATTTCTACGGCATCTTCTGTCATTATTGCTTTTAATGTGTTGTAAGCCATCCTGAGCACTGTGAATGCAGTGGAAAGGTGAACGAAAATGTAAAATACCGTACTCAGAGCGTGTCTCCTGTCCCTCCCATTTGGGAAGACGCTCATAGAATCCTGAGAACTGTAGTTCAGTTGGTGTGTGTGTGTGTGTGTGTGTGTGTTGTGATTATTTCTGATTGCCTGTCAGCCCTCACAGTTCCCAGAGGAGAGGGAAGGACGCTGACACCAGAGCAAGCTTCCTGTGAACAGAGAAGGCTCTGCTTCTAGGGCTCGCTGCTGCTCCCTCTTGGGTGCAGGATGACACCCCTGCCATGCGCATTCGTTACATGTGGAACAACCCCCCAGACAATCTTTGAGGAAAAGGTTCTTCACTCACAAGCCATGGGATGTGGGAACGGCTCCTTTGGCCACTCATTGGGCTTGGGAGGGAAACGTGCCTGTGTTCTGGACTCTGTTGGGGACTACTAAGGGCTTGGGGGAGGCTTCTGCATTTGGAGAGAAGCCCCCAATCCTTGCTCTGCGAGTGGGTCAGCGGCCGGCCGGCCCTTCCTGAGTGGCCACGGGTGTTTTCTGCTCCTTCACAGATCGAGGATGGCTGGTGGCTGGGCAGGAAGAACGGGCAGCTTGGAGCGTTCCCCTCCAACTTTGTGCAAGAGCTGAGTAGCCAACCTCCAGGTGGGGAGTGCAGGGACAGGGGTGGCCGGGGAGGGGGGGATTCGGTGGGCCCCACATGAGAGGAACTTGGGTGGTGCAGAGGTGTGCAGGGGAGCAGTCTTCGCAGGAGTGTGGGCCCCCCCCTTTAGCTCTGGGGCTTCCGTGTGATTCAGGACAGGGAGCCGCATCGCCATGAGATTAAACGTCTCGAGTTTCTGGTTGAGGCCTGTGGGGGCGGCAGTGGCAAGGGGGCCCACGCATGCTAACCCCCCCTTCCCCCGACTTTCACTTGCAGATATTATTTTCACAGAGCCCAAAGGGGGAGCAGTGAAGCAGCGGCCCAGGATGACCGAGGAGACCTTCCTCAGCGGGCCTGAGAAGGCGAGTGGAGAAGCGGCACAGGGCGGGATCCCGGGCCTTGGAAATGGCCGGCCTGCCTGCTGAGTTGGGGGGGCGCCCGCCGTGTGGGTGCACGTGCATTCAGTGTCGCTTTTTTTTGCTTTCTACCCTGACCGCTGCACAGTCCTTGAGGTGCTTCCAGACGAGGCATTTATTGTGCGATCACCCTGCCTCATTCATGGAATTTTATGTGGGGAGGGGGGTCCAGACAACATCCTCTTCAACTTGTAACCTTATAGCAGTGTTTCTCGACCTTGGGTCCCCAGATGTTTTTGGCCTACAACTCCCAGCATGCCCCAGCCAGCTATGCTGGCTGGGGCATGCTGGGAGTTGTAGGCCAAAAACATCTGGGGACCCAAGGTTGAGAAACACTGCCTTATAGGAAGCTGCCCGATACGGAGTCAGAACACCGGTGCGTCTAGCTCAGTAGCGCTGATTGCACTGACTGGCCGCAGCGGCTCTCTGGCGGGGGGTGGAAGGGTCTTCCCCCCAGCCGTCCCTGGAGACGCTGCCAGGGATTGAACCGGGGACCTTCAGCATGCAAAGCGGGGGCTCTGCCAGTGAACGGCGGCCCTTCCTGTGTTTTCCCACTGCTTCCATCTTCTTTTCTGTTAAGGAAGTAAAGATGGAATTGCTGCACAAGGCCTTTGGATTGGCAGGACTAGGACACCCCCCCCCCCATCTCCCCTTGAGGCAGTTTACTCATCACAAAAGGACTGTGCAAAATGTGCTGCCTTCTTCTGGAGAGAGACCAGCGTTGCTGGCTTAACGACAAGGGCTGAATGTCGTGCCTAGGGGTGTGCAGAACGTGCACTTGTGCCTGTGTGTCTATCAGCGCCGTGCGAACCTCTCCTTGTTCCTTTCCCGCTCTACATCTGTGTTCCTGTTACAGCTGGAGAATGCAGCGGAGAAGCCGGTTCCACAGGTGCCAGCGAGGCCAATGGTCCAGGCCGTGCAAACCTGTGAGTGATGGCCAAGAAGTCTTCCTTGGGGTGGGGTGGGGTGGGGGTGGCTTTGTTCGGGGGGCTGCAGCCTTCCTGAAGTCAAGGGAGGGGGAACCGAGGCCGTGACCCCTCGGTGCCATCCCAGTCCCAGCAGCTTTGTCACCACCTGGCATGGGATTCTGCTACTACATGGAAGGAAAGTTGTGGGTAAGGGGGCAAAGCCGGCTTAGGCCTAGCGTAGGAAGCCCCACACTGTAGTCCAGAGTGGGGGTGGTGGTTTTGTACACATTTGGCAGATAGCTATTCATTCATAGGCTAGTGAAGGCATCGGTCCCGCGGGTTTCTCGGAGCATTCTGGGTGCTTCCAGACAAGGCTTTTAGCCGCCCTGCCTCATTCACAGAATTTCAGGGGTGGGGGGTCCAGACAGCAGGGTCTTCCACTCAGGACCTTCCCGTCTTCTGCCACCGCTGCTTCCGCCCTTTTCCTTCCTATGGAAAATCCGTTAAGTACCGTAATAAGGTGGGGTAGCTGCAAGAGGCTTCTTCTGGCTGTCAGTGCTAGGAGGAACCCGCCACCTGGAAGCCTCTCGATCAGAAGCGAGCCAAGGGTCAGGCTCCCTCCCTCCGGTGCGCGTGCGCCCGGCTGCCTAATCTGCCCTGCGCTTCCCTCCAGCTGCAGGCGACGCCTCTCATTACTGCCGCGCCATGTTCGATTACGAGCCGGAGCACGAGGACGAGCTGCTGCTGCGGAGGGGCGACCTGGTCCTCCTGCTGAGCAAGGTGGGGGTCGTCCTGAGGGGGGTTGCCGGGGGCCTCCGTAGGGCGGGCGTGGTGGCCATCCACAGAGAGCCCCCGCAGGGCGGCCTTGCTTGTTAGTGCAGCAGGAGGAGGGGGCCGGGCGGAGGAGGAGGAGGAGGGCGGCATCCCGGCAGCAGCTTCTCCCTCCCCCGTCCGAGGGCCTGGGACAAGGCTCGGCAGCTGGAGGCAGAATGCAGGGCCGGGCCTTCCTTGGTCAAGCCTCGGCTCTGCCCATGAGGCCCCGGCAGAAGCTCTCCCGGCCGAGGGACTTGCCTCTGGAAGGGTGGAGGCTGTTGACCTCCATCCCCAGTCTCACTCTTGCAGGGTAGAATGGAGAGCAGCGAGCCGATGGCCTCTGGAACTTCTCCACCCCACTTATTATAGGCATAGAAATTGTGGAGACCCGTTTTACCAAAGTTCTCCAGCGGGAGGAGCAATTCTCCAACCGTTTCTCAGAAGTGTGGGGCTCACCACTGGCAGGGTTGTTGTAGCACAGCTTCCTTCTTTCCCCCCCTACAGGTTTTTGTTTCCTTGAGCTGCCTCCGCAAGCGGCAGCAACAGCCACTGCGCTGGCAGCCTGGACCCCACTTTGCATCCTCCCCAGTGCCTCATGCCAGGGTGTTCGGGCGGGCCGGGGAAGGCAGGCACCGCAAGAGATAGTGGGAAATATTTGGAGAAAATTCTGCAAAGTGGCTTCCTACTTCTAGGGCGTTTTTAAAAAAATATATAATAAATTTTCTCAGAAAATTGTATTTAATGCGGATACTTATAATACCCTTTCCCCCCTGAAAACCCCGTAGCAGGTGTGTGTGTGGCAGTATTGTGTTCAGCTCACAAGTGGAGCTACTGCTATGCCAAAATGTGTCCTCCAACTTCCCAAAAGTTTTCTTCCCCCATTAAAGAGGCTTCTGTTTTTGTGCCTCGTTCTCGGGGCACATAGAATTTATTTTGGTGGTGTCCTTGAGCGACCCCATCCCTTCAAGGTGGTGGAGGGTGCTGCTGTGTGTGTTTTTTTCTTTCTGTTGCCACACATCTCTGCATCGCTCCGCAGCAGCTTCTGCTGCTTCCCGCGATGGGGGGGCTGAGTGGGCTGCTGGCTGCCAGAAAGATGCAAGCACAAGAACCCCAAACTCCATTCATGAGAATTCCTCTGAAGTGTTCTCCTTTGAATTTATTTTCCATCAGATTGAATAAGAATGGTCAAAAAAATGTGGAGGAATTCTTGGCACAGAACTTCTCGCAGCTGGCTGGAGGGAGGCAGCAGGGCGGGCGAGTGGCTGAGCAAAATATTGGTGAATTTTGGGCAGCAGGCCTGGCTGAGTCCCGGCCCTCTGTCAGTGTCTGCTGTGTGATTAAAATACCTTGTACTCTTTCAGTGCAAGGGGGGCGGGGAGAACACCTGCAGCTCCTGATGAGCAATTCCCTCCCCCCTTGCACTAAAAAGGTGCCCCTTTTGCTCACTGATCAAAATATAGGGGCGGTCACCATTTTTCTTGAGTTAGAACAACTCCTGATACTTTCATAGATTTCATAGATCATAGAGTTGGAAGGAGCCTACAAGGCTATCGAGTCCAACCCCCTGCTCAATGCAGGAAACTAGAGGAGGGGTCTCCCATCCAAGTAATAACCAGGCTTGACCCTGCTTAGCTTTCCACGCTCAGACAAGCTGAGCCAGCATAAGCCACAGGCCTGTATCTTGGCTGGGAGGAGGCGTGGAGCGCCTCGTGAGCAAGTCTGGGGTGATGGTCGGTGGGGAGGCGCCTTTCTGTTTGTGCCACCTGCGTACAGGAAGAGGCGCCTGCAGGTTACGGTCCGGGTCTCCTGATGGTGAATATACTTCGGCAACGGGGCTCCAGCTCCTTGAATCGGGCTCTATCCAGTACAGTCACTGGTTTTCCCGGAATGTGCCCTGCGGAAGGCTTGTGGGAACTGTGACACTCTCTTCCCCCCGCCGTGCCCCTCCCCACTGGGCCAGAGCTAACCTTCCTCTCCTGTTCCACCTGCAGGAAACGGTGGACGTGGGCTGGTGGGAAGGCGAGAACCGCGGCAGGAGGGGCCTCTTCCCAGACAACTTTGCCATGCCTCTGAGCCACATCGAGCCTGGGGTGAGGCAGATGCCCGCGACGTCCTTCGGGGGGCAAACCGGGGCTGCCTGCCTGTCCGTCCCCTGTCCGTCTCCTGCCGCGCACCCCTTGGCCCTGGGCAGGTCCTCCCGAGCAGGGGGAGTCCCCAGCTTTGCATCGGCCTTCCCTAAGCATTCATCTGGGCAGGCTGATGGGTCCCACGGAGGGGGCATTTCTGTACCCAAGCTCCCCTGGGCTGCTTCCTGGGCCATTCCCAAGCTCCCCTGCTGCTGCTGCGCCCTCAACGCCCCCCCCCTTTCCAGCAAGATCCAGCCCGGGCCGCCCTGCGGTGCTGAGGCTGCTCTTCTGGGTGACTCAGCAGCCCCTTCCTTCCCGTCTTCCTGCTCTTGTCTCTCTGCAGATCAAAACCAAAGTGCCAGCGCGGAGCGAGGACTCTGGTGAGGAACAAACACTCTTTTTGGGGGGCGGGGAGCAAATACCATCACGGTCTCCTCTCTCACACTCAAGCAGGCCCCAGTCCAGTTGGCCCACTCTGGGGAAACTGAGGTATAGATGACCCACATACGGTGCAATGCCCTAAGCTGGCTTCTTTCTTTTTATGAATGCCCCACTGCAAGCAGGGCAGAAGCCATCAGGTGGGTAGCCCACCAAGGCCGCCTGGGTTCTAGTGACTCGGGTGTCCTAGTGGAGGGTGAGGCTGCATAGGGAGCCCCACCCCCCCAGCCCTACTTAGGAATGCCAAGAGGAGTGTTGTGTGGAAATGCTTTGGAGGAAGTCCGGCCCTTGACTTGCATTCCCGGTGCTCTTGTGATACTGGTGTTGCGAGAGGGCCTGCCGTGGAAGCTCCCTCCCTCCTTGCCCTGCTAAACCCTTGTGTCTCCCACCCCACCTTCCCGAATCTCCTCTTCTTCCTTTTTATTACAAAGCCACCAAACTGGGGAAGAAGGTCCTCCAAGGCAGCAAGGTGGAAATGAGACATCCCGGAGACCACAAAGGTGAGAGAGGCAGCCGACCGTTTGCGAGGGTGGTGTCGGTGGGAGGTGTCTTTGTTCTGCCTTCATCAAGTTGAAACAAACCTTAAGCAACAACAACCGAGACAGCGACCGACTGAGGGCAGAAGAGCAAAGGTTTTGGGTCTTCCTCTTCCTGCTGTGGTTTTCAACTTGCCTGAGTTCTGAGAGGAGCAACCCTGTCTCTGCAAAGCAGAGCAGAGTCCGTCACTCCTAGTCATGGCCCCTCGCTTCCTCTCTCCAGAAGGGCATAAGAGTCCTCTGAGCTCTCCTGCTTCTGGTTTTGCACACAGTGCTGTTCTGTTGTGGTTGGGGTGGAGGAGAGAGCAGGCTTTGATATGGCAACTGGCTCTCAGGGGCCCAGAGTGCCGGTTGCAGCTGCCCAGTCCTCCCAGTCTAGAGAGTCTCGTCTGGCAACAAGGCAAGCTGAGTTGCTGCAGGTGAGAGTTGACTCTGGCTACAAGACTCGCGTTCCACTGGCATCTGCATGCTTGCTTCCCTGTAACACATCTTTAAGCAGATGTTCAAAGGTACCTGAAGTCTCCTCCAACAGAAGCTTGCCTTGTTGGCTGCAGGCCCATTGTGTGGTTAAGGAGTGTCAAAGTATTGCAGAGAGGGCAGCCTCCTTCGTCTATTGCAGCAAAGCCTGACATCAACATGTTCAATTCTATTGCCAGGCGGCCTGAATCAGGATAAAGGATTTTTTTTTAACCACACTTCATGTGTTAATTGGCTTACCTATTGACAGGATGTTTGTGTTACCAGCCGCAATTGTACTGTTCATAACGTGGTTGTCACTGTCAGTAGTTTCTGCATTTAATTTCCTTCTGACCTCACTGTTTACAATTCTTCCCCCCACCCACATGTACTGTATAAAAACCCTGAAATTCTCCATAGTACTCCACGCATCTGATGGAGGGGACCATAGTCCGTGAATGCTTATGCCAGAGTAAATTTGTTAGTCTTTAAGGCAGGGCTGAGCAACATGTGGCCCCCCCCCCGGCCGTTTTTGTAGCCCTCCTGACCCCTACCGCTGAATTGGTTCCTGTGGTGGCGGCAGCAAAAAAACATGGTGATTTTGCAAGGGAACAAGGTGCGTGGGGTTCTGCGCCTCAAGTGCAAGCAGAATTGTGCTCTCAGGAGTGTCCTGGGAGCGAGATTCCGCTTGCAAACGGGGCGTGTGCTCCTTGCAAAATTGTTGCATTTTTTGCTGCCACAGCAGCAAATTCGGCAACAATTTTGTTGGCGCAGTGTGGGTTCTGGGGGGGGGGGGCTGACCCCCAGAAGTTGCCCATCCCTGCTTTTAGTTGCCACAAGACTCGTTGTTGGTTTTGTCTAAACGTGGTTACTGTGGACAGGTACAGTATTAGTAATGAGGATAAAGCAAGAAAAAGATTCTCAACATGCCTCCTGTAGGAAATAACAGGCAGCTCTGGCAATTCCCTATTCCTGCTTGGCTTGCAGACTCAAAGGAACAGAAGAAAATGGATGCCCCCAAGTTGAACCCTCCTCCTGTCAAGAGAGCGGCTCCCTGTCCTCCCGCGCCAGCTAAGGCCAAACCAGTCCCCAACCTTCCCCCCAAGTAAGATTTGACGGGGCTCGGAGAGGGGTGCGCGTGCATGCGCGTGCATCTCCTTTCCTGCTATAAGGCAGGACCGGCTTTGATCCAGTGTTTAGCCCAGATCAATTTTCAATGGTAGGATTTGTTCCCAGAAGCAGTAAAGCAAGCAGGAGTCCCCCGGGGCGTGTGAAGTTGCCACCCGAGTGCCTCTCACTCAACTGAGGTTGCGGGGGGGGGGGAAGTCTTCCAGATTAGAGGAGTGTGCCTTTCCCAGGCAGCCTTGAGCCTCTGCATTTCCCCGTTTGGAAATGTTACTTCTGGTGGCATCTCAGGCCCAAATCTGGGGAGCGACATGCCCTGTTGGGGCAGAAGATCTGGGGCTGCGTGTGTGAGTGAGTGAGTGAGTGCGAGTGAGCGAGCGAGCGCACACTTTTAGGCAAGGTTCAAGCCAATCCTTGGAGGCTGCTGGCTTGGTGACGGAGCACCTGCTTTGCATGCAGAAGGTCCCAGATTCAATCTCCAGCTAAAAGGATCAGGTAGGAGGTGATAGGAAAGCGCCCCCCCCCCCGGTCGCTGCCAGTCAGAGCAGGCAGTACTGAGCTTGGCGGCAGGGGTGGGACCGCTCTGTGCTTGTGAACCCTGGTGTGGATTTCGTGGCTGCCGGAGGGCGTGGCGAGCCCAGGAGGCTCTCTTCTCTGGGCTGAGGTTCCCTCCGGCTTGCTCTGTGCCTTCCACTCTGCTAATAGCTTTGTCCTGCCTCACCTTTCCTTAACCAGGCTGGCCATTTAGATGCAACTGGCCAGTTTGGAGCTGGACATGCATTTTATTTTCATGGCTTTAGCCATATCCGCTGAATGCCTCTTTCCTCTCTCTCACCGCATCATGACGATGTTCCAGGT
This sequence comes from Shinisaurus crocodilurus, assembly GCA_021292165.1. Lineage (NCBI taxonomy): Eukaryota > Metazoa > Chordata > Lepidosauria > Squamata > Shinisauridae > Shinisaurus > Shinisaurus crocodilurus. The sequence continues at coordinate 37,640,734 of CM037885.1, forward strand.
CTGCAAGCATTCCTGTTGCCTGCACGGCAACCCCTGTGGGGAGAGAAAAATGCAAGGAGGCAGGTAGGTGTCGTGCCGGCCTTTTCAGTGCCTTGACCCCCAAAGTCCCCCCCCCCTTGACAGCAGGGCTGGTGCAAGGCAGTTTGGTGCCCTAGGCAAGATCAGATATTTAGCGCCCCCCCCTTCCAACTTGAGCCCTCCCTCCCTCCCTCCAGCCCTATGCTCCTGGCGCCCCCTTTAGCCCGGCGCCCTAGGCAGCCGCCTAGTTGGCCTAATGGTAGCACCGGCCCTGCTTGACAGAGCTCTTATTTTCTCCTCCTTGGCCAAAGTCAAGGCTGGCTCAGGCTGGAGGCCTCGGACCCCAATCCATGCAGCTCCTTCTTGGCCTGCACGCCCCCTTGGCCTGCCCTGCAGGCGGCGTGCTTCCTCCCCAGTGGTGCCACATCTGTCTCTCTCTGCAGGAGCCGATCGCTTTCACGCCGTCCCCGTTCCCAGCGCCAAGCTGAGCCACCCAACAGCCGACCGCCCCAAAATGCCAGGGAAGAGGCCGCCCAGCCAGCTGATGGCCAGCTCACCGGTGAGTTCCCCCGCAGCCAGCTGTTGCTGGTGAAGAAGCAGGAGAGGTGGGTGGGAAACCTCACCCTTCATGCGGAGCACAAGGGTGTGATCTCGTGCCTTTAAACCGCTCAAATGGCTGCAGCGTAGAGGAGGTAGAACTGGAGCTGAGCCAATGTCTCTCAGAATACGTTTTTCTGAGAACACTTCAGAGACACTTCTTTTTCTCATGCCTCTACAAAAAAAAGGCCACTTTGCAGAATTTTCTCCACATATTCTCCAATTTTATTTTTTAATGGTGGCGGCCATTTTCCCTCCCACAATGCCCTGGAACGATGCTAGCCCTGGGGCTTCTGGAGGATGCAAAATGGTGGCCAGGCTGCCCGTAACAAGCCCTTAGGACAGTGGAAAGCTGTGCCGCTGCACTGCGAATGGGGAACCCCACCCCTGAGAAAACTGTTGGAGAAATTTGGTGAAATCCCTCCGTCCACAAACAGGGCGGGGAATTCCAAGAGGCCGTTTGCACACGGCTCTAGGAGCATCCGTTCCTCCTCCCTGGCTGCTTCCCGATGAGCATGTATTGTGGAATTCACTTGCATTTTATGGGGGGGGCTTACACAACATCGTCCATTTGTAATCCTCCCAAGTTTTTCCCCGTGTTGTGTCCCGTCCTGACATTTTTTGAGAAGAAGGGAAGAGTAACACCATCCCCACAGGTGTAGAGGCCCTCAGCACTGCTCTTGCTTGTCTCGTTCTTTGTTTGTTTTTCAAGAGGTGTGATTTTGACCTGGGCAGTGGTCTGCTTGGGGCAGATGAACTTGTCGGAGCTCCCCACACTTTTCAGTATAACCTTTGCAGTCGGGCCTATGTTTATTCTCCTTTTTAGATTGATCTTTTAAATACTATTCTGGCTATATTTTATTTTTAAAAATATTATAATAGGGAAATACCACTTACATGAGAGTGTTATAGTGCCTTACCCCTATGTTTATAATGAGATAGATAAATAAAATGACAGAGAAAAAAACTCTTTCACTGCCATTTTGGCAAGTCGGTTAATGGGGGCGACCAGAAAGGTCATCTTTTAGAACGATTTTTAAAAATAATAATAACACTATACCTGTGTAATGCGGTAACATTTCACTTAACTGGTATTTCACAATTTTAGTATTTCAAAATATATATGTAGTCAGAAAAGTATTTTACCACTACTTAAAAGACCGGGTGTGGTTTTTTAAAAAAAACGGGTGATAAAAATGCCCCCTGTTGCGGAAGGTGTTCTGTGGGTGTGCTGAGCTGTGACAGGTTCAGCTGCCTGCTCAGCCCCCGCCCCCCAACGTCAAAACCACTTGGGCACTGGTGCGGACGGAGCAGGAGCACAACAGGAGAGAGGCTCCAGCTGTTTCTGGGACTGTGATAAGCGGGCAGGCTCCCAGAGAGCGAGCGAACAGAGAGAGCAAACAGGAGTTTGGCAGCGGAGTTCGGCAGGGGAGGTCAAGGGGGAGGTCCAAAAACAAAAAAAACAAAAAAAAAACTTCTAGGAAGACAGAAACAGAGCACTATGGAAGGAAAGGACTCAGCAGTGGTGGTGACCTGCAAGGGGTGTGCAATGTTTGTTTTCCTGCCGGAGATCAACATGGCCTACACGTGCAACAAGTGCAAGCTGGTCACGCTGTTGGAAGAAAAGGTCAGAGGACTGGAGCAGCAAGTGTCATCCCTCAGGAGCATAAGAGAAAGCGAGGAATTCTTAAGACAGAACGGTGGATCTACAGCACCAAAGCACAGTACAGGAGCCAGAAGGGCAACGGCAGGATGAGGCGGAGTCGGAGACTGCAGAGGCAAGGGAAAATAACGCAGGGGGAACTCCCTGGAAAAGGGTGACTGTTAGGAGCAGAAGAACTACAAGACACTCTGCGCCTGTGGAAGCAGTGGAGCTATGGAACCGCTTCCATGTACTTGAGGACGAGAGCAGAGGACAGCCTGCAGAGGACGGATTACCGGGCACCCAACGTGACAGCGAGCAAGAGGCTGAGGGTCAGTCAAGTGGAGGCAATCAAACCAAGGCCTACAGCAAGAGGAAGAGAAAAGTACTCGTAGTGGGAGACTCCCTCCTGCGGGGGATCGAAGCCAAAGTATGTCGCGAAGACCCATGGACTCGCCAGGTGTGCTGTCTCCCCGGGGCATGGATTAAGGATGTGTCAGAGCAGCTGCCAAGGCTCATGCAGCCCACCGACACATACCCCTTTCTTCTCTTCCACGTGGGTACAAATGATACTGCCAAGCGGAGTTACAAAGAAATCACGGCAGACTTTGAAGAGCTGGGAATGGAACTCAAGAACTTCGGGGCCCAGATAGTTTTCTCATCCATCCTTCCAGTACTTGGAAGAGGCATAGAAAGGGAAAGAAAAATACTCCGAGTGAATGACTGGCTACGAAGGTGGAGCCAACGTGAGGGATTTGGATTCTGGGACCACGGGCTACACTTCCTGGAAGATGGACTGCTGGCAAAGGATGGGTTGCACCTCACAAGGACTGGGAAGAATGTGTTTGGCCACAGCATGAGGAACTTCATCAGGTGGGGTTTAAACTGAATCCAACAGGGGAGGGAGACATAAACTCGGGGGTACCAATGGAAGAAGGCCTCTATGCCACAATGGAGAGAACAGCTCCAGCGGTGCCCATTGATAGTCTACCACAAAATGTAGGGGGAAAGTCGGACTATAAAGCACATAGTCTTCAATGTCTCTATACTAATGCCCAGAGTATGGGCAATAAACAAGACGAACTTGAACTCTTGATACATGAGGGCAGGTACGACTTGATAGGGATAACTGAAACCTGGTGGGATGACTCCCATGACTGGAATACAGCAATTGAAGGGTATAACTTGTTCAAAAGGAACAGAAGCAACAGAAAGGGAGGTGGAGTTGCACTGTATGTTAAAAATACGTATCTCTGCACAGAGATACAGGAAGAGGAGCTTGGCAGCCCCATTGAGAGCATCTGGGTTAAAATAAAGGGGGCAAAGAATAAAGCGAACATGGCGGTTGGAGTCTACTACCGACCACCCAATCAAGGAGAAGACGAGGATGGAACTTTTGAAAAGCAAATTGCCATTGTTTCAAGGAGGCACGATGTGGTAGTAATGGGAGACTTCAATTTCCCTGATATCTGTTGGGAGACTTATTCAGCCAAACATGGCCCCTCCAAGAAATTCCTGAGCTGTGCTGCTGATAACTTCCTCCTACAGAAAGTGGAGGAAGGAACTAGAGGATCGGCTATCCTTGACCTGATTCTAACCAACAGAGACGAGTTAGTGGATAAAGTGGCAGTTTCGGGAACTCTGGGGGAAAGTGACCATGTTATACTTGAGTTTTTGATTCTAACGGAAGCAAAAGCTGAGTGTAGCCAAACACGTACCCTGGATTTTAGGAAAGCCAATTTTAACAAACTCAGAACAATGATTAGTAAGATCCCATGGCAAGTGACTCTCACGAGAAAGGGAGCCCAGGAGGGGTGGGAGTTTTTAAAAAAGGAAATTTTAAAGGCACAATTGCAAACAATTCCCACAAGGAAAAAAGGCAGAGGGCAACAGAAGAAGCCAATGTGGCTTCACAATAAACTCAAAGATGACCTGGAAACAAAAAAGGACACGTATAGGAAGTGGAAGGAAGGACAGGCTACAGGGGAAGAGTACATGCAGGTAGCACAGAACTGCAGGAATAGTGTCAGGAAGGCTAAAGCTGAGAATGAGCTAAGGTTAGCGAGGAATGCTAAAAGCAACAAAAAAGCTTTCTTCAGATACATGCACAGTAAAAGACAGAAGAAAGAACTGGTGGTTCAACTACGCAATGAGGATGGCAAATTGATAACAGAAGACAAAGAAAAGGCAGAAGTGTTCAATTCCTACTTCAGCTCGGTCTTCTCCCAAAAGAGGGTCTATGACCCCCCTGGCAAACCTGAAGTGCAGACTGAAGGGGAAGGATTGCAGCTTGAGATTGATAGGCAAATGGTCAAGGAGCACCTGATTACTCTGAACGAGTTTAAATCTCCAGGGCCTGATGAGCTGCATCCTAGAGTAATAAAGGAACTGGCAGAAGAACTCTCAGAACCACTGTCTATTATCTTTGAGAAATCATGGAGGACAGGTGAAGTGCCAGACGACTGGAGGAGGGCAAATGTTGTTCCCATCTTCAAAAAGGGCAAGGAGGAGGAACCTGGGAACTATAGGCCAGTCAGTCTGACATCAATCCCCGGGAAGATTTTTGAGCAGATTATAAAGAAGTCAGTCTGCAAGCACCTTGAAAACAATGCAGTGATTACTAGAAGCCTGCATGGATTTGTCAAGAACAAATCCTGTCAGACTAATCTGATCTCATTTTTTGATCGGGTAACCTCCCTTGTGGACTGTGGGAATGCTGTGGACATTATATATCTGGACTTCAGCAAAGCTTTCGACAAAGTGCCTCATGATATCCTGATTAGTAAGCTAGCTAAGAGTGGGCTAGATGGAACAACTATCAGGTGGATCCACAATTGGCTACAGAATCGGACTCAAAGAGTGCTTATCAATGGTTCCTTCTCAAACTGGGGAGAGGTAACGAGCGGGGTACCACAGGGTTCGGTCCTGGGCCCGGTGCTCTTCAACATTTTTATTAATGACTTGGATGAGGAGGTACAGGGAATGCTTATCAAATTTGCAGATGACACAAAGTTGGGTGGAACAGCTAATACTCTGGAAGACAGAAACAAAATTCAAAGTGACCTCGATAGGCTGGAGCGCTGGGCCAAAAACAACAGAATGAAATTTAATAGGGATAAATGCCAAGTGCTTCACCTAGGGAGAAGAAACCAAATGCAGAGTTACAGAATGGGGGACACTTGGCTCAACAATACTACAAGTGAGAAGGATCTTGGAATTGTGGTAGATCACAAACTGAATATGAGCCAGCAATGCGATGTGGCTGCAAAGAAGGCAAATGCTATTTTGGGCTGTATTAATAGAAGTATAGCTTCCAAATCACGGGAAGTGATAATTCCCCTTTACTCGGCACTGGTTAGGCCTCATCTTGAGTACTGCATCCAGTTCTGGGCACCTCACTTTAAGAAGGACATAGACAAACTGGAGAGGGTTCAGAGGAGGGCAACAAGGATGATAAAGGGACTGGAAACAAGACCCTATGAGGAGAGACTGAAAGAACTGGGCATGTTTAGCCTTCAGAAGAGGAGACTGAGGGGAGATATGATCGCACTCTTCCAGTATTTGAAGGGATGTCACACAGAGGAGGGCAAAGATCTCTTCTCAATCATCCCAGTTTGCAGGACACGGAATAATGGGCTCAAGTTACAGGAACCTAGATTCCACCTAAACACCAGGAAAAATTTCCTGACTGTCAGAGCAATAAGACAATGGAATCAACTACCTAGGGAGGTCGTGGGCTCTCCCACTCTGGAGGCATTCAAGGTGCAGCTGGACAGACATCTGTCAGAGATGCTTTGACCTAGATTCCTGCATTGAGCAGGGGGTTGGACTCGATGGCCTTGTAGGCCCCTTCCAACTCTACTTTTCTATGATTCTATGATTCTATGATGGGATGAACACACGGAAAATGCACGATAGCCCCAGATGGCGTGGGGAGGCCAACGCAATTCCATTGGCAGTGGAAGAGCAGCGATTCATGCAAGGAGCTGCCTGACTGGAAGTGCCCCCGTGAAGTTGAGGTGCAGGAATGACTTCGCTGGTCCTGAGGGCACCAATTCTCTCTTTTTGGCTCTTGCAGGATGAGAAAGTGTCGACCCATTCCTTTAGCTCTACAGAGAAAGCAAAAAGCCCTGAGCTGGTGAGTTGTATGGCAGAGGGAGTGTGGAGAACACTGCAATGGAGGAGATCCAAGAGTGGTTTCCTTCTGATGGACCTTCCCACCAAGGGGGCACATACTGAACCCTCTCAGTTTAGGGGTCACAACTGTGAAAAATGTATCAATGTTATAGACTTAAGTTGGTTAGACATTCCCCCTCCTCCTCATTTCCTGTGTAGCATTATCATGATCTTCGAGACATGATCCGGTATCAGTGGGTTCAAGTCTTTGCAGGGAGGGGAGCCATGTCCCACAGATGATTTCAAGCAGCAGCTCCCCCAAATCCTCCTTGTCCAGGTTCCTCACTCTGTCATGGCTTCCGGGTTTGTAGGTGGAGAATAGAAACTTAAAAGTCAAGAATTGTATATATAAAATATAACCATAAAATACAGTAAAATAGATTAAATTTTATAATGTAATATAAAAATTTCCAGAAATGTTTTTTAAAAAAGTATATATATAAAACATGTATAAGACAGAAACAATTAGACCTGTAAAATACAACGTCTTAAGGGCTGAAGATGATAATAATGTCCTTTCAGACTTGAGGACCTCTATCTCTAGATGGAGTATTATTAGTGCCAAAGTTTTTTTGTTTGGTGCTTCCAGAGAAGTGTCCTCACAGCATGTAAGCTTTCTTTACTCTTGTGTAGAAGCCAAACGCGTTTCGGCCCAAAGGCCTTCTTCAGTGGCTTGGGAAAAATACAAAACTTACAATGAATCAAACTACAGTCTGCTAGTTTTTCATAAGAAATTAGTAGTAATATAAAACATAATTAAATGATATCATGCTCACCCCTGTAGTTTTCACTTAAGTCAATATACAAGCTAATGCTCTGTATCTCTCCAATTCTATATAAAATATACATTTGTTTTATTAGTACATACATTGATAAGAATTTTTTTTATAAATTTAAAAAGATAGAAAAAATAAAAATATAAGAGAACCCTTTCAGAAGGAGTATATTGACTCACCAAGGTTGGTTTCATCTACCAAGCTCCTGAGGCAGTGCTCCAGAGTTTGGCAGATGGAGTAATTTATCTGGTGTGATACTCTTACACACACCTGGTAGTCATCTTCATTTAGAGGTTGCCTGATAGTGTGGCTATACATCTAGTACTCTGAACGAACTTACACTAAAGTTGGTCTTTATACATAATTTATTTCAACAAAACCATGGCAAAAATATGTTGATAACCAATCTATGTTCTCATTTAATCCAAATGGAGCCACTGTATTTAGGGCACAACACGAATCAGACAACTATCTCTGGAAAAATACCTGTGGGACATTACAAATGTGGGAATTGTAGTGTTTGTGACAATTGCTTGACCCTAAAGTCTTTTAGAAACCCTACTAACAATAAAGAATACACCCTAAAATAATTTTCCAATTGCAACACACCAGGTGTTGTATATGCTATCCAGTGTCCCTGCCCTTTACTATACATAGGCATGACGACTAGAAAAATAAAATTAAGAATAGCTGAACACAAAAGTTGCATTAGGACCAAAAAGATTCATGCACCAATGGTCAAACATTATATGGAACAGGAGCATGATGAAAACTCTGTCAGGTTTTGGTGTTTAGAAAGAGTGCGAGGTACAGGAAAACAACTAATAGCAAAACTTAAAAACCAAGAGTCCAGATGGATATTTAATCTAAATACAGTGGCTCCATTTGGATTAAATGAGAACATAGATTGGTTATCAACATATTTTTGCCATGGTTTTGTTGAAATAAATCATGTATAAAGACCAACTTTAGTGTAAGTTCGTTCAGAGTACTAGATGTATAGCCACACTATCAGGCAACCTCTAAATGAAGATGACTACCAGGTGTGTGTAAGAGTATCACACCAGATAAATTACTCCATCTGCCAAACTCTGGAGCACTGCCTCAGGAGCTTGGTAGATGAAACCAACCTTGGTGAGTCAATATACTCCTTTTGAAAGGGTTCTCTTATATTTTTATTTTTTCTATCTTTTTAAATTTATAAAAAAATTTCTTATCAATATATGTACTAATAAAACAAATGTATATTTTATATAGAATTGGAGAGATACAGAGCATTAGCTTGTATATTGACTTAAGTGAAAACTACAGGGGTGAGCATGATATCATTTAATTATGTTTTATATTACTACTAATTTCTTATGAAAAACTAGCAGACTTTAGTTTGATTCATTGTAAGTTTTGTATTTTTCCCAAGCCACTGAAGAAGGCCTTTGGGCCGAAACGCGTTTGGCTTCTACACAAGAGTAAAGAAAGCTTACATGCTGTGAGGACACTTCTCTGGAAGCACCAAACAAAAAAACTTTGGCACTAATAATACTCCATCTAGAGATAGAGGTCCTCAAGTCTGAAAGGACATTATTATCATCTTCAGCCCTTAAGACGTTGTATTTTACAGGTCTAATTGTTTCTGTCTTATACATGTTTTATATATATACTTTTTTAAAAAACATTTCTGGAAATTTTTATATTACATTATAAAATTTAATCTATTTTACTATATTTTATGGTTATATTTTATATATACAATTCTTGACTTTTAAGTTTCTATGCTTTGTTTCTGTCAGGATTTTAAACATAGTCCCTTGTTGTATGTTTCTGTTGTAGGTGGAGAAGCCAACCATCCCTGCCAGAGAGGACTCTCCCACCCCGGTTTGTGACGTGCCACGAATGGAGGAACATCTGGAGTCTCTGGAGGACCTCAAGACAGAGCTCCGATCACTGAGGACCCTCATGGATTTGATGCGTGCACAGCATCGGTGAGATGGGGCTAGAGTGGGCAGCTTCCCCTTTCCCTCAAGGCAAAGGAGCCAGCGGTTCTGGAAAAGCATCTCTTTGCCAAATTGGTGGTGTAGTGTTGCAATTAACGTTTCTGTCCTCGTGGTGTTGCTCACTGCTCAGGATGACCCTGAAGTGAGCGGCAGCCAGTTAGCACCCGCGGCACGCAGGCCTCTGCGAAAGCAAAACAGCAGTCAGCAAGGAACGCTCAGTCCTGCAGCTTGGAAGCCAGAAGATGAAGCTGTGTATAGAACAGTGTTCTCCAGATGTTTTTGGCCTACAACTCCCAGCATGCCCCAGCCAATGTAGCCAAAAACATCTGGGGACCCAAGGTTGGAGAACACTGGTATAGAACCAAAGTCAATGACAGCCTCTTTGGGCAAAAAGCAAACTCTCTTAACTCCATCTTCTGGGGCTGGAGACAAGATGATGGTTTTTTTTAAGGCTGGAAGGAAATGCCCCCAGCATGGGGCCAACATGTCCTTCCCAGCCTTAACGTTCCTAGATCCCCCGTGGCTCTTTCCTGTCCATTATTGAGAGCTCAAAGTTGCACGGAAGAGCATGAGGCTGCCTGTTCCTTCCAGTCTTCGAGCTCCTGGATCAGGCACTAGAAAAAGAGGGATGTGTCGTGTGGGGCACATCCTCCCTTCAAGCCTTGGATCTAGGAGCTCTAGCATTGCAAGGCAGGGGCCGCTTGGAGCATATAGTGGCATTTCCTTCCCATGTGTGTGTCTGGAAAGTATGGGGTCTTGTTCAGGCAAGGCAGTAAGTGGTGCTGCAGTGGGCAACTGCTCCCCTGTTTCTTTCATAGAATCATAGAAAAGTAGAGTTGGAAGGGGCCTACAAGGCCATCGAGTCCAACCCCCTGCTCAATGCTTTATTGCAGTGTTCTCCCAACCTTGGGTCCCCAGATGTTTTTGGCCTACAATTCCCAACATGCCCCATTTTATTATACCATAGATCAGTGTTCTCCAACCTTGGGTCCCCAGATGTTTTTTGTAGATGGAGAACACTGCTTTATTGACAAGGCTGGTGGGCACCGTAAACAGTGCTGCTTCTTTCAGTCCTCTGCTGGCTCTCAAAAACTAGTCTGCCTCTAGGCACGGAGGACTGAAAATGTGTGGAATCCTATGGAAAAGTTAATTGATGATAAACATTAATAATGTTATGTATAGGAGGCCCTTGAATGTTCTTAAGTATGTGCAGTACATGCAGATTACTGGAGCACACTCTTATCACTCATAGTTTTGCTGTGTTTTTGTGCATTTTGTAATGCTTCCCACTCCTCTATCCGGGGAGGGCCCCGTTGTTGCCTTTTAAGTTTTGTATTTGCCAAGATCCATGTCCTTTCCTTTCAGGAGAGACATGGAGGAGATGAAGGTGGAGATGAGCCAGGAGCAGAGCCAAGCGGGCCGCTCTGCAGGTAACACGAGAGAAAAACGAACGCTCTTGTGCCTGGTTGGCATACACGAACATGCCATGTTTCGGGGTGCTGTCGCCTGTCCTTGCCCTACACCCTTATTTTTAATTTTTGCAGGCAGAAATTGAGTGGCTGAAGCGGACGGTGCCCACCGTGCCAGCGTCTCTGGGCCGTGCCTGCCCAGTGCCCACGCCTGGCGGTGGAGCCGTGGAGGGGGCAGGCCTTGGCGTCTTCTCAAGCAACTCGCTCCACGATCTCTGCCAAGGACCGAAATGATCTCTTTCCCTAGGAGTGTTGAGCTCCTAATGGTACCTGGGGCGGGGGGAGGAGTCCGTCCTTTCTACTTAGCAGCATCTGAGATGGTCTCTCTTCTCTCCCACCTCCCCCAGATATCCTACTGGGGACTCCAGGGAAAGCTGTAGCCCCAAGTGGCACCTGTGCTTGGGCTGTACGGCTGAGGGCACCTCGCCCACTCGCAGGGTCCGGCAACAGCTGCTCTGCCGCCTTCTGTGTTGCCCACTACACAGGGTCAATACAGCGTTTTTCTTTGCTGCAACCTCAGCGTCCTGCCAGGCGTGGCATCCCCCCTCTGAGGCCTGCTCCATACCCCGACTCAGCTGTCCTGCAAACATAAGTGGGTGGTCTTTATCTCCTGAAGTTAGGCTGTAACTGGCCATGGCTAACATGGCATGCTAGGAACACATTTGCATATTAAATTTGGCTTAGGTGTCATCGCTTTCCCCTCCCCCCCCCACCCCACCGGAATAGGATATTCCTGTTACCCAGGACCTCCTACAGAGAATCCCAAGAACAATTTTGGTTTCTTTCTGGAAGCCATGATAACTGAACTAGTTATCTTGGTGATGTCGACAACTTCCTTCAGTCTCTCTACGACGGCAGCCATTTTGCCTGCCATAATGTAGCCTCTGCCCGCTTCCTCCCTCTTCATGTGTCCCATTGGGGGAGCCCTGGGTAAAATGCTCATCGTTTAATTGCCTCTGATACTGGGGGAGGGGTGTAGGAAGATAGATGCCTTACCCATGGAGCATTGCTTACCTGGTAGTTGCGTAACTGGAACTACTCAACTCTTGTTCTGCTTAAGTGTGAAACTTTTAAACTTAAAATAAAATATTTTTATATGCAAATCTGATGGTTCTCCCTTTTTGGGGAGACGTGTTGTATAGATGTTAGGAGTCTGCACAGATAAAAATAAGCATTATCCATCTCTCCTGTGATTTTTTTTCTTCCTGTGGGGGCAGCTTCTGTCCTTTCTTTTCTTTTCGCCTTTTTCTTTTTACAGCAGTAGCCCTGTTCTCTATAGGGCTCTCACACATCATGCATGCATGGCCCACTTTCCTGGCAAGGGATGCTACTTCCAGCAGCAGATGGCGCCACTTTCCTCCTCTTCATCAAGCTTCTCGTGGTGCGGTCCCTTTACCTCGGTTAGGTCTTGCCCTGATGGAGATCGGCCACTGTGCTTTCCGGGTGCAGTTAAGCTTTACTCTGAATCGCCATAAATTGTACCTGTTGCATTTCATAGCTATTTGATACCCCCATTTCCATTTCCATTTCTCTCTCTCTCTGCCACTTCATGCATCGGAGGAAGTGGGTGCTGTGAAAACCACTGCCACACTGAAGCTGTTCATCTTTAAGGAGCTACAAAACTCTGTTGCTTTTGATAAGCAGCTGTTTTAGAAGCAGCCTTCTGAGCAAAGTTTCACTTGCAGGTGGAAACCTGGATCCTCATAGGGATGAAATGGCAGCCAGGAGTATCTGCCAGGCCCTCAATAGATGGAAATTTGTGTAATTGTTGGGAAAGAAAAGAGAAATGACTGTGGCTACTTTTTAAAAAGTGTGTGTGTGTGTAGGTGTGTGTAGAGCTATATATGAAATCTAAGGCTCCTGTCGAAGCCTCAGTGGTCCAGGGTTGGCATAGATGGATAGATCTAAGCTCTGGGAAGGCATGCTTAGCCATTCAGCAGGTTTCTGGCCAGTAAGAAGAGACTCCTTTAAGTTTTGGCTTCCCTTTTCCTTCAAGGTGGGTATAACTATGCACCAAACCACTATTGGTTTTATGTCCGCTTACGGTACATCTCATGGTCACCCTGCCCCCCCTCCCCAGCTTGATGTGGCACATTGACGGGCTGCGGGGTGCCCTAGCCAGGGCGAGTGCGGGTTGAACAGTGAACATAAGTAAACACACCCTGTGTGTGTGTGTGTGTGTGTGTGTGTGTGTGTGTGTGTGTAGAAATGTTGATGCTGCTTGCGAACTGATCCCTACAGGTGTGGGTGAAGATGCTTTCCCCCCTACAAGCAAGTGGGCGGAAATTCACTTAGCCAGAACCTTCCTGCTCTCTGCTTTGGCACTGCCAGGGTAGAGTACCACTTTGGAGATGAATTATGTGTGGGGCCCTTACGGTGATTCCCCTTTCTGCTCTCCCCCACCCAGTATATGAGTGTAAGGCCCTGATGGCTGCTGAGTGGAGGACTGTTGGGGTGGTGGTGGTTATGAGCATGAGCTGCAATTCAAATCCCAGCTCAGCCAGGAACGGCACAAAGCTCCAGCAAATCCCTGCCCGGCGCCCGGCCCCCGCCCGCCCAGACCTACCCAGCCTCTGTTACAAGCAGTTGACTCAAATGCACCCCCTCAACAGCGAATTGCGCACCATAAACCTGGGGTCAGACAAGGGGTGGGTGGGTGGGGGGAAGGATGCAAAAGGGTTTCTCTTCCAGTGTGGGAGGGAATCCACACATAGTTGGCATCTGCTTTTGAAGCCTCACTACAGAGCCAAGTGTTTGCTTTTGACAGAGCGGGGAACAGGAATGATGCTGGACCGGCATTCACCCCCCCCCCCAAGCTCAGCTCCCGCCCTCCGGCTCCTCCCCCTCCCGAACGTAGGGTGGCTCTCCTGCCCCACACCCCTTCCCTGTATTCCAAGCAGCCTCCTGACCCGGCCCCCTTGGCCTGCAGGAAAACATCTGGCAAACATGTGGCTCCAATTAGAGGAGGAGGCAGGCGGAGAGGATGGGCTATTTTTATCACACGGCATGGAGGGGGGGTGGGGGAGAGGGGGAGGGGAGGGAGGAGGATCTCCTGCGGCCTCTTCCCCCCCAGGGGCAATGGCCCCAATGTCCCTCAACAGGCCTTTAGTATACCAGCTGGCAGGACCTCAGGGATTGTTGTTGTTTTGGATGGGGAAATTAATTGCTTTCCCTAGTTACAAAATGAACTCTTTAAGAATTGGACGCGCGCGCGCGTGTGTGTGTCGATGACGTCATCAGCCTGAGATGGCATCCTAAGTCAGAGATCTCGGTCTCTTCTAAAAATACAGCCTCAGCAAAGCAACTTAAGCAGTGGCAAAAACGGACTTTTAATAACAGGAGGATCTGGAAGATGCAGCTGGGCACAACCTCAAGCAAGGGCGGGCCGGCCGCTCGCCTCCTGCTTTGACTTTAAGAACCAGACAGCTAAGCAGGGCCTAGACGAGGAGGGCAGTGACAGCCCCCTCAGTGGGGAAATGGGCACGATCATCGCCCCAGGAGGGCAGCCGCCCCAATGGCGACAGACAGAGCCCTCCCACTAGATCAGCTGCGGCAAGACTGGGCACTGGCTGCCAAACCACGAGGAGGAGAAGAAGTGGGAGCAGCAGGAAACAGGCGGGCAGAAGTCTCACTGACAGCAAGCAAGGCCAAGCCTTCGATCTGGGGCTCAAACATCAAAAGGCACTGGCGTGCCTGGCCCGATCTAATGCAGACTTGCAGGAGAGACTCTGAGTGCCTGGAAAATAGAAGCCGCAGGCATAATGTCCGCATCAGAGGCCTAACAGAACACATGAAGGAAATAACATGATAGAATTCCTCACAAAATGGATCAATATGGCCTTTCCTGTGATCGAACTGACTCACTTCGCTGTTGACAGGTCACACAGAGCCTTATTTGCTCAGCCACGGCCTGGAGCTAGGCCTCGTGCTATAATGGCTCAGCTATCCAAGGACTCTCAAAAATATATATATTTGCCATTTTGGAGGCAGCTTGAACCCGAGGAAAACTGGAGCATACATACTTCCAGGCTGTTGGCCCAGAGACCCTGCAAAACTGGAGGGCTCGGAGGCACTGAGCAACTCCGGAAAGCAGGAATCAATTATAAATGGGGACACCCAGTAAAAATGATAGTGCACAAAGAAGGAAAACATACATTGCTTCAACCAAGAAAGAAGCAGACCACCTCATGGTCACCTTTGGTTTAGATTCCTGACAACCACCACCCAGACAAGGAAGAAGACGCAACGGCCGCAATCCCTGACCCATGGGAGGCTGAATGGAAGCGGGCAAAGAGAAAGCGGGGTCCCAGGGTGCTACAGACTCACCCACTTGAGGACAGAAAAGTCAAAGGGAACTGACAGCATATGAGCTGGCGTGACTGACTGATTCAGTCCAGTGGGACTTTGTTCCTCCCGACTGGTAAGCAAACATTGTTTGCGGATACCTTGAAGGTTTTACAATGATGAGGGGAGCAACATCCACTTGAGAATCACTCATTACCACCCCCACCCCCAGTCGTTAAGCCCCTCCAGCAGGCATGGGAAGGATTCCCAAGACACGGGGCCTCCCCTCTGGGAAATCTCAGGTGATGAGAAAGGGGTTCTTCGTTCATGTTAAGTTGCTGGTTTTAAATGCTCTTCTTGTGAAAGAGGTTAAGGTGAGCTCCGTACAGATGTTTATGACTAACAGACTAAGTACGGTACATACTCTTCTCATTAAACTTAAATGTTTGACCTGAAGATAATATCCTTTCATGTAAAGAGTCTGGGGTTGCCTCAAAAACAAAGCAGAGTCCAGAACTTGCTCTAAAAAGAGCAACCAGAGATCATAATGTTACAAAAAATAAAATAAAATAGAAAAACAAAGATACTGAACTACCCAGGTTTGGGTGAGCTATATACAGCCCCTGGCCCTTCAAAAGCCTGTGGGGTTCTCACTGCATTTGCAAAAAAGGTAAGTTTCACATTACTGGGCACACTGACCTGGTTGACACGACAAGCCACCATGGGCCACCAGCCGTGGTGGGCTGCCGTGTTGCCCAGTCCTGGTGCCGCTCCTGCCGGGCAGCGGCTTCTCCATGAACAGGCCGCCCTGAGAAGCCATGGCTTGTTTTAGGGTGGTTCTTGCTCACAATGGCTTGTTATGTTGTCCAAAAACCCGGCAGGCGGACTTCGTCGTGGGTTGTCGGGAATGGCTATGGAGACACTCGGCAAGAGTGGCAAAGAACCCCGCCGCTCACTTCTGAGATCTTGCCAGTGACTGCCCTTCTGCTGAAACGGCACTTTGGAAGGACCGTCACTCATTCCTCCTAGGCTTTTGATTTCTTTTATTTTTCAGTGCCTCAAATTCGTGCACATTTGCCAGGGAGCAAGTGCCTGCCTGTCAATCGAAGCTGAAACACGGTGAATGTAGGTGCGCTGACAGGGGGCGGGGCGGGGCGGGCGGGTGGCAATATCAACCACTTAGCAACATAATCCTCTCAACTATTGAACCTCAGTGCCCCCCACCTTCTCAACACTCCAGCTACTCCAGAACGGTGAGATATTAATCCCCCCCCCTTTTTGGAGCACTTACTGCTGTGGTTACTGTGCTTACCTGACAGTTTCAAAAAACAAACGCGGAAATATACACAAATGGGAAGTAAATGGAGGGGACATCTGCATACCTGCAGCAACTACTCCAAAAGGGGGGGGGGAGCCTTCCCTTTCTGGCCTGGCAGGAGCCTCGGAGAAGTGTTGAAACAGTGGAGCACAGTCAGTCCAACACTTAAAATGGAAAGGATTACAATCTACATTGCTAAGGGGGAGGTATTGTCCTCCTCCACTTTTGGTGCCCCTTCTGTTGCTGCTTTCCCCTGCTTTTACCGGTGCTTTTCAACTGACAGCAACTGTGCACAAATGGGCCTATATGCAGTAGGGATGCACGGATGTTGTAAAATCTGTTCCCTCTATGTTTCGCGGATTGTCAGGCACCTTTTGTTCCGTCGTCCACTCATTGACGGAATCAGATTTTGTGCAAATGCATGCTTACACGTTTGCACAAATCCGGAATTGCACAAATTTGCACTCCTGAAAATGCACAAATCCCTTCAAAATACACGAATCCTCGAAAAATGTGAAATTCCACACTTTAGCTTTTGGGGGGAAATGCACATTTTTGGTCAGTGGTTTTTTATTTTATTTTACATATTGTTCTATAATTTGCATAAAATTCCATAAAATAAAAAGAATTGTTCACAAGTCCACGGAATCTGTGCAACTTGGGAAAAGCCGGTTCACTGCAGAATCCGTGGGTCAGATTCTTAGAAATTCAAACTCATTTGAGTTTGCTGCAGATTTCGCAGACATCCCTTAAATGCAGTCTTGTCCTTGTCCTCCCTTTGACAGCTGAAACAGACAAGGAAATTGACCAGGCAAGACCATGCATATCGGATAGCCTTAGGTGCATACATGTGAAGGACCGACCCAAAAAAACAATTTTAAAAAACCACAATTTTCAGGGGCTGAAAAAATAAAAAAAATAACCCCAATTGTGCTTTTTGAGGTTCTGAAAAATTAAAAAGCAAAATGAAAAACCAAGGAACGAAAAGGGGAAGCGATCCAAGCAGGGATTTGGAGACAAGACGGGATCTACCACAAAGGCCACTGGGATATGTGCTGGAGCCGGCTGGAGGACCGAGGGGGAAGGAGAGCGAGAGAACAACCACACACAGTGAGCTTGATTATCCACCAGGCCCCACCGTGGGTGGTTCAGCAAACAACCAACCCACTGTGGCTTATTGGCAGGGTGGCTTATTGTGCGACGTGCAAACCCAGCCTCTATATGATCCTAAAGGCCGGTATGGACTCGATGGCCTTATCGATGGCCCTTCCAACTCTGCTGTTCTGTCATTCTATTTTTTTGTTAAAGGGTCCATTGGCAGAGATAAATTGACACTTGGAGTGATATATAGCCCCAATAACAACCCCCTGCAATTTCTACAAAGCACATTACAAATCTTAGATGGCTTCAAAGAAGGCGGGTGATTCTGGGGTATGATTTAAATGTGGTGGTAATTTATTTTATTTTATTTATTATATTTATACCCCGCCTTTTCCCCCCGCAAGGAACCCAAGGCGGCTTACATATTCCTCCTCCTCTCCATTTTATCCTCACAACAACCCTGTGAGGTAGGTTAGGCTGAGAGCCCGTGACTGGGGCCCAAGGTCACCCAGTGAGTTTCATGGCCGAGCGGGGACTAGAACCCGGATCTCCCGAGTCCCAGTCCAACACTCTCACCACTACGCCACACTGGCTCTGGCTCATTTCACTGGTAAATGGAAACTTGGATAGGAGTAGGAAAGCAAACATGAAACCAAACAGGAAAGCTGTGGAAAAGATTCCTGTACTGGCAGCACGATCCAGCGTGGCTGCCCATGACCCTCCAAACTCAGAGGATTACAGGCATCCAACTGAGGACAGAAGGAGTGCAGAGGCGAAGGCCACTTCTGTGCTTCTCCTGGCTTGCAGAAGACTTAAGGCTAATTTCAGCTGCCTAAGTCTTTTGCGCTTGCTCGCAAGGAGGACAGGCTGAGGCACTGCTGGGATGCATCATATCCTAGCAGAGCCTCACTCTTCCCCACCCCGCCAACTCTGGCTTCACAGTCGGTCTTCTGAAGTTGGAGCCACAGTCAGCATGGAAAGAACCATGCCAGCTGTGAGGGCGGCGGAGGGAGGGGACCCTGAATTCGGAGTCCCAGCTCCAAACTCGGAGCATTTTTACAAGGCCAGAGTGGGGACTCCGGATTATCCTATGGCTATCTAGACAGTGTCTAGCAGCCATAGGGACTGTGCCCTAAAGGAATTTAAATTAACAGATACTTCGAGGATGCACCATCCGGAAGAGAGAGACTATATGTTTTACTCAGACGCTCCTCCTATTCTAGAATAGATTACAGTTGAATGCCTGAGGAATGGTCCCTCAAAACTATTAAGGCTGAAATCAATAACATTACAATTTCAGACCATGCTCACATTTCAAGCACAATTAAAATTGGCCAACCTAAACTGAAATCATACGCATGGAAACTAAACCCGCTCTTGCTAGTGAAACAAGAAACAAGTGATACATTAGCACTGGGATTAAACCATCATTTTGAAGACAATGAATTACCAGGGATATCAATTTCTACATTATGGAATACAATGAAATCAGTGATGAGAAGCCACTGCATTAATGGATTGAGTATAATTGGAAGGAACAGTGATCAAGGAAAAACCCAAAACATTAGAGGCAAGACACAAACAATCTGGATCATGGAGCATACTTCAGACCTTAACAAAGAAAAGAAAGGAAATGAAGTTATTAGATTTAGGTAAAATAACAATGAATTTACAACTCACTAAACAAAAAAAATTATGAATAAAAAAATAAAAAATAAAAACTATGGGCCAACTACATAAGGAAAAAAACAAACAGAGAATAGAATAATAATGATAAAAAATAAAAGGTGAAAAAGAATAAAATATATCTAAAATAAGTGAAATTTTCCAAACCATTTTTAAACAAAATATTCTACTTCCTTACCAAATATAGGCCAAATTCAACAATATTTACAAACAAGACAATTTCAGAAAGATCAGACAATATTATCAGACAATAATCAGAAAAAAATCATCTGAAGAACTACATGAAACAATAAAAAATCTAAAAAACCTTCAAAGCCCCGGGGACTGATGGATATATGGGATTTCTATAAGGTATTTGAAGAGCAATTAACTCCACACATGTTATCTCTGTTTAACCACATTTTAGAGAATAATCCCATTCCCAGCTCCTGGCAAACATCAAAAATAGTTTTAATTCCAAAACCTGGAAAGACCTAAATGACCCAGATTCTTACTGCCCAATTACTCTGCTTAATCAGGATTATAAAATTTTCAAAAGCATTCTGACAAAAAGATTAAATAATTTGGCCCCAAACTATATTCATAAAGACCAATTCGGCTTTATTCAAAACTGGCAAATTGCTGACCCTATAAGATGACTGTTCAATATTATTTATTACCAAAGTGAGGCTATTATCCTTGCATAATAGCCTCACTTGATGCTACAAAAGCGTTTGACAAATTAGAACGGACCTTCCTACTTGAGGTTTGCAAAAGCATGGAAATGGGCACACAATTTCTTAGAATGTTCTTAGAAGATTGTACGCCTCCAACTGGGCAATTATCAGGATGAATTATTATGATTATGATTATTTTCCCCGCCTCTAAACATTCAGCGGGGAACAAAGCAGGGATGTCCTCTGTGTGATTTGCTATTGCTATGGAACTACTAGCAAATACACTTAGACAGGATCTGTGATTGAAAGGAATTCAGATACAGGGGGGAAAGCATATTGTAAGTTTGTAAGCTGATGATATTGCTTTGACATTGACAAACCCTAAACTGAGCTGACTAGAGCTTTGCAAATTATAGAAGATTATGCGGGTTCATGCAGGTCATAAAAATCAATTATTACAAATCAAGCATTCTTGGTCTTAATATGACACAGGAAGAAAAAATTAAACTGCAAAAGACTTGTAATATTACTATCTCTCCTAGTATTAAACATATTCCAGACCAGTTGAAAAAACTTATTAAGCTGAATTACAAACCTCTTTTCAGGCAAATAGGGGATCTAGTATTCCAAAAACAGACAAAGCTAAACCTGTCCTGGCTAGGCAGAGTTGCATCAGTGCAGATGTCAGCCTTGCCAAAGCTTGACTACCTATTTTAGACCCTCCCAATACATCTGTCAGAACATTATTTAAATAAATGGCAAAAACTATTTAAGGTGCAATCCCGTGAAGCTGCCCACAACCCTCTGAATCTGGAAGATTGCAGGCATCGTACCAGGGCCGGTGCTACCATTAGATTAGGCCAACTAGGCAGCCGCCTAGGGCGCAGGGCTAAAGAGGGCACCAGAAACACCTTGAAAAAAAATACAGCGCTCTCAGGCGGGATGGGGGGGGGCGCTAAATATCTGATCTTGCCTAGGGCACCAAACTGCCTTGCACCGGTCCTGCATCGTACGCAGTGCGGGAGGAACGCAGAGGCAAAGGTCGCCTTTACGCTCCTCCCGCCCTGCAAAGTCGCCAGGTGGCTGATTTCGGCAGTCTCACTGCGGCACTTTGGAGTGGGAAGGAAGAAGGCGGAGGCTCCGCCAGGGTATGTCATATCTTGGCGGCACCCAACTCCTCCCCTCCTTGCCCCCTCCCTGCCCCTTAAACCCCTTGTCCAAGGTTGCTTTTGCCAGCCCAGTGCAGTTCTTTCTTTCCACGCCAGCTACAGGGCGGGGTGTGTGTGTGCTCCGAACACGGGGTCCCAGCTCTGACATTGGAGCTGGGACTCTGAAAAATCCTATAGCCCTCTAGATGCTGTCTAGGGGCCATAGGATTGCTCTGCTACACAATTTGTGCATGACAACAAAACGTCCAGACTTGCCAACAATGTCCTATTTCAATAAACCAAAAAAGGAGGCTTGAGAATGCCAAACATGCCTGCATATATTCATGTGGAAAAAAAGCCACCCGGAGCCCTGTTTAAAAAAAAAAATCCTTTTAAAAGGAACCAGAGTTTTCCGGTTCCTTTTAAAGGGGTGGCTTGCACTTTTCAATGTTCCCAAGCACCTAGAGTCTTGGGAACAAGTGGAAAAGTGAGAGTACCCTTAGGACAGTGGAGTCCCTGCCAAAAAATCCCCAGAGGAACATGCCACAAAGGGGGTGTAAACTGCAGTCTGCAGCACCCCCTTTTTGCAAGCACAGATCACTCGTGTCTTCGGTTTGGCTTGAGAGTTCACCTTTTGACAGCATCAAACCAAACCAAAGGGGGGGGGGCTATTTGGAGCCCCTCTGGGTCAACGTCCAGGGTTGGTACCTGCTACACTTTGCCACTTGGGCACCTTGAAGGGGCTGCCAAAATGGGGATCACAAAATCTGGCTGTTAAGCTGGAGATCGCAATCTCTGAAAAACAACAATGTGTAAAGTGAAAAAAGCTGTGGTGAGCCAAAAATGGCTCGCAATTGTGGCGGCGGAGGGGTAGAGAAGTCAGTCCTGCTGCAGTGTCCCCTGGGATACACCACGGTGAGCCCGGTCATCTGTCACGTACACCGCGGGTTGTTCACAGACTCCCCCCCCCCCCGTGGCTTCCTGCCAGGTTGGGCTGGCGCAATGTGCAAATGTGCCCGTATGGATCTATTTTGTGGCATACCAGCATAGGCAATTGATTCAAATGATAGATAATCATTCAAAAAGCATATAGACAGACATGGAGATTGGAAGGAAATCAAGGGTTTACTTTACAGGAAAACCCTTATAAAAACATTAATGAATTAGATAATCCCTTTTAAAAGTGCACTTTGTTCATATGGCATAAATGGTGATCAAAGCTTACACCAGATCCACCTCCGATCGTTCCCTTTTTATTTACCCTCTGTTTTCTTTAAATGAGGACAAATTTAATTATAATCTCAGCACTGAGAGGACCCTGGCCTTCACAGATTGATGAATTTATTCATTGGACTTACGCCCCAAACTGGGGTACAGTTGAAATCTCAACTACAAAATACAAAATTTAATTGGATACAATTAAATCAAATCACATATTTTTCCAGTATACTGATTGTAAAAGCATAAATAGTACGTCCTAAAACACACTTTGAAAACTTTATAATACAAAATACAATAGACACAAAAGGTTTGACCTCAACTATATATAGATTATTATTGGATGTACAATTTCCTACAGTGGATGGAATTATTCAGGTATGGGGAAATGACCTGGGAACAAGGACTAACAAAGGGAAATGGACTAAATTGTACCAGCCCCAGTGAAATCCACCTCTGCAAAAATTAAGGAAATACGATTAACGTACTTCATATGTGGTATCTGACTCCTAGGAGACTCTGGTATATTTACAAACATACTTCCCCCAAGTGCTGGAGGAAGTGTAACGAATAGGCACATTTTTCCACATGTGGGGTCATGTGTGACAATCAATCAGTTTTGGAAAAAGGTGTTTAAGGAGCCTGCTTTAATCACAGATCACGTGATTCATATCTCCCCAATGGTAGGTTTACTCTCATTCTATGACAATGAAAACAACGAAAAACAAGCCTCATCTGACATTCTTTTGGGTAGCAGCGAGGATGGAAATAGCGAGGAGTTGGAAAAGCACTCATGGTCCAACTATTCAACAATGAGGACTCAGATTATGGTCAATAGCTCTAATGCAGTGTTCTCCAACCTTGGGTCCCCCGATGTTTTTGGCCTACAACTCCCAGCTACGCTGGCTGGGGCATGCTGGGAGTTGTAGGCCAAAAACATCTGGGGACCCTTGCTCTAAGCAAGTGTTTTCTCAACCTTGGGTCCCCAGATGTTTTGGCCTACAACTCCAGGCATGCCCCAGCCAGCTATGCGGCTGGGGCATGCGGGGAGTTGTATGGGCCAAAAACATCTGGACCCAAGGTTGAGAAACACTGATCTAATGAGACAGTTAACCAACACACGAAGGGCATAGCAGAAATGGGGCAGGAAGGGGATAACTTCAAACACGACTGGTGGATTTTAAATAACTTTATGATACAGCCCAAAGAGGTAAATCAACCACCACAGTCACATGGCCTTTTATCGAAAGATTTTTATCGAAAGAAAGGTTAACAGAGCATAAGCTGACAAAGAGAAGAGATCAGACAAGCAACACAACTGCATGTAAAAAGGATCAAGCTAAAGATGTGGATGTCCTTATTGACATCTCATGTTGTTAAGTTATTTAACGTATTGTTAAATTTGACAAACCAATCAAAATAATATATTAAAAAGGAAGGAAGAATTGGATTTAGAGCTGCTTGCATTCACGCAGGCATGTGTGCTTTCAGTAAAATGTCCTGTCTGCCACTCCCCCACCCCCAGCAAAAGCACAAAGGCACCCGCTCCCACCGGCTTCACAAACGACGTTTCTCTGGGGGAAAGTATGGAGGGTACTGGCCGGGGTGGTGGTGCTGTGACCCCAAGCATCCAGAGTCCCGCCATTACTACTCCCACGATGAAGCCTGGGGGATCTTTGCAAGGCTGGCGGAGTTGCAGCATGTGGAAAGAGCGTGGGAATGCTTTCCTTTCCCACAGACAGAATGGCGAAGTAAGATTCCCTCAAGCGGTGGAGGGGGGGGGGGAGATGGCACAGAAGGCCCACCCCAATGCGAAGGAGGTCCGGGGCAGGGGAGACTCAGACGTATTCAGGAAAATATCAAATCCTTCACATGTGGGGGGGGGGAGGACTAGAACACGGAGAACATGGAGAGAAGCCGTGCTATAAAAATACACTTGGAACACGTTTTGTTCGCTGCTGCCCCCTCGAGCGAACCACCGCCCAGCAGGCCCCTTTCTGCGCTGTGGGCACTCATGGAGAAAGAAGTCAACAAAGCAGCCCCACTGAGGGAGGAACAGAGAGCCTAGACTAGCGCCAGCAACGAGGCGAGCTGTGGAAAACTGGAATGATTCCGCTTTATAAAAGGCACATTTTTATACAACACATTACTGGCCTATAACAGGCACGCAGTGTCCTCTATGCAAGAAAGAAAGGGCACACGAAGAAGCAAGAAGAGCCACTCC
This sequence comes from Shinisaurus crocodilurus, assembly GCA_021292165.1. Taxonomy (NCBI): domain Eukaryota; kingdom Metazoa; phylum Chordata; class Lepidosauria; order Squamata; family Shinisauridae; genus Shinisaurus; species Shinisaurus crocodilurus. Next base: position 37,665,038 of record CM037885.1, read on the forward strand.
GGGGTACGTGGACTCCAGGCATCCCAGAGCCCTCCAAGGAGGCCCCGTGGCAGCTGCCAATCCTGCCCCCCCCCACTTCCATCTGGAGAGGGAGCAGCTGGGCCCGCTGGTCAAGCCTGCCGCCCCGCAGTCCCGATTAGTGGCCAAACCGCGGCAGCTTTGTGGGATGAAAGGAGCCAGGCGGCAGAGGAAGTTCTGGGAAGGGCCGTCTACAGACCTGTCCTGGCTTGTCCTTGCGTGCTGCTCCCCTGCAGGCGTGCGAAGGGGCCTGGAACAGGGCTGCCTCACCTTGGGGAGCGTGGCGAGATGAGTAGGGGCTCTGAGGACCCGGAGGAGACCTGCGCTGGTGCTTTCTTGCTTGCTTCCCCACAAAGCTCCTGGAAACCGTCAGCATGGGGTGGGGGCAGGCGAGGAGGGGGACTAGCTCCTCCTGCTCGCCTGCCCCCACCCCATGCTAGTGGGGCCATCATGTTGTGAGGAGTCCCCCCCCCCCCAAGCAGCCAGGGGGAAGAGGCAAACGTGGAGTGTGACACTTCGGCTCAGCTGCTTGCCTGCCTTGCTTGGTGCAGAGCGACACAGGAGCAGGAGCGGCCAACGTCGGCTGGAGCCCCTTCCAACCCAGATGCGGCAAGGACACTCGCCTCCCCACCTGCACCCGCACCCGCACCCGCCTCCTTCCGGCCTGCCCCACTCGCCAGATGAATGTGGCACAACGCGAGGCAGATCTCGCAGAGTGATGCCTCTAGGCCTACCAGATCTCGGGCACGTCTCCGCTCCTTCATCCATTTCCCCCAGCCGGCGCCATTGCATTCTGCACCGCTCTGCTGGCCCCATAGATGCTGCTGCATCCTCTGCCCTGCACAGAAGTTGTCCCTGCACGTAAACAAGGGTGGTGCCAGCTGTGGGTCCAGCCACATTCTCCGCATGCGGGGGCCCTCCGCTACCCTCCCCTCCCTCCCCACAGAAATGGATGGTGCCAATGGAATGTGTCACCAGAAGCGGAGGAAAGGGGGAACAGGCCTCGAGTCCGCTGCCCCCTCTAACCGTTTAACGGAGCACTTGTCCTTGAGGATTCGCTCCTCTTGCTGCTCGTGCATGCCCACTGTCACTGTCCCTTGGCCCCCAAGTAAACCTCTTCTCTCACCATGCAAAACTGCTGCCTCCCAGTTGACACGGGGGCAGGTTTTGCTAAACGTCTGAGATGCTGACTGACTGGCACAATTACCCACAAATCCCTTGGGGAGACGCAATGGGCTGGCCGCTGCCCATCCTGCCTGGGTGAGGAGCCAGCCTGATCAGTAGTAGTGGACTCGGCCAATGGTCCCAGTGCCGGTGCCCAGGATGTCAGGCTGCCCATTGCGCCAGATCTCCCGGAGGATCCGCTCGCGCTCCTCCAGGCGCTGGGCGCGCTCCAGCTCTTCGGCCGAGGCAAAGACATTGACGGTGAGGGTCCCATCGGGTGTGCCGTGGGGCTCCAGAGGCAGCTCTGTCATGGGCAATGCAGGTTCGGCAGCCATGTGGTCAACAGTGTCGTCTTCCTCCTCGTCGTCCTCTTCCTCCTCGTCCTCGCTTAAGTCCCGCAGGCTTTTGCGGGGCCTGGGCAGGATGGTGTGAGGCTGCCACGAGATATGGATGACCAGCAGGCAAAGGGTCAACACCAGGCCAAAGCACACCCCCAGCACAAAGTACAGGCCGAAGCTCTCGGGGTTATCTAGGCAAGACAGGCAAGGAGCAGAGTGAGAAATGGAGGCCGAGTCCACGGAGGCAGGCTCCGGAGAGTCAAATCACGGCTACAGGAAAAGGAATGGCCCGTGTGGGAGTCTCTGCTAGATTCTGGTGGGGAGACTGGGTTATTGGTCTCAAGGCCAGAAGCAGAGTTAATCTACTTCCCTTAATGGCAGCTGGCATGTTAATGGCCAAACACTGGGAAAAACCGAGATCCCATCAGTTAAGCAGTGGGAGGCAAAAGGCTGCTCGGTACTAGAATGCTTAAAACTGACGTAAATATAGGGAAGGTGGAGCGAATAAGGAGGATTTCTTCCAGTTGTGGGAAAGGAATGATGCCTTTGGACTGAACAACCGGGTTGACAGGGTGATTGAGGCGGGTATAGCAGGAAGACAATTGATTAAAGTGATCTGGTGTTATGAAGTTTGTACAGCTTGTGTCTTTCTCTGGTGTTTTTGAGTATCTGAATAGGTCAGGGGGCCCAGTGCGAAGTGGCACCCATATAGCTCTTCACTCCCTGCCCCCTTGAAAAAGTTTTTTAAAAAATAATAATAATAAAAAAGAAATATGTTTGGGCACCAGGTTCTCCTTCCTGTTCCTGAACCTGCCACTGATCAGCCATTTGGCGGGCATGAAGAGAAAGCAAGGCAAATGAGAGAAATGGCAGGCGAGAGGCTGGGAGCGAGTGGGGCACAAAGGCCCACTCCATTTACTTCACAGCCATCAAATTTACGTACATGTCTGGGTGTTTTTTTAAAAACTGTCAGCGAACCGCTGTACCTGCGGAGTAATAAGTGCTCCAAAAGGGGGGGGGAGTTAATATCTCCCCTTTCTGGAGTAGTTGGAGAGTCAGGGAAGTGTTGAAAAGGCAGAGGGCACGGAGAAGCGTCAGCTCCACACTAAAAATCAAGAGGATTACATTGCTAAGGAGGAGATATTGCTCCCCCACCGCCTTTCGGTGCACCTTCTGTTGCCGCTCCCCCCCCCCTTTTGCCGGCTGCTTTCCCATTGGCAGCTAGGCACTTGGACCGCCCCCCCCCCCCGCAACTGTGCGCAAATCAGCCTATATGCAGTCTTGCCTTGTCCTCCCTTTGACAGCTGAAACAGACAAGAAATTGACCAGGCAAGTCTACACATACCAGATAGCCATAAGTGAGCACTTGTGAAGGACCGTCAAAAAAAAAAAAGGCGCAATTTTCAGGGGCTGGAAAAACAGCAACAACCCCAATTGCACGTTTTTGAGGCTCTGAATTTTTTTTTAAAAAATGGCGGTGAACCAAAAGGGTTAGCGATTGGAGCAGGGAGGGGGAGGGGAGACAGGTTCTGCCGTAAGAACACCGAGATACCGGCTGGGGGGACCGAGGGGGAAGCGGGGGAGAACAAGCCACGGTGAGCCCGATCGTCTGTTGAACACACCGTGTGTTGTTCAGCGAACAACCAACGCCCCATGGCTTATGCACAGGGTTTGGCTCAGCGTGACGTGCGAGCCCGCCTATTTATTTATTATATTTATACCCCGCCTTTTTTTCCTGCAAGGAACCCAAGGCGGCGTACATAATCCTCCTCCTCCTCCTCTCCATTTTATCCTCACAACAACCCTGTGAGGTAGGGTAGGCTTTTCTGTATAAAGGAAGAACCAATCTGATCATTTCTCAAATATGAATATTTTACACTCTACCTATAAAACACAGGCATGCCGTTTACACCTCATTAAAATAAACTGCTCCAGTCTGACAGTTAACTATCAAACCACGATCTGTTGTCTGTCACAGGAATGTCATTTTTCTTTGCCACCTTGTTTTTCCACGAAGGAAGCAGAAAGGAGCAACGCCAGAAAGAAGAGAAGACAAAAGTTCCCCAGTGCGCAGGTTCCTACGTTCCCCGTACTTAACCTCGCAGTAGTTAATATACATGGAGGCAAACCATTCCAAGAAGAAACAAGGAGGCTGCCACTTTGAAAAGAAAAGAAAAACGAAAGACCTGGGACTACTACAAAGAGCAATGGCTGAGGACAGAGGTCTGTTAGTGCAGTGTTCTCCAACCTTGGGTCCCCCGATGTTTTTGGCCTACAACTCCCAGGCATGCCCCAGCCAGCGTAGCTGGCTGGGGCATGCTGGGAGTTGTAGGCCAAAAACATCGGGGGACCCAAGGTTGGAGAACACTGTGTTAGTGGGAACAAAGCCGTGGGAACAAACGAAGTGACTCTCTGTGGGACAGACGGTGCCACCCTGCTTTCGCTGGTCCGATCCATCCCACGCCCTCCGCTCCCCCCATCTGGCCACCCACCTCGGATGTGTGCGTAGGCCGCAATGCTGTTACTCAGCAGCTCCATCTCCCGGTTGTGCGTCTCCATGGCGACTCCTCAGGGGTACCTAGGAGAAGGAGTCGGTGTCGTCATCGTCATCATCTGGGGAAAGGGGTGCTTCTGTCCCCCGGTCCACTGAACAGGCCCCTCTCCTGAGGGATGGGCCCCCCAAATGAGGCCCCCAGCACCCTCCCACAAACCTCCCGCTGCCCCTCACCCAGTTAGCTGGGGTTGTCATCGCTTGCCATTTTTAAACTAAAAATAAATAAACAAAAGCAAAACAAATTTGTGGGACCAAACAACTTGGAGGGATATGAAGACCTGTACCCCATCTGGGATCCAAAGCTGTCCCAAAGTGGGGTAACATATTCGATTACATCCTAGGATGCCTCGCCTATGGGATCATAGGCACAAAACAAACTTCCCTTTTATATTCGCAACTGAGATAGTTACGAATGACCAATAAAAGGAGCTTTGAAGCCAAGACAGTTCCCAAGAATGGCTTCCCCTTTAACCAGCAAGTGCTGCCCGGTCTCAGGCCCTGAGGCCTGTCATGGGATCCTTGGGGAGGGGGCCAAATCAAGCCAGAAAGCCCTGTGACAGGACAGCCATCCCTCCGGACTGCCCTCTCCAGGCAAGCGAAAGGGCCGACGACCCATCGCAGTCTGTGCCCAGCACTGAATCAGGTGGAGGAGACAGTCAACAGTTGCTTATCATTTTCTATGGCTCTGTTCAGCCTGCAGAAGACTTTAAAATACCCCATTGTGCCTCCTCTTCTCAGTAGCCCTGAGAAGAGATGAGAAGAGAAGGGCAGGGCAGGGCAGGGCAGGCCGGGAGAGGGGCTTAGCCAAGGCCACTCCTTTGAGCTTCACGGCTGGATGGAGCTTTGACCACACTCTAACAACAACAACTTGCCTTTTTCCCAATACTGGGACTCAAGGCAGCTTCACAACATTAAAATGTGTACAGTTAAAACATATAAACAGAAAAATACAAAAGTCAAAAATATAATTAAATCCAGCCTCTTCCCACTGCACATTGCCCTAGTATGCTTTGGACCCCGGTGTTTAGGCCATGGCTGTGCAAGACCCTGTGAACTAAGTTGTGCAAGCTTTTCCTCTCCCCCACGGGGGGGGGGGGGGACAACTTCCTGCCACTGTCGGGGAAAGATTCCTCCTCCGTGGTGGGAAGACAGTTTGCTTTTTTGAGACCGGATGCTTCCTTTTCCTTTGCCCCCACCCAGTGCTGGCACCACTCTCCAGTTGTCCAGGTCACATCTATTTATGGCAGGTCCAGCAATGTTGTGGAGCCCCCGGTTGGTGGTGGTGGTGGGTGCTGGAGGATACACTCCAGTGTGGAAGCCGGGGGAAGAATTTGAGTCCCTTGAGTGGCAGAGCGGAGGACAGAATGATCTTGTGGGTAGAGAGTTGGACTTGGGTCTGGCAGGCCGTGACTGAGGCAAAGGATAGGAAGACACTACAGTGCCGCCGCCGCCACGGACTTGCTCATTCCAGGGCCAGCCCCGGGTCTCCACTGGCATAATGGGAATGATTGTAATGAGGGCAAAGCGCAAGTTAGCAGAACATTTGCAAACAGAGAGGGACTGTAAACATGCTGCTTTGCACTGTTAGGCAAGAAGGCAAATGGACACGGCCAAACCTGACTGGCTTAACTGGTAACTCAGTCCTAGAACATGGGAGCTAGCAACAGCGCTCTGAGTAAGCACAGAGCGCCATTCTCCCACGGCTAACTGCAACTCCCACACATTGTGGCCTGTGGGATCAGGGATCCCAGCTCAGAGGGCACGGCAGCTTCTAGTCGAAGCCATGGCATGTCTTATTTAGAAATTAAACACAGCCTGCAGTTCTCTCCTTTCAGACAAGCTGTAGCTTCCTTCACCTGAAAGGCTGCTACTTCTGGGGAGGAACTGCAGCAGAGAGAAAGGATACCTATGTATGGAATGGGGGCAGATTCCTGCCTGAGGATGCACCAACGGGGTTTTATGTCCAGTAGTCGGGATGCATTTGCCCCCCATTTACTCAGCCCTGGCTTTGCCTCATCTGGAGTTCTGCATTCAGTTTCTGAGCATCACTCTGGGTTTGAGGAGGAGGAGGGAGCCAGAAGGCAAAAAAAAAAAAAAAGCTGAAGGAACGGGGGAAGTTCAACTGGGAAGAAAGAACATGAAGGAAAGGACTTTCAAAAGTTTAACAAAGAGAGGAGAGAGGAGCAGCAGCTACCCTCGATCCTTGCCTCTCTCCCTTCCTCTGTTCTTCTCTACTGCTAAACTTTAGATTGACAGGACCTTGGGGCAGGGGCAGGGTGATGCAGGGGACATCCCACATAGAGTTGGAAGGGGCCTACAAGGCTCAATGCAGGAAGCCTAGAGGAGGGGTCTCCCATCCAAGTAATAACCAGGCCTGACCCTGCTTAGCTTTCCACGCTCAGACAAGCTGAATCCCACAGCAGCATCCTGTGCAGGTCCCAGCGCTATTTACACACTGCCGGTAGTGGTGGGAAAAAAAAGCATCCTACGAGGGGGAACAAGGGTTGAGGCTGAAACTTCTGCCAAAGACCTACCTGTGGCTTAGAGCAGTGTTCTCCAGCCTTAGGTCCCCAGATGTTTTTGGCCTATAACTCCCAGCATGCCCCAGCCAGTGTAGCTGGGAGTTGTAGGCCAAAAACATCTGGGGACCCAAGGTTGGAGAACACTGGCTTAGATGCATACACCTCAGCACACCCCAGTACCCAACAGGGTAGTTGAAATGGAAGGGGAAAGGCTGCTAAAAAGAATACTTTCAGAAATATTTGCAAAACTCAAAAATAAAAGGGAGGCATTTTGGGCACAGAGGATGAAACGCCTTTTATTTTAAAGTAGTGCTCATATTCACAAACACTGGCGACTGACTGGAGTGTGGGAGGTAGACACATACTGGGGCAGGACCCCTCCCCTGCCCCAGTGGCCTATCTTTGGTTTGTTCTGGCTAATAATTTAATTTAAAAATACTGAAATCTTCAGGGATATTTTATAATAAAATAACAACTCTCCATTTTGTTTTCTTTTTCAAACAGGAAAACATGGATTGTTAAGGACCCTGCAGTGGGGAGGGGGAGTTAAAATGTGTCTCAGAGGTACTTTCCAGAAGACTGGAGTTAAGCTGAAAACCGCCTCGCCTGTCAGGCTGCATAGGATGAATCTGGGAATGAGCGATAGGATATGAGGCGTTTTCAGGGCTGGCTGAATTGCCCAACGCTGCCAGGACCTTGGCTGGCCATTGGCTGCCTGGCCTGTTGCGGCAGGGGAAACCAGGAGTGCAGGAATGCAGAGCAGGGGGGGGGGGGGACCCGGCAGAAGCCAGACACAGCAACAGCCAGAGCTTCAGCTGAGCCCTGGAGGTAGTGTTTTTGGTAGCAGGATGCATCCTTTGGAACGCTCTAGCTAGCAATAAAGGCAAGAGTGACCCAAAGCATGCACAGAGCGCCCCCCCACACCAGTGAGTAAACACTGCCAGCACACACAGATTTGGGGAAGGAAAAGGAGGTCCATTTCCAGGGCGGTCCAAGGTAGAGACCTCCCCCCCTCCACTTCTGTTTGTGGGTAACATCAAAGCCAAGAGCGAGTTATAGGGCTGTAGGAATTTTTTTGGGGGGGGAGGAGGGCTTTTGTGAATGCAGCTTTGGCTGAAGAGGCAAAACTCTCTTAAAGTGTGTATTTCCACAGAGCATCGGAAATGTCTCAGTCTTCATCCAGTTCAAGAGGCCATCGTTCAGATCCCTCTGAATGGCTTGACTGGAGCTGCAGCTCATTGCCAAGACATCCTCATCCTCATCACCACATTTATTTATTATTACAGTTATATCCCGCCTTCTTTCTTTTTGCAAGGATCCCAAGGCAGCGTACATGGTTCTCCTCCTCTCCATTTTATCCTCACAGCAACCCTGTGAGGTAGGTTAGGCTGAGAGTCAGTGACTGGCCCAAAGTCACCCCGTGAGCTTCATGGCTGAGTGGAGACTGGAATCCGGATCTCCCAAGTCCCAGTCCAACACTCTCACCACTACGCCACACTGGCTCTTCGCACTAGGATCTAAAAACCAAGCCTGTCTCTGAGCATGAACAGAGTGCTCTTTGCACCACTGAGCTTCCACAATCAGCCCCCATCTCATTTAGCATTCGGAAACAGAACCTCAAGGAGTGGCGGGCACGACTACCCAGCCGGCTTAAGCCCTGGCAATTTCCATTCTGAGAAGTGAAGGGTAAGGCAGTGGCACCCGGGAGTTACCTGCATCCCCAGTGCTCTGGGGCTGAGCAGTGGAGATGGGGCTGACGGGCTTGTCCCCAAAGGAGGAACAAACGCAACTCATCCTAACGTAACTTCTTCCTGCGTCTGGGCTTGCTACATCCCTGGAAGCTGGTTCACACGTTCGCGAACCCAGCAGTCCACCCCGTGCGGAGGCGCCTCCGTGTGGGCCCCTCTTCCTATCGACCCATCCGTTCCCCCACCTCCGGACTGGAGCCCATGGGGCACCACAAGGGCCAGGAAACACAAGGGGGGGGGCTTTCTGGATGCCCCGGAGGGTCGCACGTGAGCGGCACAAACTGACCAGTAAGTCGGGCTTACCTGGCGCAGGACTGGTGCGATTTCAAGCCTGCTGCTCTCCGTCCATCCCCGGGCTTGGCAGAAGGAAGGCGGCCGGGGGGAGAGGCAGAGGCAGAGGCAGCCCCCGGGCGGGCTCGCGCAGGGCGCAGCAGCAACAGGCCGGGCTGGACCGAGCCGCCCGCGAGTGGAAACTGCCGCTCACTTCCGCGCGGCTGGAAGCGCGCAAATGTCCGGAGGAGCAGCCCGAGTCCGCCCCCTCCGCGGAGCAGGAAGCCCGGGCGGGGGGGGGGAGGAGGAGGAGGAGAGCGGGCCTCCGGAGTCCTGCCTCTCCGGGCGGGCGGGCGGGACTGGGGGCGGCTGCGGCGAGCCGGAGCGAGCGGGCTCGGAAGGGCAAGGGCCCCGGGAAAGAGGCTGCCCGCCCGCGGTGTTTGCTCAGGAGGCCCCCAGCCCGCCGGAGTAAGGGAGGATCGACGTGGCCCACGCCGGAAGCCCTCTCTCTGCCCAGTCGTCCCCACCCCAAGGCTGGGCTTGCTTGGGCGGGCATCAAACTCGCTGGGTGTGTTTGCACAGCCGGGGCTAGAAAAACACCCTCCTCCTGTCAGCAGGGAGAGCAAACCGCGCGGCCTCTCGGATTTCGCCCCGGGGCCCCACAGGCGGCGGTCCAGGGCTGCCGGGAGAGGCGCTGCTGGGGGCCAGGCCTGCCCCCTAACCCCAACTACGCGAGGGCGGGGGCAGCCCCTTCTTCTGCACAGGGCTCAGAGGTGCGCTGCAACCGTGAGCATCGCTCCTGGCTCTGCGCTGTGCTCTTGTGCGCTGGGGCCCCCACTGGTGTCAGCACACCCACAGCGGGAGGAGCACTTATCAGACACCGGGCGTTAAATTTAGCAGAGCTCGGCAGGACGGAGGAGGCAGTGAGCAACGCGGCCAAGGCCCTGCCTGCCCCACGAGGGCCACTGGTTGGCACACCCCATCAGGGAATTCTGGTCAAAACTAGGTTTCCCCACTGTAGCCTAGATGTTTTTAAAAACCCAAAGCACGTAGATGCCACAAACACATCTCTGGTTCCAGCATGTTTCCCAACCCCAGGTTTCAAGATACAAGATCTTCTTGGCTCACATCTGCAGGGTGTCCAACACCAGGCACCACATTCAGACAACCAGGATAACAGCCGGCCCTGGCTCCCCATCTGCTCCAACTGTGCATAGGGTCAACCGAGCGGCTGCGGAGTTCTTAGAATCATAGAAAAGTAGAGTTGGAAGGGGCCTACAAGGCCATCGAGTCCAACCCCCTGCTCAATGCAGGAATCCAGGCCAAAGCATCCCTGACAGATGGCTGTCCAGCCGCACCTTGAATGTCTCCAGAGAGGGAGAGCCCACCACCTCCCAGGTAGTTGGTTCCATTGTCTTATTGCTCTAACAGTCAGGAAATTTTTCCTGATGTTTAGGTGGAATCTGGGTTCCTGGAACTTGAGCCCATTATTCTGTGTCCTGCAAACTGGGATGATCGAGAAGAGATCCTGGCCCTCCTCTGTGTGACACAGGGCACCCCTTTCAGTCACCAGCGTCACCCTCACAGGGGTGGCAACGGGGCTGGAACAGTTCCAGGCCTCCTGTGGTGCTTTCTCTCTCCTGCTCCCAGGACACTGAGCGGTGCGCAACGTGGCCGCCCAGGCTTGCTTGGCCCCGTGGCACACTCGCCTCTCTCCTCTGCCGCAGCAAGCTTGGTGGCCGGCGTTTTCCCGGGACCAAGAGCAACGGCTGCTCAGGCCAGCCTAAGTGCAGGAGCAGACACAGGACAGCCAGATCCTGTTTTTCCTAGAAATATCCCGAAGGATGAAGAGAGAAATGCAAAAAATGTGACACATCAGCAGAGATGAGCCAGGCCAGGGCAGCTCCAGCAAACACAGCACACAGCACACAACCGCCGCCGCCCCCCCGGCCGCCACTCTGGGCTTTGGACAATGAGCAGGAGAAGCAAGGCGCGTTGCCCAGCCACTAGAAATAAGGGGCACTGGGGCCCCACTTGTTTGGGGGGGGCTTGCGTTGTCCCCCCAGCCCACCCAGTGGCATCTCCCTATTGTGCTGCTGGGCCTGGCTGTGTCTGCGGGACAAAGGGACGACGGCCTAGTCTGGCGGGTCAGCGGTCTCTTTGTGCGCGTGTGTGTGTGTGTGTGTGTGTGTGTGCGGGGGTTGGGGTGGATGCCATGAAGCAGCCCGGCGGTGCTAGATTTCCACAAAGGGGCTCAAAGCTGCCAGCGCTGACAGACAGTGAGGGGACCCTGCCAAGGGCTCAACATGAATAAGGGCACAGTGAGCCCAGGCAGATACGATCCGGCCCCGAGTCGACCCCGGGTTCGAGGGCTCCTTCGTGTGCTCCCCGCCCCCTGCCCGAATATAACTGCACGGCTCCCGGCAGCTCCCAATGCTGCGCACGGCCCCAGCAGCTGGTTAATGATTAAAGCAAAGTCAAGAGGCTTGGAGAACGGGGAGGGCCACGAAAGTGAACCATCTGGACTGCCAACTTTTCAGCTGGCCACCGTAGCTGTGCTTTTGTAACAGCAGCTGGACCACAGACTTCAGCAAGTGATGGAAGAAATGTTCTTGCTGCCCTGAGATGCAGGAGAGCAGGCAGATGCGCATTTCCAGCCTCATCCTGACCACTGCCGCCCCTCGGGTCGCTCTCGTCCCCTCCCCAGCGCTCCGCTTCTAACAGGAGAGCTTGCCGGGGTTCAGTCTTGCCTTGAAATCACTCCCTGCCGCTCCTGGCTGCCCGCATGCCCCAGTGGTGCTGTCAGAGGCGGCCGGAGGAGAAGCAGGGCCTCCCGGGGGATGAGCATGCCCAGCCGGCCCAGCTCCCGGTGGACATCGCACAAGGCAAGGGGAGTATCGCCGCCACCACCACGGGGCTGCCGCCTGCCACAAGGCCATCTGCTGACGTGCACCCTTTATTACCCGGCCTCTCGTTTTCCCCCTGTGGTCAGAATTTAGCTGGTAAGCTCCTGCAGTTGGGCAGGGAAGGTCCTTATAGCTCACGAGAATCTGCAATGCTCCCTGTGTGTTGGTGGTGCTGTAAAAACAAAACAGGGCAAGCATGTTGCCCGCAGCATCCTACCGCTGAAGGCCATCCACACAATCCCCTTTAAACCTGCTTGAGCAGTCCTGGCTGTCTCTGCGCTGGCGTGACACGTGAACTGGCCAGTCACAGAACGGCTGCCAAACACACCCAGTGATGCTCCACTCCACAGCCTGATGCACGGGTGGGCAACACGGTTCCCTCCAGATGTTTTCGCCTGCAGCTCCCATCAGCATAGCCAGTGGTGAGTTGTAGGCCAAAGCACCTCGAGGAGGGCCACACATTTCATAGAGTTGGAAGGAGCCTACAAGGCTATCGAGTCCAACCCCCTGCTCAATGCAGGAAACTAGAGGAGGGGTCTCCCATCCAAGTAACAACCAGGCCTGACCCTGCTTAGCTTTCCACACTCAGACAAGCTGAGCCAGCTTGCGTGGCCAAAATCCAGACTGTGGAAGCAGGGCAAAGCTTGGAGGGAAGAGGAGGACAAAGCAGGCACAATGGTCTTCTCCCCACGGGGAACTCTGGTGCTCACTTTGATCCCAGCACACCCTGGAGGCAGGATGGGGATGAAGCAGACAGATCGGAGGCGGAGCGGAGCAGGGCCTTGGATGTGGTCCTGGAGCTTCTCCCCAAGGCCTCGGGCAGGGCTGGCTCCAGGTTGGAGGGCTCCCTGGGCAGTGTCCTCTAGGGAGCTTACCTGGGGCTGTGGTGCCCGCTAGGGGGACAACCAAGTGGTGCTGGGCGGCTGGCTCCAGCTACCCTTTCAACTTCCCACAGTGCCCCCGACAGCCACAGGTCAGGGGCATTGTGGGACACTAAAGGGTGACTAGAGCCAGCCGCCCAGCACTGCTCGGAGCATTGGCTGGGGCTCGAAGGGGGCTCAGGTCTGCCATTGGCCCTGGCAGGACCCTGGCAGCTGCCCAAGGTGCCATCGCACTGGCCACTGAGCTGAGAGGCCACTGAGCGTGTGCAGAACACCTTTCCCTCACCACCAAGTGACTACCACCAACTGCTGCACATCCGAAAACCGCTTGTCCCAATGCCAAACTTAGCAGGGAGTGATTTCAAGGCAAGACTGAACCCCGGCAAGCTCTCCTGTTAGAAGCGGAGCGCTGGGGAGGGGACGAGAGCGACCCGAGGGGCGGCAGTGGTCAGGATGAGGCTGGAAATGCGCATCTGAGCGTGCACGTGGAGGAACAGCCCAGTGGGCCCAGACGGCTCCCCCCCCCCACAGTAGGGTCAGGGGCCCACCAAGATGGCTCTACAAACCTGTTTGTGAAAAATGGTGCTGAGCCCCCAGCCAAATGCAGAAGACATTCCTGGTTCCCTATCACTGAGGGCTGAGTTGCGTGGATCCCACGCTGAACTCACCTCGGCACCAAAAGCTGAGTGAAGGGGGGGCTCCAAGGCCACGGGGAGGGCGACATGAAACACCTTTGCCACGGAACGCTGCCCGCCCGCCTGCTTTGTCCTCTTGCCTGGGAATGAAAAAGCAAACGAGAAACAAAGATGGGGTCTGGTTCCCATTAAAGTTGCTGAGCAACAGGAAATGGTTGCGAGGGGGCAGAGCTACCCCCCTCCACCCACGCACAGGCAGGGAGCTTTGGGGAGCAGGAGCCGGGATTGTGGACTCATTTTGATTTCTAACCTGCTTGAGGGCGGATACGACACGCGCAGGCACCTGGACACTATCAACAGGATAAATTAACCATTGCTCTCTATCTATCTATGGCAGTGTTCTCCAACCTTGGGTCCCCAGATGTTTTTGGCCTACAACTCCCAGCATGCATCTACAAAAAACATCTGGGGACCCAAGGTTGGAGAACACTGATCTATGGTATAATAAAATTCCACATGAATGGGAAGGAAGAGAAATAATGCATCTGGAATAGTTGCTTCTGGAGAAGTTCTTTTTTTTAAAAAAAAGAACTTCTCCAGAAGCAACTATTCCAGATTGCTAGTCTGGGTATGTAGTCTGGGTATGAGTTTAAATATCTGCAGGTTTCAGGCAGCCCTAGTTGGTTTAACTTTACTAACAAATGGAGAGGGTGGGAAATATGAACAGTGAGGCTGTCCCTATCAGGAAAGGACAAGAGGTCCTTCAGGGGCGCAACACGCAGCCCCCTTGCCTAGATGGAACCCCCAGCTGACATCCCACCCCGTACGGAGCTTTCCAGCATTCCCTAATCTCATGCTCTTGCATTCATGGGGAGGCTTGCAAACAGCCACTGGCCTGGCATAAAAGAATAAGGGCGGGTTCACACGTCACTTCAACCCATCGTGGTGATTTCTCATGACGGGTTGGTTGAACCCGCGAAGCACCCACCATGAGTCCAACAGGCGATCGGGCTCATCGTGGGTCCTTCGCTCCCGCCCCCTCCTTCCACCTGGCAGTATCCCAGGGGACACTGTGGGAGCAACAAGTCCCTTCTCCCTGACAGCCACAATAGCGAGCCGATTTTGGCTCACTGCGGCTGTTCTTTTAATTTCCACCCCAGCAAGATTGTGAAAGCCGCCTGAGAGCTGGCTTTCACAATTTCCTTAATGGGCAGGCATGAGCTGCCCCTTCAAAGTGCCCAGCGGCGCATTGGAGGAAATGCCTGTGCCTGCCCACTATTTTTTTATTAATTTTTTTGTGCCCGCAAATGGGTGTATTCCCCCCCCCGCTTCTTTGTCCCTGTCGTGCAGACGTGGCTCCTTCCTGTCCCTTTGCAGTGCGCTCTCCGCTGCACGCTGCCCCAGCTGAGGCTGGAAGTTGCTCTGTTGCGCTTCAGGGAATGAGGCCTATTTGCACAATGGGGACAAATAAGAATTAAAAAAAATATTTTTTAATTCTTATTTCTCCCTGTTGCGCAAACAGGGCTTGTTCCCTGAAGTGCAATGGGGGCAACTTGGAGCCAGGACGGGGCCGGCTGACTCATGAGTGGACCGATCTGATCTCCGCCCCACGCAACCGGGGCGAGCCCTTTCAGCTCGCCGCAGTGCGTGGATCCCTGCTGCTGGCTGGGGAGGAGCCCTCTCCAGGCGGCAGCAGGGATGTCCACTCTGCTCTCCACCGTTGCCCGGAGTGGTGCCATGGAGCGCGATCCCTGCCGCTGGCTTGAGAGGAGAACGGTCGAGCCGGCAACAGGGACGGCGGCGCTGCCGCCACTGCCACAATTGGGACTCCGCACAGCGGCAGGGAGGGGGCAGAGAGGCAATAGCTGCTGCCAGCCTTTGCGGAGACCTCCAGAGCCAGTTGCAGGCACCTCCACTGCGTGCCACCGCCGCAAGCCCCAACGGGCAGCTGCCGTTAGCACTGCTCACCTGGCCAGTGCCAGCAGCTCTTCCCGAAACAGCTGGCGGGGAACCGGAGATTGCTCACCGCTGCTGGCACAAAAGAGCTGGCGGTGGGGAGCAGGGGGAGCCTCTGAAAGACACACCCACTGGCTAGCCGCTTGGCAAGAGCGGCAAAAGGATTTTGCTGCTCTTGCCAAGTGGCTCACTTGTTGTGTGGCTTGACCCACGATGGGTTGTGTCGTCCAGGTTCAGTTGACCATCATGGGTCAAAGAAACCCTACAACAGACAGTTGGTTCTTATCATGGTTGCCAGCCATCAGTGAAGCAGTCAGTGGTCGGTTGTCATAGAATCATAGAAAAGTAGAGTTGGAAGGGGCCTACCAGGCCATCGAGTCCAACCCCCTGCTCAATGCAGGAATCCAGGTCAAAGCATCCCTGACAGATGGCTGTCCAGCCGCACCTTGAATGCCTCCAGAGTGGGAGAGCCCACCACCTCCCTAGGTAGTTGGTTCCATTGTCACATTGCTCTGACCGTCAGGAATTTTTCCTGATGTCTAGGTGGAATCTGGGTTCCTGTAACTTGAGCCCGTTATTCCGTGTCCTGCAAACTGGGATGATCGAGAAGAGATCCTGGCCCTCCTCTGTGTGACAACCCTTCAAGTACTGGAAGAGTGCGATCATATCTCTCTTCAGCCTCCTGTTCTGAAGGCTAAACATGCCCAGTTCTTTCAGTCTCTCCTCATAGGGCCTTGTTTCCAGTCCCTTTATCATCCTTGTTGCCCTCCTCTGAACCCTCTCCAGTTTGTCTATGTCCTTCTTAAAGTGAGGTGCCCAGAACTGGACGCAGTACTCAAGATGAGGCCTAACCAGTGCCGAGTAAAGGGGAATTATCACTTCCCGCGATTTGGAAGCTATACTTCTATTAATGCAGCCCAAAATAGCATTTGCCTTCTTTGCAGCCACATCGCATTGCTGGCTCATATTCAGTTTGTGATCCACCACAATTCCAAGATCCTTCTCACTTCGTAGTATTGTTGAGCCAAGTGTCCCCCATTCTGTAACTCTGCATTTGGTTTCCTCTCCCTAGGTGCAGCACTTGGCATTTATCCCTGTTAAATTTCATTCTGTTGTTTTCGGCCCAGCGCTCCAGCCTATCGAGGTCACTTTGAATTTTGTTTCTGTCTTCCAGAGTATTAGCTGTTCCACCCAACTTTGTGTCATCTGCACATCTGATGAGCAACATTCCCTGCCCCCGCCCC
The DNA here is from genome assembly GCA_021292165.1 of Shinisaurus crocodilurus. NCBI lineage: Eukaryota > Metazoa > Chordata > Lepidosauria > Squamata > Shinisauridae > Shinisaurus > Shinisaurus crocodilurus. The sequence continues at coordinate 37,681,274 of CM037885.1, forward strand.
TGCCTTCCCTGTCATGTCACGCAAGCAAACCCGGTCTGAATCTCAGCCAGGGGACTCTGCAGGGAAGCAGTTTTAGGCCATCTGACCCTCAGCATCCCTTTTGCTTCCTCGCCGCCAATCGGCAATCGCTGGCAAAACACTCCTACCAGATGCCATTCATAAATCCAGCCATCTTATTTCCCCATCATCTTATATATTACCACCTTTCCAATCAGATGTTCTCTCCACAAATTTGACTGCTTTTTTGAATTTAACCCTTCATCCCTTCCCTCCATCCTCACCTTCACTCACCATATTCTGGTTCTTCAACTCTCTTTCTGAAGACGCCTCCCAACACGTTGAGTACAACAGCTCGGTGCACAGCCTCAACAAGGGGCAAAGGGACGGCAGGAATTAGGCCTAGCATGGATTAGAAACTAGCACTCCAGCCAGCTGCAGTCTCTGGAAAGGCCACTGTATGAGAATATGTGATTTCTGTCCCCTCCCCATTCCAGCCCCCTCCCCTACTCTCTCCTCCCTCTCCCCGCAACCTCACAGGTTAATTTCTTAAGAGAAATGGTGCTGGAGCTTAGCATCCCCCCCCCCCCAAATCAGGTTGCCTTGCTCCTCCGCGTCCTCCCAGCTGTGTGAGAACAGGGCTGGACCTACTCAGTGGTAAGAGAAATGCACTCTGCACATGCTCAGAAAGTGAACCCAGGCACTGAGAGCAGCTGCTAGTGGTGGGAAAGGGCAGGCGCCAAGCAGGGTCCTCGGGGAGCATCCCCAAGCATGGGAGATGTGTATTCGTCTAGCTTTCTAGGGCAGGAACAGGCAGACGGTCACGCAGGATCTTCTGGGAGAACTCTGGATGAGCTGCGCAAGGTTTCCTGTCATCCGATGCTTTAAAAATAGTGGGTGCTTCCGGACGGAGTGCCTTGCGTTGACAGCCAGAAGGCATCATGCAGCAATTCCATCTTTTTTTTTTTCCTTAACAGATTTTCTAATCATTAAGGGAAAAGATGGAAGAAGCGGTGGGGAAATGCAGGAAGGTTACAAGTGGAAGACACTGTTGTTGGGACCCGCCAAAAAAAATCCACAAATAAGGCAGGGCAATGGTACCGTAAGCCTCATATGGATTTGTATGCAAGCTTTGGTTCTGGTACTGAATTCCTGGGCTGAGCGTGTGCTCAGAAGCACACCTTGTTCCACTGCTCTGCGCCCACCTTCCCGGCTGCTGATTTGCACCTGGCTGGTCAGGGGACCTCTGGGTTCAAGTGAAAAACAAAGTGCCGTAGACTCCACAAGCCCGACACTGGCCTAGTCCTGTTCCCAGGCAGCTGCACCAACCCCTCTGTGACTGCACATCTGCTGCTGACCTCTGGGAATCCCTCGTCTTCTCAAGGCTGAAATGGGCCGCCTGGTCTTTTTTGGACTCAGAGCAGCTGGAATAAGGAACAGTAGCTTACCTACCCATGCATCCCAAAATAAAATGTAGGCTACTGCCCCGATTCCCTACAGATGTGAGCTAGCCCAACTTTCCCGCAGGGGCCCTTATTCAGGAAGTGCTATGTTGGTGGTGGAGCTGGGTCCTGTAGGAAGTGGGTGAGAAACACTCCTTTCTGCTTCAGGGACCTTGAAGGTGATAAAGAGGCTGGAGCCCCTCCTCAGGTGGCCAGTCCAGCCTTGTTGGGGCCAAGCAAGCTGTTTTTCTTTGAGATTGCAAAAGGTGCAGCTCCCAGCTCAGCTGCCGAGTGACTGAGAATTGGAGTGGCGCGGAGTGCCAGGGCTGCATTCGGATGCTAACCCACAGGCGCCCCCTGGTGCCAAAAAGAGGGCCATGCACAGCACCGTGGAACCGTCGGACCAGCTCGCTTTTGCTCTCGTTGAAGAGACTCAAGGGAGCCAGTGACACACGAGAGAGAGAGAGAGAGAGAGAGAGAGAGAGAGAGAGAGAGAGAGAGAGAGAATGGGCTGCTTCTGCTCCTCCCTCTGGCTGAAACAGGCAACCCAGCAGCTCAAACGGACCCCCCCCCCCAAGGCACAACTCATCATCTGCAGGCACCTTCACCCTTCTCTCCAACCATCTTGCCACCCCAAAGGGACCGCAGGGCAATTGCACTAGCCCTGCCCAAAGTCATCTGAACCTGAACCACAACCACCTGGAGCAAACCTCGCAGCAGAACACCTTCACGCCAGAGCAGTGCAGATGGGAGCATCTCGGCACTAGAGCTCGCTGGTGGAGCGTGCGCTTTACACGCAGCAGGCCCCAGGTTCAATCCCCAGGACCCCCAGGGTGTGTGAGGTGGTGGAGCTGAGCAAGAGGGGCTGTGGAAGGCCTGTGCCCGAGGCAGACACAATCCTGGGCAAGATGGCAGCTTCTGCATAAAGAGAGCAGGCACATTTCCTGCCTGGGGCCGGCATGGGGTAGTGGGAGTAGCCCGCATGTTGGCCTTAACCTGGGATGGGTAGAGTTCAAATCCCAAGTGCTCATTGGGCCAGCCTACTTCACAGGGCTGTTGTAAGGCTAAAACAGGATAGGTCCCTATAGAAGCCACTCTGAGCTCATGGGAAGAAGGTGTCCCCAAGACAGAGCTAGGCTCGGGACCTTATTGGGCTGGGAGCGCTCACGTGTGCACCTTCCCCATACCCTGTCCTGCTTCCTTCATCAGTAGTTCTCACCCGGCAGCCTGCTAGAGACCTGTGTGCAGACAGTTCGCCATGGGGAAAAGTAACTTCCACAGCAATCCTCCTCCCACTCAGTGGAGTCAGAAAAAATCTCCGAGGGCCAGATTTGGCTTGGGGGCTACCCGGTGTCAACCTGCAGAGTACGGTACTCCTTTTTGCCCTCCTGGGCAGAGATGGTTGGGAGAAGAGCCTGCCTTGCTCAAGAACTGGCAGAAGAACTCCCAGAAGCACTGTCGATTATCTTTGAGAAATCATGGAGGACAGGTGAAGTGCCAGACGACTGGAGGAGGGCAAATGTTGTTCCCATCTTCAAAAAGGGCAAGAAGGAGGAACCTGGGAACTATAGGCCAGTCAGTCTGACATCAATCCCGGGGAAATTTTTGGAGATTATAAAGAAGTCAGTCTGCAAGCACCTTGAAAACAATGCCGTGATTTCTAGAAGCCAGCATGGATTTGTCAAGAACAAATCCTGTCAGACTAACCTGATCTCATTTTTTGATCGGGTAACCTCCCGTGTGGACTGTGGGAATGCTGTGGACATTATATATCTGGACTTCAGCAAAGCTTTCGACAAAGTGCCTCATGATATCCTGATTAGTAAGCTAGCTAAGAGTGGGCTAGATGGAACAACTATCAGGTGGATCCACAATTGGCTACAGAATCGGACTCAAAGAGTGCTTATCAATGGTTCCTTCTCAAACTGGGGAGAGGTAACGAGCGGGGTACCACAGGGCTCGGTCCTGGGCCCGGTGCTCTTCAACATTTTTATTAATGACTTGGATCAGGAGGTACAGGGAATGCTTATCAAATTTGCAGATGACACAAAGTTGGGTAGAACAGCTAATACTCTGGAAGAGAGAAACAAAATTCAAAGTGACCTCGATAGGCTGGAGCGCTGGGCCGAAAACAACAGAATGAAATTTAATAGGGATAAATGCCAAGTGCTGCACCTAGGGAGAGGAAACCAAATGCAGAGTTACAGAATGGGGGACACTTGGCTCAACAATACTACGAAGTGAGAAGGATCTTGGAATTGTGGTAGATCACAAACTGAATATGAGCCAGCAATGCGATGTGGCTGCAAAGAAGGCAAATGCTATTTTGGGCTGCATTAATAGAAGTATAGCTTCCAAATCGCGGGAAGTGATAATTCCCCTCTACTCAGCACTGGTTAGGCCTCATCTTGAGTACCACGTCCAGTTCTGGGCACCACACTTTAAGAAGGATGTAGACAAACTGGAGAGGGTTCAGAGGAGGGCAACAAGGATGATAAAGGGACTGGAAACAAGGCCCTATGAGGAAGACTGAAAGAACTGGGCATGTTTAGCCTTCAGAAGAGGAGACTAAGGGGAGATATGATCGCACTCTTCCAGTACTTAAAGGGTTGTCACACAGAGGAGGGCCAGGATCTCTTCTCGATCATCCCAGTTTGCAGGACAGGGAATAATGGGCTCAAGTTACAGGAACCCAGATTCCACCTAAACATCAGGAAAGATTTCCTGACTGTCAGAGCAATAAGACAATGGAATCAACTACCTAGGGAGGTGGTGGGCTCTCCCACTCTGGAGGCATTCAAGGTGCAGCTGGACAGACATCTGTCAGGGATGCTTTGACCTGGATTCCTGCATTGAGCAGGGGGTTGGACTCGATGGCCTTGTAGGCCCCTTCCAACTCTACTTTTCTATGATTCTATGAAGAGTAAGGAAAGGTGAAATAGTCAATGTTTTTCAAGAAGCTGAGCTGCTACAGAAGGAAATTTGGGGGTGCTTCTTCAGGCAAAACATCAGAGGAATTTAGAAACCAAACTGTTTGATAAGACCAGTGGAATTTTTCCCAGGGTTTTCCCACACATTCCTAAGAAATGCTGCAGTTAAACACCCCTGCCAAAGCTAACCCAAAGCTAACTGGGGCATACAGCATTGCTGCTTTGGGGGGAAAAGTTGCAAAGATACTCAAGAGATGCTCCTCTGGTGGTGGGAACGGTACCTTCATTCTGATTGAACGCAAGTCAACTCACGTTTTGCAAGAAGACTAGCAGAGTTTCCGGCCTTGTATATATGATTTGCAATGAATCAGTGTGCATCACTACTCTTGTTGTGTAAGTCATTCTAGTTTTGCCAGCCATGGCAGGGCAGGAGCCAAGCAGGGCACCAGTGCCTTGCCCTCTGGATTACTCGGTCTCATGCCTCTGTCTCCATCTGGCTGCCAAGATTTCAGCAAGCATCACCTACTTACTTTCAAACACATCTTCACAGCAATGAGGACTAGAAACTTTCATTTAAAAAAAAAAAGCAAGCAAAGATTCTCACAAAGCAGAAGTCTGTACTTTTCACATGCTTCTGTAGAATCACACACAGTGCCTGGCACAGGAGGAGCCCGCACTTCCTGACACACGGATTTAGGTCTACATTATGAAATTTTATTGCTGACATGCAGGAATAGTTGGGTGTAATACAAAAATAGGTCTCTATACAAATTCTCTTTGCATTTTTTTTTTTTTTACAATAGGATCTGTCTCTGGTGTCTCGCCCAGCCTGTAATCCACCAAAACAAACCCAGCAGCCCCCACCAATTCCCACCCCCCACAAGTGTCCTTTCCACCGTCTTCCAGTTTGGTTTTTATTGTGATGTAACAGATGGGCGGAACACTCAGCTTTACAGCCAGTGGAGTATTGCTCTTTTTCGGGGATGGGGTGAGGACCGATACAGACACACAGCCAGCTATGATGGGGGAGAAAAAGTTAAATATGGAGTTGGGGGGCACGGAGAAGGGGAGTCTGCCCTGCCTGCATTCTTGAGGGGGGCAGAAAGAAGCTGAACTCTCAAATGATTCATACGATAGCTACTTCCACATCCTTCTGCACAATCCATAGGAAATTCCCAGGCTAAAGGGAAGACCCCTCCTGTGAGGGAACAGGTAGGGAACAAAGTCTTGCTTATTAAGTTGTGGTGCAGGCCAGCCCACACCGTGAGCTGCCCCCTCCCCTCATCCTATATTTTCTGCTGGCTGTGCCCCACTCCCAGTATTGTTAGAGCACATCAGCCAGGGTCAGAGCACTTGGAGCCCCACAGAAAGCTATCAGGGGGGAGTGTAAATATCAGTTGTTCTGTCTTTAAGCAGCTGGCTCCAAGAGCTCCTTTTTTGCCTGCGCTGGCCCTGCGGATGCAGTGCGCTGCTCGCTGCCCAGCTGACAAGATGTGCAACTTATTTTTGGAGTGGGGAAATGTGTACCTCGCTGCTTGAGGGATTCTTCCCATGAGCTTCGTGGGCTACTGTGGTGCTACAAGTGATAGCCCTTAAAGCCACCATGCAGGTTGTGCCCTGAGAAACAAGATCAAAGGGACCTCAATCTGTCGGCTCACCCGGAGAGGTTTGCCTTACAGGAGGGCTGTTAACTGGAAGCCCAAAGGTTGACCTTGCCACCACCCTCAGCCACACAAGACACGCCACGGACCTCTTAGTGTTCATTGGATCCAGCTTCTACCAAAGGCTGGATTTGCAGAGTTGGTGACACTTGTTCCTCCTTCACAACTACAGACACATTTATGCTGCACTTCCTGGTCAAGATCTGCACTGAGGGTGGGCATTCAATACCTCGGGGCGGTCTGGAAGCAGTCTGAATTTACCATCCCTAGCAAGGAAGGAAAAAAGGGCTGCCCAGGTGACCCCTTCCTGGCATTCTCCAATGTAGGTAGAGACTGACCGAGGCATGTCCTGCCCCACGTTCGGCTCCACGGGGGTTGCAGATCCTGTACGGAGACCCTTAAGGGGAGTTTACACACAGGTGTATTTTTTAAAACAAAGATTTCCAGACATTGTTTGAATTCCAGAATTCTTTCGCAGTTCACGCCAGCAGAAAAGCACTCCTGACATGGCAACGCCTGCTTTCAGATGCTAAGATCTGTCTGTGCTTGCACATCTTTCAACCACATAATCACGCTCACTCAGGAAATTAGTCACTCTCTTACGCTAGTGGCGAGGATTCCCACATCTCCCCCCGCCCCCTTCATACAAGCATTCTCCACTAAGGGGGCACTGAAGAGCTCTTGGCCATGAAGTCATCCATCTCTCTCATCTGCTCCATGACAGTGCTGCCTACTTGATACCACAATGGCCCAGCCACCAAATACTTTGGCCAGAAGACAGACTAGCATTTGAGACACTTCTGGAAAGAGGATCAAGGGCAGGAGGGAAGAGAGAAGCGGGAGGCTGGACAGCACAACCCGGGAAGGACTGCCCGAGAATGGCTTATCTGGCAAGAGAGGCATCCAGTTCAAAGAACACGGCGGCTCAGAAAGTATCCGGCCCAGTCTCAGTGCAACCTGACACGCGCGTGTCGTCCGGGGAACTTCCCCCCTCCAGACCTGTGCATATGGGTCAGCACTGTGACGAGGCGACCATGGCAAGACAAAGCAAAGAGCACAAGGAGACCAGCAGGCCCTTCTGAGCCCGAGACAGATTTGTGGGAGAGGAGTACTCGGGGAAGGGGGTTGGGGTTGGGAGGGAGGAAGAAAACCCTTTCACATTATCACAGATTTATCCCTTCAGCCGTACCACTGTGATGAGGGGGCAAGAGAGACATCAACAGAATTAATGCAACATTATATAAGCTACCATTTTAAAAACAAAACAAAACAAACAAACAAACAAACAAACAGAACTCCCAGGAAATCCAAAATAATTAAGTGATTGGGAAAGGGAGGTTTGGGCCTCCAGAAAAGCTACATTTGGAACAGCCCCCGGATGAAACTCTTCCCCCTTGCCGGAAGGTGCAAGCAACGACTCTGTGCCTCGACAAGCTCGTAGTAAAGCCGACTCAGTCTGTGGTCATACAGGGGTCCGAAATCAACATTTGCAGAAAGAATACTCAAACCAGGTGTTAAATTAAAAATAGAACAAATAGAGGAGGGTTGAGTGGGAGCAGGTTTAAGAAGTAGTAACTTCCATGAAACCCAGAGAGTGGGACGGGAGAAGGGG